>CM062225.1:2223099-4623099 GCA_031216235.1 Syzygium jambos | reverse complement strand
CGATGATGCTCTAGAGGATACAGCTAGTTCTCCTGTCAATAGTCCTAAGGTTAGATGATCCTTATTAACTAAATTTCATTTTTGTCGCTCGCCGAACTTCGTTCACATGGTCATGATGGAAGGGATACCTTTTCACTGGTATATGGGTTTTATTAACAATTGTCTAGGTTTGTGGCACGCAAAAGACGATGGAATCCTACCCAGGACAGAAAGAAGATAAGTTATCTAAGGTAAGTCACGCAGCTTTTTCCATTGTTATGCTTTCATAGTTTCTTGATGGAGAAAATGATTTAATTGCTCCTACTCACGTAACACACAGAGGGTCTAATCCTTCAATTTGACAGGATGATGCAACTACTTCAGGCCAAAGAGATGAGATTAGTATTGATTTAGGCTATGTTGGAAGAGGTGGCAATAATTTTTCGGAGCTGAAGAAAAGAGGTCTTTGCTTGGTTCCGTTGTCCATGATGGTGAAGTACCGAGATTGATGATATACTATCACAAATTCATAAATTAAATAGCTGTAAATGATAAGCTACCATGTGGTTCAATAGCACTTCTTGTATATGGATTATGCTGAGTTATGCTGGTCATTAGCTTCTTATTCCTTTCAAGATGCATTGAACACATCCTTCTTTTTGATGTCATTATGCATGCATAAGCTAAGAGGGACCGATTTGATGCACCCATACAGTGACACCATTAGGTTTTGCACTCTATATGTCAAAGCAAGCAAAAGGGAATTAATTAATGCATATTTCGGCCGACATTGCTGTATACCTAAACAAGTAATGCAAATCCTATCTAAATGGTCCCCTCATTCACTTTACTTCAGAAAAGTAGACTGATATTGTCAAGCATTTGCTGGAAAGTCTTGTTGGCTATCATTAATCATCGGTATAATTGCCGGGTCTTCGATGAAGTTCGTCACTTTATCTAGTAACAATCTCATCTCGAATCACATCCTAGGTTTTCTTTTCCTGCTGAAAGCGCAAGTGTTACTAAAAAGTCTTTGTTTCAGTTGTTTGAGAGGTATATACCAAATTCTGTCATTGTCACGTAACCACCCAAGAGGTTGCTTACCCTAGTTATCTTCTGAATGAAATTTCTTGTCACTAAATTTCTTTTCTTCAACAAATCTTTTGAATTCTTCTCGTCCCTCGGGACCTTGTGGGTTTTGACTTCTTCACCTCGTTTTCCTCATTATTCTTAGCAAATTCAACCTCCTTTGTTGTTAGCTGCGGTTAGAACTTAGCAGCATAGATGTTTGTAGGACTTTTCTAATGACCCTAAAGCATTGTGGATTTACGAACTTTCATCTGGAATAAAAGCTAAACCGGACCTATCTACGTACAGCAAATAATTATGATATTGGAGGTTTGTTAGAAAATTAGAGCAGTGGCGGATGCAAGATTAGGGTTATAAGAGGGCATGATGAGAAACCATGCTTACCTTTTCCTTACTAAAAAGGTAAGGTATATTTTAGTGAACATCTAGCGATCAAGGGGCGACTGCTATCACCAACCCTCTCAATCCACCATCGGTTGGGAGAAGAACCCTCATGCAAATAGGCCTATACTAGTATACTGATGCCATTCTTACTTCAGCAATGACACTTATTGCGCAAACCATGTAAACGGTTATACAGGGATTTTCTCGAATGCGAAGTAGTCTTGGACAGTATTTGATGTTTTAACAAAGATGTCAAAGTGATGATAAGCTGCAGATATTGGATAAGGAGGTATTACCATGTTCTTGTATTTTCTAGATGGAAACCAACTCTAACCTTATGAATTCATCTGAATCCCCAAATTAACACCAAAAATGCTAGCTAGAGGCAAAAAGTAAAATAATGGCACGCATTTCAAAAGCACAAAAGTTTGAGCAGGCTCTTAAGCATGCGGGTGATTATTGCATGATCAGTCGTCGGGTTATTGTACTTAGTCTTGGTGTATAATTATGTCTAAGCGTATGAAAAATACTCACTTTACAAGCTAAGCTGATAAGGGAGCCGAACCGCTACCTCATATTCTAATGTACTCCGTAATATAATTTATAATATGATGAACACATTTGATGAATTTGTTTAAAAATGGGTCACCAAACTCATAATTATGGAAGGTAGAAGAAAGGGTGTTGTGTGAACCTAAATGCCAGCCGCATATATTCTGCATGAAATGCAACAGAGCCATTGTCGTCGCCATATGTATTGTCCCTCCTCACAGGCAGAATCATTATGACACACGAGAAACGTTTGATTCCAAACGATAGCGCGTCAAATTGGATAGAGAGGATGTTATGTACCGGCACAACCACCACAACCTATAAACTAGTTCTTAGAGACAGCTAGCGAACGTAATAATCCAAACATATGGTGCTCAAGAATAATTTGTTTTGAAAGAAGTATCTTGGTCCGTTTCAGTTTCAATTGACCTTCCCTAGTTCCATTCACATGATTGATAAAGATGTGTTCTCGCATCACCAGCTCCTGCACAATAATGCAATAGGTAAATTAGATTACATGGATCGTTTAGTTTTCTGGATAGATTGAATGTATGCAAAAGAATATCAAGATAGTTCTCTTCATGTGTTAGTAACAATTTCGAAAATCACAGTTCATTTTGGGTGCGCACAGTATGTTTCTCTTCTAATGAAATTGACTGAGGGGTTCAATTGACCAATCGGCACACCAAACCCGGGTGGTTGCTAGAAGCTAGAGTGCAAGAGTTGATTAATGATGGCAGTAGCGGTCAAAAACAGTGCTAGAGTTGATGGCGATGGTGTCGGTGGTGATGTCTAGCATGCGGATGATGATATTTGAGCAATTGATTGAAGTAGCGTATTGGACGACTGGTATGCAGTTACTTTGAAACTCTTATGAGTTCCAAAAAACGCATATGAGCTTCGGTGTACTCATTTTGGGCTGTCAAACATCCACGAGAAAGGGTCGAGGAATAGATGTTTTCCCACAATGACATTTTTCAAATTTTGGTGAACCAACGTCATATGCTAAAACATTAAGAACATTTAGAGAACATTTCAACAGTACTGAAATGAAAAGCAGAGAAGCTGAATAATTTGCAGAGAGACAAGAGTTCACTTTATTCCAATGACCTTTTCCAAATTTTAACTTCACATTACATCCCTTTTTTTTATTATTATTACTCTATCTACAATGGTCTATTTCTTCTCAGGAAGCTTCTCTAGCAACTCTGGTATAACCTCGAGAACATCGCCGACAAGCCCGTAATCAGCAACCTGCAGTTCATCATTCCAGTTAAGCATGGGACGTTTGAAGAGAAGTCGCTTCTCAAGAAGCTCCCTTCACAGGTTAATTTTCTCAAGGTATAAATAATGAGCTCTACTAGTATAACGAGCAAATTTACTTTTTCAGTGTTAGCTATTCACAAGAATTCTGTCGAATACAAATGTTATGCCGAAGAAGAATTCCTTTAAAATATCGGAGGTAGAAATGATATCTATCCTTCAATCAAGAGAATTTATAACTATATGCATTCAGAATAAATCCAAGGCCAGCATCCTTGAATTCTGTGCCAATTAGGTACTCTTGAGATAGACAGAGAGAGATTTCACCTGAAAAATAGGAGCATCTGAATCTTTATTTACAGCGACTATGACCTTGGAATCTCTCATGCCTGCAAGGTGTTGGATGGCTCCAGAAACACCAAAAGCCAGGTATAATTCTGGGGCAACAATTTTTCCAGTTTGACCAACCTGCGAGCAAAGTCAGTCATAATGTAAGGCCATACCCTGATTAATGTAACCCTTACACAACCAGCTACAGGCTACAGCTGCACCATTTAGTGGTACGCTGAAAATGACCAACCTGATATTTACATTTTCATGTAAAAAGCAAACTGTAACACTAAATTTTAGTGCGTGAAGTACTTTTAGATCAAGTGTGATTTGGTGTAGTGAACAGCAAAGTGAGCAGAGAAAACTAATAACCTGCAATCTTTTCATTGCACTGTGTAGCACTTCATATTGATACATGACTTTCACCTATTTCTTTTACGATTTGTACTTAGACAAGATGGGTGCCTCCATTATACAGTATCAAGATTTAGAATGGGATCCTAGTCTCAGAGAAGCTGAAACAACACTCAGGTAGAGAACAAATGGATTTTCATGGACAAAACCATGCAGTGATAATAAGTTCACATACCCCAAACCAAGCTATCAAGGATGACTAGAGATGTTACCTGGAGGTCGTTTGGAACAAACCCCGCATCAACAGCAGCACGTGTAGCACCCACTAGAAAAGGCAAAAACGCATCAATGTAATCAATCCCTTGTCATAAAGACACGAACTCAAGTTATTCAGAAGTAAGAGTGATGAGCAGTATCATATCTCGCACCATGAACACATCACTTCAAAGGCAGGGCTGGAAACCATTATGGGCCATGCCATATTGCAATTTATTCTGAGAGCATAAAATAACTCTAGTTTCTATAGATGAAAATGGAAAGTTTTTGGCTTTTACTTTCTGCCAGGATAGTGGGATGGAAGAAATTGCAATGCAATTACGAAGAAACATTAGTCTTTAAAAGAAGACCATAAATTAAGGACCAACCTGCTGCACCAAGCTTTTCTGCTAGCTTCTCTAACATTTTGAAGTTTTCGGCACTTTTCAGTCCTCGACCGCCGGTGACCACAATCCGTGCATTACCAAGATCAGGGCGTTCACTCTCTTGGGATGTCAGTTTCACATATTGAGATTTACCAATTTTATCTGTTAAAAGGAGTATGAAGTAAGCACTTTTTCTTCTCTGATCTTTAAATGTCACATGTCTTTATATTTCCCATGATATGCATGCTTCAGGTAAAGACGGCACTGCAGAGTACGGTGAACAACAGCGGGGGAGGCAGAAATATAAAGAATACTGAAGATTTCTGTCCATTTTATTGGGGTATAACTGTATTGGTCAAGATTAAGTAGATCCTATCAATAAAGAGAGCTTAGTTCTATGCAGTAGAAAAAGCAAACAGACCTGCCTCAAAGGTTGAGAGATCAACCTGAGAAATAGGAGCCTTGTGAGCCTTTGTATCTGTGGAATCAGGTTGCACCTGAAATGATGTGGATCTGATGGTCAACATACAAGGGTGAGCACCAGTATATCGAACTGTACATAGTGCATTTCCAGCATAAATGGGCCTGCCAGATAGAAAATAAGACAGTATTAGAGCTTCAGAACACCAGCAGTAATCCAGCCCACTTATCATTATATTAGATCTCTAAAGAATAGAAAATGTGATAGAGTGAATAACGTGTCGCTGTCACTATAGTTCTACAACTGATGCATATTATGCTCTTATAAACTTATGTTCATCAACCAATTTGAATCCAGTAAATGGGCTTTCTTAGGATGGAATAAATAAACGTCCTGAATTGCACACCAAAAGATGAAGCTTTTTCCAATATGTCAGGAACTCCATGGTACCTAACAAACTTTGTTGATTCTGAAATTTCTACAACATCAGTCACTGGAGAGACATCTAAGAGGGCAGCAGCTCGAGGGAGTATATTCTTCCCAAATGAACCAGAGGCAGCAACTATATGTGAGAAATTCTCTCTCTGCTGAACCAGCTGGATCAGTCTTGCCCAAGGTTCTGCAAGAGGATGCATAAATTTATCTGAATCAGCAACAAGTACCTACAAAGTAGAAATCACCATGAAATAATCAGATAATTAGTCGATATCTGTAGGTTGTCCTGCAGTGTAAGAAGCACAGATGCAGAATTAGACTACTGTTATATCAGTATAGGCAGTTGATTTTTCTTAGCTTTTTTGCCATGGAGAAAACATGGTATAGATAATTAAATAGGCTATAACTGCAGAATAGCATTTTGATGCCTCCTATCCAACATCAGATAGTGCCAAAGATAAGGATAGATTTATCCATATTCAGTCCGAGTAAAATTCAGAGAAGCAAGATACATGAAAGACAGACATTCTATCTCTTTTTATTGTATGCGCTATCAATGAAGAAAGAAACTAGAACAAAAGAAAAGTAGGTACCACCTTAGAAACCGAAGGATGACACGAGACAGCATGGGCAGCTGCTTCTTGTAAGGAAGGACCCGAGCCAGCCAACAGCATCGAAATTGAATTGTCCTTGTCCAGAGACTTTGCCGCCTCGACTGCACTCAGTGATGGCGCCTTGATAGAACCGCCTTCATGTTCGGCTATAACCAACGTGCTAGCCTATCCCCATAAGAAAAATCTGATGAGAAAATTGATAAATGCTTTCAACATTTTAGCAAGTGTTTGCAGGGGAAAAAGAGAGACAACCGTTAAGAGCTTAACTACAGCAATCATCTTCAGTCACCCACGCATTACGATTTGGAAACAGCAACAGTTCCACACTAGCATGGAAAAAGGTCCAAAATCGCACGTCTATTCGCAAATTGAAGAACTGGGTCATTCATCAAACACTTGCAAAGCACCCCATCCTGACCCATTTACCCTATAAACTCACAAACATCATCTCCGTTTCCCGATCAAGACTATACCCAATTCTAACGAAACAAGAGCAACGACAACCATTACAATAATCCGACGATGTATCAGTTAATACACGAACATACTCGAGAACTTCAATGAGAAGGTCACAAAATCAGAGTAGACGGAGCGTACAAATCTCGGAATGGGACCGACGGAAAGAAATCGGTAGGTAGGCAGCCGAAAGGTGGCTTTGCTGAGAGCTCCGATGCGCGCACGGGTTGCCATTGTTCCCTCCTCCGACACTTCACCGGACTCTCGTTTCCGGGTCAAAGTGGAGAGCTGCTTTTATCAAGGGCGAATCCTGTTCTGCATCGTCTTCGTATGATGATTGAGTATGAGTGCTGCACGATGCGTGCGTCGAGAGTAGGTCCCGGCAGCATTCCTATCCACCTCACCCCGTCATGATCCACAACGTCACGTGGTCTGGCAAATTATTTATTTAAGGGATAATAAAATAATTTGTACGTAAATTTCAATTTAATATGCAATATCATTCATGAATTTTTAATTTATGCATGACGTAACGTGCAATGTTATCTGTAGATTTTTTATTATTGAATTAACATTCAGGGAACGCATTGAATAAATTAAATGTTCAGGGGTGATATTTCATATTGGACATATTAGATTAAGTTCGGGAATCATTTGTGTTATTTTCTTTTATTCAAATGTCCTTTTAGCAACTTGGCACAATATAAAAGAAAAAAATGAAGGGAAAATAATATAAACAGTCTTTGAATTTTGATTCAATATGCAATTTGGTTCTTGATTAATTTGTTTAATGTAGTATCTGAATTTTAACTTAATGTTCAATATGATCCATGAACTTTCAATTTGTTTAATGTGATCTCTGAATTTTTGATACATGTTCGATATAGTCTCTAAATTTTATAAAAATGTTTAATGTAGTTCTTCCATTAATTCAAGTTCAGTGACTATATTTTATATTTTCATATAGTTGAATGACTAAAGTAAACATGTACCAAAAATTTAGGAACCATATTGAACAAATTAAAAGTTCAAGGACCACATTGAATATTAGACTGAATTTCAGAGACTACATTGAACAAATTAGAAATTCAGGGATCAAATTGCACATTGAACCAAAATTCAAGGACTATTTGTGTCATTATCCCAAAAATGAACATCATTTTTAGACTTGCATATCAACATAAAATCATTTTGAGCGGTGTGATTTTATTTTCGCTTTCTCTTTTCCTTTTCTAATTTTTCCCTTTTTTCTTTTTCTCTCTCCCTTTTGACACAACAGCGTACCTCCAAACATCGTTAACGGCCTTCTTTAAGAAGTAAACTGTCCACATTGGCTAACAACTTTATCAATAATCAAAGTGACTTCTATTCCATTAATGATTAGTAATTATTTCAATGTCCATGAATTTAAATCTATTTTAATTGACCAAACGCGTTAGAATTGTGCTAATTTCACATTTAGTCTCCATGAATTTGAATTTATTTTAATTGGCCACATACGTCAAAATCGCGCTAAACTCACACCTCATATTTTTGTTAGCCAAACACCATACCCAAATAACATTGGCAAAAAAAAGATTCTCACCAAATGATAAAACGACGACATGAACACATGAAACGAACTTTCGCCCCCACGGAGAAAAAAGAGGAAGGCATCACTGAATGTTTAATAACGTTGTGTAATGTGGGCAGAAACGTCAACCGCCGTCCGGTCTCGCGCGTCGGACACGGCGGACAACCCACCACCACGACCGACCGCCATGACAGCATGGCAGCATTGCGGCCGAGTCAATTCAACCACCCCCAAATTTATCCGAAAATTTTAATCAAAGCACCCAAAACAGAACAAGCTGCAGGCCCAAATTAAAGAAAGGGCAGCTCCTTGGACTGACCTTGTCCAAATTCTTTATCGATATAGTTCTTTTTCCCTCTCTTGCAGATGTCCCCAAAACTTGGTCCTGTGACAGCACCTCCTCGGGGTCCCCTTTGATCTGTTCTCTGGAGGGTTGAATTTGCCGGCTTGAATTGATTCGTTCAAAGGGGGGTCAGGTAGGAGAGTGCTTTAGAGGGTTTTCTTGATCTGGGTTCTTGTGATTTTATCGAGAAAGATAGAGAGAGCCCAATATTTGGCGTTTCAAGAATGTGGAGAGATCCTGGAGCTCCGGCTGATTCGTTCTACGAGGTTCGCCCCGAGTGCACGGATGTTCCCAAGTCCCGTTTCAGGATCAAGGTGTGTTTCTCCTTCAATGCTAACCGTTTTAGTCGACGCGCTGTTGGGCGTATGAAATTATGCATGATGTGTTTGGTCCAATTTCGATCTGAGTAGCTTCTTGTAAAGAAAAAAGGTGTGTTGTTTGGTTTAGGAAAGTAGTGGTTAATGGGTTTGATCCTGTTTCAATTGACTTCTGATATAGAGTACTTAAAGGTGTTTTTTTTTTTTTTTGGTAAGGGAGTACTTAAAAGCGTTGGTTTTTAGTTCGGGTAAGAAATGACACTGGCCATTGTGTATGTAATCTAGGAGGTTGATCAACCATATTGGTTTTTAGAGGATAAGGTAATAAATTTCAGTAGTTTTGGTGAATAGTTCCGAGCGTAATGCTAAAGGTTCATGTGAGATGAGGTGACGGTTGATAGTATTATGGTGTTAAGATAATGAGCTGAACATGGCCTCCAGAAAATCTTATCATCATTAGCAACCCTAGTTTTAAATCCATTATGGAAATTATTGGGTACTAAAGGAATTTAGTGGGGCGTGAGTGTGGCACGGGCACTCTTGCCATCGTAGATGGGCATTTCTGGAGAGATGTGGCTGCATGTAGTTTATTTCGCATTTGCAGGATAGTTTTTTGCCTTTCCTTTCTTTTTCCAATTCTAGTAAAACTTTCAGAGAAAACTTTTCCATAAACAGGTAATTCTTCCCCTCAATTGTTTTGTACTTTTAAAAACAGGAATATCTTGAAAAGTTCTAATGCTTGTGCAACTTACTTTCTGATCATTTTCAAAGGTTTCGGAATAGTTCTTAATTCTGAACTTATGTAATTGCTCATCTAAGTAATTTGCCTGTGGAAAGTGAATGTTCGATTGAGCGACCAACAACCAGGCAAGGCAATGACTAATGGTCTTTGTTCATTAATTCTTCAGGCTGGGAAAACTTTAAGTGCTAGGAAATGGCATGCTGCGTTTACCCCAGACGGTTACCTGGATATAAGCAAAGTTCTAAGGCGAATACAACATGGGGTAAGTGCATTTTACGAACTTCTGCATTTGTTGGTTTATTTTTTTTCTATGAATGTCTGTCATGAATTGGTAAACCTTTCTCAAAGCTCTATAAGCTGCCCCCTGTCTGTGAAGCATCGGTTGGATATTACTGGCTTTAGTATTATTAATGTGAAGATCCAAATGTCGATGATGGCGGTCGTGTCACAAGCAGTTGCATTTTTTACATCATTTTCCTACAAGTAATTTAAACTTGTAGTTTCTTCTTGCACATAATTGTTTCCAAATAATCATTAGCATGTGCAACCATCATTTGAAGTTACTTTGCGCTGTACTAGTGATGTAGGTTTATCCAAGAACCACATTCACTGGCTATATCTGTTGTCTGTCTCATGAGACTTGTGTGTGCTTCTTTTTCTGATCAATGCTATTATCTGTAAAGGTGTCAGTGACATTTAATACTTCATGCAGCCACTAATGGTATTTAACATTAGCTCTATGAAACATTCAACATTCAACATTCAACATTCTAACTATTCATTTTGGTTTCTCATTTTTTCCCTTCTGTTAATACTATACTTCAGGCCATTATGTAGATTACTGTGATTGTTTCTCAGTGGTAAGTTGAAAATATCGAGTTCTTTATCTCTTTCTTCTGTTTTTCCTGTCCTTTTGCCTGCCTAGGGTGTTCATCCATCCATTAGAGGAGAAGTCTGGGAATTTTTACTTGGCTGTTATGATCCCAAGAGCACATTTGATGAAAGAGAGCAGATAAAGCAACGTCGCAGGTAACCTCTTTCCGACTAAGTAAAGTTTGCATTGTAAACAATTTGTCGGTAGTTTTGTATCTTGATCTCATGCAGTGTTAAACCTACCTATAGACCTAATAGAATAGAATGATAGACTATAGAGTGAGAGGTGTTGTTAGATTATCAAGTTTCTGAAAACTAAGTGGGAAGCATCTTTTGGTCAGTTAATAGTTTGAGGGCAACCATGCTTAATTTATGTAATAATGAATATTGAAGCGTGTGAAATTTTGCGGGGCTATTTTACTTATAGAACAATATAGATTGTTGGGTGACTGCTAATATTTTTATGAAAGTTATATTCTTGGGGACTTCTACTGCAAAAGATTCAATTGTGCGTACCTTCTATTGCATTTTTAGCAGATTTTTCTTAGTTGTGTGGAGCTTGAGTTATTTCTAGACAATGTAACTGTGTAGTTGTATCCTCTTTTATGCGTATGATGTTCTCTCATGCTTCCTCTCTAACATGCATTTGGCACACTAGTTATATTTCAAAGAGTTGGATACTCTGTCGGGCCTTTAGTACTGGAAGTGCTTATCAATAGATAGCAGCAGTCATAGGCACGGCTTTATTTGCTTTTCTTTAAGCTGCAACACATAAAATTCAGTATACAAATTGATGATCAATTCGGTTAACACTTAGATAAATGTTCCCTCAACAGAAAGAATATAAACAGAAACATAAGGAACCCATCTTGTGTCAATATATATGCCTTTTCTAACTGAACATTGAATCTAGCTACCAAGGGGATCACCACCATTCAACTCATGGATCTCTGCTTTTTTTGTTGATTAGATCAGTTATTGCACACAAGTCCTCTCTTTCTTTCTCCACTTTGTTTAAACTCAGTTCGAGTTGCCACTTTATAGCAGGCAGACAGATTGATGAGTGCCTTAATTTGAAAGACAGATTAATGAAAACATAACTTTACTGGAAGTAATATATTGGGGTACAAATTTAATCTGGGATCTATTCCATCATGTTGATCTTCTGTTTCATGGATGGGTAGGAAAATCTCAGAAAAAGCCACTTCTTGCAGTAATAAGATGGGATGTTGAAACCACAGTATATGGAATACTATACTGAAGAATTATGAAATACTATGCTAGAAGAATATTCCTAATCCGGGCGCCGCAGGGTGACTTAACCGGTGGCACATGTGTGGTGGCTAGCACGTGTCGCCCCCAGGGTTTACTCCCCGGCTGTCGGCCGTGCGGAGGTTCCTTGGGTTATCAAAAAAAAAAAAGAATATTCCTAATCAAAACTACTGTACATTCTTGATGACTTAAATTAAATTATCCAAATGCTCTGGTCATAACTCTCCTTGAATACCAAGCTTTGACACTATTTGCTTGTCTGTAATCTGGTATTCTTGCTCACCAGGCATTCTATAAAAGTTTCCTTACGCTTATGTTCAGCCAAACATTATTTGCTTTCACGTTGGTCTATTGTCAAAATTCTGCCCATTTTTTGTCACTTGGAACATTTAGCTGTTATTTCCTATATGATTTGGGACATAGCTTTTGTGCCTTTCAGGTATCAATATGCTCAGTGGAAGGAAGAATGTAGGCAAATGTTCCCTATTGTTGGGAGTGGTAGGTTTGTCACTGCACCTATAATAACTGAAGATGGTCAGCCAGTTCAAGATCCTATCGTTCTTTCACAGATAAATCCAGAAAAGGAATCTGGATTACCTCCTAAAAGTGAGGTTGATGCTGTAAATAGCGAACTAACCAATGGCAGCACTGTGGCTTGTTCCACATCAAGCTCTTGTGAGGTTTTGGAAAGAGTAAAAGAACCAACAAATCGTGCTTCTGTGGACAAAAAAGAGATCCAATGGAAGCTCACTCTACATCAAATAGGTTGGCAGTAACTTTGATATCTAAACAGATGCTTTTCTTTGCTTTCATTCATTTGCTTCCGAACAAGCTGTATATACACATCAATGCTCAAACACTACTAGTGAGAACTTGGCTTCTCATCTTTTTCTATTTAGTGGTCCAGGATGCTTATATCTGTCATCACTATTATATGGTTTATGGCAAGAAATAAGTGGATGATCATGCTTTCTGAAACATCGGAGAGATACCTCAATTATTTAGTATCTAGATTTTGACTTTTGATCATGTTTTTAAGCATGAAGTCCTTCTTGTTGTTTTTTCCTATGCATGTGTGTGCATGTCTTAGCTCATTTTATCTGATTTGATGTTTCAAGAATTGTAGATATACTAATGAGTTCTTTTGTCATTTTCGGCAGTTTTGACATATTCTGCTTAATATCATATTGATGCTAGGTCTCGATGTTGTTCGCACGGACAGGACATTGGTGTTTTATGAAAAGCAAGAGAACTTGTCAAAACTCTGGGATATTTTAGCTGTTTATGCATGGATAGATAAAGATGTTGGCTACTGTCAAGGTAATGAATTTTACTTTTATACTTCCTCATTGGAAAACACAGAGCTCCGCGAGTTGATTACGTTTCAGTGCTAAGCGGTACTTTAAAAATTAGTTTTTGCTTCTGCCGGAAAAACCAATTTTTCAGTATGATATAGTTCTTGAAGGGCATTTTCCTTGTATTTTAAAAAATTTAAACCCTTTTTTTTTGTTAGAGTGTTGTGTTATACCGGAGTTTCGCTGCAGTAAGACGAATACCAATTAACAGTCATAGCTTTTGATCATATCCGATGTGACTTAAAGAGTCACGACTTCACATGTTTATATTGAAGAATATGTACTAAACAATTTTATTTTGGCCAAGATATATGGATGGAATAGTTGGAAAAAGTTTATCTTGAATTCTAAATGAGTATATTCCACCACGCAAGACTTCTCTTCAGGGTCTTAGCCTGGGGAAGGCGTAGAAAACTATCAGATAGGCACTTCAACAGTAGATATAAAAAAACACTTCTTAGCCATCAGACATGAGAGTAGTTTGATATATATGTGATTCAGCTGTTCAAACATCAATGGTTGATTACTTTTGCTAAGCTGTTGTTTTAAATGTTTTTGGTTTGCTTGTCTGTTCTCTTGAAGGATTAATGTATAGGTCATTCCACCGTACAATACACAGTTTGAAATTCCTGTTGGTATAATAATACACTGTAATTTTGAAGATAATTAAAATTCTGGACAGGAATGAGCGATCTCTGCTCCCCTATGATAATTCTCCTTCATGATGAAGCCGATGCATTTTGGTGCTTTGAACGCTTAATGCGCAGACTGGTATGTTATTTTCTAATGTCTTCAGAAGTTTATAGACAACCTACTAGTGATTGTTTGTGTGCCACCTCTTGATTACTTGTGAAAGAGCTGAAATGGTTCCTAATGCTCTGTCTTCATTATGATTTCTTTCAATAGGAAATTGTCTTTCCTTTGTCCTTGGTGCCAGTCTGTGAAAGATGATTTGCAATGAACGTTTTGTGCTGCTGGCATTTTTTGTTGTCCCATGTCAAGAATGAATCCATGCTAATAAAATATCAGTTTTTAATGTATGTCCTAAAATCCTTATGCTGGACTTGCTTTCTTTAATGAAAAGTGACCATCTCCTTTTGCTTTTAGTTGTATTTATGGCTTTGGATTCGAAGTGAATATAAATTGTGGGTGGGAGAGAATCATGAAAACGGTTAACTTTTCCAAAACTTTCAACGGATCTGTGCCATGAGTGAAGATTGTTTTATTATTTGAATGAGGCTGAGTTGAGAAAATTGATGTAATATCATTAATCTGGTGGATATCTGGCTCCTTGCATCACCCAAACCTACATCGATATAGACAAAGGCTCCCTCTCACTGGAGGGTCACAGTGGGAAAAATTACTACAAGCTATTGATATCATTATAGTCAAGCTGCTTTCTGTTTTTTATTTTTATTTTTAAAGTCTCATTTCTCAAGGATGTAAATGTCAACCATCTTCTGTAGCTTGTGATGTGTCTTGTTTTCGATGCAGCATGCGTTGCTTCTTTAGGAGGCATTTGATATGTCAATTAATAATTCTGCTCTACCGAGATGAATGACCAAAATTTTGTTTCTCTTCCAATTTTTTGTTTCTTCGCCCTATCCTTTGTTTTTTTCTTTTTTCTCATGGATTTCATTTGCTGATATTTAAAGCGAGGAAATTTCAGATGCACTGAAAGATCCGTTGGGGTGGAAGCACAGCTGCATAATTTAGCTTCAATAACCCAAATTATTGATCCGAAACTTCATCAACATTTAGGTATGACTTTTAATTATTCTTTCTTTTTTGTAATAATTGAAACTGTGACTTGAAGGGATTTTGCAAGCAGAAAATCAAATTATATATGTCGACCACTATATCTCTGCCTCTTATCTGTCGGCTACTACATCCCCTGTTTATTATTCACGTCTTCCACTAAAAATTATAATAATCAGTCAGTGTAGTGCCTGATAATTATAGCTCAAACATTTGGAATTGGATACTTTGCGAATCTGTTGTTCATAAGTTTGTGGACAAATATTCGTTCTTCTACCCATATTATGCCCAAATTCTTACTTTATATGATGCTAATGAATACCTTTTCATGCTCGAGCACAGAAACACTTGGTGGAGGTGACTATCTTTTCGCATTCCGCATGCTTATGGTTTTGTTCCGTCGGGAGTTCTCGTTTTGCGACTCTCTATATCTTTGGGAGGTATGCTTAAGTAACCTTACAGGTTTCCAAAGCTAAAATGTCCACCAGTTGTTTAGGAATTCCTGAGACTGAGAACAATTGCATATGGCAGATGATGTGGGCCCTGGAATATGACCCAGACTTGTTCTCTCTGTATGAAGATCCTGAAGCAGCTAATGAAAAGGTTGAAGGATCTAAAGGAAAGGTCAAGTCGATACGACAGTGTGGGAAGTTTGAGAGGGAAAACATTAGAAATGGCGCGAAGAGTTCTGAAGCGCCTCTGCCTATATCTTTGTTCTTGGTTGCCAGCGTCTTAAAAGATAAGAGCTCAAAGCTATTGCAAGAAGCTCGGGGCCTAGATGATGTCGTTAAGGTAGTCTGAGAAGTTTCTAATTTTGCTTCTGTTGTCCATTAAGAGGGAGAAAAATGAATGTTGCTGAGTGGGATAATGCTTTGCAAAGTAGGGTAAAGCAGGGAGTTTCTTTGACTGCAATTGCATATTTGAAACTTTATGTTCATTACGTTGGGGAAAAAAAAAGGCTCTCATTTACTGCAAGAATCACCCTTCAATGCTCATAGTTTTTTCACTTCTGAAATTTCGAAGAATACTATCATCTAACTGGTCTGTTAATGCAGGACTGCAAGCACTAGCCTGGCGAAACAATTTTCTTGCTTTTCTGTTTCTGCATTTCCTAAAGAGGCCTTCATAGTTGTGTCTTGATATTGCTTTAAAAATTGACATGCTTTTCTTTCGGCTTTAGTTGAATTGATGTTCAATTTCTTGTTTACCCTTCTCAGATACTAAATGATGTCACCGGTAACCTAGATGCCAAGAAAGCATGCAGCGGAGCTATGAAAATACACAAGAAGTATTTAAGAAAGGTACCATCTTGTCTACTCTTTCTTCTTTAATACTTGGTTTAGTATGAAATGTCAAGTTGAAAGGATGTAATTAAAGCTGGGATGAGAATCCAGACTTCTTTTTGCCTCGTCCGTCCAATTTCTATTGTTACATTCAAGACATATTAAAGTTCTGATCAAAAGTAGCATCATAGTTTGGTCAGTTCTTTCCAATTTGATTTTGGCAACTCGTAAGAATTGAACAGTCTACTGTTCCATGAACGAATATGACTGATCGGTCTTAATGGGAATTGCTTGCTTGACGAGCTTGATAGCTGCGATGTTTTTGTCCTCTCACCATGTCATGAGATTTAGCGTTTATCGGCATTTCATTTTAGCTTTGCTCATTTTTGTTCCATGTTTCTGCAGGCTAAGAAGCCGTAGTGACTCATATACAATTTTCCTCGCCTTTGTCTGCAAATAGAGTAAATCTGTACAAGCTGTACATTGATTCGACCAAGAGAACATGAGGTTGTTCGTGTAAAGTGCAGACTTCTGCAGATGTTTTCAGTGGAGAGAGAATGGCCGCAGAAGAAGCTACGATCAAGATAAAATTTTATTCAAAGAAATTTTTTTTATTTTTTCATGAGGCCACCAAGGTGGTCATTTACACAATTCGTTTGTAATTGGAATCACATTGTGAAAATACAAAATCAGAGATTTGGTTATACGAGAATCACATTAATGAAAAATCGTTTTCGTATACTTTCAATCTTTGTATCTTGAAACGGTGAATGGCGCTCACATAGTCATAGTGGAACAACCATCAAAGTAATGCATACTTCGTCCTAGTCATGACCAAAACAACTTTGCATAAATCAAGCATTCAAATATTAATACATGAGTACTGCACCCATACAAAATGAATGATCAATGCTTCTTGATCGGTCTAAACGATCGAAACCGAAGATACCAAAACCAGTAGAGAAAATCAAAGCCTTAATTGATTAATCTTCAACATATTCAAGAATTAGCTTGCAGAGACCAAAATTACTCGAGAGCGAGATCGCGCACTGTGCTGTGGGATTCCATTTTTCCCGAAGAAGGTAGGTATTTCTTCGGCAGCATTTGCATGGCCACATCAACGTGGAGGTTGAGACGCTGCGAATAAACTACGAAAAATCACAGTCACAGTCGAAATGTATAAGTGTCAATCACACGATCATATCTGCATTCGATCAAACCAAAGGCTGGCTGATCACTGTGCATGCCAACAGCTTCTTTTGCATTAGGTGTTAGTACAAACCCACCGTTTCCTCCATGCACGAGGCCACCACCTCCAAAATGACAAGCCCTGGGCCCTGACTGACTATCTCACCATCCACGTACTCCACATGCAAACCCTAGAGCTCCTCTATATAAACGACCCGCCACTGCCCTTTATCACTCACCAAAACACAAAACAATCATACCCAAGAATCAATCTCACTCTCTCGTGAATAACCCACAATGGCGAAGATTGCAACCCTGGCAGCGATCCTTGGAGTCCTCCTGGTGATGTCCCATGCCGCCGCGGCTAACCGCGCCACCATAACCACGGTCGACATCGAGGAGCCCGAGAACCAGAAGCGCCGCGGTGGGAGCTGCTACGAGCAGATCGAGAGGCAAGACCTCGACCGCTGCCAGCAGCTCTTCGAGGATGTGTTGAGGTTCGGCGGCGACCAGTACGGTGAACGCCAATCCGGAGGCGACCGGTACAGCGAATGCCAGTGCTCAAGCCAGCAGCTGAGGCAGTCGAGGCACTTCAGCCCGTGCTGCCAGCAGCTGAGGCAGCTGGACGACCGATGCCGGTGCAAGGGACTGAGGGAGGTCGTTAGGGAGCAGATAGGCGGGTTCGGAGGTCAGAGATCGCAAGAGGACGTGAGGAGGTGCGTGGGGAACCTTAACAACGCGTGCGGGTTTGAATCTCAGTACTGCGACATCAGAGCCATGTGGTAGAAGCAGTCGAGGCTTGAAGCTCTGAACTAAGATCAGATGAGAATGTCAATGGCGTTTCAATAAAGAGGTGACTCTGTCTTCTGGCTCTTAGAGTCGCGAGACACGGTGACTTCGGTAGGAGTAGAGAGACCGGAAACCACCACATGATCGTGTGGTTTTCTTATCTTTATCTTTTGTTTTTAATTACCTGTATGTCGAGAGCGTAGTATGTGCGGCTTTGTACCATCTATATCCCTAATAAAATCTGATCTTAGCTTTCTTTGGTTATTAATTAATATAAAAAAAAATTAATATGTGATGTGTGTCAAGGACGAGTGGCCTCGATACCACGTACGCGAAATGCTTCGTGCATGCATGCATAGGCAGTGCGTGTAAGTGTGTCCCGTCTATTCGAATTACTTTTAAAAATAACCGCAATATTTCAGGTCAATTTGTAAATTTTATATGGAGGCAAGCTAATAAAAATATGAATCTACAAATTGGACTTAAATTTATTGATGAAATAAGAAATTCATGTCATCGTGTCTATTTTTCTGAAAACATGGAGACATTAAGAGAATGATTTAGAAATGAAAACTTTTATCATCGATCTTTAACTTTAGAGTAATTTTATGCGATTTTCATTTTTTTTTCTTATTTGATAATCTATGCTTCCAGAAAAATATATCAATTAAAAAGTTTAAAGAGAGAGGGCATGAGAGAAAGAAGAAGACTGCGAAGAAAATGAGATGGGAGTGGGGTGGGATTCTTGGAAAATGCAGTGAAAATATTCTCTTGATTTTTTCTAAACAATAAAGGAACGGGAAGCTTAATCCAAAAGGTTAATAAGCGAAGAAATCTCATTTTCGGCAAAAGCTGGAAGTGCATTTAATATCTATTCCAACTGAAGTCTTTATCTAAGTACCACCTACATTGCTAGAAGCGCATTTAACATCGACTTTGG
The DNA here is from genome assembly GCA_031216235.1 of Syzygium jambos. NCBI lineage: Eukaryota > Viridiplantae > Streptophyta > Magnoliopsida > Myrtales > Myrtaceae > Syzygium > Syzygium jambos. Next base: position 4,604,148 of record CM062225.1, on the reverse strand, counting down.
TATGGATCATACATGTTCCGCACGCTTGCGACTATTGTAACACTGGATTTGGTTGTGTGAAACTCCCCGCGAAAAAGGGGAGGTCGGTACTTCGATCTCCTACTCATAATGGGCTTGGCATTGATGAACTTGAGGCAGCTGAGCTCGAAGTGATGAACTCGATCGTGCTGGGATGGAAAGTGGACGCAACCAAAGAGAAAATTTCAATGAGGGTCAATAGTTGAAGCTGTTAACTCATTTGAAGATAATGACACCCCTATTTTGTGAACTTTAATTCAATGTGCAATACGTACATTCAATTGGTTCAAAATCCCTGAACTACATGTTCAATGTCATCTTCTCGTCAATTACTACGAATGAAGTTTGCTCAAATGGACACCAATCTATTAAAACTCATGTTGGATGGAGAAAGTTATACATGTGGATTAAACACTTCAAATTGAAAACGTTTTCTTCACTCGAGTCTTTGACGACATGAAAAAACCAAAAGCTTGACTTCAATAGAAGTTCTCATTAACTCAATCCTCTTTAACAATGATCTCAGGGTTTGTAATCGCCCAAACTTTCATGAAAAGGAAAAAAAGAATAATGAAAGCAACACTGCAATCTCTACTACGAAGAGACAATTTTGTGAACTTAATTGGAAGTTCAAAATGACAATTGTACATTCCATAAAAATTTAAGGATCTAACTGAACCAATTTAAAAGTTCATGGACAACACTACATATTAGACATCTCCATGACTCTAATTAACTGAAAGTTCAGAGATAATATTGCATATTAGACCAGGACCAATGTTATTATTATCATAGATAAGGTTCGCGTCTGGTTGTGTTCCATTCAGTTACAAGATAAGTAGGTTCAGAATGAATGAAATAACACCTGTAGATCCAATGTTTAAGTTCCTTCTGAGTTCTCACACAACAGTCGTGGAAGGCGGTAAGCAATCCACAGTTTTTACATGACTTCCGTCCATTTTGGCATTGCTACAGAGGGACATCTGCCCAATGTGTTCCACAAAATATAATCCCCAGCAGTCACCTGTTATAAGCAAGCAAACAAGATTACTGCAAAAGAAATTGAAAAATATGAGAACCATGGCTTTAAAAAATTGATTGCTGTTTGAAGAAGTTTTGAGGCCTGAAAAGATGTACGAGGCAAACTTTCATATCTGATCACTTTCCACAAAAGGTCAGTATTACCCTGGTTCACCAGGAAAGTAACTGAGCAGCAAATTGTCTTTCCTTCACGTCATATTGGTTATCTCACAAAGGGAATGCATCCCTTTGGTAGACAAAAGAGCACATATTTCTTTGAAAATTGCCTTCTCCAACCACTTATATTTACAAATTTTTGGTAAACCATATCATCATATCCACTTTCTGACTAGTATTGCATACCCATGCACTACATGTTCAATGACAAACAACATACTGTCCATTGTTGTAAGTTTGAACCCTCGAGTTTAAAATCAAGCAGCGTGAAAGCACTGCTAGCACATGGTGCACTGAAGTCTAACAGGGGCATTGATTCACCTGCGAAAGCCTCCCCATCATAGTAACAATGACACAGTTTAATCAAGATATAGTGATAAGAAGTCCGTAAACAGCCTATAAGATGTTCATTTTGCTTTGATACTGACAGTTCTGGCCTGAATCACATGTTTGACAAAAATGTGTATTATTTTTCTTTTCATTACACTGGCCCCCTCAAGCAAACTGGAAATAAAAAACCAATTTCAAGTTTTTGGTAAGAAGAGGTCTGCTACCTGAATTGAGAACTCCACTGGTGCTTTAACAGAAGGATAGATGCTCACCTGCATTAATGGAAGACATGATAACAAAGCGAAAACTTGGTAGCTGTTTCTTACGCCTCACAATATTGAACAGGATGACCTACTAATTGCCAAAAAAATTAGAGAAGATCTTTGAGCAGCTCATGCTGCAAAGTTCCATATTATTCTAAAAGAGAATAAAACGAAATATTTAGAAGTCCCATATCTGCAAACGGCAATAAAACTCAAGTGCCAGTCTTCTCAGGTAATTGAAAACTACAAATGGGCAGATATAGTCAGCTTTTCCAAATTGAACAGCCCAAAATAGCTGCCTAGAACTAGGCGTGCAGGCATGATTTTTTAGAATGAACCTATTTTGTGTCCGTGTTTAGGGTTGAACCTCGGGGAAGAAGAAGAACTAGGCGTGCGGGCATGATCGTCCTCCTGTTCTTGTCTATTTTATCAAGAATCCGAATTCGACCGGCGAAATTGAGTTGAACTTTCAAAATTGTGGTTGAATTGCGATTAAGAACTTCGATTTAGAGTTTGATATCTCACGTCTAGGCTGAGGATTACATATAAATCGAATCAGAGTTAGTATTCTAAACTACATTTTACCATTTCGATGATTTTCCTTAATGAACCCTTGTTTAGAGTTGAACCTCGGGGAAAGGAGAACTAGGCGTGCGGGCATGATTTTCCTGAATGAACCTATTTCGTGTCCGTGTTTAAGATTGAACCTAGGGAGAAGAAGAAGAACTAGGCGTGCGGGCATGATTGTCCTCCTGTTCTTGTCTGTTTTATCAAGAGTTCGAATCCAATCGGCGAAATTTTGAGTTGAACTTTCGAAACTATGGTTGAATTGCGATTAAGAACTTCGATTTAGAGTTTGATATCCCACGTTTAGGATGAGGATTGCATAGATTTCGAATCAGAGTTAGTATTTTGAATTGCATTTTACTAGTTCGATGATTTTCCTGAATGAGCCCGTGTTTAAAGTTGAACCTAGGGGGAAGGAGAACTAGGTGTGCGGGCATGATTATCCTGAATGAACCTGTTCATGTCCGTGTTTCGGTTTGAACCTCAGGGGAAGACGAAGAAGTAGGCGTGCGATCATGATTGTCCTCTTGTTCTTGTCTGTTTTATCAAGAGTCTAAATCCGATCGAAGAAATTTTGAGTTGAACTTTCGAAACTACGGTTGAATTGCGATTAAGAACTTCGATTTAGAGTTTAATATCCCATGTTTAGGCTGAGGATTGTATAGAAATCGAATCAGAATTGGTATTCTGAATTGCATTTTACCAGTTCGATGATTTTCCTGAATGAACCCGTGTTTGGAGTTGAACCTCGGGGGAACGAGAACTAGGTGTGCGGGCATGATTTTCCTGAATGAACCTATTTCGTGTCCATGTTAAGGGTTGAACCTTGAGGGAAGAAGAAGAACTAGGCGTGCGGGCATGATTGTCCTCCTGTTCTTGTTTGTTTTATCAAGAGTCCGAATCTAATCGGTGAAATTTTGAGTTGAACTTTCGAAACTATGGTTGAATTGTAATTAAGAACTTCGATTTAGAGTTTGGTATCCATGTCTAGGTTGAGGATTGCATAGAAATCGAATCAGAGTTAGTATTCTGAATTGTATATTATCTGTTCGATGATTTTACTGAATAAACCAGTTCGTGTCCGTGTTTAGAGTTGTACCTTGAGGTAGTCATGGCCACGGGCCGATTTTGGCCCAGTCAAACCCGGGCCCGCTGTTCGGATCTGGCTCGAAACCACCGGTTCCGGGCCCGGTTCAAAAAAAAATTAAATTAATTTTTTTAAAAAAAAAAACCCTGCAGCAAGGCCTGCACGGCTGCAGGCCCTGCTGCAGCCCGTTGCCAGGGCAGCCTTTGGAGGCTGCCTTGGCAACGGGCAAAAGCCGCAAAAGTAAAAAATAAAATAAAAAATAAAAAAAAATTAAATAGATAACCGTTGCAAATTGCAACGGTTATCTAGCTTTTTTTTTATCCTAAATTTTCTTCTCATTTTTTTTCTTATAAATTCTCTAAAATTCTCTCATATTCACTCAATACTCTCAATTCTCTCAAATTTTCTCAATACTCTAAATTCTCTCAAATTCTCTTAAATTCTCTCAATTTTCTCAATTTGCGCAATTCTCTCTTAATTCTCCCAATCAATCCGCTCAATTCTCTCAATCCACTCGAAAAATGGCAAGTTAAAGTCGAGTGCCAACTGGCAAAGATAAGAATATCATGACGGAATCCCATCATTCTTTTGATTCTCGTGATTATGCAGATTTTCAAGATGATGAAATCAACATTTTTCCCGATGTAGAGCATGTCCCGACGTAAGAAAGTCTTCATCCTCCTGCCGAAATATCTACAGCAAAGGAGGCAGAGCAAAAACTTACATCTGACATTTGGGATCACTTCACAAAAATGGAAAGGTTTGATATTGGTGAAAAAAGGTATGATATAATTTGTAAATATTGTAGGAAAATATATAAATATACAGGTGGACAAGGATATGGAATATTCAAACGACATTTTAGAAGCAAACATCCAACCCAAGCGGGAATCAATATCAGGCAACAACAAATTTCTGAGTACGTCAATCTTAACACTTCCCCTTTATTTCATTTTAATGAAAAAACTTATAAAAAAGAATTAGGTAAATTTGTTTCCGTTGAGCATTTATCATTTAGTTTTGGAGAAAGATTTGATTTTAATCAATTTGTACAAAAAAAACACGTGCTCCACAAGCAAAACGTGTTCCTAGGAATTCACTTAAACGAATAATTAAAGATCTTTATAGAAATGGAAAAAAAGGATTTACAAAAAAATTTTATGCAATTTAATGGATAAGTGCATATAGGTAGTGATATTTGGAGTGATTATTGGCAAACGCATTCTTACATGGGCATAACATGTCATTGGATAGATGACGATTGGAGTATTCAAAAAAGAGTTATTGCATTTAGAGTTTTCGATGGTAAGCATACGACAAATAATATTTATAGAATGATTAGGCAAATTTTAGAAGAATATTATTTGCTTAACAAAATTTTTTCAATTGGTTTTGATAATGCCGCGGCAAATACCGCTTCAATTGCCGATTTAGAAAATATTTGTAAGCCCCCTTTTAGCGGGAAATTTTTTCACGTTAGATGTGCTTGTCATGTTTTAAATTTATGTGTACAAGATGGTTTGAAAACTCTTGATATTTTTCTTGAATCAATAAAAATGGCGATTCAATTTTCATGGAAACATCCCAAAAAATGAAAGAATGGGGTAAATTTTGTAGAGAAAATGCCAAAAAGCCAAAAAGATTTCCAAGAGATGTTCTAACTCGTTGGAATTCTACTTTCCACTTGCTTGGTGAATCTTATGAATATAAAAATTTATTATGTGCATTCATTTCTAATAATATACCTCAGATTAATTTATACCCACAAAAGTGGGGTATTTACAAAAAAATTTTAGATATTTTAAAGGTTTTTAATGATGTAACTTATACTTTGTCCGGTGTTTATTATCCTACTACGCATTTATTTTTAGTAGAGTGTATTAATATTGTCGGAATTTTTGACGAATATGAAAATGATATTGAATTACAACATACTATAGTAACAATGAAAATGAAGTGGCTACATTATTATGGTGAAATTCTCATTATTTATTTAGTTGATTGTGTTTTTTATCCGCGTTGCAAATAAGATGGTTTAAGTGATTATTTGCATACGTATTATCAATATTTACATTATGATGCGGTAAATGTTACAACCATACTACGTGAGGTTAAAAAGCGTAGTAATAGAATTATATAATGAATTTTATACTAAATATAATTTAGGTGGTGTTGAATCTTCTCGATCTACCGAGACACAAAATGAGAGTACAAGTAAAATTAGTAGAGCGTATCAACTTTTATTAAATAGACAAAAAAAAACAAAAGGGAGCAATAGGTAATATTTCCGAATTAGAGATTTATCTAATCATTTTCTTTGAGTTTATTGAATCCGAAGGTAGTACAGGTTTTTTAATTTTGGATTGGTGGAAGAGGCACGCAAGCCAATACCCAATCCTTTCTCTTATTGCAAAACAAAATTTTGCAATCCCTTGTTCCACAGTTGTGGTCGAACAAGTATTCAATGCCGAAGGTAATATTTTGGACGAACATCATTCAAGATTAGCTCTAGAATCAGTGGAGATGCAAGCTTGTGTCGATGATTGGAGAAGGGTCAATACCGACAATAAGAGATAGATCGGAATAATGAATCCGAATTCTTTAACGACGGAGATACCACTGGTACTGGTACCGCTACCGGAACGGGTAGCAACAACTGAGGATAAAAGAACTGTTGGAGTTGACAAATATTTCGGGGACCCTTGTTTCTCATACCGAGCACGCCCACGTGAGCTTAGGGAAACCGAAGTATAATCTGACGACATGTGACCCTTGTGCACGGAATGCGGGGGTTCGGATAGGCTTAGGTTTTTCGGTCATTTTAGGGCATATATATTGTGCTCCTTTTTTTTATAGATCATTGTAACGAATTGTAAGGTGCTTAATGATAATTTATTAAGTTCAAGCCCCCTCATTCTCTCTTTTTGTCCCCAAATTTGATTACAATTTACATTTTGATTACGATTTATATTGAATAATTCATTATTTCATAATTTCATTATTATTTCATTTAATAATTTTTTTTAAAATCTTAAATTATGAACCGGAACCGGCAGGAACCGGAATCGGAACCGGAATGAACCGGCCCAGAACCGGAACCGCCGGTTTCGAACCAGAACTGGTGGTTCCTGAACCGTGGCTATGACTACCTCGGGGGAAGTAGAACTAGGCGTGTGAGCATGATTTTCCTAAATGAACCTGTTTCTTATCCGTGTTTATAGTTGAACCTCGGGGAAAAAAGAAGAACTTGGCATGCAGGTCCTATTTGGATCGGGTCCTCTGACCCTATTTGAATACCCCTATTTTTACACTCGCTGTGAGTGCCTTTTTAATTGTGCTTTTCTTTCTTTTTGATACGATAATCAACATGCCTAGGGCGAGGAGTCCATTGTGGGAGTTGGTGAACGTTGACCCCGACCAAAATGTATGGCAATGTGTGTATTATCGAAACCAATACGTCATGGACAGAAATAACATTGGCAGAATTCGGAGGCACCTCGAGCATTATTGGAGCTAGGTTTTAGGATGTGCCTGATCGTCCCAAGCATGTGAGAAATGAATTACAGCTTGCGCATTACCAGAGCCAGGTTTCAAGATGTGCCCGACCGTCCCCGACCATGTGAGAAACGAATTGCGGTGTGGCTTCGAAATTGATCCTTCATGGCCTCAACCACCTCTCCTCCTTCTACCTCCATCACATCCGCCACCACCTCAGCTTTTTCCACCAAATCCATGGCATCAATAGCTTCAACCTCCACCATGACATTTGCAGCCTCAACCGCCCCTGCCTCGACTTCCACAGCCACAGCCTCAACCTCCACTGCCTTAGCAATTTCCACTTCCTCTAAACAATGAAGCAACAAAAGCACTAGAAGAACTAGCAATGGTGGATTCTTTCTTCGCCACTGAGAGTCCCCCCTCTGATGGATCCCCACCGGCCGTCCTCCAGCAGAGACGTTGCTGGCAGTTCAAGCGCGGGACATTCAGAAGCTAGATTGCTATTTCTATGGAACAGATTGATAGAAGCTAGGGCCGCTTGCAAAGAGAAACTGACGAACTTAGAGATGAATTGGACATGATATCAGCAGGCCAGTTGATTGTGCAAAAGGCAGTTGACAATGGAGCAGAAATTTCACCGGAGACTATGACGCAGCTAGAAAACTTGATTGAAGAACTTCGACAGTAGCTTTTGTACTGATGTCTTTTATGTGATTTTTTTTGCCCACATGTATTATAACCTCTCGGAGTTACCTATTCACCTGCAACTTCTTTTGGAGGAAACCTGAATAAAAATTCCCTCTTTACTCTTACATTTTGATCTTCAAGAGAGGAGGAAACCGAAATGAAGACAAACGAGAGAATGTCGGAAATCGCCAGGAATGGTGAAATGGAGAGAGGCATCCCGAGAGGGGGGACGCCGGAGAGAGGTTGTCGGACAGTGGTGATCGGTTGAGAGTCGAGTGAGACAAAAAAGAGTGAGTACCGAGCTGTGGGTGTAGAGAGTAAAATAATAAAAATATGATATTGGCTCGCCTCTCTCCATCCACTCCTCTTTATCTGCCGAGAATAGGGAAATGGAGAGAGGCGTCATAAGATGGGGGGACATTGGAAAGAGGTTATCGGATGGTGGTGGTTGATTAAGGGTCGAGTGAGATCAAAAAAAGGGAAATCCCGAGCTGTGGATGTAAAGAGTAAAACAATAAACATATGATCTTGGCCCGCCTTTCTTCATCCTTCGAGAATAGGGGAATGGAAAGAGGCGTCACGAGAGGGGGGATGCCGGAGAGAGGTTGTCGAATGGTGGTGGCCGGTTGAGGGTAGAGTGAGACCAAAAAGAAGCCCCAAATTGTGGGTGTAAAGAGCAAAAATATGATCTTGGTCCACCTCTTTGGCCCACTTCTTTTCATCCTTTGGGAATAGGGGAATGAGGGGGGACGTCGGAGAGAGATTGTCGGATGGTGGTGGTCGGTTGAGGGTCGAGTGAGACCAAAAAGAGAGAGCCCCAAGTTGTGGATGTAGAGAGCAAAATAATAAAAATATAATCTTAGCCTGTCTTTCTTCATCCTCCGGGAATAGGGGAATGAAGAGAGGTGTCATGAGAGTGGGAACGCCAAAGAGAGGTTGTCAGATGGTGGTGGCTCGTTGAGGGTCAAGTGAGATTAAAAAAAAAAAAAGGGAGCTCCGAGCTGTGGGTGTAGAGAGCAAAACAATAAAAATATGATTTTGGCCCACCTTTCTTTATCCGCCAGGAATTGCGAAATGAAGAGAGGCATCACAAGAGAGGGGACACCGGAGAGAGGTTGTCGGACAGTTGTGGCTGGTTGAGGGTTAAGTGAGACAAAAAAGAGGGAGCCCCGAACTGTGGGTGTAGAGAGCAAAATAATAAAAATATGATCTTGGCTTACCTCTTTTCATCCTTCGGGAATAGGGGAACGGAGAGAGTAGTCACGAGAGGAGGACGCCGGAAAGAGGTTATTAGACGATGGTGGTCGGTTGAGAATTGAGTAAGACAAAAAGAGAAAGTCTCGAGCTGGAGGTGTAGAGAGCAAAACAAAAAAAATATGATCTTGGCCCGCCTCTCTTCATTCTCGGGAGTGGTAGAATGGAGAGAGGCGTCACGAAAGGGGGGACGCCGGAGAGAGGTTATCGCATGGTGGTAGTCGATTGAGGGTCGAGTGAGACCAAAAAGTGGAAGTCCCGAGCTGTGGGTGTAGAGAGCAAAATAATAAAAATATGATCTTGGCCCACCTCTCTTCATCCACCGGGAATGGGGGAATAGAGATAGGCATCATGAGAGGGGGGACGCCGGAGAGAGGTTGTCGAACGATGATGGCCGGTTGAGGGTTGAGTGAGATCAAAAAGAGGGAGCTCCGAGCTATGAGTGTAGAGAGCAAAACAATAAAAATATAATCTTAGCCCACCTCTCTTCATTCGCTGGAGGAATGGAGAGAGGCGTCACGAGAGAAGGGACGTTGGAGAGAGGTTGTCGAACGGTGATGGCCAGTTGAGGATCAAGTGAGATAAAAAACGAGAGTCCCGAACTGTGGGTGTAGAGAGTAAAACAATAAAAATATAATCTTGACATGCCTCTCTTTATCCGTCGGGAATGGGGGAATGGAGAGAGGCGTCACGATAGGGGAAACGCTGAAGAAAGGTTGTTGGATGGTGGTGGCTAGTTAAGGGTCGAGTGAAAAAAAAAAAAGGGGGAAGCCCCAAGCTGTGGGTATAGAGAGCAAAACAATAAAAATATGATCTTGACTCGCCTCTCTTTATCTACTTGGAATGAAGGAAAGGAGGGAGGTGTCACAAGAGGGGGGACGTTAGAAAGAGGTTGTTGGATAGTGGTAGCTGGTTGAGAGTTGAGTGAGACCAAAAAGAGGGATGTGCAGAAGGCAGTTGACAATGGAGCAGAAATTTCACCGGAGACTATGACGCAGCTAGAAAACTTGATTGAAGAACTTCGACAGTAGCTTTTGTACTGATGTCTTTTATGTGATTTTTTTTGCCCACATGTATTGTAACCTCTCGGAGTTACCTATTCACCTGCAACTTCTTTTGGAGGAAACCTGAATAAAAATTCCCTCTTTACTCCTACATTTTGATCTTCAAGAAGGGGGGAAACCGAAATGAAGACAAACGAGAGAATGTCGGAAATCGCCAGGAATGGTGAAATGGAGAGAGGCATCCCGAGAGGGGGGACGCCGGAGAGAGGTTGTCGTACAGTGGTGACCGGTTGAGAGTCGAGTGAGACAAAAAAGAGTGAGTACCGAGCTGTGGGTGTAGAGAGTAAAATAATAAAAATATGATATTGGCTCGCCTCTCTCCATCCACTCCTCTTTATCTGCCGAGAATAGGGAAATGGAGAGAGGCGTCATAAGATGGGGGGACATTGGAAAGAGGTTATCGGATGGTGGTGGTTGATTAAGGGTCGAGTGAGATCAAAAAAAGGGAAATCCCGAGCTGTGGATGTAAAGAGTAAAACAATAAACATATGATCTTGGCCCGCCTTTCTTCATCCTTCGAGAATAGGGGAATGGAAAGAGGCGTCACGAGAGGGGGGATGCCGGAGAGAGGTTGTCGAATGGTGGTGGCCGGTTGAGGGTAGAGTGAGACAAAAAAGAAGCCCCAAATTGTGGGTGTAAAGAGCAAAAATATGATCTTGGTCCACCTCTTTGGCCCACTTCTTTTCATCCTTTGGGAATAGGGGAATGAGTGGGACGTCGGAGAGAGATTGTCGGATGGTGGTGGTCGGTTGAGGGTCGAGTGAGACCAAAAAGAGAGAGCCCCAAGTTGTGGATGTAGAGAGCAAAATAATAAAAATATGATCTTAGCCTGTCTTTCTTCATCCTCCGGGAATAGGGGAATGAAGAGAGGTGTCATGAGAGTGGGAACGCCAAAGAGAGGTTGTCAGATGGTGGTGGCTCGTTGAGGGTCAAGTGAGATTAAAAAAAAAAAAAGGGAGCTCCGAGCTGTGGGTGTAGAGAGCAAAACAATAAAAATATGATTTTGGCCCACCTTTCTTTATCCGTCAGGAATTGCGAAATGAAGAGAGGCATCACAAGAGAGGGGACACCGGAGAGAGGTTGTCGGACAGTTGTGGCTGGTTGAGGGTTAAGTGAGACAAAAAAGAGGGAGCCCCGAACTGTGGGTATAGAGAGCAAAATAATAAAAATATGATCTTGGCTTACCTCTTTTCATCCTTCGGGAATAGGGGAACGGAGAGAGTAGTCACGAGAGGAGGGACGCCGGAAAGAGGTTATTAGACGATGGTGGTCGGTTGAGAATTGAGTAAGACAAAAAGAGAAAGTCTCGAGCTGGAGGTGTAGAGAGCAAAACAAAAAAAATATGATCTTGGCCCGCCTCTCTTCATTCTCGGGAGTGGTAGAATGGAGAGAGGCGTCACGAAAGGGGGGACGCCGGAGAGAGGTTATCGCATGGTGGTAGTCGATTGAGGGTCGAGTGAGACCAAAAAGTGGAAGTCCCGAGCTGTGGGTGTAGAGAGCAAAATAATAAAAATATGATCTTGGCCCACCTCTCTTCATCCACCGGGAATGGGGGAATAGAGATAGGCATCATGAGAGGGGGGACGCCGGAGAGAGGTTGTCGAACGATGATGGCCGGTTGAGGGTTGAGTGAGATCAAAAAGAGGGAGCTCCGAGCTATGAGTGTAGAGAGCAAAACAATAAAAATATAATCTTAGCCCACCTCTCTTCATTCGCTGGAGGAATGGAGAAAGGCGTCACGAGAGAAGGGACGTTGGAGAGAGGTTGTCGAACGGTGATGGCCAGTTGAGGATCAAGTGAGATAAAAAACGAGAGTCCCGAACTGTGGGTGTAGAGAGTAAAACAATAAAAATATAATCTTGACATGCCTCTCTTTATCCGTCGGGAATGGGGGAATGGAGAGAGGCGTCACGATAGGGGAAACGCTGAAGAAAGGTTGTTGGATGGTGGTGGCTAGTTAAGGGTCGAGTGAAAAAAAAAAGGGGGAAGCCCCAAGCTGTGGGTATAGAGAGCAAAACAATAAAAATATGATCTTGACTCGCCTCTCTTTATCTACTTGGAATGAAGGAAAGGAGGGAGGTGTCACAAGAGGGGGGACGTTAGAAAGAGGTTGTTGGATAGTGGTAGCTGGTTGAGAGTTGAGTGAGACCAAAAAGAGGGATGTGCAGAAGGCAGTTGACAATGGAGCAGAAATTTCACCGGAGACTATGACGCAGCTAGAAAACTTGATTGAAGAACTTCGACAGTAGCTTTTGTACTGATGTCTTTTATGTGATTTTTTTTGCCCACATGTATTGTAACCTCTCGGAGTTACCTATTCACCTGCAACTTCTTTTGGAGGAAACCTGAATAAAAATTCCCTCTTTACTCCTACATTTTGATCTTCAAGAGGGGAGGAAACCGAAATGAAGACAAACGAGAGAATGTCGGAAATCGCCAGGAATGGTGAAATGGAGAGAGGCATCCCGAGAGGGGGGACGCCGGAGAGAGGTTGTCGGACAGTGGTGACCGGTTGAGAGTCGAGTGAGACAAAAAAGAGTGAGTACCGAGCTGTGGGTGTAGAGAGTAAAATAATAAAAATATGATATTGGCTCGCCTCTCTCCATCCACTCCTCTTTATCTGCCGAGAATAGGGAAATGGAGAGAGGCGTCATAAGATGGGGGGACATTGGAAAGAGGTTATCGGATGGTGGTGGTTGATTAAGGGTCGAGTGAGATCAAAAAAAGGGAAATCCCGAGCTGTGGATGTAAAGAGTAAAACAATAAACATATGATCTTGGCCCGCCTTTCTTCATCCTTCGGGAATAGGGGAATGGAAAGAGGCGTCACGAGAGGGGGGATGCCGGAGAGAGATTGTCGAATGGTGGTGGCCGGTTGAGGGTAGAGTGAGACCAAAAAGAAGCCCCAAATTGTGGGTGTAAAGAGCAAAAATATGATCTTGGTCTACCTCTTTGGCCCACTTCTTTTCATCCTTTGGGAATAGGGGAATGAGGGGGGACGTCGGAGAGAGATTGTCGGATGGTGGTGGTCGGTTGAGGGTCGAGTGAGACCAAAAAGAAAGAGCCCCAAGTTGTGGATGTAGAGAGCAAAATAATAAAAATATAATCTTAGCCTGTCTTTCTTCATCCTCCGGGAATAGGGGAATGAAGAGAGGTGTCATGAGAGTGGGAACGCCAAAGAGAGGTTGTCAGATGGTGGTGGCTCGTTGAGGGTCAAGTGAGATTAAAAAAAAAAAAAGGGAGCTCCGAGCTGTGTGTGTAGAGAGCAAAACAATAAAAATATGATTTTGGCCCACCTTTCTTTATCCGCCAGGAATTGCGAAATGAAGAGAGGCATCACAAGAGAGGGGACACCGGAGAGAGGTTGTCGGACAGTTGTGGCTGGTTGAGGGTTAAGTGAGACAAAAAAGAGGGAGCCCCTAACTGTGGGTGTAGAGAGCAAAATAATAAAAATATGATCTGGGCTTACCTCTTTTCATCCTTCGGGAATAGGGGAACGGAGAGAGTAGTCACGAGAGGAGGGACGCCGGAAAGAGGTTATTAGACGATGGTGGTCGGTTGAGAATTGAGTAAGACAAAAAGAGAAAGTCTCGAGCTGGAGGTGTAGAGAGCAAAACAAAAAAAATATGATCTTGGCCCGCCTCTCTTCATTCTCGGGAGTGGTAGAATGGAGAGAGGCGTCACGAAAGGGGGGACGCCGGAGAGAGGTTATCGCATGGTGGTAGTCGATTGAGGGTCGAGTGAGACCAAAAAGTGGAAGTCCCGAGCTGTGGGTGTAGAGAGCAAAATAATAAAAATATGATCTTGGCCCACCTCTCTTCATCCACCGGGAATGGGGGAATAGAGATAGGCATCATGAGAGGGGGGACGCCAGAGAGAGGTTGTCGAACGATGATGGCCGGTTGAGGGTTGAGTGAGATCAAAAAGAGGGAGCTCCGAGCTATGAGTGTAGAGAGCAAAACAATAAAAATATAATCTTAGCCCACCTCTCTTCATTCGCTGGAGGAATGGAGAAAGGCGTCACGAGAGAAGGGACGTTGGAGAGAGGTTGTCGAACGGTGATGGCCAGTTGAGGATCAAGTGAGATAAAAAACGAAAGTCCCGAACTGTGGGTGTAGAGAGTAAAACAATAAAAATATAATCTTGACATGCCTCTCTTTATCCGTCGGGAATGGGGGAATGGAGAGAGGCGTCACGATAGGGGAAACGCTGAAGAAAGGTTGTTGGATGGTGGTGGCTAGTTAAGGGTCGAGTGAAAAAAAAAAAAGGGGGAAGCCCCAAGCTGTGGGTATAGAGAGCAAAACAATAAAAATATGATCTTGACTCGCCTCTCTTTATCTACTTGGAATGAAGGAAAGGAGGGAGGTGTCACAAGAGGGGGGACGTTAGAAAGAGGTTGTTGGATAGTGGTAGCTGGTTGAGAGTTGAGTGAGACCAAAAAGAGGGATGTGCAGAAGGCAGTTGACAATGGAGCAGAAATTTCACCGGAGACTATGACGCAGCTAGAAAACTTGATTGAAGAACTTCGACAGTAGCTTTTGTACTGATGTCTTTTATGTGATTTTTTTTGCCCACATGTATTGTAACCTCTCGGAGTTACCTATTCACCTGCAACTTCTTTTGGAGGAAACCTGAATAAAAATTCCCTCTTTACTCCTACATTTTGATCTTCAAGAGGGGAGGAAACCGAAATGAAGACAAACGAGAGAATGTCGGAAATCGCCAGGAATGGTGAAATGGAGAGAGACATCCTGAGAGGGGGGGACGCCGGAGAGAGGTTGTCGGACAGTGGTGACCGGTTGAGAGTCGAGTGAGACAAAAAAGAGTGAGTTCCGAGCTGTGGGTGTAGAGAGTAAAATAATAAAAATATGATATTGGCTCGCCTCTCTCCATCCACTCCTCTTTATCTGCCGAGAATAGGGAAATGGAGAGAGGCGTCATAAGATGGGGGGACATTGGAAAGAGGTTATCGGATGGTGGTGGTTGATTAAGGGTCGAGTGAGATCAAAAAAAGGGAAATCCCGAGCTGTGGATGTAAAGAGTAAAACAATAAACATATGATCTTGGCCCGCCTTTCTTCATCCTTCGAGAATAGGGGAATGGAAAGAGGCGTCACGAGAGGGGGGATGCCGGAGAGAGGTTGTCGAATGGTGGTGGCCAGTTGAGGATCAAGTGAGATAAAAAACGAGAGTCCCGAACTGTGGGTGTAGAGAGTAAAACAATAAAAATATAATCTTGACATGCCTCTCTTTATCCGTCGGGAATGGGGGAATGGAGAGAGGCGTCACGATAGGGGAAACGCTGAAGAAAGGTTGTTGGATGGTGGTGGCTAGTTAAGGGTCGAGTGAAAAAAAAAAAAAGGGGGAAGCCCCAAGCTGTGGGTATAGAGAGCAAAACAATAAAAATATGATCTTGACTCGCCTTTCTTTATCTACTTGGAATGAAGGAAAGGAGGGAGGTGTCACAAGAGGGGGGACGTTAGAAAGAGGTTGTTGGATAGTGGTAGCCGGTTGAGAGTTGAGTGAGACCAAAAAGAGGGAGCCCTAAGTTGTGGGTATAGAGAGCAAAACAAAAAAAATATGATTTTGGCCCGCCTCTCTTCATTCGCCGGGAATGAGGGAATGGAGAGAGGCGTCATAAGAGGAGGGACGCAGGAGAGAGATTGTCAAACGATGGTAACTGATTGAGGGTTGAATAAGACTAAAAAGAGGGAGCCTCGAGCTGTAGATGTAGAGAGCAAAGCAATAAAAACATGACCTTGGCCCGCCTCTTTTCATTCTCCCCTTAGGCCTCCCTATTCTTTTTATGGGTCAAGAGTGGAAAAAGTGAGCTCTCCTCTAAAAGTATACGTTGGGGGGGCCGAGAGGGGGGGTTTTTGTCGAGAGTGGAAAAAGTGTGCTCTCCTCTAAGAGTGTACGTTGGGGGGGCAAGAGGGGAGGTCCTTGTCTTTGCCTTGTCCTCTTTGTCATTCTCTTGATTTTTGTCTTCTTTTCTACACCTTGTATTTCATTTTTATTTATTATTTTCCCTCTCTTTTTTTAATTATTTTCTTTTTTATTTCTTCCCCTTCCTTCATTCTCTAATAGAATTTTATTAAACAGTAAACTATACAAATATGCCTAAAATATGTAATTAATATAAATACTAAATGTGTATATATATATGTGAAATTTATATCATAAGATAGAAAGAAATTTGAATATATAAATAAAAATAAGAATAAATAAAAACGAAGTTATTGTTTATTTTTTATTTTGAATTTTTATATTAAAATTCAAATATTATTTATATTCAAATATTATTTTAATTTTATTAATTTGACAAGTTTGTTATTCGAGAAAAATAATTTTTATATTAAGGATATTAGAAATCCTATCCACCCTTATCCCATCTCCCCCATGGGATAATTTTATCATGGCTATATCCCTCATATATTTGACTCTATCTTATCTTGAGTAGGCACCAAACACCCGAATTTTATCCCGATTACCAAACACAACCCAAAAGGATAAGATGGGACTCTCGTTTACTGCAAGAATCTCGTTTAATGCTCATAGTTTTTTCACTTTTGAAATTTCGAAGAGTACTATCATCTAATTGGTCTGTTAATGCAGGACTGCAAGCGCTAGCCTGGCGATACAATTTTCTTGCTTTTCTGTTTTTGCATTTCCTAAAGAGGCCTTCATAGTTGTGTCATGATATTGCTTTAAAAATTGACATGCTTTTCTTTCGGCTTTAGTTGAATTGATGTTCAACTTCTTTCTTACCCTTTTCAGATACTAAATGATGTCACCGGTAATCTAGATGCCAAGAAAGCATGCAGAAGAGCTATGAAAATACACAAGAAGTATTTAAGAAAGGTACCATCTTGTCTACTCTTTCTTCTTTAATACTTGATATAGTATGAAATGTCAAGTTGAAAGGATGTAATTAAGCTGGGATGAGAATCCAGACTTCTTTTTGCCTCGTCCGTCCAATTTTTATTTTTACATTCAAGACATAGTAAAGTTCTTATCGAAAGTAGCATCATAGTTTGGCCAGTTTTTTCCAATTTGATTTTGGCAACTCGTAAGAATTGTGCAGTCTACTGATCCATGAACGAATATGACTGATTGGTCTTAATGGGAATTGCTTGCTTGACAAGCTTGATCGCTGCGATGTTTTTGTCCTCTCACCATGTCATGAGATTTAGCGTTTATCGGCATTTCATTTTAGCTTTGCTCATTTTTGCTCCATGTTTTTGCAGGCTAAGAAGCCGTAGTGACTCATATACAATTTTCCTCGCCTTTGTCCGGAAATAGCGTAAATCTGTACAAGCTGTACATTGATTCGACCAAGAGAACATGAGGTTGTTCATGTAAAGTGCAGACTTCTGCAGATGTTTTCAGTGGAGAGAGAATGGCCGCAGAAGAAGCTACGATCAAGATAAAATTTTATTCAGAGAAATTTTTTTAATTTTTTCATGAGGCCACCAAGGTGGTCATTTACGCAATTCGTTTGTAATTGGAATCTGTTGACACCAAAATAAGAATTGACATAAGTGCGGAATCGGCTTTAATGCCGAATTCGGCGTATAATGGAAATCAACCATCTTCTGAAATACGTCTGGACCAAATTCGGAAACATGCTAAGAAGCAAGTGTGAATGGCATCGTGTCCCGAATTCGGTAATTGATGAAAATATGTATATTTACCGAAATATGGAGAGTTATAGTTCGGGACGTTGGACTATTTATGCCTCAAGACAGCGACCCTTTCTCGAAATTCAGGAGGTTCACACTTCGGGAATACACTGAAGAATCACAGCCCAGCCATGTAAATCACGACAACAAGAAGTTATGAGCAGGAGTGGGAATAATGAGCACGAGCATATTATGGGAAGTTATTTGTCCAGATTTGAAATCATCTCAGCGGTTGAGATCAAGTTTTAGCAGATAATAAAACTGGAAAAACGTGGTTAGAAGAGACAGTTATTGGAAGTGCCAAAATATTCAAAGTTTGAAAACATGGAAGTAACCGACGAACAGTTGCAGGATAGGAGGAGATACAAATACTCGGAGAAAGCAAAGAGAAAGAGACGAACAACAATGCAAAAACACTCAAGCTTATCTGCACTTTAGTTTCTTATGTATCTTTACTTCCTGTATTTACAGTTTCCTATAGCTTTAGTTAACTTTCGAGTCCTTAACAGCTTTCATAGGAGTATTGTAACGTAGCTTGAAACTCTGTTGATCCCAGATCCATTTTCAATCCATCCGATTTCTATCTATTCTATACAATCCTGTGTCACACTTTATTTTTCGCTACAACTCTCCGTGTAATCAAACCACAGAACCTACCTTAATAAAAACCGAAAACCGAAGTTTTGGTAAAGGATATTCCTCGTGAAACGAGCGAACAGAATCACATTGTGAAAACACAAAATCAGAGGTTTGGTTATACTAGAATCACATTAATGAAAAATTGTTTTCGTGTACTTTCAATCTTTGTATCTTGAAATGGCGAAGCGCTCACAAAGTTACTGTGGAACAGCCATCGACGTAATGCATACTTCGTCCTAGTCATGACCAAAACAACTTTGCATAAATCAAGCATTCAAATATTAATACATGAGTACTGCACCCATACAAAATGAATGATCAATGCCTCTTGATCGGTCTAAACGATCGAAACCGAAGATACCAAAACCAGTAGAGAAAATCAAAGCCTTAATTGATTAATCTTCAACATATTCAAGAATTAGCTTGCAGAGACCAAAATTACTCGAGAGCGAGATCGCGCACTGTGCTGTGGGATTCCATTTTTCCCGAAGAAGGTAGGTATTTCTTCGGCAGCATTTGCATGGCCACATCAACGTGGAGGTTGAGACGCCGCGAATAAACTACGAAAAATCACAGTCACAGTCGAAATGTATAAGTGTCAATCACACGATCATATCTGCATTCGATCAAACCAAAGGCTGGCTGATCACTGTGCATGCCAACAGCTTCTTTTGCATTAGGTGTTAGTACAAACCCACCGTTTCCTCCATGCACGAGGCCACCACCTCCAAAATGACAAGCCCTGGGCCCTGGCTGACTATCTCACCATCCACGTACTCCACATGCAAACCCTAGAGCTCCTCTATATAAACCACCCGCCACTGCCCTTTATCACTCACCAAAACACAAAACAATCATACCCAAGAATCAATCTCACTCTCTCGTGAATAACCCACAATGGCGAAGCTTGCAACCCTGGCAGCGATCCTTGGAGTCCTCCTGGTGATGTCCCACACCGCCGCGGCTAGCCGCGCCACCATAACCACGGTCGACATCGAGGAGCCCGAGAACCAGAAGCGCCGCGGTGGGAGCTGCTACAAGCAGATCGAGAGGCAAGACCTCGACCGCTGCCAGCAGCTCTTCGAGGATGTGTTGAGGTTCGGTGGCGACCAGTACGGTGAACGCCAATCCGGAGGCGACCGGTACAGCGAATGCCAGTGCTCAAGCCAGCAGCTGAGGCAGTCGAGGCACTTCAGGCCGTGCTGCCAGCAGCTGAGGCAGCTGGACGACCGATGCCGGTGCAAGGGACTGAGGGAGGTCGTTAAGGAGCAGATAGGCGGGTTCGGAGGTCAGAGATCGCAAGAGGACGTGAGGAGGTGCGTGGGGAACCTTAACAACGTGTGCGGGTTCGAATCTCAGTACTGCGACATCAGAGCCATGTGGTAGAAGCAGTCGAGGCTTGAAGCTCTGAACTAAGATCAGATGAGAATGTCAATGGCGTTTCAATAAAGAGGTGACTCTGTCTTCTGGCTCTTAGAGTCGCGAGACACGGTGACTTCAGTAGGAGTAGAGAGACCGGAAACCACCTCATGATCGTGTGGTTTTCTTATCTTTTTCTTTTGTTTTTAATTACCTGTATGTCGAGAGCGTAGTATGTACGGCTTTGTACCATCTATATCCCTAATAAAATCTGATCTTAGCTTTCTTTGGTTATTAATTAATATGTGGTGTGTGTCAAGGATGAGCGGCCTCGATACCACGTACGCGAAATGCTTCGTGCATGCATGCATAGGCAATGCGTGTAAGTGTGTCCTGTCTATTCGAATTACTTTTAAAAATAACCGCAATATTTACAGTCAATTTATAAATTTTATATGGAGGCAAGCTAATAAAAATATGAATCTACAAATTGGACTTAAATTTATTGATGAAATAAGAAATTCATGTCATCGTGTCTATTTTTCTGAAAACATGGAGACATTAAGAGAATGATTTAGAAATGAAAACTTTTATCATCGATCTTTAACTTTAGAGTAATTTTATGAGATTTTCATTTTTTTTTCTTATTTGATAATCTATGCTTCCAGAAAAATATATCAATTAAAAAGTTTAAAGAGAGAGGGCATGAGAGAAAGAAGAAGACTGCGAAGAAAATGAGATGGGAGTGGGGTGGGATTCTTGGAAAATGCAGTGAAAATATTCTCTTGATTTTTTCTAAACAATAAAGGAACGGGAAGCTTAATCCAAAAGGTTAATAAGCGAAGAAATCTCATTTTCGGCAAAAGCTGGAAGTGCATTTAATATCTATTCCAACTGAAGTCTTTATATAAGTACCACCTACATTGCTAGAAGCGCATTTAACATCTACTTTTGTATGGATCATACATATTCCGCACGCTTGCGACTATTTTAACACTGGATTCGGTTGTGTAAAACTCCCCCACGAAAAAGGGAAGGTCGGTACTTCGATCTCCTACTCATAATGGGCTTGGCATTGATGAACTCGAGGCAGCTGAGCTCGAAGTGATGAACTCGAACGTGCTGGGATGGAAGGTGGACGCAACCAAAGAGAAAATTTCAATGAGGGCCAATGGTTGAAGCTGTTAACTCATATGAAGATAATGACACTCCTATTTTGTGAACTTTAATCCAATGTGCAATACGTGTATTAAATTGGTTCAAAATCCCCGAACTACATGTTTAATGTCATAATGAAGGAAATTTGCTCAAATGGACACCAATCTATTAAAACTCATGTTGGATGGAGAAAGTTATACATGTGGATTAAACACTTCAAATTGAAAACCTTTTCTTCACTAGAGTTTTTGACAACATGAAAAAACCAAAACCTTGACTTAAATAAAAGCTCTCGTTAACTCAATCCTCTTTAACAATGATCTCAGGGTTTGTAATCTCCCAAACTTTCGTGAAAAGGAAAAAATGAATAATGAAAGCAACACTGCAATCTCTACTACAGGCAATTTTGTGCACTTCATTGGAAGTTCAAAATGACAACTGTACATTCCACAAAAATTTAAGGATCTAACCAAACCAATTTAAAAGTTCATGGACAACACTACATATTAGACATCTCCATGACTAATTAACTGAAAGTTCAAAGATGATATTGCATATTAGACAAGGACCAATGTTATTATTATCATAGACAAGGTTCAAGTCTGTTTGTGTTCCATTCAGTTACCAGATAAGTAGGTTCAGAATGAATGAACTAACACCTGTAGATCCAATGTTGAAGTTCCTTCTGAGTTCTCACACAACAGTGGTGGAAGGCGGTAAGCAACCCACAGTTTTTACATGACTTCCGTCCATTTTGGCATTGCTACAGAGGGACATCTGCCCAATGTGTTCCACAAAATATAATCCCCAGCAGTCACCTGTTATAAGCAAGCAAACAAGATTACTGCAAAAGAAATTGAAAAATATGAGAACCATGGCTTTAAAAAATTGATTGCTGTTTGAAGAAGTTTTGAGGCCTGAAAAGATGTACGAGGCAAACTTTCATATCTGATCACTTTCCACAAAAGGTCAGTGTTACCATGGTTCACCAGGAAAGCAACTGAGCAGCAAATTGTCTTTCCTTCACGTCATATTGGTTATCTCACAAAGGGAATGCATCACTTCGGTAGACAAAAGAGCACATATTTCTTTGAAAATTGCCTTCTCCAACCACTTATATTTACAAGTTTTTGGTAAACCATATCATCATATCCACTTTCTGACTAGTATTGCATACCCATGCACTACATGTTCAATGACGAACGACAAACTGTCCATTGTTGTAAGTTTGAATCCTCAAGAGTTTAAAATCAAACACTGCTAGCACATGGTTCACTGAAGTCTAACAGGGGCATTGATTCACTTGCAAAAGCCTCCCCATCATAGTAACAACGACACAGTTTAATCAAGATATAGTGATAAGAAGTCCACAAACAGCCTATAAGATTTTCATTTTGCTTCGACACTGACAGTTCTGGCCTGAATCACATGTTTGACAAAAATGTGTATTATTTTTCTTTTCATTACACTGGCCCTCTCAAGCAAACTGGAAATAAAAAGCCAATTTCAAGTTTTTGGTAAGAAGAGGTCTGCTACCTGAATTGAGAACTCCACTGGTGCTTTAACAGAAGGATAGATGCTCAGCTGCATTAATGGAAGACATGATAACAAAGCAAAATCTTAGTGGCTGCTTCTTATGCCTCACAACATTGAACAGGATGACCTACTAATTGACTAAAAAATTAGAGAAGATCTTTGAGCAGCTCATGCCGCAAAGCTCCTTATTATTCTAAAAGAGAATAAAACGAAATATTTAGTAGTCCCATATCTGCAAACAGCAGTAAAACTCAAGTGCCAGTCTTCTCGGGTAATTGAAAACTACAAATGGGCAGATATAGTCAGCCTTTCCAAATTGAACAGCCCAAAATAGCTGCCTATTGTAGAATATGATTCAGATTCATTCAGGGATAGCCCATTCCAGTCTCACAGTGCCTCGTAGAACAAGAACATGTATAAGACAGACATACCAAGCCATGCACATCTCTTGAATTGAATATTCAACTATTTAGTACCCGACGACGACAAAAGAAGGAAATCATATAGTTTGAAGAGGTATTTCAAAAAACAAACAATACATTTCTGCACCCCTCTCCAAAATTAGAATCTTACAGGTACACCAAACTTTTTGCACCAGGAGAGCAACAAAGTAACTTTTCATCTGAAAGCCAAAAGGAGTTTAGCAAGTTGTAGGAAAGAATCTTACAGATTTGGGATCAATGGATATCCCAGACAATGATGCCCCAGCAATTCTGAAAGACACCTGTGATCATGCAAACAACAGCCCATAACAGAATTTCCCACAGCAGTTGCAAGAGATAAATATGTGAAGCACTAGTTGAAATGGAAATGCAAAACCAAGGACTGGTAGTGAATCAACGATAAACCTAACAAAACATCTCGAATAATCCTCTCTAGAACATTTGCTATTTTTGCAACCAAATTGTTGATGGCAAGTTATTTTGTTGCGTGCTGACTCTATGACATCTCTAACAAGGCTCCTCTATGATTAATTCCTCACCTCACATATCTCTAACCGACAGAAGATGCGTGGGATTGGTTATATAAGTGGTTCACTGATGAATGAGTTCCCTTTTTTATTCACACTACGAACAAGTGATTATTTAGTTGAACAGTAGAGTCCAGTCAAGAGTGCACCAACACTGTTTCAAGTAGACAAACAATACTAAGCTAAGAAAACCATTTCATGAATACCTATTCTGGAAAGAATGTCTAGGGTTTCTCTTCATAAGAAAAGACAGCTTTTGGAGATGCAAACAGAACCACATACGTGAAGCCATAAATGCATGCATCACAAGAAAATTAACTACATAAACTAACTTCAAGTGAACCCAGACGTTCATACTTTAGCATAATTGTATGCCTGCCAGCAAAATGGTTCCTCTAAATCGACTGGAGGGAGATCCTTGGTCATCTTCTCCATCAGATATTCCTCTACATTGACCATATTATTGGTGGGTTCTGTGTCAACATCGCTATCTTCCTCTTCCATGCTTCCGAAAAATGATTTTGCAAAAGGGAACCTTTGGGTTTGCCATGGTGCAAACTTAACTGTCCCCGGGAAGGTAGCTTCAATGCTTTTTCCAACAAGACCTCGTCCGCTCACTAAAATTTCCACTCGACAGAGTGCTCTGTAGTTGAAATAGTTCCAACTGAAGGAGTTCCATCCACATCAATAACCCTTCTCCTAGGAAAAGGCATAGTCAGAGTACAGAATTCCATGGTCAACGGAGCCTTGTAACCTTCCATCAAGCTTAGTTTGAACAAAAATGCACCTTCATCTTCAGAAACCATTGACAATTGATAGAATCCCTTTATGGGAGGTCCCAGCCCACAGGACGCATGATAGCGCATCAGAACAAAATTACCTAATGGTGGTGAAAACATCACTGACTGTTTATCCGCACCCTGTTCTGGAACTTGAGCAGATGGATGGAATGATAAAGACTCGACGCGACTGCTATTCAGTCCTGTCAAAGGAAGGGATACATCAGGCAGTCCTTCTAATTCCGCTCGACAATTAACCTGACCTGACACTGAAATGCTATCTGGAATTTCATCACGATCATACAAGGCAGCAGCAACAGTTTCATGAATTGTAAAAAGTATTTTCTGCTTCCCCTTGTAAAGATACGGCTTCCATGCAGGCTGTTTGACATCTGCAGGAGGCAGATCTGCTGAAGAACAACCGTTAAGCTTGATAGTGAAAATATTGGAAGCATTGAGATCCAAAGGGGTACCTATATTTCAAGAATAGAAAAAAAAATAAACCATTAGCCAATCCTAGAAAGAGGAAAAGCACAGTTCAGAAGAGAGGGGCGACAAAAGCGGCCATCATAAGCAGAGTAAACATCACTGACCAAAGGGCATCGAGCTACTAATATAAGTCCTTAGCGCATCTTATCCAATGGCCTTGAACCAATTTTCATAGCATCTGATGAGACAGCGCCAACAGAAGTATTGGAGGGAGTTGAAGATGCAACTGGAGCTGCCACAGCCTTTGCTCTTGATGATATACCTATGCTGCCAGTTAAGGAATCCAATAACCCCCCCCCACAGATGGGTATTCATTCACAATCACTTCAGGTTCAGCCATATCCCCAGAAATTATCTCACCAATGGCATGTGCTACCATGAATGCCCTGCAAAACGGATTACGGGGAAACAATTAGTGCCAATGAGAGAAAATAAAACAATCGTTAAAGGAGAGAGAATGGATAATGCTGGGTCACCATCTTTCGATGCTTCAAATAGGATTCAGTAATTCAAGGGTGGTCAGAGTGAAAGAAAAGGCATGTAAATGATTCTCGATGATATGAAGTACAAACCGGCACAATCTGGAGACAATTACTCCATTGCTACAAGCCTAACGCACAACTGTGCCTGTTATCTGAATTATACCTGTCTGGACTGGAAAAGTGAACCTCACAAAGAACAAATGGATAGGACATCTACTGAATGTTCAACTTGATGTAAAATTTTGCCTTTTGGTTAAGGTAATAAAACTTAGGCATAGCCCAAACAGAGCACGATATGAGAAAAACACTCCCATAGATCAGAACCAGCCTTCAAGTGATATGATCTTTGCATTCAACATTTTTAACTATGACAAAGCATTCTTCAATTATTTCCTTTAACTTATAGAACAGTCTAGTTAGGCTAGATAGATATATTAGCAAGAAGAATAGGTTATTAACTATCTACTGCACAAAAGAGAGGACAAATATACTGATGGCCTGATGCCACAGAACCGTGGGAGAGAGAAATTTCTAATGTCTCCTAGCCAACAAAATGAGTAACTTACCATACCCTGTAACTGATGGAAGATCAAGCAGGAGCGAAGATAAACTTCCATCCACTCCTCCAACAGCATTGCCACAATCAGATCTTTTGCATAATTCCTTATATGTATCTAAATGTCCAAGCTCAACCATAGGCAGTACAAGGATGCCGAACTGGCTCTTCATATGCAGGATCAAAGGCCACAACAGATAATTTTCTCTTGCCTCTTCTTTGCTGATGTAAATGCTAACGACATGACGCATAACTGGATGATCTACCCCAGAATCTGAACCTTCAGCAGACTGAGACACACGTATGCCAAATCCACGGACAGATCCTTCTCTAAACATAGATGGATGATGTCAAATTATTTAGGGAATTATTGAAGTCACAAGACAGTAGAAATAGGTAAACTGCAATATGTATTCTCAATAGCCAAGCAAGACTAATAACCATCTAATCCCGTTATCATTATTTAGACTGGGTGTGTTACACCAGTGCATAATTTTACGGAGTGATGCAGATACTATTAACAGATCACAACCAAATTAACTCTGAACTTGGAACAACAAAAGATCACTCTTATTTTGTCCATTCTCACAAAGCATTTTTTATCAAGAATGCAACCACTTCCTCATATACTCAATAACGAAACCCGTGGCATTTGAACAAGAGTGATTCTAATTTCCGCCAAACATTCATGTTTCTTACTATGCAAATTATGAGCCAATCTTATAGCAACTTAAGGGAACAAAAGCCAAGCATCAATTCTTGGAGACAAGACAGACATGATGTGCAAATGATTGTTCCTGGAGGCTATCTACATCAGACATACATAAGCGAACAACATGCAAATGCAGTTTTGACATATGATTATTACAAAAGTGTTCAGTTTGTGCAGAAATATAGGGAAACATCCGAGTAAACTCGTCAAGTGAAACCGAGGAGCTCTCGACTCATTGTATTAACATCTTGACAAACCTCTTCTTTCTCTCTGCAAATGAAGAAGCCAACTCTGAATCAGACGGCAAATACGGCAATGCCGCACCGTCAACACCACCGCCATTGCGCTCGCTCTCGCTTTTGCAAGCCGCCCGCCACTGCTTCTCCACCACCGGAAACCTCCTGTTATCTCATCCAGTCAAAAGAAGAAATATAAGACACCCATCAGTAAACAATCCACAGCGGTAGGCCGAGCACTGTATAGTTCGAGCCTCTGCAGGGAGACGGTTTTGTCATTGTTATGGTTCCCTGACTCGATCCATTCCACAAAGCACAAAAGGTCAACACTACTCGGGCTTCCACAAGAAATCCAAGTCCTTCTCTAAGTACAATACAAGAGCTACCGTGCAAGCCGCAACGCAAACAACACTAAAAACCAACTTTTTCACATTCACGCCAAAAGCGACCGCTACGCGCTTTAACCGATAATGCCCACGGGAGGTGAATGTCCATCCCATCAATCACTTTGTAAACCAAATTCGTAAACCGGTCTCGCGACAAACAAACAGACAGCATCATCATCAAATCGAAAAGTCACCAGCATCAAAATGCGCATACATGATCAAAGCAATCAGTCTCCCTAAACAGCATCGGTATCGAAAACTGGTAACCCCACCGATAGTGCGAACGAAAATGCGTGAACCGACGAGAGAGAGAGAGAGCGACCTGGAGAAGACGACGGCGTCGTGGCCGTTGAGGATCCAGAGAGCTCTGATGCGGCAACCGGTGGGCATGTTTTGGAGCGTCCTCTTCTACGCCGCGACTAGCTCCCGCTGGGCGCTGGATTGGGAGAGAACAAGGCGAAAGAAATTGAAGACGTTCAGGATTAGAAATCGGTGGAATGAATCGTGGAGCGGACGACGAGTATTCAAATTTTGGTCGGAGAACAGTTAAACGACAAGCTGTTGCGTAGAGCGGACGGACTTGGTGCCGTTTTGAACCATTTTCTTGGAGAAAATATTTATTAGTGCTTGCAACGTTTTTTTTTTACTCGTGTCCAGTAATACTTAGAGATGCAGCTTGTGCAAGCTCTAGTCTAAGTACATTTACTTAATTTTGTAGATATAATAAAATAATGATTTTTGCATAGCATTAATTCATTTTGAAAATGCACAATGCCATTATAGAGCAGTCATAACGGAGGACCCGCTGTGGATGGAGCAAAGCTGGCCCCAAATTCATTCACACTTTTAGGACCTCGAGCCATCGCTTATGCCAATCTGGGCAGACATTCTTGCTTTTGGAAGTGGATTTGGCTGCCTTCACTTATCAATTTTTAGTATTTATTATAGTAAAATACATAAAATTCAGTTAACTAATTAGAGTGTCTTTTAATAGGCCCCATATATAAGTTGCTGTTTTAGATCAAGAATGGAAGCGACTGTTGCGATGCTCTTGACGCGGGGGTCGGGAAATGACGAGTTTAGAGGTAATGTCGAGTTGAGGGCCATTGGTTCTCAATCGGCTTGAGTTCTCCCAAACTCTTATCTCGCATGACGTTGGAACTTTCATTTTAATTCTATTTAGCCTATGAGATTCTATGTGATAAGAAGTCGCCACAAGACTATTAGGGCCAGTTAGGACCCAAGTGAGTCAAAGACTTGATTACAGTAGTTATCTCACTACTACTCTTTCGGTATCTAAACTTGATTATTTGTTAGCTAAGGTGTCCAGGCAGTCTTTTTACAAAATTATAAATGCTAAAGTTCTCGTCCACCGAGTGTCCATACAACGTTTTTGTGTTTGTTACGGCTTGGAAATGTAACCTTAACCATTTGGCTAAAGCAAGCAAATCACAACATAGGAAAGCAATATAAAAGGATCACAATCAACTGATCTACGAAAGTAATGAAGGAACGGGAAAAGAGTAAAACGCAGTAAAGTAACCCGTTACGAGTCGGGCAAAAAATATAAAATGGTCTCGTTATTAAGCCCCGGGACAACAACCGCATGAGCTTAGTTCAAATCAAATTCAATTTTCTAAAGAAACTAATCTTCGCATACCTAAATTAGAGGAAATCATGAATTATCCTAAACCATGTGTGTACTATCAAAACGAAACTAAACCGATTCTAATACTAAAATCTAACAGCCTAATCAAGGCCAATTTCTCTAACCAATTTTCCAATTTTTTTTTAACTTTCGGAACTTTTTATTTTTTTTTTATTTTTTCATTATCTCTTCCCAAAGTTTGCGAGCTCTCTCTCCTTTTTCGTCATGATTTCTTGCACTGAACGCCCCGATAAATATGAGTTCATTCTTTCATTCAACAACAAAAGCTCATACTGTTTCCTTTTTCTTCTTTCCCGTCCCTTGCTTCCCTAGTTCATATTTCCTTCACTGAACCGTACGGTTTTTTATCATGACCATCTACAATTTCCATGACCACGCCGTAGGATAATGTAAATCTCGAACACCGTACTTCCTACCGGCAATCTTTTCCGGTTTCCATCACTGATCACCGTCCATTCAACACTCACGATATCCATATTTGCGAAAAGAGGATAAAACATGAGTAGCAGAACAAACCAGCCTCTGTAAAATTCCAAATCAGCTTCCCAATCAGTGATCTCCAGCCGACAATCAAAAGATATGCAAAGCACAAAATATAGGGAGGGTCACGTTTGACCATACATCCAAATGGCGGGAAAACATAAACAAAAATGGATGAACCCAAGGTGCGTATAGCGATTTAAAAATGTCATGAATATCGAGGCATTTTGGTTCAGGGAGACACTTCACCAACGTAAATACAGATCATTCACACATTTTTACAAACACCTAGTGAACGGCTCAAACATGCTATACAGAAACATCGTCGAGGCACCGATTTTGATCCACACAGACAGCTGACATCCAAATGTGTATATTCTATTAACGGGTTTGTTAAGCATCGCTCGATTCTCACTCAAGCATTGATCTAGACTCTCACGTTCCACAGACCAAAACAGAACGAGGAGGTTCGTGCCAAACCGGGAGTTATTCGGCAACTACGTCTAGTAGCATTTTAACAAACAGTTTATGTGCATTGAAAGTGTCGTCCATAGTCACTAAATTTGAGAGACCTTAAAATATAATTGCCTAAGCTATCATGTTTTAAATCGAATAGACCTATAAAACTATGCAGTAGGACTTTGCATGTTATATTCACCGTTGTTGTATTATTTATGCATGTTGTGTTTTTATTTAGAATATAATTGCATCAATTATCATGTTTTGAATGTCCCCTTAGTTCGGGTTAGAACCCTAGATTGTATATTTATATTGACTGTTAATCACTAATGATTGTATACTCGTTTGATCACCTCACATATTATGAGAAATGTCCTAAAATCAATCCAAATTACCTGACAAATATTTTCTGAAATGAACAGGATGAAAGGTACCGGAAGGGCACTAGTCACTTAGCTAGTGTAATCAAGTCTCCGAACTCATTTGATCTCTGGTTCATAGGGATAGAGTGAATCTCCCGTCACCTTACTTGAGTTTCTAATCAACCTACCCCAAATTGATTAATGGCTACTTATAGATAAAAATTACTTGTAGGTTAAAAACCTAAATCCTAGGTCGCAATATGGTTTGGACTTGGGAAAGCCCCAGTTAAATCCCGAACCTAGACTTGGCACGTACTAGGTCAGACCTCCCTTTTTAATGATAAAAAAAACTGGAAGTCAGTCGCGACATTAAAAAATTATGCATCATTTTCACAAATAAATAAAAACTAAAAGATTTTGTTTTTGGTCAAACAGTCTTTACTTTTATTTATATATAGGAATGAAACGTGAACCTATTAAACGAGTCTAAAAGTTCAAGGGGAGCGGATAAAATCCAATTAACCGAGATGAATTTTTTTAGGAAAAATGACACAATAAGTCCCTAAACTTTGACCTAATGTGCAATGTAGTCCTTGAACTTTTAATTTATTTAATATAGTCTCTGAACTTTAGTTTAATGTTCAATGTAGTCCTCGAACTTTTATTTTGTTCAATGTGGTCCCTGACCTTTGGTACATGTTTAATTTAGTCCATTAATTATATGAAAATATTCAATATAATCCCTGAACTTGAATATATGAAAAATATAAAATATATGAAAATGTTGTATTCTCCTTTACGATTGGTCGAGTAACCAAATCTTTTGCATGGGCTCGTCCAGCACTTCCGTGGTATGGAGAGGCTTACTTATCTTATAGTTTAGCTACTTTATCTGTTTTTGGTTCCATTGCTTGTTGCTTTGTTTGGTTCAATAATACCACTTATCCTAGTGAATTTTACCGGCCTATTGGGCCAGAAGCTTCTCAAGCTTAGGTATTTACTTTTCTAGTTAGAGACTAACGTCTTGGGGCTAACGTGGGATCCGCTCAAAGACCTATTGGTTAATGTAAATATCTAATGTGTTCCTCGATTGGAGAAGTAAGTTTTGGAGGGGAAACTATGCGTTTTTGAGATTTGCGTGCTCCCTGGTTGGAACCTCTAAGGGGTCCAAATGACACAATCAGTCTCTAAATTATCCGGGATGAATTTTTTTGAGAAAATGACACAATCAGTCTCTAAATTTTGACCAAATGTGCAATGTAATCTTTGAACTTTTAATTTATTCAATGTAGTCCCTGAACTTTAACTTAATGTTTAATGTGGTCCTTAAACTTTTATTTTATTCAATGTGATCCTTGGACCTTTGGTACATGTTTAATTTAGTCCTTGAACTATATGAAAATGTTCAATATAATTCCTAAACTCGAATATATGAAAAATATAAAATATATGAAAATGTTGTATTCTCCTTACGGTTGGTTGAGAAACCAAACCTTTTGCATGGCTTGTCGAGCAGTTCCATGGTATGGAGAGGCTTACTTGTCTTATAGTTTAGCTGTTTTATCTGTTTTTGGTTTCATTGCTTGTTGCTTTGTCTGGTTCAATAATACCGCTTATCTTAGTGAATTTTACAGGCTTATTGGGCAAGAAGCTTCTCAAGCTCAGGCATTTACTTTTATAGTTAGAGACTAACGTCTTTGGGCCAACATGGGATCTGCTCAAGGACCTACTGGTTAATGTAAATATCTAATGTGTTCTTCGATTGGAGAAGTAAGTTTTGGAGGGGAAACTATGTGTTTTTGAGATCTGCGTGCTCCCTAGTTAAAACCTCTAACGGGTCCATATGGATTGGACTTGAGTAGGTTGAAAAAAGAATTACAGTTTTGGTAAGAACGGTGTTCCGTAGAATATATGACTCATGCTCCTTTAGGTTCTTTAAATTCTGTGGGTGGTGTCGCTATCGAGATCAATGCAGTCAATTATGTCTCTCCTAGAAGTTAGTTAGCCACTTATTCTAGGATTCTTCCTATTCATAGGTCATTTATGGCATGTGGGAAGGGCTAGTGTAGCTGTAGCAAGATTTGAAAAGGGAATTGATTGTGATTTTGAACCTATTTTTTCCATGACCCCCTTAATTGAAACAAGAGTCCGATGTTTGAAGTTAGAATCAATTTGATTCCACTACCCTACATATTGGTAGAATGGGGTCACACTTCAAATAAAAAGTATTCATTTTCCTCTTTTTTTTTTTTTATTTCTATCTAATCTAATTTTTTTCTGGCTCGGCTATAGCACTTAGCCGAGCCATTTCCTTTTATGATACTAAAACGCCAGGCAACTCAAATAAGGTAAAGAAAGAAATATTTTCGCTGAGCAAAAGGAGAGAGAGGGATTCGAACCCTCAATAGTTTTTTTGTTACGAACTATACCGGTTTTCAAGACCAAAGCCATAAACCATTCGGCCATCTCTTTGGAAGACGATGATTTCTATTATATTTTTATTCCACCGATTGAACATGGTCATATGAGTTGATACCATCACTATCTAGAGACAGGTCTTAGGTGTGTATCTATCTATATTTACAGATATATGCATGATCCATCTATGCCCCGTGAAGTAAAAAAATGACCTATGGCTTCATGTTTGAATAAAGTAAGAATAAAGTAAAGGGGTGTAAATAAGTCATCTCAAATCAATGGATTCATTGTAAAATCTCTCTATGATATAATGCATTTTTATTACAATTTTTTTGGCTGATAAAGGGAGCAAATGGTATAATCCTTTTGTTTTGTTTGTAAATTGGAAGATTAGAGACATGACTATTGCTTTCCAATTGGCTGTTTTTACAGTAATTGCTTCTTCATTAATCTTACTAATTAGTGTACCCGTTGTATTTGCTTCTTTTTATGGTTGATCGAGTAACAAAAATGTTGAATTAATGAAAGGACTACATTGAACATTTTTATATATTTTAGGGATTACGTTGAATATGTACCAAAAGTCCATGGATCACATTGAATAAAGCAAAAGTTCAGGGACCATATTGAACATTAAGTTAAAGTTCATGGACTACATTAAACAAATTAAAAGTTCAGGCACCACATTGTATATTTGACTAAAATTTAAAGACTGTTTGTGTCATTATCCCAATATTTTGCGTTGGGCTTTGACAGCCCAATCAGCAATGGAGTTTGCTTCACGATAACAATGGGCCACATCCACAGAAGAGAATTGAGTTAGCCCATTACTTCCCACGGGGCTTGATCTGGGCACTTTAACGCAGTCGAAAGTATCAGACGTTCTGACTCCACCAGCAGAGCTTCATTCCCCCTACGTAAGAGAATTAAGGGTTTCAATGAAAGCTCTACATTCAGCTTGTAAAGCCAAGGCAGCTGGTACCATCTTGGAGAAGCCATCCACTAAAGTTTCGAAAGATCCATCAAAATTTACTTTTAAAGTTTCGATTTTTTGGGGTTTCCAGTTCTGAGGTGAGGTAAGTTCAGCAATGTCGATTTCTTTTTTTGGTCCCAATTATGATAATTACTGATGTGGAAGCAAGCGATCGAACAATAAGATAGACATAACAGGAAAATAAATCAGACACTAAATTTATGTTGTTCAGTCGTAGTGATCTACATGCACGAAAAGTGCAAAACGAAATTCCACTGTAAAACAAGCAATATAACGGAGATTACAACCGCACTTGAGTTACTCAAACAATCTAAGTGTTTTCAAGCTCCAATTACACCCAATAACTCAGCAGTGTTTAGCCCATGAAATAATCTCTCAATCTCACAAAAGAATTACACACAAAATCTTAGCACAAAATTTAATTGGCTTCAGACACTAGAATATTTTCAAGGTATAAGCACCTCTTTGATGCTCTTCACAAATAATAGGCAATAATTAGATTCAAATTTTTTTTTGTTGAAAAATTAAATATATCATTCACTAAGAAAGGATAGTAGGACCTGATAAATGGGCATCAGTACATAAGAGCCCCCAAAGAGGGGAGAAGACCCAATTCAAAGGTAAGTAGTTTTTTTTATGGGCTTTAGCAACCCAGTCCGCTACAAAGTTGGCATCTCTATAACAATGAATAACCCGGATGCTACAGAAGGATCGTAGGAGGTCTTTGCATGTCAAGATAAGTGCGTGAACTTCCCAACTAAGTTGATCTGGACTCTCTAAGGCATTAACTAAGTCCAAACTGTCAGACTCAAGTACAAGGACTTCGTGTCGTTTGGGAAAGAAGTGAGTTAGGGCTTCTAACAAAGTGAGAAACTTTCCACTAACCACCTCTTTACACCTCAAATTCCTCAGACATTGAGTCTATTTCTAGTGAAATTCTTTCATCCCACAGAATAGCCAAGCCTCCCGCCGTGCCCACAGGATTAACTACAAAACAACTCTGAAAATGGAGTCTTCTCTTTATTCTCTGAATTACCTCAGCCTGATTTTTCGTTTCCATCAGAAAAACCACGGTGGGCCTAAAACGAGCCACTAAAGCTCTTAATTCTCGGACTGTCAAGGGTGTGCCCAACCCTTGACAGTTCCAGCATAGTATATTCATGGCTCACTTGGTGGCTTATTAGGGCTAGCCACCAAAGCCCATGCATCGACTTCTTCAATCGTACGAACAGGTGTTTCAAGAAGTTGAGCTTCATCCAGCCAAGTTGGGGTTTTAGGTAGTGAATTGTAAGGACTGAACCTCTTTTGTTTTTTGGTTGAGGGAGTTTTTGGTTCCTTACAGCTCTTCTTTCTGTTGCCTTCTGAACTTGTTTGGGCAGGTTGAGAATTCAAGCCATTCTCATGAGTAGGGCCTGTAAGCAGAAGTGCTCCTTTACCAGAATTATACATTGTTATCTCTTGCGTGTAGTAAGGATCTGTCCTCATGTGATCTCTCTGTTGTATATTGGAATTAATACTAGGAGAGATGGGCTGAACATCTTCCATAACCACATTTTGCCTTTGGTGCTCAGGAGTTTCAGGGATACTCTCTTCAATTTCTTCTACCATAGATTTCTTCTTGTAGAAAACTTTCCAAAAGGGCTGTGCCATGGAGTTTCAGCTTTTAGCCAGCTTCCAAAACAACTTCCCAACTCTATCGTAAATTTTTCTTCATTGTAGGGAATGTCTTTGCAGTAATTAGCATAGTGTCCAATCTTCCCACACGAGTAACAAAAGAAAGGCAGCCTTTCATATTTAAAATCAAGTTAGACCTTCCTGTTTTGGTGTCGCATCAATTGTCCAACTCTCAGTTCAGTATCCATGTCCATTTCTACTCTCACTGTCCCAATTCTTTGAGCTGCAGGGCCTTGAGCATCTATATTCACTTCTAGTACCTTCCCCATCGAGCTAGCAATTTTCTTTACCATACCTTCAGATTTCCATTCAAGAGGGAGTCCAAAAATTCTAACCCAAAAGGCACAGGTCTTGAACTCATAACAATGGAGAGGAGTATCCGGTTCCCTTCAAGAGCAATAAATGATTAGAAAAAGACCAAAGACCTCCTTCCAGCACTCGATTCTTTTCTCCTTCATTACGAAATGCAAAACTGAACTTGCCATTTTCGAGGGGTTTGACCTCCACATACTCATTCCTCCAAGCCTTCGTCAAAGCTGTTTGGAGTGCTTGGAAATTTACCCTAGGGTTTTGGAAAAGTTGCCCAATAAGAGAGACCCGACATTCCATGATTTTTTCCTCTGAAAGTTCCTCATCTAGAATATTCATATCATTTTCGTACATTAACTTACCCAGTTTATTGCAGAGATGTGCCAAACGCTCAGCAGCACCTTCTTCCTCATCCATCAGCAACGTTCTTTAGTAGCTCGAAACCCTATTGAAAATGGGACACAACGCCTGGATGCATTCACCGGTAGTAGAGGTCAAAAGGTCCAGAAAGCCAAAAAATCGCAGAAGGAGCCAAGAAATTTGTGGAGGGCAACATGGGTGCGAGACAAAGCTGTGAGAATGGGAATGGATTTGTGGGCAGGTGTCAAAGGTGGGTGACAAGGCTGAGAACCCAAGAGCCAAAGACACGCAGATGCTTCAATGGTTGTGGGATAGGGAAGAAGCTGTAGAAGAGAACAAAGAGTTGAACCACAGATGCAAAGTGAACACTGGGAAACTTATCGAAGAGAGTAGAGAAAGCAGGAAATCGGGCTAAATCATGGTGGAAGGTTGGGGCTTTTGGTAGGGTCTGGGTTAGGGTTTAAGGTATAGGAAGCCATAGCTACACAAAGCGGTAGAGAGGAGCTACACAAAGCGGTAGAGAGGAGACCAATTAGATTCAAATTAGAAAGCCTCTTTTTAGGAAACCTTCTCCAACTAAAAAATCTTTTCCAATTAAGAAATTATTCAATTAGGAAACTTTTTCAACTAGGAAATCATTTCCAATTAAGAAATCATTCAATTAAAAAATCAATTCAAAATAGGAAACCTACTTGAATTAGGAAACTTTTCTTTTCAGACTCAAAATCGAGATATAATTTTAACAATTATTGTGTGAAGCAAGTGCTTTCTGCATAGTTCGATTTGGATTTGAAATTTTATGCCTGATAATGTAGTAGTTTCGATTAGTCTAAATTGACCAGAGTATCAAGGCGACAAATTCCAAAGAAGGTAAGTTCCCGGATCTCTTTTGAAACTGTTTGAGCCATATTGCCATTATGCTTAACGCCTAAGAGAGATTTGAATGTTTACTTGTTTGTTGGACCATACTCCATCAAGCCAAGGACAAAGTAAGGAGATGCTCCATCGACTCAACTTGCCTTTTACATAGAGCACATAGAGACGATCAAGTAACAATCTTTCGCTTATACCATTTTCCACCATAGGCTTATACAGTCTTTGGCTCATCTCTTGTCGTTGGTCCTCCTATTACTCCTTGATTCAGCCATCTTTCTTCCCGAATTCTAATGTTTTCCCGTAAACCTACTATCCATGGGAAAAGTGCCAAAAAAGTCCTAAACCTTTTGCATTAGTGCCAATTTAGTCTTAAACTTTTTTTTGTGCCAATTCAGTTCTAAACTTTATATATATATATATATTTTGGTAACCCAGGGAACTCCCGCACGGCCGACAGCCGGAGAGTAAACCCTGAGGGCGACACGTGCTTGCCACCACACACGTGCCACCGATTAAGTCACCCTGCGGCGCCTGGAATTCGAATACTCAATCTTTTGCGAAAGGAAGAGTGCGCGCTCCAGCAGCGCCACCCAGGCGGGTGGTCCTAAACTTTTTATATTTATGCCAATTTAATCCTAAATCTTTTTTTGGTGCCAATTAAGTCCTAAACATTTTAAATTGGTGCCAATTCAGTTCTAAATCTTTTATTTTTGTGCCAATTTAGTCTTTCCGGTCAATTTTGACCGGAATTTGCCGACGTGGACACCTGCTAGCCGGTGGCTAGTCACCGGCGCCGACGTGGAGAACTTTAATAATATTTTTTTCCTTTTTATTTTTTTTTCACTTTTTTTTTGGTCCCCCCTCCTTCCTCTAGCCGGTCGCCGGTCCGGCGACTGGCCAGAGGCCAGAGGGCGGCAAGCTCGACCTCGCCGGCCACTAGCGAGGGCGGCGGCCTCGTCTTGGTCAGGCGAGGCTTGACCTCGCCAAATCTGGCAAGGTCGGGCCTCGCCCGACCATGGCGAGGCTCAAGCCCTCGCCGGAGGCCATGACGAGGCCCAACCTTGTTGGATCTAGAGAGGTCGAGCGTCGCCCGACCAAGGCGAGGCTCGCCCTCGCCGGGTGAGGCCACCGCCCTTGCCAGTGGCCGGCGAGGTCGAGCTCGCTGGCTTCTGGCCTGTGACCGGTCGCCGGACCGGCAACCGGCTAGAGGAAGGAGGGGGGGACCAAAAAAAAGTGGAAAAAAAAAAGAAAAAAAAGGACAAAAATAAAATTTCAAAAAAATATTAAAATATTATTAAAGTTGTCCACGTCAGCGCCGGTGATCGGCCGTCGGCCGGCAGGCGTCCGCGTCGGCAAATTCTGGTCAAAATTGATCAAAAGGACTAAATTGTCACAAAAATAATAGGTTTAGGACTGAATTGGCACCAATTTAAAAGGTTTAGGACTGAATTGACACAAATGCAAAAGGTTTAGGACTGAATTGGCAAAACAAAAGGTTTAGGACTAAATTGGCACAAATGCAAAAAGTTTAGGATTTTTTTGGCACTTTTCCCTATTGTCCACTTAACTACACTAGAAATAGCAAATAATAAAACCTTACTCATGTAATTTTTTTATAGAGAAAAATATTTTAAATATGTGTATAACTTCCCATATTTTATATTTTTCATCAATTAGCGATGGCTCTTCTATTAAATGCATAATTATATATAGCTCAATTCTAACATTTATAGTTGAAATTTGCATGTCAATAAGCATGTGAGATAAAATTAAGGGCCCATTACTTCAAGATTTAAATTAAACATAAAGTTAAGCATATTACTTAACAACGATAATTCTTATTAATTTAAATTTATTATCAATTTTTAAAGGTGAAGGATCATTAATTATATGAAGGGGGATTGTAAATAATTTTTTCGGTTGAAAAAGTGAATACAACATTACAAACCAATCAAGTATTTTTGTAATTGTCACATTTCTATAATATATATCTAAATTGTGAACTTTCACTTAGCTTGACATTAAGTGCAAGAATGCCGATTGCACTGGCTGCGTGTGGTACTCGTAGACTTGCTAATAAGAAAATGAAATCTCTCAAAAGAAAGCTGGAAGAACGTTGGTGTGCTAAATTCCCAAGTATAGTCAATTTTCATTCGTGTAATAGTAGCTCATCATTGAGATTAGTTTATGCACAGTCCGATCTGGATCTGGAATTTTATGCTTGAAGATGTAGTCGTTTTGAGTAGTCTAAATTGACCAGAGGATCGAGGCGACCAATTCCAAAGAAGGTAAGTTCTTGGATCGTTTTTGAAACTGTTTGAGCCATATTTCCATTCTGCTTAACCACTAAGGAGAGATCTGAATGTTTACTTCTTTGTTGCACCATATTCCATCAAGCCAAGGACGAAGTAAGAAGCGATGCTCCGTCGACTCAACTTGCTTTTTACATAGAGCACAGAGAGGATTAGGTAACATTTTTCGCTTATACAAATTTTCCGCCGTAGGCTGATACGGTCTTTGGCTCGTCTCTTGCTGCTGGTCCTCCCCTTGAACTTTTACAAGCAAAGAGAGCAACTCACCATAGTATGTCAATTTTTTGTAAACGAACCATTATTCTCAACTAAATCAAGCACCCAAAAACGAGAAATTTGCAGAATTTGAAACATCATTTGTCATCTTAAGACTTTTGAGCACCATCTTTTATGCAATTAGCTAGCGTTCCTCGTCGTTTTCTTTTTTAACGAAACTTCACAAGTAAATCAAATGAGATTCGTTTTTTGAAATCAGATCCCCTTTCCCAACCTTTCTTTCTTTTCTTTATTTTTTCCTTTCTCAACCTTCTCAAGAGCATTAATTACAAGTTGGCTGCTGACATTATTTCTGCAGCGGTCAACATTGCGGATGCCATTAAAGCTAGCATAATGCGCTCTGTGTCGAGTGAAATAGCCACTAGTCTGCTCCAAACCAAGAGAACTCTCCCACAGTAGACTGCACTTACTCTAAGCAGATCATCTAATTCATATCCAGATCAATCCATTACACGATTCATTCAAGTAGGGGTGAGAGAAATAGAAAGAGAAATATTTAACGAGGTAGAAATAAGGGATAATACAAACCGAGAAATCCTGAAACAAGACATACTTAACAAAGATTGGAAAAAAAGGCATATGTCATCACAAGGTTCAGAAGTACTTTAAACATCAATCCAGCAGGATGGTGTAGCAATGGCGATAAGTTTGATGTCCGCTGCTGTCAGAAGACGATTCATCCTCAACGAGATCTTTTCCTTTTTTTTAGTGAGGGGCCCTAAAAATGAAAATATCATGGCCACTCGTTCAGTTCGATTCCCCGAAATTCACAATCCCCACACTATTCTTTTCAATATGGGCTTTCTGTAAGTGCAAAAATCGAGTAAATGGGACCCCAGACGAAAAACTTATACTCAATTAAAGTTTGGTAGAATTTTGGTAAAAAAAACACAAATTTCATTTTTCAAATTTTCTAATGATTTGAAATAACACATTTGCTTACAAGTTATATTTTTTGGGATTAAAGAGAATCTTATAGTTGCAAAAGATTTAATTAACATTGCAAAAGCCTTATCAAAAGTTTCAATGGTCTTGCAATGGATGAAAAGCCATGTGTAAGGCCATTTTGGTCTTTTGCCCTGCCTAGCTAGTGCTACTCGCGTGGATGCCCCTCGCTGATCAAAATGAAAGGATAAAAAGAAAGAAAAAAAACTATTAAAATATTATTAAAAATATCCATGTCAGCACTGGCCATGCCACGTAGGACGGTCGGCGTCTACGTCGGTTATTTCCATTCAAAATTGACCGGATAGACTCAATTGACAAAATGTAAAAAATGTTTATAATTAAATTGGCACAATTGAAATGTCTAGCATTGAATTGATACAACGTAATAGGCTTATGACTTTTTTTGGTACTTTTCCCCAACAAGGTAACCTCAAGCTTTATCATCGGCGACTATACGTCATGAGGTTCTAATCTATGGTAAATCAAAGAATGATAATAAATATATAATAAATTACAGATTGTTTACTAGATAGATGGAAAGATACCGATTTATCAATCAATGTGGCCATTAAAAGGATTATTATCGAAGGCATTACAAAGGGAGAGAATCTGGAAATGCCAATCGAAATCATAGGTAAATTTTATGGAGATGCTAAGATAAATGGATCAATGGTTCTTGTCACATAAGATCATTCCCTTTGTTGTATCGATTCCTGGCGAAGTGTAAGATTTCGTAATGTTTTCATCTTCT
Organism: Syzygium jambos; assembly: GCA_031216235.1. Lineage (NCBI taxonomy): Eukaryota > Viridiplantae > Streptophyta > Magnoliopsida > Myrtales > Myrtaceae > Syzygium > Syzygium jambos. The sequence goes on along the minus strand of CM062225.1, from coordinate 4,563,313 downwards.
TTTTAGACGGAGGTGTTTCACCCCGCTTAAACTTTGTCAACTTTTTTTTCGTTCGAATAAAATTTGTCAGTTTATTGAGTAAAACAAATTGTGAAAGTATTAAAATGTAGCACCCAAATTGACCTCCCAAATCCGACATCATATCATAGGTTTTCTATTTTTATTCAAAGAAATACATCAGAACTCTGGAAATTTCATTGACTGATAAATTTAGGGAAAAGTGTCATGAAAGTCCCAAGTCTTTTGCATTAGTGTCAATTTAGTCCTAAACCTTTTTTTGGTATCAATTCAGTCCTAAACCTTTTGCATTGACGCCAATTTAATCCTAAACCTTTTTTTGGTGCCAATTCAGTCCTAAACTTTTTAAATTGGTGTCAATTCAGTCATAAACCTTTTGTTTTTGTGCCAATTTAGTTATTCGGGCCAATTTTGACTGTAATTTGCCGAGTGGATGCCTACCGGCCAACGACCGGTCACCAGTGCCGACGTGGACAAATTAATTAATATTTTAAATTTTTTGAATTTTTATTTTTTTCCTTTTTTTTCCACTTTTTTTTTGGGTTTCTCCTTCCTTTGGCCGGTCGCTGGTCCGGCGATCGGCCAGAGGCCAGAGGCTGGCGAGCTCGACCTTGCCGACCACTGGGGAGGGCGACCTCGCCTTGGTCGGGAGAGGCCCGACCTCACCGGATTTGGCGAGGTCGGGCCTTGCCGGTGGCTAGGCGAGGCTCGACCTCGCTAGATTCGGTGAGGTCAGGCCTCGCCCCACCATGGCAAGGCTCGCGGCAAGGGGTCAAGCCTCGTCATGGTCGGGCGAGGTCGGGCCTTGCTCGACCAAGGCGAGGCCCGGCCTCGCCGAGCAAGGCCGCCCTCCCCAGTGATCGGCGAGGTCGAGCTCGCCGGCCTCTGGTCAGTTGCCGGATCTGCGACCGACCAGAGGAAGGAGAAACCCAAAAAAAAAGTGGAAAAAAAAGAAAAAAAAGGAAAAAAATAAAAATTCAAAAAAATATTAAAATATTATTTATTTTGTCTACGTCAGCGCCACGTCGGCGCCGGTGACCGGTTGCCAGCCGGTGACCGGTTGCCAGCCGGCAGGCGTCCACATCGGCAAATTCCCGTCAAAATTGATCGGAAGGACTAAATTGGCACAAAAATAAAAGGTTTAGGACTAAATTGGCACCAAAAAAAGGTTTAGGACTAAATTGACACAAATGCAAAAGGTTTAGAACTAAATTGGCACTAATGCAAAAGATTTAGGACTTTTATGGCACTTTTCCCGATAAATTTATCCTACAAATTGATTCTCACATCTAAACCTTTTACTTTAAAGTTTTAGGTAAGTACATGAGATCATTGAGAGTCATATCCAATTCAAATTCAAGGATCACGGGAACAAAGAGACTCTGCAAAGCGTTCGCGAGAAATCACGTTCCTAAGACTGTAACTGGTAAGAATCTTAATGCTCAAACGAAAGTCTCTGATCAATAATGCTTATGCTTTTGAATTACGTGTTAGATCAAATGCACGCATGCACTGACGTTCCCTCCATGCACGGGGCACCGAAAAAGACAAAATAAAATCAAACCCTAGACCCTGACAATATCACCATCCACGTACTCTCCATGCAAATCGACCATGAAAAATCACAGTCACACTGAAAATGCATAAGCCACCTTTTCATTACGTGTTACACCAGACGCGCAGTTTCCTCCATGCCAAGGGCCACCACCCACGTACTCCACATGCAAAACCCTAAATTCCTCTATAAAAACCACCCACCATTTCTGTCCTCAGAAGCAGGCAGCAATCATCAAGAATCGACAATTTCAATCTCCTGGGAGACCAACTACACCCGCAATGGCGAAGCTTGCAATCCTAGGAGCGATCCTTTGAGCACTCTTGGTGATGTCTCACGCTGTGGCGGCCAATTGTGCCATAATAACCACTGTCGACATTGATGAGCCCGAGAACAACAGGCACCGCGGCGGGAGCTGCTACGAGCAGATCCAGAGGCAAGGCCTCTAGCAGTGCGAGCAGCTCTTCGAGGATGCGATGAGGTACGATGGCCAGGGGGGCAGCAGGCGCCGGGGAGGCCAAGGCGGCAAAGGCGAGTGCATGAGTGAGATGACACAGTCGAGGCACTCCAGGCCATGCTGCCAGCAGCTGAGGCAGATGGAAGAACAATGCCGGTGCGAGGGGCTGAGGCAGGTAATGAGACAGCAAATGGGCGAGTTCGGAGGTCGGGAATCGCAAGACATGATGAGGTGCGCAAGGAACTTGCCTAACATGTGCGGGTTTGGTCCTCAGTACTGTGACATCCGAGCCATTTGGTACTGAACTAGTCAAGCTAGAGCTAGGGCTAAGAGATCAGATGAGAAAGTGCATGGCCTTTCAATAAAAGCTGACCGAGTCTGTTGGCTCTTCTAGAGGGAGGTATGGTGTTACTTAGTAGGACTAGTAGAGAGAAGAGACCAGAGACCATCACATCATCGTGCGGGGTTTCTCTTTTAAGTGTACGTACGGGTTATGTACCGCGTAGGCCGTCTCTATCCCTAATAAAATCTCATCTTTCTTGAATAACAGTCTGGGATTTAGCTATATGTTGTTTCTCTCCTTCATTTCCACAATCTATTTCCTTTCTTGATTTGTCGAGTTATCTCATTGGCACGTGAAACAGTTCACATGCATGGAGAGAGAGAGAGAGAGAGAGAGAGAGAGAGAGAGAGAGAGAGAGAGAGAGAGAGAGAGAGAGAGAGAGAGAGAGAGAGAGAGAGAGAGAGAGAGAGAGAATTCTATACAATACACAACTTGTGTACTCATTTTTTAACATAATCCATATTTATCACAATAGATTAGATATTGTAGTTCGAAAGATTGACCGAACATCCATATCGATGGTGATAGATAAAGGTCATGTACAAAAAGTACGCAAACTCTATATTTAAAATTGTTTCGTGAGAGTGCTTATCGTATGAAATGGTTCCAATGTAGACGTAAGATCAAATCAGATAATGTGTAAACGTCTTAACCTCCATTCTAGTGCACATCAGTGATGGTGATTAACAATGCCAGGCTGCTTAAAAAACCCTACTTCAGAAAGTCGTTTATTAAGGGATTTGCCAAATAATTTGAGGAACGATTTCTGGAATAATATCGTTGTAGCTATCCTAGGACTGTAATGTTTTATGTGTGGAAGCCTATAATAATAACCCCTGTCTAACTTATCTCTACAAAGGCAAAAGAACAACCTTAAAAAGTAAAATGGAAATGTCTTTTTCATTAGAAACCACATTGGTGGGAAAATCATTTGCCACTGCATGTTGGCTGTCGCGACCTAAAATTTCCTCTCAGGCTAATGGATTGTTAAGACTAAGCCTAACTCGGGCCCTCCCAAGCCCTACCAATTCGCAACTTAAGATTTAAGTTTTTAACGTGCAAAAGTTTTCATGCTTGGAGTCGCCACTAATCTATTTGTGGTAGGTCGATTAGAAACCTAAATAAAACATAGGGAGATATATTTTATTCCTACGAACCAGAGATTCTAAGTTCGGGGACTTGATTACGCTAGATCTAGTCTAGCGCCCTTTCGGTACCTTTTCTTTTCAAAAAAAAAATGTTTCGCATGCAGTCTGGATCCATTTTATAGCCTAATTACTAACATTTGAGGTGTTCATGCGAGTGCGCAAACCACCAAGGTAACACCCAATAATCAAAACATTAAATAAATTGCAAGATTGGGAGAATTACTTACCTCGAAGCAACGTAAGCATCTGCATTGTTAGCTAGAAAATCACATCAACAATCCTAATATGATTTCTAATTAACAAGCAGTTCACTCAATATTTTTTAGGATTTTCACTTATTTAAATGAGAGCTAACCTATATGTAATGACGTGCAAAAATTAACATGCGATTAATGCAACCTAACATGCAAACTATATGCCATGCGACGACGTGACCTAATTCTAATGATGGAAAAATGATTTATTTTTGGTATTTTTAAATGAAATTCGGAATAAAAAATGCCTAAAATAACATGCAATCTATCCTAGAGAAAATGATTGATCTATCCTAAAGTGATTTTTTTTTGGGATTTTTATTAAAATTCGAAATTATTAAATATCCTAAATAATCCACTAAGATTAAAATAATCTTTAATTTAAACTAGGAAATATGCAACCCCTAATCCCAATTTAAATCAAATAATTATCTTATTCTTTTGGATATATCTAAGATTCCCTAAGCATGCAAAATTTCTAATTTAAATCTAACTAACAAATTTTTGGATTTTCTTTATTTAAAAGGAAAGCAATCAACAAAAATAACTACATTCAAACAATCCACGCAATCCGCAAGATTTTTTCAAATTCGGATAAGGCAAAGAAATCAAACTGACAATCATATCTATAGGGTTATAGATATTGACGGAAAGTTGATTGGTCAAATTTGGAAAGCAAATAAAATCTATTATCGTGTCCAAGTGATTATGGACAAGATAACGATTTTCCGTATCGCCGCGTATCGTACCTTAGGGATAAGGTCGAATAGTTGTCCAGATACGTTGCCAAATTAGGAAAATTTCCCAATTTTGGGTATTTTTTTGAATATTGCGGATATCACAAAATTACCTTAAGATATCTAGCTATCCACCAAAATATTCACAAAATATTCAAACACCCGAAAACTAGGAAATTAAATATTTGAAAGAAATATTCGGATAATCTTACCTAATTGGCGGATAATTCCAAATTTGAACTCAGATCGAACTCGGGCTTGCGGATCGGACAAACGGCGACGGGTGAACCTGTAGCGGTGGCGGTGGGCTCGACGGCGGTCAGGAATGGCTTGGCTAGGATTTTAACGGTGTTATGGTAACTGACGATGAACACTAGTTCTGCTGGGTTGCTGTGCTGAATATCGCAGAGGATGGGCTTGCCGAGAATCTGCAGAAAATTGCTTGGAATTTCTGGAAACCGCTCTCGCTTGCTGGCTGCTATTTCTGGGCGCTCGCTGACTTTTGGAACAGCGTATAAGGCGTGAATGACTTGGGCGCACAAGAAACCGGGTGATCTGGACACGATGGCGAGGACTGGAACGTGTTTGGAGGCTGCTGGACGAAAAGCCTCCTCTCTCACTTTTCTCTGCTTTTTCTTCTTCTTGTTCTCCCTTCTTTGACTTTTCTTTTGCTTTTTCCTTGGCTTTTCTCCTCTCCAGAACGTGGAGACCTCTTCCTTCTTGTCGCGACCGAACTCCCGAGCCCTCTTTGGACGATATGTAAAAAGCAGGGGGGCTCGCCTGGTACATCCTAAGTCTAGGTTTAGGACTTAACTCGGGCTCTCCCAAGCCCATACCATATCGCGACTTAAGGTTTAAATATTTAACATGCAAATGGTTTATACCAAGGAGTCGCCACTAATCGATTTGAGGTGGGTCGATTAGAAACCCAAATAAGGTGATGGGAGAATCACCTTATTCCTACGAACCAGAGATTAACTGAATTCGGGGACTTGGTTACATTAGTTGGATAACTAATGCCCTTTCGGTACCATTCTACCCTGTTCATTACTGAAAACATTTGTCAAGCAGTTTAGATTGATTTTAGGACCTTTCTCCTAACATGTGAGGTGATCAAGCGAGTGCATAATCAGAAACGATTAGCAGTCATGCAGATATGCAGCCTTAGGGTTCTAATCCTAAATAAGTCAGATGACATTCAAAACGCAGCAGTTCATGCAATTGTATTAAAAACATGCAGACTAATACAACGGTAATAAAAATGACATGCAAAGTACTACCGTGCGACCTAAGGCTTGTCTAATTTAAACATGAAAATTTATGTCATTATTTAAACAACATGCATAATGATACCACGATAAATTAAAACACTCAGATAAGTCATAAAAAAATTGAAATTTTTTTTTTTTTTTCGAATTTTTTTTTAAAAAAAATAATAAAAAAAAACGAAATAAGAAAAGAAAAATAAAATCTCTTTTTTTTAATTTTTTTTTAAAATTTTTTTTTAAAATTTTTTTAAAATTTTTTTATTTTTTTTAAATTTTTATTTTAAAAAAATAAAAAAAAATAAAAAAATATAATAAACCGGGTCGGGTCGGATCGGGTCCGGTCCGACCCGGGTCAACGGTCCCGACCCGGCGTTGACCGGGTCGGATCAGTTGATCCGAATCGGGTCGGATCCGACCCGGGTCAACGGATCCGACCCGATCGTTGACCGGGTCGGATCGAATCATCCGGGTCGGATCGGAACCGACCCGAGTCAACAGATCCGACCCGGGAGTTGACCCGGGTCGGATCGGTCGATTCGGGTCGGGTCTGACCCGACTTCCACAGACCCGCGGGGAAGGAAACGCCGGCGGGGCCAAAATCGGCCGTCCGCCGGCCGACCCAGACCGGCGCCGCCCCCAAATCGGCTCCCTGACACCAGTACCAAGCCTCTCCACCCTCCGGCGTCGTCGTCCGACCGCCGTTTGCCGGCCGGCGACCAAAACAAAAACCGGTTTCATTGAGGACTTGTGTCGAACAGGTGGAGGGCGACAAAAAAAACTGGGAAATCTGACCTCCTCCGGCTAGTCGATCGGCTCCGAAGACTTACCTCACTCATGATGGTGACACACAGACGGCGGGGGACGGCGGTATGGGCCGGGAATCGCGCCACAAGGTCGGCACGAGTCCCGGCCAGATCGCATCAAAAAACAGGGGAGAACAGAGGATTTCTCGGCCCGGGGGTCTCACCGGTCGACGGCGCGTCTGGGCGGCTTCCGGCTGGTCTGGTGGGACGACGGCGACGCTTCTGGTTCTACCCCGGTGAGGTCTCGGCTGGGTGTCTCTCTCTCTCTCTCTTTTTTCAGCTCTCTTTCTCTATCTCTCTGTTTCTCTCTCTAACTCGCCGACCGGACCTCTGGCTTCTTCACGGTGACAACGGGGTCGCTATTTTGCTCCGGCGAGGCCTCGGTCACGTTCCCTCTCTCGATGTTTCTCTCTTTTCTCTTTCGATCTCTCTCTCTTCTCTCTCGGTCTCCCTCTGCTCTCTGTGTAAAATTTTTGCCGACCGGCCCTCTCTCTCTCTTTCTCTGGTTTATAGCCGACGACGACGAGCCTGGGCCCGGCCGCGTCGGCGTGACGATGGCCTGCACCGGCCTACTCTGGCCAGCGACTTTCGCGGCCATTAGGCCGGTGCAGAGCAGAGCAGGGGGGTCAGACGCAGAAGAAGAAGAGAGGAAGAAGGAGCTGGGGAGGCCGGGTTTTCGGGAAGGACGGGACTGGCAATTAATGCCAGTCACGTCGGCGTGGTCGCTCGGCCTTCCTCTGGGCTGCTGACGACGATGACGAGGGGCGGCGCCGCCGTGCGTCGGCGTGACGACGCGAAACAGGGGAGAGCAGGGGAGAGAAAAGGACTGCTCGCGCGTGGGGAAGAAGGAAGGAGGAGAAGGGGGCTGGGCCGGGCCAGGCCCAGCCGCGCGCGGGAGGAAAGAAAAGGAAAAGAGAAGCGGGCTGGGCCGCGCGGGGAAAAGAAAAAAGAAAAGAGGAAGGGCCTTGGGCCCGCGCGGGGAGGAGGAGAGAAAAGAAAAGGGCCGGGTCGGCCCAGCCTGACCCGGCCCGAGCCGATTTTTTTTTTTTTAATTAACTAATTAATCAATTAAAATTTTTTTAATAACATTTTAATAGACCCTATTAATACAAATATGCCTAATTTCTATATGCAATGCATTTAAATAGAAATATTTTTTGTTTTAGGAACTAACAAATTAATTCCTAAATTTTGCATAATTAATTTTGGGCAAATCAAAAAATAGGTGTCAACAGCTGCCCCTCTTTGAAGGTGAGCTCGCAGAGTTTGAGCTCGCAGAGGTTACGTTCAAAGATAAAATGACACCTAAATTTGGCCCGTGCATGCTTAATGAATGCTATTTTTGGCGAGACCGTGGATCTCATTTTTGTAATGCGATATAAGATGATGCATGCTAAAGCAAATAAAAGCTTACCTGGGGCTACTTACCTTGCCGAAGGGTAGAGTAATTCCAGATAGTTGATATTGTGTGTCGAGGACCCGAACCTTTCTTCGGTCGCCTTGACGGGGAATTGTTTGTCTAGGACCCGAACCTTTCTTCGGTCGCCTGGACTGGGGATTGTTTGTCTAGGACCCGAACCTTTCTTCGGTCGCCTTGACTGGGGATTGTTTGTCTAGGACCCGAACCTTTCTTCGGTCGCCTTGACTGACTGGATTTTGTTTGTCAAAGTACCTGGGTGTTCTCGCCCAAGGGTTTGACGGTCTGCCTGCTGGGCTTCTGGCAGCAGGTCTTGGAAACTCAAACGATGAGCACCTCATCGATGAGCACCTCAGGGTCCTCGCCCGAGGATTTGATTGCCTGCTAGGTTTCTGGCAGCAGGTCTTGGAAACTCAAACGATGAGCACCTCATCGATGAGCACCTCAGGGTCCTCGCCCGAGGATTTGATTGCCTGCTAGGTTTCTGGCAGCAGGTCTTGGAAACTCAAACGATGAGCACCTCATCGATGAGCACCTCAGGGTCCTCGCCCGAGGATTTGATTGCCTGCTAGGTTTCTGGCAGCAGGTCTTGGAAACTCAAACGATGAGCACCTCATCGATGAGCACCTCAGGGTCCTCGCCCGAGGATTTGATTGCCTGCTAGGTTTCTGGCAGCAGGTCTTGGAAACTCAAACGATGAGCACCTCATCGATGAGCACCTCAGGGTCCTCGCCCGAGGATTTGATGTGAACAGAGGGAGTCAGTTCCGTGCTCAAAAGGGTGAACATAGGGGTCAGTCCAATGTTCAAAGGGTACCATAATAATTATAGGTACATGGATTTTTGGAACCAGGCATGGGTAGAATATACTTACCTGGACGCGTTCCTGCCTCCTAAGGGCATGTCTCCTGTCAAACAAGTTTTTCTTTGTACAAACACATTCATTGGAGAAATAAACAACTGAGGTTATTCTCAAGTGTTGTACGAAATATCTTGACCAGCTAGTCAAGATGCATTTCATTTTCAAAGAAACACCAGGTTTACCTTCTGGGTAGTTTGAAAAGAAATCTGATGATTTCGGGACCGGGCAAAGGGTAGAATGTACTTACCTGGGCATGTTCCCGGAGGTTTGATGTATCATCTGCTGAATAACCAACCTTTTTCGGGGCATCTCCCTTGGGATGATAATGAGGGCTTCTCCAGTGCCCGAATTTTGTATTTCATCAATGGGGATTAAAATTCTGAGCTGTCAAAGATGATTAGCACATACATGCATGCATTCATCAAGGATAGACAAGTTGGGCTATTCCAAAGTGTGCATTTGCAAGTTCATGCATGATGATTTTGTCATGTTTGCATCACCAAAAGTCCACCGTGGGTCAATCAAGACAATTTTTTTTCACAAGGTGGAATTTCTCGAGATGATGAACGAGGGACTTTCAGTCAGAAAGGACTTTTCACTCGCTCTCACTGAAAAGGGTTGTTTGTCCCGTCCATTAATGCGGGAATATCAAAAACACTCAATCTGACCGCTATCACCTCAACAGGGGTCTGAGTTTTCTCGCAAGCGATACGACGTTGCCAATCTGAGAGGTCTTCCTCAGGGTCGTAATGTAGGCTTGGTCAATGGCTTAACAAAGGAGACTGTCCGAGTCAAGGCCATGAAAGAAAATACTTTGCAATTATCTCCGGGTTTACAAGTCAAGAACCCTGCAAAAGAGATAGAAAATAGTCTTGCTCGCACTTCCTCGAGCGTTGTTTATAAACATTTGAAATCCCGTGTTAATTCAAATGCCCCAGTCAGAAGAGACTTCATGAGGGATGTAACATGGGCTTGGTTTATGGGTTGAGGAACGAAATGATCGTTAGGCTCAAAAATGTGTGTGGGGGTAAGAATTGGTGATCATTTAGCATTGTCACCGGTCTTCTTATCCGCCGTCAGGATCCTTTTGAAAGACTCTCTGGGTAATCCTGTGTTTTAGCATCTTTAACAACTTTTCCCTAAGGAGTTTCTGTGTCAAGCATTTTCCTGGACACCATTTTATCTGTCATGTAGCAGATCTTTGCCAAGACAGAGTTCCTAAAGTAGGAATCTGTATCAAAGGAGAGCTCAAGTATCTTTTTCATCGTTTTTCTTCTTCTCCTTCTTCTTTTTTTTTTTTTTTTTTTTGCTCATGGGCATTGGCCTTGCTTTTACCAGGCACACTGCTTTTTCATGCCCCTATTTTTCAGCATTTTTTGCTGTTCTTTTGGTGTTGTCAGGATTAGCCTAAACAAGATTGAACAGAAACATGTTTTGAGGCTCTTGGAGTCTCCATATTCATTCGGTACTTCGGACCGTGATGCTCAAACCGTGGTGACTTTTGCCTTGCCCCGGTGTGGGGGATGATCACCAATTGGGTTCGTACGAAATGAAATTACTGGCTCAATTGGGCTAGCAAAGGATGTAAGTGTATGGGTTAGCAGAAAAACTGCTCTTCATCATCCTGAGGCATTTAAATTATCGCGAGACTTCATCTGCAATAAAAACACTCAAAGATTAATGCAAGTGAGAGCAAGAAAATTTCTATTCATCTTTTCGCCTTGTGCGAGCTGTTGCAGCTGATGATCATAGAAAATTTTAGATATTACAAACTCCTCATCCTTCTTGTCTTGCACAGTGAAGACATCACTGTTATCAATAAAATCATTGGCATTCTGGACAAGCATTAGTTTGCTGCTTCTCTCTTGACGAAGCCCTCTTAGTCTCGACTGTCTGGTCGTCGATGGTGTGCTGATCTTGGAGGACTCTGTTGAGGACCGCGGGTTCCGTGAAAACAACGAGGTCGAAGCCAGGGGGCGATGACCGGAAGGAAAGGATGTTTTTCTTGTTTCCTCTGAGTTTGAATCCATCCTATGAGGCTGGTTTACCTCAATCTGCCCCAATGTGGGGTGGTTCTTGACAGGGGTAATTTGAAAGGAACCTCCGAGTGTGTGGGCTCAAAAATGGTTAAGCAAAGGATTAATGGTAGTGTATGGGGCAGAGAAATGAACTGCCTCTCATCATTTTGGCTACCGTACCTTATGCGAGAAATCCCTTTACCTTGTAGAAATGAAACTCTTTCACTCATCTTGCAAGAGTTTGGTACTTGAGAATGTGTATAGATTAAGGATTGCCTCTCGTCATCCTGACACACCTCGTTCAATACATCAGAGCAGTTCGACAACACTTGTCGAATTGTCAAAATTTCCACAGGGAATTGGTGAATTAAACAGGAAAAATTACCATGCAAAATTCTTTCCAAAAGATATGCAATGTACTTGGAGAAAGGTTAAGCATTCATTTGCTTTAACATGTTTCCTCTTTCTTTGCTTCTTTGTATTTTTAGGAGAAAAGTTTTTACAGACAGAGGTACTTACCTATGCTGCTATGATGAGGTAAATCTGCAAGGCAATAGGAAAGACCGTGTTAATGAACATTTCTTTGAAAAACAGGAATTGGGAACGATACAACATTACCCTTCGTGATTCTTTTCATTTGAGATTAGATTGACAACATCTTGAGTTCTCTCAAACGTTGATAATCTCCTTCTGACAAAAACATGAGCTTATGTTAGAAGTGAGATGATTAAGGGTAAATTGGGAACGATACAGATTACCCTTTCTTCCATTTTGCCCTCAAAGCTAGCAGAGTCTTTTCTCATCTTTACTTTGTTGAGGCTTCTCCGTCTCAGTCTGCTCCTCCCTACACTTGATCTCGAAGCTCGAATGAGATTCTCTATAGTTAGGGGTGCCTCCAATTGGAAAGTCCTATTGTCGGGGCATGCTGTGCCAACGCAATTCTGGCATGCTGAGGCATTTCTCGAAAATCCTCTGATTCCTGACATGCACAGGGCATGTGCAATTGCTTACATGGGGATCTTCGCAGCAAAGCTAATCTCTACTTTAAAGGTCTTTGACCGACGTGGGCGTGACTACCATCGACACTCCCGTAGTTGTCGGGATTGGCCTTAACGCCATTTTGTTATATGTGAAGTCCTTTCCAGCTGCTTGCACAGAATCTGTATTCAAATTTGTCCTACATAAAAGGAAAGAATGTATCATTTCTATTCTAAAGTGGATGAACTTTAGGAACGAAATACACCCTTTTTGATGGACTGGGGGGATTGCATGCCCCATAGTCTACTCTTCCAATTGGGCACTTCTTCGTCATGCTTCATTTGAGAAGTCCCAGCATTGGCTTGCTAGCACGTCAGGGTCTAGCATGTTCCCCATTTCATTATCTGCAAAAGGGATGGAATGTCATTTTCCAAAATTTGTTAAGGAATAAGACATATCTTTTTCTTTCAAAAGGGGTAATCTTTTCTTGATCTGTCCCCGACTTTTGTACGAAATGATGTTTCGCTCATCATGGTGTCAAGGAATGCTCAGCACTCCCTCTGACTTTCTGGAATTGATATCTCACACTAGAAGTGATGAGATTTGCCCCACGTTTCATTTTGAAGGTTGGCTGATCTTTGCTCGGACTGCCCCTATCAAATGAGTTGGTCTGGTAGCATTACCAGTGTTCTTCAGTTTGTGCCATTTCCAAATGTTCCTTTGGTAATAACAAATCAAAAAGGAATATGCTCTGAAACATGAAGTGAGCGAGTTAGAAAAACAAACAGGGCTATGGGCATGCATGTTTTTTCACCACCGTTCTTTTGTTCTTTTGAAAAATGATAAAACATTTGTTTTATTTTCAAAAGCTAAGAAATAAAGAAGCATGAGGAAGCCCGGGCCTCAGAACACTTTCCTTTACATGGCTGGATATCATCAACGGGCCGGTTTGGGATACTTCCTCAGGCCCTCAAAACAAAACATTTGTAATTCTTTTGAATAAATCAAGCGAATTACACTTGTTGGAATGGAAATTGCGGTACTGAAATTCTAAGCATAATTAAAAATTCAGAAAGCTGGGAATCTTAGAAAACAGCTGAGACTTTTGAAGGCAAGAAAAGCTCCCACGTAGGAGTATTCAAACTATTAAACATGCCTCTATTCTAAGGAAAGAAAATTGAGTCTTCAGTTTACTCAATGACGACATCTGCGCCTCCTGCTTGATTGGATGGTGCGTTGCGGAATGAAAACATCTTTGCATCCAACAACTTCTGGACCTTATTTCTCAGGACCACACAGTCATCGACGGAATGTCCCGTTTCACCCAAATGATAATCACACGCCTTGGAGGGGTCGTAGTTGACGAAATGTTCAGGATTTTCACGCTTTGGCTCTTTAGCAAGCAACCTCTTTTCCAGGAGAATAGGCAGGATCTGAGACATAGGCAAAGGGAGTGGCGTGAATTGCCTTTTATTATTTCGCCTTTGGGGCGGCTTGCGGCCTGAGGCCGGTTGCTGTCCACTGCTCATCTGAACCATTGGGGAAGGACGAACAGTTTGGGTGTATGCAACATCTGCATCTGTCAGCGGTTCTTTCTCCTTCTTCAGGCCGAGTTTCTTGCTTGTGGAAGTGGGGTTTGTGAACCACCCCTCACGTAATCCCATTTCAATTCGTTCGCCCACAGGAACAAGACGATTAAGGGATTCAGCAGTGGCACCGACCAGTCGGTGTCTGTATTCGTACGGAAGCGACTTTATGAACAACTTCACTTGTTCCTGATCAGTGAGTTGTGGGGTAACCTGGGCGGCCAAGTTTCTCCATCTGGTAGCGTACTCCTTGAAGGACTCACTCTTCTTCTTCTCAGCACGTTCCAGATCATCACGAGTAAAGGTGACGTCGAGGTTGAATTGATATTGCTTGAGGAATGCATCAGTGGCATCATCCCAGGATTTGAAAGCATCAATATCCTTCGACATATACCATGTCAGGGCTGGTCCTGTCAAACTTGCTTGAAAAGTCTGAATCATGAGGGGTTCATTATCAACGTATTGGGTCATCCGCACATGATACATGTGCAGATGATGCTTAGGGCATGAGGTACCATCATACTTCTCGAATTCCGGCATCTTGAATTTCTCCGGTACCCTGACCCGTTTATATATAGACAGGTCAAGGGGGACAGCATTTTGCGGACCCTGGAGCTGCTTCAACATCTCCTCGACTTTTGCAAGGCGTTTGTCATGCTCTGTCATTGGTGCAACTTCAGGTTCAGGCTCCCTGACAGCAAGGGGAAGCGGATCGTCTTCTAGCGGAGGCATTTTAACGTCGCTGGCGGAGGCTTTTTCAGTGGACGGTGGTGATAACACCACCTCAACTGCTGCAGGCGTGGGCGTGAGCTTGCTCTGAATGGATTCCACTTGTTTTGTGAGATTTTGGATTGCATTGAGGACCAGCTTCATTTCGTCCTCCATGGTATTTAGACGGACGTTTTCTTCGGCCATTTTTAACTACCTGGCGAAAACGTTGAAATGAATGAGTATAATGCCTAATAAAGAATCATTTTTATGATCTAGGCATAATATTATTACATATTTTTTCTATTTGCAAAGAAAAAATAAGCAAAAAGGGTTTTTATTAATATCAACATTACAGGTGGCGTCCCCGGGGTTCGAACCCCGGTCGCCTCGGACCGTGTCGCTTACATCCCGGATACCACTGGGCCGAAGGCCGCGGTGGTGTCATTGAAGCGCAAAAATTTTATTTGAAGCATAAAAAGCGGCCCGAATTATATTAACATTGGTACAACCCAAAAACACTTTTAAGGAAGAAAACCAAAACCCCTAAATATGAATACTAGGGAAATATACAAAAAGGGGCTTTTAACAAAAAGGGTGCCCTTCCCGGATGCTCATTTTATAAACGATGGGAAAGCTACAGTCTTCTCGGAGCTGCTTATTTTCACGGACAAGCTCCGCAATAAGCGTATCCCTCGTCTCGTCGGTCCCACCGTGCCAGAAATTTTCTTAGGAGCGGGGACAAATTGAGCATCAGTTCTTCTCATCGTGTATAGAATGCAATCAACGGGTGGCCTAATAATAACAAATCAATTGAATTAGTAGGCTGCATAATAAAATGAGAAGGGATAGAATATATACCTTTTCTTGAGCCATGGCAATCACAACGACATGCACATGAGGAGTGAGGCTTGATTTCTATCTAGATTGGCTCAGCAAAGTGAAATTAAAAGGGTGCCTGACCGTCGCAGTCTCGCGTTGGTGTCAAGTCCTTTTAACCTCGGCCAAATCGAAAGGAACATCTTATAGTCACGCGAATAGCGGCTAAAGATATTTCTTTACGATTTTTTAGAAATAAATCTCGGGGAAAAGAAAGGCAACCTCTACATCGCGGACTCGCGTTCGAGGTCGTATCTTTCTTAACACCATCCTAAAATGTCCTATTGCGGCCCAGGTCCGGCAGCGTGGTTTGTGTGTGCAACAGTGTAGTGCTAAATCATCAAAGCATGCACAACAATTTATAAACAATGAATTCGGACCTGCAAGAACAAATAACACCTTACTGTCAGGCTCATACCTGGAATCCTTGCTGCCAAAAATTATTTTGAACAGGGTAAAAATTTTGGCTTAAGTCCACTTTGGAAAAATGCAAGTCCCCAGCGGAGTCGCCAGTCTGTCGCGACCGAACTCCCGAGCCCTCTTTGGACGATATGTAAAAAGCAGGGGGGCTCGCCTGGTACATCCTAAGTCTAGGTTTAGGACTTAACTCGGGCTCTCCCAAGCCCATACCATATCGCGACTTAAGGTTTAAATATTTAACATGCAAATGGTTTATACCAAGGAGTCGCCACTAATCGATTTGAGGTGGGTCGATTAGAAACCCAAATAAGGTGATGGGAGAATCACCTTATTCCTACGAACCAGAGATTAACTGAATTCGGGGACTTGGTTACATTAGTTGGATAACTAATGCCCTTTCGGTACCATTCTACCCTGTTCATTACTGAAAACATTTGTCAAGCAGTTTAGATTGATTTTAGGACCTTTCTCCTAACATGTGAGGTGATCAAGCGAGTGCATAATCAGAAACGATTAGCAGTCATGCAGATATGCAGCCTTAGGGTTCTAATCCTAAATAAGTCAGATGACATTCAAAACGCAGCAGTTCATGCAATTGTATTAAAAACATGCAGACTAATACAACGGTAATAAAAATGACATGCAAAGTACTACCGTGCGACCTAATCATTTAACAAGTCGAGTTAATTTTACAAGTCCTGCTTGAGAATTAAGAGGAAAAACAGTTAAGAGAATATTGTTAAAAGTATAGTATATCAAAATCGAATTTTTTACTTTCGTGAACAAATAAATATATTGGGTAGGAAAATTAATTGACAAGCTATAAAGTCTCTATAGAAGCTACATTTCTTGGATAAGTAGTCTCTTCAATATTGAAATGTTTTACAATAAAGCAAGTATTTCCCTTTAAATCCACATTTTGTACATAACAATGCGCAAATTTATCCCTGAATCGAAACATGAACCCTCAATGTGTAGTAAACGTGTTAAATGATGCATGGAGTAACTATTTGAGAAATACGATAAATATCCTCCTCTCACCGTAATACACATCTTGCTCGGATATATTTTAGTTTTATTTCATAGTAATGGCATTCATCCTCGACTCTGAATCTGGGCTAGGCGACGTTGGATCCGACGTCCTGATCCCAACTTCAACTATCAACCGACAGACAGAGGGGGTGGTGGCTCGGGCTGTGCTTGATGGCTTATGGCGGCACCTAGGCTTACAACAACGACAAGATGCTGAGGAAGTGGTGGCAAAGTGCACGCGAGCTGTTGCGCAGCGAACGGTGTGTGGCGGCGCCTGGGCTTCCTCTGTGTTCGAGATGGTGGTCCGATTGTCCATGGAGTGGAAGAGAAAGAAAGAGGAAGACTGCCAAAAAAAAAAAAAAATCAACCCGAGCTGACCATGGAGAAAGAAGACAGCGAAGATGACATGTGAATGACACGTTGGAAATAAATGGCAACATTCAAACAGAAAATTAATCGTATGATAGATTTGGATTTAAAGTGAAAATTTGTGATTTTTTATGAGACGTAAAAAAAATTCGAGACAAATATGGGACCGAATCTAAAGTTTTGGAATTTTTCTGAAATTAGGCCTTTTCATGTCTAGGTTTCGATGAAGACAGAAGTCACATGGGTCCGAGACGTGCTTTAATGGGACGATTCATATAAGTTGTGCAAAGATGATGTATAAGACCATGACCATTTTTCCATCTTGCAGTTCAACGATAACGAAGTGATAGATTTCAAAATAATGTGACGCTGAAGCGATGGTTAAGCACGGATCCGTCGGTCCGCAAAGAGGCTCTAAGGCACATGTGCTCCCAAGCGCAACACTAGAAAATAGAAAATTACTCTAGTAAAAACAAAAAAATAATAATAGAGAAATCTTTCTTTTTTGTATTCCCTAAAATATGACGAAAATTTATTTGATACATAGAAAATATATACCCTACTAATCTTAGGTGACACTGCAAATATCCAACGTTAACCTTAAGCAACAAGGAATTCGGAAAAATAAATAAAAGCCTAAAAACACGGGGGGAAAATGACAAAAATTAAAAAGTGCCACGAGACATGCCTAAATAATAAATTTTGAGGTCCGAAATGACTACAAGTGGGTGGGTATCTAGAGTTGCCCCACAACATAACTTATAATAAGCTTTCTGAATTGGTATCACGCGTATCGTAACTTTTTTTAATCCAAAAGTAATGGTCGTTTTCTTACCCGGTTCGTAACCGCGTCCGCATAAGATTGATAGGTAGACCGAGCATCTTTTATTACTTTTTAATCTCTCCTTCTTCGAGTTGGTATACTTAACAAAGAATAAGCGCAAGCCACATTATGGTCAGCCACAAGTGAACGGGCGCAGCTGACCGTAGTCGTTTGCTGCACGTTCGAAGAACTTTCCCTTTGCTCGTTCTTGTTTTCCATTTTAGACAACCATCACCGGTTCTTAAGCGCTAGCAACACCACACAAGATCAAAAAACGACTTCCGGATCTTCTTTTCTTGGCCTTCTTCGCTGCCGGCGAGCTCCTCCGGTGACCATGTCGAAGTCCGACTGGTGTTGCGCTTGCTGCGGTGGCTTAATCCTCATTCTCGGCCTCACAGCTCTCTGCCTGTGGAACCCACCGCCCGTGTCCATGCCCAGTTGCTCTATCCAGCAATTCTACTTCCCAGCACTAGACAGATCTTCGGACACTCCCTCGAACACCACCATTTTCTTGGACGTGAAGCTGAGCAACGGCAACCGAGCGAGGGGCATTCACTACGACCCCGTGAACCTCACCGTTTATTACTACAGTGAGACGAATCAGACCAAGTGGCTCAAGACCATTCCTGGATTTTACCAGGGGTATGGGAAGAAGGCCACGAAGAATGCAAGTGTGCAGACTTTTGGGGTGAATTGGACTGATGTTGTGGCCAAGAACGAGTCCTTGCTCTTTAGGGTGGATTTGGCCACTGCATTGAGGTTGAAGACCTTGGTTTCGAAGACCAAGAAGTATAAGTTAATGGTGGGTGCTAATGTGACTCTCAATGATGAGGGTGCTAAGAACACCAAGAAGGGTATCGAGCTAAAGTCTGGGGTATGCAAGAATTTGGGGGGTTCTAGCTTTTGGCAGGTGGGGATTTCTGTTGTTGCTTTAGCTTTGATTTTGCTTGACTAAGGGCTGAGTTGGACTCTTCTTTGTGTGGGGAGGGTTGAGAATGAGATTGATTTTACCGGTAATTTTTTATAGTGGGCAGTGCTGGTTAGTGTTTGCATGAGAAATGGTTTATTTTCTGGTGTTTGGTTCTCATGTATGTAGTCCTTATCCTTCATTACAGTGAGTTCTTTGGGCTGGTTCAGAACCTTGGTCTTTGTAAACAGAGTGAATTTTGTTTACCTTCTTACAATTCTCGCCTCAAAGACTGCATTGGGAGGAGAATCTGGTCATGTTAACTTTTGCGCATCTTTGGTGTGGGTGTGTCGTATCAATTATAGGACAGACAAAGGCCAGTCTTGCCCGATGCCATAGTTCCATTTTTGTCCAAAGAAGTTCTAGCAATAGCATTCTCACCAAGAGATTCTTGCTGCACAAGAAATTACTACAAAATTGGACAGCTCGATTCTCGGGTCTCTACAGAAATAGATCAACAGGAACGAAGCTGAAGCTGAAAATACAACGGGAAAAGTCTATAATCTGCGAAAAAACCGGTCTGACGCTTTGTTCTTAATACTATAATTGCATTGTGACTTTATCTTGTGAGTTCCCGTAGTCCAGGTGAGCTCCCGCTACGGGAAATAGGGAAGGGACCGGGTTAGGTGATATGCATTTGATTAGTCAAAGAACATGGTCAGGAACTTGCTGGGATAGTTCCTAGAGTCAGTTTATTATTTCTTTTGTAATGTCACATGCAAGCAGTACTTATCAAGTCACCTCTTTTGGACCTCCTCAAATATGTAAACATACATACGTAAATACGTACATTTATGCTTAGGCTACGAGATGATACCGGTTTCGTGAAGGGAGTTTGGTCATTCATCGTTGATACATAAATTTTGGTGACCCATTTAGGCATTCATTGCATATAAAGATTGCGTTCTTGATCGACTTTTGAATTAATAAAGTCATTATCTTTGAAAATCTTGATCATGAGGAGAGACTAAGAGAGGGATGCACTAATTTTCCTAATATAAGATGGGAAAGTAGGATATTAGTTCTTGTAAGACCAACCTAGATTTGTGCTTATATAGAATACAAGAGGGCGAATATTAGAAGGGGGAGCCCACAGAACACAGCGTTAGGGAAAGGAAGACAGCACGCCTTCACCAAGGGGTCGTCATCATCATGTACGCCGATCACATGTCATTATTCCTTTTCGAAATCCGAAGAAATTTCCCAATGTGTGGTGGGTAAACAATAAACAAGGATCGATCTTTTAGTAAGGTACAGAATGTATCGTAAAATATTCAATATGAAAGTGGAGGAAGAAGGAGGGCGTCCAGTTTAAAAAGAAAAAGGGGAGGCGGCCATACTTAAAATGGAGGAAAAGTGAGGGGAGTCGGCCAGAGAGCGTCTTTTCAATACAGAAAAAGAAAGGGAAGCGAAGAAAGTGGTTCTCTCTCTCTCTCACTCGTGAATGCTCCTCCCCTCATTGCGCAATTCTTGCCCCTGCACAGTTCACGGTTAATCACCCTTGCGTGTTAGTGATTTAGAATTAGAATCGACCAAGACCACTTGCAAATAAAAAGAAAAAAAGGTACAGAAAGGACATTAAATTAATTTGGCATAATTGAGTCCTCGAATCTAATGGATTTCTGGTTCGCACATTTTATTTTGATGTCTAATCGATCCTAATTGATTAGTGACGACTCTTAAGGGTAAGGAAATTGTAGTAAAATCGAATACCAAATTACGATTGGTGGGTCTTTGGCTTATTAGTCCATCAGCTTTCCTTCCGGCGGTTCGCCTCTAGAGAGGTCATGACATTCGTCTCCTTGGATTTCTTTCTTTTTTCTGTGAAAGCTGCATTGTTCATTTGAATTGGTCAAATCCACCTATTTTGGTTGATTGTTTGCTTGATGACAAGGAACCTCATTTTATGAAGCCAACTCCTCTCAGAATTGAACAAAATGACTCTTTGAAGTTCAGTGGTGGTTGGAAGTATATTAGGCACATTCGACAGATAATCACATCATTTGCCTTGAGTATGCTACATGAGAAACAAAGACTAACATAGTCATACTATGAATTAAGCTCATCTTTTAGAACAAGATGTGACCCAAGATATCTGCCTGTGCTCCACTGGGGAAGCCGCCGCTCTGGCATTTAATCAGAGAGTAGTAGGCACCGCCACATCCCAAGGAAATTATGTGAGCCTTGTTCTGCAACTTTTCCGTTCTCAATGACGGTGACTGAGTTAGCCTTCTATATAGTGAACAGCCTGGGAGCATCAACTACACATGTGGAGCCGTCAACTTTGAAGAAGACTAATTAATAAAATAATTTGAAAGAGACCAGATCTTTTATTGCATGAGAACCTACAAAAGCCTCACAAAAACTCGAGAATCGACCCAAATGAAAACCCTGAATGGTCGCCCGGATTAATGTAGGACTCTCTCCTACACTCTAATTACTCTTACGAAGAGAACTAGAGCGAACTGTACATTATTAACATCTCATGAACCATCTTCATCTCCTAAGCCCGAAACGGCTCAGAACCATGCGGCTCTGATCTCACAGGGCTGAGGACCAACCCCACAAGTCGAAGGCAACTGCCGAGCTGACCTCACTACCTCGCGGCTCCCCTCGCCTCTCAACTCGCCCTGCTTCTCTCTCACAATCCGCCTTATCCCCTCGCACCGGCACCCCTCCTGCACCTGCCTGAGCTGCTCGCAGCATGGCCTCAGGCTCTTTGACGTCTCCATCCGCTCCCTCTCGCTGCCCCTTTGGCCTCCGTGGGCAATGTCCTCAAACAGCTGCTCGCAGCGGTTGAGATCTTGCCTCTGCAACTGCTCGCGGCAGCTCCAGCCGCTCCTCAGGCCTTCCTCGTTCAGCTTGACACTGGTTATCGTGGTCCAGTGGGCCGTAACGACATGGGACATCAGCAGGAAGGCTGCAAAGATTGCTGCAAGGGTTGCAAGCATCGCCATTGTTTGTCACCAGAGAGAGAGAGAGAGAGAGAGAGAGAGAGAGAGAGAGAGAGATCTTGATATCTGATATATGGTTCTGTTGCTATGGTGAGTGAGAGAGGTGGTGGTTGATGAGGGTATTTATAGGGGATTGTAGGGTTTGCATGTTGAGCTACGCCGATGGGAGGAATTTGTCATCAGGTTGGTTTGCAAGGTTTGCGTTTGGTCATTTTTTGACTCGGTATCAGCATAAAGATCTGCTGATCAGTTGGGGCAAGCATCTTTGCGCTTCAAATTCGTAGTTGAATTGCAGTTTTGCATGAAATATAACGAATGAAGTAGTCAGAGAAAAGAAGAGATTTGCACATTTGGTGGACTGGAGACCACCGCAAAAATATTCATTTGGTTTTTTTTTTTTTCCAGAGATGTTAGGAAATGGAGGTTAACAACAAAAGATTTCTAGAAAATATAACCCCTTATTAGAAGCCTTTCCTCTATTCCTCATGGAGCAAGATAAGCACGTGCATTGCACGTGTTGAAAAAGTTCGGGATACTAAACCTCTTGGTAAAATGCCCACCCGTAGCGTAACCCGGAAAATAAAGTACGTTCCATAGTCCGTAGTAAAGACGTTAAATGAATGTAGTTCTTGAAAGATTATGCGTTAAACTATGGAGTTATCTCTCAATATAGTGATTGACTGCTATCTTGAGCCAACTTTGCACATTAGATTAAATTCACCTCTCGTAAATTATCCATTCTATTAATAGAAATTTAACCAATCGATACCATACAAGTCGAGTTAATTTCACAAGTTCTGCTTGAGGATTCGGAGGAAAAACAAATAAGTGAGAGCACTATCGAAAGCATAGTAAATCATAATCGAATAATCTTACTTTCGTGAAGAAATAAATATATTGGTTAGGAAATTAATTAATTG
Source organism: Syzygium jambos (assembly GCA_031216235.1). Classification (NCBI taxonomy): domain Eukaryota; kingdom Viridiplantae; phylum Streptophyta; class Magnoliopsida; order Myrtales; family Myrtaceae; genus Syzygium; species Syzygium jambos. Next base: position 4,540,798 of record CM062225.1, on the reverse strand, counting down.
ACCACAAGCAGTAAAATATCTCTATATCTCTTCAATATTGAAATGCTTTACAATAAAGCGAGTATTTCCCTTTGAATCCACATTTTATACATGGCAATGCGCAAAGTAATCCAAACCATGAACCTCCAATGTGTGGTAAATATGTTAGATGATGCATTGAGCAACAACTTGACAAGTATGATATATATATATATATATCTCCTCTTTCTACCGCAACATGCATCTTGCTCGATTTATTCTAGTTTTATTTCTTAGTAATGGCATTCATTATTTGAACATTTTTCTCATGGAATTTTATAACGTACATCGACAATGCAAAATGTATTTTACACAAGAGGGCTTAAGATCGAGACACTAGTCCATGTGAGTGGTTATTGAACATGAATATAGACAAGCTCACGCTGACGCAGCTCCTTAGATATATTCTTTTTCTCATTTCATATGGTGTTTTGAAAGCTGGACCGCATCAAGATTTGACCCGCTATCGAAGCAAGCTTTGTAGGTTTTTCTGCCCGTCTTCTTCAATCTTGATCTGCTTTACTAACCTAATCCTATCGTGTACCATCTCCATTCAATCTTCAATGACATCACTTGCTCGAGCAAACAATCCCAACCTTTAATCAAATATAACTCTCCCAGGATGCACTTCAGACAAGATTCCATGCGGATGACAGTTATCAAACCACATGAATAGTCGCTGAAACATTAGAGTTTATATTCAAAAAGATGGTATAATATCATTCTCAATTATTGAACTATTCGGACTTAAACTTGCATTGGTAGTTGTCACGGAAAAGACATCTACGTCAACGATTTATTTCTTGTAAGAAACACGGTCAATAAGAAGTAAAGGATAATCAGCATCCTATTTTCTTTTTGATAATGGTAGATGTATTAAATTGTTCTCGCTAAAATATGTTTATTACTAAGTGTGTCGAATTTTTGATTGACTAATTTAAACAACTAACATACATGCATTTGATAATTGACTTGTTCAAATGATCGATCGACACGTCATTTAATAAATGTGGTTCAGTATAAAGTCTTAATATATCTAGCATTACTCTTTTCTTATAGATGGATAATCCGACTCTTTGGAGCAAGAGATATTGATAAGTGCATGCATAACATTCAATACTGTATATTTCACTACCTACTTCTTCATGTATCGTTGAGCTATCGAAGAAGCAACCAGAGACGGCAAGCATGAGCAAGTAGAGCTAGTAGTTACGTCAAAAAAAGATGAGATGCGTTTATTACATGAGAGATGATGAGAACCTACAAAAGCCTCACCAACCGCTCCTGGTCGAAACACGAATCAAAACTATCACGCGATCGCGTGAATTAAAAGCTCTCTTAATTCTAAAAGCCAAAGAAATGAGAGTGAACTAAATCTCATTATTAACATCTCGTGAACCATCTCCACCTTCTAATGCCCACATAAGCAAGGTAGCTAGCTAGGGTTTCAAAACCAAATGGCTTTAATCTCACAGTGATGAGGACTCGAAAAACCACATGCCGAAGGCAAGTCCCGTGCCGATCTAACCACCCTTTGCAATCCCTCGCGTCTGAACTCGCTCTGTTCCTCGTTCACGATCTGCCTAATTCCCCGGCACCGGCATTGCTGTTCCACCTGCCTCAGCTGCTGGCAGCACGGCCTGAAGTGCTGCGAATCCATCAGTCGCTCCCTCTCGCTGCCACCAAATCGGCTGCCACCTCGGCCAATGTCGATGAACAGCTGCTCGCATTGCTCGAGGCTTTGGGTCTGGACCTGCTCCTGGCAGCTCCCACTTCCACACCTCTCGTTGTCCTCGTCAATCTCGACCGTGGTTATCGTGGTCCGGTGGGCCGAGGCAGCATGGGACATCACCAGGAGGGCTGCAAAGACAGCTGCTAGGGTTGCGAAGTTCGCCATTGCTGGTTGTTGCTTGTGGATTCACAAGCGAGAGATTTGTTATGATGCTTCTGCGTGTTTTGGTGGGTGAGATAGGCGACTAGTCATGGTATTTATAGGAGAGTTTATAGGGTTTGGATGTGCACATGAGCAGAGTACGTGGAAGGTACCGGGATATTTTCAGTTCATTCAAGATTCAGTTTTTCCGTTGTCTATGATCGCGGATTTAACGGAGAAAATGATGCATTTGAACAGATCTAAAGTTTGACCTCAAAATGTCAACTTGCCCCGATCGATTAATGACACTCCAACCTAATCTTTCGACGTAATTCTTTGCATTTGAATAGCCGCAAGCTTGTTAATGAATGGTATGAAACAAATTTGCGATGGGTTTTATAGGAGGGCAATGTTGTCAGGTCATCGGGATGTTTGGGTGTTGTCGTTTTCCTGTTGTGGCGAGTGTCGTTTCAGCTTGGCGCACTCCCGAACACAGGAAGTGAAGATAAGGGAGGAGATAAAGAAATTATATCCGGTCCTCCATTGTCATTTGCGCTTTTGTCGCGTCTCTACTTATTCCACGTAGAATTACTGAGTTAGCGCCAAAGAACCGGTCCGCTTTGGTTAAGGCGATAGAAAAAGAAGAGGTAAATAAAATGTCTCGATAACATTGTAGAGAGAGTCAATCATAGAAGTGGAGGAAAGCAGGAGACAATCCTATTTGCACTTTATATTAACAGAAGTGTTGGCTGCATTTGGTTTATACAAAGAAATAGAATTTCGAATTTCATTTTTCTAGATGGAGATTTGTCCAAGAATTTATTACTCAACATTTTTGGAACACTTTAATTATTTATTTCCTGTCAGTGGCCTAAAAGCATCTCAAATCATTTTGGCACTCCCATACAATTGTCTTTGTGTAACATCTATTTACTGTTGCAGTATAATTTATGCTCGAACTCTATAAAATGGAGATAAATGGCAAACTCACTCGCCATATTTCTATAGATAGATAGATGTAGAGACTGATGAAAATCATAATAGATCGAAGCACAAAAAAGAGATATTGTAGCAGTACCAACGGGAGTAAATAGGAAATCACACTAAAGATTAAAGAGTCTCATAATAAGTTCCAAAGCAATCCATCAGAAGACATCATGACTATATATCATGGCAAACCAACCTACTAGACAGACAAACTTGACTGTATGAAAACCCTTAGATGGCATAAAACTCAGAAACCACCACGGAGACGGAGGACCAAGTGCAGAGTCGACTCTTTCTGGATGTTATAGTCAGCCAGAGTCCTCCCGTCTTCAAGTTGCTTCCCAGCAAAAATCAGCCTCTGCTGGTCCGGTGGTATGCCCTCCTTATCCTGGATCTTCGCCTTCACATTGTCAATGGTGTCTGAACTCTCCACCTCCAAAGTGATGGTCTTTCCAGTCAGGGTCTTGACAAAGATCTGCATCCCGCCACGCAGACGGAGGACGAGATGGAGAGTCGACTCCTTTTGAATATTGTAATCAGCCAGAGTCCGGCCATCCTCGAGTTGCTTCCCTGCAAAAATCAACCGCTGCTGGTCCGGGGGAATGCCTTCCTTGTCCTGTATCTTCGCTTTGACATTATCGATCGTGTCAGAGCTCTCCACTTCCAAGGTGATTGTCTTGCCGGTAAGGGTCTTCACAAAAATTTGCATGCCTCCCCTCAGGCGAAGAACCAAGTGAAGAGTGGACTCTTTCTGGATGTTGTAATCCGCCAAAGTCCTACCATCTTCCAGCTGTTTCCCAGCAAAAATAAGCCTCTGCTGATCAGGGGGAATGCCTTCCTTGTCCTGAATTTTTGCTTTGACATTGTCGATGGTGTCAGAGCTCTCAACTTCCAAAGTGATTGTTTTCCCAGTAAGGGTCTTGACAAAGATTTGCATTCCACCTCTCAAACGGAGGACCAAGTGAAGGGTGGATTCCTTTTGGATGTTGTAGTCCGCAAGCGTCCGGCCATCCTCAAGTTGCTTGCCAGCAAAGATCAACCGCTGCTGGTCTGGGGGGATCCCTTCTTTGTCCTGGATTTTGGCCTTCACATTGTCAATGGTATCAGAACTCTCAACCTCAAGAGTAATGGTCTTGCCGGTGAGGGTCTTCACAAAGATCTGCATGCCACCTCTCAGACGAAGCACCAAATGTAGTGTGGATTCCTTCTGGATGTTATAATCAGCCAAGGTGCGCCCATCCTCAAGCTGCTTGCCCGCAAAGATGAGCCTCTGCTGGTCTGGGGGTATTCCCTCCTTGTCTTGAATCTTGGCCTTAACATTATCAATAGTGTCAGAGCTTTCAACCTCGAGAGTAATTGTCTTGCCAGTGAGGGTCTTCACGAAGATCTGCATACCACCTCTCAGACGAAGCACCAAATGGAGTGTGGATTCCTTCTGGATGTTATAATCAGCCAGGGTGCGTCCATCCTCGAGCTGCTTCCCTGCAAAGATGAGCCTCTGCTGGTCTGGGGGGATTCCCTCCTTGTCTTGAATCTTGGCCTTAACATTATCAATTGTGTCAGAGCTTTCAACCTCGAGGGTAATGGTCTTGCCGGTGAGAGTCTTCACAAAAATCTGCATGCCACCCCTGAGGCGAAGAACCAAGTGTAGAGTTGACTCCTTCTGGATGTTGTAATCAGCCAATGTGCGCCCATCCTCGAGCTGCTTGCCAGCAAAGATGAGCCTTTGCTGGTCCGGGGGGATACCCTCCTTGTCTTGGATCTTGGCCTTCACATTGTCGATTGTGTCTGAACTCTCAACCTCAAGGGTGATGGTCTTGCCAGTAAGAGTTTTCACGAAGATTTGCATCTGAAAGATTCAAGGAAAAAATCAGACAATGTATAAATCTAGATTAGATCCGCATATATGTATAAAAAACAAGGTGTATGTGTTATGCTATATTTGCAAGAAACAGCAGGTATTAAAAAGCCAGGTCAGATTCAGTTCTACACTCCTTGAAGCTTTAATTGCATGCAGGGTCTGCACTAATTGGGATATAAAAAGACCACACTGTTCAATGAAATGTATATAGCAGCACTACTACATCCTTCCACGAAGATACTTCAATAATAAGAAACCAACTATCGTATCCAGAGCACCCAAGTAAGACAGATCAAAACGGCAGACCCCATAGCACCCATCAATAGATAAACACCAACTATCTATTTCCAATACACAAACCCTATGTCAGTGCGCTATAATTGCAAGAAACAGCAGGTAATAACAAGCCAGCCAGAGAGAGCTAAAATCGAAAACCCCAACCAATGAATAAACACCCCAGATATCATCTCAGACAACAATACTCTGGGTACTGTTAGTAAATCACAAGGCCTTACAATCATCCTGGCTTCAACAAATCATCACAGACATGGAAACTAGATAAACGATGCAAGCCACAGGGGTACACAACATTCGAGATTAGCCAAGATCACACCATCAACAAAGTCGGACGAACTCAGTTTCCTTCAAAAGATCCACACGTGCAAAGCCAAGGTCAAACCATTCCCAACGCGCACCGCACCCTTCCTAAGAGTGCAGATCCATGAAGAAAAACTTTCAAAAACCAAACTCCAGGCAGGAACCACACGCATCAGGACGAGGAACCAAATCGCATCACTCGGCATACAACCGTCGGCATCTTCCCAACCAAAAAGCTAAAGATCAAACCTCAATCAATCAGGAAAAAACTCTGCACAACTCTGCCCCACACCTAGAAGAACAAACAATCGAAACAGAGAACTCGAGAAACCTAATCCCCAAATCAGGCAAAGCCGAACATCCACAGGACAAAAGCGGATCGCACGGATCCGCACACAGAGGTCCGCGATCCGGCGCAATCTCCAGGCACAATCTCGTCGCCGTCAATTCCATCAAAGGCAAGAAAACCAGATCAAAAAGCTCGAATCAAAAGGCAAAAGAACTTGCGCACGCCCCTACAGATCTATACGAAGGAACGAACGATTGAATTGAAACAGCAAAAGCGATCAAGATCAAGATCTTGAGGGGAGAATCGAGGAGGAAATACCTTGAACGAAGAGATCTGAAAGAGACGCCGAGAGGAGATCGATCGATCGATCGGTGGGTCGAAGAGAGAGCGAACTCGGGAGATGGCGGTCGAAGCGAGAAGAGATTGTGAAGGCAACCGACGGGGGTTCGGGTCGTATTTATAGGGGGCTCAAATGCCGCCTTTAGGATTGGCGTCTTCTTCGACGGCGAGGCCGAGGCGCGTTGCTTCCGAGACCGATTCGTTTCGTGTGAAATCCAAGTCGCCCCAGGATTAGGTTCCTTTCTGTGGACCGGGCTTTTCCACGCCGACGCGCGCGTCTTATCCCATCGACTCTAATTAATACTTTCCCCTATTTGTTCCTAATAAAATATATAATTGCATATAATAAAAAAGTACGGATAATGACGTAAATAATTTATAAATTTTGACTAAATGTGGTCTCTAATCTTTACTTTAATATGAAATGTGGTCCATAAATTTTATTTAATGCGGTTCTTGAACTTTTAGTATATGTTTAATTTAGTTTTATAAACTATATGCACGCCACTTATAATGACTTACAAAAGAAAAGCTCTAAAACTTCATTTAGGAGTTGTAATTTAGTGACGATCTATGCAGTGTGTAAACGTGGAGTTTCGGGGGACCAAAATGCAAGTTTTCTTATCAAATTCTCTGCTCAATGATAAAAATGTAAATTTGTAGGATTTTTTAAGAGAATTATTTTTCATGCGCTTATATAAATTAAAAATAATTTTTAATAACACCTTGCGTAAAAAGTCATCAATCCGATTGGTTGGTTTGGCATCACTAGTTCTATTAGTCACCATCATGGGCCCTCCCCTTTTAAAAAGAAATTAGGATTTTTAGGACAAATTATTTTTTTTCTCAACAAACAAGTACGAGAGGGAAGACCCTTTTCATTTCTATATAAAAAATATGGAGAAGACAAGCAACTCGGTTTTATTTGAAGTATAAAATTCGATTCGAAACTGATCTTGCCACCCGCTAGACAAAGTTTGGTATATCTTAACATTTTAATAATGGGAACCCAGTCGATTGATGTTATGTCATATACAATTGCTAATGATGGCTTTTGGCCAACTTAAGTCTTATCACTAATCCTAATAATTGTCAGTGCTCATGAGAGGTCGAATGACCTACTAGCCTCTTATTTTTCTAAGGAACTAAAATATTATAATGACAATCGAGTAGGTATAGCTAAAATGCACGTACATAAAGTATAAACTCACCCTCCGGTGGTCGACAAGACGGCGAATAGCAATGAAATGAACCCATCAAGTTCATATGTCAATTCACATGTATCGTTCGGTGGGATGAAACTCACGCAAGATCATTATAATATGATGGATGATGTAATTGAAAATTGAAAAGGGCCGTGAGTCACTACTGGGCCTTTTGGCCCCAAAATATCTTTGGGACACACTTGAGCCCGACCTAAGCATCACTATCCGAATGAGGGAAATCAAGATCCGTGCAAGTTACGGTCAATCAATCTAAGTGTCAATGATCTCTTTCGGTTAGAATTCGCAAGTCATGAAATGGTAAGTTGAATCCTCGGTTGTTTCACCGCTGTCGAGAGCTTCGTGTTATGGTGTCTCAGATTTTGAAGATGAATTTGCAGATTGTTTGAACATCTAAAACGTGATTCACACAGCTTTTCCTGACTATGTCATTGGAGTTCAAAACGTTTGAGGTTTTCTTTTGTCCCTCGGAGACCTCATTCATCATGAATTAGGTTTACTGCACTGGGTTTTCTTGATGTGAACTCTAGCATGGGATCTGCATTTTGGTACCTTACTGTGATTTCTCTGTTATAGTTTTTCAGGCATGAATTCTATTGTTAAGCTCGACATCGTTCACAATTTGAGATGACAAAATTACCGACTGACCGCGCTAAAATTGCAATCCTCTGTTTTCGTTCAGTAATCTTTGCAATTCCTGCAGTTTTGCATCATCAGTAGTTTAGACAAACTCGTGTCATCAATGCCGTTAACATTAACTATCGAATCCTATTTAAGTATGCGAAGTATTAGATCCATAGCTAATTATCTTTGGCATCTTCAATCACAGTGCACGTCTGAATGTGCAAGTTGCTAGTTGCGCTGTCTCCATGGAAAATCTGAGCTCGATAAGCTTTATGAGAAGTAGTCGATACATGATCTTCGATAGATATATTGTTTAGGAAACTCAATAATCTTACTTTCATGAAGAAATAAATGTAATGTTTAGGAAATTATTTAATTGACAAGCAATAAACTCCCTCTGTGGAAGCTACACATTTCTTGGATAAGCAGTATCTTCAATATTGAAATGTCCTACGACAAAGCGAGTATTTCCCTATGAATCCACATTTTGTTACATAGCAAAGCGCAGAGTTATTCCCGAATCGAAAGATGAAACTCCAATGTGTTATAAACATGTTCAATGTTGCATTGAGCAACTACTTGAGAAATACGATGAATACACTCTTCCTTCCGTCATGCACATCTCGTTCGCATCTATTCTAGTTTTAGAATATTCCTTAGTAATGGCCTTCATTATCTGAACATTTTCCCGATAACTTTTTGTATAGCATATTTCTTTGCACAAGAGGGCTTGAGGATCAAGACATGAGTCCGCGAGACTGGCTATCAAACGTGAATACGGACAAGTGTCTTGATCTTAAGCCCGCTTGTGTACAGAAAAGTTCACGCCGACGGTGTGCCTTAGATAAATTCTTTTCCATATTCCTTATACTATTTTGAAAGCTGGACCGCATCAAAATTCAACCCCGCTATCGAAGCAAGCTTTGCAGGTTTTTCTGCCCATCTTCTTCAATTTTGATATGCTTTGCTAACCTAATTCTATCGTGGACCATCCCCATTCAATTTTCAATGACATCACTTGCTCGAGCAAACAATCCCAACCTTGAATCATATATAACTCATCCAGGATACACTTCAGACAAGATCCCATGGAGATGCCCGTTATCAACCGCATGAATAAGAAGCAAAGGATAATCAGTAGTAACCTGTTCTCCTTTTGAATAGTGATGGATGTATTGAATATTTCTCACTAAAATATATTTATTACCAAGTGTGTCAAAATGTTGATTGATAATTTGAATAACTAGCATATATAGGGGCATTTTAATAGTTGACTTGTTCAAATGATCGATTGACACATCATTTAGTAAACATGGTTCGGTAAGAAGTCTTGGTATATCTAGCATTACTCTTTTCTTTATAGACAGATAATCCGACTCTTTGAAGTTAGTGATATTGATAATTGCATGCATAATGTCGTACATTATATTAGATACTGTAAATTTCATTACCTAGCTCTTCACATATCATTGGGCTACGGCGGAAGCAATAAGTGACAATAAGTAGAGTTAGAAGTTACGTCAAAAGAAGATGAAATATGTTTATTACATGAGAGATGATGAGAACCTACAAAAGCCTCAGCCGCCGCGCTTGGTCGAAACGCAAATCGAAACTATCACACGATCGTGTGGATTAAACGCTCTCCTAACTGTAAAAGACGGAGAAATGAGATTGAACTAAATCTCATTATTAACATCTCATGAACCACACAAGCTAGCTAGCTAGCTAGCTAGGGTTTCAGAACCAAATGGCTTTGATCTCACAGTGACGAGGACTCGAAAAACCGCATGCGGAAGGCAAGTCTCGAGCCGATCTCACCACCCTATGCATTCCCTCGCGTCTGAACTCGCTCTGTTCCTCCCTCACGATCTGCCGAATTCCTCGGCACCGGCATTGCTGTTCCACCTGCCTCAGCTGCTGGCAGCATGGCCTAAAGTGCTGCGACTCCATCAAACGCTCCCTCTCGCTGCCGCCCATTCGGCTACTGCCTCGGCCGATGTCCCAAAACAGCTGCTCACATTGCTCAAGGCCTTGCGTCTGGACCTGCTCGTGGCAGCTCCCACTTCCGCTCCTCTCGTCGTCCTCATCGATCTCGACTGTGGTTATCATGGTCCGATGGGCCGAGGCAGCATGGGACATCACCAGGAGGGCTGCAAAGATAGCTGCTAGAGTTGCGAAGTTCGCCATTGTTGGTTGTTGCTTGTGGATTCACTAGTGAGAGAATTGTGATGATGCTTCTGTGTGCTTTGGTGAGCGAGAGAGGTTGCTGGATATGGTATTTATAGGGTTTGGATGTGCATATGGCCAGAGTACGTGGAAGATACAAGGATGTTTTCAGATCATTACGGTTCCGTTTTTTCTATTCTTTAGGATCGCGAATTTATCGAACGAAACGGTGCGTTAGATTAGGTTTATAGGTTGACCTTGAAAGATCAACTTGCCGACAAAAAAATCTCTATTCCGTTGGATTGAGTGATTATGCCCGGTTGAATAGGTACACTTCAACCTAATCTCTCGACTTCTTACTTGTGATGCTTTGCATTTGAACAGTCACAAGCTTGTTAACGAATTTTACGAAACAAATTGGTGAATTACAGGTCACAGCACGGGAACTACGTGGAGGGCGACATTGTCAGGTCATCGGGATGTTGGTCCTTGTCGTTTTTTGGTTGCAGTGGTGTCGTTTTGTATGGAGAAAAAAGATGCGTTTGAGCTTACCAACGCAAAAGCAGATGGGGTTGATCGCATATTTCTGTTTCAGCTGTTGGAGCGACTTAATCAAGCTTTGAACAGGTCCAAATTGGATATAATAGTGATGTCGGCACGTATCGCGGAACGACATATTGATCCAAAGTCGTAGATCAAAACTTCTTTTGGTAAACATTTCTTTTGTCCTTTCTGATTCGGTAGGGGAATCCAAAACAAAGACAATGCTTTCATATTTTGATTTTGTGAGGCGTAGAACATAAGAAGAGAAATCATTAGATTGAAGTTAAGTGAAGGTTAAGATAATTGTCTCGTCCTACATGTTCATTTGACCCCGGCCGATGAATTTCAAGAATGTCATATGCACCGGGAAAAGTACCAAAGGGAGTAAACAGGTAATCACAAATTTATTCAAAGTATTGACCCATCAGAACACATCGAAACTGAACCATAGCAAACAAACCCATGAGACCTAACTAGAGAAAAAGAGACAAACTTGACTGCATAAACTTAAAGACCCTGTGACAGTATGAAAACTTAGAAGCCACCACGGAGACGAAGGACCAAGTGCAGAGTCGACTCTTTCTGAATGTTGTAGTCAGCCAAAGTCCTCCCGTCTTCGAGTTGCTTCCCGGCAAAAATCAGCCTCTGCTGGTCCGGTGGGATGCCCTCCTTATCCTGGATCTTCGCCTTCACATTGTCGATGGTGTCTGAACTCTCCACCTCCAAAGTGATGGTCTTTCCGGTCAGGGTCTTGACAAAGATCTGCATCCCACCACGCAGACGGAGGACGAGATGGAGAGTCGACTCCTTTTGAATGTTGTAATCGGCCAGAGTCCGGCCATCCTCAAGTTGCTTCCCTGCGAAAATCAATCGCTGCTGGTCCGGGGGAATGCCTTCCTTGTCCTGTATCTTCGCTTTGACATTATCGATCGTGTCAGAGCTCTCCACTTCCAAGGTGATAGTCTTGCCGGTAAGGGTCTTCACAAAAATCTGCATGCCTCCCCTCAGGCGCAGAACCAAGTGAAGAGTGGATTCTTTCTGGATGTTATAATCTGCCAGAGTCCTACCATCTTCCAGCTGTTTCCCAGCAAAAATAAGCCTCTGCTGATCCGGGGGAATGCCTTCCTTGTCCCGAATTTTTGCTTTGACATTGTCGATAGTGTCAGAGCTCTCAACTTCCAAAGTGATTGTTTTCCCAGTGAGGGTCTTGACAAAGATTTGCATTCCTCCTCTCAAACGGAGGACCAAGTGAAGGGTGGATTCCTTTTGAATGTTGTAGTCTGCTAGTGTCCGGCCATCCTCGAGTTGCTTGCCCGCAAAGATCAACCGCTGCTGGTCTGGGGGGATCCCTTCTTTGTCCTGGATTTTGGCCTTCACATTGTCAATGGTATCAGAACTCTCAACCTCAAGAGTAATGGTCTTGCCGGTGAGGGTCTTCACAAAGATCTGCATGCCACCTCTCAGACGAAGCACCAAATGTAGTGTGGATTCCTTCTGGATGTTATAATCAGCCAAGGTGCGTCCATCCTCGAGCTGCTTGCCTGCAAAGATGAGCCTCTGCTGGTCTGGGGGGATTCCCTCCTTGTCTTGAATCTTGGCCTTCACATTATCAATAGTGTCAGAGCTCTCGACCTCGAGGGTAATGGTCTTGCCGGTAAGGGTCTTCACAAAGATCTGCATGCCACCCCTAAGGCGAAGAACCAGGTGCAGGGTCGATTCCTTCTGGATGTTGTAATCAGCCAAAGTACGCCCATCCTCAAGCTGCTTGCCAGCAAAGATGAGCCTTTGCTGGTCTGGGGGGATTCCTTCCTTATCTTGGATCTTGGCCTTCACATTGTCGATTGTATCTGAACTCTCAACCTCAAGGGTGATGGTCTTGCCAGTAAGAGTTTTCACGAAGATTTGCATCTAACGGATTCAAGGAAATAATTAGACAATATATAAAACTAGATTAAATCTATACACATATATGGAAAACAAGTTGCATGTGTTCTGCCATAATTGCAAGAAACAGCAAGCAATAACAAGCCAGGTTATATTCAGTTTCACTCTCTTTGAAGCTTTATATCCATGCAGAGCTTAACTGCATGCAGGATCTGCGCTAATTGGGATATAAAAAGACCACACTGTTCACTTACCAAAAAAAAAAGACCACACTGTTCATTGAAACATATAGAGCACTACATTCTTCCATGATTATACTTCATAAGAACGAAATCGTAGTCACAGCACCCAAGCAAGACAGATCAAAGTGCCAGACCCCATAGTGCCACTCAATAGAGAAATGCACAAACCCTATGTGTTGTGCTATTGCAAGAACCTGCAAGTCCAGACAAAGAGCTAATCTCTATTCCGCCAATCGATAAATTAACACCACAGACATTATATTAGACAACAATCTTTAGGTACTGTTAGTAAATCACGATCCTACAGATTAGTCATCATGGCTTCAACAAATGATTAGACATATGGAAACTAGACAGAAGCAAACGGCTATGAACGTTGCAAGCAACGGGAAGAAAAATAAAATCTCAATTCGCAAGACAACTTCATAAATGAATTTCCTTCACGAGATCGACACATGCAAAGCCAAGGTCAAACCATTCCCCAGACGCGGCCTTCCTAACAGTGCAGATCTATGAAGAAATTTTAAAGGCCCGATTTTGGGCAAGGAAGGACAAGCATCAGGACGAGAAAGCAGATCGTGCATCACTCGGCATGCAACCGGTGGCATCTTCCCAAGCAAAAAGCCAGACCAAACCTCAATCAATCAGGAAAAAACTCAACACAAATTTGCCCTACACCCAGAAGAACAGACAATCGAAACAGAAGACCGGCTTTGAAGGCACCTAGATACGTCAACTGAAGACCGACCCACGCGAGACCGACTTATCAAGCCTCACAAGAGCACCGACCAATTCCGAGAAGAGGCTCGAGAACCTAATCCCAGATCAGAAAGCAGAACAAATTTGCACAACGAGGTCCGTAATTTAAGCCACAGATCTCTCGAAGAGAAAACGTAATCTCATCGCCGCGAATCCATCGAAGGAAAACCCAGATCGAAGAGCTCAAAACCAATAAGGAAAAAGCTTCGGCTACCTCTACCGATCGAGAGGAAGAAACGATCGAATCGAAACAGCAAAAAGCGATCGAGATCAAATGAGAATCGAGGAGGAAATACCTTGAACGAAGCGATCTGAAAGAGACACCGCGAGATCGATCGATCGGTCGGTCGAAGAGAGGATTTGACGAGGGCTGTCGAGCAAGAAATCGTGCGTGAAGGCAATCAATCGGGGATGCGGTCCTATTTATAGGGCCTTGATGCCGCGAGCCTTGTCGGTGATGAGACCGAGGCGCGTCGCGGTGTTTCCGAGACGACTCGTGCTGGGTTAAGAAAACTCGTACTTTTATTTATTTTTTCCTTTTTCTAAATTAAGATTTTTAAGACGAATTATTATTATTATTATTATTATTATTTCCTCGACGAGCAAGCGAAGGCGATCGGCTCGGTCCTATTTGGAGTATAAAATGTCAAATTGAAACTGATCTTGGCACGTCTTAAACGTTTGAATAATGTGGGGACCTTCGTTGACCGATGTCGTGCCTTACACGCAACTTTTATTCCATCTCTAATTGCTGATGACGTCTTTTGACCGACTCAAGTCTTGTCGCTAATCTTTATCTTCGTCTTAGATGATCGAATGAAATACTGGCCTATTTGGCCTATTTTATATAGGTGAAAGTACCAAAAAAAAGTTATGAATCTATTTCTCGGTGCCATGTCAATCATACTTATTTTTTACATTTTTTCAATTAAGTCCATACGATTAATTTTAATTGAAAATTGTGTACGTTAACAAATTTTTTAAAATGAATTATTTATTTATTTTATTTTTCTTTTCATTTTGGATGGCCCTGGCCTAGGGTGAGGCCCCGGGCGATGTAGCCCTTGACGAGATTTTGGCCTAGGCAGGGGTCACGAGCTTTGCTATCGCGCCGGCGAGGGCTTGCTAGCCCTTGCCCAGTATTCAATGCCAGCAAAAATAAAAGGAACAAAATGGAACGAAAGGAGAAAAAAATAAAGAAAGAAAAAGAAAAGAACAAAAAATTAGATACTAAATAAACTCGTACTCTTATTTTTTTTTTCTTTTTTCTAAATTAGGATTGTTAAGACGAATTACTGTTATTATTTTTTTTATCGACAAACAAGAGAAGGCGTGCCTCTTGGTTTTATTTGAAGTATAAAATGTCAATTTGAAACAATGGTTGGCACATCTTTTTTTTTGTTTTGGTCAGAAAAGTTTGGCACAACTTAAACGTTTGAATAATGTGGGGACCTCTGTTGAATGATGTCGTGTCTTATCTGCAACTTTTATTTCATCTCTAATTGCTGATGATGCCTTTTGACCAACTTAAATCTTATCACTGATCCTTATCTTCATCTTAGATGGTCGGATAAACTACTTAGCCTCTTATTTTTTATAAGGAAGTAAAATATTTTATATCGAAGAAAGTACCAAAAAAGTCGTAAATTTATTATATTTGTGCCAATTCAATCGTAAGCCTTTTTATTTTATTTTATATATTTTTCCAATTAAGTCAATCTGACTAATTTTGATTGGAAATTGCTAATATGGACAAATTTTACAATTTTTTAGTGAATTTTTCTTTTTCCTTCCTTTTATTTTGGCCACACGGGGCCATGATGCCCTAGGCGAGCATGCAAAGTTCCTCATCAGATTTGAGCCATCATGGCCTTGCCGATCTTAGGTGAGGGCACTGGCGATGTGGACCTTGGCTAGATCTGATGAGGGCCACGACCCTCGCTAACCGCTGGCAAGGGCTTGCTGGCCGTTGCCCAAT
This sequence comes from Syzygium jambos, assembly GCA_031216235.1. Taxonomy (NCBI): domain Eukaryota; kingdom Viridiplantae; phylum Streptophyta; class Magnoliopsida; order Myrtales; family Myrtaceae; genus Syzygium; species Syzygium jambos. Next base: position 4,525,415 of record CM062225.1, on the reverse strand, counting down.
GACCTGTCCCAGCCAAATTGAAAGAAAAAAAATAAGATAGAAATAAACAAATAAAATAAAATAATAAAGAAAGAAAAAGAAAAGAACAAAAAAATAATTTTATTTATATTAAAGATGTTTACATCAACATCGATCGTACCACGTAAGATGCTTGGCATTCACGTAAGTAATTTGGGGTCAAAATTGATTGAATATATTCGATTAATAAAATGTGAAAATGTTTAGGATTAAATTGATCAAATTCAAAGTTTTATGACTAAATTGATATAAATACGTTAGCTTTAGCCTTTTTCCATACTTTTCTCATTTTATATTCATGATCAAGCAGATATAGATAAAATGCAAGTAACAATGAAATAAAGCCGACCACCTTCACCATTACGCGAGATAGGACTCACATGAGACCGACATACTCTAATAACGAATATGATTTGAGCTCGCACGAGTCACGTGTCATAGGGCGATTTGTTGTGGCGCAAGGCTTGAGGGATGGCCACAGGAGGGTTACCTTCGTTGTTAAGGCTCGAACCCGACACGACGCTTCACGGGGTGCGATCCAATATGGAGGCTGTACGATATGGGATCCTCGGAATGGTCCGAAAAGGATTGAGAGTTTGAAGAGGGCTGTGGGCGATTACTGGGCCTTTTGGCCCCAGAATCTCCTAAGGGACACGGTTGAGCCCAACCGAAGCATCGCTCCTCCGGCCGAGGGAAATCAAGATCTATCCATACAAGTTAGTCTCGATCAAGCTCGTGCCGACGATCTCTTTCGGTTTGGATTCGCGGGTCATGAACTGGTAAGTTGGATCTTCGGTTATTTCAGTTGTCGTCGAGGACTGCGTGGTCTTGTTGTCCTAGAAATCAGTTTCGAAGACGAATATGCTGATTGTTTGGACATCTGCTATTGGAATTCGAACGTTTGGGGTTTCTTTCTTTTCCCTGAGGCCTCATTCATGCATCGGGTTTCTGGGATTTCTCGATGTTAACTTCAGCATGGAATTTTCATTTCATTACCTTACTGGGATTTCTCAGTTTCAGCTTTTTCAGCATGAGTTCTGTTGTTCATCTCGACATCATTCACAATTTGAGATGGCGTAATTGGGTGACCCTGCAAAATTGCAATCCTCTTTTCTCATTGAGTAATCTTTGCGAATTCCCGCAGTTTTGCATCATCAGTAGTTTTGGCAGACCTCGTCATCAATGCCGTGAACATTACTGTCAAATCCTGTCAAAAGCATGCAGCTGATTATCTTTGGAATCTTTAATCACAGTGGTATGTTTGAAGCCGCGAAAATCATGAACCAAGAAAATGCCAGAAACGATATTTTATGTCTTTGGAGCATGCCGGTTGCCAGTTGTGCCATCTCGGTCGATAAGCTTTATGAGAAGTAGTCCATACATAATCTGCCATTAGTAGCAGATTTTGACTAGCATTCTTCGTGAATACTTTGAGCTGACTCGTTATCTTCCGGTTTTTCTAATGGAGTTTTTCTCCTTCAGTTTGGCAGAGGGTACAAATAAATCTTGTTTAAGCCACTCATCATCCAACCGCAGCTAGTTTTGCTGGTTAATAGATCTCTGACGCACTTCATCACTCAATGCCCACCGTCGGTCCTCAATCTGGTGATGCAATCTTTGCAAATGTTGAGCGAGTGGTAAGACAAAACTCTCGAGTATGGTATACCCAAAACAGTAAGCTGCTAAGATGCCAACAAACCACCAAAAAAAAAAAAACAGAGGAGAAAATCTAACGTTCATTGAGGGAAGTGGATCATCTGCTGCTCTATTAGTCGCTGGTGACTGGTCATGTATGTGGAACTTACACGTGAAAGTACATGATCTATCTTTAGGTTTTAGTTCCGTTTAACTATTTCTGCAACTTCTCAGATGATAAGACCTTAAAATTAGTTATAGATATTGGTTCTTCTTTTAATTGTGTAACTCAGATTGGAATTGGTTTCAGATACTGGCCTTTGCTAGAATACTTGTGTTGGCTCCAATGTTACTTGTGCACTATTTAGCATAAGTTTTAATTCGCACCCTTGTTTCTTGCTTTCTTGGAAGGCTAAGTGATTGAGCTTAATCTTAGAATTGAGTCTTGGTGACGATCTCTGGGATGAGTGACTCTTTCCTTTCCTTCGATGTTCCTGTATACGAAAGAGAATGGACAAGATTGAGCATGGTAATTAGATAGATGTTCTTGCTGCAGAATGTAGAGCTGTTTACTTTAACCTATGGAGCAATTGTGTGTCAATTGCTTACAGATCTGGAGGAGGTTGAGGAAGTCAACAAACAACTCGATCAAATGTACGTTTCTTTTTGTTACCATAGTTTCATCAAACCAGTGTTTGTATTTCTTGTGCATTGATGAAAAAAAAATTATCTTAGCAATGTTCTTTGTCCCTTTACCAGTCTTGTATTTGTTCTCAAGCGCTCAACGTCTTAGAATTACATTACAATGTTGTAGCTTGCGTCAAATACTCTTTGGCACGATTATTCATTTTAGCAGTGGTAATGAATTTTAGTTTGTGAAATTAGAACTCCTGTGAGCTCTGCTAAATTGCTAAAATTTGTCGGTTCTTCACTAATTATGTAATTTATACTTTTTACCCGTCTTGCAGGGGTTATAATATAGGCACCACATTGATTGATGTATTTCTAGCAAAAGCTAACATCTCCGATGTGTTGACTTCAAGGAGACAGCTGAAATGACTGCTAAGGTTCCAATTAATGCTTACTATGTTTTATTCACGTGATTATAATTGTAGACTACATGCTTACACTAGATGAGTTCTGTTGGCGTGAGATGTCAATTAGCTGATTGTTGTAATATTTTATTTTAGGAATAGATTAGCACCATATTAGAAGGAATTATTTTGTTATTTGTGAATATCCTGTTACCATATTAGTAGGAGGATGTTTAGACCAAACTTGTATATGTATCTCTGTTAAGTCTTTGTAATGAGAAGAAGAACGTATTCTGTTCTTCAGAAATTTCTTTTCCTCATGGTATCAAAGCCCTAGGGTATGATCCTTGGGGTACTGTACGTCAATCATCGATTACGGCGCCGTTTTTCGTCGCAGTGCCGTCGTCTCACACCGGTCGACTTCGTCCCGTCCGATCTTCTTCATCTTCATCTTTCTAGGACCTGCTGTACGCCATAGAGGGACAGGAAATAACAACAACACAATCTAGTGAAGGATCGACGGCCACAACGATCCTTGAGAGTCTTACTGCTGCGATGAAGCAGCTTGCAACACAACAGAATCCACCACCATCGATAGAAAATTCCGCCCCTACAATTGCCATTAAGTTCAACAGCATGAACTATGGCTTGTGGTCCCAAGTTGTCGAGATGTACGTCTCCGGCAAAGATAAATTGGGATACTTGACTGGTGACATTCCACAACCGGCTCAGACTGACCCTGCTCTTCGGAAGTGGAAAATTGAAGATGCCACCGTGAAAGGTTGGCTCATAAACTCAATGGAACCCGTGTTGATCAGAAATTTTATAAGATTCCCAACGGCAAAAGCAGTATGGGAGTCGATGGCAACAACCTATTTTGATGGGACTAATATGTCCCAAGTATATGATCTGAAGCGGCAAGTGTCGCGATTGAAGCAGAATGGAGGACCAATTGAAACCTTCTATAACAATCTTCAGGCTCTTTGGAGAGAAATCGATTTTCGCAGACCGAACCCCATGACGTGTGCTGATGATATTGCGAGATATAACTCGGTAGTTCAAGAAGATCGAGTTTATCTCTTCCTTGATGGACTGGATAATCGACTCGACAAGGTTAGAGCCAATGTACTATAGATGCAACCATTCCCCACTGTAGAGCAAGCATATGCTCGAGTGAGACGAGAGGATGTTCGACAAACGGTGATGCTCTCATCTGGAGAACATGGAATCTCGGGTGGGGCTATGATCTCTCGACGTGAAGGGGCAGATTCTCGATTCCGTTTGACGACAAGAGGAACACCGAATCGAGATGTTCGACAAAAAGGAGGTGCACAACAACCTACCGCTATCTCTGGAGGGTGTTCTTACTGTGGGAATTCACGACACACAAAGGATACTTGTTTTAAACTCTACGGGTATCCTGAGTGGTGGGAAGAATTACAGAAAAAGAAGAAGGCAGAAAAAGGGGCAGGAAAAGGAAGTGCTCAGGCAGCTTTAGTCTCCGAAGGTACTGATTTTTCGTTAGTGCCAAATCAAAAACCAATTAAAAAAGCTGAAGGTAATTCAGGTTGTGTTCTTTCTGTCTCTCACATGGATAAGAATGTTGGATGGGTTATTGATTCCGGGGCAACCGATCACATGACCTTTGACTCTTAAGATCTTGCAACAACAACTTCTCCAATGCGGGACTGGATTACAAATGCAAATGGTCACAGCTCCAGTGTAACTGGAGTAGGGGATGTTACACTCTCTAAATCTATCTCTCTTTCAAATACATTGCTAGTGCCCTCTTTGTCAAATAAGTTATTGTCTGTAGGACAACTTACCAAAGATCTACAGTGTTGTGTTTTGATGTATCTTAATTTTTGTCTTTTCGAGGACATTCGCACGAAGGAGATTATTGGACGTGGTACCAAGAGGGATGGATTATATTTCTTGGATGATTTTGGGTCGAAGTCAGGTCATGTTTTACATACTCAGGGTAATCTTGACAGAGAAAGAAGCTTGGTTTGGTTATCGCACAGTCGACTTGGGCATCCTTCCTTTGGATACTTGAAGGTGTTATTTCCTGAATTATTTCGTCATTTTTCAGAGTCATTATTTACATGTGAAACTTGTATTCAGGCAAAGAGTCACCATGTTAGCTTTCCTCCTAGTATCAATAAAAGAACAAAACCATTTGCTTTGATTCACTCTGATGTGTGGGGGCCGTCTCCAATCTCTACAGTTTCTGGTTTTAGATGGTTTGTTACATTTGTGGACGATTGCACTAGGATGACTTGGCTATATCTAATGAAACACAAGGATGAGGTTGCTGCTATATTTGAAAAATTCCACGTAATGATTAAAACACAGTTTGATGAAAAGATTCAAGTACTTCGAACAGATAATGGGGGGGAATATGTGAACAACAAACTTGATGCCTATTTTTATCGACATGGTATCATTCATGAAACCTCTTGTGCTCAAATACCACAACAGAATAGAGTATCCGAGTGAAAGAACCGACATATTCTTGAGACTGCAAGAGCTCTTCTCATAGGGAGTCATGTTCCGAAGAGGTTTTGGGATGCTGCTGTAGTAACTTCAGTGTATCTAATGAACCGAATGCCCTCGCGGGTGTTAAATTTCCGAACTCCATTGCAAAGCCTTGCCGACCATGTGGAGCTTCCTGGTGTTTTGACTCTACCTCTGAAAGTCTTTGGATGTGTGGCTCTTATTCACTTGCATAAAAATCAACGGACCAAACTGGATCCACATGCAGAAAGGTGTGTGTTTATTGGATACGGATCAAACCAGAAAGGCTACCGATGTTACAACCCCAGCACCAAGAAGATCCATGTCACACTAGATGTTACATTCATTGAATCTAAGTTCTTTTATCCAACAACACAACTGAGTATTAGTACCGAGGGAGCAGAGCTGGATAAAAATTGGCGGGATATTCCCAATATACCATTGCCCACAGTAAACATCCCAGAATCAATACCGCAACCTACAATGGAGAGTAGTATACTAGCGCAGCCCACGATGGAAGTATCGCACCTTGCAATTGACAAACAGACAGAATCAGGCAGTGGTGGCGTTCAAGCAGAATTTCAGGAGGTTTCAGAACAAATTGATTTCGGGAAAAGACCATAATGCTGCTATTGAACAAGCTTCTATCCATCCATCTCCCTCTTTAGTACGCGACCAAGCTCCTGCGAATGATCCTGAGGTAACCATTTCTTCTCCACTTTGTGATAATTTAAATAGTTGCAAGACATATATTCTTCCTGATAGGCACAACAGGGGGAGGGCACCTGATAGATACTCTCCCGAAGTCAAAAATCGAAGATCCAAGTATCCTATAGCCAACTATGTGTCAACAAGAAGATTATCAGAATCATACAAAGCTTTTATTGCCAATGTCTCAGCTGAGCCTGTTCCCAAGAGAGTGGAGGATGCTATGAAGGATCCTAAATGGATGGCAGCCATGAAGGAGGAGATGGAAGCTTTAGAAAAGAATGGAACTTGGAGACTAGTAACTCTTCCAACAGGGAAAAAGGCAGTGGGTTGCAAGTGGGTTTTCACGATAAAGTATAAGTCCGATGGGTCCGTTGAGAGATATAAGGCACGACTCGTGGCAAAGGGGTATACACAGACATATGGAGTCGATTATAAAGAAACGTTCTTTCCAGTAGCAAAATTAAATACTGTGAGAGTTCTGTTGTCTTTAGCCGCTAATTTAAATTGGCCCTTACATCAACTTGATGTAAAGAATGCATTTCTTTACGGGAATTTGAAAGAAGCAATTTACATGACAGTCCCACCTGGATATAGCTGTAATGGCAGCCCAAATGTTGTGTGCAGATTGGAACGGTCACTCTATGGACTGAAACAATCCCCCCGTGCATGGTTTGGAAGATTTTGTTTAGCTATGAAGAGGTATGGATATGAGCAGAGTAATGCCGATCATACCTTGTTTCTGAGGCGACGCAATGAGAAGGTAACTCTTCTTATTATATATGTTGATGATATCATTATTACAGGTAATGATCATGTGGAGAGTACAAGACTCATGTCTAGACTAAATGGTGACTTTGAAATGAAGAATCTTGGAGAGTTAAAATATTTCCTAGGAATTGAAGTAGCAAGATCGGAAGAAGGAATTTTCTTGTCTCAACGGAAGTACGTGCTAGATCTTCTTTCCGAAGTCGGAATGCTGGAACGCAAACCAGCTAATACTCCGATAATACAGAATCATAAGCTTCACGACAGTCCAGATCAAACTCATGTAGATAGAGAGCGGTACCAACGTCTTGTAGGAAGACTAATCTATTTATCTCATACCAGGCCTGACATTGCATATGCTGTAAGTATGGTAAGTCAATTCATGCACGCTCCAAAAAAGGATCACATGGATGCTGTTGTTCGAATCTTGCAATATTTAAAGGTGGCCCCAGGAAAAGGTTTGTTTTTCGGAAAGCATGGTCACCTGGATGTAGAAGGATATAGTGATGCAGATTGGGCAGGAAATGTTACGGATAGGCGGTTAACTTCTGGATATCTTACTTTGGTGGGAGGAAATCTTGTTACATGGAGAAGCAAGAAGCAAAAAGTTGTGTTCCTTTCGAGCGCAGAAGCTGAGTTCAGAGGAGTTACAAAAGGGATATGTGAACTGCTTTGGCTAAAAAGGTTGATGACTGAACAGAGTTACCCTCCAAAAACAGGAATGAGACTCTTTTGTGACAATAAGGCAGGTATAAGTATCTCTGAAAATCCAGTACAACATGACCAAACTAAACATGTGGAGATTGATCGTAATTTCATCAAAGAGAAGCTGGAAGAAGGGGTCATTCAAATCCCGTTCATCAGATCAAGTGATCAACTGGCAGACATGCTAACTAAAGCTGTATCTGGGAGGGACTTCAAAAGCTCACTTTTCAAGTTGGGTATCAAAGACATTTTTTCACCCACTTGAGGGGGAGTGCTGGCGTGAGATGTCAATTAGCTGATTGTTGTAATATTTTATTTTAGGAATAGATTAGCACCATATTAGAAGGAATTATTTTGTTATTTGTGAATATCCTGTTACCATATTAGTAGGAGGATGTTTAGACCAAACTTTTTTATGTATCTCTGTTAAGTCTTTGTAATGAGAGGAAGAACGTATTCTGTTCTTCAGAAATTTCTTTTCCTCAAGTTCTAGACATGCAAAAGTATCAGTTCGACCCGGTTTCCATATACTATGCTGCGGTAGTAGATTGTCAATATTGACCAGTAGTGGGACAATTAGATTCTCCAACATGACTGATTTTCCTTGCTTTAATATATACAAGAACTGTTAACCATGGAAAAGTACAAGTTGAGGTTTGTGTCTCACCGAATCAGTTCTGTACAGGTGGGTTTCAAGATGTTCTTAGGAGTCGCTGCATCTGTGACCAATTGGGATGTCGAGGGAACCTGTTGCTATATAGTTTTGGAGGACAGTACCTTGGTAGACTTCGTGGAGCTTCCTGATACATGCCAGGGCCTATATTACTGCAACGTCTTAAGTGGAGTCATCAGAGGGGCCCTAGAGACGGTAAGCACGATCGCCGTTGTAGCGGTACTTTGCTGTCATAAAAGCACTCGTAGTTTGACACTTTGCGGTTGCATTGCACTGAGGGCGATGTATGGATTGTGGAAACTCTTAAATCCCAATCCATTAGGAGAATTCCACTGGCTGCTTTGACTTCCTAAGAGTTCAGTTAGGAGTAACTGTGCTTGATTTAGTTTCAGTAGAAAAATGTCATAAATAGTTGATTCGGTTTAGGCCATCAATTTACTCATCTGAATATTGGTGTAGCTCGAGTGGGTTCGATGCACCTATGAACTTTTTTAACAAGATGACATGATTCCTGATCAGTAGTAGAGAATGTTACTTGGCGTTACTCTTCATCTTAACGTTTAATGCTGCTCGTATTACTTTTCGTATCTAGGTGTCAATAAAGACTGAAGTCACATGGGTCCGCAACGTGCTCCAAGGGGACGATTCATATGAGTTGCAGGTGAAACTTCTGAAGCAAGTCCCGGAAGAGTAATCGTACAAAGACGATGGGTAAGCTCATCTGTTTGAAGTTCATCATGACCTTTTTGCCGCCTTGTATCCAGGAGGCGAGTGTCGATGCTGACGGCTTTTAGATGTCAGTCGTTATGTTTAGTTGCTCTTTGCCAAACCGAACCCGCCATGACTGCAAATTGACTCTGGATTCAATTCTTCTTCTGCTTCTTTTCTTTTGTAGACTTAATTTTGAAACAAATAAGATGGTAAAGAAATGGATAATGTACCATGCAGGCAATTTGGCAACTAACTTTATGTAGTCATAGATAACGAAGTGATAAATTTCAATTATTGCAACGCAGAAGTGATAGGTAAACAGGGATCCGTCAGTCCTCATATAGGCTCACAGGCACAACAATAGAGAAAAGAAAATTGTTCTATCAAAAACCAAAAAACAATAGAGAAATATTTCTTTTGTGTATTCCGCAAAAATACGACGAAAAACCATCCCGGTACATAGAAAATATACACCCGGCTAGCCTCAGGTGACACTGAAAAATCCAAAGGAAATCGGAAAAACAAATAGAAGCCTAAAAGAACCGCGAGAAAATGACAAAAATTAAAAAGTGCCTCGTGACGTGCCTAGATAATGAATTTCGAGGTCCGAAATGACTGTAAATGAGTATCTCGGGTTGGCCTCGATTGGCTACAACATTGCCCGAAACGAGCTTTCCGATAAAAATAAAAACTTAGCATTACGAGTCTCGTAACTTTTCTTAATTGAAAGTTATGGTCGCTTTCTTACGCGCCGCAAACGTTGCTGTCCTAGGCCACCTGTTAGATTTGTTATCGTCGGCAACCGTGTCCGCGTCGTATCGACGGGGAGACCGAGCATCTTTTCTTGTATTTTTCATATCTCCTTTATTCAAGTTTGGTACACTTTTTTTTTGGTCAAGTTTGGTACACTTAACAACGTAGTGTCCGACCAATCGCGAGCCACGCGTTATGGTCAACCCCAAGTAAAACGGGGCATTGCCTGACTGCGTACGTCCGCTGCACGTTCGCAAGCACTTTCGCTTTGCTCATTCTTGTACCATCACCGGTTCTTGAACACCACACAAGATCAAAGAACAACTTGCAGCTCTTCTTTTTCTTGGCCTTCTTCGCCACCGGCGACCATGTCGGAGCCCGGCGGGTGTCGCCGGCGCTGCTGTAAATTCATCTTCACTTGCGGCCTCTCGGCTCTCTTCCTGTGGCTCGCGCTGCGCGTGTCCAAGCCCAGTTGCTCTATCCACCAATTCTACCTCCCGGCACTCAACGGATCTTCCAACACTCCTGCGAAGACCACCATTTTCTTGGACGTGAAGCTGAGCAACGTCAACAAGGAGAAGGGCATTCACTACGACCCCGTGAACCTCACCGTTTATTGCTTCAGCGGTACGAATCGGACCAAGTGGGTCAAGACCATTCCTGGATTTTACCAGGGGCATGGGAAGAAGGCCACGAAGAATGCGAGTGTGGAGACTTTTGGGGTGAATTGGACTGATTTTGTGGTGGCCAAGGACGAGTCTTTGGTCTTTAGGGTGGATTTGGCCACTGCTGTGAGGTTCAAGATCATGCTTTGGAACACCAAGAGGCATATGTTAATGGTGGGAGCTAATGTGACTCTCAATGCTGAGGGTGCTAAGAACACCACTAAGGATATCAATCTAAAGTCTGGGGTGTGTAAGAATTTGAGATGTTGTTGCTTTTGGCAGGTGGGGATTTCTGTTGTTGCTTTAGCTTTGATTTTGCTAGACTAAGTACTGAGTTGGACTCTTCCTTGTGCGGGGAGGGTTGAGAATGAGATTGATTTTTCTAGTATTTCTTGGTAGTGGGTAGTGCTGGTTAGTGTTTGCATGAGAAGCGATTCATCTAATGGAAGTGGAAAAACCATTGGTTTCGGATGATTTCGTAGGATAAACTTTTGAATGAATTCTGGTGTTTGGTTCTTCTGCATGTACTGCTTGCTTATCCTTCATTACAGTGATTCTTGGTCTTTGCAAAACAGAGTGTATTTTGTTTACCTACTTACAATTCTCGCCTGAAAGACTGCACTGGGAGGAGAATCTGGTCATGTTAACTGCGTTTCAGTGGTATATTTTAAAGGCTTCTTAATATTCTTTTTCCTGAATATTAAGTAAATTCTACTAGTCACCATCGTGGCGCTTCCTTCCTTTCTTTTTTTTTTTGGGTAAGGTCCTTTCTTTCTTTTTTGGTTCCCTAAATTTGGATTTTTAAGACAAATTATTATTTTTTTCTCGACAAACAAGTATGAGAGAGAAGACCCTTTTTATTTCTATATAAACGAATGAAGGGAAGACGAGCAGCTTGGTTTTATTTGAAAGTATAAAATGTCAATTTGAAACGAATCTCGGCACCAGCTAAACAAAGTTTCGCATATCTTTAACATTTAAATAATGTGGACCTTTGTTAAATGATGTCATGTCTTATCCGCAACTTTTTTTTCATCTCCAATTTGCTGATGATGTTTTTTGATTTGACCAACTTACACCTCATCGCCAATCCTAATCTTCATCCAATTGCGGTAAGTTGAATTTTTGGTTATTTCAGTTTCGTCAAGAGCTGCACGTTTCTTGTTGTCCTAGATGTCAGTATTGACGATGAATTTGCTGATTGTTTCGACATCTGAAACCTGATTCCTGTAGCTTTTTCTGACTGTCATTGGAATTCGAAACGGTCGAGGTTTTTCCTTTCTTTTTCCCTGAGACCTCATTCATGCATCAGGGTTCCTGGGTTTTCTTGATGTTAACTTCAGCATGGAATTTCCATTTCATTACCTTACTGGGATTTCTCAGTTTCAGTTTTTTCAGCATGAGTTCAGTTGTTCTGCTCGACATCATTCATTATTTGAGATGGGGTAATTGGTGACTCTGTGAAATTGCAACCCTCTTTTTTCATTCAGTAATCGTTGTGAATTCCCTCAGTTTGGCATCATCAGTAGTTTCGACGGACCTCATCAACAATGCCGTGAACATTACTGTCGGATCCTATTCAAGCATGCAGCTGATTATCTTTGGAATCTTCAATCACAGTGGTATGTTTGAAGCCGCGAAAATCATTAACCAAGAAATGCCAGAAACAATATTTCATGTCTTTGGAACATGGCAGTTGCTAGTTGTGATGTCTCCATCGATAAGCTTTATGAGAAGTAGTCCATACATAATCTGCCATAAGTAGCAAATCTTAACTAGCATTCTTTCATGAATACTTTGAGTGGCACGTTATCTTCCAGTTTTTCTCATGGAGTTTTTCTCCTTCAGCTTGGCAGAGGATACAAACAAGTGACTTGTCATCCAACCAGAGCTAGTTTTGCCTGTTAATAGATCTCTGACACTTGCAGTTGACCTCTCATCATCACTCAATGCCCACCGTTGGTCCACGATCTGGTGATGCAATCTTTGCAAATGTTGAGCGAGTGGTAAGACAACTTTTTGAGTACGACATACCCAAACCAGTAAGCTGCTAAGATGCCAATAAACCACAAAGAGAGAGAGAGAGAGAGAGAGAGAGAGAGAGAGAGAGAGAGAGAGAGAGAGGAGAAAATCTAACATTAATTGAGGGAAGTGGATCATCTGCTGCTCTATTAGTCGCTGGTGACTGGTCGTCTACGTGGAACTTACACCCGAAAATACATAATCTACCTTTAGCTCCGTTTAACTATTTCTGCAACTTCTCAGATGATGAGGTCCTAAAATTAGTTATGGATATTGGTTCTTCTTTTAATTGTGTAACTCAGATTGGAATTGATTTCAGATATTGGCCTTTACTAGAATACTTGTGTTGGCTCAAATGTTACTTGCGCACTGTTTAGCATAAGTTTTGATTCGTGCCTTTGTTTCTTGCTTTCTTGGGAGGCTAAGTGAACGGGCTTTATCTTAGATTTGAGTTTTGGTGACAATCTCTTGGACGAGTGACTCTTTCCTTTCCTTCAGTGTATCTGTATGTGAAAGAGAATGGACAAGATTGAGCATAAACTCTCGTGCTGCTCATTTTGTTTGTTGGTAATTAGATAGATGTTCTTGCTGCTGAATGCAGAGCTGTTTACTTTAACCTTTGGAGCAATTGTGCATCAATTATTTACAGATCTGGAGGAGGTTGAGGAAGTCAACCAACAACTTTATCAAATGTACGTTTCTTTTTCTTACCATAGTTTCATCAAACCAGTGTTTCAATTTCTTGTGTATTGATGAAAATAAAATTATCTTGGCAATGTTTTTTGTCCTTTAACCAGTGGTATTTGTTCTCAAGTGCTCAACGTCTTAGAATTAGATTATAATGTTGTAGCTTACATCAAATACTCTTTGCCACGATTATTCATTTTAGCAGTGGTAATGAATTCTAGTTTGTGCAAATTAGAACTCCTCTGAACCTTGCTAAATTACTAAAATCTGTCAGTTCTTCACTAATTATGTTCTTTATACTTTTTACCCGTCTTGCAGGGGTCACAATAGGGGCACCAGATTGATTGATGAATTTATAGCAAAAGCTAATATCTCCAGATGTGTTGACTTCAGGGAGACAGCTGAAATGATTGCTAAGGTTCCAATGCTTGCTATGTTTCATTCACATGATAATAATTGTAGACTTCATGCTTACACTAGATGAATTCTGGACATGCAAAGAGTATCAGTTCGACCTGGTTTCTATATACTATGCTGCAGTGGTAGATAATCAATATTGGCCAGGAGTGGGACAGTTTGATTCTCCAACATGACTGATTTTCCTTGCTTTCATATATACAAGAACTGTTAACCATGGAAAAGTACAAGTTGAGGTTTATGTTTCACTGAATCAGTTCTGTACAGGTGAGTTTCAAGATGTTCTTAGGAGTCGCTGCATCTGTGACCAATTGGGATGTCGAGGGAACCTGTTGCAGTATAGTTTTAGAGGACAATCCCCTGGTAGACTTTGTGGACCTTCCTGATACATGCCAGGGCCTATATTACTGCAACGTCTTAAGTGGAGTCATCAGAGGGGGCCCTAGAGATGGTAAGCATGGTTGCCGTTGTAGGGGTACTTTGCAGTGATAACTGCACTCGCAGTTTGACACTTTGCGATTGCATTGCAATGGGGGCCATGTATAAATTGTGAAAACTCCTAAACCCTAATCCATTAGGAGACTTTCTCTGGTTGCCTTGACTTCCCAAGAGTTCAGTTAAGGCAAACTGTGTTTGATTTAGTTTTGGCAGAGAAATGTTATAATTAGTCGATTCAGTTTAGGCGAACAATTATTCATCTGAACATTTGTATGGTCAAGTGGGTCTGATGCACCTATGAACTTTGTTAAATTATGTCTCGAGTTTGAGCTCACCTATAAAACTTGATTTGATTTGGATAGGCTCCTTTGTCGAAGAAATCGTGGCTGTGTGTATTAGTCTTGAGAAGACCTCCTGTGGGCGCCATTATGGCCAGTGGGTCCTTCGTGGGAGGAGAACGGGCATTTTGTGCCGCACGAAGGACATTCTGAATGTGGAGCTCTTGATGAAGACGCGCCTTCGACGTCCGACAAAGATATGCTGTGAGCTATACGTCCATTTATTTGTAGGCACTTGGAATTTGAGTGTAATTTAGATGCGGGAAACACTCGAGTGTATTAGTGAGCGATTATAAATTTGGATTCTTTGATTATAGTTGATTATATGGTGCTAACTCTCTTAGTGGATGTAGGTTTCGATGCATCGAACTGAACCACGTAAATATCGAGTGCCCTTTATCGTTCCTCGTTATTTCTCTGGCTATATTCGCGTTAACATAAATTGCAAGATCTCGGGTTTAGTTTTCGCATTGGTTAGTATCACGACAAACTTGATATTACTCTTCGCCTTAACGTCTAATGCTGCTCGTATTACTTTCGTATCTAGGTGTCGATGAAGACTGAAGTCGCATGGGGTCTGCGACGTGCTTAGAGGGGAACGATTCATATTAGTCGCGGGGTGAAACTTCTGAAGCAATTCCCGGAAGAGTACCAGTACAAAGATGATGAATAAGCTCGTCCGTTTGCAGTTCATCGTGACCCTTTTGCCGCCTTGTATCCCGGAAGCGAGTGTACCGAAGGCTTTTAGATTTTAGTGGTTTATATTCAGCTGCTCTTTTGCCAAACCGAACCCGACATGACTGCAAATTGACTCTGGATTCAATTCTTCTTCTTCTTCTTCTCTTGTGTTGACTTAATTTTGGAACTAATAAGATGGTAAAGAAATGGATAATGTAGTGTACAGACAAATTTGCAACAACTTTCTTTACTCATTGATAACGGAGTGATAGATTTCAATTTTTGTGACGCAGATGCTATAGGTAAACATGGATTTGTCGGTCGGCCTGCAAATAGGCTCTTGGGCACATACGCTCTCAGGCGCAACAATAGAGAAGAGAATTTTAGCAACAAAAAGATAAAAACAATAGAGAAGAGAAGATTGTTCTGGCTAAAAATAGAAACGACAGAAAATTTTTTTTGATGAAAAACTATTTGATACATAGAAAATAGGAAAAATGACACAAATGGTTTTTGAACTTTGGCCAATATGTGATTTCTGAATTTTTAATTTGTTCAATGTGATTCCTCAATTTAGTCAAATGTGCAATATGATTCCTGAACTTTAATTTATTTAATGTGATTCCTGAACTTTTGGTACATGCCTAATATATTCCATGGATTATATGAAAATATTCAATCTTATCCTTGAACTTGAATTAAGGGAAGGATATCATTGGATATTTTTATATTAGCTTATGGACTATATTGAATATCTACCGAAAGTTTATGGATCATATAAAATAAATTAAAAATTCATGAATCATATTGTACATTTGATCAAAATTGAGAGATCATTTGTGTAATTATCCGTAGAAAATCATATTGTACCTTGCTAACCCTAGGCGAGACCGGAGAATCCAAAGATGACGCTAAGCAACGGGGACTTCGTAAAAATATTTAAAAGCCTAAAAAAGATGACAAGAACTAAGGAGTGCTTCCAGACGCGCCTAAATAAATGAATTTCGAGGTCCGAAATGACCGTAGATCACAGCACGGCTCGCAACAAACCATTCTGAATTGGTATCATGCGTCCCGTAACTTTACCTTCTTCCAAAGTTGTGGTCGCTTTCTCACACGCGGCGTACACTGTGGTCCGGACCCACCTGATTAGATTAGTTATCATCGACAACCGTGTCCGCAGCATATTGAATTATTGATAGGTGGACCGACCGCGCTTTGGTTCATTTTAATATCTCCTTATTCGATCCGGTACAGTTAAACAGCGTATTTTCCGACCAACGGCAGGCCACGCGTTTATGGTCAACTCCAAGTAAACGGGCACAGCTGACTGTCTACGTCTGCAGCACGTTCGGAGCACTTCCACTTTTGCTCGTTCCTGGATTCCCAGTTGCAGACAACGATCACCAGTTCTTGGATCGCTGGCAACGCCACAACCCAGATCAAAGAGAGCAACCTCGCGGCTCTTCTTCTTCTTCTTCTTCTTGGCCTCCTTCGCCGCCGGCGAGCTCCTCCGGCGACCATGGCGGAGTCCGTTTGCCAGTGCTGCTGCGGCTTCATCTTCACTTGCGGCCTCTCGGCTCTCTTCCTGTGGCTCACGCTGCGCGTGTCCAAGCCCACTTGCTCCATCCAGCAGTTCTACCTCCCGGCGCTCAACGGGTCTGCGGGCACCCCCGCGAACACCACCATCTTCTTGAAAGTGAAGCTGGACAACGGCAACAAAGAGAAGGGCATTTACTACGACCCCGTGAACCTCACCGTTTCTTACTACAGTGATGCGAACCACACCAAGTGGCTCAAGAACATCTCTCGATTTTACCAGGGGCATGGGAAGAAGGCCACGAAGAATGCGAGCGTGGAGACTTCTGGGGTGAATTGGACTGATGTTCTGGTCAAGAACGAGTCATTGGTCTTTAGGGTGGATTTGGCCACTGCAGTGAGGTTCAAGATCATGCTTTGGAAGACCAAGAGGCATAAGTTAATGGTGGGAGCTAATGTGACTCTCGATGCTCAGGGTGCTAAGGACCACAAGAAGGGTATCAAGCTAAAGTCCGGGGTGTGTAGGAATTTGGGGGTTTTTGGCTTTTGGCAGGTGGGGATTTCTGTCGTTGCTTTAGCTTTGATTTTGCTTGACTAAGGGCTGAGTTGGACTCTTCCTCGATTGAGGAGGGTTGAGAATGAGATTGATTTTCTGGTAATTTTTGATAGTGGGCAGTGCTGATTAGTGTTTGCATTAGAAATGATTTAATTAGTGGAAGAGAAAAAGTCATTGCTTTTGGATGATTTTGTTGAATTAGCATTTAAATGAATTCTGGTGTTTCGTTCTTATGGTATGTAGTGCTTATCTTTCATTACAGTGAGTTCTTTGGGCTGGTTCAGATTCTTGGTCTTTACAAACAGAGTGAATTTTATTTACCTCGTTACAATTCTCGCATAATTGACTGCATTGGGAGGAGAATCTGGTCATATTAACTTTTGTGCATCTTTGGTGTGTGTGTCCTTTCATTTATAGGACAGATAAATGCCAATCTTGCATGATGCATGGTTCATTTTTGTCCAAAGAATTTCTGGCAATAGCATTCTAGCCAAGAGATTCTTGCTGCACAAGAAGTTACTATGAAATTGGACAGCTCGATTCGAGACTTTCTACAGAATCAGATTAGCAGTCATGGAGCTGAAGCTGAATATTCATTGGGAACAGTCTATAATCTGTGAAAAAACTGGTCCAATGCTCTGTTCTTAATACTATAATTGCATTGTGGTTTTATCTCATGAGTTCCCGCAGCTCCCGCTAATCTAGATCAGGAAATAGGGAAGGGACCAGGTTACGTAATATGCATTTGACTAGTAAAAGAACACGGTGAGGAACCTGCCGGGATAGTTCCTAGGGTCAATTTTTTATGTCTTTTGTGATGTCACATGCAAGCAGTAGATATCAAGTCACCTCTTCTGGACCTCCTCAAATATATATATGCACACACACACACACACACAATTATGCTTAGGCTCTGAGCTGATCCAGGTTTCATGAAGGGAGTTGGTCATTCATCCCCTTGGATTTCTTCCTTTTGTCTTTTTCTGCGAAAGCTGCATTGTTCATTTGAATTGTTCAATTGCACCGATTTTGGTCAATAGTTTACTTGATGACAATAGCCTCATTTCACGGAGCCAACACCTCTCAGAATTGAACAAAATGACCCTTTGAAGTTCAGTGGTGCTTGGGAAGTATATAAGGCACATTCAACAAATAATTACATCATTTTCTTTGAGTATACTACATGAGAAACAAAGACTAGCATAATTGCACTATGAAGCTCATCTTTTAGAAGAACAAGATGTGACCCAAGATATCACTCTGTCTGTGCTCTACTTTTAGCGATAGGGGGAGCTGCTGCTCTGTAATTTGATCAGAGAGTAGTAGGCACCGCCATGTCCCAAGGATATCAGTTCATTATGCGAGCCTTGTTCTGCAACTTTTCCATTCTTAATGACGGCGATTGAGTCAGACTTCTGTATAGTGGACAGCCTGTGAGCAACAACTATACATGTCCTATTGATCATCATCTTTTCCAGTGCTTCTTGAACTAAGCTCTCTGATACACTGTCGAGTGCACTGGTAGCCTCATCTAACAAAAGGATTGATGGATTCTTCAATATAGCCCGAGCTAGTGCTATCCTTTGTTTTTGACCTCCTGATAGCTGAACTCCTCTTTCTCCACAGTATGTATCATACCCATCTTTCATGCCACTGCAATTCGAGAAAATACACGATTGACAAATAGAACTACTTATTCTAAGCTTATCACACACAAGGAGGAACCGCTATCTGTTGCTATATCAGCCAAAAGGAATATCTGCTGCTATCAATGATACAAAGTCATAAAATCTTCCTAGTTGAATGCAAGCTTGTTGCCTCTATCAGGTTTTAAATCATCCTGGTAGATTCTGAACAAAAGGAGAAGATAGCATATTTTAGTCTAGAAAGTAAAAATCCTTTTCAGCATATTGACCGAGCTCACCATACCTTATGAATTCGTGGGCATTGGCAAGAACTGCAGCTTTTCTTATCTCCGATTCTCTAGCACCTTCTTTGCCATAGGCAATATTTTCACGGATAGTTCCAACAAAAAGGGTAGGCTCCTGACTAACTAGTGCAATGTGGGATCTCAGCGTTTTCAGGTTGTAGTTCTTTATATCCTGGTCATCTATACGGACAGATCCTTTCATTGGATCATAAAATCTTTCTATAAGCCCAATTATGGTAGATTTGCCAGAGCCACTCTGCCCAACTAGTGCAACTGTTTTCCCTGCGCGAACTTTTAGGCTCAACCCCTTGAAGATCATCTGATCTGGCCTTGCTGGGTATGCAAAGAAGACATTTCTCAACTCCACTTGACCCTTAAGACCCCTCTTTAATTCTACTCCCCCTGGGGTGTCCGGGTCAATCTCAGTTCTTCTGTCGAGGATCATGAAAACTGACTTGATGGAATTGCTTCCTTTGGATATGTCAGAGGTCATGCTTCCGGCCTCAGCGATAATATAAGCAGAAAACACCAATATTAAATATGATTGAAAGAGGTGCTCAGGACTTAGCAAATTTTGATTCAGGAGCTTCCCACCATACCAGAAAGATAAAGCCGAGGAAGCAGTGTTGAAAAATTGTGAGCAAAACAGGCCCAAGCCTGAATACATTGAATGTCTGATGCTCTCCTTCCTAGGACCATTCAAGGTGGCAGCAAAAAGCCCTAGCATTCTTTTTTGGGAAGAGAAGGCAGTTATAGTTCTGTGGTTGATGACGGCTTCGCTGGCTAACTGGCTTCCTTCTTTTTGTGCCTTTTGTGCTTTTGCAGCCATGCTTTTCATCAAGACACTCCTGGCATAGAAACTCCCAATCACTACTGGCTGCACTGCTAGCATCACCAGGGTTAGTCTCCATGTGAGCACAAGTGCTAGAACATAAGCAAAAGAAGCCCCAAAAATTGCTTGAACTAACAGGGACATCCTGTCACCCACGAGCGAACGGACCATATTTGCCTCTGTGGATAGCCTTGCACAGATAGCAGCACTTGTATTCTCATCTTGATCAAACCACCCAATCTCAAAAGTCATGAGCTTTCCAAGCAAATTCTCTCGTACCCTGTTGGTCAACTTTTCTCCCATAACTGAGAAATTATAGTGCTGGATGACGTTGGAGAGAAAATGGAACGCACCAATCCCTAAAAATATGAAGGAGTACTCCCTGGATTTAGACCTCATCGCAGACTTGTCAGATTGGAAGTAATTTGATATGACGGAGCCAACAATGTAAGCGTTTATCGGTTGGACAGCTCCGGCTCCTATGGCACCCAAGCATCCCAAGAGAGCTCGGCCCCGCTCGGGAGAGTTCATTTTTAGCAAACGCCACTGGGAAGGAGGGGGATAAGATGAGTTCTCTGAATCTTCTTCTAGACTTTCATCTGGATCATAAACGGAGAAAGAGTAGGGTGCGCTAAAGGGCGCACTAAAAGAAAGTCCAGGACTGAATGGATTAAGTGCTGGAGTGTTTTGACCACTTGATCTCATGCTTATTGGGCTTGGTGCAGCGTGCACCCAGGGATGACTTCTTCCCTCGATTTGGTAGCCGGAGTTGTTAGAATCTTCATTTTGAGTAGCCATTTGTTGCAGCTCAACCATCCTTAGGTACTCTCCACCCTTTCCATTGTTCATTTGAATGAGTTCATCATGAGATCCTGATTCAACTACTCTTCCTGCTTGAAAAACCACAATAAGATTTGCTGTGCGAATTGTGGAGAGTCGGTGAGCAATGACGATTACCGTCCTCCCTGCAGAAGCTTTATCAATTGCTTCCTGCACAGTCCTTTCAGATTGAGCATCCAGTGCACTTGTGGCTTCATCAAGGAGCAGGATTTTTGGATCTCTAATGAGAGCTCTTGCTATGGCAATTCGTTGCTTTTGACCACCAGACAATTGAAAGCCAAATTGACCAACCTATAGAATTTGTTATGGTCAGGGGTTACAACATATTACAAAGAGCGTACAATCAATTGGGATTTATACTAGACTACTAGTGCAAAGCAAAATAATTCAGTATTTCTCAGACAGAAACTCAAACTAACTTTTAGGAGATATTTTCTCTCAATGCATGTCCGGGGAGATAGTTTAGTGGCAATAACGCAGATTTCAATTTTTTACTATCTTTTCATATTGGCATTTGCTTTTTTTGTTGGTTTTTGAGTTCGTGTTATACATTCCTACAGTTCATGCATATCCTTATTATGCTATTTTCCTCCATTTGATGAGTACCTACCAAAGTGTACAATTCCAATCATTTAGCTGAAGAGCTCGCCTAAAATAAAAAACAATAATATATCAATTAGCTGAAGAACTTACCTGAGTCTCATACCCTTCAGGTAACTTGGCAATGAAATCATGTGCATTTGCAGCCTTAGCTGACGTAATCACTTCTTCCATTGAAGCTCCTTCCTTCCCAAATAGGATATTGTCTTTTATTGTTGTAGCAAACAGGATTGGTTCCTGGTTAACCAGCCCCATTTGTGATCTTAACCATTTTAATTGGAGCCTCTTTATTTTGTGGCCATCGAGAAGAATTTCCCCTTCAATCGGGTCATAGAATCTCTGAAGCAGGGCAATGACTGTGGACTTGCCAGAGCCGCTGCCTCCCACAAGACCTACAGTCTTCCCTGCTGGAGCCCTGAATGTGAGCCCTTGGAGTATTGGTGTATCAGGTCTTGATGGGTAGTTGAAGTATATGTCTTTGAATACAATTTCTCCTCTCACATATGATAAGGCCTTCCCTTTCCTGTCTTCTGTGTCTATGGTTGGGACACGATCGATCATTTCGAAAATTCTAGAAGCCGCGGCCTTTGCCTCTGCAATGGAAGTTAGGTTTGGGAGTGCACTCAACACACATCTGAAATAGCAAAATTGAACTTAAGAGTCACTGCATGATCAAGTTATTGAAGCCAATAACAGCTCGAGAATTACATACAGACCGTTAAGAGGCCTGTGTGTATGACTGTATCACTAAAGCACTAGTGAGTATGACTTACATTCCTCCCATGATGACACAGATTCCAGCTACAAAAATGGTACCACCTTTTTCTCCCTTTTCACTGACCAAAATAGTGCCGACCCAAGTCTGAAATGCCCAACCGACATATATGATACCCATACTCCCCATCATCAGGCCTTTCGCAAAACCTTGCTTAAATCCAAGTTCCATGGTCTTCTGGAGTGCTTTGCTGAACTTATCAAGTGTTTGATTCTCTGCCACGTATGAATAAACAGTCCTAATTGAAGAAACTGCTTGTTCTGCAATCCCACCGGCAGCTCCATACGACTCTATCATCTTCATGCCCACGTCCATCATGAGTTTGCCAAATACTAGTCCAGGAACGATGAATAGGAAGGAGAATGGAATAGCTGCCAGTGCAAGTTTCCAAGACAGGATGAACGAAACTAAAAGGCAGAAGGAGAAATTGGACACATATGCAAGGCAATCTGGTATCTGCATGAGCAATGCTGAAATCTCAGTGAGATATGATATGAGAGAAATGAGAAATGGCTGTTTAGCATTTTCATTAGAGATGCGTCTGGTTTTTTAGGTATTTCACGTAAACTCCTTGAACAAAGGATCTTTAGCTGTTTCACTAAAACCTCTATTCTGGTTTCTTTCAAATTATGACAATGCTGTTGTTGAAACGAAATAAATAAAATGATTTTTCAGTTGTACCTTCTCACAGATGGCAACTTGGATTGAGTTGGCATCCGAAGAAATGGTAGAGACAACTTTATAGGTTGTCGAAGAACCAGCTTCTTGAGTGTCGAAGAAGCCGACTTCTTGTCTGAGAACCGATTTGAGGTATGCCCTTCTCATTCGGGAAGTCTGTCTCTCAGCAGTTCTCGTCCAGCAAATTCCCTCTGTTCAAGTAGATGGCAGCGAATATTGCAGCATATCAGAACTTCCAATTTCTCTTCATTCACAATATTTCGGTTTGTGGTTTGGTATAATACTGTGGATGCTATACGCTCAACTTACCGATAAAAGCGGAAAGTCCAACCCAAATTGCAACATACAGCAGCCTGAGAGCATACTGTGAAGTGACAAATATGGTTAGTAACATGAGAAATTCTTTTGGCAATTTAAGTTCTTAGACTTGTGCATAAGCAATTCCGATATTATTAGTTCTTAGAATCAAGAAAATTCAACCATGCTAATGGTTCTTTTAGTGTGAGTTTGCTCAGGAAGCAGATGGGCATGGATTTTTGTAGAATCAATTAGAGAAGTTATGAATAGGGAAAAAGCTGAAGAACTGATGATGTTTTAGTGGTTCTCGCTTATGGAAGAAATAAGAACGAGGGCTCAAACCATCTGTTCTTAGAATAGGGAAAAAGCTGAAGAACTGATCATGGTTTAGTGGTTCTTGCTTACGGAAGTAATAAGAACGAGGGCTAAAACCCTCTGTTCTAAGGGATATGAATGTTTTCTAAGTATGTATCGTGAAAGGTCTCTTCTATTGTTTGAACTAACCAGGTTAATCCTAACCATCTAACCCAATCGATATGTTTAAATCATGCAAAGAATAACTATGCAACGCTGCTGATATGGTATAATACTCCTTAGATTAATATGACAACAAAACTAAGTTTACCTTGTCCACCATCTTGTCCGTAACAGAAGCACCGGCCTTTCCAAATTGATTGATTACTGTGCTAAGAACATACATAGTCAAAGGGTACTGCATTCCATCTCCGATGCTACCCAACGTTCCCAATAACATCAATAACCTGTCGAAGCCGTCAGCGTACCTAAACATGCTATCTTTGCTCCCCATAATTCTATTTGCTTGACGTTCTCAACGAGCTGAACTTAAGATGTGCCTAGTATCTCAATTTCTGATCGATTACTGCAAACCACTTGCTTTTTATATGGGACTTACTTGGCCAATCCACACTGTGCCATTGCAGGCTGTTGTCTCTTACATTGTCTCAACTCATTTACCCTTTTATGGCCATGCCAACTGGAGCAAGAGTGGATGCAATATAAAATCAGCCAGCGCTGTCCCTATGCTTTGGTCCGGGCCACGAGTGTTTGCATCCGTAGCTCCAATCAGTTTCTGTTATTTGGCATATTCCTTTGTTGCAGACCAATGCCACATTCCATTGGAAGAATCGTTGTCTGTTCTTGATGTTGGAATGTCGTACAATGCCATTTTGTTTTAGTGGTCTGCTACAAAGACAGTCCTTTGATGATCTTTGCTGGCATTTCATTGGTTGAATCGTTCTCTTTCATTAAACAGTAAAGCGGGGCACACAAGACAAGTCTCGTAATTCTATTTTATTCAACTAGGATAGCAAGTAACTTGTTAGCTTCCGAAGTTAATATTTCTTTAAAAGATTCCCTTCAATTTCGGCCATGAAAAATACCTTCCTTTTGGCTTTGCTGCGACATCTAAGAATGGTTGTCTGTTCTTGATGTTGGAATGTTGTACAATGCCATATTTTTTAAGTGGTCTGCTACAAAGACAGTGCTTTGATGATCTTTGCAGGCATTTCATTGGTTTAATCATTCTCTTTCATTAAATAGTAAAGTGGGGCACACAAGACAAGTCTCATAATTCTTTTTTATTCAACTAGGATGGCAAGTATCTTGTTATCTTCCGAAGTTAATATTTCTTTAAAAGATTCCCTGCAATTTCGGCCATGAAAAATACCCTCCTTTTGGCTTTGCCGCAACATCTGTATTCTGTACCTTTAGAAGGATTTATGTTTCCAAAAGGTTGCTGAATTTTTCAGCTCAAGGTCCGTTTCGTTCTTTTTCATGTTGTCATTAGACTCATATGATTGAGCATTATTTGGCGGGTTTCACTGTTGCTTAGGAGCGAGGTATCTTTGAATTGGCACAGGCCCAAAAGAAAATCTATTGCATGCTATATTACTTGCTGCAGGCGGCAAGGGACAGCAGTTCAAGTGCAGCAACTGGTCTCCTAAATCATTAATGATTTTACTTTGTTGTTAACATACGATCAACCTCGTCCCTCTTCATATACCTTCTTCTCATCATCAGTCCCTCTTCATAACGAGGACATCATCAGTCCTAGGGTACAAAATGAGCTACGTTGCTCAAATAGCTTGCTGTAATTTCACTGGCTTATTTTAAGCTCAATTCAAATAGCTCGAGGAGCTTTGTATGAGTTGAGCTCAAGCCTAGTAATACTTCCGTCATGC
The DNA here is from genome assembly GCA_031216235.1 of Syzygium jambos. Classification (NCBI taxonomy): domain Eukaryota; kingdom Viridiplantae; phylum Streptophyta; class Magnoliopsida; order Myrtales; family Myrtaceae; genus Syzygium; species Syzygium jambos. The sequence goes on along the minus strand of CM062225.1, from coordinate 4,500,400 downwards.
TACCATCTACTTAATAGCCTTAAGAACGTGTCACTAGAAGAGATGACAGACTTCTAAAGTATATACATTGAGACACAGGCATATGATATGAACTGCAGAGAATAAGGTAACAGGTATTATAATAATTTCCTCCTAATGGATAGCTGCGAGTTTTTACTCAATCACCGCAAGATTTAAAAGAAGGAACAAAGCATAAACGCCAAAGCTTATTCCGACTGTAATAGGGCTGACAGGCGACTGCTTTCATTTTTGAGGTTTCCGCTGCATTAAAGACATTATGCATTACAGATTTTATTGCAATAAATGAGCGCATTTAATCAAATACATAAAAGGATCTAGAATTCTTCATACTTGTATCTCTAAGGCTGCCTGCTATGGGCCATGCCTTGCTGTGGTGGGTGGCCCATTGGCACGGCGCGTCACAGCCTACAGCATCATTGGGCTGAGCTTGGCACGACCCATGTGGCGGCACGGCCCAATAGTGCCGTGCTTCGTGCCGGGCCAGCTTGGCCTCACAATTCTCTCGGAGCCTTTTTAGTTGTTCCACAATAACTCGACAGTTATACGGTTGCACGTCAGCCGCCTCAATCAAATTTACTTAGCATGATCGGTAATTCCTTTTAAGTTTCTATATAATCATCAAAATCAATCTTCAGGTCCATAGATTCTAGAGCGTACTTTGATTTCACACCCCAGGGAGCACGTAATGATGCCCCCACAGACCCATTATTTGCTCATATTTGTGTTACTGATTTACATCTCCGTAAAACGTCAGGTCTGATTCTAGCCAAATTTTATCATCACACATGGCTGTTAATCTGCAGTCTTCGCATGCCTCGCTGGCAAAAAACTTTAGTCAAAATTTTCAGATCAACTTCAACTAGCGTTTCAAGAATGATGACCCTCATCCCCTACGCGCCTTCTTTTTCAACTTTTGAATGTAAAAGTTGGAACATTTGACCTTGAATTCGCATGCCATGCTGACTAAAATATGGTGGAGTGTCTCTGCTGCTCTAAGTTTAAAACATGACTGAACCTTTGCTGTCCCAATCTGTGCCAATCGGCGTGTTCAACTTGGCATTGACTTTCTAGCATGTGTTTGGAAGTCATTTGAGGACATTGACATCTTCAGGCACTAACGGAGAAGACAAACTGGAAGGCATTATTAACAACTAACTGCCAAGTCTTTTTGGCCAAGGGTTGGAAAGAATCCTTATTCTCCACGTTGGAAGCTTTAAGTCGAATTACTCCAAATGGAACATAGGTTTGTTCCTCTCCCAGGAAAATGGATCCAAGGCTTTACCAACATGCAAACTCCGGTGATATTCACTCCCTCAAGGAGCTTCTCGATGGAGATCCGAGCATACTCCTCAGGCACACTCCTCAAGGAAACACGGCCCTCCATGTTGCCGCTAGATCTAGACAAAGATCTGTTCTCGCGGAGATCTATAGCCGATGCAAGTCCCTTCTCATGCAGCCGAATTCCGAGGGAGACAGTCCACTGCATGTAGCTTCAAGTGTTGGCCATCTTTCTGTTGTGAAGTTTCTAGTCACAGAGATCACATCCACCTCTCCGTTTAAGCTAGACATTGAAAGCGGCTGCGACCACAGGTTCGAGATGCTAAGATGAGGAAATAAAAGGAACAACGCAGTCCTGCACGAGGCGATCAAAAAGGGTCACTCACAAGTAGTTAGGTTATTAATAAAGGCCGATTCTCACCTTGTACTTTACGAAAATTGTGCGGGAGAATCCCCATTGTACGACGCTGCTAGAGGGGGCATGACAGAGATTGTAGATTGGATCTTGACATCATGCCCTTTATCTGCTTACGGCAGATTAGATGGCCAGACAGCTTTGCATGATGCTATGAGCACGAGACATTCTAGTAACTCTCTATTTCTTGACTTGCAAGATATCATGCTCTAAAGTATTAACAAAGATGCTAAGTCCCGTACCGAGTTCAACTATCATGTAATCTGATGTAGCAATAGAGTCCGGTACCTGCTGATGGAAAATTTGGCATATACTTGTACGAATCTTTTCAACTTCCATTAGGTATTGCTCAGTCCCAATACTTGCTAGTTCTGTGTGTTCTAAAGAATATTTTGTTCATGCATCGCAGGTATAGTGAACACCCTCCTAAGAGCAAAACCGGAGCTGATCAAAGAAGCTGACCACCATGGCAGGACACCTCTTTACTATGCAGCTTTTTCTGGATGCCACAAATTGGTCCAGCAATTACTGGACCTTGACATCTTGAGTGCACATTTAGTGGACAGAGATGGTCTTTCGTCACTTCATGCAGTAGCAAGCAATGGTCATGCCAAGTTATAAAAGAGATTATTCGGCAATGCCCAGATGCTGGAGAATTGGTGGACCTAAAGGGGCAAAACATTCTTCATGTTGCAGTCTTAAGTGGGAAAGCAAACGTTGTCAGATGCATATTGGAAACTATCGAGCTCGAGGGCCTAATAAATCAGGCTGATCACAACGGCAATAGTCCTTTGCATCTAACTACCATGGAAAGGAGAAGTTGGATCGCGGCTTACCTATTGTGGGATGCAAGAGTTGATCAAACAGCCCTAAAAAAAAAGGTGAAACTGCCTTTGACATAGATGAGCCAACCAAGGAACCGCGTGTAATTCCCTCGGTAGGTATACTATTTCCAGGCCGTAATTCACTGAAATTTGTGAAATCTCTTGACTATGATTTGTAATCTAAATTGTCTTCATTTTGCTTGAAGGTCTTGATGCTGAATTGTCGACAACTACGTCTCCCACATCTTTGGAATCTCTGAGGAGGATTTCTCCCCTGTACAAATGAAGAAAAAGCTGGTGTCTTGAATTCAGAACAAACTTACAAGCAAATTGTCAGACCTTATTGATAGTTGCAACGCTCATCACAACCGTGACGTTCACAGCGGCTTTCACAGTGCCCAGCGGTTATAACAACAACACCAGCCCAGGCCAAGGAGTAGCCCTTCTCCGGTCAAGTGATTATCTCAAGTAGTTCATCATCTTCGACCCTGTCGCGATGACCTACTATATAACGGCCTCTTCCGTCATACTCTGGGCCGCTGCTTTTGGAAAGAGACATTATGTGCATTTCTACGTGATTGCGGCTGTGCTAACATTTATCACGCTGCAGTCAACTGCTATATCATTCAATACGGGTCTCGTGGCTATGTTACCTGATTGAAATTTTCCTTCTAATGTGAAAATGATTTGTTAAAATAGTATATAACGTATTTTGACCTTAAAGTTTGTTATATGCTGGAGTTAGGTTAAATAAGTTTTGATTTGGTCTTACGACTGTGTGCATAGTGGTTGTTCAATCTGCTTAGAAGAGTTACACACTAATTATTAAGCTGTGATTGCTCACCTCTTTTCTTCCCCAATCTTTTCGGGTTTCCTGGTTAGTAGACATTAGAGTGAGAGCGGTATCAATGGGGATTTTTTGGGAATTTGTTCTTTAGTTGTGGTTTTATACTACGTCCTTCAGGTAGAAGGATGGCCATGTTATCTCTCGTCCTAGTAGGTTTTGGTGTGTTACAGTTTTTTCTTTTTCTTTTTTTCGGCCTAACAACACCCAAGCATTGTTTCCTTGTATGCTATTAATTGTTCTATGAAACCTGGAGCTGTTTCCAGAAGATCTCAGAGCCACCATCCGACAGAATGACTCCATCTCTCAATTTTTGGACATAAAATAGTCTGATGAATAACGATCAAACACTAACACAGTCACACGATTGATCTTAGCTCTCCCATCAATTTCACTTGGTACCTTAACACTTCTATTCAAAGCAAATTAGAACAACGCTGAGATTTGGCTCTCCAAACCATCCCTCCAACGTGTTAAACTTGGTATTGACTTCCCAGACAGGTTTCAATGTCATTCAGGCATGCCCTCAAAATCACTTTGAATACTGCAAAGGGCCGGTCCTTACAATATTCATATAAACTGGAAAGAACTATCAACAACTAAATGCCAAAATCTTTTGGCAAAGGAGCTACCGGTACGACATGGATACATCACTTGTGATATACATTTTAAGGAAAGATACTGCAATTTAACGGTACTTTTGGATCATAGTTTGAGGTTGAAATCCTTATACTAGAGATCAAATCCGTACAGTGCAGCTCTTTGCCGAACCTGTTTGACCATATGCGACACAGAAAAGTCCTAGACAACAGAAGGTTTGGGCCGGGGCCAGTATACGGTATCAGTCTTTTAACATGGGTTTAATAAGTTATACCTGATTATGACCTTGACAGGTCGCGAGACACCTAGACCCCGGGCCTAAAGTGCGAATAGGTTGCAGATCCTATAGTTCTAAATTATGGGTGGACTTAAAAAAGAATTTTTGGGCCCGTTGTTGAGTCGGATCAAGTCCGCTTTAAATCATATACAAGTTTCAGCCTCAACCATTAATTTTGCCCATAAGGTTGATTATGGAGCAATGCATGGCCAATCTGCATGATATTATAATTTTTTTTTGGTGTAATCAAGAATTTTCATTTAATTATAATTCTTTAACATTGTACCATATGTCACAAAAACAAAAAAAAGAAAGAAAAACCTTGTATCATATGACGTCCAAGAATGAGTTTTTGGCAATTTGGTAGATGACGTCCAAGAATGAGCTTTTTCCAGAAGATCTCAGAGTCATCATCCAACAGAATAACTTCATCTCTCAACTTTGGGACATAAAAAAAAGTCTGATGAATATGATCAAACACTAACACAGTCAAATGGTTGACCTTGACTCTTACATCAATTTCACTTGACACCTTAACACTTCTATTCAAAGTAAAACTGTGGTGATTTGCTTTTCCAGAGTCTAGACTCAAGATGTCATCGCCAACGAAAAATTAGAACAACGCTAAGATTTTGCCCTCTAACGCGTTAAATGTGGCATTGGCTTCCCAAATGCATTTCGAAGTCATTGAGGCATACCCTCGAATTCACATCAGATGTTGCCGGGCAAGTTAAGGGAAAATCAACAACTAATGCCAAGATCTTTTGGTGAAGGAGATCTGCAGGTGCGACTTGTTAAATCATATTGCCAATATAATTTTATTGGAGCACATCGGGCTTTGTTTGTTTTGCGGAAAATGTATAATTTGAAAAATATTTTCCTAAAAATGATTATTTCTATCGCTTACAAAAATATATGAACAAGAAATATTTTCATCGTTTGCTAAAATAATTAGACATAAATTATTATTGACAATGAAAATATTTTCCACTGACCAATTATTTCAAGCGATACAAACAATCATTTCTATAAAAATATTTTTCAAATTATTCGTTTTTCGCGGAAAATGCGGTCTTTATGGAAAATACCGGCAGAAAAGGTATTAGACATCGGAAGGTTTGGGTCACGCTCAGTATATGGTATCGGACTTTTAACACGAGTCTAAGCTAAAACTGATCATGAACTTGGCAAGCCATAAAAGACTATTATTATAAACCATATTCAAGTTTCATTTGAAATATAGTTCTATAACTTTATATTACCATACAAAAAACAGACTTCGTACCATATGACGTCAGAGAATGAGTTTTTGGCAATTTGGTATATGACGTGCCATCCACTGGCAATTAACTCTGGAAACTTACTGTATAATTATATTGAACCCAAAAGCTTAGTTTCTTATTAATTACTACATTGCTAATCGATCGATCTTGACATGATGAATTAGATGATCCATACCCGCTCGACTCACTGCAGAACACGTCAGGGCCGATTCTAGCCAAATTTTCCTATCACCCCCGGCTGTCAATCTCTAGTCTTCGCACGCCTCGCCTGCGGAATACTTGACCAGAATTCCGAGAATTTTCTAAGATCAACGTCAACTGGCAAATCCAACACGTATTTGCCTTGTACGTCAACTTCTGGACGTAAATGGTGGAGCATTTGCCCTTGAATTTGCATCAACCTCACTTGATACATTACTTCGTTCGGTTGAAGCAAACTTATTCTCCAGGTTGGAAGCTTCAAGTCGACTTACTCCCGTTTCCAGAAACCGCTATCATCATCTATACAATCGGAGCAACATAAGTATATTCCTCTCCCAAGAACATGGATCCGAGGCTGTACCGATATGCAAACTCCGGTGACGTTCACACCCTCAAGGAGCTTCTCGATACAAATCTGAGCGTACTCCTGGGGCGCACTCCTCAAGGAAACACGGTCCTCCATGCTGCCGCTAGATCTGGACAAAGACCAGTTTTCACGGAGATCTATATTCGATGCAAGTCCCTTCTCATGCAACCAAATTCCGAGGGAGACACTCCTTTGCATGTAGCTTCAGGGGCTGGCCATCTTTCTGTTGTGAAGTTTCTGGTCACAGAGATCACATCCACCGCTCCTTCTGAGCTAGACATTGAAAGCGGCTGCGACCGCAATCTTGAGATGTTAAGATGGGGAAATAGAAGGAACAACACAGCCCTACATGAGGCAATCAGAAACGATCACTCACCAGTGATTAGGTTGTTAATGAAAGCGGATTCTCACCTTGTGCTTTACGAAAATAGTGCGGGAGAATCCCCATTGTACCTGACTGCTAGAGGGGGCATGAAAGAGATTGTTGATTGGATCTTGACATCATGCCCTTTATCTGCTTACGGTGGATCAGGTGGCCAGACAGCTTTGCACGCTGCTGTGAGCGCGAGACATTCTGGTAACTCTTTAGTCCTTGACCCGCAAACAATTATGCGCCGAAATATTAACAAAGATGCTAAGTTCTTGTACCGAGTTCAACTGTCATGTAATCTAATCTAGCAATAGAGTCCCGGTATCTACTGATAGAAATTTGGCATATACTTATCCAAGTATGAATCTTTTCAACTTCCATTAGGTATTGCTCAGTCCCAATACTTGCTAGTTCTTTGTTTTAAACAATTTGTCGTTCATGCATCACAGGTATAGTGAAAACCCTCCTAAGAGTGAAACCGGAGCTGATCAAAGAAGCTGAACACCATGGAAGGACACCTCTTACTATGCAGCTTTTTCTGGATGCCACAAATTGGTCCAGCAATTACTGGAGCCCGATATTTCGAGTGCACATTTAGTAGACAGAGATGGTCTTTCATCGCTTCATGCGGCAGCAAGTAATGGTTATGCCAAGGTTATAAAAGAGATTATTTGGCATTGCCCAGATGCTGGAGAATTGGTAGACCTAAAGGGGCAAAACATTCTTCATGTTGCAGTCCTGAGCGGGAAAGCAAATGTTGTCAGATACATATTAGAAACTGTCGAGCTCGAGGGCCTAATAAATCAGCCTGATCACAACGGCAATACTCCTTTGCATCTCTAACTATCATGGAAAGGGGAAGTTGGATAGCGGCTTACCTACTGTGGGATGCGAGAGTTGATCAAACAGCCCGAAACACAAAAGGGGAAACTGCCTTCAACATAGATGAGCCAACCAAGGAAGCACATGTTATTCCCTCGGTAGGTTTACTATTGCTAGGCCGTAATTCATAGAAATGTATGAACTCTCTAGACCATGATTCGAAATCTAAATTGTCTTCATTTTGCTTGCAGGTCGCGATGCTGAATTGGCGACAACTGTGCCTTCCACATCTTTGGAATCTCCAAGGAGGATTTCTCCCTTGTACAAATGAAGAAAAAACTGGTGTCTTGAATTCAAAACAAACTTACAAGAAAAATTGTCTGACCTTAATGATGGTCACGACACTCAGCACAATTGTGCCGTTTGCAGCGACTTTCACAGTGCCTGGCGGTTATAACAATAATGCTGGCCCAGGCCAAGGAGTGGCCCTTCTCCGGTCAAGCAGACTCAAGTGGTTCATCATCTCCGACACCATCTCGATGACCTGCTCTATAATGGCATCTTCCATCATACTATGGGGTGCTGCTTTCGGTAAGAGACCCTACGTGCGTTGCTATGTGACCGCGGTTGTGTTGACATACATTGCGCTTCTGTCAACTGCTATATCATTCAATATGGGTTTCGTGATTGTTTTACCTGATCAAACATATATCTACACCATGGCTTACATAGTCGGCTGGGTCTTCCATGTTAGCACCTGCTTGTTTCTTTTCAGACTGGTACAGATTTTCTCCTACTCTGAGATATGCCTCTGCTTATTTTCCCGCCTCAGAAGGCTCAAGCGTATCATCAATTCCCACATAGTAAAAAAATGACATTCTTCGGCAATGTTATATTGGAGAAATTACTGACAACTTTTCCCCTTGTGGATTTAGTGAAATCTGCGGGAAAACATCACTCGGTTTTTTCATTTTTTTTCTTTTTTGGGATTGTTTGCTTGCATGCTTTTACTAATTCTGTGATACCTAGAGCTGTTTCCAGAAGATCTCAGAGCCATCATCCATGATCCAACAAAATGGCTTCATCCCTCATTTTTTGGACACAAAACAATCTGATGAATTATGATCAAACACCAACACCGTCAAATGATTGACCTCGACTCTTACATCACTTTCACTTGACACCTTAACACTTCTATTCAAAGTGAGACTGCACTGATTTGCTTGTCCAGAGTCTAGACTCGAGATGTCATTGTCTGTGGAAATTCAGGAAGATTAAACCATCCCAAACGTGTTAAACTTGGCATTGACTTCCCGAATGTGTTTGAAAGTCATTGAGTCATACCCTCGGATTCACATTAGATACTGCGGTGCCGGTTCTCACGTTTTTCATAAACTGCAAGGAAAAATCAACAGCTACCTGCCAAGATGTTTTGGCAAAGGACTTGAGGGTCCGACTTGGATATATCCTCTTGCTAGTGTCATTTTACCATAAATACATCTTTATGAAAGATATCGGCATTTAATGGAATTTTTGGATCGAAGTTTGAGATTAAAATCCCCTTTGACAACGGAAGGTTTGGGCTGAGCCCGGTATTTGGTATCGGATTTTTAACACAAGTCTAAGTTAGACCCGATTGTGAGCCTAGCAGGACACGAGAGAGCTAGACCCGAGGCCTAAAGTACGAATGGGTGGAAAATCTAATAGCTTTAAAAATCATGGACGGACTTAGAAAAGGATCGTTAGGCCTGTTGTTGAGCTGGATCGAGTCTAATCTAAACCATATACAAGTTTCATTTTCAACCATCAATTGGGGCCATGAGGTTGATTATGGAGCATGGTCAATTCAATCTGAGTGATATTCCCATTTTTGGGTGATTTTAGTTGGTCACCGGTACGCCAACCAAACGAAATTTTAGGACACTTTCCACTTAAATTGGATCAACGTAGCTCGTAAAAAAAATCAAAATTTGCAAATTTACACCGCGAGGATGTGATCAAGTACAAAATATCGTAAATTTTATTTTTCTTTATATTACGATATTTTAAAAAAAAATTTATTACGTTTGATCGTAATCAAGTATACATGATGTCATAAAATGTAAATTTCTTTAATTTTGCAATGTTGTGCCACCATTGATGACCTTTTATTGTAATCGAGTGCAACATATTATGAAGTATTAGAAAATATGAATTTTAAAAATTACAATTATGACAGTATCCTAAGAAGTTCCAATGTTAGGTCATAAGTGCAACACTTTATAAAATGTCAATTTTTTTATAGATTATTACTTAATCTCATTGTGACCAAGTGAATGTCATGAGTTCCTTGTTTTATTTTATGAGATATTGATATTGCGACATTTACCAAAACATAAATGGCGTGCAATGTGAATATTTTTATTTTGTGAGCATTATGACTTTTTATCATAACAAAGAGTAGACTGAAAACTTTACCAAAAAAAAAAGAGTAGACTGAAAAGAAAAAAAAAGATCATACTGTAAAGTTTTTCATAGAGAGAGATGGGATGAAGATTGAGATTCAAGAGTAGCTAGGAAGAACAAATAATGGGTTTTTCATTTTCATTTTCTTCTCAATGAATTGTTTTATGTTTTATCAAAAGAATAAAACAATGAACTTCCACTAGCCAGTTCTTCTTGGAATGAAACTTGTGATCAACATAGCACCGTTGGAAACTCGGTCTAATGGCACTGTCATGCTAGCAAGACTCTATCTCAAAGTATTAACAATCGTATAGAGTACAGAAGATGCTGCATGACAAAAAATGCAGGCTAATTGTCTAATTTGATGTGTAATATGATCACGTATGAACGAGCTAAGGCCGGTGGATCTTCACCCTCAACTAGAAATAAATTATGGAAACTCAATATATATTGAACCCAAGTTTAATTTTTGTAATTACTAATTGTTGCCGTGCGGGAGTTCCCTGGGTTATCAAAAAAAAATCGATCTATCTTGACATTATAAATTAGATGTTCCATACCCACTTGACCGATCTAGAACTCATTTTTAGTGAAGAAGGGTTTAAGAGCTGCGTACTTAGTCATTCATTTGTGTAACTAACACGATTAATTTACTCCTTTGTCTTTATTTTTTTTTCCCCCTCTCTCTCTCTCAAAGGGAATTCATATTATTTAATAAGTGTTTCTATGGAACCGGTCTTCAATTCAATATGGGCGTTGGATAAAAAGAGAAAAAAAAAAGTGATATGTAAGATTTGCTTTGGAAAACCGATTTTTTGTCGTAACATACTAACGTTAAAAGAAAGTTACGAAAGCAAAAATGATCAAACCTACTTTTAATTGAGAAAAGTTACTGTGAATAAGAAAAATTACCCGACACATAGACTGTAAAACTTTAATAACTGCAAAGACTCGTGGGCCAGCACGGTCCAATGGTATCGTGCTTCTTTTAGAACCTTTTTAGCTGTTTCATAATAGCTCGACAGTTATATGGCTATACATCAACTGCAGTTGCATTTGCCACATCGACGAGCAATTTTACTTAATATAAGTGATGATTCCTTTTAAGTTTCGATCTAATCACCAAAGTCAATCTTAGGTCCGCGGATTGGAGGGCATATTTTGGTTCCACACCCCACAGACAATGATTTGCTCATTTTTGCGTTCCTGATTTACGACATCTCCGCTGTGCAACGTCAGGGCTCATTCTAGCCACATTTTCTGATCACTGGCGGCCGTTAAACTCCGGTCTTCGCATGCCTCTCGCCGGTGGAAGATTTAGTCAAAATTTGGAGAATTTTCTAAAATCAACGTCAACCGGCGTATCCAGCACGATGATCTTCATCACCGAGTCACCTTGTTTTACCAACTTCTGACATTTGACCTTGAAGTTGCGTGAACCTCACTCGATACACTAGTTCATTCAGATGAAGCCATGCTGACTCCGATGTGACGGGAGTGCCTCTGCTCTAAGTTTAGGACATGAATGAACCTATGCAGTCCCAATCCGAGGCAGCCAAACGTGTCCAACTCGACATTGAAGTCATTTGGGGGCATTGACGTTGGGCATTTTAGTCGCTAACGGTATTCACACGACAAACTGGAAAGCGTTATCATCAATTTAACTGCCAAGGCTCTTTGCTGAGGGGTTGGAAAGCAAACTTATTCTCCAAGTTGGAGCTTCAAGTCGGATTACGCCCTTTCCGGAAACCGTTATCATCATCTACACAATTGGATCAACATAAGTTTGTTCCTCTCCCAAGGAAATGGATCTGAGGCTGTACCGATATGCTAGCTCCGGTGATATTCGCTCCCTCAAGAAGCTTCTCGGTAGAGATCCAAGCATACTCCTTGGGCGCACTCCTCAAGGAAACACGGCCCTCCATGTTGCCGCTAGATTTGGACAAAGACCGGTTTTCGAGGAGATGTATAGTCGATGCAAGTCCCTTCTCATGCAGCCGAATTCCGAGGGAGACACTCCTTTGCATGTAGCATCAGGGGGTGGCCATCTTTCTGTTGTGAAGTTTCTCGTCATAGAGATCACATCCACCTCTCCTTCTCAGCTAGACATTGAAAGCGGCTGCCACGGCAATTTTGAGATTCTAAGACGGGGAAATAGGATGAACAACACAGCCCTGCATGACGCGATCAGAAACGGTCACTCACAAGTGGTTAGGTTGCTAATAAAAGCGGATTCTCACCTTGTGCTTTACGAAAATAGTGCAGGAGAATCTCCATTGTACCTGGCTGCTAGTGGGGGCGTGGAAGAGATTGTAAATTGGATCTTGACATCGTGCCCGTTATCTGCTCACGGTGGATCAAATGGCCAGACAGCTTTGCACGCTGCTGTGAGCGCAAGACATTATGGTAACTCTGTATTCCTTGATCTGCAAGATATCATGTTCAGCAGTAATGATAAAGATGCCAAGTACTTGTTCCGAGTTCAAGTATCATGTAATCTGATGTAGCAATAGCGTCCTGATATCTACTGATGGAAAATTTGGCATATATGCTTATACAAAGTATGAATATTTTCAACTTCCATTAGATATCGCTCTGTCCCATACTTGCCCGTTCTGTGTGCTTTAAAGAATATTTTGTTCATGCATCACAGGGATAGTGAAAACCCTCCTAAGAGCGAAACCAGAGCTAATCAAAGAAGCTGACCACCATGGCCGGACCCCTCTCTACTATGCAGCTTTTTCTGGATGCCACAAATTGGTCCAGCAATTACTGGAGCTCGATATCTCGAGTGCATATGTAGTGGACAGAGATGGTCTTTCGTCACTTCATGCAGCAGCGAGTAATGGCCATGCCAAGGTTATAAAAGAGATTATTCGGCAATGCCCAGACGCTGGAGAATTGGTAGACCTGAAGGGCCAAAACATTCTTCATGTTGCAATCCTAAGCGGGAAAGCAAACGTTGTCAGATGCATATTGGAAACCATTGAGCTCGAGGGCCTAATAAATCAGCCCGATCACAACGGTAATACTCCTTTACATCTAACTATCATGGAAAGGAGAAGTTGGATAGCGGCTTACCTATTGTGGGATGCGAGAGTTGATCAAACAGCCCGGAACACAAAAGGGGAAACCGCCTTCGATGTAGATGAGCCAACCAAGGAACCGCGTATCATTCCCTCGGTAGGTATACTCTTGCCAGGCCGTAATTCACTGAAATTTGTGAAATCTCCTGGCCATAATTCGAAATTTAAGTTGTCTTCATTTCACTTGCAGGTCGTGATGCTGAATTGGCGACAACTACGCCTCCCACATCTTTGGAATCTCCGAGGAGAATTTCTCCCCTGTAAAAATGAAGAAAAAGCTGGTGTCTTGACTTCAGAACAAACTTACAAGCAAAATTGTCAGACCTTACTGATGGTTGCGACGCTCATCACAACCGTGACGTTCGCAGCGGCTTTCACAATGCCCGGCGGTTATAACAACGACACCGGCCCGGGCCAAGGAGTGGCCCTTCTTCAGTCAAGTGGTTTTCTCAAGCAGTTCATCATCTCTGACACTATCGCGATGACCTGCTCTATAATGGCCTCTTCCATCATACTCTGGGGCACTGCTTTCAGCAAGAGATTTTACATGCATTGCTACGTGACTGCAGCTGTGCTGACATTCATCGCGCTGCAGTCGACTGCCATGTCATTCAATACGGGTCTCTTGGCTGTGTTACCTGACCAAACATATGTCCACACCATGATCTGCATAGTTAGCGGTGTCTTCCATGTTAACACCTGCTTGTTTCTCTTCAGACTGGCCCAGATTTTTTCCTTCTCTGAGATTTGCCTCTCCTTGATTTCCCGCCTCAGAAGGATCAAGCGTATCATCTATTCCCACATAGCAAAGAAGTAACATTCTTCAGCATTGTTATGTTGGAGAAATTACTGACAACTCTTCCCCTTGTGGATTTGGTGAAATCTGCAAGAAAACATCAGAGTTTTTTCTTTTTTTTTTTCATTTTTGGGATTGTTTGCTTACATGCTTTTATTAATTCTGTGATACCTGGAGCTGTTTCCAGAAGATCTCAGAGCCATCATCCATGATCCAACAAAATGGCTTCATCCCTCATTTTTTGGACATAAAACAGCCTGATGAATCATGATCAAACACAAACACTGTCAAATGATTGACCTTGACTCTTTCATCACTTTCGCTTGATACCGTAACACTTCTGTTCAAAGTGAGACTCCGATGATTTGCTTGTCCAGAGTCTAGCCTCAAGATGTCATTGTTCGTGGAAATTCAGGAAAAACTCTAGGACTAAATGTAACATCTTGGGTTTACACTATGTAATATTATTCGCTTTGGGCCCACTGACCCTCGCAGCTTTAAAATGCGTTTCACACAAAACTTCCGTTGTGCTAAGAACAAAGCCTTGAGGGAGGCCCGTAGCTAGGATGGCGGTGCGTCCGCGTCAGTGCGGGAGGCCCAAAGAGGACAATAGTGGGTTGGGCTGAGGGATGGCAATGCGGCTGCGCCTCTACCCCAGACAACGCGTTTTTAGCCGTGAGAGTCAATGGACCCAAAGCAGATAATATTACACAGTGTAAACTCAGGGTGTTACATTAAACCTTCCCAAACGTGTTAAAACTTGGCATTGACTTTCGGAACGTGTCTTAAAAGTCATTGAGTCATACCCTCGCATTCACATTAGATACTGCAGTGCAGGTCCTCACGTTTTTCATAATCTGCGAGGAAAAATCAAGAGCTAACTGCCAAGATGTTTTGGCAAATGACCTGCAGGTCCGACTTCGGACCATGCAACACAAATAAAAAAAATTCTTTGTACAACGTTGGAGAATGACTTTTTGGCAATTTGGGCATATTTAGTAACGTTTCTGTTTTTTCATTTTCTGTTCTTTTGTTGCCTTTAACAGAAAAAAAGCATAAATCTGTTTAGTAACATTAGTTAGATTTTTGGTTCCCTGAAACTAAAAAGTGATCAGGGAATAGATTTTGAAGAGAAATAAGAAGTAAAAAAAAATCTACATTTCTGTTTCTGGAACAAAAAAAGAAACAATAGATAAACAAAATCAGCTCTCCCTCTTGCACAAGATATTTTCATACTAAACAATAAAACCATAAATCATAAAGCCTAAACCTTAACCTTGAAACCCTAAACCCCAAAATCCTAAACCTTAACCCGCAAACCCTAAACCCCAAAGCCTTAAACCTCAATACCCAAACCTAAAACTTATAACACTAAAATGAAAAACCCAAAACCCTAAACTCTAAAACCTCAAAACCCAAACCCTAAACCTTCTAAACCCCAAATCCTAAAACCAAAATCCCAAACCCAAAACTCGAAACACTAAACCCTAAACCCCAAAACTCCAAACCCGAAATCCTAAAATCGTAATTCCAAACCCTAAATCCTAAACGTTAAATCGCAAAACCCCGAACCCTAAACCATAAACTCCAAACCCTAAACTATAAACCCTATACCCTGAATCCTAAGCCCTAATACCCAAAACTCGAATCCCTAAAATCCTAAATCCTAAACTCTAAACTCAAAATGCTAAACCTAAAACCCCAAACCCGAAATTCCAAAATCTAAACCCCAAACCCTAAATCCTAAAATCCAAAATCTAAAACCCCAAACCCTAAACCTCAAAACCGAAATCCTAAAACCCTAACCCCTAACCCCAAATCCTAAAATCCTACACCCTAAACTGCAATTTCCTTGACCACCACCCGGTATTTAATTTGTCTATAAGGAGTAATTTTCTTTATGATTGTATTAAGGTCATCCAATTCTATATCATAATATATTATTTTTCTATTTATAGTCCAATTTTATCCAAACATAAATTGTTAAGTCCCCTAAACTGCAATTTCCTCGACCACCACCCGATTTTTGCTTTATCTATAAGGAGTAATTTTCTTTATGATTGTCTTAAGGCCATCCAATTCTATATAATAATATGTTATTATTCTATTTCTAGTCCAATTTTATCTAAACATGAATTGTTAAGTCTTCACCGATAATTTTATAATTAAATGAAAAAATTGGGAGTAGAAATTTTTAGTGTATGATCAAACGTATTTTTGTTCTTTTTCTACTCCAGGAATATAAATTTTGTACAGTTACGGAACAAGTTTTTTTACTCAAAAACTCATCTAGGGAATAGAAATAAAAAAACTATTTCTAAACAGAAATTGTTTCTATGAACAGAAACGTTACCAAATAGACTTTTAATCATTTCTCAATCGAGAATCACTCTTCCAAGATTACATTCCTATTTTTCTTTTTTCCTGTTTTAATGGCTTTCTGTTCCTTTTCTCTTTTTCTTTTTTTATTTTTTTGCTAGGTCCTTTTTCTCTTTCTCGTACAGAGCTCTTGTTTCTTTTGAAATATGGTAATTTTGGTTGGTCATCAGTGCACCAACCAAAAAAAACATTTGTCAGGACATTTTCCACTTAAATTCAATCAATGCAACTGGTAAAACAAAAAAAAAACAAATAAGCAAATAAAATATGCGATTTTATGCTGTGAGGATGTGATCAAGTGCAAAATATCGTAAATTACATTTTCCTTTATTTTACAATATTCTATAAAAAATCATTTTAGTTGTTCCATAACAGCTGAACGGTTATATGGTTATACATCAACTGCAGTTGCATCTGCCGCATCGACGAAAAATTTTACTTAATATAAGCGATGATTCCTTTTAAGTTTCGATCTAATCACCAAAGTCAATCTTGGCTCCGCAGATAGGAGGACATATTTAGGTTCCACACCCCACAGACAATGATTGCTCATATTTGCGTTGCTGGTTTACAACATCTCCGCCGGGCAACGTCAGGGCTCATTCTAGGCAAAACTGCCTTTAACATAGATGAGCTAACCAAGGAAACACGTGTTATTCCTTCGGTAAGTATACTATTGCCCGGCCATAATTCAATGAAATTTATGAACTCTCCAAGCCATGATTCTAAATCTAAATTGTCTTCCTTTCACTTGCAGGTCCCGATGGTGAACTGGCAACAACTACGCCTCCCACATCATTGGAATTTTCGAGGAGGATTTCTCCCCAGTACAAATAAACAAAAGGCTGGTGTCTTGGATTCAAAACAAACTTACAAGCAAAACTGTGAGACGTTATTGATGGTCGTGACACTCATCACAACTGTCACGTTTGTAGCAGCTTTCACAATGCCCGGCGGTTATAACAATAACGCTGGCCTAGACCAAGGAGTGGCCCTTCTCCGGTCAAGCTGTTATCTCAAGTCGTTCATTATCTTCGACACTATCGTGATGACCTGCTCGATAATGGCCGCTTCCCTCATACTCTGGGGCGCTGCTTTTGGGAAGAGACCTTACATGCATTGCTACGTGATTGCAGCTGTGCTGACATGCATCGCGTTGCAGTCGACTGCAATATCGTTCTTGTCCGGTCTCGTGTCTGTTCTACCTGACCAAGCGTATGTCCACACCATGAATAACATAGTTGGCGATGCCTTCCATGTTAACACCTACTGGTTTCTCTTCACACTGGCACAGATTTTTTCCTTCTCTGAGATCTGCCTCTCCTTGATTTCCCGCCTCAGAAGGCTCAAGCGTATCATCAATTCCCACAAAGTAAACAAATGACATTCTTCGGCAATGTTATATTGGAGAAATTGCTGACAACTTTGCCCCTCGGGGATTTAGTGAAATCTGCAGGAAACCATCGCTCAGTTTTTTTCTTTTTTTTCTTTTTCAAGCCAACAAAACCCAACCGTTGTTTACTTATATGCTTCTACTAATTCCATGATACCTGGAGCTGTTTCCACAAGATCTCACAGCCACCGTCCTACAGAATGACTTCATCTCTCAATATTTTGACATAAAACAGTCTGATTAATTATGATTAACACACTAACACGGTCAAATGATTGACCTCGACTCTCACATCACTTCCACTTGATCCCTCAACACTTTCTATTCAAAGTAAGACTGCGCTGATTTGCTTGTCCAGAGTCTAGGACACGAGATGTCAATGTCTGTGGAAAATTCAGAAAAAAAAACACTTGACATTTGGCTCTCCATACCATTCCTCCAAACGTGGTAAACTTGGCTTTGACTTCCCGAATGCGTTTAAAAGTCATCGAGTCATACCCTCGGACTCCCATTAGATGCCGCAGCGCAGGTCCTCACGTTATTCATTAACTGCAAGGGAAAATCAACGACCAACTGCCAAGATATTTTGGCAAAGGACCTGCAGGTCCGCCTTTGGACCATGCGGACTAAAAAAAAAAAAAAAGAAGACCTTGTACAACGTTGGAGAATTGACCTTTTTGGCAATTTGAGCCACGGTGCGATAAATAGCCATCCATATTCCTTCGCTTATCATTCCTGCGTTGAAGGAAATGGAGACGCTGGCCGCACCGTTACTCTTGAAATTTTGGACAGCTTGTTTGTCCGGTTTTCCTAAATCAATCACGGTTTTACTAGCATAACAATCTTTTGAGTCACCATGAGAGAAAAAGCTTGTGAGGCATAAATTATTAGGACATTTTCCACTTAAATTCAATCAATGCAACTCGTAAAACCAAAAAAAAAATTAAAACTTTGGATTTTACGCTATGAGGATGTGATCAAGTAAAAATATCGTAAATTACATTTTCCTTTATTTTACAATATTCTCTAAAAATTTATTACATTTCGTCATAATCAAGTACACACGATGTCATAAATTGCATTTTTGTTTAGTTTTGCAATGTCGCACCACCTTTGACGACATTTTATTCTAACCAGGTGCAACATGTTATAAAGTATGAGAAAATATGATTTTTTTTAGAATTAAGACTATGGTAGTATACAAAGAATTTCCGACGTAACGTCATAAGTGCAGCACTTTATAAAAAGCGAATTTCTTTTATGTAAATTATTGACTAGTTTTATCTTAATCAAGTGAGTGTCATAAGTTTCTTGTTCGTTGTAAGAAACATAAATATTGGGACAATTACCGAGACTTAAACGTCGTGCATTGTTTCGACCAAAAAAAAATGTCGTACAATGTGAATATTTCTATTTAATGATCGTTACGAGATTACATATTATAACAAAATGTAGAGGTAAAAAAGAAGAAGAAGATCGTACTTCAAAGTTGTTCACAAAGGAGAGACAGGATGAAGATGGAGATTCAAGAGAAGTAGTTAGCAAGAACAAATAATGGTTTTTAACTTTAATTTTCTTGTCAGGGAATTGTCTTATTTTTTCATGTAAAGAATAAAATCTATAAACATCCAGACGCTGGTTCTTCTTGGAATGAAAATTGTGATCAACATAGCACCGTTAGAAACTCAATCTATCAGCATTGTCATGCTAGCTAGACTATTATCTCAAAGTACTAACAATCCTACAGAGTACAGAGAATACTGCATGACAAAAATTGTAGGCTAATTGTTACGCCCCGAATCCCGCGGACACGCAACACCCCTCTTCGATCGTTGAGATGCGACGTCCAAAGACTCATCGCCGACCCTTCATTTTATCTTTTAATTACGTATGCGGAAGCGATCACAAAAATCCCTAGACAACAACAATAAATAGGGATAGTCAGGAAAACAAATCACAACAGTCAAACAATATTATTTTGATTTTCACTTGATTAACCCCTGAGAACATTCTTACAAGGCCACTTCGGGCGTTTCCACAATAAGCCAACAAAAGGATAACAGGCTGGGGTTAAACTACTCCACCAACAGGTCGATCCCAAAAAGCCAGCTTCCAGACACCCTGAACCAAACTGAGTGCAACAACATGCTAAGGGCCTGAAAAATGGTTAACAATAACAAATGAAATGAAAGTCTCAAAAAGTTAACGGCCTAAGCCCCGCATAGGAGGCCAACTCGCACGAGGGTCCCTAACCAAGCAATACAGCATCAACAACAACATTATAAAACAACCATAGGCATCCTTACCTCGCCTTGGTACACTTGCTGATGAAATGAACATGTCACATACTCGAAGCATTAAAATAGATTTCCTATGCATCAATGCATCATAGGCGTACGTGTCTCGATTATAAGATAGAATCCACTTGGGCACGTCCCATACCATGCCTAGCAGTTTCTACCACATAATCAGGCACTATGCATCACATGTATTCCAGTTATTACGCTCCCTCGGAGCCACTACACATCAAGCGATCTGCAGCAAGATGGCGGTCTTCCGGTAAAAACTGGGCTCCGTCTTGCCCCATCGAGCACGGCTACGTCAAACGATACACAGGATGATGGCATTTCAGTACGGCAATATCAAACGATACACAGTAAGATGGTATCATGTACGGAGCATCGAATCCGCCCTCGGGCCGCGATTCGACATCTGGAGTATCGGCAATCCAGATAATCTCCAGACATCTGATAAACCGAGCGCGATACGCAGCAGACCTCGATAAACCGGGCATTATCAAGTGATACACAGTGAGATGGCTCCAACGTGTGACCACATGAGCACACAAGTATTCCAGCCAATTATTATCTTTTCAATTAGTCCATGCATCCATGAATAGTGCTCACACAATACCGCATAACAAACCAAGTGGTCGCACATATAAACAGTCAATCAATACTTGCAAGTTTTGATACCAAACATGATTATCAACCACAAAGCATCACTATCATATCTTGGCATAACAATAAAAATAGTTTAATTCCAAAAATCTCATCAATTTTCATTTGAAAACTTCCATTCAAAACAATTTGTCACATAGCCAAATTAATACGACGATTTACTGCATAATCGCCCCCATTCAAGCTAGAAATCATAATTTGAGATTCAAGATTTTCCGAAATAATAATGAATAAATTCGGAAATTAATTATTTAATAATATCCGAAAATAATTTATTTTCAAAAATTCAAAATATTTTCTCGAATCATAACCATTCAAATCATTTGCCATAAACGCCAACTTATACGGCGAAAATCCAACATTGGCATCACAATTTGACGTTAGAAATTTTCTGAAAATAATAATATTTAATTTCGGAAATTAATTATTTAATAATAAAATATTAATATTTAAATCCGAAAATAATTTATTTAATAAAATAATCAACAATAATAAATTAATTGATAACTTATCACAAACACAACGATAACCTATCATCCAATCCCCAATAACCTATCGTCACATCCAAAAATAACATATCATGCGAACGATAACCTATCGCCAAAGGTTATCTAATAATCCAACATTAACTTATGCACTAAACTTAATTAACCAACCATTAACTTAATTTAATCTTAATTAAACTACCCTAAGCAAGTTTAATACCCTAAACACGAGATTAGGGATTAACTTACTCGGCTAACGCCGGTGAAGGCGCGAGGATGACGGCGGCGATGAGGACGGTCTTTGGTGGTTTCCGGCTCGGCACGGCAAGTAGCGGACGATGGCGAACGGAAGCGACGAAGAAGCGGCCACTGTGGGTTGCTCTGGTGCGACCTAGGGGTGCTAGACAGCGACGGTGAGCGGTGGAGACGAGCGGCGGAGGTGGACGGCGGAGCTGGTCGGCGGCGAGCTCGGCCGGGCAAGCGGCAAGCACGCGAGTGAGCGGCGGTCGCAGCGGCGAGCTTGCTGCTCCCGCGAACAAGAACAAGGGAGGAGTGGCCAGGGGAGTTCGGCGGTGACGGTGGTGGCTGGACGGCTTGGACGGCAGCGCCCCCAGCAGATCTGGTCGTCACGGCTCCAACACGACCAACAGTCGCGTGAACCGGGGAAGAAAAGGGAGAGGAGGGGTGGTGACGACGGCGACGGCTACGAGCTCTAGCGAGGCACACGGGGGAGCCAGGGTGGACGACGCACGGCGGCGTGCATGGTGGGGGTTGGTGAGAGGAGTGGGTGGGGCGGTCAGACGCAAGGGGGAAAGTGACCAGAGAGAGAGGGAAAATGGTCACATCTCATTCAAGTGCGATCCGACTATCACAATTTAAATCTGAAAACGATCTAACAGTCCCCGAAAATCCTAATTAATAATTAGGAGAAAGGGCAAAAAGATATTAATAAAAACACACTGCGAGAGAGGTCTACCAGTCCAAATTCGCATCCGATCAAAAATTCACTTTTCACATATCCCGGGCAATATCGAGGTGGGCCACAATAATATCGACACCAACAAATTAAATTCGTCACGAAACTCCGAAATATTCGACACCAAAGTTCGGGCTCTAAATAACGGCCAAATTCGATCGAATGCGATTCTAGCGAAATCTCAATTTTAAAAATAATAACCGGGAGTGATCAGTTCCCGGGCAAAATTTTATTATAAGCACATTGACAAATTACATATTTTTTAAATCCCAAAAATTGGTTGAAATTCGGAATGTCACACTAATTGTCCAATTTATTTTACAATATGATCACGTACAAATGAGCTAGGATTGGTGGATCTTTGCCCTCAATTAGAAATTAATTCTTGAAACTCAATGTACATTGAAACCAACTTCAATTTTTTAAAAAATTACTAATTGTTGATCGATCTATCTTGACATGATAAATTAGATGTTCCATACCCACTTGACCGATCTAGAACTCATTTTTAGTGAAGGGTTTAAGAGCTTCCTAGACATGTGACATTTTGTTATATCCATCTTAATCACTCATATGGGTAACTAACACTATTAATTTCCTCTTTCGTCTTTCTTTTTTTGCCATTTTTTCTTTCCTTTCTCTCAAAGGGAATTCATATTATCTAATAAGCATTTCCACGGAAAAGGTCTTCAATTCAATATGAGGGTTGGATAAAAGGAGAAAAAACATGGTCCGCCAGATTTGCTTTGGAAAACCGAATTTCCATCGTAACATACTAAAGTTAAAATAAAGTTCCGAAAGCAAAAATGATCAAACCTACATTTAATTGAGAAAATTTATGGTGAATAAGAAAAATTAATGACACATAGACCGTAAGACTTTACGAATTGCAAAAGAAAGTTATGATCACTCAGACATTTTACTAACAATAAAATAAAAAAAATTTACCTCTAACTTATTGGTGCCGAGCTTAGCACCACCCCGTGGGCCAGCACGGTCCAATGGTGTCATGCTTCTTGCTGGGACACTATGGCTTGGTTATTCTTTTAGAACCTTTTTAGCTGTTCTACAATAGCATGATAGTTATATGGCCGTTTCATCAGCTGCAATTGCAACCGCCGCATCCACAAGCAATTTTACTTAATATAATCGCCGATCCCTTTTAAGTTTCGATCTAATCACCAAAGTCAATCTTAGGTCCATAGATTGGAGGGCATATTTGGATTCTGCACCCCACGGACAATGATTTGCTCATATTGGCATTCCTGATTTCCCACACCTCCACGGTATAAAGCCAGGGCTGATTCTAGCAAAATTTTCCGATCACCGGTGGCCATTAATCTCTGGTGTTCGCGTGCCTCGCCGGTGGAAGATTTAGTCAAGAGCATTGCTGGCCTAACAGCACTGTTAGCTAACGGTGCAATTCATATCACATGTTGAGAGAGCAATAGTTCTTATTTTAAGAAACAAATCTACTCAAATCATTCAAGGTGGAGAATTAAGGTGAAGACGCCACCGTTCCATTTGGAAGACTTATGGCAACTTCAGCTAATCATTTCCCTTTAGTCAAAATTTTGAGAATTTTCTAAAGAATCAACGTCAACTAGCGTAGCGTATCCAGCACGACGGCCTTCATCAC
Source organism: Syzygium jambos (assembly GCA_031216235.1). NCBI lineage: Eukaryota > Viridiplantae > Streptophyta > Magnoliopsida > Myrtales > Myrtaceae > Syzygium > Syzygium jambos. Next base: position 4,476,939 of record CM062225.1, on the reverse strand, counting down.
CGATTCGCCTTGTGTTTTTCCAACTTCTGGACGTAAGAGTCGCGCCGTTTGACCTTGGATATGCGCGAACCCCCCTTTACGCGCTAGTCAATTCGGTTGAAGCCATGCTGGCTCCGATGCGACGGGAGTGTCTCCACTCTAGGTTTTAGGACACGACCGAACCTATGCTGTCCCAATCTGAGGCAGTGACGTTCTAGAATGTGCTCAGAAGTCATTTGCGGGCATTGACGTTGGGCACTTCAGGCACTAACGGTATCCACAGGACGAACTGGAAAGGCGTTTATCAACAATTTAAACTGCCGAGGCTCTTTGGCTGAGGCGTTGGAAAGCAAACTTATTCTCCAAGTTGGAAGCTTTCTGTCAAATTACTCCCCCTTTCTGGGAAACTGGTATTACCATCTATACAATCGGAGCGACCTTAGTTTATTCCTCTCCCGAGAAAATGGATCCGAGGCTGTACCGATATGCTAGCTCTGGTGATATTCGCTCCCTCAAGGAGCTTCTTGGTAGAGATCCGAGCCTACTCCTTGGGCGCACTCCTCAAGGAAACACGGCCCTGCATGTTGCCGCTAGATTTGGACAAAGACCAGTTTTCGAGGAGATTTATAGTCGATGCAAGTCCCTTCTCGTGCAGCCGAATTCCGAGGGAGACACTCCTCTGCATGTAGCATCAGGGGGTGGCCATCTTTCTGTTGTGAAGTTTCTAGTCACAGAGATCACATCCACCTCTCCTTCTCAGCTAGACATTGAAAGCGGCTGCGACCGCAATTTTGAGATGCTAAGACAGGGAAATAGAAGGAACAACACAGCCCTGGATGAGGCGATCAGAAACGGTCACTCACAAGTGACTAGGTTGTTAATAAAAGCCGATTCTCACTTTGTACTTTACGAAAATAGTGAGGGAGAATCCCCATTGTACCTGGCTTCTAGAGGGGGCATGGAAGAGATTGTAAATTGGATCTTGACATCGTGCCCTTTATCTGCTCATGGTGGATCAGATGGCCAGACGGCATTGCACGCTGCTGTGAGCGCAAGACATTCTGGTAACTCTCTATTCCTTGACCTGCAAGATATCATGCTCTAACGTGTTAACAAAGATACTAAGTTCTTGTACCGAGTTCAACTATCATGTAATCTGATGTAGCAACAGAGTCCCGGTAGCTACTGATGGAAAATTTGGCATTTATGCTTATACAAAGTAAAAAATCTTTTCAACTTCCGTTAGATATTGCTTAGCCCCAATAGTTGCAAGTTCTGCACGCTTTAAAGAATATTTGGTTCATGCATCACAGATATAGTGAAAGCCCTCCTTAGAGCAAAGCCGGAGCTTATCAAAGAAGCTGACCACCATGGCAGAACCCCTCTCTACTATGCAGCTTTTTCTGGATACCACAGATTGGTCCGACAATTGTTAGAGCTCGATATCTCGAGTGCATATGTAGTGGACATAGATGGTTTTTCGTCACTTCATGCAGCAGCGAGTAATGGTCATACCAAGGTTATAAAAGAGATTATTCGACAATGCCCAGATGCTGGGGAATTGGTAGACCTAAAGGGCCAAAACATTCTTCATGTTGCAGTGCTAAGTGGGGAAGCAAATGTTGTCAGATGCATATTGGAAACCTTTGAGCTCGGGGGCTTAATAAATCAGCCTGATCACAACGGCAATACTCCTCTGCATTTAACGATCATTGAAAGGAGAAGTTGGATTGCAGCTTACCTGTTGTGCGATGCGAGAGTTGATCGAACAGCTCGGAACATAAAAGGCGAAACTGCCTTCAACATAGACGAGCTAACCAAGGAAACATGTGTAATTCCTTCGGTAAGTATACTATTGCCCAGCCATAATTCAATGAAATTGATGAATTCTCCGGGCCATGATTTTAAATCTAAATTGTCTTCCTTTCATTTGCAGGTTCCGATGGTGAACTGGCAACAACTACGCTTCCCACATCATTGGAATTTTCGAGGAGGATTTCTCCCTAGTACAAATGAACAAAAGGCCGGTGTCTTGGATTCAGAAGAAACTTACAAGCAAAATTGTCATGCGTTATTGATGGTCGCGACACTCATCACAACCGTGACGTTTGCAGCAGCTTTCACAATGCCCGGCGGTTATAACAATAACGCTGGCCTAGACCAAGGAGTGGCCCTTCTCCGGTCAAGCAGTTATCTCAAGCCGTTCATTATCTCCGACACTATCGCGATGACCTGCTCGATAATAGCCGCTTCCCTCATACTCTGGGGCGCTGCTTTTGGGAGGAGACCTTATGTGCAATGCTACATGATTGCGGCTGTACTGACATGCATCGCGCTGCAGTCGACTGCAATATCGTTCTTGTCGGGTCTCGTGGCTGTTCTACCTGACCAAGCGTATGTCCACACCATGACTTACATAGTCGGCAGTTTCTTCCATGTTCACACCTGCTGGCTTCTTTTCAGACTGGCACAGATTTTTTCCTTCTCTGAGATCTGCCTCTCCTTGATTTCTCGCCTCAGAAGGCTCAAGCGTATCATCAATTCCCACAAAGTAAACAAATGACATTCTTCGGCAATGTTATATTGGAGAAATTGCTGACAACTCTGCCCCTCGGGGATTTAGTGAAATCTGCAGGAAAACATCGCTCAGTTTTTTCTTTTTTTTCGTTTTCAAGCCAACAAAACCCAACCGTTGTTTACTTATATGCTTTTACTAATTCCATGGTACCTGGAGCTGTTTCCAAAAGATCTCAGAGCCACCATCCAACAGAATCACTTCATCTCTCAATATTTTGACATAAAACAGTCTGATTGTTAAAATATGTCTCGAGTTTAAGTCCAATAAATGAAACCCGACTCGAAATTGATTATATGAGAATGTCTGCTGTGGAAATATATATATTTCCTGTTCGGCGTTGGAGAAAGAAAAAAAAAATAGGCTTTCCTATTTGTCTTGATAATGTATTTGTGTGGAAGAGATTGTCGGCAAGCAAATCGTCCAAGGAAAGAAATAATAAAAAAAGGGAGATTACGTGAGTCAATTTCCTTGCTGAGTGCATTCGAGAGTCGGTCAAAGAAAGATAAAAAAGAGGAAAGTTGACTTTCGTTGACCGAATCCCACTTGATTATGTTTCCCTCTGCAGTACGTGTAGCGATTTGTTGCACTTCTTCAGACGGTGGACATATGAGCATGTTTATATATATTAGCGGGTTGCTCGGTTGGTCAATAGACAGAAAAGAGCTATTGTTGATAAAGAAGTCTTGAAGCGCCGCGGTTGACGTAAAGACGTTCGTGAGTGCTTGGTGATAGGTGTTTTCGTGGATTTTTGTTCGTGAATTACATCCAAGAAGAATCAGTGTTCAAGCGTAAATCTTGTGATAAGATTTGTGTACAATTCTTTTGCGAGATTGAGAGATTATTTCGTGAGAAATTGTGGGGCTAAATACTGTATGAGTTATTGGGTGTAATTAGGGTTTGGGAAACACCAAGAGTGTTTGAGTGACTCGAGTGTGATTATAATCTCCGTTGTATCGCTTGATCTATAGTGGAATTTCGTGCTGCTCTCCCCGTGGACGTAGGTCGCTACGACCGAACCACGTAAATCTGGTGTCCGATTTATTTTCTTATTCTGTCAAATTTATTGTTCGATCGCTTGGCTTCCGCAACACTGATTAATTATGATTAAAACACTAACACGGTCAAATGATTGACCTCGACTCTCACATCACTTCCACTTGATCCCTCAACACTTTCTATTCAAAGTAATATTGCGCTGATTTGCTTGTCCAGAGTCTAGGACACGAGATGTCAATGTCCGTGGAAAATTTATAAAAAGAAACACTTGAGATTTGGCTCTCCATGCCATCCCTCCAAACGCGTTAAACTTGGCATTGACTTCCCGAATGCGTTTAAAAGTCATCGAGTCATACCCTCGGACTCCCATTAGATACCGCAGCGCAGGTCCTCACGTTATTCATTAACTGCAAGGGAAAATCAACGACCAACTGCCAAGATATTTTGGCAAAGGACCTGCAGGTCCGACTTTGGACCACGCGGACAAGAAAAAAAGACTTTGTACGACGTCGGAGAATTGACCTTTTTGGCAATTTGGCATGCCACGGTACGATAAATAGCCATCCATATTCCTACACTTATCATTCCTGCGTTGAAGGAAATGGAGACGCTGGCCGCACTGTTACTCTTGAAATTTCGGACAACTTGTTTGTCTGGTTTTCCTAAATCAATTAGGATTTTGCTAGCATAACAGTCTTTTAAGCTACTATGAGAGAAACAGCTTGTTGTGAGTCACAAATTATTAAAACATTTTCCACTTAAATTCAATCAATGCAACTCGTAAAACCAAAAAAAAAATTAAAACTTCGGATTTTACACTCTAAGGATGTGATCAAGTAAAAAATATCATAAATTACATTTTCCTTTATTTTACAATATTCTATAAAAATTTATTACATTTCGTCATAATCAAGTACACACAATGTCATAAATTGCATTTTTGTTTAGTTTTGCAACGTCGCATCACCTTTGACAACTTTTTATTCTAACCGGGTGCAACATATTATAAAGTATGAGAAAATATGATTTTTTTAGAATTCAGACTATGGTAGTATACAAAGAATTTCCGACGTAACGTCATAAGTGCAACACTTTATAAAAAGTGAATTTCTTTTATTTAGATTATTAACAAGTTTTATCTTAATCTAAGTGACTGTCATAAGTTTCTTGTTTGTTGTAAGAAATATAAATATTGGGACATTTACCGAGACTTACACGTCGTGCACTGTTTCGACCAAAAAAAATGTCGTACAATGTGAATATTTCTATTTAATGAGCGTTACAGTATTACATATTATAACAAAATGTAGAGGTAAAAAAGAAGAAGATCATACTGCAAAGTTGTTCACAAAGGAGAAACAGGATGAAGATGGAGATTCAAGAGAAGTAGTTAGCAAGAACAAATAATGGTTTCTAATTTTCATTTTCTTGTCAGGGAATTGTCTTATTTTTCATGTAAAGAATAAAATCTATAAATATCCAGAAGCTGGTTCTTCTTGGAATGAAAATTGTGATCGACATAGCACCGTTAGAAACTCAATCTAACAGCACCATCACGCTAGCAAGACTATTATCTCAAAGTACTAACAATCCTACAGAGTACAGAGAATACTACATGACAAAAATTGCAGGCTAATTGTCCAATTTATTCTACAATATGATCACGTATGGACAAGCTAAGATTGGTGGAACTTCGCCCTCGATTAGAAATTAATTCTTGAAACTCAATGTACACTGAAACCAAGTTCAATGTTTTTTTTAATTACTAATTGTTGATCGATCTATCTTGACATGATAAATTAGATGTTCCATATCCACTTGACGGATCTAGAACTCATTTTTAGTGAAGGGTTTAAGAGCTTCCTAGACATGTGACATTTTGTTATATCCATCTTGTTGGAAACAACCGCGGAAAAATAAATACAGAACACAAGGATTTATGTGGTTCGATCGCAAGGTGATCTACGTCCACAGGTGAGGCAAAACAAGATTCCACTATAATCAAAGAGTGTGCAGTTTTCAGAAGTCGAAAAACGACTTAACAAAATTTCACAGCTCACAAATCTCTCACAAAACAAAAATCTCTCTGTCAATGAAAAAACCTAGCCACAGTATAAATAGTGCTCCCCCAAAAATTTCCTCGAGGGCGTAGCTCTCAAACCCCCCGAAACAATTGTTCGCTTACTCTAGCTTGGGCAGTCTGCCATAGAGATTTGTTCGCTTGCTCCAGGTTGGGTCTATCGGACCAACCCTCCGCGTCATGAACTAAATCTCAATTTTTTCTCCACTTTTGGGTCACACAAAAATATGTCTGGTTGGGTGATGAACCGAACCGAGTACATAAAATTCAAAACATATTTAACACATCTTAATCACTCGTATGTGTTACTAACACTATTAATTTTCTCTTTCGTCTTTATTTTTTCGCGATTTTTTCTTTCCTCTCTCTCAAAGGGAATTCATATTATCTAATAAGCATTTCTACGGAAGAGGTCTTCAATTCAATATGAGGGTTGGATAAAAGGAGAAAAAACATGGTCCGCCAAATTTGCTTTGGAAAACCGATTTTCCATCGTAACATACTAAAGTTAAAAGAAAGTTCCAAAAGCAAAAATGATCAAACCTTTAATTGTGAAAAGTTATGGTGAATAAGAAAAATTAATGACACATAGACCGTAAAACTTTACGAATTGCAAAAGAAAGTATTGTCACTCAAACATTTTACTAACAATAAAATAAAAGAAATTTACCTCTAACTTATTGGGCCGAGCTTGGCACGACCCCGTGGGCCGGCATGGTTCAATAGTGTCAGCTTCTTGCTGGGCCACTATGGCTTGGTTATTCTTTTAGAACCTTTTTAGCTGTTCTACAAAAACATGATAGTTATATGGCCGTTACATAAGTTGCATTTGCAACCGCCGCATCCACGAGCAATTTTACTTAATATAATCTCCGATCCCTTTTAAGTTTCGATCTAATCACCAAAGTCAATCTTAGGTCCATGGATTGGAGGGCATATTTGGATTCCGCACCCCACGGACAATGATTTGCTCATATTGGCATTCCTGATTTCCCACATCTCCACGGTATGAATGGAGTTTCCCAAGATCTGCGAATGCATGGCCACGGTATATCGCCAGGGCTGATTCTAGCCAAATTTTCCAATCACCGGCGGCCATTAGTCTCTAGTATTCGCATGCCTCGCCGGTGGAAGATTTAGTCAAGAGCATTGCTGGCCTAACAGTACTATTAGCTAACGGCGCAATTCATATCACATGTTGAGAGAGCAACAGTTCTTATTTTAAGAAACAAATCCACTCAAATCATTCAAGGTGGAGAATTAAACGTGGAGAAGCCACCATTCCATTTGGAAGACTTACGGCAACTTCAGCTAATCATTTACCTTTAGTCAAAATTTTGAGAATGTTCTAAAGAATCAACGTCAACTAGCGTAGCGTATCCAGCACGACGGCCTTCATCACCGATTCACATTGTTTTTTCCAACTTCTGGACGTAACAGTTGCGCCGTTTGACCTTGGATATGCGCGAACATCCCTTTACGCGCTAGTCAATTCGGTTATAACAATAATGCCGGCCCAGGCAAAGGAGTGGCCCTTCTCCGGTCAAGTGTTAGTCTCAAGTGGTTCATTGTCGCGACCGAACTCCCGAGCCCTTTTTGAACAACATACAAAAAGCAGGGGGGCCTCGCCTGGTACGTCCTAAGTCTAGGTTAAGGACTTAACTCGGGCTCTCCCAAGCCCATACCATATCGCGACTTAAGGTTTAAGTTTTTAACATGTAGGTGATTTACATGCAGGAGTCGCCACTAATCGATTTGGGGTAGGACGATTAGAAACCCAAATAGGGTGATGGGAGAATCACCCTATTCCTACGAACCAAAAATTAACTGGGTTCGGGGACTTGGTTACACTAGTTAGATAACTAATACCCTTTCGGTACCATTTTACCCTGTTCATTTTTTTTTGAAAACATTTGTCAAGCAGTTTGGATTGATTTTAGGACATTTCTCCTAACATGTAAGGTGTTCAAACGAGTGCATAATCAGAAATGATTAGCAGTCATGCAACCTATGGTTCTAGCCCTAACTAAGCCAGATGACATTCAAAATACGGCAGTTCATGCAATTGTATCAAAAACATGCATACTAACAATGCAACGGTAATAAAATAAAACAAGCAAAATACTACCGCACGACTTCAGGCTTATTGAATTTAAATAAAACAACAAAATGCATAATTATAAAGGATTAAAACACTCAGATAAGTCATACATAAAAAAAAAAATTTCGGAATTTTTTTTTTCGGATTTTTTTTTTGGAAAAAAAAATAAAAAAAACGAAAATATTATTATTTTTTTTTTGAAAATATTATTTCAAAATTTTTTTAAAATTAAAAAAAACGGAAAATAAAAAGGAAAATAAAAACTCCTTTTTTAAATTTTTTAATTTTTTTTAAATTTTTTAATTTTTTAATAAAATAATAATATAATAAAAAAGCGGAAAAGAAAAAGGAAAAGAAAAACCTTTTATTATTATTTTAAAAAACATATTTATTTTTATTTATATATTATTAATTTTTAAAAAAATAAAATAAAATAAAATACCGGTCGGGTCGGGTTCGGATTTGACCCGGGTCAACGGATCCGACCCGGGGTTGACCCGGGTCGGATCGGTCAATCCGGATCGGATCGGAACCGACCCGGGTCAACGGATCCGACCCGGGAATTGACCGGGTCGGATCTATCGATCCGGATCGGTTGGAACCGACCCGAGCCAACGGATCCGGCCCGGGCGTTGACCTGGGTCGGATCTGTCGATTCGGGTCGAATCCGACCCGAACGTCCAGACCCGTGGGAGAAAAACGCCGGCGAGGCCAAAATTGGCCATCCGCCGGCCAACCCAAACCGGCGCCGACCAAAATCCGGCCTCTGGGAACTCCAACAAACCTCGCCGGCCACCAGGGTCACCGTCCGACCGCCGCTCGCCGGCCGGCGACTCAAATTAAAACCGGCCTCACTGAAACATTTCGTCGAACAGTTAGCATGCGCAACCAAAACAAACGGTTTCCGACCTACCTCGGCAATCCGGCACACTCCGGGGACCTGAGTCACCTTCAACGACAGCCTACGGACGGCGAGGGACGACGGTATGGGCCGAGATTCGCGCGAGACGGCCGGCGCGAGTCCCGGCCAAACCGGGAGCAAAAACAGGGCAAAACAGAGCAGTTCGGGCCGGGGGACGACTCACCGGTCCGCGGCGCGTCTGGGAGGCTTCCGGCTGGTCTACTGGCGACGACGACCCTACTGACTCTCTCTCCTGCTCCGGCGTGGCCTCGGTACACTCAGGGCTCGCTCTTTCCTTCTCTTTTCTCTCTCGGTCTCTCTATTTCTGTTTCTCTGGAAAATGGCCGACCCGGGGGCTCTGGCTTCTTCACGGTGGCAACGACGTCGCTGGTTTGCTCCGGCGAGGCCTCAGTCACACACTCTCTCTCTCTATTCTCTTCTTTTTCTCTCTATTCTCTCTCGGTGTCTCTCTCTTTCCTTGCTCTGTTTCTCTCTCAAAAACGCCGACCGGGACCTCCTCTCCCTCTCTGGCTATATATAGCCGGCGATGACGATCCTGTGCTTCCCCCACGTCGGCTGACGACGGCCTGCACCGGCCTAGGCTCCGCGAATTCCGCGGCCATAGGCCGGTGCAGAGGGGGTACCTGTCCGGGACGCAGAGGGGAGCACAGGGAGCCGAGAGGGAGAAGGGGATGAGGGCTCCGGGAAAACAGGGGGGATGGGACTGGCCATTAAGGCCAGTCCCGCTGGCGTGCTCATCCGGGACTCCTCTGAGCTGAGGACGACGATGACGCGGCGGCTCCGGCGACGTCGGCGTGACGCAGAAAACAGGGGAGAACAGGGGCAGTGAGAGCGACGCGGCGGAGGGGAAGAGGAAGCCGGGCCGAGGCTGGGCCGGGCCCAGTCGCTCGCGGGAGGAAAGAAAGGGAAAAAGCGGGCCGAGCCCAGCCGGGGGGGAAAAAGAAAAGAAAGAAAAGGGCTGGGAGCCCATGCGCGGGGAAAAGAAAATGGAAAGAAAAGGGGGAAATGGGCAGGGTCGACCCGGCCCCGATCCGGCCCAGCGCGATTTTTTTTTTTAATTTTAATTAGACATTCTAATAGACCCTATTAAATATAAACATGCCTAATTTCTATATGCAATGCATTTAAATAGAAATGTTTTTTTGTTTTAGGAACTAAAAAATTAATTCCTAAATTTTTTGCACTTAATTTTGGGCAAATTAAAAATAGGTGTCAACATTCATCATCTCCGATACTATTGCGATGACCTCCTCGATAATGGCCGCTTCCCTCATACTCTGGGCCGCTGCTTTTGGCAAGAGACCTTATGTACATTGCTACGTGATTGCGGCTGTGCTGACGTGCATCGCGCTACAGTCGCCTGCAATATCGTTCTTGTCGGGTCTCGCTGCTGTTCTACCTGACCAAGCGTATGTCCACACCATGAATAAAATAGTCGGCAGTTTCTTCCATGTTCACAGCTGCTGGCTTCTCTTCAGACTGGCACAGATTTTTTCCTTCTCTGAGATCTGCCTCTCCTTGATTTCCCGCCTCAGAAGGCTCAAGCGTATCATCAATTCCCACAAGGTAAACAAATGACATGCTTCGGCAACGTTATATTGGAGAAATTGCTGACAACTTTGCCCCTCGGGGATTTAGTGAAATCTGCAGGGAAACATCGCTAAGTTTTTTTCTTTTTTTTCTTTTTCAAGCCAACAAAACCCAACCGTTGTTTACTTATATGCTTCTACTAATTCCATGATACCTGGAGCTGTTTCCACAAGATCTCAGAGCCACCGTCCAACGGAATGACTTCATCTCTCAATATTTTGATATAAAACAGTCTGATTAATTGTGATTAAAACACTAACACGGTCAAATTATTGACCTCGACTCTCACATCACTTCCACTTGATCCCTCAACACTTTCTATTCAAAGTAAGACTGCGCTGATTTGCTTGTCCAGAGTCTAGGACACGAGATGTCAATGTCTGTGGAAAATTCAGAAAAAGAAACACTTGAGATTTGGCTCTCCATACCATCCCTCCAAACGCTTTAAACTTGGCATTGACTTCCCGAATGCGTTTAAAAGTCATCGAGTCATACCCTCGGACTCGCATTAGATACCGCAGCGCAGGTCCTCACGTTATTCATTAACTGCAAGGGAAAATCAACGACCAACTGCCAAGATATTTTGGCAAAGGACCTGCAGGTCCGACTTTGGACCATGCGGACCAAAAAAAAAAAAGAAGACTTTGTACAACGTCGGAGAATTGACCCATTTGGCAATTTGGCATGCCACGGTACGATAAATAGCCATCCATATTCCTTCACTTATCATTCCTGCGTTGAAGGAAATGGAGACGCTGGCCGCACCATTACTCTTGAAATTTTGGACAACTTGTTTGTCTGGTTTTCCTAAATCAATCAAGGTTTTGCTAGAACAATAGTCTTTTGAGCCACTAACAAGAGAAACAGCATCTTGTGAGTCACAAATTATTAAGACATTTTCCACTTAAATTCAATCAATGCAACTCGTAAAACCAAAAAAAAAAAAAAATTAAAACTTCAGATTTTACGCTTCGAGGATGTGATCAAGTAAAAAATATCGTAAATTACATTTTCTTTTATTTTACAATATTCTGTAAAAATTTATTACATTTCGTCATAATCAAGTACACACGATGTCATAAATTGCATTTTTGTTTAGTTTTGCAACGTCGCACCACCTTTGACGACATTTTATTCTAACCAGGTGCAACATGTTATAAAGTATGAGAAAATATGATTTTTTTTAGAATTAAGACTATGGTAGTATACAAAGAATTTTTACAACGAATTTTGCGACGAATTCAAAAAAAACCCGGTATTGTTCGGCATTTTTTAAATTCGTGGGAAAATTCGTTGGAAATTTCCAAAGAATTTTCCCACAAATTTCAATTTTTCGGGCAATTATTTTGGTGTGTACAATTTTCGTTGCAAAATTCATGAGAAATTTCCCACGAATTTTGCAACGAAAACCCTATTCCTTCCTTATTCAACATTTTCGCGTTCATTATTCGGGCAATTTTGCAACGATTCTCAATTTACATATTCTCTCTCTCTCTTATCTCTCTCTCTCTCTCTTTCTCTCTCTCTCTCTCTCCTCCCTCTTAACGAGATCTGCATCGCCGAGGCCTGTCTGTGGAAGGAGGAGGCCTCTTCTGTCCCTGTTCGCCGTCTATTCGCTTCACGCCACACCGCTGCCGTCCCCGATCTCGCCCGAACTCAACCGGTTCCGACCCCAAATCCCGATCGGAGGAAGATGCACGCGTACTGGTCGGCGCACTCACTGAGGCATTGCTCCACCGCCGGGCCCAAGCTCCCCCTGCCGCTGCCGAGCATTCGGCCGATGAAGAGGGCAGTGTCCGTCGCATTCGCGGCGGCAAGGCTGAGCGCGACCGCCGTGAGCCAGGCCCTCGCCATGGCGGGCGAGCTCGAGCTCGCCCAGATCTGGGCGAGTTCTGGGCGACCTCGAGCTCGCCGGCGACAAGGCTGGCCCTCGCCGGCCATGGCGAGGGCCGAGCTCGCCATGGCCGGTGAGCTCGAGTTCGCCCAGAACTCGCCCAGATCTGGGCGAGCTCGAGCTCGCCAGCCATGGTGAGCTCGGCCCTCGCCGGCGACAAGGCTGGCCCTTGCCGGCAGCGAGGGCGATTTTTCGACCAAAAAAAAAAAATTTTTGTTGGAAAAGAAATTTTCACGATTTTTCAACCAAAAAAAAAATTTGTAATTTTTCCAACGAATTTAGCCACGAGTTTTCCAACGAATTTTCCAACGAAAAAAAATTCATCGCAAATTTCCAACGAAAATTGAAATTTTTCATTGGAAAAATTTACGACGACGAATTACCAACGAATTTTTTTTCGTTGGAAAATTCGTTGGAAATTCGTTTTCCAACGAATTTTTCCATATTTTTTGTTGGAAATTTCGTCGGAAAAAAGATGTTTTTTTTTGTAGTGGTTGATCGATCTATCTTGACATGATAAATTAGATGTTCCATACCCACTTGACCGACCTAGAACTCATTTTTAGTGAAGGGTTTAAGAGCTTCCTAGATATGTGACATTTTGTTATATCCATCTTAATCACTCGTATGTGTAACTAACGCTATTAACTTTCTCTTTCGTCATTATTTTTTCGCGATTTGTCTTTCCTCTCTCTCAAAGGGAATTCATATTATCTAATAAGTGTTTCTATGGAACAGGTCTTCAATTCAATATGAGGGTTGGATAAAAGGAGAAAAAACATGGTCCGCCAGATTTGCTTTGGAAAACCGAATTTCCATCGTAACATACTAAAGTTAAAAGAAAGTTACGAAAGCAAAAATGATCTAACCTACATTTAATTGAGAAAATTTACGGTGAATAAGAAAAATTAATGACACATAGACCGTAAAACTTTACGAATTGCAAAAGAAAGTCATGATCACTCAGGCATTTTACTAACAATAAAATAAAAGAAATTTACCTCTAACTTATTGTGCCGAGCTCGGCACAACCCCGTGGGCCGGCACGGTGCAATAATGTCATGCTTCTTGCCAGGCTGCTATGGCCTGATTATTCTTTTAGAACCTTTTAACCTGCTCTACAGTAGCATGATAGTTATATGGCCGTCACAACAGCTTCAATTGCAACCGCCGCATCCACGAGCAATTTTACTTAATATAATCGCCGATCCCTTTTAAGTTTCAATTTAATCACCAAAGTCAATCTTAGGTCCATGGATTGGAGGGCATATTTGGATTCCGCACCCCACGGACAATGATTTGCTCATATTGGCATTCTTGATTTCCAACATCTCCACGGTATAACGCCGGGGCTGATTCTAGCCAAATTTTCTGATCACCAGCGGCCATTAATCTCCAGTATTCGCGTGCCTTGCCGGTGGAAGATTTAGTCAAGAGCATTGCTGGCCTAACAGTACTGTTAGCTAACGGTGCAATTCATATCACAAGTTGAGAGAGCATCAGTTCTTATTTTAAGAAAGAAATCTACTCATATCATTCAAGGTGGAGAAGCCACCGTTCCATTTGGAAGACTTAGAGTAACTTCAGCTAATCATTTCCCTTTAGTCAAAACTTTGAGAATTTTCTAAAAAATCAACGTCAACTAGCGTAGCGTATCCAGCACGACGGCCTTTATCACCGATTCACCTTGTTTTTTCCAACTTCTGGACGCACGAGTTGCGCCGTTTGACCTTGGATATGCGCGAACCTCCCTTTACGCGCTAGTCAATTCGGTTGAAGCCATGCTGACTACGATGCGACGGGAGTGGGAGTGTCTCCGCTCTAAGTTTTAGGACATGACTGAACCTATACTGTCCCAATCTGAGGCAGCTGGCGTGTCGAACTTGACAGTTGACAGTGACTTTCTAGAATGTGCTCTGAAGTTTATCTGGGGGCATTGACGTTGGGCACTTCAGGCACTAAAGGCATTCACAGGACGAACTGGAAGGCGTTTATCGACTATTTAAACTGCCAAGGCTCTTTGGCTGAGGCGTTGGAAAGCAAACTTATTCTCCAAGTTGGAAGCTTTCTGTCAAATTACTCCCCCTTTCCGGGAAACCGGTATTACCATCTATACAATCGGAGCGACCTTAGTTTATTCCTCTCCCGAGAAAATGGATCCGAGGCTGTACCGATATGCTAGCTCTGGTGACATTCGCTCCCTCAAGGAGCTTCTAGGTAGAGATCCGAGCGTACTCCTGGGGCGCACTCCTCAAGGAAACACGGCCCTCCATGTTGCCGCTAGATTTGGACAAAGACCGGTTTTCGAGGAGATCTATAGTCGATGCAAGTCCCTTCTCATGCAGCCGAATTCCGAGGGAGACACTCCTCTGCATGTAGCTTCAGGGGCTGGCCATCTTTCTATTGTGAAGTTTCTGGTCACGGAGATCACATCCACCGCTCCTTCTCAGCTAGACATTGAAAGCGGCTGCGACCGCAATTTCGAGATGCTAAGACAGGGAAATAGAAGGAACAACACAGCCCTGCATGAGGCGATCAGAAACAGTCACTCACTAGTGATTAGGTTGTTAATAAAAGCTGATTCTCACTTTGTACTTTACGAAAATAGTGCGGGAGAATCTCCATTGTACCTGGCTGCTAGAGGGGGCATGGAAGAGATTGTAAATTGGATCTTGACATCGTGCCCTTTATCTGCGAACGGTGGATTAGATGGCCAAACAGCCTTACACGCTGCTGTGAGCGCAAGACATTTTGGTAACTCTCTATTCCTTGTCCTGCAAGATATCATGCTCTAAAGTATTAACAAAGATGCTAAGTTCTTGTACCGAGTTCAACTATCACGTAATCTGATGTAGCAAGAGTCCCGGTATCTACTGATGGAAAATTTGGCATATATGCTTATACAAAGTAAAAAATCTTTTCAATTTCCATTAGATATTGCCCAGCCCCAATACTTGCAAGTTCTGTGTGCTTAAAGAATATTTTGTTCATGTATCATAGGTATAGTGAAAGCCCTCGTAAGAGCAAAGCCGGAGCTTATCAAAGAAGCTGACCACCATAGCAGAACCCCTCTCTACTATGCAGCTTTTTCTGGATACCACAAATTGGTCCGGCAATTGTTGGAGCTCGATATCTCGAATGCATATGTAGTGGACATAGATGGTTTTTCGTCACTTCATGCAGCAGCGAGTAATGGCCATGCCAAGGTAATAAAAGAGATTATTCGGCAATGCCCAGATGCTGGGGAATTGGTAGACCTAAAGGGCCAAAACATTCTTCATGTTGCAGTGCTAAGTGGGAAGGCAAATGTTGTCAGATGCATATTGGAAACCTTTGAGCTCGGGGGCCTAATAAATCAGCCTGATCACAATGGCAATACTCCTTTGCATTTAACGATCATTGAAAGGAGAAGTTGCATTGCGACTTACCTGTTGTGTGATGCGAGAGTTGATCGAACAGCTCGGAACATAAAAGGCGAAACTGCCTTTGACATAGATGAGCTAACCAAGGAAACACGTGTAATTCCTTCGGTAAGTATGCAATTGCCCGGCCGTAATTCTATGAAATTTATGATATCTCCAGACCATGTTTCGAAATCTAAATTGTCTTCCTTTCACTTGCAGGTTGCAATGGTGAACTGGCGACACCTACGCCTCCCACATCATTGGAATTTACGAGGAGGATTTCACCCCAGTACCGATGAACAAAAAGCCGGTGTCTTGGATTCAGAACAAACTTACAGGCAAAACTGTCAGACGTTATTGATGATCGCAACACTCATCACAGCCATGACGTTTGCAGCGGCTTTCACAATGCCCGGCGGTTATAACAATAATGTCGGCCCAGGCCAAGGAGTGGCCCTTCTCCGGTCAAGCGGTTATCTCAAGTGGTTCATCATCTCCGACACTATTGCGATGACATGCTCGATAATGGCCGCTTCCCTCATACTCTGGGGCGCTGCTTTCGGCAAGAGACCTTACGTGCATTGCTACGTGATTGCAGCTGTGCTGACATGCATCGCGCTGCAGTCGACTGCGATATCGTTCTTGACAGGTCTCCAAGCTGTTCTACCTGATGAAAGATATGTCCACACCATGGGTTACATAGTCGGCAGTGCCTTCGATGTGAACTCCTGCTTGTTTCTCTTCAGACTGGCACAGACTTTTTCATACTCTCAGGTCTGCCTCTCCTTGATTTCCTACCTCAGAAGGCTCAAGTTCATCATCAATTCCCACGTAGCAAAGAAATAACATTCTCCAGCAATGTGCAAGAAAACATCGCTCTTATTTTCTTTTTCTTTTTTGGGCCAACAACACCCGAGTATTGTCTACTTATATGCTTTTACCAATTCTATGATACCTGGAGCTGTAACCAGAAGATCTCAGAGCCATCATCCAACAGACTGACTTCATCCCTCAAATTTTCGACATAAGATGGTCTGATGAACTATGATCAAACACTAACCCAGTCAAATGATTGACCTTGACTCTTATATCAATTTCATTTGATACCTTAACACTTCTATTCAAAGTAAACTGGGCTGATTTGCTTGTCTAGAGTCTAGACTTGGGACGTCATTGCGTTTGGAAAGTTAGAAAAACACTGATATTTGGCTCTCCAAGCCATCCCTCCAACGTGTAAAACTTGGCATTGACTTCCCAAATGTTTTTCAAAATTATTGAGGCACACCATCGGATTCACATTATATACCGCAGTGCGGGTCAAGGAAAACTCAATAGCTAACTACCAAGATTTTTTGGCGAAAGAGCTGCGGTTCCAACTTGGATATACCGTCTTGTCAACATCATTTTGCTAGAATACATCTTAATGAAAAGTATCGGCATTTAATCGAATTTGTTTATCGAAGTTTCTGAGGTCGAAATCCTCCTCGAATTTGCTTTTTATGTAGTAGAGATCAAAGCCATATCGTGCAGTTCTTTCCTGAACCGGTTTGACCTTAAGCAACGGCATTAAAGTATCAGACACTGGAAAGTTCGGGCCGGGCCTAAGATATGGTGTCGGACTTCTAACTCGAATCTAAGTTAGACCTAATTATGAGCTTAGCAGGCCACAAAAATCCTTGACCCCAGGCCTAAAGCACAAATTGGACAGTTCAAAGCAAGCAATATCTAATACTTCTAAATCATGGGCAGATTTAGGAAAGAATTGTTAGGCCCGATGCCGAGTCGGATCATATGTAACCTAAGCCATGTACAAGTTTCAATCTCAACCATTAATTCGGACCATTAGGTTGATTATGGAGCATGGTCAATCTGCTTGATATTCCCTTTTTTTGGGTAGCAAGATTTTCCATTTAAATATAGCTTTTTAATTATGGACCATGTGTCACGCACAATTAACCATGCATATCTCAAAGGAAGAGGAGAAGCTGTGCATTCTGCACCACACATTTTCCCAAGTTTGTCCGGCTTCTCTAAATCCAGAATCCCTCTTCCAAGATTACATTCCTATTTTTTTTTACCATTTTAAGAAAAAGCCGCCAAAAATTCCAAACTATATTCACTATGACACATTTATCCTAAACTTTTTTTTTACATCAAAAACCCCAAACTATGCCTGCTGTAACACATTTACCCTAAACTTTTTTTTGTAACATAAAAAACTCCAAAGTTGTACATATGTGATACATTTACTCTTTGTCAAGGTTCCGTCAGATTATTTTTTAGCCAAGTTTTTATTTCACTTAAGCCACGTGGGTGCTATATCAACACCATTTGCTTTCCAAAGTCTATGTAGGCAGATTTTTTAAAATATGTTTACACAGTGAGGGTGTGATCAAGTACAAAATATTGTAAAATATGTTTTCTTTCTTTTACGATATTCTATAAATATTGGTTACGTTTGATTCTAATCAAGTACACAGCATGTAAAAAATTGCATTTTTGTGTAATTTTACAACATCGCACCACCGCTAACGTTGTTTTGTTATAAACATGCAACATATTGTAAAGTATGAGAGAATACGAATTTTTTTGTATTACGAGTATGATGGTATACAAAGAATTCCCAACGTTACGGCATAAGTGCAATACTTTATAAAATGTGGATTTTTTTTTACTTAGTTTTATGGCAACTAAAGTGAATGTCGTTATTTTCTTGTTTTATTTTATGAGATATAGATATTGTTACAATTATCAAGACTTAAACATCCTACAACTTTATGAGCGTTATGACATTTCATTATAACAAAATGTAGAGTAAAATAAATAAAAAAACAAGCTAAGACCGGTGGCTCTTCGCCCTCGACTAGAAATAAATTCTGGAAACTCAATATATATTGAACAAAAGTTTAATTTTTTTAATTCCTAATTGTTGACCGATCTATCTTGACATTATAAATTAGATGTTCCATACCCACTTGACCAATCTAGAACTCATTTTTAGTGAGGAAGGGCTTAAGGGCTGCCTGTACACGTGACACTTCGTTATACCTTTCTTAATCACTCATATGTGTAACTAACACAATTAATTATTTCATTCGTCCTTTATTTTTTCGCAATAGGATATAGCAATATCCCTAAATTTTATATCATATCGTCTCGTATCCAACCTTATCCTAGCTAAAAATCTAGACGGCCAAACGCAGCATTTGACCATAAGCAAGGATAGAAAAGTCTTCGACAACAGAAGATTTGGGCTGGGCCGGTATATGACAGCAAACTTTTAACACGAGTCTATGTCAAACCTAATTATGAGTCTAACAGGACACGAAAGACCTAAACGCCAGGTCCAAGGTTTGAATGGTAGAAAACCTAATAGTTCTAAATCATGGGCAGATTCAAGGAAAAAAAATTGTTAGGCCAGATGTGGAGTCAGATCAGGTCTAATCTAAATCATGTATAAGTTTCATTCTTAACCATAAATTTATGTCCATGAGGTTGATTATGAAGCATGACCCCATTGAATGACCTTTTGGCAGTTTAGTAGATGACCTACGACAAGAAGTCATCCTTATCGTTTCCGTTATCATTCTTGCGTTATATACTCAAAGTCCGTACGGTCGTATATAGAGGATGTTGAACGACAAAATTGCTGACTACTTGTCAAATTTAATATATAATTATTGACATCTAAATTTTGATTAATCATTTAATAATTTACATAGAAAATTAAAGATTAAATTTTAACTCCTAAACAAAAATATTAAAATTGCATAGCATATAGTTTAAGTTCATATAGGTTAATTGCATTCCGCATCGGACCGGCGGTGGCGAGAAAGCTGAATATTTATCGCGTAAACCGAGCTCGGGTACTCGGCTCACTCAAAAGATTGGGAGCCAAAATTCACAAGTCTAAAAGGTTTTGGTTATTTTAATTTGAGCTTAAATCAGCCCAAATTAATTTAGCCCATTTGGAATTAAAATAAAATTAAATGATAAAGCCTAAGTCTAAGCCCATTAGGACTAGGAAAGCCGGTTAATTAACCTAGGGTTGCGATATAAATATGTCGTTATGCATCATAATAAAGGGGAGCTCTCACAATTTCCAAAACACGATTTTTGAGAGCACGAGAGGCACACGAGAGCAAGAGCAAGGAGGGAGAGAGAGAGAGGGCTGATCGTTGCCGCCGCCATCCGACTTGCCCCACCGCTATTCCCGTGCTTGGCCCACCGCTGCTCCCGCTGTCGTCACCAACCTGAACAAACGCCTGCACTCTGTATCGTCACTGGTTCCTGATGCTCCTGCCACCGAGAGCTGCTCATCCAGGACGTCCAGCGAATCCAACGAACGTCAAAGTAGTCGTCGCGAGCTCTTGCGTCTCCGACCTCCCGGTTCCAAGCGATCCCAGTTTGTTGACGATTTCTCTTGCGACCAACAAGTTTGTTTGACTTCCCTGGTGTCCCCGCAACCTCGGTCTGTCCCGCAGCGCTGCACAATCAGTGACCGAAAGTTGACAGAAGAGAAGAGGACAAAAGTCAAGTGGTGGATTGAAGATTAAAATAAAAAAGGGTTCAAAGTGGGAGATCCTCAAGAGCATTCCATTGCCACGTAGATCTGTTGAATTTCTCTCATGCACTCCATCTCTTTTATGGACCTTCCAAGCGAAAGAAATAAAGAGAAAGTAAAAAGAGTTGGAGTGGAAAAGAGTGATCAGTCCCCGACGTGCTCAACCGAGTTAATCTTGATACTAGAAACTCGACGAAACAATTTTGTGCTTTTGGTGGTTTTTCTTGCAGATTCTTAGGTGCTCCCTAAGGTCTGTTGACAGTCACTTACATCGCCACTACTCTTCACCGTCGGCCAATGAAAGCTTCACGCCAAGGCTGAGCATCGCCTCATTATCCCATCGTCCTCGCCGTCGAGTACCACTGTCACCAATTCCCGTGATTCGCGAGCATCACGGCAAATTGAGCCGAAAACTGCTGCGAGCTGAGTCTACTCCGCCGTCCCACTTGCAGTCGACCGTCCCGTGATCCGCAAACCCGATTCGGCATCAAGCTCGAATTTGGAAGTTATCCGTAAATTAGGTAAGAAAATTTATCCGATATCGTTTCAAATATTTAAATTCCTAATTTGAGTGATTTTGTTGTCTTTGGTTGGTTAGTAGATATATTTGAATGATGCATGGCATATTCGCAAGATTCCAAAAAATACACTAAGTTAGGAAATTCCTAACTTAACAACATGTCGGGACAACTATCCGATCTCAACCATGAGATACGATACTCGTTGGCACGGAAAATCTTTATCCTGTCCATAACTAGTTGGACACGATAGTAGATTTTATTTTGTTCCCAAATTCAAACGAATAGCCTTCTATCAATATCCATAACCATATGGATATGATCGCCGGTTTATATCGTTTCCCTAATTCAAAGATAATAAAACAAATCTTGCGGATCGCATGGATTGGTTTTGATCATGGTGGTTATCCGTCTGTTTGATTTATTTCCTTTAAAAAGAAAATTCCAAAAAAAGGATTAGTTAGGATTTGAATTGATCTTATTAGAAGATAATGATGCATGTTTAAGATAGGTTTAGAATAACTTTCTTTGAATAAGTCGATATGATACTTTTTAATTTAAATTAGGAATTAGAGTAATTTATTTCCTAGATTAATTTAGATATTATCCTGATCTCGACGGTTCATTTTAGGGTGATTCTTGATTTCGAATTTTAATAAAAATCCCAAAAAAAAGAATCACTTTAGGATAGATCAAATCATTTTCTCTAGGATAGATTGCATGTTAATTTGAGTAATTTTTAATTCCGAATTTCATTTGAAATTACCAAAAATAAATCATTTGTCCGTCATTAAAATTAGGTCACGTCATCGCATGACATATAGTTTGGATGTTAGGCTGCATTAATCGCATGTTAATTTTTGCGCGTCATTACATATAGGTTAGCTTTCATTTAAATAAGTGAAAATCCTAAAAAATATTGAGTAAACTGCTTGTTAATTAGAAATTATATTATGATTGTTGATGTGATTTTCTAGCTAACCATGCAGATGCTTACATTGCTTCGAGGTAAGTAATTCTCCCAATTTTGTAATTTATTTAATGTTTTGATTATTGAGTGTTACTTTGGTGGTCTGCGCACCCGCACGAACACCTTACATGTTAGTGATTAGGCAATAAAATGAATCTAGACTGCATGCATAAACATTTTTTGAGAAGAAAAGGTACCGAAAGAGTGTTAGACTAGATCTAGCGTAATCAAGTCCCCGAGCTTAGAATCTCTGGTTCGTAGGAATAAAACATATCCCCCTATGTTTTATTTAGGTTTCTAATCGACCTACCACAAATAGATTAGTGGTGACTCTAAGCATGAAAACTTTTGCATGTTAAAAACTTAAATCCTGAGTTGCGAATTGGTAGGGCTTGGGAGGGCACGAGTTAAGCTTAGTCTTAATAATCCATTAGCCTGAGAAAATTTAGGTCGCGACAGCTTGGCGACTCCGCTGGGGATTTGAGCTAAAACTCTTAATGGACTTAGGTCAGTTTTTCTTTTTAAAAAATATTTTTTGCTTGGCAGCGAGGATCCCGGGTACGTCCCTAACATTTTAGACATTTTAGGTGTTATATATTTTTACAAAATGGGAGGTATAAGGGGAGGCGTGATTGTTAACCCTTGTGTTTGCAGGGAGGTGTTTGGATAAATGGTTTATTTTATGCACGAAGCGCTGTATGATATAACCTGCTCTGCATGCCTTGCATTTATACTACACCGCACACACTACTTGCTGTCGGACCTGGGTGGCACAGGTTTAGGATGGTATTGAGATAGCGAACACCCCGACCACGCCCGCGTGGTATGGGTCACCCTTCTTGGTCCCGAAAGTTCTTTCACGGTGTCATTGAGTTCCCACCACAGTTGCACCCTTTGCAACCCGGGTCGGCTCCTTGACTAAACCGGAGTCAGGGGAACCTCGGCCTAACCACAACCATGACTGGTTTAGCCCAGTAATTCTCGCATCTCCATTTTGCAAGCCAGAGTGGTGGTGGTCGAATTCACCAAAAATAATTCCTACTCTCTAAATCACAAATAAATTGTACTTAGGGTGAGCAGAGTCAAATCCACAGAGACTGACAAATTGTTAATTCTTTGAAAATCAAGTAAACAATAAAAGTGAAACTAAAAAGGGGGGTTTATGCAGAAAAGACTTAAATAAAATAAGCAAACAGAAATTAAAGAAAATCAGATTATGCAACATCTAGCAAAGGTAATCTCATTCAAGTTCGGAAGTTGATCATTGAATCAAATGAATAATCTCAAACACTACAATAGACTGGTTATGATTGTTGAAACGCTTCTAACAACCTAATCTTTCCTTAATATTAGATTAACCGGACACGCGCCTGTGATTAATCCCTTATTAACGAATAACCCCGACACGCGCCAAAGATTCAATTTGCTAATAGCATGAAAAACGAGAAAAACCCAACCTTAGCCAATAAATCACACGCGTAACTTATTCAAGCTAGATCATATATTCTCATAATACAACTTGAAAATCTGGTTTTAATCAAGTCATATTATTTGCCATTATTATTAAAACAGCTAAACAATTACGGGTTTGGGTATTTCAATTAGCAAACTATCACCCTGTCAATTGCACAACGAGCTCTTATTGTAACAACCAACAAAGCAATGGTAAACAATAAAACAGAGAATATATAAATACTGCAGAAATTAAGAAGAAGGATTAAGTTTAGATCTCACAACTTGAATGAACTTGAACTTTGATAATCCTTTGCTAGACTAAAAAGGAGTTAGCCATACATGGCTACAAAATGCGCAAAAGAGAAAATAATATGTTTCTGAATTTTCTGAAGTCAAGTCTCCTCTTGCGTTCAACCTCTTAAATAAATAAAAGAAAGTCTAGAAAAAGAAATTCTATCCAACATGGAAAGAAAAAAAGGAAAAATCTTCTCCCTAATGTCCCTAATTAAGAGTCCTATTTAAGTACAAAAATCCTCCACAATCAAATCTGGAAAATATGGAAATTAATGGCCAAATCACGTCCTCAAATTCTGCGCCAGCTTTACATCCGCGCGATCTTAAGTCGTGAGCACGGATATCTGGAAAATAGATCTTTTACATGCAGAATCCCAACCAATAGCTCAAAAACGTTCAAAATCTTCACGATTGCATCATTCACCGTCACCTAATCACAATGCATAAAAACAAATAAATTCCACTCTATTTATTCGAATATTTTCCCAAAATACCACCAAATATAATCAAAATATAAGTCAAATATACACATCATCACAGAGTCTAGATAAAAATCGAACCTCACATTTCATACGCATGTCTTTGTGATTACCATGGTCCTATTGGGTAAAGTAAGTTTTCTAATCTTTATCTCGCAATTTATTTATGTTTCGTATATTCTTTGGTCGATCCATGACATTAGTTCGGTCGTGAGTCTTGGTCCATATACTATGGGAGGGGCAGACATCCGGATTCTTGATGCTCCTAAGGACGAGCTTCGTGCCTAGTGGAACCTATTCAGTCTGACTAACCGTAAGCTAGTTGAGGGCCACATCGGAAGACTACTCCCCTTATTGGAAGTCAAATTCCGTACCGGCCTTTTTCGAGCATTAACACACTTCTGGTGTCCCGAGACGTCTACCTTTAAATTTGGTAAGCATGAGCTCACCCCGACTTTGGAAGAATATAGCGTGATCATTGGAAAACCTTTAGGGTCGGAATTAGTTACACCACCTCTAGGAATCGATTCCACATTAATGTTGTCTGAATTTTTGGGTGTCGGAAAAGATGAATTGGGAAAAATCTTGAAAGCAAATCGTGGGACATGTCCCTTTTCGTTCCTTAGTCAATGTTTTGATAAAGCCACATCTTTTCAAAAAGGCATAATCTTTTTGCTAGCATTTTTCGAGTTCGTGATTTTTCCTTATTGTAAGAATGTGTGTAGTCCGTCAATCGCATGGTTAGTCCAACAAGTCTGTTTTGAAAAAAATTTTGTCAACACCATTTTAGCCGAGACTTTCATATCCTTCACTAAATTTAAGCAACATGTTGATAAAACGTTTCATGCCCCCCTCGAACTTTTTCAAATTTGATTTTTGTCTCACATAAAAGTGTGTGTCGATTTACTCATAATATCCGAGCTTAGTGATTCCAGTCATCTCATCTTGAGATATAAAGAAAAACAAGGCGATGCACCCGATTATTATTACTCTGAATGGATCATTTTCATGAAAAACGCTAGACCCCAAGGTTTTCAATGGCATGCTAACTGGTTCAAAGTCGAGGAAGCTCAGCTGACGTGTAATGGTATTGGGCCGGTTCCACTATTGGGTTTCACCGGTGCGATCGACTACTACCACGCCAGAGTGTCTCGTCAGTACCAGATTCTCCAAGGGCTCCCTCTAGCACTACAACCAGAACTCCTTCAAGTCAACTTCACCGATGACGATGAAGACCACGAAGGGACCGTAGCTTAGCTCAAGAAGATGTGGAAGAAATGTCGCCTCTTAGAGATAGCCCGACCCAAAAAAGAGCTCAAGGGGGAGCAAAAGTCCTATTTCACGACGACCGAGTATATTCGACAGCACAAGATCCCACAGAAACTACTCCCGAAGATACCCACGGTGCCTCTCAAGCCCGCCACTCGCTCAGAGAATAACCGTCTCAAAAGGAAAGCCGAAGAAGCTCAAGAAAAAGCATCCAAGATAGCTCAAGCTTATGAGCAATTGAAGAAGGAAGTCGTCTCCTATATGTCTATGGATCAAGCCAAATAGAAAAGCTTGAACTTATGTTCTCTTTTCAGTTTTAGTCTTTAGTCTTGTTTAGGAATTGAGTCATTTTTTAGGTGATTTTAAGTCATTGTCATTGTAAAAAAAAATTCGTCATTTCAATAAAAAGGTCATTTTTAATCAAAGTGTTCAAACCAATGTCATGGATCGGCATGTGATTCTTCTTGACACTTTGTTTTATCCGTGAAATTTGGTAATTACGGACCGATCACGATCGCCTATTCGTACGCGGTCGAGAACTAGAATGGCCGATCAAACTGACTTATGAGATCGTGTCGTCGGCATTGAAGAACAAATGAAGCAACTCCTCGTCGCAATGCAACAGACGTTCGCTGATATCAAAGCCCTTCGACTGACTCCTATTCCTGCATTCCCTGAGGCATCAGCCCCAAAGTATAAAGGTGGGAAGAATGTCAATAGTGAGGAAGATGACGATCTTCCCGATTTAGTAGATGACCCCGTCCAAATTATCGTCAACAAGGAAAAACCCGATGAACGGGTCAACAAACTTGAAGAGAGAGTGAAGCAGCTGGAAGGCTCACATGATTCACCTTCGATCGACCTGTCTTTGTACACACAGATCAAAATCCTGAAAAAGTTCAAGATGCCAGACTTTGACAAGTACAACGGCACCTCCTGCCTAAAAGCCCACCTGCAGGTATATCACGTACAAATGACCCCGTACGTTGATAATGAACTCCTGATAATTCATGCATTTCAAGCAAGTTTGACAGGTCCTGCCTTGAATTGGTATCTCATGAAGAAGATAAATGGCCTCAAAACCTGGAAGGAAGTTAGTGAAGCATTCCTAAAGCAATACAGGTTCATAACGGACATCATTCCTACCCGTGAAGCCTCGAGCGTGCTCAGATGAAAAAGACTGAGTCGTTCAAAGATTATGCTATCAGATGGAGAAATATAACCACTCAAGTTATTCCAGAACCCATAGATAGTGAATTGAAGAGGATGTTCATTAAAACTCTCCCGTTCGAGTACCGTAATCGGATGGTAGCCATTCCGGCTGACAACTTCAATCAACTCATCCCCATAGGCAAACAGATTGAGATAGGGCTGAAAGATGGATGGTTTGTGGAGCCGTCTTCCTCGACCAAAAAATTTGGTGCAAGAAAGGAGAAAGAACCTGCAGCTGAAGTGAATATGACTTACACTCAACCGAGCCGACGGAATGTTAACCTTGTCCCAGCAATCCAAGTAGTAGAAGCTCAACAGCAAAGCACGGGTCGTCAACCCTTTCAGAAGAAAAACAACAAGAGGCAATTCACCCCCCTTCCTGGGTCGTTGTCTCAAGTATTGGCGGTCCTTCGGAAGAAATGCTTGCTTACCACTGAGCCAAAGCGGCCCAATCCTGAGCAGTTCTATAACTACGATCCGTCTAAGAAATGCGATTATCATATGGGCGAGGTGGGGCACTCAACCGACGATTGTTTAACCCTCAAGCACAGAATCCAGAACCTCCTGAACACGAAGGCTTTCTCCTTTCAACCTGCTAAGCTGAATGTTCAGAGCAACCCACGCCAGCAAGACTTGACGGTCCCGGACCACCTAATATTTTCCCCTTAGCTGCCATCTCCAAAATTTTCTCAAAGAAAAGTCAGCCAACGTGGACTTGACGCCATCTCCAAAATATTCAGATGCGAAATAACGCATGATATGGGAAATAACCCAAGCTAACGTGGACTTGATGGTCCTGGACCACCGAATATTTTCCCCTTAGCTTCCTAAACCGTCAAGTTCTTCTTCATATCATGCATTATTTCGCATCTATAGGAAACTATAGGTAATAGATAGGTAATCATGTACCTTGAGAACCTTGCTTCCAGTGGACTAGAAGTTTGGATATCGAGGGAGTTCACAGCATTATAAAGCTTTCCCTCACTTGGGCGTTTTTTGTGCGATCCGTATGTAAGGCTCTTTCATCGCTCTTCATAAAGTGAGAAGCCTTAGCATACGTTCCTTATTGTTTGCATATCTCGCATCATTGCATTTGAAAAATTGGGATTAAAACCCCCAACAAAAAAGAAGAAGAAGAAGAAGAAGAAGAAGATCATTCATCATTTTGCATGGTTTAAATTTAGGTTTCAGTCTTTGAGCGAAACCTCTGCAAGCCTCCACTCAAAGAGAGGCAGCTGTTGACACCTAAATTTTGGCACATTATTTAGTGATTAATTGCATAGAAAATTAGGGATTAAATTTTAATCCCTAAACAAAAATATCAAAATCGCATAATATATAGTTTAGAATCATATAGTTTAATTGCATTCCACATCGGACCGGCGGTGGTGAGCAAGCTGAAAATCCATTGCATAATCCGAGCTCGAGCGTCGAGTGAAACTCGGGTCACTCAAGGGATTGGGGGGCCGAAATTCACAAGTCTAAAAGGCTTTGGTTGTTTTAATTTGAGCTTAATCAGCCCGAATTAATTTAGCCCATTTGGAATTAAAATGAAATTAAATGATAAAGCCTAAGTCTAAGCCCATTATGACTAGAAAGCCCGATTAATTAACTTAGAGTTGCGATATAAATACGTCGTTATGTGTCATAATCAAGGGGGCTCTGATAATTTCCAGAACGCAATTCCTAAGAACACGAGAGACACAGGTGGGAAAGAAAAAAAATATTGAGAGAAATCGTTGAAGCAAAGTTTGGTTTCATTGCTGTCCTTGAAGTAAGATGTTTTTAGCGAAGTAAGCCAGACGTCTTCAAAGCATCCTCAGCAACTGCGGGAAATCCCAGCAAGTCTGAAGATTCTAGCAAGTCTTCTATTGTGTTTTGACGTTTTTTTGCCAAGTCCAGAGAGCCCTTTATCAAGTCCAGGGGTTGTCGCGCATCTTCCCGTGGCGTTCTTGTTTGTACTAGCGTGTTTCCAACGGCATCACTCCCACCCAGCAGTAATCTTGGCAAAGTGCAACATCTCGGGTGTCTTTCCGGCACAAGATCAGCAACGAGAGAGTCTCTGACATCATTAGCGAGCAAGAGCACCATTGACGCGTTCTGAAGAATTAATGGGAGGAAATTGGGAGTGACGTAATCCCATCTTCATCCATGCCTCTACTTCCTTCATAATATCAACACATGTAAAGGAAGAAGTCAAGTTCCTGCGCGTATGTCCGCGTTTGGCCACTGTATTCATCAAATCCTCGGAGTCGTCCCTGTGTTGTTGCTTGCTCACCAGATTAGCTTGACCATCAGCCCTGCCCGTGAGCCCGAAGCCTAGCCGAGCCATTCCTGATCGCCGTCAAGCCCACCGCCACCACCGCCGGTCCACCCGTCGCCGCTCATCCCGCCGTTATTCCCATCCACAATCCCGATCCGTCGGCGATTCGAATTTGGAAAGTTATTTGCGTATTTAGGTAAATATCTCATTCGAATCAATTTGGATATTTTATTGCTTATTCCATGCTTATCGTTATCTAACTTCACATATTTGAGCAATAGGCATTATTTCAATTGGGATTTATTTCCTAATCCGCATCGCGATATGATCTTTTGATTCTATCTATAAACCTTTAGATGGAATTATTAGATTGCACGGTTAGAAAATTTATCTTGTTCTTTAAGCCTTAAGATTATGATATTGATTATATTTTCGCGGAAATATCAAGTTGATGGGATAACGTTGCTAATTGTTATCTTTGGTGGGTGATTAATTTGTTTACCTTTGATTGCTTACTTTATAGGATATATATTATATGTTGTATAGGTTAGTTTTTCAAAATCTTTTGAATATATCAAAGATATTTAAGATGGCAAAATCTTTTCAAGATGAGATCGGTTGGGAAAATCTCCTAATCCGCAACCGCACATATGGGAATAAGTCTATCTATCAGGCTTTAGATAAAGTTATTTTCATAGCGGGTATTTCGAATTTTTAGGATCGATCTGTCATGCTTCAGATCGAAACTTAGTTCGAAAAATTTAGCGGTTATAATCTTTCTACTAAAAAATTTGAGACTTAAATTTAAATTCGAAAATACATCGAAAATATGAAAAAATAACAAAAAAGGAAAATCAAAAAAATATTTGCACCTTTGAACTCCAAGTCAGAATTCATCAAAATTGTCGAATTGAGCGTTTTTCTTGAGATTGGTACCGAAAGGACGTTAGGATAATCTAGCGTAACCAAGTCCCCAGATTTATAATCTCTGGTTCGCAAAAATAAAATAGTACTCCTGCTATTTTATTTAAGTTTCTAATCAACCTACCTTAAATGATTAGTGGCGGCTCCCATTGAAAATATTTGCATGCACATAATTGGACCTAAGTTGCGAATTGGTAAGGTTTGGAAGAATTTGAGTTAGGTTAATTAATTTAATTGATCTAGTAATCCATTAGCCTAAGATCGGAAAACCTGATTTTTTAGGTCGCAACAGCTGTTAAAGGCCTTAGCATAACAATGTCAACATTTTGGTTGAACGTTTCATCACTTGTCTTGTGAGGGTGGTGTTCTTGTTTCTAATATGCGCCTTTTGTTGGTGCTAGCCACAGTCAAGCAGCGCCTTTGTCGGACAAGGATCATGAAGAGAGGACACAAAGATGTCAATTTGTGTCTGAGCTATTATGATCCACCGTCATCGACGATAATTTATGAGGAGGTGCAAAATGACAGGTGATCTGGAGCATACGTGACCGAGAATCCGCCCCTACAATCTTTATGGTTAGCCTGGGGTGAATGTGTTGTTTGCTGATGTATCAAAATAGGAAGCAAGGGAATAAGGTTTATAAGCTAAAATGTAATTCTTTGCTTGTCGGCTTCGATTTTGACCCGAGGAAACAATGTTGTGCATAGCTCTTGTGTGATGCTTGAACCTCTCAAAAGTAACAATATTGAATAAATTTTCTTTATGTCTATGTACCATGTATCATTCATAAACGTATCAAAGCACTGTCGAAAAAGCAAGGAATATTGAGTGAGAATTGCCAAATTTTACTATAGTTAGGACTTGGAAGTAATAAGAATGGAGTGGGGGTAGGATTTTCACGGCACCAGGCATTGCATTCAAGCATTGTTATATTCATTCAAGTGGAAAGATATCATCAGTCAATGCTAGTCTCGCTTGATGATATCTTCCTCTGTTTCCAATGACCAAAATAAGACCAAATCACAGTGTATAGGAATGAGAACATTCCATACCACATTTTAACTTCTGACTAGGTTCGAGTCCAAATTTACTCTCTGAGAAGTGAGTTGGCCACTCCTATGCAATTGAATTAGATGGACAAGAGAGAGGAGAACCGCCTGGGAAGAAAAGGAAGTACTATTTAGATTGATTAACCCACCTCTTCCAAAAATAGGATCCCTTCAACCAAAAAACAAATATCATCGATGTAATCATAGAAAAATGGATCCTCTTGGGACCACGAACATTTATCAGTATGGACAAAAATCCCCCTATTTCTCATCTAAATCCCCCCAAAAAGAAGGATGGACGTGCAAAAAATGGCAGCCCATGTTTATCAATTTGTAAAGACCTAAACTTAACCAACGCAGTGGCAGTCTTGTATACATTATGTTTTGGGTTACATCTCAGAAGAAAACATCAAAACATGCTGAGCAAACTCCTCTCATCAGACTTGTCTGTCCCAGTTGCCATTTTGTCTATGCAGGAATAAAAGGATGGCAGAGGGATTGTGTAGACCTCGCTCCTCCTGTGCTCAAAGCCAAAAGTAGCCAATACAATATGAGTGGAACACCTCGTTATTTCCTTAAACTCACCATGACTTGCATCAACGATTATATCGATAAGTTCACAGGCAAGGCACCTTGCGCACCAAGGAAAAAACAAATGCAATAAGCACTTGAAAGAAAGCATCATAAAGAGAACGAGCACGGGATTCTAGAGCATAAAATGTATAATAATAGGACCAAAAATCTAGTAGAACATATATATAACTCGCATACCAAAATCAATTTCTCTCAAAAGGCTTTTCAAATGGCTTTTGACCATTGATTGCATTTCCTCTTTTGCTCTACGAAAATGGCTATATTCACTTCCTGCATGAGGAGATACAGCCCCATCAGAACCGAGGCTGGATCGGCTGCTGGATTGATGATGCTGGTCAGGAACTATAGTTGAGCTCATCCCTACACGTTCGTCCAAAAGTGCCTGGCCAGAACTACTGGGAGTTCTTCTGGACCACCATCTCAAGCACTATGCGAAATTTCACCACGGTCTACCACTTGCAAGTCGCCGGACCACCGCCCACCCTCGATTATGACTCCAGAATGATGCGTAACATACAAAATGGAATACCAGTAAAGTGCAGTCAAGTATCGTAAAAAAAATCAGTATTCAAGAGTCCCCGGTTCATGAGGAGGCACCGAACAAGACTCTAAAAGGATAAAAAAAAAAAAAAAAGCGTATCGAACCACGGCGACAAAAAACGCTAGCGAAAGATCAGTAAGCGAACCCGATCACCACACATTTGAATCGACTCAAAATCGGACCTTGGTTCAAACATTCTGTCAAACACATGGTCCGCAGTGGACGTTCGAGCAATCAGAAACTTGAACGCACACCAAGGCTTGAAAGAGACCATCAAAACACACTTGTCCAGCGACATACAGCCATAACAAGTTCAAGTTCAATCGACTCAGAACTAAATCTTTCCATCTTAAAAGGATTGAGAAAAGGATAAAAGAAATCAAAACTTCCAACATGTCTCAGTGCTTGATTGGGCATTGGCGGAGATGTAGAACCAAGTAAACAATTAGAGCAATGCAAGTTTCATCATCCGTACCTGAACGAAGCGAAAATGGGATCCCCAGATCTCGGCCGTCCCAGCAGATTAGCGGGCGAAGGAAAAGCTGAGCCGGAGCAGAGACGGACCGAGCGAGCGACGGACCGCGCGCCGGATTTTTTCGAGACTGAGCGAGCGTGCGCCGTGGCGGAGACGGAGGATGAGGGACCCAAGCCTTGGCTTCGTCAGAGAGGGGCGGAGCAACGAGGAAGCCGAGGAGCGAAATTTGAGGGCGAAATCGCAGAGATTCAAAATAGATTTGAGAGCGAGAGAGGAAAGAGCGGTGGGTTTTCTTCTTCAATGCAAAAACGAAGGAGAAAAAGAGAGGGAAGAAATAAATGGGTGCAGAGGCGAGAGAGACAGAGAGAGAGAGAGGGCCTAGCGTGCAGGGCTAAGGAGAAATAATGAATATTATTTAGGGTTAATATCACGAAAAACCCTGAACTGGTACACTTGTGACAGATTTACCCCAAACTATTTTTTTGACCATAAAAAACCCCAAACTGGTACATCTGTGACAATTTTACCCCGAACTATTTTTTTGACCACCAAAAACCCCAAACTGGTATACCTGTGACAATTTTACCCCGAACTAATTTTTTAATATTAATTTTTTTATTTTTCGATTTTTTTTAGTTTTTCTTTTCTTTTCTTTTTCCTTTCCTTTCCTTTTTTTTTCCTTCATCTTCATTGGGCCAATAATGGACTTTTATATTGTAATTGATACCACAATAACGTGACACGTAACATAAATGCTACATTTTGACCCAAAAAAAAAACATAAACGCTAAATGAAAGACTTTCTTTTATATGCATGAATTTTTAATGCCAACCACTTTTTTCTACGTTTAAATGTCTCGCGAAAAAAGCATTATATTGTTGTCGTGTCTTTCTTATTTTTGGGTGCAAGTGGATAGGCAAACTGATGGGGTCCAACGCATGCTTGTTACCTAAGCTTGGAGTACAGCTAATTAACAATTTCTATACGTCCTGCTTGCCAATTTAATTTAACAGATTAATTTACAAAATTAGTATATTTTATATATAAGATGAGAGATATTATATGTGCATGGCGATTCATAAATCAATATGCTCACTTGAAATATATAATAAATAAAACGCAAGAAGAATTTTTTGTACTATTTCTAATTGATATAGTAAGAAATTATAAAGAAAAAAATTATAGATACAAACTTACGAATTTAATATCAATTTAATATGCCTTACCAAATTCACATTTCTTGAATTTTTTTTGTTTGAGGTTAAAGATGAAGGGAAAAAAAAAAGAAAAGGAAAGGAAAAAGAAAAGAAAAGAAAAACTAAAAAAATCGAAAAATAAAAAAAATAATATTAAAAAATTAGTTCGGGGTAAAATTGTCACAGATGTACCAGTTTGGGGTTTTTGGTGGTCAAAAAAATAGTTCGGGGTAAAATTGTCACAGATGTACCAGTTTGGGGTTTTTTATGGTCAAAAAAATAGTTTGGGGTAAATCTGTCACAAGTGTACCAGTTCAGGGTTTTTCGTGGTATTAACCCTATTATTTATTTGTGCGAAATTTCCATCCGGGCGAGCCGGCCCCACAAGCACCACATGGACCACGTGGCGCTTCATGCACTACAAAAAATAAAAAGGAAAAAGCCACCAAAAATCCCAAACTTTACCCATTGTGACACATTTACCCCGAACTTTTTTTGTGACGCCAAAAACCCCAAACTTTCTTATTTGTGACACATTTACCCCAATGTACATTATCTATGGGCATTTTCGTCTTTTCCGCTTTTTCTTTTTTTTTTACTTTTTTTCAGATCCGGCGAGCGAGGGCGAGCCTCGCCCGACGCTGGCGAGGCTCGCCCTCGCCTGGATCTGGCGAGGGCGAGCTCGCCTGACGCCGGCGAGGCTCGCCCTCGCCAGATCCAGGCGAGGGCGAGCCTCGCCGGCGTCGGGCGAGGGCGAGGGCGAGGCTCGCCCTCGCCTGGGCGAGGCTCGCCCGACGCCGGCGAGGCTCGCCCTCGCCAGATCCAGGCGAGGGTGAGCCTCGCCCGGCCTCGCCTGGATCTGGCGAGGGCGAGGCTCGCCGGCGTCGGGCGAGGCTCGCCCTCGCCTGGGCGAGCCTCGCCGGCGTCGGGCGACCCTTGCCGGCGTCGGGCGGCCGCCGGCGAGGGCCGCCGGACGCCGGCGAGGCCCCCCTCGCCGGATTTGAAAAAAAGTAAAAAGAAAAAAGAAAAAGCGGAAAAGACGAAAATGCCCATAGATAATGTACATTGGGGTAAATGTGTCACAAAAAAGAAAGTTTGGGGTTTTTGGCGTTACAAAAAAAAGTTCGGGGTAAATGTGTCACAATGGGTAAAGTTTGGGGTTTTTGGTGGCTTTTTCCCAAAATAAAATAAGGATTTAGTCACGGAAAACTTGCGACGAAAACCAAATTCGTCGCTAATTTGCGATGGAAAAAAACTCGTCGCTAATGTGCAACGGAATTTACGACGAAAAAATATTCGTCGCTAATTTGCAACAGGATTTGTGACAAAAAAATTTTCCGTGGCTAATTTGCGACGGAATTTGCCACGAACAATTTTCCGTGGCTACTTTGCGACGAAAATTTTTCTGTCGCAAATTAGCGACGGGATTTGCCACGAAAAATTTTCCATGGCTACTTCGCGACGGAATTTGTGACAAAAACTTCTCCGTGGCTAATTTGCGACGAAATTTACCACGAAAAATTTTCCGTGGCTACTTTACCATGGAATTTACCACGAAAAATTTTCCGTGGCTAATTTACGACGGAATTAGCGATGAATATTTTTTGGAACGGAAAAAATTCGTCGCTAATTTGCGACGAAATAAAAAATCATTGCTAATTTGCGACGGAATTTGCAACAAAAAATAAATTCATCCCTAATTTGGAATGGAAAATAATCCGTCACTAATTTGTGACGAAAACAAATTCATCGCTAATTTGTTACGCAATTTGTGACGGAAAATAACTTTTGTGATATCTCACCCCATCCCCAATTTCTCTCTCTCTCTCTCTGTTGATTTCTCATATCACCCTTCGCTGTTTTCCATCCCTCTCCCTTTTTCGTTTCTCTCGATAAACTTTTCCGCGCGTGCGCAAATCAATCTCGGTAAAGCTTGTCCGGCGGTAAGTGTCGTGGCTAATTTCATGACTCTTTGTTGCAAAATTATTCCATCGCTCGATTCAAATTTTTTTTATTTTATTGACATTTTTTTCTGTTTCTTTTTTTTTCCCTAACTTCTTCGTCGGCCATGGCAAGACCGCTCGACCTAAGCCATACTTTGAGTAAGTGTACATTTGCAAATATATGTATTGTGTGTCAAACATTTTCTAATGTGTAAATGGTATTTTAAATGGTATTTGTTAATAGGATTTTTCAAACTTCAAAATATGGACTACCACTAAATGAGTTTGACTGTTTGTGCAATGAACAATTTGCAGCATAGTTCAAAACATATGTAAGTTGCCTATGGACCAAAACCAAGTTATTAATATTTTATACATCATTTATTAAAATATATATTATTGACTTTGCATATGTGACCTTCGATTCACAGCAATCATGATCAAGTTAAAAAGCAAGGATTGCTATATCATCTGTTATGGGGTCCAAAGTCAAGAGTACGAAGTTAGCTAGCATATTTCATAAACGGGTATAATTTTCTCGCTCAAGAATATGGAATGGGAAAAGCCACAATAAAAGTGGTGTGTGTGTTCGGTCATCCAATGGTAGCAGTTTAAAAGATGATTTTTATAGTTTGTTGGATGAAATCATATAGATAGAGTGCCATAAACCATTAATGCGGATTGTATTATTTAAGTGCATGTAGTTCAATCCCGTCAAAGGAATGAAAGTGCATACAAAGTTTAATTTGATTGAAATAAATCACAAGAAAAGGTATATGAAATATGAACCATTTGTATTGGCATAACAAGCAATTCAAGTATATTATGCATCATATCCTAGTTTGAAACGTGACAAAACTGATTGGTAGGCTGTATGTAAAATCAAAGTACGAAGAAAAATTAAGGAACACTGGAAGGATACAGCATATCAACAAGAGGAAGTTTGTAACATAGTTAAAACTGAGAAATATAACATTTCAATTTTACGAGATTCATGCACAAATTACGGGTATTCTAAACCATTCTATAAAGTTTTGAAATTTTTTATTTTTTAATTTTTTTTGGGGCAACTCAAAAAATTTAAATTTCACTCAAAGTAGGTGGCCGCATGTATTTAAGCCATTATGTGAAATTTTAAAATTTTTTTGGACACCTCAAAAAATTTAAATTTCACTCAAAGTTGGTGACCATAGGTATTCTAAGCCATTCTGCGAAGTTTTGAAATTCTTTATTTTTAATTTTTTTTGGGCACCTCAAAAAATGTAAATTTCACTCAAAGTGGATGGCCACAGGTATTGTAAGCTATTCTATGAAGTTGTGAAATTTTTAATTTTTTAATTATTTTTTGGGCACTCAAAAAATTTAAATTTCACTCAAAATGGATGGCCATAAGTATTCTAAGCCATTCTGTGAAGTTTTGAAATTTTTGATTTTAAAATTTTTTTGGGCACCTAAAAAGATTAAAAATTTCAGTCAAAGTGGGTGGCCACAAGTATCCTAAACCATTCTGTAAAATTTTTGATTTTTTAATTTTTTTTGGGCACCTCAAAAAATTTAAATTTCACTCAAAGTGGGTGGCCACACGTATTCTAAGTCATTCTGTAAAATTTGCCACATGTATTCTAAGCCATTCTGTAAAATTTTAAAATTTTTAATTTTTTGATTTTTTTAGGCATCTAAAAAAATTTAAATTTTACTCAAAGTGAGTAGCCATAGGTATTCTAAATCATTCTGTAAAATTTTTTATTTTTTATTTATTTTATTTTTTTGGGCACCTAAAAATATTTAAATTTCACTCAAAGTGGGTGGCCACACGTATTCTAAGTCATTTTGTGAAATTTTGAATTTTTTTGATTTTTTTTGGGCAACTCAAAAAATTTAAATTTCACTCAAAGTGGATGGCCATAGGTATTCTAAGCCATTCTATAAAATTTTGAAATTTTTAATTTTTTTGATTTTTTTGGGCACCTAAAAAATTAAAATTTCACAAAATGTGGATGGCCACGGAAATAAATATTGTAGAGAAAATGCAAAGAGTAGTTATTTCTGTGGCTAAATTAGCCACGGATTTAGTCACGAATTTGAAAAAAATTAATTAATCATGTGAGAATTGAAATTCGTGGCTAAATCCATGGCAAATTAGCCACGGATTTAGCCACGAATTTGAAAAAAATAACTTAGTCGTGTGAGAATTGAAATTCGTGGCTAAATTCATGGCAAATTAACCACGGATTTAGCCACGAATTTGAAAAAAATAAATTAATCGTGTGAAAATTGAAATTCATGGCTAAATCCGTGGTAGCCACGAATTTGTAAAAAAAATAAATTAATCGTGTGAGAATTGAAATTCGTGGTTAAATCCGTGGCAAAGCTAAATCTGTGACTAATTTGTCATGGATTTAGTCACGAATTTGAAAAAAAATAAATTATTCGTGTGAGAATTGAAATTCATGATTAAATCCGTGGCAAATTAACCAAGGATTTGGCCACGAATTTCAAAAAAATAAATTAATCGTGTGAGAATTAAAATTCGTGGCTAAATTATCATGAATTTAGCCACGAATTTATAAAAAAATAACTTAGTCGTGTGAAAATTGAAATTCGTAGCTAAATCCGTAGTAAATTAGCCACGAATTTGTAACAAAGTAACACGTGAGAATCGAAATATTGGCATAGAGAGGGAAATTCGAAATGTGTTCAAAACCCTAATGAAAATGGGACACAACGCCTGGAAGCATTCACCAAAAGCCTCCAAGGCTCCAACTCTCTATATTCTCTCTCCACTTTTTGCTTTTGCTTCTCTCTCTCTCCTCCGCCATGCACCGCCGCCTTCACCAGCCCCAACACCCCCCCTCCGACTCCCCCGCCGCCCCCTCCTCCTCCTCCGACGACGCCGCCGCCAAGCGCGGCAAGAAGCGCGGCAGCTACAACTGCGGCCGCTGCGGCCTCCCCAAGAAGGGCCGCTCGTGCCACGCCGGCTCCTCCCCCTCCCCCGCCGCCGACTCCTCCTCCTCCTCCTCCGCCGCCGCCCCTCCTGCCGCGCCACCCGATCTCGCACCTCCGCCGCACGCTCTCCTTCGACGACCTCGACGTCTGCGCGGACGAGGAGGAGGAGGACTTCGACGAGGTGGAGCCGGATCTCGACGAGCGGGATTGGGACTTCGTGGACGGGGATGCGGACGCCGGTGGGTTGCCTGCCAGGTGCTTGTGGGAGGTCCTGAGGGGGTTGCCGCCGGCGGAGCTGCTCGCGGTGGCGCGGGTGTACAAGGGGTGGCGGGAGACCTCGAGGAGGGTGTGTGGTGGGCCGTCGAGGATTTGAAGCTCAGGGTTCCCTCGAGAGCTCAGCTCTGTTCCGTCGGATCTCACAATTAATTCCAGTTCGAGATCATGTGCTTGAGCTTCGTCAAATTTTTCTGGATTGATGACACTGATTCGGTTCTTGTTCTGTTGGTTGGCTTTCGCAGTGATGTAGATGCGACGATGCTGGCTTGCATTGCGTTCTCATGCCCTAATCTGGAGTCTGTGGAGATCTCGACATCCTCTAATGCTGTCAACCGGATTACAGGGTAAACTTTCTGTTCCCCTTTTGCGGGTTAGGTCTTTCATATGAGATTTGTTTGGATCCTGGTTATGTATGTATTGAGGCATTTCTGGGGTGGACAACCCTAAGATCCCTGCATTACTGCTCAATTAATGGTTGCAAATGGATATCACTTTCAAGCTGGCACATGTAATTTTTTAGCAACATTTGTTCGAAATGGAAAGACTTTAGCGGAGTCTACTCTAATTGTATCTGCATTCTATTACTGGTTATGAAATAGAATAGGGAATCATATCATAACATCGCCTCACATGTTGACCATCTTTACTCTTCTCTTTTTTCCAAGCAGCAATTTGATGTTGATAAGAAGCAGAGAAGGAGGCCGCCGTGTAATGTGCTTGCAGAACGATTATACATGTGGATAGTTTTGACAATTGACATGGTGATAGCTTCACTTGTTTGATGTCATATTACTGCTGAGGCAAGGCCTTCTAGACTGACTTCTTGCGGGTTCCCAACATTATTGCCGGTTGCTGATGCCTTGTAGAATTCCTTTAGGTATTGTGTGGCGCCCTGGTCACTATACTAGAAAACACTCTGGAGCTTAGCTTCAGCAGCATAACTTCATCATTCTAAAATAAAGTTATCAACCTATGTAATTTTTGTGCAAATTGTCTTCGTATCGGAGTTTCATGAAAAGACTGTAATTTACTGAGAATTTATATTAAAGCATGAACTGCTAATATTCATGTACTTGATATCAGAGGTTAGAAGGAACTCCGCAAGGCTGAGTTTGTGGTAGATATACCAGGTTTCAGTCGTGGATTAAATACAATTTGCACTGTGCCAGTTGTGATTACGACGCACATGGTTATCTTGACTAGTAGGAGGCCAACCTGTAATAAATTTTTGTTTCACATTCGCAATTATTTTTATAGTTCGTCGCTAATTTGTGATGAATTAATAAAAATTCGTCGCTAAATTCGTTCCGGAACAATGTTCATGGCAAAAGTAAAAAATTTTTGTGGCAAATTAGCGACGAATTTTGTCACGAATCAGTTTGTTGCAAATTATTGACAAAAAAAAAAGAATTTCGCGGTAAAATAGCAACGAATTTTGCGATGAAAAATTAGCAATGAATTTTGTAATGAATTTTGCTACGAATAATTGGTGATGATTTTTGCGACGAATAATTAGCGACGAATAATTAGCGATGAATAATTAGCGACGATTTTTGCAACGAAATATTAGCAATGAATTTTGCAACGAAAAATTTGCGAAAAATAATTAACGATGAATTTTTGCGACGAAAAATTAGTGGCGAATTTTTTTTCGTCGCTAAATTGAAATTTTCCGTCGCAAAGTTTTGCAACGACCTATTAGCGACGAATTTTTTTTCGCCGCTAATTTCATCGTAAATTCATTTAGCGACAAATTTTATCAAATTTTTCGTGACAAAATTCATCGCTAAAACCAACTTTTTTGGTAGTGATGAGTGGTTCGGGACCGCGTTGACTTGACGGTCTCGGACCACCTAATATTTTCTCGCGGCTAAGAGGGACAAAATCTGGAAAAAGGGGAGAGAGAGAGACAGGCGGTGTTTCTTCAACGCCACGTGCTTCCGAGGCCGGAAAGGAGCGAGACTAGCTTTGAAGAGTTCTTCCGGTTGGTGCCCGGGCCCTCGACGTCCCCGTCGAGCCCCTCAACCACCATCTCTAAGCCCATCTCTGCATCTTGCGTCCTAAGTAAGTCCCTTTCTCAATAGTATCAATCGAGCGGGAGCGCGCAAGCCCCTTTGTCAACAGTATCAATCGAGTGGGAACGCGCTGACTGAACGATACTCATGTCAAGATGCTTGAATCGTTTACTAATCTCCTGACAATCGGTAGTTTTCGGTCCACACAACAATTTAGAGGTACAATTACAAGTCATCCTCACAAATCAAAGACGTGTAATGCTTATACCCCGCAGAAAGCGGCCCACAACAACCACGTACGAAACCATATAAATTTCATAGCACGCGACTCCATAATCGTTCATCTCTTCCTCACAACTCGATAACTCCATCATTTCTTTTCTCCATACGCTAAAAAATGAGGCCTGCAATTCCAGAAGACGAAGAGATGAAGATGGAGGAGGACATTACACCCCCAAAGAAGTACATGGACTCAAGTATGTACAAAGCAGCCAGAGAAGGCAACTTCACTGGCCTCGAAAACTCAATCCGCCGGAAACGTGGAGGCAATAGAGAAGAGGAAGCCCTACTACTACTAGAGACCCGCAAGCGCAATAATCTCGTCCACCTCGCTGCGGAGTCGGGCCACAAGGACTTCATCCTGCAGGTCCTCCAGAAGTGCCCCCAGCTTGCGGCCAAGCCCAACTCCTGTGGCGACACGCCGCTCCACGTCGCGGCGCGGACAGGCCTCTCTCACGTCGTGACGGCCGTCCTCTCCAAGGCCAAGCTGCACGGGAAAACGCCCACCACCGACACGCCAGGCACGCGGCAGATGAAAGAGATGGAGGATGGGGGCGCAGCCGGGATCAATAACAGCTTGCTGAGGTTGGAGAACAAGGGAAAGAACACGGCGTTGCACGAGGCGCTGAGGAGCGGGAACGAGGAGGTGGGGATGTATCTGTTCGATCAAGATAAAGAGATGGCGGGGAGCGTGAATAAGTCCGACGAGAGCGCGCTGTATTTGGCGGCGGAGTTAGGGATTGAGAAAGTGGTGAAGGCGATGGTGGAGTTCTTGGACAGGCAACGTGGAGGAGATGTTTGGCATGGCGCTTTGAGTGGCCCGGGCGGCCGAAACCCCTTGCATGCAGCTGTTCTTGCTGGAAATATTGGTACGTCAACTAATGCATGCTTAAATGACTAATTTCGCCGCAGTCCTTCCATTTTTTTGAAAGAGATTAATATTAAACATAGACATTAAGCACGGATACGATCCCATGGGCCAATGGGAGATTGAATTGTTATTGGCACGACACAAAAGCAAGAAGTTTAATAGAAGTGCCATCTGTCCTTTTAGCCTTAAATCTACGTATATGTTACTAAAACTGACCTGTGCAAGTTGCAAGCATTAAGGTAGGCACTTATTAATTATGCAAATTTTTAGGTAAATACCATCAAACTGTAAAGATTATATTGGTTGTTTTTTTCTTTTCTCTTTGCAAGTCATTAACCAAAAAAACGAGGGATGCGTCCATGATTTCTCTAAGTTTCTCTACTGAATTTAATTAGTTGAAATATCTCTATTATTATTCATAAAACGTATAATATACTTGACCCGGGTAAGGGAAAACCGGTGCATGTAATATGTCAGACGATTTAATTCATACTATTTCAATTGCAATTTCCATTGCTTTCGCCTGATGTTCCTATTTGCTCGTCATTCTTTATCTCTTTTACTTAGTTTCATGATTATTGTCACTATTGTAGCTTTTTTATCTTTTGGTCAAACATTATTGTAGCTTCAAAGAGCTATCTTTTATGCAAGTCGAATGTGAAAAGGTATAAACTGAGATTTTAGTAAACGCAAAATTTCTTGATAAATGTCAAAAGAAACCAAATCTTTCTCTTTCCTTTCTAGTGTTCATCCGTGTTAGCTAGTCGCACGCTTAAAAGTTAAAGGAGTTTCATGGAAAGCACAGAGGAAATAGATTTGTAAAGTCTTCGCATGGAAATAACAATCTACTAATGGACTGAAAATATTTACCAAACATAGAAAATTCTACATGTCTACCGGTCTCACCACTATTCATATAGTTATCTATTGCGCAACGTGTAAGCGTGCGACATAAGAATGCAAAATATAGCTACGGGACTCATAGGACAAGCAAATGTATTTTTCAAGAAAAAGAGGTTTCGTCTTATGCTAAATCAGGAATGATTTGACGGGTGTGCTTTTCTATTTGTATAAAGTGTCGGTAGTTGGCTTGCCCACGTCGCCTTTTAACTTTCTAATTCAAGCAAACACTTAGGCAAGAATAATATAGAATGAGTCCAAATCTATTTAACTTCTCACCAGTTATAATTAGGATTAGAGGAAACTTTTTCGGCTATTACAAAATGTACACATTATGTAGCTACACAAACTACAAAGAAAAAATATCAAAAAAGTCATAAACTTATTATATTGATACAAAGTCAATCATAAACCTTTCAATTAGATCAAATTAGTCCTAAACATATTCACATTTATACCAATTGAGTCCATCCGGCTGTTTTTGCCGGAAATCGCTAATATGGACGTTGGGCGTCCTATATGGTTGCTGCAACAAAAAAAAATTAGAAAAAGAATGTTACATAAAAAAATTAGAAAAAAATTAATACTAAAAAATTGTAAAATTTATCCACTTCAGTTCCAATCATGCCAAGTAGGACGGCTGGCAAACATGTGAATGTTTTATGACCAAAATTGGCCGAATGGACTCGATTGATACCAATGTAAAAAGGATTATGACTAAATTAGTCAAATTGAAAAGTTTATGACTGAATTGATACCGATATAATAGATTTAGGTCTTTTTTGGTACAGCTACTGCTATTGATTTATTTTCTATCTACTCTTCCAACGAGTTCTTCCTCATCTAGGTTGCGTGGATGCTCTCATAAAACTCCAAGGATCAAATATGATCAACAAGCCCGACAACAACGGAAGAACAGCCCTGCACTTCGCAGCCAAAGCCAAACAGAAAGAAATCGCCGCTCGCCTCCTCCGAACCGACCCTTCTTCGGCCTACGCCAAGGACCTCATCCATGGCCGAACGCCACTGCTCAAAGCCGCCTCCTCGGGCGACCTCTGCCTTCTGAGAGAGATCCTCGAGCACTGTCCCGACACGGTCGAGATCTCTGACAATGAGGGTAGGAATGCGGTTCACCTTGCGCTGAAGTGCGAGCCGAGTTACTTTAAGGAGGTGTTGAAAGTGCCCGAGTTGGTGAAGCTGGTGAACGAAACCGACTGTCGTCGGGACACACCATTGCACATGGCAGCTAAGGATCATAACTACAAAATTGTGAAGAAGTTGCTGATGAATCCTGAGGTGGATCTGAGGGCCAAGAATGCCGATGGCCTCACGTTTCTGGATATTTGTGAGTCTCGCTGGAAATACACCATGAAGAAGGTAGTTTTCTCAACTCGTCATATTAAATGATCTTGCGAACCAAATCATAATTCGAGAAAAATTGTCAAAACAGATGGATTTTTGTGTTGGGTTATAAAGTCAAATAACACGGAAACTAATAATCTCGAAATTAAAATTTAACGTTGGACAAAAAATACGTTTAGAGACAGTAAAGAAAACTAGAGAATTACATGGTTGGTCTGAATGTTGGTTCCTATTCCACATGAAGAGTTAGTCGCAAAAAACTTACCATTTCGTTCGGTTTTTAATAATGCACAGTTGTTGTTAATTTGGTAACGTACAGGATTTTTACTGAAATTTTGAGCAAAAGGAAATTGGATTTTACTTTTCTTTATAATAAAAGCAATATGAAACG
Organism: Syzygium jambos; assembly: GCA_031216235.1. NCBI lineage: Eukaryota > Viridiplantae > Streptophyta > Magnoliopsida > Myrtales > Myrtaceae > Syzygium > Syzygium jambos. The sequence goes on along the minus strand of CM062225.1, from coordinate 4,432,607 downwards.
AAATTTAAGTTGTTGACTATCTATATACCTTTACATTCTTTGGCGGGAAATCTAGGCTGTTGACGATCTTGAAAAATCACACGAGCCTTACCATGAAATAGAATGGTCCATCTCTGTAACCTGCTTCTATTAGCTGCTGATCGTAATTGTCCATCTGCAGAAATACCTCTACCAACACCTAAAAGACCTCCCAGCCGATCGAAGGCTTCCTCCCACCTTGAACCCCTCCGCCAAACACCTCACCCCACTCGACAAGCCAGAAGCCGACCTCAGGGGCCACGCCAACGCGCTCACTGTCGTTGCCACCCTCCTTGCTACCATTACTTTTGCCGCCGCCTTCACATTGCCTGGCGGTTTGACGCCCGACGATGGGGGCGCTTATCCACCGCTGCCATCCCCCTCAAGCAACTTCCATGACTCTCCTGACCGCCCACCTCCGAAGAAATTAAGCAGCCCCGGCTACTATGAACCTGGCCACGCCATCCTCATTGGCCAACCCGCCTTCAAAGTCTTCATCCTAGCCGACGTCCTCGCTGTCTCTACTTCCCTGATGGTCCTATTCGTCTTGATCTCGGCTATGCTTGCTGACGAGACGGTCTTGAGGAAGGCCATCGTATACAGCAAGAAGCTGCTCTACCTCTCCCTCGGGGGGACCATGGTGGCCTTCATGACAGGGCTGTACAGCGTCATATCGACCGACGTCGATTGGTTGGCAGTTGCCGTTTGCGTCATTGGATCGAGTGTCCCATTCCTGACCAAGTATTTCCAGGTCAAGAGCTTCACTTCTTCTCCTGTGCTTCCTCATCGGTTCCTTAGCAGGAAGAGCTCGAAGTGGATAGCACCTGAGCCGCCGAGCTCCAGTCGGATTGAGAGGGTCAGAGATGAATCTGAGTCCTTCGATGAAGCAGCCAAACGTGAAGCACGTCCTGTTCAGCTGAGACAACTTTCTAGGCGCACCCCGTCAGGTAGATCAAAGTAATATACATATACATAAGGTTTTACGTTCCAAGCACCTCCTGTGTACCTTTTTTTTGTTGATTTTAGGTTATCTTTGACTAGTCTTGTTTTAACCAAACTCAGAATTCGTATTAATCATTCCGCGCGCTTACCAAATAGCTTTAGTTATGAACTACGCACAAGATTCGAGACTTAAAATTAAGTTGGCTTCAACAAATATTTGCAAGTTCAGGGAAACTATCCACGCTAAAAAGGTGAGACTTTCCATCACACTTATAAACCGACCACCAACCTCTTCCACGACTGATGTGGAACGACCTCAACACTAATGCAAGCAGATGTTGAAGTTAAGTAATTCCATTCGGTGGGCGCAGTTTCTCAATTATCTGCCATGACCATCAATCAAAGTTTGCCGGAATCATTGATTTCTGTTATTTAAATTCAGGTAGTCCTCCAAATACTCACTCCTCTTTTTCTCTTGTCCATCTCCTGGTACTTTAACGCACGCCTCTTTGGTGCTCTAGCGTGTACCTCAGCCTCTACTCTCCGCAAGATGGCTCGCTGTAAATGGTAATCACCTGAGGCCTAAATTCTATCTACCACGTAGTCCTATGGCAGATGGACAGATCCTTTCCCCTGCAGATCTAAAAGCTTCATATTCTCCTCTCAATTAAAGCATCAAATCTGATTTCAAATTTAAAGCAGATGGATTTTACTATGCCTTGATGCCTCAAGGACTTCAAGAAATATTTGAATTATTTAAGCAATTAGCAAACAATAAATTAAAGGTCAATTAGGAAATTGCAAAGGATATGATTGAATGGGAACAGATTATTTTTACATTCTTGGATGCCGTGCTTGCTCGATGACCAGAATTGAACGATAAAGTTCTCGAAGGAAATTAATAAAGTGCGTACAGAAAGTAAGACTCGACTGGAAAGCTTTTATACTCAAAGACAACTACTGAACTTAGGATTAATCTAATTCGAATTTGAAATTCAAACCCTAAGCAAAGATCTAATCTTAATGATCTTCTTCCAAACTTGATGGATTCCTTGATTGATGCAGTAGGATTCTTGTGCGAAGTATTAAAAGGTCTTGAGAGATATGTGCCTGTGTAGATAAGTGTGCAAACTTTTATTCCTCCTTTGTTATGCGTCTTGATTTTCCTTCGCAATAATCTGCAACTGTCTCGTGCTAATTCAGGAAGACTTGTGACCGCTTTCCATTCTTTAGTTATAGTTATCCCTTAGTTAATGGATCTTTCTTGACTCGAACTTCAACTTTCATTCACGTTTCCAGTCGATTAATCGTCACCATGTGTCGTGATCTCCACTTGAACTCTGTTCATTGGAAACTCCCGATTGATGAGCTCTTCAGACCCATCGATGGGTTTCGTGGGCCAATTATATTACCATGACTTTTATGATCGATGATCTTGTTTAGGCATTTAATCGAGTAGGTCTTATTGATTAAGTGTATTGCTGTGGTCTCATTTGGGCTATTAGCTTCTTTGTGTTTTGGTTTGGATTTTGGATCTGGTGTCAACAAATCTGTACTTGTTAAATAATTAAAATGTAATTAACAGATCACCCAATTGGGAAAATATATATGCACATAACACAATGCATGTACGGATTAGAACTTTCAACCCTAGTGGCCAATTGGATCCGGTGGCTTCCATGTAAAGTTGTGCAAGATTTGTGGTCCAAAGCTCCACATTTTAGTTTAGTCAAGATTTGTGATCCTTCAACAAGAAGTCTCGAATAAGGTAAGTCATAGTAGGAAAGTGAGTCACTTCGACAGATTTGAGGGCTGGAAATCGTATTCCGATTTGATCATGCAGCTCCATGATGCTATGAAGTAAAAAGAGGTGATGGAGATGGAGTTCTTCTAAATTGGACCAGGGATCACGCCTGGCACCGATTCAGCTGTTCTGATAGAAGAGCTGTTGGACACGAGTTTCTCGTATCATTGACGACATATCGCATCGGGCTTTACTACTTGGTGGACACGTGCCTCCACAGTCAACAAGAGCTATCGATCTCACATTGCAGTGGCTGTCTGCGGCGGCTAAGTCTTAAGAGACCCAACTTTGGTCAGGATACTTGTGTAGTACTAGAGAACTCGTGTTCGTGAGCAACCAGCCGATCTTTCTCATCTGAGAATGGGCACAACTGAGGATCATCGGTCTTTTGTTGTGTTCTGTGGTGAAGAATTCTGTATATACGCTCGAACCAATCGAGATGTGAAATCTTCTCAGCCTCCTAAACCAATTGAGCATTTCAGAATCCTGAGATGGAATCCCTCCATTCTAATGGTTATGCGTAGCAATTACTTCAAACCCGTCAGCTCTTGAAACGTTGCTTGCCTCAGGTCCTCTGTGCCCTCGCCCATCCATTTGTAGCCGCTGCGTTTCATGTTGAGAACCTCCAAATTCGACAACTTTGACATTGTTCCTGCTTGAATATTCGCCAGGTTGTAAGTTCGTGAAAGGTCCAACACCCTCAGATTATCCAGTTTCTCTTTTCCTTCTGGTAGTTGAGTGATTCGAGTGCCGCAGAGGTCGAGGATTTCCAAATTATAAAGCGCTGTTAATGGAGGTAGCCTCTCTAGACAAATGCTGTCTCTTAGGAGAAGAGCATGGGGCTCGCTCGCTTCAGTAAGAGGAGGCAATGCTGATATGCTAGTCCCGCCAACATAAAAGATTTTGAGTGATTTAAACCCCTGCAGAAATTTCTCAGGAGGTCTCTGGAGAGGAACATTACCTTGCAGAAGCAAGGTCGTGGCCTTTGGACACCGTAGAACGCAATCCGGAAGCTCTACTAACTTCTTCATGAAAGAGATCCTTCTGACAGACCCGTCATCGTTCTTTCAGGAAGATGGGTCAGGCCGATGCCCGATCGTACAAGAGACTGGTAGAGCAACATCCCTAACTACATCATGCATCTTAATGGTGCCTTCACGGGCACCAACTTCTAACAAACAATGATTTCTTAGATAATCTTTTACAGAAATTCCCTTATTAAATGTGCTATCATAGTCATCTTGATCATCTATCAGACCTTCTGCTACTATTTCCATGTTAAGAACACTAGTACTTCGAAAAGAATGGCGCACCAGTGTTTTGGCTTTTCAGAGAGTTCAGGGAGAAAGTGTCTGCAAAAACCGGAAGATATGATCGGAAGTCGCTTCACACTATTATTTATAGAACTACCAGGATAGCCATATTCGTTGCTTCGCTGCGTAGATCAAAGTGGCAATGATCAAAGGAAGCTACGGCAAAACTCCGGACATAATTTTGGTTTTGTACATTGCACTCGTCATATTCCCTCTCACGTGTTTTCTTTGGTTTAAGCAAGATTGCGTTCAAGAAGTTGAAATCTCTCAAATTCTGAGCTTTTCCCATCTGAGGTCAGAACTCGAGTGGCTGACTTTTCAGCCACTCAGGCATTTTGTGCAATAAATGGGCCCAAGCCCAAAGCCCATCATTGACCTACAACTCCAACCGCTTAAGACCAGAGTAAATTAAAATTAAGAACAAAAAAGGAAATGTGGATGGACACAAAGAGGATAAAAAGGAAAGAACATATAGGGAGAGTTGGTTCGTTGAAACGGACGAAGAGGAAAGCCGAAGAGGAGAGAGAAAAGTTTGCGCTCGGGCACCTCGGACGTCACGATAAGCTGGATTAACTCCGTTTTGCAATGCCCGGCAAGAATTTGAACCTTTTGTTCATCTAATCGGAGTAATTTTCGGAGTTAGGCCATAAATTCGGAGTTAAGTGAATTTTGAACCGCAAGGTTCAATTGAGAAATTGTTAAGCTGTGAATTATATGGAGATGATAATTTAGGGCCTTGTGGAGCCATGAAATTTGACAAAAATCGATTATGAATTATGGTTAGACCAAAATGGATCTTTCAAAGTTTCGCGTGCGAGTTACGTGTAAACACGTAAGGGACAAGGATAAATGTTCATTATGAACGAGTATCTTCATTAGTGCAAAGGAGTCGCTTGGTTGACGAATAAGCGTAGTTAAGTCGAGTCGTTCGTAACAGTGTTTTACTTGTATTTTGATATCGTTTTTCGGTTAATTGATAGAAATACAAGTTCATCCGGTCAAGAAATCTTTGTAGGTTGGTTTTCGGCTTTTCTAGGTGAGTGGTGCCATCTCTTTTTCGAGTTTGCAAACTCATATTTCAAAAGTTATAAAAATTTAATGTATCATAAGTTATGAAAGAGCATATTTGTTACACAAAATTTTGATTGGGCATTTATTACTTTTCGATTATTTAGGAATGGTTTGAGAAACACTTTATGAAAGGCATTACATATTGATTGTGAATCTGGCTTATGAAATGAATTCCAAAATGATATGAATCATGTAAAATACAGTCTTTTGATGAACAAAGTTGCGAAAGTGTATATATATACATATATGTATGTTAAAATGTATTATGTTTATTAGATGGATATGGATCTGGTTTCATGGATCATTAGAGAATGAAGGTTTGATGCTCATTATAGCTCTGAACCCGATTAGGGAAAGTAGGTAAGCATACTAGTTTGAGGATATTCTTTTGGGCTAAACCACCTACTGACATACATCTAGGGGTGTACAAAACGAACCGCCCGAACAGAGAATCGCCATGCTCGGACTGGACCAGCCGGTTTGGTCCGATTCCCTGGAGTGTTGGTTCAGTTTCCGGTTCCTAAAAGTGGAACCGGTGTTAGTGCAATTCGATTCCTAGTTCTAGGGGAACTGGACCATACCGAACCAACTACATATATTTTTTTTTAGTTTTCATTTCTTCAAAAAAGTTAATAAAATGTGAATTAAACCCACATATAATGTTTTTCCCTTATCGTCGCACCACAATGACTCTTTATTCATCATCACTTTCATCGATATGTTAAGATTTGTCAGTCTCTCTTGTTGTGGTAAAACAAAAAAAAATAAAGGTGACCGATTCTATTGGATCGGAATTAGAACCAGACCAGGAACCAACCACCTCTACATACATCCACCAAAATAGTCTAATTATTCATAAAGGTTGTTCACCTTTATTCTGGATCTAGTATTGTTCCTACTGCCTTAAAAGCTTGTCTTACCAAATACTAGTTTTCTTTTTCTTCCTCAAACGTGAAACAAAGCACAGATTATGACATCCGATCCAACATGAAAGGAATACATGAGAAGTATAATAATGCACATGTTGTATTTATTTATTTATTTTTCCAAAAAAATAAAACCCAGTTGGTTAACCACTTTCAAAGCAATGCAAGTACTACTCAATGGGCTTTAGTTGCTCATTTCATTCATCTTACTTACTTTTCAGATTCTTCAGCCAACCACAAGTAAGATGAGAGTGTTTACGTTATTAGCACCACATTTTGATAGTGAGATTATTGGGTATGAGTTGTTTATGTTTGAGATGAACTTATGGATATAGTTGTTAGTTGGAGATGTAATATTCTTTGATGGTTTATAGAAACTCTGATCCTATAATCAGATGACTCTTTTGTCAAATATATGGATATATATATATATATATATATATTTTATAACAGGTCAATAATAGTTATGTTTGAAGTTGTGTCCTTCAGATAAAAAACAGTCGTGTCGTTACCCCTATGCTCGTAGAGTTGGGGGTGTGACAATTCGACCTGGGCTATTTCATTTAATGATTGGAATTGCCATATTTGGTGAGTCATTGCTGCGCAATGGGAGATTGAGTTGAGAATGCCAAAAGGATGGAAAACCCTAGCATAAAAAGTCCATTCTGTTGATTAAAACAATAATCTTTCAGGGGTCTTCATCTGCAAAATCAAAACCTTTAGATATAAAGCAAGGATTGTTATGCGCAATACATTCACTATTGAGACATTGTTGGCTCTGACTTTGCTTCTGTGAGCACCGTCCTGATTGGTTTAGTCAAGTTGACTTGATTCCTGTGGGCAAAAGCTGATTTTTTAAGAACAAATATGGTATGCTCGAGTTGGGCAGGTTTTGCAGATAGCGAGATATTCCACTAACAGACTTACATTGAGAAATAAAGGCAGTGACTAGTGAGTGACGATTGTTATTGCTCCAATCAGAAGAAAATAATAAATCTGGCTGAAGTTTAGGCATAACAACAGAGGAGATTTTTCTAGCTTATCCGTGTTCTGATGTCAAGTTTTCTCTTATGACGATGAGCATGTTACAAGCCACAAATGGCCATAGACAAGTAAATGCACCAAAGGCTACAAAGGGTTTTTCAAAGATTCAATGTCAGATTATATTGGGTTAACACCACGAAAAACTCAAAACTGGTATATCTGTGATAAATTTACTCTGAACTATTTTTTTTATCATAAAAAACTACACACTTGTACACTCGTGACAATTTTACCCCGAACTAATTTTTTGACCACCAAAAACCCCAAACTGATATAGTTGTGACAATTTTACCCTAAAATGGTACATTTGTGACTAATTTACCCTTCGTTAGTTTCCGTTAAATTAAATTAATATCACGAAAAATCACAAATTGGTAAACTTGTGGCAAGCAAAGGGGTAAAAGCTCAAACTGGTATACCTGTCAACTATCACATGTCATCGAACTTAGCAATTTGACAATAAAATTTAACGAAAACTAACGGAGAATAAATTTATCACAGGTGTACCAGTTTGAGATTTTTGATGATCAAAAAATTAGTTCGAGGTAAAATTGCCATAGGTGTACCGGTGTGAGATTTTTTGTGGTCAAAAAAATAGTTCAGCGTAAAATTGTCACAAGTGTATCAATTTGGGATTTTTTGTAATAAAAAAATAATTTGCAATAAAATTGTTATGGATATATCAATTTGTGGATTTTCGTAGTATCAACCCGATTGTATTTCATAAAGCGTCGTCATGAATTGGGCCTTAGTGAAGGCAGATACACTTGAGACCATCTTTTGGATCTTCGATCGTGGTAAGCACTCCAACTGCAGTGGGACGAAAGACCGGTGCAGTGGGACGAAAGACCATCCGATGACTTCTGGAATGCTCAGATTACCAACATGATAGATAAAACGTGACAGTAAGGCGTGAAGAGTGGTTCCAATAATGCAATGAACTTGTCATGATGCTGCTTTGACAATTGATAGGGACTGATCATGATCTCCAGTCTTCATAGACTGGGGGCCCAATTTGCTGATGTTTTGATATTGGGCCTTGGCCCAATCTGACAACTCAAATGCTAGATCGACCATCTTTAGAAATTAGAAATGAAGACTTCTACCCCAACATGGGAAAAGGCAAACGACCATTTACTGATCCTTTGAGCAGGAAGATAGGAATTATACAGAAAAAAGTTCTACCAAACCATTAGCATATCGGTAAGAATATAACTCACAGAATTTGAAAAGAATAAACACTCTATTGGTCCGTATGATATACATATTCTATATATCGTTAACGATCCAATCTTTTATTTCATTCAACATTTGCTTTATAATCCAATGTTCTTGAGCAATAAGGATCATCAGACTACGACTCCATCAAGACGATTAATTCCGACAACGCGAAGAACTAATGTAAATCGCGACTTCACATGACAGAAAAGGTTTAAATATTGACCTATGAACTTGTGGAAGTAGAAGTCCCTACCTAACAAATAGGAGGAAAACTTGTCATTCTTTTTTTTTAAAGGAACAAGTTTGTTAGACCATTTCTTTTGCCCAGCAAAAGAAGCAAGCGAAAGGGGGCTCTCTCTTTTATTCTTATTCTAGTTTTGAGGGAAGTGCCGACCCTGTACATTCCTCATTCTCTTCCAACAACCGAAGCAAAGAGAGACGGAGAGAGTCACCGTCCAATCAGAAACCCCGTTCCGTCAAAGTCCAAAGTCTCATGTATGCTTCAAAAGTCGTCATCTGGTGGCAAAGCTAAGTAAACACCAGACATCAGACAATGCTCTCTCATCTTACTTCCCATCAACCTCCCTCCTTCAACCCCAAGCCAAAACACCCCCCAGGATTAAAAAAATGAGAACACCCAAATGAAAATCCTTTCTGCTGTCACAATCACAGCACATAAATGGCGTAAAGTTGATGTATTTTATTGGTTATTTTGCATATGGTCATGGTAAATAAACGCTGAACACGTGACTATGGCTCGAGACATGAAAACGGATTGTTTCCTTTAAAAGAACGATAGTGAAATCTTGTTTTTTTAAATCGAGCGGATCATTGAAAGACAGGTGTATCCATTTGATTCTTCTACCGTGATCGAGTTTATCCACCGCATCGGTCATGGAATTGATGGATTAATAGTCGTCGTTTCTCAAGTCCCCCTGTCACTTTCCCTTCAACAACAACCCCCCTCCCCATGTGTAGAATAAACAGACAGTCCTTCAAACATCCATTTCTATTATCCCAACTTCTAAGCAAGTTTTGGTGACCGAAAGCTACCTCAAACCCCCCATCAAAACCCCCTGAACTTTTTGCCTGCATGGTACTCCTTTGCCAACAACATTCTTGTTTTGGCCATTCTTGCCAAACGACTCGGGGAATACACAGAGAAGAGCCGAAACTGGGTCTCTTCTGCTTTTGGTGGTAACTTGTCTTTTTGTTTGGGCTAAATAAAAAGGGATGCAGCTTCATATCTCGCCCAGTTTGCGACACGTGACCGTGCTTCCGGGCAAAGGAGTCAGAGAGTTCATCAATGTCAAGGTCGGGTCGAAACGGGTCTCATACCGCATGCTGTTTTATATGCTGTTGCTCTTCACATTTCTTCTGCGAGTCATTTTTGTTATGACGGCAGTGGATGGCATCGACGGGGAAAGGAAGTGCTCCTCTATAGGTGAGTACCCACTTAGTTATTGTTTCTAGCATAAAGTTTGAAGTTCGTATCGAAACTAATGAATCAAAGCTAGAACTATATATCTACCTGTGAAGAAACACGATCGGGCCAAGAATGTTAATGAGTTCTTGGAAGCATTTTTCTCTGTTCAGGAAGTAAACAAGGAAAAAGCTACATAAAGATTTCCAAACTTCAGCGCAGAACATATTACTGATTTGTGTGTTTACATAGTTTTACAGACGTCAAAATCAAAATGTTCTAAAACAATCTTTCATCGGTTTGTTGTGCAAAGAATAGTATAGGATCTGGTAGTTCTGTGAACTTCATTTGGTTGTCGGGTAGATTAAATTCGGCAAACATAACACCCTTCAGATTAGAAAGCAAATGGAAACAAAGGAATTCATTCATTTTTACCTAAGATATCATGAAATGTAGTTTCAAGTTGATTAATCATAACAGAGGTCCGATATCTAGGACATTGAGTCTGTGATAATCCTTTAATAGGTCACATCATATAAGCATCGAAATATCACGGCGCTTATTTGATGAGTTGAACAAAATTTCATCTAGTGTCTAATTTTGTGAATCTTCTGGTTATGAATGTTACGCTCCTTTTATTTGGTATCCCTTATTGGGGTCAACTTCTGTCAACCGTTAGGTCCATCGGATGTAATCAATAACCACCTATAACTACGTCCCCAGGACACACTTTAACCAAAAAAGTTCCCCCAGGGATTTAGCTCAAAAACTTCCTTATCATACTCAAATTATGTAGCACTGACAGGAAAGATGGTTCCATTTAGATTATAGATCAGAGAAGCCTATAGTTTACCAAAGGCTGACATACAATCTGTCTCAACAAGGACAAAGAAATTCAGTCCTCAGATTTATGTAAAGCAGGCTATAAATTATTATGGCAACCACATGAACATGAACACGAGCAATTCTGAAAAGTTCCATCACTAAATACCTTACTCAGAAATCCTACGTGATTATTCAGTGATTACCTCTATGGTGGCAGGTTGCCTTGGGAAGAAACTAGGACCGAAAATTTTGCATCGAAGGCTCGAACCGGCAGTAATCTCCTCCCCAACATCTTCATTGCTCAATAAATCTTCTTCATCTTCAGTTCAAAGCTTGTGAAGGAAAATAATAACACTCTTGCCGCTGCCACAAATAATAACTCTCACCCCATTTTACAGGTTCCAGAAGTAATATACCAGATCTTAGACAAACCCATTTCAGAAGATGAACTTAGAGGAAAATCCGAAATCCCCCAAACTTTGGAAGATTTTGTTGCTGAGATGAAGGAAAGCAGATCAGATGCCAAAGCGTTTGCTCTCCGGCTTCGAGAAATGGTACCAACCTGATGTCTGTTCCACATGATCAATAATCCCTAGATGCATATTTAATCTTGACAATTGTTCTTGTTTCATCATTTTGTGTAAATTTACCCCGTCAACAGAACATCATATCCCTGAAATATTTTTGGAGCTTTAGCTGATTAGAAGTTTTTACATTCCAGGTCTCTCTACTTGAGCAAAGGACCCGAACAGCTAAAATCCAAGAATATCTATATCGGCACGTGGCATCTAGCAGCATACCAAAACAGCTTTACTGTCTGACCTTAAAACTTGCCAATGAACACTCGACAAATGCTGCTGCCAGATTGCAGCTTCCATCAGCTGAGTTTGTCCCAGCTCTCATGGACAACTCTTATTTCCACTTTGTCCTAGCTTCAGACAATGTTTTAGCCGCTTCTGTGGTTGCAGCATCGCTTGTCGACAATTCACTTCGTCCCGGAAGGGTTGTCCTCCACATAATAACAGATAAGAAGACCTATTCTCCAATGCAGGCGTGGTTCTCCTTGCACCCTCTATCTCCCGCCATAATTGAGGTCAAGGCACTCCACCACTTTGACTGGTTTGCCAAGGGAAAAGTGCCTGTGTTGGAAGCAATGGAGAAAGATCAGCGTGTTAGGTCACAATTTAGAGGGGGCGCGTCAGCCATTACAGGTAGTAACAGTGAGAAGCCTATTGTGGTTGCAGCAAAGCTTCAAGCACTGAGTCCAAAATACAATTCCATGATGAATCACATAAGAATACATCTGCCTGAGGTACGAACACCACAAGTCCCGGTTGTTTCTTCTCTAAGATGCAATTTATGCTTAATTCAACTTGTTCTTTTGCAGCTATTTCCAAGTCTAAATAAGGTAGTTTTCCTGGACGATGATATTGTGATTCAAACCGATCTTTCCCCTCTTTGGGATATCGATATGAATGGGAAGGTCAACGGAGCTGTTCAAACATGCAAAGGGGAGGATAAGTTCGTGATGTCAAAGCGATTAAAGAGTTATTTGAACTTCTCCCATCCTCTCATAAGGAAGCATTTTGATTCTAACGAATGTGCATGGGCTTATGGCATGAACATTTTCGATCTAGAGGCTTGGAGAAAGAGTAATATAAGTCTTACTTACTATCACTGGCTTGAAGAGGTGAGCACCTCAATATCAACAATATAATCAGTGCTATGCTATGCTTGTGTGATTTAACCGTTCTACAACACATCAAATATGCACAGGCATACTGTTTGCATAAATACCTTGCTCTATTACGTCAGATACATAATAACTGACAGGTTGTAATGAAGGAGATGATAATAGAATATTCTAGGACGTTTCTGTATCATAATAACCTGAAAGTATAATGCAGATGTCTCTGCAACTCATACTGCCTTCAATTTTCCCATGCTCTCTTCTGATAATAACCTGAAAGTATAATGCAGATGTCTCTGCAACTCATACTGACTTCAATTTTCTCATGCTCTCTTCTCGTGCAGAACTTGAAATCCGATCTAAGCTTGTGGCAGCTAGGAACATTACCTCCCGGTCTAATAGCATTCCATGGTCACGTTCACATAATTGATCCCTTTTGGCACATGTTGGGGCTTGGATACCAGGAAAACACAAGTTTTGCAGACGCTAAGAATGCAGGAGTCATCCATTTCAATGGCAGAGCAAAACCCTGGCTAGACATAGCCTTTCCGAAACTTCGGCCACTGTGGGCCAAGTATGTCGATTTTTCTGATAAGTTAATCAAGGGCTGTCATATTAGAGCTTCCTAGAATGCAGTTGGAGGGAAGCTGTCTCACTATGTGAAACATAAGAGCTATTGTATCTGTACATGTCGAGGGAAACAGAAGGGAAAGTCCCCAAGCGATTACAACTGAGGGTACATACGAAAGAACAGCTTCAGCATCATGCAAATTTTGGAATCTTTCTCATGCGTTGTAATTTACTCTGTTCTCTCTCTTAGTGGTTTCAATTACAAGATGTCTTCGAATAAGATTCCCTCCAGGCATATCTTCACGGGAATAGTCCACATTGACTACAAAGAAAATTTTCCCTCTTTGCATAACCTGCTTTACATAAACCCGAGTAGATTACATAAAAATTAAGGAGATAATAAGCAATGCAGTCTCAAAAGAATGTAGGGAAGATATTTCACTGCTTCGGAGACTTAAAATGAAATTATTCTCAGACAACCAGCCAAGGAACAAATAAGAAAACAGACATCCTTAAATTGGTCCAGACTTCTTGTTAGGAGCAATCAACCGATAAAATGCAGCACAGAATTCTATAGTCAATCGAGAGTGAGAAGCATCATATGTAAACAACCAAAAATTGAACTCTATTCTTTTTGCCACAAAAGAAATGCTACTTTCTCCCGGTTACATTGGACACAAGCTCCTTCAAGAACTTTGCAGACTTGGTAATAGGCGAATTGATGGCCATCAAATTATACAACACGGTTTCGACTTCACCGATGGATGGCCGAGATTTGAACCTCGAAACCACCTTCCAACTCCCTTCTTCTTCTTCGTCTTCTTCGACAAGAACAGCCCATCTCTCCCCACTGACGACCCCATCTCTAACGCACTTAAAGATCACTCCTTTCCTCTTGCTCAAAATTCCCTTAACTTCCAAGCCCATGAAGGAATAAATTACCTCAAATGATCCCACAAAACTCCTGAGCTCACCAAAATTCTCCTCTTCATCAAATGCCCATTTGGGATTGAACAGCACAACCGGCTTCGGGTACGCTATCTCAGTCGATTCTTTCACCACATTCAACTGCGAAGGTCCTGGAGCTAAAACGACCACCACATCAGCAGAATTGAAGATCTGGACATCATCATCCTCTGTAACTGTTGATACGTCCGTATGCGCCACCCGACTTGCTGAATTCGATTTAAAGCCTCCGGCTGAAGATTGCTTGTCAGGCCATAAGAACAGAATCTTGACAGGAGAGCCTTTTCTTTTCACGGGCAAGTCTTGGAACACGTCGGAAACGAGCTGGGACAGCGACTCGGGCGAGTCATCGACGACTGGGATCTCGACCCTGAACCTGGGTTGCTTCAGCTTCTTGAGCTTGCCGGCGAGCTTGGGGTTGTTGAGAGGCTTCTCCAAGGTGGTGGAGAGGCAAGTCCTGGCTTGCCTTATGGCTTCTTCCCTTGAGGCCGGTGGGTTTGGAGAAGAGAGAGAAGCTTGAAGAGAGAGCTTGCTGGTTCGGGGTCTCCGAGGAAGCGTTCGAGGGCAGAGAGTGATGCGGCAAATGGGTTCGTGCGTGGGAAGTTGGAGATATGAGGGAGAGATTTTCTGGGGCAACAACGTTGTTGGTGGACTAGGATCTGCGTGTCTGTTGGTGAGCGTATAAGTTCTGAAAAAAGTGGAAGCCATTTGAGTTCACTTGAGAAAGAGCAGAGCCTGGAGCACACCAGAGCAGAGGACTATAGCTTCATGCATGATGCAGATAAGGTTTCATTTTATGGCTGGTCGCAAGCCCCACAATTTTTGAAGTAAATGAACATGATTTTTTTTTTTTGGAGATTATGATGGCATTTACTATCTTTTTAATGTCTACAAGATATTTTATAACACTTTCATCTGCTACAGAATTTTTGTAAATCAATTAAAATCGATGTGAAATCTCACGTATCGATTAATATTTGCAATTGACATGATCCTGAGTAGATCAGTATCTAGATAAATATTTTATCAAGGAATATCATATGATAATTTCTCTTTAAGAAATCCAATGCAACAACTTCACAATAAATGATTTGCTATAAATTTCAATTCGAAGTCATTTCTGGAATGTCTGGACTGGAGACGCTTTTGCCGAACTGAATAGTTTACAAAACATGATGAGTTTATGGTCTACAAGAAAGTTGAAGCTCACTTAGCAACCAAGAGAACACAAGAAGAAACAGAACTGAGAAATGAATTGGCAGAACTTGTTGCAATTGACGTGTGGACTGAAGGCTAGCACTATCATTTTGAAGTTCGTACTTTGTACCATCATCCGGCACTTCGACATCAGGAAGAACTAACAGGATCAGTGATGGCAAGATCAATACAGTTGGGCAGAGAAATATGGGCCCCAAATTAGTGTAAGCTGCCGACTTAAGCAACGGGGGTGACCAGAGTACATGATCCTGTGAAGTATTTCCAGCAGCGAGAGGCGAGAACTGCCAATGGCGTTCCCGCGGGGGTGGCTGACGAAGGGTACCAACTTGCTCCCGGGAGTTTGGCCTTGATTGGCGAAGGAGGCAGGAACTGCCGGAGGTGGAGTCGAGAATGGTGGTGCGTACAAGGCTTTCAGTTGCTGCTCCATACTGTTCCTTCTCGTTTTCACCCTTTGCTTCTCGCCACGAAGCTCGTTCTTCTCAGCCTGCTCATGAAAAGGCGCCTGCTAGAAGCCACTGTTCTCCCTAGCAGATATATAATATGTGATGTAATCAAGTTGATTACTGACAAAGTGATAGATGGGATGAAAGAACTCAACATTTGTGACAAGCTGAAACTTACTAACAGTCAATGAGTCACTTTCAACTCTTTGATTTTTCCCTAAAGGCTCAAATTTGAGTCCTTCAACTTTCGGGTTTCACCTCACAACTGAGTTACCATTCGAACAGCACCCATCAATACGGCAGCCTTATCAGTTTAGGAGGCCTTCCTGGTTCCGGGATAAATGCTAATTTCAGGTTACAAGATGCTTAGTTGAAGTCCTTACTTGTGTGTATTCAGAAAAGAGAAGGAAAAAGAGAAACTACTTGTCATTTAATCGATCTCTTCGCACCCTTGTCCAAACCCGAGATCTAAAGTGGATTTTGTCGATATCCATGATGACTGGACTTACCTCAATAATGAAATTGCCTATACTTAGTGTCAATCTCATTCTTTG
Source organism: Syzygium jambos (assembly GCA_031216235.1). NCBI lineage: Eukaryota > Viridiplantae > Streptophyta > Magnoliopsida > Myrtales > Myrtaceae > Syzygium > Syzygium jambos. Next base: position 4,416,579 of record CM062225.1, on the reverse strand, counting down.
GAGCAACTGGACAGGCCCTCCAACCTATTATCATCTCTATTCGGAGATCGTAGGAATCGAGATTAATTTATCAAAGCGCATATCAAATATGTGTTTACTCATATATGGTTATTTAAGTGGAATTTCCATTTGTGGATCTAGCTCGAAAAGAACCAATTTTTTTCTTGCGTTGATCAAGATTCAAACTGACAATTATCGATTTATAGCAATGTTTCTAATTTCTAAGGAGAGTCGATGCATTGAAATTGGTAACATGTGTTTGTCTAATTTCTAAGCCAGTGTTCTATAGAAAGCCACGGACTAACAAACCCTACAAAGCCAAATAAGAGCTTCCTCTAGTCATTTCTTTTTTCGGTGGCAGGAAATGACCAAACAGCCCTCGTTGAAAGGATATCATTCCGGTGGCCACGGACGAGCCGCGCTCTTTTCAAACGGATATAACCGAAATCCAAAAAACACAACCTCGTCTCGCTTCTTCACTTCCACTTCAGTCCCTTCCCCCTCCTTCGCTCCCACCACAACAATGGAGCGTCTCGCAAACTTAAACGGCCTCTCGAAGACCCTGCCTTCGCCGCCTGTCCCGACCCTGCCAAACCGTCAAGCCGCTCGGAAGAGATCGGCGGTGAACGAACATCTGGGCCTTGCTTCGGACAACCTTCGAGAACAACATTTGACACTGCAAGCTTCTCGTAGAACAGCTCTCGGCCTCGCTTCAGTGGCCCTTATCGGGAGCTTCGGCAATGGATGCGCTCTCGCCGAGGACAATGGCTATTGGCTCACCGGCCCCATCCCCGTGCCTCCCGTCTACAATAGTAATCATTTACTTTTTCGCCGGATCTCTGTCTTAGCAGCTCTGGTTCTGTAACTGATTTTCGATGTCTCTTCTTTGGCATGAAATTGAGGCTAGTTGCTTTTGGCAGTCTTCAATCTGGGGTAATTACTGATGACGACCTTCATTTGCAAAATAACTGTATATCTTGGAACTAGGACGGACCATCCACCTGTCGGAACCAGTAGGACTTAAGATGGACTTGTTTTTTTAGATCTTATCAGAATGAGCTTGCTTTTTCGTCTTCATAATGTTGATGTCTAGATACATATTCGAATGGAAAGTATAATGCGACGGATCAAACTAAATGCACGCTGCATTAGTTTTGGGGCACTAAAGAGTGAAAGAAATCGACACGCCTTCATTCAGGTGTTGTTAACATATCCTTAAACTTCTTAGGGCCCGAGGATCATAGTCATTTTATGAAAAAATGCAGGATGTATCGTTGTCATTCTAGCACTTCGCTCAAAACTAAGTAGCTTATCCAGAAATACGTTCTCAATTTCTTATCCTGTCGCATGGGCTTACAGAGATTACAAATGAGAAGACAGGGACAAGGTCTTTCGTGAAGAAAGGAATTTACATTGCGGACATAAAAGTGAAAGGAAGCATGTACAGGCTAAGGAAGTACGCGTTCGATTTGCTAGCTTTGGGAGATTTGATTGGGAAAGATGCGTGGAATTATGTCAGGAAGTATTTGAGGCTCAAGGGGACTTTCATGTACTATGACTTTGATAAAGTGATCTCTGCTGCTTCTGCTTCTGAGAAGCAGCCCCTCACTGATTTGGCCAACAGATTGTTTGACAAATTTGAGATGGTAAGGGTAATTAAATGTGGCTCACAAAGTGACAATCAGACCAATTTTGCTTGTTCAGAATCGCTCATAAAAAGTTGTAAAAAATTGCCTTAGATAATGGAAATGAAATGGTCGTCTGGTGTTCTCAAGTGCAGGAGTACAGTTGGCATAATTGAATCTCTTTAGAGTCTTCTGAATCAGAATATGTATATTTACTTGTCTGATTTAAATTTTTAGTATAAGCATCACCTTCTTTAATTTGCGTTTGTGCATTAAACTCTGCAATATCTGAGGAAGCAGCGAACGAAGACCTGCTTTGTTTTTTTTGAAAAACGGTTTATTACGGCGCACCACCTTTATGGTCTAACAATGTTCATTTGCATTTGATTTGGCAGCTTGAAGATGCTGTGAAGAAGGAGGATTTGCCGGAGACGCAATCTTGTTACCAAGACACCAGTATCATTCTTCAGGAGGTTATGGATAGAATGGCCTAAATATGAGGTAATTGTGGATCTGATAGAGATTTTGGTCATTACTTCAAGGGGGAAAACTAGCCCTAATTGGGGGGAGAAATATCATTTTTATTCCATTGTTCATTTTCACTGTATATTGTATTGCGAAGCCACATCATTTCGTCCATGGAGGCGATTAAAACTTGCCTTAAATTGACATATAAAGAGTTATGGCTGTATAACTAGTACCACGTGTTCATAGGGCTGCTTTTCTTGCTCTAAATGTTAGCTGCAGCTTAGATGAATTAGGATCGGACTATGGTTACGATGCATCCATTAAATTGTTTCAGTATATTGTACCCTTTGTTGCAAACCGCAACAAAAATCACCCAATATATCACTACAAGGCAAACTCTCTACAGATTCTAGCAGAAGAAAAAAGAAGTCTCGGGTAAATTGGAACAGGGAAAAATAACGGAGCCGAAATTCACCTCATCAGTACACAAAAGCATTGGGGAAAGGAAAAGAACTGTTTACAATGTGGAGATGCGGGCTATCGATCCTCTGGCAGGCTAAGTGAGCTCTCTACCATCTGCCGACATCCCGTCCCCGTTTCATAATATTGACATAAAAATTTAGTATATATATATGTGCTAACAAGCGCACATGTAGAATTATTTTTACCCGTAAGTCCATTTTGGTTTAGGTGCATTACCTTTGTCACTCAGACACGGTTTAGCACAACAAAACCCTGTCTGATTGTACATGGCAAAGCTACAGTTCTGAGGGTATGTGTGTTGGTTCGAGCCTATCTAAATGCTCTTGTATCTTTCTGAGTTCTGAATGAGCCTAGCATTGCTCTTTTGGTTGCTTAGTGTTGGTACGTGCATTTTTTAAGAAAGAACCTGCAATCTTTATAAGATACTGATTTTGCAGATACCATGTTGATTGATTAACATTCTGCGTTGGCCACTGCACATGGATTCCTTAAACCATTGGCTCGTTGCCAAATATTGTACTTCCCCCTTCCCTCTCTCTCTCTCTCTCTCTCTCTCTCTCTCTCTCTCTCTCTGTGATATTGCAAAACCAGTTGCTTAGTGATGGATCCTTTAGCATAGTTCTACGAGTAATAGCCATCATTTCTTGCTTTTCCCCTGCCCATTTCCAGCACTACATCCTGCATTATTTGTTAGTTTTTAGTCTATACACTCATCAACTGAATTGAGATGACAATAATGTTAGTGAACAAGGTCAAAACCTCGAAAAAATATGCATCAATAGCACCGTAAGGCAACACCCCTTATAGGACGGTTAGTAAGATCATAATCCATGTTATGCGATGCGATTTTAGTCAGATTTAATGTTTTGTTACAGAGGCGGTACACATTAATTAGTACTTACATCGGTTCAGATACATCTGCTGCCCCGCTCTTTCCCGGCAAGGTGTCAGAATGCGAATTGGCTTTCGGGATTCTGATTTCTAGATACTTCTCACTACTCAACTTTGCCTCTATTTTTGTCCAATCTGCGTCATCTGGCAGCTCAAGCCTCCTCACGTATCCATGCTCCCACCAGTGTCCACACCTCCAATCCTTTGTCTTGGACTCTCTCTGTGGCTTCCATTGCCCGCTAATTTCCACCACCTTTCCATTATCGGTATAAATCTGAGCACTGTTTTCCCCTAAAGCTGCTTTAAGCATATGGTTATTGTCACGAAACCGACCGTACTATAGTAACAATATTCTGAAACAAATAGACAGTCTCAATTTACGGCCAACTCCTGTAATATATGCTCACTCTTTCATAGTACGCTATGGATCATATTCATGTACTTAAAGGACTGGGACTGCAGATAAGTTTCCGGTGAAATAGAGGTGTTCTATAGCCTCCTAACCGAATGATCGTGATAAGTTTTGTTTCTTCTCCTTAGTTCTTACGCTTTAACCTACAAGGACAGCATAAGAAAAGCTCAAAACTTACCTGGAATTTCCGATTTCAACACGTAATCATTATCGGTCTGAAACCAGTCGACAGTGCTCTGGCCGCAGCTGCGAAACTTGGACAACAACACATCTGAATCGAGCTCCCACAGAGGGAAAGCATCAGATGGATCAAAGAACTTGCCGAACAAAAAGGGGCTAAACAGCGACCCGTCGCCGAAAACCTTGTGGACCACCGAACCACCCTGGCTGTAGAACTGCTTGAATACTTCCTCGTTCAACAATACCGACCACTTTTTGGGGGCATGATCGTCGGTTTTAATATCGAACTGCCTGCAAGTGCTCATCTCACAGAGCTTAGCTTAGATGTTTGAGCAGGCTTTTCTTGGGGGGCAACTGGGAAGAATTCTTGCCTTTTATATTGGGAAAGAAGAAAAAGAAGTTCCAACAGGAATATTTGGCGGGCTGTAAAGCTAGCGGGAATATTTCCTTTTCCTTATCGCCTCTCTTTCCATTTGATCAGAAGAAGTTATGGCAGGCAGGCTAGGCACGCAAGATGCCATCTGGCCATTTGTGCAGATTCTGTGCGTCTCGATATGAAGAATTGAGAAAGAGCCTTTCCCCTAGTGCGAGAGGACCGGGAAGGACGCACGCGCGCAGCCTCTAGCGGCCTTTACAAGTCCTCAACTGGCTTCGCAGTTCAACATTTTAGCAGTTGAGGTGTAACTTTTGCATGCAGTTCATAGTTACCGCTTCATTTCCAGTCCCGCGCTGAACTTAGCAATATATTTGGCGGTGGATTGAGCAAAATCAGAAGCTTGCTTCTTCTTCTTGATTTCGATTCTCTAGCTCGGTGCTAGCTCTTTATTAGAAACTACCTCGGCTGATCTGTCTCTGTGTGAGGCTAGGACTTAATGCTTCATATCATGTCTGCAGAAACATTACTTTCTTTGGTGGGTTCACATAATACATCACCGGATTCGGCACGAAACCACCTATCAGAGATGCCGATTCCTCTTGATGTGAGAGGAAAACCGCGCATGGAAATCAAACGACCGCATCGCCGGGGCGAAGGCGTGTGAAAAGAATCTTTCGGCGTGACTGATCATGTTCCCACGAAATCTCCCTTTACGAAGACAATTCCGAAATCATCCTTCTTTTATGGAAAATGGTTCGCAAAGCAAGGTAGGCATCGGCTTTGGTTGACGTTCTGCAAATTTTCAGCCTCTGAAGTACATGAATCACTAAAGAGAAAAAAGAAAGAAGGCAAGATAAGTGCCCCGTTCACCATCGGAGGAGGCAATCATTGAAATCCCTTCAGCATCCAGAAGGCCCAGCTCTTTATGAGATGAGGAGTGTCCGAGACCCAGAGGCTGAGGCTCATCAAGACATGTCCCCACCGTAAGGTTAAGACATTGAAGACTGCAGGAAACAGATGAAACATCATATATCAATTCTAACTCTATTAAAGACACCATTAGCTTTATTGGGACGTGGTTTATACTCTCCGGCGACGGAAAGGCACGGGAGTACTGGGAGCCGCCCCGGCGGGGTCATAGGAGGCAGCACCCCGTGAAGCCAGAGGGCTTTTATAATTTTGGACTCGTATTTTACTAATAGTTTGGGCTTAAACTCATGAATAGCTACTGAGTATATATAATCTCTTTCTATTATAATTGATGGACGTAACAAAGAGATGCGATGTGATGATTATAACAGAATTCTCTATTGAGACGTAACCCTAATTTAAGAGTGAATTAGTATAAAAACTTGCTGTCTCGATTTCTTTTTCTCGTTTTTGCTCTCTATTTCCTTGTGATTGTACGCTAAATCCTAACGAGCTTTGAGATTTCACTAGAGAGCCTAAGTATGTGGCAACATGATACTTTGGGCATCTTAGCTTCATCCCGACAGACGGCATAAATCGATCTCGAGGTGGACTCGGCGCGGTGGCAGAGAGCGACAACACCATGTCATATGTCGTTCGATCAGACGGACTTATGACGCTCGTTGCCCTGAGCCGTCGGCTTATGCGGGATTGCGGGAGAGTAACGGGTAGTCTCGGTTTCCGTCGAATCCTGCAGGAATTCCTCGCCGCCGGCCGCCGGCGTGGTTTTGAATGAAAAGCCCGCAACGACCGTCAACGTGCTCTGTGCATCTCGCGTGTGAAAGGCTACGCGCGATGGAATAAACAAATGGACGAACGGGATTCTGTATGTGGCTGGCCTTGTGCTTGTATTCTTCGCCCTTAAGATATTCGGCGGCTTTAAATAGTCCATTTAATTCCTTTCACCCTTTTATTTTTTAAATTTTTTAAATTTTTTGCATTGTGCTAATAAATTCGCTTTTTTTATTTTTTATGGTCAAAAAATTAGTTTAGGGTAAAATTATCACAAATATACCAGTTTGGAGTTTTTTATGGTCAAAAAATTAGTTTTTGGTAAATTTTTTAAAAATGTACCAGTTTAGAGTTTTTAGTAGTATTAACTCTATTTTTTTTTTCATTTCTCCTAAATTTTTCAATATTTTTTGAGAAAAATTGATATGAGAAAACTCTCAGATGATTGCGGAAGAAATCATCTCATTCTCGAAGGAAGAAAGGAGAATGGGTGGGACCAACGGACGAAGGCATTCTCATTTGACGGCTTTTGTCAAAGTTCAAAATGTCCCAATGCAAATCATTTTTGACTTTTTTTCCCTGATTAAATAATTTGCCCGTTTATATACTTATATCGACAGTAACGTTTAATTCCATTAAAAATCTCAAACCGGTATTTCTACGACACTTTAATCCCGAAACTAGTTTTCATCAAACAAAATCTCATATATGTATTCTCGTGACAAATTTATTCATAAACTAATTTCCATCTAACAAAAAAATCTAGCCGATATCCCTGACTCATATTGATGGTATGTTTGTTTCAGGGAAAATTTTATGAAAAAGGAAAATGTTTTCCCCTTTTCGATTTAGGGAATTCATTTGTTATAACTTTAAGCGTGCATATTTTTTTCGACCATAAACGGTTTTCCATCGACTGGTCATTTTCAGCGAACCAAACGCATGAAAGTCCGGAAAACTTATTCGCTAAAAATTCGTTCACTTAAACAGACACGTCCATATCTTTTGTTAGCATTGTATCCAATATCCCATTAAATGCATACACATGAACACACCTGGAAAACGACCATAAGACGTATTTACCACAAAGAATGACGAGCCCGACATGGAAAATTTACCCGGTTTAGACATATATGCATTTTGAGCGGGGAGTTGATCTGGGCTATAGGTACCGATTTGAAATCTTGAAATCTTTTGTAAGACGAAAATTAATTTGAGGTAAATGTCAGTACTGATTCGGGACCAGACAAATGGACAAAATTTCGTATTTTGGGAACACGTGAGAATCAATCTGCCGCTGTTCCTCAGGTTGCACCAAAATAAAACACGACACCGGGTTAACGGAAAAAAATTCATCCGACCGTTACGGGGGTGGAAAAGTCACGGGCCGCGCTGCCCGATTCTTTTTCGAAGCGGGGGTCACCGACACGTGTCCGCCGCCCGCCGCCCTCGACCGACACGGACCCGTGGCGCCCCACCCCCGGACGACACAGTCGCCATGTTTCGTTCGCTCCTTCATCTCCTGCGGGTTCTCGCGGGACCGACCGAGGCCCATCACGCGTTTCCGTCGGTCCGAAAGCATCCAATGCATTCCTCGGGATTGAATATTACTATTGTCGCCATCGAGAATTCGCAGAATTCGTAGCTCCATATCCCTTCGTCCGGGCGCTTTCGCACGAAGCCTTTCCCGTGGGAAAACTCCCTGCTTTTCCCCGTTTCCGGCGGGGGGTCAACAGCTTCTTGGGTTGCTGCTGCATTTTACAGCTGACGTTTTCGTGGGCTACCCCTTTTCTGATTAGATCCGGTCAAACGCGAAGTTACCCGGAAGGGAGCGATTCGTGTGCGGTTCAAATTTGAAATCTTGGGGGCGTCTGGACTTTTGGGTCGGAAGTAATTCTTGCTGGAGCTCCTGTTGTCTTATCGTCGGTGCGTCGGGAACGTTTGTCCGCCTCGTTTGGGTGTAATCCGATCCGATGCTTTGTCCCCTTGCGGAGCGGGAATTCTTGGGTTTGTTAGTTTGGTTGGAATGAGATTGCGGTCTAACTGTCTGATAAATTTAGGCTCCCTGGGTTCTGTTGGGGGTTGATTCTGTGTGCTTCTCGGTTGAAGATATTTCGGTCGTGTGATCAGCTGACACGAGAGTTTGGCAGGTTGGAGAGGCTGCGACGGGTGAAGCTTGCATTGGAACTTGGGTATTTGTGGGATGAAGTTATAAAGGTACTGAGCGGTTTTAGCCATCGAGCAACTGACAAGGACATCATATGTCGAAAAGAATGATTCAGGGGAAAATGGGTCTGAGAAAAATGGGAGTCTTCATCGTCTTGGTGACTCTGCTTTGCTCTCCTATGTTCTATTGCTCGAAAGAAAGGGAAAGGATGGGAGAAGAAGTGCCTCTAAGAGAAGTGTTAGATCCACTTTCTGGGGAGATAGATGAAGACTTGGTATGGAATTATATCTCTTGATTGCTATCCATTGGTAGTTGCAATGTCTATCAGTTTCATAATCTTGATCCTTAGTCTCGAAGAAAATGATCATGTTCTTATGGGATTGGCAAGTTGCTTCCGTTATGGTAGCTAGGGTTCTGTTATCACTAGCACCTTTTTTTCATTGTTCACGGTGGTTGTACAGTTATAAGGTTATGACTTCAGCTGAGTCTCCAACTCCAAACTAAGTTGTTAATTTTCACTGTCAAATAACTGCGCTAAGCATTCAACATGCGCTTGGTTTTGCACCTTCAAGAGTTTAGATGGCTCTATTTACTTACTTGAGACTTGACTAGTACTCTGCCTCTTAGATTTCATAGTAATGGTGTGCTGCTATTAGGGGACAGGCAGCTCCAAACCCTTTCCTCTATTTGGAGATGCCTGTTTCCTACCTCTTTCAAACTGCTGCATCTTTGTTTCATGCTGGACAGAACGTAATAATTGTCCATTGGGTATTTGTTGGTCGAAACTGGTTACTATAAAATTTCATGCGAATGTGCCTGGTATGCTACATACTCAGTAGACATTTTGAAGTAATGGGCATAAGTTATTCTCTTTTATGAGGATAATGCCGGATTTTTGTCCTTTGGCAAAATAGCTTGCTGAGTTATGAGAATGTGTTGAAGTCCACTGGGAAATAATTATGCTGCATGATATGTCAGATTTTAGATTGCACTATTCAAGATCGATATTTCTAGTTTGTAGTGTAAAGGCTTTCTTTGAGGTTGAAAAAGTGAATATTATAAAACAGGCGGCACTTGATGGCAGAAAATATATTTGGCGTAGGTAGGCCTATATTGACTGCCTTCAGTTAGATCTTGATTTCCATCATCTGATGCTCAACCTTACAGATGGAAACTCAAGTACTTTGATCTTGACATGGCAGGTGGAGCAATTGTTGATCAATTGTAGGACTCACTTGATTCAACTAAATGATATCGTCGGAGACCTTGATGTATGTCTACTGCAAGGAGCATCCAGCAATAGTAACGATTTCGCTTTAGAATGTAAATCATTTGCAAAAGAAAAGATCCAGCAATATTTTGATATCCATCCCCATGTGAAGCACAGGCTAGTAGCTTGTTTAAGAAAGCATAGCTTTCTGTTCCCAGTTTCTGGAAAAGATGTTGGCTCCAAGAACTGGTACAACAAGTATATCGGGTCCTTGAGTTCTAAGCTTGGCTCTTCTAGAAGGTATTTGGCTAGCGAGTCTCTCCAGAGCAGCACTCCAGCACCTGCCCCATCACCTGAATCAGGATCTCCTGCCTCCAGTCCAGCACCATCTCCTGGTACTCCCGAGTCTAGCGCGTCGCCAAGTCCACCATTTTTTCCTCCCAGCTCTGATGCTCCGACCTCACCATCTCCAGCCAGTCATAATACATCAGCAAGTCCAGATTCTGGCTCAAAACGGAATAATAAAAAATCAGTTGTTCTTGCTGTTGTAATCACGGCATCGGTCACATTAGTTCTTGTAGCACTTCTATTTTTATGCTATCAACGAGTATGCAGGACTGGCTCTCGTGTGGGCCGAAATGACGAAAGGCCCCTCCTCAGCCTAAGCTTAAGCGACTATTCCGTTGGTAACAGAAAATAACTGGATCTCGTTTTCTTTTTCTCCTGAATTGTTTGTTCATTGGTGATAACCACATTTCCTCTTAAAACTATGTTTCACAGGTTCTTCAATTAAGCCTTATGCTTTTGGAAGTTCAATTAAGGAAGATAAGCCTGGTCAACAGACATACCGTAAGGAGAAGCCATCATCTTTAAGCGGCAACTACAATGTTGAATCCAGTGTGCTCAATAGCTTCTCAAGCAAGACCTCTTCACTAGAAATCAATGCGAATGCTGCAAATCTAAATCCAAACTCCTTGTCACTGCCTCCATTGAAGCCGCCTCCTGGAAGGGCAGGTTCTACTGTTGGTTTTCTAAAGCCTCCTCCCGGCAGGGCAGATCCTCTCCCTCCAGAACCACCTGCTCCTCCTAAACCTCCTGGAATGACAGGCCTTCCTCCTGCTGCTCCGTCACCGCCTCCTCCCGCTGTAAGACCTTCAGCTGTGGGTGCAGGTCCTAAACCTCCTGGACCACCTCCTCCACCTCCTGGACCTTCAAGGGCCAAACCAGGTCCACCACCCCCACCACCTCCAAAGGGTGGTGCAGGTCCACCACGGCCTCCTCTGCCTCCTGGAGGTTTGAAAGTACCTCGACCCTCTCCTCCTGGTGCAAATACATCTGATGCGGGTGGATCAGACCACGAAGTTGATGCCCCAAAAGCCAAGTTGAAGCCATTTTTCTGGGATAAGGTCCTGGCAAACCCTGAACAATCAATGGTTTGGCATCAGATTAAGTCAGGGTCATTCCAGTAAGTGCAGAATCTTGTGTCCCACCACCCCATCATGGGGTTTTTTTTTTTGAGTACATATTGCTTATGAGCTGCTGATGACTATTTTTTCTCTAATGGACAGGTTCAATGAGGAGATGATTGAATCTTTGTTTGGATATGCCCCAGCCGAGAAAAACAAAAATGAACTCAAGAAAGAGTCTTCTTCACAAGATCCTTCAAATCAGTATAATATGATCATTGATCCTAAAAAAGCACAGAACTTATCCATTCTCTTGCGGGCCTTAAATGTAACAATTGAAGAAGTCTGTGATGCCCTCCATGAAGGTGATCATTCTCTTGCTAACTTTCAAAAGCTCATATGCCACATTGCCATAGTCATCCTTGTAAACCATGTTTATCTTCATGCGCAAGTGATAAATGATGATACCCTTGGTAAGCATAGAGTAAAGAATGGATTTGATCACGAGAAGTCTTAGCGTTGTCAGTTTATCACCTTTTGTTTCTTTTCTGTTTAATCACTTTGTGAAACAATTGCCACAACTCATTTATTTATTCCTCTTGAGGAGTAAATTTGATGGTTGACTTCTTTCCTGATCTATCAGAAAAGCCTATGACGGCGCAGATACTAATATTTCCTGTCAAACGCAAAGTTGGTTACTTTAGAAAGTCATCTTTGACTTGGAATGGGAGGTCTATGTTTTCTTTTTTCCTTGCTCATGATTAGCTAAATTGCTTAGATCTCCTTCTTTGCGGTCCCTTCAATTCTCAGTAGCTGTAAATGTTGATTTGCTGTCCCGTGTTATTGAGAACAATCCTGGAGATATATCTGAATTGGTCGAAGTGATTCAAAACTTTCGGTTCTATCATGTTTGTATGCCTTGGATTTGGTAAAGAAAATAGAATTAAAAGTTATGGCAAATGTATCCAGCATTTTTGCTAACCTTTTGATTAATGTCTGCATTGGCATTTCTCAAAAAAGCTGAGCCACAAGACTCGATAGTGATCCAATTTAATAAAATGTTCAGGCAGACCTGTTACTTTTTGGGCATCATTTGACTAATTTGTTCTAGTTTATTTCGAGTGTTAGGATCGCTTGCACTAAAATCATGTCCTAAACTTTCATTGGACCAGGCAATGAGCTTCCAGTCGAGTTCCTTCAAAGTGTGTTGAAGATGGCTCCTACAACGGATGAAGAACTGAAGCTCAGATTATACAGCGGTGAACTCTCCCAACTTGGTCCTGCTGATCGGTTCCTGAAAGCTCTTGTTGGCATTCCATTTGCTTTTAAACGTATGGAGGCATTGCTTTTCATGAGTACTCTTCAAGAGGAGGTTTCCATAGCTAAGGAGTCCTTTGCAACCTTAGAGGTACATTAGTAGACATCTGAATCTGACCTTTTCATCCAGTTTGCTGCAGTTCTCAAGGAAAGTAATACTCTATCTAATAAAAAAATTTCCGGGGTAACAAGCGCCAATCTTTTATGGGATTCGCACATTAGGTTCATTCTTTGTGCTAGTGCTAATGGACAGGTTTTTCGTAAGCATGCCTGTAGTAGATGTTATACACTACTTCCCGAAACCCCATGTGTGGATAGTGACCCTGTTAACGAATGATGCATTTCTTCGATACGGTGCTTTTGCATTTTTTACTCCTTTCGACGAAACTGCTGCTAATCAGTAGGTGATTATCTACACTTTGACAAGATGTGATTGTGTGCGATAGCTTTTATATGTGAAAGCTCGCTATTTTGGAAAATAGTCAGCGTCTTTTTCAGCTTGTATTCCTTCTACTAGGTGTCACCTTAGGGTCAATCGATGCTAAACCCCAGTCAGTCAGTGCTATACCCCGGCCAGTCCATTGGATAAGCCTCTTCTTGGCTCTTTCCTGTCATCAATTTGTACCGTTCTATCCTATTGTCTTTAACTAAGGGTCCATCTGTGGTTCATGGTGCTATCACTCACCCTGTTTGATGTCAATCTGATGAATGGATAGGCATAGAACAAGGGAGTCAGATAGAGGTTCGTGTTCCTGGGGAAAATAAATTAAAGGAGAATATCAGTAGTCTTTTCTGAGTCATTTCATGTACACAATTTCAATCATAATTTACGAGGGAACTCCGGTTTGCACATGTACCACTTCAGTTGATGCCAATCTTAGACAGTAATTTGTGATGTGTCCTTAAATCTTCTGCCTCAATTATACTTAGCTACTTAATGAGGTGTATATTTTCTTGAAAGGTTGCATGCAAGGAACTCAGAAACAGCCGGTTATTTCTCAAGCTCCTTGAAGCCGTCCTGAAGACTGGCAATCGCATGAACACTGGAACGTTTCGAGGTGGCGCTCAAGCATTTAAGCTGGACACACTTTTGAAATTATCAGATGTGAAAGGAACCGATGGCAAGACGACGCTGCTGCATTTTGTGGTTCGGGAGATCATCAGATCGGAAGGTGTAAGAGCTGCTCGTGCAGCTAGTGAAGGCCAAAGCCTCTCCAGTGTGAAATCAGATGATCTCCTAGAGGATGTCTCCCATGATTCAGAAGAGTATTACCAAAGCCTCGGTCTTCAAGTGGTTTCAGGCTTGGGCGGTGAACTCAAGAGCGTCAGAAAAGCGGCGAGTATTGATGCAGACAGCTTGACAGGGGGTGTTGCCAAATTGGGGCATTTCTTAATGAGGACCCGCAATTTCTTGAATTCAGAAATGAAGAGTGCTGGGGAAGAAAGTGGATTTAACGAAACACTGAAAAGTTTCGTGCAGAATGCAGAGATTGATGTGACGTGGTTGCTGGAGGAAGAAAAGAGGATAATGGCTCTGGTGAAAAGCACAGGCGACTACTTTCACGGAAATGCCGGGAGGGATGAGGGGTTGAGGCTCTTTGTGATCATTAGGGATTTTCTGATCATGTTAGATAAGGTTTGCAAGGAGGTGAGAGATGCACCGAAAGGGCCAGCAAAAACACAGAAGAAAGAGGGTCCAACGGTGCAATCTTTGTCGGATTCTCGTCAACCAGCCTCTCCTGATCTGCGCCAGCGACTTTTCCCCGCAATTGCTGAACGACGAATAGATAGTTCTAGCTCCGATGATGAAACTTGATGGGCTTTCATTTGATTGAGGTAACTCAAGTTCTTCCAGCTAAAGCTGATACTTTTGTCGCATGGCGAGGGAGGTGTTTGTAGTTTTTCTTCTGAAAATGTGTTGTCATGGCCTTTATTCAGGTGGTTGCCATGGCAAAATTCGGCAGAAGAGACGCGAACCAATTCTGCTAGATGCTGCCTATTCTTACTGGGAGATCGTTTGGAGCTCAAGGACATAGCGCGCGCGCCCTTGAGGTGATTCACATGGGCTCACAACCAGCAGTTGACATGGATCTCACCAATCACTTTCCCAGTCACGAAGGAGCTACACGAGAAGATGGATTTCTATGGTGGAGTTGAATTTAAACTGCCCGACTTGTTCACCAAGTACTGAAAGAAACGGCGCCTTGGCGCTCATCTGCATTCTTTGTAGGAAATTTGTTTGTAGATAATCATGATTTGTAGATTGATAGCGGGGATAGGAGTGGACTAATCCCTACAAAATGAAAGATGGTATCAATTTTGTGACACGAGTCTTCACTTGCTTTTCTCGACGTCGAACGATGTTCTGTACAGTAGATCTGTTTTATCTGTAGTGATGCTTATGGTTAAAAACGCAAGATTGGATTGATCCCTACGTACAAATCATGATGAAATGACCTGTGGAACGTTAAGGAACTTGACCAAGAGAGTTCATGATAAGTTATAGAGTTCCGCTTCTACTCTCCCCCCATAACAAGATTAGTTCGCTTGTGTTCCAAAATAAGCAAGAAAAACAGAGCTCTTCCTTAGGAGAACGCTTGATCACTCACGCCACTCTGTTCAAGCAGAGTGCTCGTTCATACCTCCTATATAAGAAATGTATCAAGGAAGTACCATGACATAGAAAACCAAACTTAGCAGTAAGCACACGAAGAATTAGAAAGGTTTACAATTCACACCGGGAGAGAAACCCTCTTTTATCTAAGTATCCTTACAAACTCTGGCTTAAAAGGCGGGCGAATGCGAGTTGATTGACAGTACAACCTCTGAAAGTAAGATGGGTGAGTGGCAGTCACTAACTTGGGACACATTGTTAGATGGAGCCTGGTTGGTCGTAGAAAAAACACCGAAATGGGCCTAAAAACCCAGACTCAAGAACCGATAGAACTCAAATCAAAATCCGGAGCAACGACAAAAGGTCCACAGATTTCCCAATTCTACCTCAACTTTACATGGCTTCACTTCCCACAATTAGACATGCAGCAACCAAATCTTTACCTTGCATACCCTATTCATCCCATCCCAGTGACAACCGAACCAGTTTTCAGCACATTCAGTTACCAAACCCTCACGAAGGCACAAAAAGAGGAAGCAACAGCCAGACATAACCGAGAGACAAGGTTGCGAGGAACATTGCTTAAGTACCAGGAGAATGTGCATCTGAAAAATCTCCGGAATTTCTTGTATTAAGAAACTAGAAGATGAACAAATATTCACAATCTGTAAAAAAAAAACCCCCCCTTGAAACACCAACACCCCTAATCTAACCCAACACAAATTCTAACAAGACAAACTCACTCACTGACAAAGTAAGAATCCTACAACAACCTAAATTCGAAATAAGGAAGCAA
Source organism: Syzygium jambos (assembly GCA_031216235.1). Taxonomy (NCBI): domain Eukaryota; kingdom Viridiplantae; phylum Streptophyta; class Magnoliopsida; order Myrtales; family Myrtaceae; genus Syzygium; species Syzygium jambos. The sequence continues at coordinate 4,400,933 of CM062225.1, read as the reverse complement.
CCTACGAACGAACCCCCCACTTCAGAACGGTCATCTTCCAAAGCTTTCGACTTTTCGGATCATTCGTCGTCGGCGGCGGCGGCGGAAGACTTGGAGGTCCCGGTCTTCTTCGGCAAGAGCAGGTTGTGGATGTTGGGCATGACGCCGCCGTTCGCGATCGTCACGTCCCCGAGGAGCTTGCTCAGCTCCTCGTCGTTCCTCACCGCGAGCTGAATGTGTCGCGGCACGATCCTGGTCTTCTTGTTGTCCCTCGCCGCATTCCCGGCTAGTTCCAGGACCTGAACACAAACCAAAACCCGCAAAGTCACGTCACTTCAGGCCACGAAATCGGACTCCCCGAACAAAACCCTAAAACCTAACCGCTCGTCCTCGAGCGATTTCCCGAAATCCAATTCAATGCTCAAACCGCAGAAGAAGCCAGGAAAAAGAAAGAGAGAGAGCGCCGAATCCAGGCTTCGGCAGCGCCGTACCTCGGCGGCTAGGTACTCGAGGACGGCGGCGAGGTAGACAGGGGCGCCGGCGCCGACGCGCTCGGCGTACTTGCCGGCCTTGAGGAACCGGGCGATACGGCCCACGGGGAACTGCAGCCCGGCCTTGCTGCTGCGGGACTGCGCCTTCTTCGCCGCCCCGGAGCCTAGGGTTTTGCCTCTGCCGGCCATGGGCAACCGGAGGAATTTCGCACGGCGGCGGGATCGCGAGGCTGCGGCGGGCGGGCGGGCGGCCGGCCGGAGTTTGGGGGGCAGTCGAGCGACCGGTGGCGGGGAGGGGGAGGTGGTTGCTTCGAGGAAGATACGACGTGGCTTGGTTTTCGATCTCGGGCACGCGAGGAGTATATATATAGCGCGAGGGATTTGAAATTGGTCCAATGGGAGCGAAGCACGCGGATCGAGGGCGAGGGCCGTTGGATCCCGAGGGATCGGACGGTGGAGATTCTGCTCCAGAGGCCCGGGTCGTATTTTCCGCGAGGTGGCCTTGACGGGCGCGGGTGGGGGTCGGGTTCGGGTTCGGGCCTGGAGGCGAAATGACGGGAATGGCCTCTGCTTTTCGGAGGGGGGTGCTTGATTACGTGTAGCTGTGCTGAACTACTGATGAGACCCCGGCAGTCACGGGGACGTCTGATCTGACGCGCGCGGGGATTGCCACGTCAGCAACAAATTAGCGTTCTCTTTGCAGAGAAATGACGTGGATCGTATCTAGACCATTCAAACATACGAGTCGGGGTCGAATTTGGGTGACGTGAAAAAATGGCACTCAATACCTATATTGATCCATTTTTTACAAAATACAAGTATAGTGTTCCGAACTTAGACCCTTCAAACGGGTGGATCGGATGGATTTGGGTCGGGCCAGCCCAAATAGACCAATTGTAACCGTTTTAATCAATTTTTAATTGAATGCAAATTCAGTGACCCATACCAGCTCATATCTAATCCGACTCATATCCAAACTAAAATGAGGATGCAAAGTATGAACACGAGATCGAGTGAGGACGAGAGAAAATAAAGAAAAAGCTATAGAGGAGGATTGGGTTTAAGGATTTGTAAATCTATTTATGACTTATTTATCACTTATATTATATCTAACTCATTTATGACAACTCAGTGAATCATACAAAGGTTAAGAAATGAGTTTACGACCCACTTGAACTCAACTCATACCCAATATAATTCATTTTTATGAACTAGTGTTTTTTTGGTGAAATTATTAGGTAATATTACCATAAAAGGCATGTGAAGTTTGTTCGTTGGATCGTTAACTCGCAATAACATTAAGGATAAATTATTGATAATATTTAGGGAAAACTTTATGTATAACACTGAAGCGAGGGCCATTTCTTAAAAGAATCTCCACAGCGTACATTGCATCGCTATGTTATGAATTCGATGCTAAGCCTTTAAAGCAGCATTGCCTACAATCGCTCCTCCATTCATGCTGGCTTGACGACACCAATGCCCGTTCTTTCTTTTCTTGCTCACGGCTCTAGCCGCTCCCTCTCGTCTCATTTGCGGCTCTCTAGCTCCTCTCACTCGCAGCCCTCTAGCTCCTCACTTGCGGTCATGGTTGCTTGAGCTCCAAGCTCTCAACTACGGCCATAGCCATTCGAGAGCTTTGATGTCTCGTCAAAGATCAAGTGAATTGAGTGAGCTAAGCTGAGCCACGATATAGCGACTGCGGAGGTGGCCCGCCTCGTGCAACCACACCATCAGGGTGAATCGACGGAGGTCGCGACTTTCATGAATATAGGCCGCTAGCTTTCGATCCACTTTGGGGGCTTTTCTGAAAAAAGCGACTCTACTTGAAGATTTTATTTGAAAATTTCCTGAATTTGTAAGTAAAGATAGTTATTGGCATGATTGCATCGAGATGGTGAAGTTGTATACTAACTCCTCCAAGAATAACCCCTTGGCCCCCAAATGATTTATGCATACTCATTCATGACTTATGCTAATTTTATAACATAAATCATTGAACGTTTTAGCATTATACTCAAAAAGATACGGAGCATGGAAATTAGAAAAAGAAAATCGGTACTTTAAAAAGTGGTAGAGGGAAAATTCTACTCCATGAGAAAAAACCAAATTAATCAAAATGGTCCCATAATAAAACAATCATAAAAAAAAATTAATATTAAAAAGGAAACGGTGGATATGAAGTTATGTGTAAATTAATTTGAAAAGAAAAAAGTTCAAGAAATCTGAAAAGGAGTCAAATGATTGAAGAGGGACAGAGATGTTGATATGTAGGTACGGTCCACCAAATGAGCCCGAATGGCTAATAAGTAGTACGGAATCCAACTAAAATGAGTTAAAATATAATTATGAGTTAAATTCATTTGGATCCGCGTTCAATTCGAGTGACCCGTCTCAAACCCAACCTAATAATACGAGTAGCAAGATGGGTTAGCGAACCTATTTACCTCCTCTAGTCATATCGTTAAATGCAAACAATGGAATCCTCTGGCGAAGAAAAAGAAAGAAAAGAAAATTTTCCTCACAATCTTACTAGAGGTGATCAATGGGCAAGTCCAAACAAGACCAAGCCTTTGACCCTTGCGACATAGGTCGGATCTTGGTTAAGTCCACATACCACCGGGCTCCTAATCGGGACTAGTTCTCAATTGACCCGTCAAAAGATATGGCATGAGATTATGCCTAAAGTATCTTATCCCAATTCGCTTGCCAATTGGGAAAATCCCCCAAAAAAAAAAAACAACTGTGTATTTGTACTTCAAATATGGATAGGCTTGAATGAGCCCAACCGGCTATTAAGGCCAGTGATTACCTCGAATTCTTACATGAAAGCATGTCTTAAACTTGATCGACGTAAAACTAATCGATGTGAGCAATCAAATTTGGCGAGTTGGACATGTCTTAGGATGCATATTGTTTAGTCCATTTAGACTAGAGGAGGTATGGATGTCACTTGATCAATGTAAAACAGCTTAACTCGAGCCTCTCAACTCAGTGGTGGGCCTTGATGCAAACACGAAGAGCGAACAAGAAGCCCAGTCATATTTGCATTTGGCCCATTAGGATCACGGGCCTTCAGCTTAAAACCCACCATTATCAAGCAAAAGCCTGTTTTCTATGAAGACAGCAGTAATGCTAAATATAATCACAATTATTCATTAAAAATGATTTGAAAAATGCTTCGTCATATTTCTTATAATTCTTGAATACGATCCGCTTGTTTAAGCAGCCACTTAGTTGAGATTTGTTGTTTATAGTAAAAGATAGGAAAGTGTAATATATGTTCATTACCAAATGAAGAGTACGTGCCGACCTTTTATATATAGGGTGAGAAGGCGACTAGGTATTAAGTAAACTACAGCAAACCTAATCACAAATATATATACACACACACACATCTAACACCCTCACAATAGTCTATTTGGCTAATGAAGTGAAAGCAAGTCAAATATCGAATAGTGTCATGAAGAACGTGATATTTAATGAAATGACAATCTCTTTTAATGTGTTTGATGCATTCATCGAAAACATCATTGTGTGCAATTTGGATAACACTACAATTGTCGCAGTGAAGGACTGTCGTGCTATGATGACACATTCCCTTGTCTTCAATAGCTATCGCAAACATAATAACTCCGATCTCATATTAGTAAGAGCTTTGATATTTAGCTTATGTACTAAAGTGAGCAACAATGGTTTGTTTTTAACTATGCCATAAAATAAGTGAGGTGCCAAAAAAAAAGACAATAACCCGTAATGGAATAACGATTGTGAGGGTCACCAGCCCAGTTAGCATCTAAATAAGTAGTCAACTTCAATGTAGAATGAGTTGAAAAGTGAAGGTCGTGAAATAACATATCCTTAACATAACAAATAATGCAAATGACTGCAACAAGTGAGTTGTACAAGGCGTGGTCATTTACTAACTAACAATGTGAATAGCATAAGCTATGTGAGGTTGAGTAACAATGAGATATATAAGACAACCGACTGGCTGTCGAATAGAAGGTAAGATTTAGAAGAGAGGTCCCATCACTGGCATCAAATTTGGCATTGGTCTCAAAAAAGATTTGTAACGACCTTGTTGTTAGTGAGTCTTGCTCAAGAAAGAAGATCAGTTGCATATTTGGCTTGAGAAAGATAATAACCAGATGAATCTGAGGTAATCTTCAAGCCTAAAAAGTAATTGAGTTGCCAAGATCTAAACTGTTGACTAAGATATTGCTAGAGTTTTGAAATTTCAATATGATCATCTCTAGTAATAATCATATCGTCCACATATAAGAGCTGCAAAATAGACCAATGAGAAGAGTGTCGAACAAAAAAAGCATGGTCGTTGGGACTAGACGTAAAACCAATGGATTTCATTGTGGAGCTAAACTTGAAATACCATGCACGAGGAGACTATTTTGATCCATAAAATATGCGACGTAATCGACACACTTGGCAATAAGAATGAGTGTAGCTTCCTCGGTGAGGTTGCCATTTAGGAGTGCATTTTTTACATTCATTTGAAATAGAGACCGGCGCTTAACAACGGCAACAATAAGGGCGCGAATGACAACATTTCTCTTTCTCGGCCCTATTTTTCGCTAGAAACTAAAAAATCTATTTCTCTTTCCCGGATGAGTTTCCGAGCAGCAAATAGTATTTGATAACGATACAAATTTTATGTTCTTGGAATAGAAATTCATTTGACAATGACACAAAAATTCTATTCCTATCGGCCGATGAGCGACAGTAGCGACCGACGACGGCGGGCGGGCAACATTGGGCGGGCGGCGAGCGACGGTGGCAGATGGCCAGCGAAAGGGGGCGGGTGGTGGCAGACGGCCGGCGGTGGGCGGCGAGTGGGTAGCGGTGGGCAACAAGGGTGAGTAATAAGAGAAAGTTGTTGTTTCTATTCTAGAAATTAAAAAGCAAAAAATTTTAACTTTTCACTTCTCTTCTAAATCTATTTCTGGGCCAAAATTTATCTCAGAAATAAAAAAATGAAATTATTTTACCAAACGGATTTCTGCTCTAAACATATTCTCAAGAACAAAAAAATTAAAAAATAGGGAAACGGAATAGCTATCATTCATCCCCTAAGAAGACTGCGAACAGAAGTAAGATACATAATAAGAGCAAAGCCTCTTCATCGTCAATGTCATATTCCCAAATAAAGCCTTTTGCAATAAGGCGAGCATTATAATGGTCCCCAGTACTGTCAACTTTTGTCTTAATCTTGTACACCCATTCATAACCAAGAACAAACTTACTAGGAGGCAAATTAACTAAATCCCAAGTATGAGATTTGTCCAAAGTTTGCAACACATCTACCATTACTTGCTGCAAAAAAGGATTAGTATACTATATTCGGGATAATTTTTCAAAAAGTACTAGATTTATTGTACAGCAGCCTATTTAATCCTAAACAACATTTTGACGATTTGCCGATTTATTCTAAAATCTTTTTTTATGTCAATTTAATCCTAAACCATTTGAATATGCCAATTCAGTCATAGACCTATTATTTGGATATTTGGCAGGAAGGACTACATTGGCAAATCGTGAAAAGGTTTAGGACTAAATTGATAAATCATCAAAATGTTTAGGACTAAATTGGCAAATTATCAAAAGGAATTAGACTAAATTAGTACAATTGAAAGGTTTAGGACTGAATTGATCTCTGTATAACAGATTTATGACTTTTTGGACAATTTTCCCTAATATATTCAAATTACCAAATGAAGAGTACAAGCCCTCCCCTTATATATCGGGCGAAAAGACAATTAGGTTTAATTACAATTAATGTAGAATACAACTAACCTAACCTCAAATATATACATCTAACACAGTTTTCTATCGAGGGCGAGCTACGAGTTCGCTGACCTTGTCTGTCTCGAAGCTGACAACTGAAGAAACGTAAAGAATTACACATAACAAACCATGAACAAAGCATAGACCTCCACCGATTGACAGGAAATGCGGGTGCAAGAACCTGCACGAGCCTTGCAGTTTCAAGTTCTCTAGCATGCCGATCACCAGCATCGGGAATCCGACGGCCGCGATGATCCTGCCGGTTGAGCAACGTACTTAGAACTTGATTACGGAGAGCCGCAAGCAAAAGGTCAACTGGGGTCCAAAAATTGAATAGCATAATCTCAAAGAGAGATCTCTAATGATCTCGTATTCAATATATGAAGTGCTGTCTGTTTAATTTCTAGGGTAAAAGCAAGAAACTGGAGTACTTAAAAAGAATCATAGATATGATGCCTATAATATAAAATCTAAGCAAGACGAGATGGGTCGCTTCCAATATAAACGAAAGGAGATACAGGTAATGCGACTCGATTCTCGAGTTCTGCAAAGACCAGTTCGATTCGAGTGAGGAACCTCTAACTTTTTCCCTTCGAAATCCTCTCGAATCGAATGAAACCGTGGCACGGTTCGGTTCGGTTTGAGTTCGACTTGGTCTGGCTTTCAAACCGTTTCCTGGTTACCCTTGACAGCCGAACAATGAAAAAATCTTGGGTGGACTCAAGGATGAAGCGATCTGAAGCGTTGAATGGTAGGTTTCCATGTACAGCCAACAGATCTACAGCTCAAATGAGTCCGTAGCAAGAAACTCAAACTTGCCCACTGGAGACAAAGTAGGAAAGACAAGAAAGGTCAAATGTTTCTATTCCTGTTCTATACTTATTCTTGACCTGTTGTCTGTGTCGTCAGATTCTTTCCTAAACCGGCCAACCCTGTCCATCGCGCATCGGTTCTATGCATTTTAGAACTCTTTTTATAGAACAAGAGAAACTTTTAGATGGTTTTAATCTACTGTATTTGTCAAGGCAACCAAACATGTGATCTCCCGCAATCTACGACCGCAGAAATCAAAGTCACGCGAGGAATTTCCGCGAGAAAAATGAGGAACGTGAGAGTTCGATTACGATGTACCAGGAGGAGATGAGGCAAGCGAACCAGAGCTGCCTTTTGGAGGAGGAATTCTCGAGCTCATCCATGGAGCAAATGCAGATACACCCTCCGAGCAAATTCGAGGTGACATGGGCGAGAGCGAGAAGCACCGTCGCCGCTAGCGCAAGCTCGAATGCGTCGCTCCTCACTTCTTTGCACGCTAAGCTCTTGCTGCTCTTTTGCGCCTGCTTTTTCATCACACGATCTTAATCAAACTGTCGAAAGCAAAAACGCACCCGCATATAGTAAAGAGGAAGCGAGTGTTATCTGTACCTTGTTCTTGGCAGCTTCTGCTTCAATAGCCAGAATTCCAGCGAGTATGTCCATAGCAACTACCAAGAGGCAAACAAATGCTCTCACATTGGCCATCTTCTTGAAACTCCAAATCACGAAAATAAGTTTTATAAAGAAGGTGAAGAAGAAGAAGGGAAAAAAAGCTGTAGTTGTTGTTCCTTTGTGGCTCTTTAGTCTGCTTGTTAGAGGTTCAGCTCATTCTTCTTAACACTCGGGCCCCTGCTGCTTGTAGCACCTGCTAGCTTTAGTCAGCCGCTACACCTTTGCTCTTATCGCAACACCTGTGTTGCGTTAGGTACGAGGTTTTTATGTTCGGCTTTTCTGCTGTATCCTATGAATTGAAAAGTATATAATCCTCTTGCCTTACTAGAAAACAAAAAAAGAAGGGAAAAAAAGGTACAGCTGGGACCTTTCAGAGGGAGTTATGCAGGCAAGCCTCACATGAGGATACAGTGTGAGTCCGAGTCAAGCGACAGTAAAAGGGTAGAGTCTCGAATCTTGATCGTGACCACCCTCTTTTGTCTCGTTGAATTTCCCCATGCCCATTTTCCGGAATCATCTCATACGGTGATGGACTCGGGAGATACCTTTGCTCAAACGAATCCGTCTTATGTGCAATCATGTCCATCATTCTCCCCGTCGAATCAGACTTTCCTCGCGGGGTTTCAAGCGTTCTCGGTTTTGTTTTTTCAGATGCAAATGGTCGCTTATTGCCTTTCCCGTCCGGATACAAAATATACGGGAAAATGTACGCGAACTCGTGTGTCAAAGTTCGTACATTTTGAAAGATTTTAGGTATTGCATGTCACGTGAATCAGGAGATTCAATCTGAGTCATCTTGAAGATGCTTTATTCGCTTTCTTTCTTTACGTGATGCTTTTTGGATTCTTCACGTTGCTTTTTGTTCTTCCGTCTTTTTCAGTGACTGTTGAACTTTTCTGGTCTGAGCATCATTACTTTCATCAAATCTGTACATGAGGTGATTTGCTCTCCCGACATAAACCCAACCGATCATGAGCGCCAAGCATTTACTCCACCAGCAAGGTACAATTTCTTGTCCCAGCAGTGACTCAGCATCGTAAATTTCCAACCGCTGGTCGTGTCGAGTCGTCCAGATCGTATCGAATGCTTAAATTAAATGCAGCAAAGTCCGTAGTCGGTTTACAGCCTTTTTTTTCACTCGAAACAACCTTTTCGCGGCCATGTCCATCGACCTCATGGGTGAACTCTTACCAAATGCGAATGGACGGAGCGGCTTGCTCGCCGTCGTAGAGATTGTTCGATCCAAGAGCTCACAGATGATCGGTTTCTTTCGACAAAATTCCATAACCATGTTTTCTCCATCGTTCAGCCACACCCTTTGCTTTATCAGCGGTGCTGAATAAACCACGAAGCCTCTGCTGGTTTTGCTTTAAAAGCCTTGGAACCATCCCACTATGAAAAGCCAATGTATTGAGTGGGCATCAGTCACAATCATACAAAACCATGGTTTCTCATTCGCATGGTGGCACCAAATCTGCAGTAGTTTCCCTGTTGAACACCAGAAGGTGGATAATGAGTTGAACGTGGCCGTACAGGCAGGATCCGGTGGACACGGTGGAACTGCTGGAAGATCCTCCACGGCCTCTTGGTCAAGTGCTCATTAATTTTTGGGCCTTCCCAAGTTCATCAAGGCCTCCTGTTGGGCCTAACATGCCCAAAAGCAGGGAATGAAAAACCGGTTTGAGACTGTTTTGGTCATTTTTCCATTGATTTGATGACCTCTAGTTTATGTTTGCGAGATCTTTTCTTTTATTTCTCTCCCACTTTTTAAAAGCTTTTAGAGTTTAAAATCGAACTTTTATTTGTTATGGAATGCTTTGAAGGCATGAACCCCTAAAAATATCTTCATAACTACATTTAAAATCATCCCTAATCATTGGGAAAATTACCGAAAAAATCATACACATATTGCACTTATGTCAATTCAATTATAAACCTTTTAATTTGATCAATTTAGTCATATGTCTTTTAACGATTTTTGCCTATTGAGTTCTAAACTTTTCGATTGTGTTAACTTTAGTTCTAAACCTTTTGACAATTTACCTAGTTACCAATTTACATTGGAAATCACTAACATGGTGATATAGTTAGCGTTGACCGTCCTACGTGGAATGGCCGGTACTGACGTAGATAACTTTGTAATTTTTTTCTTTTTCTTTTTCTTTTTATTGTTTTCTTCTTTTCTTTTCTTCCAACCCCAAGCCGATGAAAAAAGAAAGAAAAGAATAAAGAATAAAAAATTAAATAATTACAAAAATTATCCACGTTAGCACCAGTTGTGTCGTGTAGAACAATTGGTGTTGACCAAACCGCTCGTGAGCGATTTCCGACCAAAATTAACCAAAATGACTAAATTTGTAAATAGTCTAAAGGTGTAGGAATCAATTGACAAATCATCAAAAGGTTTATGACTAAATTAATTAAATTGAAAAGTTTAAGATTGAATTGGCACAAATACAATGTGATTATAACTTTTTTGGTAATTTTTTACTAATAATTTCATGTTAAAATGTAAAATACTTTTTTTAAAATTGCTCGAATGACGCAATACCGGTCTTTTCAAGACATGGCACTTTTGTATCATATCTTATCTTGTTCTAATGAAAATAATATAAGTAGTTTTACATTCCCAAAAACCATTGGATATATTGCACTCAAGATGTTGTGGTCTTTGTACGAGTGGCTCAACAATCTGTTTAATTAAGGAGCCCCACTTTGAGTGGATTAAGAGCAGTGCTTACTTTGCTAAGATCTTAATATTAGAGAAATAAAATAAGCCACATGGCTTCTAGGCCTTTTGAAGTGGTAAGAACGCTGCAATTTGACAACACCACTTGTGCAAACTCCATGTTACTTTCGATAGCTATGATTTCGACACAATAATTGATGAAAAGCTCGTTTCCCACACACAATTCACCCGTGTTGCTGTCACTTACCTAATTGTCAGTGTCCAATGATAATTTTTTAATGCCATCAAGTGTGAATTAGGGAAAAACAAGGTCCGAAAATTGCAGAAAACTACATGTTGAGTCCAATCATACAGCACACTTGCATCCAACCAGTTCCGGGCTTAGTGCCTTCATTTTGTACTTGCACCATCATACATAAGAAAAAGCAGCAATTGGGATGGCAGGAGTGTCCTTTCAAAGGTGTGGAGCATAAAGAGAGAGAACTCTATTCCTTCTTTGAAGTTTGAGGTTCGCGAATGCGACGTCCAGGAGCTCTCGACACCATTAATTTTTAATTTCCGCTTTTTGTACAATTGAGTATCTAGAGATTCGAAAAGATAGAACTCAAATTCGAGTTCTTCAATATACCCAATTAAAATTCATTTTGCTTAAAAAAACACAAAATAATGAGTTATAAGTCAACTAAAATTATCGGGTAAATTGTCCAAAAAGTCCTAAACATATTGTATTTTTGCCAATTTAATTATAAACTTTTCAATATTGCCAATTGAGCCCTAAACCTTTTCACTTCTTGCCAATTGAGTTCATCTGATTAATTTTGGCTGGAATTGTTGACGTGAATGCTAGTCAGCCTACGTGATGCTGATGTGGATAAATTTTAATAATATTTTAATATTTTTCAGATTTTTTTCTTTTTTCTTTTTCCTTTTCTTTCTTTCTTTTATTTTTTCTCCCCTTCTTCTTTCTCCAGTTGGTCACCAAGCCTCGACAACTGGCTGGAGGCCAGGGCCAGTGAGGTCGACCTCACCGACCTAAAGCGAGCGTCGCCCTCGTTGGTCACTAGCGAGGTCGACCTCACCGGCCCAATGACTAGCTAGAGGATGAATAAGGGGAGAAAAAAAAAGAAAAAAGAACAGAAAAGAAAGATAACAAATATTATTAAAAATTATCCATGTTATCGCCATGTAGCCCGGCTGGCATCCACTTTAGCGATTTCCAACCAAAAGTAGCCGGATGAACTCAATTGGTAAGAAGTAAAATTGTTTAATATTCAATTGGCAAAAAGTAAAAAGGCTTATGACTCGATTGTCAAAATTAAAATGTTTAAAATTGATTTGGCAAAAGTACAATAAGTTTATGATTTTTTCGATAATTTTTCATAAGGCTATCAATTGCTCCACACCACATCAAATGTTCGATGTATGATTTTTCTAATGCCTCTTAGCGGTTGTATTATTTATCCACCACGATTCCCACATGCATCTCAGCGACTGTATCCATCAGTCCGTGATGAACCATCCCTTTCTCTCTTTTGCAATCGGGTTTCAGAAGAAAAAGATAAACGATGATGGAAGTTGAGACTTTAAATACGAATCACCCTTTCAAAGTGACTCCCATTATTTGCTGTTAACACAGATGACAAGTGAAGTAGCTAAAGTCCAAATATGCCCAACTTTTTTTCTGTTTCACGCGCATATCATCATGGCATGCTACTCATCAAAAGGGGTCATGAGATCTTGTATGAATATCGACGTTCCTATCGTTCGTTTATGTAGAATTGATAGCGGCAATAGCGACTTCTGGCGTTTGATCTTGTGTAAGTATTATATACTCTTCTAGGAAATATGAATTGAAAGTGTTGAATAAAAGTAGATGGAGATAAATAAAGAAGAAGAAGAAGAAGAAGAAGAAGAAGATAGTTTCCTTCTGATTGTGTTTAACAAGATAAATTCAAATCTCGTAAAATCTGAACAACACAGATTAATTTTACGAAATTTGAAAGATTCGAATAATCATGTCATTATTATCCCGCTTCAATTTAAATTGCGATGTTATTCACTGTTTAGTAATGAACAATAAATTGCATCTTAAAATTTTAGCAAGGGCAAGCAAGGAACTTTATAGGCTGAAGTTACGGGATTGAAATCCTCCGGGTTTGTATTTTTGATAAATCTTTAGTTTTTACTTGGAATCGCAACAATTTATATTCAGGTGAATTTCTACTATACCTACGACCAAAATAGTAAAATTCACTCAGAGTAATAGCAATATGAGATATTAATTCAACATATCAAGCGACGTGATATATTGTCAATGTTATTTTAACAAGTTTGCGATATTGCTTGAACATTTATTTTGCGCTTTCTTATGTTCGATTTAAATAAATTGGCGTTCCTATTCGAGCTACCTTAGGTCAAAGTAGGCAAAGGCTTAACTCCATGTGGCAAAGCCAGATTATCCATTGATTATCATCTGCGTGGTATTAGTTTTTTGAGATGTTTTTTTTTTCACACATATGTTTTACAAAAATTATGAAAGCAAAGCATTAATTATAAAAACAAAGCTCTAAAAATATTGATTTTTCGCTTACTCCATCGAAAATAAAAACGTCGCCAAACTTTTCGCTCTTCTCTTTCAATCTTTTTCGAAGAAAATTTGAGAAATTATTTCATGATGAAATTAGTCCGTTCTTATATTAGTATTTCCCTGGAAATTTTCACCACGTGCATATTGAAGCTAGTGATCAGAGTGTGTATCACGAGGGAATTGTAAACTCTAGCATCCGGATGAGAACGAAATGAAATCCAACACATGCATATCGCTATCCTTTTACCGTCCAAATCACACGTGCTCGGACACTGCGTACTTTTAAGCTAGTTATCGGTGGACGAACCTTTTAGGAAGCGGTCCAATCCACGTGTCAAATTTTTAAAAATAAGAGGCGCAATCTTTTCATTTAACATTGTCTTGATGGGATGCTCTAAATCTTAATCTTAGGTCACACACGCGCGCGCGTATGTATATCTTTTTTTTTGTTCAAAGGTCACATATTTCAAATGGACGAATCTGATAGAGATAAATGCGAGCATTGCTATAAAATATGGCGATCATAATAACCCCAGTTGAGTAAGGAAAAAAAATGCAAATAGAGAGGGGCAATTGCTATTACCTAGAGAGAGCGACCATGACCACCACGTTGTTGATTTAAGGACGATGATCACCACGATGATCTCGAGGTGCCAAATTAGGGACAACAATCATGTGACAATGGTCTCTTTCAATTTTGGCCATCACTCAAGATATGTTCTCTCCTTTTCTCTTATATCTACTTAATTTTCAAATTTTATGAATGGCGTTGATAACGAAAGGACTTGATAGCATTGGTAATACGAGTCAATGGATTAGGTCGCGCATATTGTGAATTGGAGAGGACGTAATTGAAGAAAACGACACAAATTAGATGATGGAATCATCCCAAACTTCTTATCTCTAACAAATGCCCCCCCAACTTAACGATCGTTTCCTCTCTCCGTCACCGTTAAAATCCCGTCAAAGACGTCCGTCAACCCTCTCGTCTTCTATATATAACCTGGAAGCACTTCCACTTGCAGAATGAAATTCTTCTTTAGACTGACAACAACAGCGTAGGACTAAGTCCCTCGGACACTCTCCTCGTCACTCGCAGGTCTCTCTCCATAACAACAAGGACACCAAAATCTTGGGCTTCTCCATGTGGAGCTTCCGGTAATCACTCTCGCTCGACCAGTGTTTCTGTGCATCAGCTTATCATTATCATCGTACCTGGCTTGGCTTTGTATCCTCTGTTTTTGCCTGGTTGTTCTGTAATCTCGGGAGGAGGAAAAGCCGAGTCGAAATGGGTCTGCGTTTCATGTTTCGCTTGATTCTTCTATCTTCTTCTTAAAAGGGGTTATGTTTCTGGGGTATGTTGAATTACATTGGTGGCCTGAAAGGTTTTCCTTTCCTTTACCAGCAACAGCCCCCAGGAACGCAAGTAGAGAGACTCAAAATTTAGTGTTTTTGTTACCCTGCTCTTTCGAATCTCTCTTCTTGATGGACGATAAGTACCTATTTCTGTTGTTGTTTAGATTATTACTATTTTATAAGGCTAGTAGACATACCCTTTTGCGGAATTGAGGCTTCTTCATGGGTTATGACCAGTAACTTGTTCTCTTCAAATATAGCAGTTCCTTTACAATCTATTTTGATGTTAAGACCGTGCTCTGAAATGCTTGTTGAAACCAAGAGGCCCCAGAAATTTGTCGAGCCCTTCGATGCAGGAAGTGCTGATGGGAAGTCCTTTACTATTCCTTTCTTTGTTTTGCATAAATTATACTGATAAAAAGCCTTTAAGAGTTGCGTTTACTGCAAATATACCATGTGTTCGATTCAAGAATTGATGAGTTTCACAACTACCAGTTTTTGATTGGCAATTTCGTAGAACATCATCTCTGTGAAAGGTCTCCCTGAGATAAAGTACTCGTCTGTTGAATCAATTGGCGCTTATCGTTTCTGTGTTCTTGTATGTTCTTGATGTCAATGATAGCATGGTTTTGGTTTTTCTGGTGTCCATACCCATTTTCTGGTATTAAATTTTATGTAGATTACGGATTGAAATTGTTACACGAATGTAAATTTTCTGGAATCATCTGTTCATCGGTGAAATCTTGTTAGGTATCTCATGAATTGATTGAGAATTGTTGCTAGATACACCATGGCATTTTTGACCTCATGCTATCAATGCGACGATAATCGAGTGTTGATATGTTTGGTCTGATGCAGTTATTATACATCTTTACTCTTGTCTCTGCCTCTCCTACCTTTTACCTACCTGTGCACAGATGTGTTGTTTTTTTGTCCATTTTGTCTTGTTTAGGTTGGATCCCTCTCTTGCCCAGCTTATTTTTATCACTTGAATAATGAGCTGTTTCCTGGATCAATTGCAGGCAAGTGCTTTTGCATGTGGAGTTTGTCCCAGCAAAGTAATTCCAGATATGTGGACCGCTTTGCAAGCTCCATATTCCATGCCTTTCTTATTCGCGACAAGTAATTGATGATTACCAAATGGCCACCCAATGATAAACTCATAGCATGGAATTGCACCAGCTATTTGGATATGGTCTGACCGATGCTGGCTTATGGTGCTCATCTACTCACCCTGCAGTTACATCAACACCTAACAGGTCATTAAACTCCTTGAAATTTGATATTGGAAGTTCTCCTTGTTTGCCCTTCTCAAGTCAACTCGAAAGTGAGACGCTACCTCCACCGAGAGACAAACGAGAGCAGCAGAGCTCCGCAGAAAATCTTTCCATAAGTAGCGGTTCTTGTAACTACACCCTTGAAACCAACAGCAATCTCGTTTGTTCAAAATCCGACTTTTGCATTGACCCTCTTTCAAACCACGTTATGTCAGGCTCGGATTCGACGTCGTTGTCTGGAAGTTTGAATAGTAGCCCATGGATGAAATTTGCTACAAGGGAATTAGAGGCTACTTTTGATGATGTAGTAACATCGCCATATATTTCTTATTGGAAGGGTAGCATTCCACTTGTTCAGGGTCAAAAACCTAACAACCGGAGCCAAGAGTGCTATAGGTTGCGGTCTAGTCAGCCTCAAGCATCTGTTGCTTTAAGACATAGGCAACTTAACGAAAATACTCTATTGGAGAAATGGCACAAAGCAATTGATGAATCGCTGGTACGCAGTTGTCCAGAAGATGAGATAAGGCACTTGCTGATCGAGTGTGCAAAAGCCTTGTCAGAGAACAATACAGATGATTTCGATAAGTTGGTCAGGAAGGCTTGGACTGCAGTATCAATATATGGAGGGCGAATTCGGCGTCTAGGTGCTTGCATGGTAGAAGGGCTCGTGGCAAGGAGGATATCTATAGGAACACAGGTTTCCCGTGTCCTTAAATGTAAGGAGCCACAAAGCAAAGACTGGCTCACCTACATGCATGTCTTGTATGAAATCTGCCCTTACTTGAAGTTTGGTTGCATGGCAGCTAACGGAGCTATTGCGGAAGCTTGCAGAAACGATGACCACATACACATAATAGACTTTCGAATCGCTCAGGGAACTCAATGGGTCACTCTGCTTCAGGCGCTTGCGGCAAGGCCTGGTGGGGCCCCACATGTACGTATCACAGGGATCGACGACCCTGTATCTGTATATGCCTGTCGGGGTGGATTGGAGGAAGTGGAGAGGAAGTTGGCTGGAATATCTGAGCAATTCAAGATCCCTGTGGAGTTCAATGGACTGAGTGTGTTTTCCCAGGATGTTACTAGGGACATGCTCGATATAAGGCCAGGGGAGGCTTTGGCCGTGAACTTTCCGCTGCAGCTCCACCGCACCCCAGATGAGAGCGTTGACATGAACAACCCAAGGGACGGGCTTTTGAGGATGGTGAAGTCTCTTTCGCCCAAAGTGATCACTCTAATCGAGCAAGAATCAAATACAAACACAAGCCCATTCCTCACGAGGTTCGTCGAGACTCTAGATTACTACTCGGCAATGTTCGAGTCCATAGACATGGCACTGCCGAGGGACGTAAATGATCGGATCAACACGGCGCGGCATTGCCTGGCAAGGGATATCGTCAACATCATCTCATGCGAGGGAAAGGAAAGGGTGGGGCGACACGAGCTGTTGGGCAAGTGGAGGTCGAGGTTGCAAATGGCCGGGTTCAGTCAATACCCGCTGAGCGCTTACGTGAACTCAGTGATTAGGAGCTTGTTAAGGCGGTACTCGGAAAATTTTACAGTGGAAGACAAGGAAGGAGCCATGTTGTTGGGTTGGAAGCAGAGGAGCTTGATATCAGTTTCTGCTTGGCACTGATCAAATAAGTTCTGATCTCTATATCTTGACCTTTCGAGTCGACTAAACTTTAAGGGTGGCTCGCATGTGCGCCCTTAGAGCGGCCGGAGTTATTCTGAGCGAGAGATGTTGTAAATACGGCTTTGCCGTATTCAAAACGAACGCTTAAACAGTCAACCTACATCTTGAGCTCCATAGTTATATAAGTCGCATACGGTTTGATACTCATACACTTACATACTGATAAAGTTTGTATGGAGTTCAGCGGATGGACACGGAATGGCGTCATTCCCCGTCGCTGCTTCGTAAATGTATGTGTGGTCCAGGTCCTAGGAATTAGAAAATGAGTACAGCCACACTTTTGTGGAAGTGCGGTTGCCTACTTTGTATTAGTTTAATTGCCAGTGGTGTTTAACTACTTGTCTATGGGATTGGAGGCTTTTTATAACCTTAAATGTGTTGAGCCTGCTTTGTCATTAAGTCCACTTTAATCAAACGACATACTTGATTAGTTTCGGAATTGAGGCTTTTCGCGGTGTGCGCGTGATGCGGTAATGGCGGCCCAAATAATTCAATGGTTTGAGAGAGTGCCGCGTCACTAGCTGAGGTGGCGAGCATTTTTCTAAATAAATCAACTTGCAATTTGACGTGTGTATCAAATACCAAAAGGGCGTCGCTATTTCTACCCTTTATATGGCTAAATCCATCCAATTTTCGCCAGAAAATAATTCATGCAATTGCAATTTAAAGCGATGGCCCAAACTTATCTACTTCCATTCTTTTTTTATTTTTTTTATTTCTATGTAGGATCTAGTTGTCATTATTAATATTTCATATGTTTTATTTTTCATGTGGGCATCCCATGTTTGTTAAAGGTACTATGATTTCAATTTTTTATTAAATTTTACTTATGTAGAAAACAATTTCGTCAAAAAGGTAAATTTTCAATAAATCCAATTCTTTTCGACGTTGTCTAACAAAATGGTGGATTAATTGACAAGTAGAATCTAGAAAATTTTTAACACAGATACTTTTTTAACACAATCTCTTATTTATATTAATTTCACATTTGTTGTGTGTTTAACCATTAAACTCTTTCTTTTCAATTGTCTTTATACATATGATGGGATGATTGATGAAATAAAAAAAATAAAAACTCTATGAAGAATTTCTAAAATAAAATCATAACTATATTCTCGGATGTGAAACTTTAAAAGATGAAATGTAATTAAATCACAACATTCATTAAATACGATTTTTTTTAAAAGACAGTGAAATCTCATCATTTTGGAATGAAAAAATTAATATCGTTCATTAAGTGTTTCCGAATAAATATCAAGGTGGTATGCATAATAAAAATAAAAAGTTTATGAAGATAAGATTGTTTTACAAAATTGTCTATGTTTAACCTTTAGACAATGTGAAAAAGAACTCGATTTCTTGAAAATCGTTCTTTTCGACAAGATACGAAAGTAAAATCTAAAAATAAAAAGAAAACGTCTTGCCTTTAATATACACGAGATAGCCACATTAAATAAACACAAACCATGAAGATGTTTAATTATGTCAACTAAATTCTAAATAAAAAAATAATAATAAAAAGAGGAAAGTAAATAAAGTTGGGGCTACCACCTTAAATTGCAATTGAGCGAGGGAAATTTTACTTTTTTTTAGGGAAAAACAAGGCGGATCTAGTTATACAAACGGGTGGAAATGATGCGGCCCTAACAAAAAAAGGAAAAATCTTTGTTTTTCTTCGTCTTCCTCCTCCATCCATCCAGCCTAATTGCCTGCTCCTCCCATCCAACCACCGTCTGCCCGGCCACTTGAGAATCCGGCTCGGCCGTCTCCGCCGCGCGAGCCGCCGCCGTCTCCATCCTCGGCGCCCCATCAACCCGCCGTGGCCGTCGCCCCCAGCACGAGTTCTTTCCCTTCACCTTTGTTGCCACGCCTCCCTCATGCCTCTAGATCTAGCACGGACGATCTTGCCGGAGATTGCATGCTCGACGGAAAAATAGAGGAAGCGGATCGGCTTTGAGGAGACCGCCATGAGGGCTGCGACAAACGTGACCCTTGACGGAGCCGAAAACAAAGATTGCGATGTAAAACAAAAGCCGAACTTCTAGATCTTGGAAGACCCCTTGACGAAACCGACCGCAAACAGAGCCGAACTTCCATATCTGGTGGCGACGACGGCTTGTCAATGGCCGCGAGCCTTGGTGGTGAGGTCGAGATGCCGTGGACGAGCCGCCGCAATGGGTAGCACTACGAGCTCAAAACGCGAAAAGAAAAACAACGAAATAGAGGTCATGCTCCATGAGACGGAGCCGCTGGCGGTGGTCATCGTGGACGTGGCACCGGCGACAGCCGAGGGAAGCGCGGAGCCTAGGCAGCGCGGTGGCCGGATGAAGGAGGAAGGGAGATGGAAAAGAGGACAGGTACTCTTATGTTTTTGTTTGGGTTACTATTACGAAAAACTTCAAATTGGTACAACTTTGACAATTTTATCCAAAATTAATATTTTGACAACTAAAAATTTCAAATTGATATATATATATATATGTGATAAATTTACTCTATGTTAATTTCCGTTAAATTGGATTTATATCACAAAAAATCACAACTTGGACAAATGTAGGGTAAAATATAAAATCGTCACATTAGACAACTGCCGTGTGTCATTTAACAAAGAAATTCGACAGTAAAATTTAACGAAAATAAACTGAGGGTAAATTTATCACAAGTATACTAGTTTTGGGTTTTTGGTGATCAAAAATTTAATTTGAGATAAAATTGTCACAGGTATATAAAATTATCACAGGTGTACTAATTTTAGAATTTTTCGCTATATTAATTTTTTTTTCTTTTTAATTCAAGATAAACGTCAAATCATAAGTGGATTTACTAAAAAAATGCACACCTCGGCTCGAGACCCGACCCTCATGAATTACCGAATATTTTCTCGTCACACGTGCAAGGTCCCTTTTTTGGGCCAGGATAGTCACTAAATTAATGGAGCGATTCTCTTCAAAAAGCTGACTCGACCCACTTTATATCCGGCGCGCTCAATTAGTAACATCTGATCCTCTCCTAATTAAAGCGAACAGCTAAATTAAGCCTTTTTTCCCCCCGAAATGGACTCCGCTTTCCATTTCGCCGGCCCACGCCTACCGTGCGATCCAAAGAACATTCCCCCCCGATGATTCGTACGGCTCCCATCCAACGGCCACCACGAGCCCGAGATCCCCACGTGTCAACCATCAATGATTAGCGCCCCCGTCAACGTCAGCACACCTTCGAAGAGGCGCCCAGCGCAATCCAAGGACGCCATAAGTACAGGTGTTGGGCAGCTTGCAGCCATCTCCCCGCCGTGAAAATCCGCCTAGAAAGCCGCGCACCGATGTCCTCCTCCGCTTCGGCACCGCCGTCCCATGATGACCCTCTCCACGCCCCCCTCCTCCCCCCTCCTCCTCCGGCCGCGGCGGCTGCTGGGGCTGGAGGGGAGGCGCGCGCCAAATCCGAACCCGACAAGATTTGCATCGACGGGATGCTCCAGAAGTACTGCGGCGAGTTCGGGCCGTGGCAGCTGAGGCACTTCGTGCTCACCAGCCTCGCGTGGTCCCTCGAGGCCTTCCACACCATGGTCATGATATTCGCGGACCGCGAGCCGGCCTGGCGGTGCACCGGCGCCGCCGTGGGGGTGCAAGGCTGCGACCGGGCGGCGACCGGGGTGTGCGGGCTGGACCGGGGCTCGTGGGAGTGGGCGGAAGGCGGCGGTAGCTCCACGGTGACCGAGTGGGGGCTGGTCTGCGGGGAGAAGTACAAGGTGGGGCTGGTCCAGGCCTTGTTCTTCGGCGGGTGCATGATCGGTACGTCCCTCTTCTCGATCAATCCAGAGGTTACTCTAATGTTCTGCTCTTTAGACCTTATTACGTGCTGTCTGATGTTTAATTGATTAATCGTTCTTTGGTGCAATTTATGGACAATAACTTAATATTTGCCAGCTCTAGCCTCTAGTAACGAGAGATGGAATGTCATGTGTTTCTGATGAATTTTACCCTTTTCTTGTGTCAATTCATTTAAGGGTCGATTGATTTGTGGCCACACACGTCTCTTTAGCCTCTTGGGTCTCTACTCTTGTCGCCAAGCAGTTTGAATTCAACAGTGGGGACGATGTTCAAAATTAATGGTTGGAACGATAAGGGCGGAGAGTTCTATCTTCGACCATGGCCTTTAAATTTTTTGTCGTTCGTACATTTTTCCATGCCGACCCTAGAAATGGACGTAGTGGGATTCTTATCGACAACTGCGTTTTTAATTATAGCGCCGTCGTTCTGTTTTGTTTTGTCGTTTTATTGGATTCCTTTGCCGATTAGAAATCGTTGGATATTTGGATGATGATGCGAGATCGTTGCTCCTGTTCTTTGTTCGTGCATCCTGTGTGCTTTATATATGTAGATTTTGACTCAATCTTATTTTTTTTTGTTGGTTAATATCACAAAAGATTTTAAATTAGTACACTCGTGACAAATTTACTCCAAATTAATTTTTTGACAACAAAAAACTTCAAACTGATATATTTGTGACACATTTATCCTCCGTTAGTTTTCGTTAGATTTTACTGTCAAATTACTAAGTTAGATGACATGTGACAGTAAACGAGTATACCGGTTTAGGGTTTTACCCTCCGTTTACCACATGTGTACCAGTTCGTGATTTTTCGTAATATTAATCCAATTTAACGGATACTAACAGATGATAAATTTATCACAAATGTATAAATTTAGGATTTTTGATAGCTAAAAAATTAATTTGAGATAAATTGATCACAGACGGATCGATTTAAGATTTTTGGTGTGTCATAGATATATTGAATAAGATTTTTTTGTGATATTAATTTTTTTTACTTATTATTGCTAATTTTAGAGCAGAAGTTTTTCTTGCTCTTGCATTGGATTTCGTCCTTCAACTATTCAAATTCAAAAGGTGGGCGTGTCTCGACATTTTAATGGATGTGATTTACCACAAAAAAGAGAAACATTTTAGTGGATGTGTTTTATTTGGTGTCATTGTCATCATCACTTCAAGTGGCAATTGGCAAAGCATGTGCCATGCCTACACGCCTCTTACATACTTTATGTATAGGCCAATCATGTTGGGTGGTGTAGCTTCGTGTTATCTTGAAAGAAAGCGAGCGAAATTAATATTATAGTCTTGTTAACAAGTTTTTTCGGAATCATTTATTAAATATGATTAATTACAAATAATTCAACAAAACAACGGGCAAATCTTTCTTAATTGCTTGATTATCAGAGACTCTGCAATATTGTTCCTGAATAAACTGCGTGTTTAAGGAGAGATGAGCGGTAGAATCCAAGAGAAGAGACGAATTTTTGTTTGTTTGTGGGGAGCTTCTTTTCTTTTTCTTTTTTAAAGTGAAGAAAGTGAACTTAGTCTCTCTTTCTGACCGCTACTCCAGCATGGAATGTGTTAACATTTCATGAAATTTTCTATTGCAGTCAAAGAGCACTCTCTGTGCTTGACATGAAAGGCATTAGCATGCATCAGACAAGAGTTACGATGATTTCAAGTAACTGAACATAAAAAAAAATGACTGGGGAGTGATTGTGGAATGCATGACTGGCCGTGGTTAAGCTTGCATAGCAAGTACTTTTTCAGTCTCACAAATGCAGTATAAATTTTTTGCTTCAGCTGGTTGATGGAAAAGCATTGAACTCAATCACTCTCTTTCTTTTCACCCTTTTCCCAATGACAATCGTCTGATCTCGGCTCGAATGCTGAGTGATAAATTGGAAGCAAAATGGCACACACAAAGTTCAAAGTAGATTCCTCTAATTAGTTTTCCTTCTCATGCATGAAACTGGAGGAGAGTGCTTTATGAACTGAAACAATTAGAAACATTATGCATTAGCGAGGGATTGTATTCATAGTCTGATGACTTCTTATGCCGTATGTTGCAGGAGCCGGGACATTTGGCCATCTCTCGGACTCTTTCTTGGGAAGAAAGGGCTCTCTCACGGTGGTTTGTATCTTGAACGCCATCTTCGGTTGCTTGACGGCCCTCTCTCCGGATTACTGGACCTATTGCCTCCTCCGCTTCATTACCGGATTTAGCACAGGCGGGGTTGGCCTATGCGCTTTCGTACTAGCCACCGAGCCTATCGGCCCAAAGAAGCGTGGAGCAGCAGGAATGTCCACTTTCTACTTCTTCTCTTGCGGCATTGCTCTTCTCTCCGGCATCGCTTATGTGTTTCGCTCATGGCGGGACCTCTACATCGCTTCCTCCATTCCCTCCATGCTCTTCATTGTGGGGGTCCTCCCTTTCATCTCGGAGTCCCCACGTTGGTATCTCGTCCGGGGGAAGATTGACGACGCCATGAAGCTTATGCGAGCTATCGCAAAAGCCAACAGGAAACACCTCCCCGATGGGGTCATCCTTGCACTTGATGAGGAAGTGAATGAAAACTCGAATGATGGTCGATCCTGCAAAGATCAAATGGACAAAAAGGACGTGATAACGGGGTCTCTCATCGATGTGGTGAAGTCACCTGTCACTCGGATTCGCCTTTTCTTGGCCGTGGCAATCAACTTCCTGTGCTCGGTCGTGTACTATGGCATTAGCCTAAACGTTGTCAATCTCGAGACCAACCTGTACCTTAATGTGTTCCTCAATGGGGTGGCCGAAATGCCGGCCTTTACCATAACGGCACTCTTGCTCGATAAGTTCGGGAGGAAGCCATTGGCGATTG
The DNA here is from genome assembly GCA_031216235.1 of Syzygium jambos. Classification (NCBI taxonomy): domain Eukaryota; kingdom Viridiplantae; phylum Streptophyta; class Magnoliopsida; order Myrtales; family Myrtaceae; genus Syzygium; species Syzygium jambos. Next base: position 4,376,879 of record CM062225.1, on the reverse strand, counting down.
GCACACAGTGGTTCAGTGGATTCTTCTGTCTTATTGGGAGCTTGATGACGATAAATGGGGTATGGAAAGTGGCGAGGATGGTGTGTGGAATTCTCGGGATTTTTGGCATGGCCGGCACGTATAATTTGCTCTTTATTTACACGGCGGAGCTGTTTCCGACGGTGGTGAGGAATGCGGCTCTTGGCTGTGGAGCTCAGGCGGCGCAAATGGGTGCGATTTTGGCACCTTTGGTGGTGGTCTTAGGAGGTGGCTTCCCATTCGCGGTCTTTGCTGTTTGTGCAATTCTGGGAGGGATACTAGCATTTTACCTCCCGGAGACGGTAAATCGGCCTCTGTATGATACAATGGCTGGAATGGAAGGTGGGGAGAGTGTATGAAGGAACACAATTCTGTTGCTTTAAACAAAACTTGAATAATTTAGACTTAAATGACTGTTTTTGGTGATAGGATCTTCCTATTATGTTTTCATTTTTTTTACTTCCTTTGTACAAGAATTGAAGGGTCACGTAGATTACAGCAGCATTGACTACAGGAACACACGACCACTTGCTTCTTCTTTTTCGTCTTCTTTTTTCTTGGTTATGCCCTTTAGTAGAGAGTAGGATGACAGAATCTCTCTTAAACAAAGAGAAAATGTCTGCAAGAGTAAATCTTTGAAGTCACTCTTGTCGCCTTAAAGCAGTTGTCATCACATGATGAGAACACACTATATTGACCTTCGACTAATAGTGTTTTCAGATCAAGGCATTCAACTCCACGTAACGATACTATCAGTATCACTTGACACGAGAGTATTAGGCTATGCTGTTCATGGCAACACATGGTCAAGCTTTTGATGCAGAGACTTATGAGGGATAAGAATTCCTAACCCTGCTACTATCAATATGAGGGATAAGAATTCGTTTATGCAAAAGCATCAGCCTGAACAGTTTCTTGAAATAAAAGGCGATATCGATATGTTGAAAAGAAAACATGTATGTCTAACCATTCCGCCTTTATGCAAGACATCAACCTCGCCAGTTTTTTGAAATAAAAGGCGAGTTTACCGAAAGACTAGTGCTTAAGGGACTAGCATCACCAGCTCTGTCCTGATACATTACTTCTATGAGGAAAAATCTCTGCTTTTCATCCCTGTACTTTCACGCATTTCCTAATCAAAGTTTCGTACTAATGATTTGTCTAATCAAGTCATTGTAGTTTCACAACGTTTTCTAATCAAGTCTCTTCGCACCAAATCCGACCAAATTTAGCCGACATGACCGTTGGACGATATCAAAGTATAATGCGGATAAAACATGCAGATACTTATGGGGAGGTCCCCTCGCTGGGATTTGGCGAGACTGACTTTGAGCAAGGCTCACCCTCACTAGATCTGGCGAGGTTGAGTCTCGCTAGAGGTTGGGGAGGGTCGGCTTTGCTAGCTTTAGTTGAGCCTTGATAGATAGCGAGGTCGGCCCTCGCCAGAGCCTGCCTCAGCGACCTCGCCCTTGCGAGGCGAGCCTCGCTTAGCTGGTGAGGTCGGCGCTTGCCAAATTTCGGCGACGGCAAGCCTCGCTGGCGCTCCCCTGTGCCAGTTGCTGGCTATCAAGGAGGCTGACAACTGAGGAGGAAGAAGAAGAAAAATAAAATAAAGAAAAGAACATAAAAGAAAAAAAGGAAAAGGAAAAAGAACAAGAATAAAAAATTAATAAAAAAACTTGGAGATCCTAAGGTTCTCAATTCTTAGTACAAACACAGAATTCCTAATGGGAGTTGTTCGGAACACTGAGGTGCGTTACAAAGTCATGAGCTAATCCTTTTCCCCGTGGCACACTCCCAGGAGAGTTTGTTGCTTGTTTCCTTATCTTCAAATTCTTATCCTGAGTTTGTGGCTATAACCCAAAACAGAATTATTCAGTTTTTTACATTTCAGCACCCACCCTGAAGATCAAACACCAGAAAATCCTAGTAAAATGGCCTTTGAAATTCGTGTCATAAATCAAATCCAATGTACAATAATTATGAAAAATATAATCGAATGTATATTACTGGCACATTGTTGCCAAGCCTTTTCCAATGAGATAGAATTGCTATCTGCTGCATAATCGACGATTACAGCGACTGAGACTCGAGTCCAAGTGAGAGGAACTAACATGAAAAAACAGCACATCAAGCTTCACGGAACTGTAGGCTGAAAATGATGCAGCCCGAGCACACGGCGAGGAAACCGAGCATTGTTGGGTTGTTGCAAATGAAGTCGATCAGGCACACCACAAACGCCGTTGCGTGGGCCAGCGTGTGGAGGTTGTTGGCTGCCTGACGCCTAGTGATTGTCCAGGGCCACCGGGGTCGACACATATGCCATAGTTGTTGATGCCCCAGTGGTAGACTCCCGATCCTAGGTCCGCCAGGACGTACTCGACCGCTCTCGCCAAAACGGGATCAGCCCACGACAGACTTGGCCACAGCAACAAGCACGGTGGTGCACCCGCAGGCGAGCCACGCACCGTGGCCCAACGTGGATTTCAACGATGTGTCATTGAGTATTGGGTGGGTCGGCGATATCAGCAGAGTCGGAGCTGTCAACAGCAGCAGTTCCACAGCGAGCTCGGTGGCTTCCAGGCAGTATACACGGCCCTTGCCCTTGGGGACGTGAGCTCGTTCAAGGATCACCAAAGAGTGAAGCGACATGTGATGAAATGCAACAGATGATCGTGGCTGCTGTGCAAGAAAGAAACCATCATAACAGAGGGGCGAGAGATGACGTATGTAAGTCGGAATAAGTGGCCATGGAACAATTCAGTCGAGTGAAAGACTTGTGGAGAAGAACGGGGAGGATCGATGGAGTGGCTCGAGTTGTGCTCACGTGGTCCGTGTTAGGACTCAGACTCTCTCGTGCCAATTTGGTTCGCACATTCTTTCTACATGAGCTGAGCCCCACAGAGGCACGTGTCATGGACCAAAGTTCGACACGTCATCAATCCAAGTGATCGCCACATCATCGATCCAAGAAGGTTCCTTAGAACCGTTAGATCGGCAAAGGGGGTTCGATCTCACCATCGAATTTGTGTGACAAGGATTGAAGCCCTCCACCGTTGGATGGAGTCAATCTCCACCGTTGGATTAATGTGACGAGGATCGCTATCTTCCACTGTTAGATTAAATGGATCTCTATCGTTGGATCAATTTGACAAGAATTGACATCCTCTACCGTTAGATCTTGTAGAGGATCAATGGTTGTAATTAGAGGGACTTTTGTATAAATAAGGGAACCCTCCCCTCATTTGAAGCATCCATTTTTCTTTGAGCAAGACGAGCAATACAAGCAATATGGAGCTTCTCTCTTTACCTTCTCTCTCTAGAAATTTTCTTTCTTGAGTGTAAAAATGGGAGTGAGATCAAGGCTTACTTAGATCCGATCGAGTGATTGATCGAGTGATTCAAAGGTCTAAGCGCCGCACGGTTCGACCCAAAGAATCGTTGTGTCACGCACAAAAGTGAATAGAAGAAAATGTGAAGTCCACAGTCCAGCAACTTCTGGCTTTTGCGTGTGGTGTACTCGTATAAGCCACTCGTTCAACGCTTTTGAGGGTCCACGTGGGACTATATAACTTTGATTAGGGAAAGAAAAAAAAACTTGAAAAACATAGTTTTGGCCATCAGTTCAGTTGTTTAATAAATTTAACCTTTTGCTTTCCATATTAATCGAATTTATTTAACCGATGATCCATTAGGAAGCTCCAAAAGTAAAATTGCGAGAGCTGTGGAAGCGGCCAAGAAAACTCTCTCTCAATGAGGAGTTTCGTGCAAGACTACTCGAGCGGGAAAATTATCAAAATTGTTGGTATACATGCCGACGTCGTACTGACATAGCCAGAGCCGATATTGACGATTTTTATAAAATTTTTAAAAAACTTTTGAAGTTTTTAATAAATTTTTTTATTTTCTTTCTTTTTATTTTCTTCCTCTATAGGTTGCCGAGCCTCGTTAATGGCTAGTGATTGGCCATAGGAGAGGCCAACCTCATTGGCCTTAGGCGAGGCTCGAGCTCCCATGAGTGGCCGGTGGCGAAGGAAGAAAGAAAAATAAGGAAAAAAAATTAAAAATTCGAATTATTTTTTTTAAAAATTGTTAAAATTATTTATATCAACAATTTCCGTGCCTAGCGTCTTGGGCATCGGTGTCCTAGGCTCAGCCTCAATAGACCTGGGCGCCGTGGATGAGCGTTGGAGTTTTCATGCTCAAGCATAGAGTTTTTGGTTGGAAAATGAATTCCAATCTTTGAAAGTGGAAATAACTTTCCTGAATTTAAGTTTAAGTAGAAAAATTAAATTTTTTTTTTCTGTTGACTTATTTTTCTAGAAAAATGTTTTTAGGTAAGCAATGGGTGTGTTGATATCAATTCGAAAGGGCAGTCGAAACGATTTGCTCCTCTTTCCTCTTTCGGCGCGGTTTCTGTCTCCAACGGCTCCTCTCTCTGGAGTGGAGAGAGCTTGCCTCTACGACAACACACACGGCTTGGATGGAGTTCCACAACAAGACCGGGAGTGAGTTCGGCAGAGGCACGCTTCCCATCAAGGTTCCTTCTTTAGTTTTACCGCGTTGCTTTTGGCTTGGTCTCTGTTTGGTTTTTGAGTGCGATTCTCGAAGATTTTGGGGGGTCTTTTTTGATCTCGAGGTCACTGATCACGTGTTTTTAAGGTTTTCTGGTCGACTATTACGTCGGATTTGGTACGGTGGAATGGAATGAGGAAATGATGATTTCAAGTCTTGGTTTTTGTTCGGTGATTTGGGGGAAACGGAATGGAATGGAAACCTTGTGTTTGAGTGCGGTTCTGGAAGGATTTTGGGAGGTTTGAGCTTGTGGCGGTTTGGTGATGTGGAGAGATGGTCACTGTTAGCGAGCTGGACTGTTAGTGCTTAATTCAATTCGCTGCAGTTCGATTTCGTCATAATTCTGGGAGATGTGAGGTTGTAGTGGTTTGTTGATGTGGTCTAATGACCGTTGTTCTCCAGCTTTTCGCAGTTTCCGAATTAATTCTTGGTACCTTTGGTGCTTAGTTTGAGCTTTCTAACTTGGTTAATTCGAGGTTGATTTTTCTAATGGATTCAAAGTACTGAACTGGATAGAGTTCCTATCTGCTTGTGGTATTTTTCTTACCCACTAAGGTGTTCGGTCGTACCGTTATGTATAGAGTTGTGAAAGAAAATAATTATCGAAAGGATGTTACAGAATATCCTGCGACCGTTTGGGCCATGCACTCGATCCCGACTGTTCCTCTTTTCTCATTCTGCTTAGTTATGTTGGGATCTGAGTCACGGAATTTTCAGTTCTTACTTCAATATGTTTCTAGCGGATTTCGTCAACTTGCTGAGGTTTCTTTTCTTTTCCTTTCATCTGATTGTTTGTACTTGATAAAGCTCCACGAATTGGTTGTACCATGGCTGGTCACTTAAGTTTTTTGTTTCTGGCTTTCAAGTGGTTGAAGAAGGATTTAGTGAATTGGTTGCTCATACAAGTATGGTTGTTTCATTTGATGTAAAATTATCTTATGGAGGCAATTCCAGTCTGGGTGGGTGCTGCCCATTGTTTTCTGTCTCATGTTGATAGTTCTTGTTTTTGCATCTGGTTCTGCTGAATATGGAAACTAACGACCAGTTGTAGGTATATGACTTGTAGCCATGAGTTTGGATTGCTCATCCAGGTCAGCAAAGGCGACATGTATGGATATTTATGTCTTTGCAACCCCATCCCGTGTGACATGGGACTGCTATTTTTTCATCTCGTGAGCACACATTCGAGTTCAAGGAGTGGGAAGGAAAAGCTGAGTTTGAATAAGTAAGCTGCAATTATCTTTTTCTCTTTTGCTCTTGCATATGCATATTGGTGAGTTGTTACATTTGGTTTTCCATTATTTTGATTACGGGTGACAAGTAGAGGAGGGTCAATCTTTCTTATGCAAGCCGGGATGTTAGGGATGCTTCAAATTATCCACTGCCATTGGATGCTCATGTGATACAAAGATTGTACACTTGCATATGTGTTTATAAATTTTTTGTGGGTGCATTCAGTTTGTCTTAGACAATTTTTCTAAAACTAAGGCCTTGTGTTACTTCCAAGGTATATCTGTCGATGCCCTGAGATTCTTAGACATTGGATACGAAGTAGTTTTTACTTCTCAACCTGACTGCTAAACAGCAATTTACCCTTACTTTGATAGACCCTGAAATATAATAATGCCATGTGTCAGATCATATCAACATGATCTAGTTGGAATTAGACAATCATGCCATGATTTCGATTGGATTCAATCGAGCATTGTTGACACCTAAATTTTGATTATTCATTTAAAGTTTAATTGTATATAAAATTAGGGGTTAATTTTTGACCCCTAAATAAAAATATTTTCGTTAAATCATATGCCATATAGACATTAGGTGCATTTGCATTAATGGAGTCTATTAGACATATTTTTCTTGTTAAAATTTTTTTTAAATTAATTAAGAAAATTTCGAAAAAAAAATCGGGGCCGGCCCGACCCAGTTCGACCAGACCAGCCCAGCCCAGCCCAGCCGCTCAACCTCACTCTCTCCCTCACGCACGCTGGTACAGGACAGATTAGACAAAAGAGAAGGAGGGGGAGGCCTGTACGGGAGGTACAGAGCATACGAAACGAAGGCGCTGCAGAGGAATACACCGCGCAGCAGCAGCATCCGTCGTCGGGCGTCGACAAGCAGGTGTCAGAGGCGCCCGTGGTCCCCAAAGATAGCCACCTCTCTCGGCGTTAAAATGAGAGAACGGGGAGAAATCAAGGATGGGGGGAGAGAACAGAGAACATTCGGGAGTTTTGAGAGGAGAGAAAGGAGAGGTTTTTGGGGGTCTGGAACGGAGAGTTTTTGGGGAAGTCTGAGAGAGGCACGAAGGGGAAGAAACAGAGAAGAAAGAAGAGTTGGAGAGTGAGCAAGAAGAGGGAGAACAGAGAGGAGAAAGGAGGAAAAAGGAGATAGTTTGAAGAGAGAAAGAGGAGACCATGAGGGAGCCGAGGGGAGTCGGAGAGGTCCGAGTCTCGCCCGCTCGCCGGAGGGCCGCCTGAGCCGTCGCCGAACTCCCCCGGTTGTCGCGCCTCGCTCCGGTTGGCCGTGAACCAGGTGGGTCTCTCTTTTTCTTGCCCTATTTCGCTTCCCCCCTCCCCTGCCTCTCGGGTGCCGGGCACACCGAGCCTATTCGGTGGTCGCCCAGCACCACAAGACGAGGAAAATGCTTCTTTTCACCTTCAGGACGTGTTCTTGAGCGATTTCTTTCAAGAAAAACCTTTGAATCCCGCTGAAATCCACTTAGAAACCCTTAGTTTTAGGCGCATTCCACTTGTTCGATGAAATGCCCGAATGAAAATCTAAACCGAAGTCACCGCGTCGACCCGTAAAAATCTTAGATTCACGTTTGTTTATTCTGCTATTAGTGTTTGGTGGCTGATTCGGTGTTGTTTTGTTGGTTGTGATGGCGTATTGGTCGTGTGTCCGAGTGAGCCTTTGATGAAGCCTTTGCCAGAGTTGCCATTCTTGTCGCCGGATCCACGCCTGCAGTTGGAGGCCGTCATAGTTCTTTTCCCAACCTTGCATCATGCCTTTTATGTGAGTATATGTTTAGGGTTTTAGATCTGGTTGAGATGTGGAGTTATAAAAAAAAAGAGAAGTCGAGATCGGTATTTGGTCGGCGGTACTAGCTGTCGGTTCGGCGGATGTGGCTGTCGGCGGTGAGAGCACGAGCCCAGCGTCAGTCGTCGGAGTTGGCGGCACGCGTCGTCGGTCGGAAGCAGAGAAGCGTTCTCGAAGACGTCTCAGTGAAGAAGAACAATATGAAGGAGAAGGGGAGTTCTGGGAAGGGCACGAAGGAGGGGATGAAGAAAAAAAAAATAGAAAACGAAAAAGAAACAAAAAAAAAAGAGAAAAGAAAAGGAAAAGAGAGAAAAAAAATTTAAAAAATCATCAAATTTTGAAAGTTCGGGCGGGTCGCAAAACCCGGGTCGGGCAGTCAGGCGGATCGGGTCAGGGACCCGGTCCGAAATCTTTATTTTATTAATAAAAATTTTCAAAAATTTAAAAATTCAAAAAATATAAAAAATTAAAAATTCAAAAAAAATTCGAACATGTTTTAAAATATTAAAAAATTCAGATAATTCAAAAATATTAAAAAATTCAGAAAAATTTGGAAAAAATTCAAAAAAAAAATCAGAAAATTAGGAAATGTTCAGAAATTAGTTTTGGGCTTAATTTCACTAGATTTTAGGCTAAAAACTAAAAAAAAATGAGGAAAAATGAGAAAAACCCTCTAAAAAAATTTCTCAAAAATTGGATAAGCCATTAGGGCTTTACCTTAGGGCTTTTGATTGTATTTTCTTTTTAGAGATAATGCTAGGTCGCTGATTGTTTGTTTTCTTCATGATTATTTGGTTGCGCACTTTTAATATATTAATTGTTGCTTTCTATTTTTAGAACGGTTAGACGGAATCTTAATTTTTTTGACAGGCTGCCTGGTATGTTAGCGTGCGAACATTCAAGTTTAGATACCGAAATGGCACTAGTTAGATCGCTAGTGTAATCAAGTCCCAGAATTTTGGAATCTCTGGTTTTCGCGTGTATCGAGACGATACTTCCGCGTCTCGATCAGGGTTTCTAGTCAACCCTTGATCATGTCTAGTGGCGACTCCAATCGAATGCGTAAATTAGACAATTCTTGTTGCGCGAGTTATGAGGCTTGGGAGAGTATCGGTCATGGGATTAATGAATCATTTGGTTTGTCTTTCAAACGAATCAATTAATGTTCATATCCATCGACAAATACCTCTTGGCCTAGTCCAATTGGGACGGATAGGTCCTGACAAGCATAACAAAAGGGTAAAAATTGAAAAGTGATCTCACCAAATAGCAGATTAGCATGTGATTCTATTGAGTGCTAACATTATGGAAAAGAATTTGACTTAATTTGATGAATATTCATTTTTATAGCCTCCTGCATGGTGCTAAGGTAGAAAAATTGAAAATGCCATTGATTTCGTTCCTATCTACAAAAAAAGAAAACAGGAAATCAAGTTTCATCGAAAATAGAGTAAAAATTGAAAATGCCAATATCTGATTTCCTTCCTATCTAAAAAAAAAAGAAATTAAGTTTGACCGAAAACAGAGTAAAAATTGAAAATGCTAGTATCTAATTTCCTTCCTATCTACAAAAAAAAATAAGAAATCAAGTTTCACCGAAAAAAGAGTATTTGATTTCCTTCCTATTTACAAAAAAAAAAAAACAAGAAGTCAAGTTTCACCGATTCTAACGCTTAAGAAAGTCTTCAACTTCTTTGTGGAGCACATCCAATTCTGCTGCCTTCTCTCATGCAAAAGATTTTTTTTTCAATTGCTTGTTGCACGAGCCAATATCCTTCTAGCATCATTTCCCAGTTGGATTTGAAGTAGTCCACTCTCGGTTTGCTAGTTAGGATAGTTCGTTTGAATTTTTTTGCAGATGAACAGTTATATCCTCCTGCTGTGTACCTAATATATTCAAACATGCCAAAGTTAGGATTTTTTTTCTAAATAAATTTCACGAAAAATGGAGTATACATACAGATAGACTATCCGTCTGGCCGATGGAAGAAAAGTCTGTACCTAATATCCAATAATGATCTAGTAAAGTTTGTGGACGTATCTAATGGGATGGAGACGATTGAAGAGTTGAATGAAGTGGCTATGTAGCCATTGGAGGATATTGGATTTGCATTGGTTGCAAATTTGAGTAAAGTGGCTGTGTAACCATTGGAATATCTTGGACTTGGATTGGAGAAAGATCTAAGAAAGCTTGTAGTTGTTGCGAAAAAGACGGTTGATGCTATGTAGCCATTGGAGTATTTTGGACTTGTAGTTGATGCTGTCGTGGAAAAAAGTTGAAGATTTGGGTAAATTGGCTGTGAAGCCATTGGAGTATTTTGGACCTGTAGTTGATGTTGTCATGAAGAAGAAGGTTGAAGATTTAAGTACAGTGGCTATGAAGCCATTGGAGTATTTTGGACTCGTTGAAGAGTTTGTTGAAGAGCCAATGGAGCCTGATGCAATGCAGGCAGCAACTCTCCTGCTCCCTTTTGTGGTCTAGGTAGAGGAAATAAGGGAACAAAGGGAACCTCTGGTTCTGGGAGTGGAATTATTTCACCTACCCTGAATAGAGCCCGGAAATGATTTTTCCAGTAATCACTGATGGATGGGCAATTTCTGATGCCTACTCTTGTTGACACCGTCCCCGCCAGGTGGTCGACAATGTTGGGCACGCATCTCTTGTTTTTTCTGAAACATGCTTTACAATAAAGACATGTCCAAGTAGATTCAGTGACTACAACATAATTGAATGCGATATCATTATGCACCCTCCGAGTCATATTGATTATGAACCCATCTCCTATAATAAAAGAGAGTGCAATGAAAGTAATTTTAAACCACTGTGGCCTAAGATCTCTTGAACTAAACCCTAAGCCTAATCCCACCATATTTCATCCGGCCCAGCCCATTAAGTATTATATCCTGAGCCCAGTTTTTACCTAAACCCATAATAAGTCCTAAGTTACAACTAAAACCCAACTCGGGCTTGGAGCACCCTTAAAATAAGCTCGGCCCGTGACCAAATTCCCTCCCTTTGATAATAACAACCTAGGGCATACGAGCGTGAATGTCTGAATACCCATCAGTGACTACCCTTTATCGTAGACCACCTGGCGGGGACGAGGTCGGCAGGAGTAGGCGTCAGAAATTGCCCATCCATCAGTGACTACGTGAAAAATTATTTGTGGGCTCTATTCTGGGTAGGTGAAATAATTCCACTCCTAGAATCAGAGGTTCCCTTTGCTCCCTTGCTTCCTCTGCCTAGACCAGAATAAGGAGCATGAGAGTTACCGCCTGCATTACATCAGGCTCCCTTGGCTCTTCAACAAGCTCTTCAACAAGTCCAAAATACTCCAATGGCTTTACAACCACTGTACATAAATCTTCAATCTTCTTCTTCACAACAGTATCGACTACATGTCCAAAATATTCCAATGGCTTCACAGCCAATTTACCCAAATCTTCAATCTTCTTCTTCACAACAGCATCAACTACAGGTCCAAAATACTCCAATGGCTACACATCATCAATCGTCTTTTTCGCAATAGCTACAAGCTTTCTTAGATCTTTCTCTAATCCAAGTCCAAGACACTCCAATGGCTACACAGCCACTTTACTTAAATTTTCAACCATTGCAAGTTCAATATCCTCCAATGGCTATACAACCACTTCATTCAACTCTTCAACCATTTTCATCCCATCAGATATGTCCATAGACTTTACTAGATCATTCTTGGATATTAGGTATAGAATTTTTTTCCATCGGCCAGACGAGATAGTCTACTGGTATGTATACTCCATTTTTTGTGAAATTTATTTAGAGAAAAAAATCATAACTTTCACATGTTTGAATCCATTAGGTGCATAGCATGAGGATATAACTGTTCATCTGCAAAAAAAATTCAAACGAACCATCCTAGCTAGCAAAGCGAGAGTGAATTACGTCAATTCCAGTTGGGAAAAGATGCTAGGAGGATATTGGCTCGTGGACCAAGCCATTGAAGAAGGAAAATCTCTTCCACGAGAGAAGGCAACAGAATTAGATGTGCTCCACAAAGAAGTTGAAGACTTTCTCAAGCGTTAGAATTAGTGAAACTGGATTTCTTGTTTTTTTTTTGGTAGATAGGAAGGAAATCAAATACTGACATTTTCAATTTTTACTCTGTTTTCGGTGAAACTTGATTTCCTATTTTTTTTGGTAGATAGGAAAGAAATTAGATATTGGCATTTTCAATTTTTACTCTGTTTTCGGTGAAACTTGATTTCCTATTTTTTTTTGGTAGATAGGAAGGAAATCAGATATTGGCATTTTCAATTTTTACTTTGTTTTCGGTGAAACTTGATTTCCTATTTTTTTTTTGTAGATAAGAAGAAAATCAGGGACATTGTCAATTTTCTTGCCTTAGTACCATGCAGGAGGCTATAAAAATGAATATTCGTCAAACTAAGTCAGATTTTTTCCCATAATGTTAGCACTCAATAGAGTCACAGACTAATCTGCTATTTAGTGAGATTCCTTTTTAATTTTTACCCTTTTGTTATGTCTCAATTGAATTCAGTCGAAATCATGACATGATTGTCTAATTCCAAATAGACCATGTTGATATGATGACACATGGCATCATTATATTCCAGGGTCTATCAAAGTAAGGCTAAATTGCTGTTTAGCAGCTAGGTTGAGAAGCAGAAACTACTTCGTATCTAGCGTCTAACAATCTCAAATGTAGCTTGGAAGTAACACAAGGCCTTAGTGTTAGAAAAGTTGTCTAAGACAAACTGAATGCACTCGCAAAAAATTTATAAACACATATGCAGTGTACAATCTTTGTACCACATGAGCGTCCAATGGCGGTGGATAATTTGCATCGATAGTGTCTATCCACCTAAAAAGCATGTTGTGATAACCATGTGGTTTCCCATTCATATTCTGTGCATACTCCCATGCTGCAGTCTCGTTAAATTCGGTTCCCATATCAGATGCAGTGGAAGCAATGCAATGCGGGGATTGGAGTCATCTTTGTTAAGCTCAAACTCCCACCATTCACGCCATGATAGCATAGCAATGATATCTTCTCCCTGCAATGACAAGAACAAAACAAAAATTGCATTATCTCCAACACTATGTTGGACTTCTGCAGCACCTGACCCCTTTACAACACAAAGGAACATAGCAATAACCCAAATGTGAACTTAAGTTTGTTAATCAAGGTCTACCTCAAGTAAAAGATGTCATTCCACCGAATTCCAACCATAATCATCATGAGTAAGTTGCCGTGTCGTCTATAAAGATGGTCAAGAAGTTCAATAGGAACAGTTTACACACACTGTGTCATTCACTTACTGATGCCACAATAGAGCTTCTAGTGGGAGCCTAAATAGGATCTGCTCTAGGTCATCCTGAACCTGAAGCAACATGTTATTGTTAACTTACTCATACTCTCTTACTTCAATTGTATAATCGGCCAAATATGGAACAGACAATAAGCGATAATCATGTTTGGTCTTGTTTCTGGAGGCTTTCTCCGGAAGGGCGTTCTCTATCAAATAAGATGATTTAATGTTTCCGGTGAGCAAAGAGTGAAAGCCCGAAGATTTTTATTGGGTTTAGCAACAATTAGTTGCATAATTGGCTTGACCAATGGCTTCCACTTGAATTGTTCTCAACTTCAACTAGGCTTTGGGAAGCCACTGGTCAAGCCATACTTGATGCGTGCAAACTGGATAGTTTGCCGTCCATCCTTAGAATTGATTGACATTAGAAGAAATCAAGCAAATTGAAGAACTCGGGGGTGCAGCTGAGCCCGGGCCATGAAATTATGCTGTAACTGGGAGAGGTTTTTATGTGTATTGCTATCATGTGAAGCTTTGAATCAAAGTATAACAACTTGTCAATTCAATTTAAATGCAACCCACCACTTGCAAAGATCAAGGCAAACAATAAACTCACACAAATTGCTGCTTGTTAGAGGGCGGGAGGGAGGGAGGTGTTTTTGTGTTTCTATCGCATAAAGCTTTAAATCTTAGGACAATAACTGTCCCATGCAAAGATTGTGGCAAACAATAGACTCGCACACAAATTGCTGCTCGTAAATAAGTTCACTTGATTAGTGAACTTCCTTTGCTAGTGGGCTGAATTGGGAGATGGACAGTTATATCCGCATACATTAAAAGCATCAGTTAATTTCAATCTCATGTACGAAAAATTTGGACCACCGCTTCTTATTTCGTCCATGTTTTATTTAACGAATTACCAAAAGTATTTCCAAATTGTGAATAGGATGCATAGGAGGGGCAAGCATGTACTTGTTTAGCCACTTTCCAGCGTTTTCTTCTTCTTTTCTCCAAACTACAGAAAATCTTAGATGTAGCAACAAATTATGTGATGCTAGGAGTTTGGAAACTTCCAAATAATCAAATTGGACAATTACTTTGGGTTTTGGGAACTATTGACTCATGAATATCTACCTACCTATCTATCTATATATCTGCCTATCTATCCATATATGTATAAAACTTTCTAATAAAGCTCGCGCAAGGTAGAGGTTGAGCCGCATGGCTGGCACACTCACAAGAGAGCTTGACTCATAATTTCACTTTTCACACTCACTTTACCAAATTTTTTATCCTAACAAATCTCCAATTCTGCGTCTCATACGTGTTATGAATCTATGATTTCACATATATATTCATATAGGCTGAAATTTAGAGTTGGTAGAACTAAATCCTGCGTCCGAGTCATTGACAGAAAAATTAAGCCGGGCTTGCGTATAAGAAGCAAACATCGCAAACTACAGAAAAGTGGATTTTAACCTGAAGAACAAACTTTGAGCATTGTTTCCTGTGTTTTCAAAAGAAGAAGTTCCCAAGGTCTTGCTTGTTGTTACCGTCACTTGAAACATATCTGTTCACTCTTCTGTGGGATACAGGGGAAATGCTGAGTGCGACATCTAAATTATGGGAGCTTGTTGAGATTCTGCCTAATAAAAAGTGGAAGTGTAAGTTCTGTGGGTATGAGTATGACGGAGGCGGGACGGGGATCATGACCCACTTTGCTGGAGTTGGAGGTTATGGGATTCAATCAGAAGCCCTGCAAGCGTTACAGGGAGAAAGAGTGGTGGAATTGAGCAACAGACAAGGCAATGTTGAAGAGGGTCTGCATCAGCCGGTGACTGTGAGCAATGAAGATGCTTCGAGAGAGACTTCAATCGCAGCCATGCCATACCTGAGCTATGGTGCAGGTTCATCAGCCTCTCTTCCATCGCCTGAGATGAATTTGTCCAATCAGTCGCTTCTTGCTTTAACCAACATGCCATGCCCACTGAATGCCGAAGGAGGGAGAACCCAATACAGAGGTTCCACATGGTATGTGCCCATCTCTAAATTTTCCGTAAGTTGAAGCTCGTGCAGGCCGCTCAATTTGTCTTCTAATCTTCACCTAAGAATAGGGATATAGGCAGGATGCTCAGATTTCTTATAGTTATAGAGAAAAAGAAAATAGTCAGGAATTACTAGGAAGATAGGAGTTTAAGAGCCGGTCACTGATAATCACTAGATCTTTGAAAGTGATAAGGCATGTTTTGAAGCGTGTGGCATTCAAATCTTGGAAAGCCATGGCTCTCCCCATCCCGTCTGGTCTCCTACACCAGCATTGGCTTTTAAAGTAACGAAAAGAGTCATGTGAAGAGAGAGGTGTATATGATGTTGGTATAATACAAAGCTTTAAATCAGAGTATAATAACTTGTCAATTCAATACGAATGGGATCTATCACATGTAGAGATCGAGGCAAACACTAAACTCGCATATTTGATCTGTGAATTTCTTTGCTAGTAGGCTGACTTTGGAGATGGACATTTTCATTAGCGCATATAAAAGCGTGTTTAATTTCAATCCCATGTACCATGTGCCCAATTCCGAAGTTGGTTCTATACATGTGAGCAGCTGCGAGAAAAATAAATGCAATAGCCAAATGACTTCGGTGAGGGCTTTGTGGCCCTCGCCCTGTCGGCCCTCATCCAATGGCCGGCGACCTCCCAAGGTTCTTTGAACCAAAAAAGAAAAAAAAAAGAAAGAAAATAAAATAAAAAGGAAAAATAAAGATAAAAATTCGAAAAAAATTTAAAATTTATTCACGTCGGCGCTGGCCGGTGTCCATGCCAGTAATTTACGGCCAAAATTGGCCGGATGGATTCAATTGGCCAAACTTAAAAAGATTTAGGACTCAGTTGGTAAAATTAAAAGGTTTAGGATTGAATTGGCAAAAATGCAATATATTTATGACTTTTTGGATAATTTTTCCTAATTATATTTCAAATTTCCAGTAATCACGTGATTTTGGATTGGGAGCATTATTATTAATTGCCGTACATAATGTAAAGTCAGATAAGATTGGATAAGTTATTTCGGGTCCTTAGTTTGGAAAATAGGCAAGGGACAAACATCTCAAGGCCAGTGTTCATCAGACTTAAGGATATGACTAGGATTCCGAGTCTGCAGGTATGACCACTTTGCAATGGTCGTTTGAAGAAACAGGTCCATGTTGAGACAGAGAGCAAAAGATGGCGAAATCATTTAGCTGGTGGTGCTGCTTAAGAATGGAATTCACTTTCGTGGAGATGGTCGTTCACGCTTCCCAGCCATGGTGGAGTGCCACTTCTTCAAAGAGAGCTCCCTCTCGAGGACAGTCTGCTGAGTGCCGTATAAACCACCCTGCAAGATTAGAACGCACAGAATCGATGACCGGGGTAGAAAAGCGAAAGGTGAAAGGCATTCATAATCATTTCCCTCAAAATAAATTGGACACGAGCAAATTCAAGTAAGAAGAATTATACAATTCCGATTACTTTGATCGGAGGCGAAGGGGGTTTGGGACAGACAACGGTCAGGAGTCAGGACCAAGCAAGATGGAAGGAGGAAAAAAGGAAGAAGGCTAGACGGAGTGAAACAAACTACTGACTTCCTGGCTTGCATTGACCTCTTGGCTTGCATCGCCAACTTTGTGTTATGTTACATACTCACCGCATCTAAGAGCTCCACCTGCAGTTTCCACCTGCAAACACCGAAAGTTTGACATACAGCTGTGTCAAGCTCTGTCCGACTGTCTTGCTCATTGGGTAAAAAGCCATCATCACTACTAATGTTGGAGAAGCAAAGCCATGTTAGCTGGCTTGGAACTATTTGAAACCTGCCTACTTCAAATCACCAACAAGTTCAGATTTATGTGGCAGTGCTGAAGTTGACAGAGGAAGCAAAGACAACACTCCATTTTCTGTCTTTCCAACTTCAGCATCGATCCAAGCTATTTCAGAATCCCCTAGCTGTGTAATCCATCAACATCATACACTCAAACAAGAAAAGAAACAGGGCGATCAAGTTTTATGAAGATGAACTAAAACCTGAGCTCACCCTCTTAAAAAGCACATTCCTCATCAATTTCTCAGAAAGTTGCACCAAATTGTCACAAAACAAGATTCAGAAGACACATTTGCAGCAACACAGTAACTCAGAATACATAGCATGTCTTAAAGGTACCTTATAAGCACATAAATCAGACTGACATGAATTGTTTCTTTGATTTAAAGAGCATAGACTTGAGGGAAGACATTTTTCAAGCCGTGTTGCTTCAAATGCTCTGCTGCCTTGGCTGATCCTTGCACCATACCTCCAAAAAGTACATTAACTTAATTTGCAAGATCCCAGTTAGCTTTAGCGGTTGTTTAATATTACAACACTTTGTTTCTGAAAGATATAGAAGATCCGGTATATAATTGTTGGCGACAACGGAACCAAGACTTACAGGGGTCTAAGTCAAAGTATCCAGCAACTCTCTGCGCAGCCCTCTGGAAAGATTCTTTCTTTCTAAGATGTAATTTACATCTTTAATTTACTTTTTTTTTAAGGAAAAGGACATTTTAATACATAATTTCAATGATTGAAATGTGTTTGCACAATGGATTTAGAAACAAATGACCATATTCCTTCCTTCCTCTTCAGTTTTTGAAACTAGGTGGTATCACAGGATTCTGCTTATTTGCTTGGTGGGTTTCCTTTTGTTCCTCTTATCTGACATCATTGACTAGGCCGCAAGACATTATCCCATGGCTGAGGGGCAACGATCCGCCATTTTACAAGAGGTGATCAAGGAAAGAATAAGCACGGAATTGTGCATCAATCAGAAATCTTTAAAATGTACAAAGAGTGCCTTGGCCAAAAACATGAAGCAGCGAGCACTATTGCCATTATGACTCATTCTATGTTTAAGGGAGCGGGACGGTAGGAGTATTTTTTTTTTTATAATTTTTGAACAACGACATAGCGAGAAAATTTCAATTAAAAAAGCCATTTAGCGATCCTTTCAAGCTACAACAAAGGAAACTAACCAGGGCATAGCAGGGGCCCAATTGCTAGTTTCAAAGTGGAACAGAAACTATGCATAAAACCGGAGGAATCGTTCAAGTGAAGACGGGGCAAGGGGATCATCCCACTCCAGCGACTCCCATGTTTGCCGATTGTCTATCTTAATCTCTCGAAGAAGAGGCGGAGGAGATGGGAGGCCATTATCTAGCAGGGGCAGCTGCAGAGGAATGCTCTTGAGGTGAGGACATCCTTTCACATCAATCAGTTGGATGGAATCGCAACTCATGGTCCCATCATATATGCTCTCCAGTTCCAGAAGATCCCTTAGAATCAGCCTTGTTAAATTTGGGAAGGAGGAGTGCGTCATGTTGGGAACAGTGCCTATGATAACCTTCATGCCCTTGCAGTCATCGACCGTTATATCTAGGAGGAAAGGGACGTGGAGCAACATGTCTTGCGTCAGCACCCACTTCATGCCGTTGCATCCTTCTATCCAAAGAGATCTAAGAACACAAGGGGCACCGCTTGGCAATGGCCCACTTATTATCTCCTCTAATTTCTCACAATTTTTTATTTCAATGTTATACAGATTTGGAAGAAGAGTGGCCAGCCACTGCCATTCCGCTGCTCTCTTCATTTTAGGACAGTTGGACACTTCCATATGTTCTAGACTGGGCGCAGCTAACTTGATCCCCTCCAGTTCCTCTGAGTCCTCGATTTTAAACGATCGTAGGCATGGAAGCCCCTGCCCCTCCTCCAAGAGATTCTTCAGTTTGGAACACCCAGCGATATTCAGTTTCCGCAGGTGAGGGAAGTGGACAGCACCCAGCTCCTCCAACTTCTCCCATTCCTTTATGGTCAGCTCCTCCAAATTCTCCAGTGGGCCTACCTCGCTCAAACTTGTCGTCCCACCGCACCGTTCTACTTCCAGTACTCCCACATTTTTTGGGAGTAAAGCGCAGCCATCCCCACCAATTTGTTCATCTACTCTTGCTGCAATACCATGGCAATTTTTGATGATTATACACCTCGTGTTGTAATCCCCACAAAAGTAGGGTACTGATGCATTCAACGCCAAACGGTACCGTCGAGAGCCGTTTTGCTCGAGAAACCTCACGCATGCATTAAATGTTTCAACATTTGGAATGCAGCAATAGAGTGCTTCAACCTTCTTTAATTTTATCTCTTCCCTTGCCCTCAAACCTTGAATCGCAAGATATTGCAAGTTCACCAGATTCGGCAACACTCCTTCTGGTAAAGTCTCGATCATTGTGTCATCCAGGTTGAGGTACGTCAGCTTTACCAACATCTCCATCCCCTCTGGCACTTCTTGGAGACCATCACAACATTCAAGGTCCAACTTTCTTAGGGATCTCAATTTTCGCACACAAGGAATATGACGTAATACCCCACACCCTCTAAGTGGCAATGCTTCCAAGCTCTCCAAGTGACAGATGGGGTGCGGTAGTTCCGTGATTCTGGTGAAGCTGAGATCTAGAACCTCCAGCGAATTTAGATGCCTGAAGAAAGATTCCGGGATGACTCCCAACTTGAAATTGTCATTCAATGAGAGCCTCGTAAGTTCCGGACAATTTGGCGATATACTGTATGAGATTTCTTCTATTTCGTTGTCTTGTAAAAAGACTTTCTCTAGACTATCGGTCCAGAATTTTTCCTCTGGAATTTCTTTTAATCCCATATAGGCCCTGACCATGTGAGTTGTGTCCCTCACTAGATGCAACGCCATGTCTCTTATTAACGGGTGTAGGCATGAATATTCTTCTTCTGTATGATCCCATAGGCCATCCTTTCTTAATTTATTCAATATGGTGTTGCCCTGGTCATGCAGTTCTTGCCGAGTGCCAATTCCATGTAACAAACCCTCATCTATGAAAGACTCTATCAACTTTATTTCAGCAGGAAATTGTTGAGATTTCAAACAAAGTATTAAATGCAAGAAACACTCTTGCACTTGAGGATCACCCAAGTTCATGTAACTGAGTTTCAATCTCTTGAACACGTCAAGTTCCGCCATCGAGCCTTCTAATTTCCACAACATACCTTTCCATTCGTACACTTCCTGTTCCAGCGATACCGGCCTCCAATTCCATGTGAACTTCTCTCTTCTGAGCTGCTCTGCATTTCCTTATGGTTTTGAGTGTCACGTTGTTGAGTTTTGATTCGTTGACAGATCATTTCGTGAGTTCAATCTGTGTGAAAGTTAGGTAGACGATGCGATTTAACCGTGACGGGTTGGGTACCCATGTCTGAGCTTAAATTTTGCCGCGTTGGAAGTGATTTGAAGTGTAATTGTGTGGCTCCCTGCGTTGTGACGCTCAATTTTGGGTGTTCTGTATGATTGCCGCTTTAGTTATCTTCCTTGCTTAGCTCGATGGGATTGTCCGATTATCTTACTGGCTCGGATGTTGTGTGGAGGTGAAAATATTGTAATTTTCTAGTTTGGGAAAGCTTCGATGATTTAATAAAGGAGTGCCTCAGTGCAGTAGGAAAGGGCCCAGAGGCTTTTCCGGCACTGCTGTACTTCTAGGGACCGAGGAACTGAGACTTTCCCTCCTGAATAGGCAGGACTTTACAGTTACTTAAGTTTATTGTCCTTGGTAATTTGTCTTTTGGTCTGATTCGGAAACAGTGAAAGAGTTCGTCGACCAAAACAATGCAAAATATTGCATATAGAACTGGATTTTGGCTATCTTGAAAAGCAGGATTTTGAGATGGTTTAATGTTATTACAAGGCCTTTAGTTCTAGAGTAAACTCGTTTGCCTTATAAAAAGAATATCTGGAACGTTAATGTTCTATTTCATTCTTCATCTATTTAGCATCCCCGGGGAAATTCGGACAAATGAAAACTTAAAGTGTGGGGGTCTCATTGTGTTGATGAGAGTTGCATGTGAAGAAGGGATACCAAAACTGGGAATCATCTTTTAATCCAATGGGAAGGGGCCTGTGCAATGTGGTCTTCATTTCTGATTAAAGCTAAAGGGCCTCGTGGGATGCCATTCTCTGTTAAGGAGAGTGGTACAACAGAATTAAAAATTTAAAATAAGACCTGGAGATTTGTCTTGCGTTGCATCACATGGATTTCTCGCTGGAGTGAAATGGAACTTTTAAGGGATTGGAGTTGCTCCTTGTCAATTGTTGAGAAGATTCTCTCTAACCAAGCCTCCCCCGACGCCCACCTTGCCTTTGGCCGGTCGCCCGCTAAAGGAGGGAGAAGGGAGGAAAAAAAAAAAAAAGAAAGAAAGAAGAGGAAAAGAGGAAAATAAATAAATTTGAAAAAATTAATAAAATATCATTAAAATTATCCACGTCAGCGTCGTCGTACCAGCGTCAACTATGTCATGTAGGACGGTTGGCGTGTAGGTCAGTGATTAAATTATCTTGATAGTCTCAATTGGTAAAATATGAAGATGTTTAAGACTCGATTAAATTATCCAGATGGTATCAATTGGTAAAACATGAAAAGATTTAGGACTCAACGTGCATAATTAAAAGGTTTACGATTAAATTGGTAAAAGTGCAATATATTCAGGATTTTTGGACAATTTTCTCTACCCCTCTTTGTGTTGGATCTTCATTGGTCATGCTGACTAGCTCATGCAAAATAGAACCTGCTCGAGACGGAGAGATTACTAATATGAAATTAATTAATGGTTGACAAGGGAGTTAGGCAGTCGTTCCTAGAAAGGGAATAAGGACATGGAAAGGTGATTGGGGAGCAATCAAAGAGATATGTTGGAGACTTTTTGAGTGGAGTATAACGGGGTTGGGCGGAAATATTGAAAATGAGAAACATTTGCTGCAATCTGATTTGAGTGGATAGCTCTTCGAGATACCTAAATCCAACATTAGTTAGGCTGGAAGCCGTTGTGGGTTATGGACACCGTACATTAGCATCCGTAAGTGTCTCATTGCCTAACAGATATGGCGTGCGATAGGGTCACAATCAGACATCCAATCCTTCAAAGACGATGGTTCAAAATATAGTTGGAGAATTTTAACACGTTTTGGCAATGCAAAGCTAATCCACCGTTCCATGTGAGAGTGATATGAGATTATCTTTCATCTCCACCAATAAGTGAGCTGACCAGTAGACAAAAGATGGATGGAAAATAGGAAGCAGGAAAATTCAACAAACACAAGGAAAAAAACTCAACTTTCTGTCATAAACAACCAGATAAGGAATATTAAAGACCCATTAACCCAACCACAAAAAGAGTTCAACTCTTGCACTATCAGCCAATATATTCAACTGAAAGTTCTTCACGAATATCTGAGACGTGTATATGCATCGTGCGCTTAGCGAAGAAAGAGAGGGTGGGATATTCTTACGACTAGCTCGAAGCTCAAAAAGGAAATTTTATGCAGCAAAATTCGTTAGCTTGTCGGCAGATTCGGCTTCAGAATCAGAGCGGAGCCTCTTTGGAGATGGTGAATCCATAGATGCCGGCATTAGTTCCTCCCTTCAGGTCGCTCTTTTCTTTTAGCCTCCTCGATCAGATGCTGCGTCTTTAGAATTGAGCCATAATTTTGAAACACCCCTCCATTCGATATCTTTTCCAAAATTCCTGACAGCGGTATCTTTTTTAACCATCTATAATGATTAACACCGTGTAAATTATATTACACAAGAGGAAACATGGTGAGAAATATGTTATTGCTAATGGCATGTCTAGATTAATTTCTATTTTTTCACTTTGACCTTTTTCAATATGAGATACTTGAAAATTTCCCATTGAGACATAGATTATCATACTTTATTTTCATAAATTCTCATACTTAGCATAACATTTTAAATTTAGCAAGAAAAAAACACTTTTTAGTTTTGATAGATTCCCAACAAACGGGGATTATAACTTTATATTTCTTTAGGACAGATTTTAAAAAGAATTATTTTCCTAAAAACCACTAACTTTAAGTTGAATGTCAATTCTATCCCGAATTTTTTTTGTCAAAATAAAAATCACTAACTTTTTTTCTAATTCGAGAGCCTTCCCCCTTAGCCTTCTCTTCAAAAATCGCAAAACTTTCATAGAAAACAACAACATGCTCTTATTGTTGATAATTTTTTTTTTTAAAAGTGGCAATTTTCGAATAACGGGTAAACGAGCATAGATTTGGGACAAGGAAATCACATCAAAGCATGAGCAAAGATTGATGAAAAGAGAAGTAAACGATTGAACTGAGTGATTTTTGGGAATGTGTGAGAGAGAACCCACCCATCGGTGGCCGCGTTGGTTTGCGCTCAGTTCCTTTCACGAGAGGTCTTGGGTTCAAACTCGCCCATCGGTGATTTAAGTGGGGGGTCGTGGCGGTGGGATGCTGCGCTAGCCCCCCTCGAGGACTAGTCGGGCATCACCGCTGGTTTGAGCCCTAGCTCGCCGGCCGCGCGGACACCTCGATTATCAAAAAAAAAAAAAAGATGAGTTCAGAAATAATGGCTTCCCACCCGAAGAAATTCCTTTTTCGAAACAAAAAAGAGAATGTGTTCCATTTAGTGTGAATTGGATCCAGTTGATTTGATCCGGTAGCTGCACGGGAGGGGTGAGGGTTGGACCCCCACATTTAATTTCGGGGAACCCAAATTGAATTGCTCTTGAACAATGTGAGATACTTATAAATTTTTATTTTTTCCCTTTGACTTTTTTCAATATGAGATACAGGAAAATTTCACATTGAGATTTAAAATGAACAATGTGATATGATAATTTAATTGTTAGTATGAGATGCAAAATTTTTACCTAATTTGTTTTGTGTGCACATAATCGCCTTTTAATCTCGAGCCGAATGATCCACCATTCATACGATATAATCGTACATTTTATAAATTAAAAAAATTAGGATCCCATCACATGTTTATAGATTAATCCCAAGAAAACAAATGTTATATCACGACCTTCAATCAAGGGAAAACCCCTAAAAAAACAATACGAAAGCTGTTCACCAATTGCCAACCAAATTCTCGAGCATTCGCGTTTTCTTCTAAAACCAGCTTCAACTGAAATTTCCCTTCCCGGTAGAAGAATTCATCATCTTCCGATGTGACCTTCGATCTCTGTCTCTCTATTAATGGAAAAGGAGTCACGATCAAAGGGTCAGCAAAGCTCGGAGGACGCGGAAGAAGCGGAGGCTATCAAGTCGTTCCCAACTTCCTATTTCAAAGCTCCTAGTGCTCCGTCTATTTGGTATATGTTGATCACCAGAAAAGGCCGTTCATTTTCCCGCTTAATCTACCAAATTGTGTATCGGTTGCTGAGTTGCCTGCCAATTGCGAACTCACTGGTGTTTTGCTCGACTTCATAGATTCTCGCTAGGCCCGCAAAATGGATAGGATGGGAAGGGTGGCAATTGGCCCAACCCAAATTGGCCATCTCGACCCATACCCAACCGTCTCGGGATTCATTGCCTTTGAAGAATGGATGGGTCCATGGACTAGCTCGTCAAGTTAGGGAGAAAGCTCGGTGGTCGGGTTACGGACAAGGCGTGAAGGCAGTGGCGAAAGTCCACTGGAGCCATCCACAAATCATGAAAGGAATTTGGACTTTGATTTGGGGTTAAATATAAATGCGGTGCGGACCATCCATAAATTATGAAACGAGTTCCATTTTGAGTTTGGTCTTGATAAATCACATTTAAATTCGAGACATTAATCTCAATAGTTTGTTGGAAAAATGTATATGCTGGAGATGAGATAAAAGTTGCGGACGGGACATATTCAACAAGGTCTCCGTTATTAAAAGTTTAAGGTTTGCCGAACTTTGTTTAGCAGGTGACAAGATTAGTTTCAAATTGAATTTTACACTTCAAATGAAACCAAGCTGCTCGTCTTCTATTATTTCATTTATATAGATATAAAAATGATATCCTCTCTCGTACTTGTTTGTCGAGAAAAAAATAATCATTTGTCTCGAAAATCCTAAATTAGAAAAAGAGAAATAGAAAAAGGAAGGGCCACGATGGTGACCGGTAGAATTCACTTATTATCCAGAAAAGAAAAAAAAGAGGCTTTTCAAATATACCACTGAAATGCAGTTATGCTGTAAGTCCGAATTTGTCTCAATGAACACGGATTACGACTTGCTGCCCGAACCGTGAACAGCTAGCTTTGGCCTTCTCTTGAATTGAACACCGTGCTTCGAAGTAGTCTCAATTGGTTGTCGTGATCTGAGGGTAGTCTCTTTATGTTATTAGCACATTATCTAGCATTATCTTCAGGCCATGTTTTTATTAAATGCTCGTATAGTCGTTAAACTCGCATTCATTAGTTGCCTTTCATGCTAGGTCTAATCCCATGTCATGCCTATCTCAAATATAAAAACACATAAAAGAAATGTTAAAATGGAGAAAGGTAAAGTATTGATTAGCATTCTCATATGTTCTAAAATTGCATTTAGGGTCATGTTTGTTTTACTTCGCAAGATGAGAGTCAGAGATGAGCACTTAGTTGATGGGATTAAGAATTTTAAGGCTTTTATTTTTTAAAAAAAATTTTGTTGGGAATTTTTCTTAAAAATTATATATATATTATACCGGTTGCAAGAATAATGACGCAACAACTGTTGGTCATTGCTCCAAGAATAAATCATGACAATGCTCAAAGAACGAATCATGACAATGCAACAACAACATTTTGTTTCACAAAAAACTAGGAAAAATTATACGATTAACTTATTTTGGTGATATATAATCAAAAGTATTTTATGATATTTGAAATTTATTGAAAAATGATTTTAATCTCATGAAACAAAAAAAAACAAAAAAACCGAATTCTAATAATTTTTATCATTTTAAAATTTTCGAATTCTTAATTTTTTCTTTTTAATAAAAAAATCGAATTTTTAATTTTCTTTTTTTTCTTTTCTTGCGAACTGCGAGCTTGCCGAGATCCACTGAGTCACAAGCTCGGGCTCAGCTGGACGTGGCGAGCCGCGAGCTCGCCGGGGCAGGCCACCGAGGCGAGCCTTCAATGCTTGCTGAAGAGAAGAAGATTCGCATCGTAGTTGGGATCTGTTTCAGTTAGTGGTCAAGTACCATTATGCTTTAATGCTACTTGTAGACCATCAGCTATAAGGCGGAACGTGTTGTTGGCACCGGATATTTTGGAGTAGTTTTCCAGGTACACCGTTGGGTTCCTTAAATCAAACACCGCCTTGTTGTTTCAACCTTTACTAATATGCTATCGCTGTCGCCAGGCAAAGTGCTTGGAAACTGCAGAAATGGTTGCCATAAAGAAGGTTTTGCAGGACAGACGCTATAAAAATCGATAGCAGCAGCTAATGCGTTTAATGGATCACCCAAATGTCGTTTGGTTGAAACATTGCTTCTTCTATACTACTAGTAGAGATGAGTTGATTCTTAATTTGGTCATGCAGTACGCACCGAAAATATGTATCCGGTTCTGAAGCATTACAACAGTATGAACCAGAGGATGCCACTTATTTATGTGGAACTCTATGCATATTAAGTATGTACTGTTGTCTCTTTTTTTGGTAAAACTGGAAATTAGGGGCTGTTATTTCTTGTTTGGCATAAGTTTGAAATCTTTCCTTGTTCAGTCAAGTCATATTTAACAAAAACTTTTTGACTGCACGCGAAGCCACAAAACCTTGTGGTATCATGCAGCATGAGTTTCTCATCTTTCGAAAAACTATTGTATCATTGTCACTGATACCTTTCAGGCTGATACGTTCACCGACGAAGTCAAGCTTTATGATTTTGGGAGTGCAAAAGTTCTTGTAATTACTTTTCCTTTCTATTTTTGACTTCCTCAGCTTTCTTGCACGAGCTTTTCTATATTTTCTTCACCCACCCACCGGTCTTCTTGAGCTATATTTCATATCACCCATTACAGGAATGGCATGTTAATTTATGATTGCCTATTTACTGTTCAGTTTATTAAACTTCAATATGCAAACATCGTGCAATAGTTACATTGAATCTTGTGGTTTATGCATCATTTTAAGAGTTTTATTATTCCATTAGGTTAGGGGTGAAGCTAATATATCATACATATTCTCTCGTTACTATCGGCTCGGGAGCTTATATTTGGTGCGACAGAATACACGACATCGATTGACATTTGGTCAGCAGGTTGTGTTCTTGCTGAGCTTCTCCTTGGTCAGGTTAGTCATGTTTGTTGCAGAGCCGTAAGTAATGTACGTTGCCACCGAGAGTGGAGTTTTGGCCCACGTGTCATGTTTGGGGTTAGATATATCTATTGTGACTTTTAACTACTATTTAATTCTTTCTAAAGCATCTTTTGCTTTTGTAGCCATTATTTCCCGGAGAAAATGCGGCAGACCAACTTGTAGAGATTATCAAGGTGAGCTTCTCCACCAATACTGATTAGATAGTCTCTCTGGTACTATTTGACCATATATTTGATGTAATGTTTCTGGTTCTCGGTATACCCACTCCCACTCGAGAAGAAATTCGATGCATGAATCCAAACTACACAAGACTTCAGATTTCCCCAAATCAAGGCTCATCCTTGGCACACGGTTGGCCTTCTGATTTCATTTTACGTAAGTACTGTAAATGTTGTTCTGTCGGCCTTCTGATTTTGTGACTTAATTTCAGTTCAAACAGTGTGTATATAATGTCTCGCTAATTTTGGTGGTGACTCAGTTGCATCTATAGTCACGTGTGCATTCTGTTTTTCTTTAGCTTATTTGGAAATTATAAAGTGTGAAAGATACCTTAGAAGGCATCTGATGGTATTGATGTTGTTGAAATGGGACATCATAATCCTCTACTCAAGAAAACACAGTTTCCCTTTAGGCATTTCACAAGAGGATGGCTCCTGAAGCGATTTACCTTGCATCACGACTGCTTCAGTATTCACCAAGTCTTCGCTATGCTGCCGTGAGTAAACTTATTCTGATCTTTGTATTGGATATATTGCGACCATGGTCTGGGGACTCTCTGCATTAACAGAATGAAAATGTTTAACATCTTAGCTGCAAATCTAGATTATGCTGTTTGTAGCGGTGGATTCTTCTTCCTGTCAGATGAACCGTCAATTTTTGCGGTCTTTAATGTATTGATTGAAGTCTTTTATCCCTTCCATCACATCATCAATGATTTCTCCTTGATTGCTTCGCAGCTGGAAGCATGTGCCCATCCTTTCTTTGATGAGTTGCGTGAGCCAAATTCACGGCTTCCTGACGGTCGCCCTCTGCCGCCTCTGTTCAACTTTAAACAAGTAGTATGCAGTCGGCCTTTTCTATTTTCTTAATCTACCTGAGATACATGGAAACACATAATTCTTGGCTGTTCATGATTCCTATTTATGAGGGTATAGTTGCATTTTGTTGCTCCTTTTTTGTGTGGGGACAATCATGGATTTAGTCTCACAGATGGATGGAAATAGAGCTGCTCTCTCTCCTCATCTTCTTGATGTCTAAACAATCATTAATCAATATAGCATCATCAACCATTTGTTCCATCAGCTGCTGCTTCACCGGAAGGGACAAAGAGACAAATGATTGCGTTCATTTGTGAACTACTAATGACAAAATAAATGCGTTTTCCGGGTTAAATAGATGTTCATGTTACCTCCTAGAGTCACTGATTGGGAAACCTATATCTGGGTACGAATGGGGACATGGACAATGCAATGTCCCAGAATCCTGAGGCAGACAGAATGCATATCTTATATATTCCCTGGGAATCCCAAATCAATTGTCTCTCTGCCTCTTCCATGAAAGTTATGGCTTCGTTGTTTTTTTACTACGGGCACTATCTGATTGACTGTTGCTTGGCCGTGGCGGATTTATACAAGCTCAGTTACTGTTTTTGGCCTCTCGTCCTGGTCTTGTTAACCTGTGACCAGTCTTTTATTTTTTTGTTTTTTTGTTTTCATTCGCAATGCGCCGCACTTTCAATAATGCAAAGGATTAAACTTTAGCCGTAAAAATGTCCCCGTGCGTAGGAAAGTACAACGAGAAAAAATAGAAGAGCAACGTGATGTTCAACCTGAATCCCTAGTAAATTTTGAATTTAAGTTACACCGCCGCGGTTTGGATAGTTAACTCGTACATTTTTGTCAACGGTAATAGAGGTGGCAATACGGCGAAAAATCCATTTATTAACTCAATTTTTAGTGAGTTAAAAAGGATTTGTAATATTAAAGCTCAAATTTATATGGGTCAAATATGATTTGAATATGGGTTTGTTGTAAACCCATTGACAAACACATATTTTACCCATTTAAGTTATTAACTTGTAACCTTATTTGCTAAATAGTTTTTTTTTGTCAGAATGCTAAATAGTTTAAGTATCATTTAATTTTTTAAATTTTTTTAACAAAATCGAATTTCAAATTATTTTAATCTTAATTTTTTCTTGTTTTCTTGTTTTTACTTTTTCTCTTTCCTTCTTCTCCGACCCGACTGGGGTACAGGTGATTAGGGGCGCGAATGACAACCATTCTGTTCCAGAAACAATTCCTGAAATAGAAATAGATTTTTCTATTTCTGTTCCAGGACGAGTTTATGAGAAAAGAAACCCATTTCATAACGACAAAAAATTTCTATTTCTGAAACAGAAATTCATTTGGTAAAAGCATAAAATTTCTATTTCTTGAAACAGAAACCCATTTGATAACAACACAAATTTCTACTTTCAGGAACAAAAATCCATTTTTTTTAACAACACAAAGTTATATTTCCAAACTTTATAATAGAGCAAATTTGATGCACATTGTGGACGCGTGAGCTCTGGCTCTTCAACGTGCACTTTGAAGAATAAGCAATATTATAGCCATATGAATAAATAAATATTTATATATGACTGGGAAATGATGGATTTTTCTACTGGGTGCATAAGTCACACCGTCCATTAAATTAAAATAAAATCACTCCAATGTGTGAGTTATTTTTCCTTGGGCTGTTTCTTGTGTAACTCAATAAAATGCAAACTTTAGAGTGATGCATTGAGCACCTTGCAATCATCAACAAAGCTTCTAGATGAAAGATTGATTGGCCCAAAAACAAAAAAAGAAAAAGAAAAACGCTAAACCTCTTAGACAAATTTAATACGACCTTCAAAATGTAAAAAAACAAAAATTACAAGATTTTACCACTATAACCACCCAACTTTTGCAAATAATTTTTTTTAGGACTACATACCTTTTGGAACGGTGCACTTCCACCACTTCATTAAATAAACATCCAACTCCGTTTTTGAATAACCAACCAACTTTTGCATAACACTAGTGTGAACAAAACAACAACGAGAATGGACCAAAGTTTTGCTATTTTTATCGTTATGGTCACATGCTGTGTTTTTTTTTTCTAGTACATTTGGAAAGTTGTATTAAATTTTCCTCAGATAAAACGTGCTGCTATTTTTGTATTTGGCCAAGCTAATGGAGAGTTGTCAAAAGTGTCCGATCAGAAAGTAGACAAACTTTTCAATTCCAGAAAAGATCTGGGACGTCGTCACTCGGGGGTTAACTCAAAGTCCATCTGATGTGGATATCGAACCCTATCGAGGAGGAGGCGTTAGGGACCCGTTGTTCTATCCGCTAGGCCCGATTACTCGAGCGAGAGCGAAAGAATTCAAACAAGCTGTCGGCATCATGATTCAAGATATTTGGAATGAAGATAATCTTGATTCAAAACTTGAAGATTCTGAAACTCCTTGGCGCAACATAATTACTTTTGGTCCAGCGAATTCCGAAAGAGCTTAGAATTGACGAACTCCGAATTGGCTCAAATTTGGATGGACGCTTGGAAACGGGCCGCTGATCAATACTCACTGCTTTAGCAGTGATTGATGACGTTTTTTAGCGATTTGGAGTCATTTAGATGAACTCTTAGGCTTTTTTTTTATTTTTGGACGAATTTTTAATAAATTAAGGTTATTTTTGTAATTTTAATCCTAGTAGGATTAGAATTAGGGTTAGCACCATATATAAGATTACTTATAGCTTTCTAAGAGAGGCAGAATTTTATATAGAAAAGTTTTCTTCTTGAGTTCTCTTGAGGACTAGATCTTATCAAGGCTCCCTTGTAGCGATCGAATTCAACTTATCGAGCAAGATCGCGAATTCTCTTGTTCGTGGCGTTATAGCGTGGATTGGTTGACACAGGTTCGTCAACAGGTCGCATTCATACCGAGATTACCAATCACAGGTTCGATTGAAGGTCGAGGTCAGCAATTCGTAACTCACAGATCTCGTAGAACGATCATCTTCCGCACAGATTCATATCATCTGGTATCAGAGCTGGTTCTACAAGGTCTACTTATCCTACTTTTACTGCTTTTCGTTATTAATCGAATTAGGATTCTAAATTCGTTCTTGCTGTGATTTCAATTTTGATTTAGGGTTTTCGGTCTTAGTTGTTTTTTTTTATTTATATATTGTACTTGAGTTCGTAAAAAAAAAGCAAAAAAAAAAGCAAAAGAAAGCAAAAAAAAGCAAAGAAAAAAGAGGCAAAAAAAAGAGCAAAAAAAAGGCAAAAAAAGCAAAAGAAAGCAAAAAAAAAGCAAAGAAAAAAAAATTCAAGAGGACGACTCGTTTCTTTTTTTTATCATTGATAGTTGGACCGAATAGAAAAAAAAATATATTTCAGTAGCAGAAATTGAATATGAATCCGAATCTCGCAAAAATTTGCTGAATTGCTGAGTTGATCGATATATTGCTGAATTTGATCTTGTTTGGTGGTTTATCGATTGTTATGAGGAGCTTGTGAGACTAGATTCAAGTCTGAAAAAAGAGCTTTCTAGAAGGAAACGAGAGGTAAAAGGCAAGAGTGTGTGAGTTTAATTGAGGGAAGAAAAAGCCGAAATTGAGTTAAACACGAGAGAAGTGACAAACACTTTGAGCGGAAAACGTGAGGGAGTGACTGGTGAGATTTTTTTTTATCTCTAACATTTTCTTGCAGATTTTAAAAAAAAAATGTCAAGCTCAGGCCAGGGAAGTGTGAATCAAAGGGAGGATCACACTCATCCAAGGGATGATGCGATTCTAGCAGGCATCCAGCAATTGAGTTTACAAATTGAAGCACTTAGCAACCGAGTTATAAGATGTGAGACGAGACTTGAAGATGACCGAGGGCCACCACGAGGGAGGTCAAAAAATCAGCGAGAGGAGCCTAGGACACAACCTAGATGGCAACAACAATTTAATGAAGCATATGTGTCCGATACAGAAGATGATCGAGATGGCAAGTTTGAGAGGAGAAACGGACGCCGAGGATTTAGACATCGAGAAGACGATGAACTTGGCAACATCAAGATGAAGATCCCATCTTTCCAAGGAAAGAATGATCCTGATGCGTATCTAGAATGGGAGAAACGGATGGAGATGGTATTTGATTGCCAGCGATATTCGGAGCTCAAAAAGGTAAAAATTGTAGCTGTTGAATTCACTGATTATGCTATAATTTGGTGGGATCAACTTGTGACTAGCAGAAGACGTAATGGTGAAAGACCAATAGTAACGTGGGATGCGATTAAAGCAGTGATGAAGAGGCGCTTTATACCTAGTCATTACCACAGAGACTTGTTCCATAAGCTGTAAAATCTTACACAAGGTAATAGGAGTGTGAAAGAATACCATAAAGAGATGGAGATTGCTATGATCCGTGCTAATGTGGTGGAAGACCGTGAGGCCACAATGTCACGATTTTTGTGTGGTTTGAGCCGAGATATAGCAAGGGTAGTAGAGCTGCAACATTACGTTGAATTGGAGGAATTAGTGGACAAAGCCATCAAAGTTGAGCGGCAATTGAAGTTGGATCGAAATTACAAGAGTGGTGGAGGTTCAAGCTCGAATTGAAAGTCTAATTAGAAGAGAGACGAGAAGCCGAATTGGAAGGGAAACAATATCAAGATTGAAACTTTGAAGGAGAAGGAGAAGGATGGCAAAGTTGTTTCAAATCCGGCTTCAGGTAAAACTGAAAACCCTAACACTAAGACTCGTGATATTAAATGCTTTAAGTGTTTGGGCAGGGGTCATATGGCAAATCAGTGTCCTAATAGGAGGGTGATGGTCATGACTGGACATAATGATGTTGAATCAGAAAGTGAGAAGGAGGAAGAGGATGATGACATGCCACCATTAGAGGATTGTAGTGATGTTGAGATGCCAGTAAAGGATGAATTGATGGTGGTTAGGCGTTCTCTTAGTGTTCAAGTCAAAGAGGAGGAGCATCACCAGCAACGCGATAACTTGTTCCATACAAGATGCTTGGTGAATGGTAAGATTTGTAGCTTGATTGTTGATGGAGGTAGTTGTACAAATGTAGCAAGTTGTACCATGGTAAAGAAGTTGGGATTGAAGACTACAAAGCATCCAAGACCCTATAGATTGCAGTGGTTGAATGATAGTGGTGAAGCAAAAGTATCGAAGCAAGTCCGAGTTCCATTTGAGATAGGGCGATATAAGGATGAGGTGATGTGTGATGTTATACCTATGCAAGCAGGGCATCTTTTGCTTGGTAGGCCATGGCAGTATGATCGAAAGGTACATCATGATGGGTACACTAACCGATATTCATTGGTGATGAATCAGAAGACATACACATTAGTGCCAATGACACCTACTGAGGTGTATGAAGATCAATTGAAACTACAACGTGAGGTTGAGAGAGAGAGAAAAAGTGATAAAACTGAGGGCCTACGTGGAAACTTTAAGACACAAGTAAAAGGAGAGGAAGATAAAAGTAGAGTGGTAAAAACCGAGAGAAAAGAAGAGAGAAAAGGAGAGAGAAAAGAAAAGAGAGAAAAGAATTTTTATGCAAAATCGAGCGAAGTGAGGAGAGCTTTGTTTCTGGACCGACCGATACTTGTACTTTTGTACAAAGAGGCACTGTTTACTACTAACGAACTTGACCCGAATTTGCCAAGTTCTGTCGTGTCTTTATTGCAGGAATTTGAAAATGTTTTTCCTGATGAACTTCCTGGAGGCTTACCACCGATTCGAGGCATAGAGCATCAAATCGATTTGATTCCTGGTGCACCATTGCCTAACCGACCCGCATATCGAAGCAATTCTGAAGAGACAAAGGAACTTCAGCAGCAAGTTAGCGAATTACTAAAGCAAGGATATGTGAGAGAGTCTCTTAGCCCGTGTACTGTTCCTGTTTTGTTGGTGCCAAAGAAGGATGGGTCGTGGCGGATGTATGGTGATTGTCGAGCAATCAATAACATAATGGTAAAGTATCGACATCCTATTCCTAGGTTAGATGACATGTTGGATGAATTGCATGGAGCTTGCATATTTACTAAAATTGATCTGAAAAGTAGTTATCATCAAATTAGAATGAAAAAGGGGGATGAATGGAAAACTGCATTTAAGACCAAGTACGGGTTATATGAGTGGTTAGTCATGCCATTCGGTTTAACTAACGCACCTAGTACTTTCATGCGACTTATGAATCATGTTCTGCGTGCATTTATTGGTCGATTTGTAGTTGTCTATTTTGATGATATCCTGATATATAGTCGAAACCTTGATGACCATATTAAGCATGTGCGAGCTGTTTTGCAGGTTTTAAGGGCTGAACAATTATATGCTAACCTAAAGAAGTGCTGTTTTGTAACTGACAAATTAGTATTTCTAGGCTTTGTTGTTGGTGCTGATGGAATACAGGTTGATGAAGAAAAGGTGAAAGCAATTCGTGAATGGCCAACACCTAAGACAGTAGGAGAGGTGCGTAGCTTTCATGGTTTAGCCAGTTTCTATCGTAGATTTGTAAAAGACTTCAGCACCATTGCCGCACCTTTAACCGAGATTATCAAGAAGCACGTGGGTTTCACGTGGGGAGAAGAGCAAGAGAGAGCATTCAATCTGTTAAAGGATAAGTTAACTAATGCTCATTTGTTATCTTTACCAAATTTCAGTACTACTTTTGAGATAGAATGCGATGCTTCTGGTACAGGAATTGGAGCCGTGTTGATGCAAGGAGGACGTCCTATAGCGTATTTCAGCGAGAAGTTAAGCGGAGCGACATTGAATTATCCGACTTACGATAAGGAGATGTATGCTTTGGTGCGAACTTTGGAGAATTGGCAACATTACTTGTGGCCAAAGGAGTTTGTGATCTATACCGACCACGAAACCTTAAAGTACTTGAGGGGGCAGCAAAAGTTGAACAAAAGACATGCCAAATGGATGGAGTTCATTGAGACTTTTCCATATGTAATCAAGTACAAAAAGGTAAGGAAAATGTGGTAGCCGATGCCCTTTCTCGAAGGTACGCAATTCTAACTACTCTAGAAGCAAAGTGTATAGGTTTCGAGCATATCAAAGGTTTATACGCGGACGATGATGATTTTGGAAGAGTATTTGAAGCTTGTGAGCATGCTGCGTTTGAAAAGTTTTATAGGCATGATGGATATCTCTTTCGTGAAAATAAGTTGTTTTTGCCTAGATGCTCTTTGCGCGAGTTGTTAGTGCGAGAGGCACATAGTGGTGGTTTAATGGGGCATTTTGGAATCAATAAGACTTATGAAGTGCTGCATGAACATTTTTTTTTGCCACACATGAAACGAAATGTTACACGAGTTTGCGAGAGATGTATCGCATGTAAGTAGGCTAAGTCTACGATTAAACCACATGGTTTGTATACACCTTTGCCTATCCCGACGCATCCTTGGGTTGATATCTCTATGGATTTTGTGTTAGGATTGCCTAGGTCTAAGCATAGCAAGGATTCTATTTTTGTGGTGGTTGATCGATTTTCAAAGATGGCTCATTTTATACGTTGTCATAAATCTGATGATGCATCGAATGTTGCTGAATTGTTCTTTCGTGAGGTTGTGCGTTTGTATGGCATCCCTAGGTCCATTGTTTCTGATCGAGATACTAAATTTCTAAGCTACTTTTGGAAGATATTGTGGAAGAAGTTAGGTACAAAACTTTTATTCTCTACTACTTGTCATCCACAAAATGATGGTCAAACTGAAGTAGTTAATAGGACTTTAGGGACATTGTTGCGTGCTATCATTAAAAAGAACATTAAGTCTTGGGAAGATTATTTACCGCATGTTGAGTTTGCTTATAATAGGAGCGTGCATTCTGCTACTAAATTCACACCGTTTGAGGTTGTCTATGGTTTTAATCCCTTAACCCCGTTAGATTTGACCCCTTTACCTATTGCTGAGCGTGTGGATTTAGATGGTGCTAAGAAAGCTGAATTTGTGAAGACTTTACATGAGAAGACGCGGCTGAATATTGAGCTTAAGACAAAGCAGTATGCAAAGCAAGCCAACAAAGGGCGCAAGAAAGTAGTGTTTGAGCCCGGAGATTGGGTTTGGGTTCATATGCGCACAGAGCGTTTCCCCAAACAGCGACACTCTAAATTGCTACCGCGAGGGGATGGATCATTTACGGTGTTGGAAAGAGTTAACGATAATGCTTACAAGCTTGACCTTCCATGTGAGTATGGTATTAGTGCTACTTTCAATGTTTCTGATTTGACTCTTTTTGATGCAGACGCTGATTTGAGGGCAAATCCTTTGCACGGGGGAGGGAATGATGTGGACATCGAACCCTATCGAGGAGGAGGCGCTAGGGACCCATTGTTCTATTCGCTAGGCCCGATCACTCGAGCAAGAGCAAATGAATTCAAACAAGCTGTCGGCATCATGATTCAAGATATTTGGAATGAAGATAATCTTGATTCAAAACTTGAAGATTCTGAAACTCCTTGGCGCAACATGATTACTTTTGGTCCAGCGAATTCCGAAAGAGCTTAGAATTGACGAACTCCGAATTGGC
This sequence comes from Syzygium jambos, assembly GCA_031216235.1. Taxonomy (NCBI): domain Eukaryota; kingdom Viridiplantae; phylum Streptophyta; class Magnoliopsida; order Myrtales; family Myrtaceae; genus Syzygium; species Syzygium jambos. Next base: position 4,340,155 of record CM062225.1, on the reverse strand, counting down.
TCAAATTTGGATGGACGCTTGGAAACGGGCCGCTGATCAATACTCACTGCTTTAGCAGTGATTAATGACGTTTTTTAGCGATTTGGAGTCATTTAGATAAACTTTTAGGCTTTTTTCTATTTTTGGACGAATTTTTAATAAATTAAGGTTATTTTTGTAATTTTAATCCTAGTAGGATTAGAATTAGGGTTAGCACCATATATAAGATTACTTATAGCTTTCTAAGAGAGGCAGAATTTTATATAGAAAAGTTTTCTTCTTGAGTTCTCTTGAGGACTAGATCTTATCAAGGCTCCCTTGTAGTGATCGAACTCAACTTATCGAGCAAGATCGCGAATTCTCTTGTTCGTGGCGTTAAAGCGTGGATTGGTTGACACAGGTTCGTCAACAGGTCGCGTTCATACCGAGATTACCAATCACATATTCGATTGGAGGTCGAGATCAGCAATTTGTAACTCACAGATCTCGTAGAACGATCATCTTCCGCACAGATTCATATCACCATCGTGGGTTATTCTTTTGAAAATACTTAAGAAGAATTCGATAAAAAGAAGTTCATGGGTAGCTTAGACGCTGGTGAGTGAGTGCACAGAATGTTCAACGACTTTTACGTTGGATTCGTAAGGTTAAGTATGGCCGCACACAAATTTCAGTAAGATTAATGCAAACGGCCAAGCACCAGAATGGGTCTTTAGCATTCAACCATCATCGCTCTCAATATTTGCTCTCAATATTTGTGAGTATGCATTGTTCCTCATAATATCCCAAATGCCTATGGAGAAAAATAAACAAACCACATCATATTACAAGAGCCAACATAAGAGATTCCAAAATACCACGTCACATTACAAAAGTCAACATAGGAAATCTTCAAATACAAAATAATAGAAATACATTACCAAAGCCGGAAACACATTTTCATGAAATCTCCGCCATATTATGATCACTTGCCAATTGATTGGCAATTCTTTTCTTAAGTATGTTGATCTCGATAACCTCCTCGGTCGATGTATCGTCCTTAGTCGATGTATAGTCTATAACCTCATCTTGTGCACTTCCAAAAGAGTATTCCGGATCACCATATAGGGAAAAGTTCTTATCCATCTTGTCTTGATTACGGATGTAATTATGGATAGCACGACATGCAATTACAATACATGATTGCTTTCTAATTGAAAATGAATGCATGTGTCTAAAAATGAAGAAGCGATTCTTTAATGCCGCAAATGATCTTTCAATAACATTCCTTAGTGAAGAATGCCTATGGTTGAATAATTCTCTTGCTGTTGTTGCCTGCCTCACTCGACCCCTAAATGATGATACCGTTTACCTTTGAAATGAGTCACAAATTCCAGAGCTGCAGCATAATCAGAATCTACCACGTAGTATTTGCCTATCACAAGGTATTCATTTATTGACTATGATTTGCAAATGCAATACAATTATAAAGAAAATTATCCCATGAAGAAGAAGCAAATACCTAATGGTAGTCGAGGAAATTGTAAGCGAGGTATCTTGAGTGCTGCTGAGAGCACTCCACAATTGTTGGTTGGCACAACTCCAAAGGACAAGGTCAACCGTCCTCTCCATTGCCACTCTCTTTTTTTTTTATATCAAAGCTTGTGCATTGAGTGTCTAATTATTTTTGTAAATAGGTGATAAAATTTGATATGAGGTGATAAATTTGTCTAATTATCTTTTTATCGTTGTTGTTTGACGCGAGAAACATTTTTCTTAACCAAGGTTTAATCCAATACGTCCATTTTTTCACTTTATCTTGCCAGTTCCATCGTGTGATTGGACCGATCCACGCCCAATTTTGTTTCCGGACGTTCCTCTCGTACCCCCACCTCGGAACCAATCCACCATTTGCGTATCCATGGCAGCTTGTCCAAAAACCCTTTGGCTTGGGTGTCAACGAACCCAAGGATGCACCGTGAAGCGAAATTCGGCTAGGTTTTGCGGTTCTTCCTAGGGATGAGCATGATGACCGTCCGAACCAGACCGGACCGAACCGGCCGATTTGGTTCGGTTCTTGAGAGTATCGATCCGGTTTTGGTTCCTAAAAGTGGAATTGATTTTCGGGCGGTCCGGTTTCCGATTCTAGGGTGAGAACCGAAGTGGACTGGATCGGACCCGACCAATAAATATATATTTATTTACCTTTTAAAATTTTTAAAAAAAAGCCTAATCTATTTTCTCTTGCCTTTACCAATTTTTTTAAGGATTGGTTCATTGGAAAGTGATTTGTTCCAATCGAAAATAGAAAAAATAAATATATTTATTTATTTAAAATAGAAAGCCTAATTTAAAAGTACGTGATCAGTCCATTGAAACCAGATCAGACCGGATCCGATCATCGGTCCGTTCCGATCCACGATTCTAAAACTAGCCGGTTCGATTCTCAGTCCATTTTTAAAATGGGAATCGGATTGGGAAGAATCGGTTCTCCTGATCTGGTTCCCGATTCTTCTGATCTGGTTCCCTATTCTTGGATGGGATTGAACCGGACCGAACCGCTCACCCCTAGTTCTTCCTCTTTATTCTCACCTGCCCCTCCATTATTCATCCCTTCTCTCTCTCTCTCTCTCTCTCTCCTCCTCGTCCTCTCTGATATGATCTCACCCACTCTCTCTGTCTACAGTCCCCACCACCTCCATGACTGCACTCTTTCTCTCTCACTCTCCTTGCACTGAGAGAGCTCGCTCTTCTAGTTCACAATGCCCATCTCCTCCTCCTTCTTCTCCTTCCTCCTTCTCTTGACCTGCGCACCCATATGCTCTTCCGTCCCCTACTCCTCCTTCCCCGCCAACATTTCCTCCCTCATGCTTGCCCGCTCCTTCAAAAGCCTCTTTGCCCTCATCCTTCGTCGCTCTTGCCGGAGCCGGGACTTCGCCGACCATACCAAGACCCAGAGATTCGAGGCCGCCACGTTTGTCGGGTAATGCCTAGGCGAACGCTCACGCTCACAAGCAGAGGATGACCTCCCGAACCAGCTCCAAGTTCCTCTACTCGGGACCATGGTGAACTCTCGTGGGATCGAGGAGCCGCGTGGCAATGGAGGAGGCGGAGCGGCTCTCGCCGCGGCGGTGGTGGAGGAGATCTAGACCACAGGAAGATGAACTCTCTGGAGCTCCAGTAGGCATTTTTAGAGATTAAGGTTTGAGCTTGGCTTTCAATTTGGTTCGGGGAAAAAAAAGATTCCCTGATTTTTCGTTATCCAAACCGAAATGGGAATCGATCGGTTCAGATTTTCCGTTTAGTTCTTACCTTTAGCGATGTCGCTCCGACCAAGTGCTACAAGGTGACGGTGGATGCGGAGGAGGGGCCCTAGTGGAGGGAGGATAACACGGTGGAGATTCGCAAGAATGGTCTTGCTGAAAAAAGAGGCGGGAGGGTCTTCAGGGTTAGCAAGTGACGCCTTCGCTTCACTCTTCTGCTGGTGAAAAGGAGATGGAATTCTCTTTTTCGATTTGATCATTTGGGTTTTACGTGGTCTGCAATCGGTTTGTTCTTTTTTTTATTTGGCGACTTATTGATTGAATGATTCTATCCCATTGATATTGATCGAGTGAGTGATGACTATAACCGTGTCAGGATAGGGGTTGGGTTTATGGGACATCGACCACCTTGTGTGCGGCGTGTGTTATTTGTTATGTTGAGCTCATTAAAAATGTGACTAACTGCATAAGGGGCTTAAGCTATTGGAGGTAAGGAAGATGAATTACACGAAAAGTGAGCTACTTTCATTGAGCTTTGAGTTTGGTTTATTGACGTTATATAAGAGCGTCCATCATTTTCATCTTTAGCAACCCCAGAGAGAGTATGTTTCGGCAAACACTCACTCAGTTTGATGTTGTCTTCTTAACAAGAAAAGCATCAACAAGGAAGCGTGTTGGACCATCATCTCAAACATCGCTTTTGGCTAACATTGCTTCTGGGGAGAGCAGTAAAGTCGTGGTTGATCATGGAGCCGTCCCCATATTTGTTAAAGTTCTTGCTTCTTCTAGTTATGATGGTTTGTGAGCAGGTCAGGTATAATGTGGACGATTCCATACTTTTTTTTTTACCTCTATTCTTGCTTTTCCCATCCTTACGTGCTAGTTGGAACTAGACTCCATTCTCTTTCTCTTCTGGTGCACTATGTGGGCACTGGGAATTGTTGCTAGTGATTCTCCCAAGCGATGATCTTGTTCTTGCAAATGGAGCTTTGCTTCCTTTATTGGCACAGTTGAATGAGCATGTTGAGCTGTCTATGCTGATAAATGCTAGGTGGACTCTCTCGAACTTTTGCAGGGAGGGGAAAGCTGCAACCTGCTTTTGATCAGGATTGTTGATTTGTGCCTGTTGCCCCTTGTTCGAACGTCGAATTAAATGATTAGATAAATTGATGTGGATGTGTGTCATTAGATAAGTAGAATTATGTTTCCGGGGCATTGAATATGCTTTTCAGAAGATGGCCCTCAATTTTTTGTTGGTTGATTTCGGTCTTTGGTCTTCTGAAGTAAGGGCAATCACCGGCACTCTGAATTCCCTAGCCAGATTTTCCTCGAGCCCATTAGGACAATCCCTGCCGAAGAAAATCCCAGATTTTGCTTAGGTTTTGTAGCGTGCTCGTAGCCTGCCCCGAATTCCCGTATGTTCCCTTTCAAGATCAAGAAAACGATAGATTCATACCCAACATATAGACGGGAGAGAGTAGGACACCACCTGTTTAGCTTTATGCCTCTCCGACCCCTTGGTGAATCCCCGTAAACTTTCAAGCCAAAGGAAACGGTTGTAAAGCATAACCCAATGCACCCGTTTAGCATGGAAACCCATTTTAAGTAGATATCTCCCAAGAAATCCCATTCCACTTGATTATATGCTTTTTGCATGTCTCGCCTGAAATGTTCTCCTCTTCTTTCTCCTTTTCCTCTTTCCGATCCTGAGTTGATGCAGCTCCTGAACCACTAGTATATTATCTTGAATTTGCGTCTGGCTCGCCAATGCGCTTTCTTCCCTCGCAACCACGGTTTCGACCTATTGGCTAAAGTCTTGGATATAATTTTATACACAAGATCGCAAAGACTTGTAGTCGTATCTTTATTTTTCTGGATTGGGAGTCTTGGAAATAAAAGAGATGATTGTTTTGTTTGTTTTGGTTTTTTACTCCTGAAGTAAAAAATTCCTTCACTGCTTTTTTGAAGGGTCTTCCTTTATTATATCCCAGTAATTATGATAAAACAGTCCATTCCATTTAAACCATCTGGGCTGGGGGCTTTGGAGGTCCCTAGTTGGAACACCGTGTTCTGCACTTCCTCCAAAGTAACCTCGGTCAAATCATTCACGTACGTACTAAAACCACATGTGGGCATTAGGAAAGCACTCCCTGAAAGTTCCACAGAGCTATACAATTTTTCAAAGATTTCCACAGCCATCTCCTTCATATAGTTCTGTTCTCTAGTCCAAACCCCTTCCTCATTTTGTAGCATGGTGATTCTATTCCTCTGTCTACTGGATGGTGGAAGCATGAAAGAATTGTGTTTTTGTGGCCGCATTTCATTTCAGCCAATTGATCCGAGACCTCATTTCCAATACATTTCCTCTTTCAATTTCTCAGAATTTCTCCCTTTTAATGGATCATTGGTTTTGTTCATGTGACTCTGAATTTCTTGGTTTAAGGTGTTAATCTTGTACAACCTTAACTTGCCGAATAAATCCCTATTTTTTCACATTGAGGAGTCTCGAGAAGCAGTAATCACTTATAGGCATTCATCATCCTCCAACCAGAACTTATCCTTCAATTACCATAACGTGCTAAATTTGAATTCCTTCTTTCGTTTCGTTGGAACCTACCAATCCAGTCCTTTCTTTACAAAATCCTCCCCTTCTATGTATCCCGTGATTCCACACGCTTGGGGCATGAAAAAATCATGCGATAAGTCTCCTCTATCCTCTTTCCTGCTTTCTTCGGGGTAGGTGATAAAGTACTTCATTAAAGTCTAGTAACTAATTTTTTTCTTCTTAACTAACTGTAGCACCATGAGGGTATTCTCAAGCAGACTTGATGGCATTTGTCCTAACATGGAATTCACCGAGAGCTTTTTCTTTCTAAGAACAGAAATCACTTCTTGAACAAGCCATTCATAGGGGCATTAGATTACATCTTATTTTATGCCATTTGCTTTTCTTAGGACTAGACTAGGCAATCTGTGCTGGTACACCTTTGAGGAGTGAAGACAAGTTATAGGCATCTAGTATCCACTTCCTCACATATCATATATATATATATATCCACTTCCTCACATATCATCTCTGAAACAAACCGGAGTAATCCCTGTAATTAGGAAATTTCAACCTCCTTTGTATTCTATGGATCCTGCATATTTGTTCGGATTACACGGTTTACTTTTCTTACTGGAACCATGGCTTTTGTTTTCAGCCTCGTAATCTTCATTTTCTCTTAACTTTTGCTGAGCCCTCTTCCACTTCCTAGCTCCCCTGGTTGCGGTGAGATTTAGAATTATTAGTTCCATTTAGAATAATTAGTTCCATGAACTATTTTTTTTTCTTGCACCTCCATAATATCTTTGTTCTTCTTGTTGTTATGGCTCCAAAGGCACTACCATCCCAGGTGTCTAAGGAACAACCTCTGCCTCTTTGTCCTCTTTTCCCCTCTTTTCCTTCTTTTCTCATAAAATGCTAACCAAAATGAGCTAAACCGGCTAAGAAGCCATTGACATAATCCATCTTTTCTTTTACTTCCATGTATTTTGCAATACATGGCATAATTTTCCACAGGAGTGGCAAAAATGAGATTATAATCCAGCTAAATGTTCTTACCTTCCATTTTTATCAATTTCCCAGGTTAATTTCCACCCTCGCTCTCCAAGCTTTGAGTAAAAAGTTTAGGGTCAATTTTGCATTTAATCTGTAAGAGGGTTTCTTTGCAACAAAATGTTAAAACATACAAAGTGGATAAAGTGCCTAAAATTTGGTGCCATTTTGAATTGTATTATTATTTTTCTTCGCATTTTTGACCACTTTTCAATGAACCGGTCTAAATTGATTTTTGATTCATGAAATTTCTAATTGATTAATTGATTTGATTGTTTGAATGAATGAATGTATATCGTTAATCTATGAATGTTGAATAAAATCCATGATGTGGCCGTCCGCGCTGCCAAGGATTCCAAGAAGTCCTATATAGAATTACCTAGATTGTTTTAGTCTCTAGTTTTCAATCTTACATTCAAGCTTACGGGGGTGCATATGTCCCGAGGCTTATAACTAGGCCATGTATTATTTTTTTGCTCAACTTTTTCTTTTGGAGGTTGGGTGTTTACTTTATGGCACATTGCTAATACATAGAAAACAAACTGAGGCACTAGAAGAGACTAATAAGCCTAGTGTTCTTATGAGCACTGGGATTTTAGTTTCTCTGGTAAACTTAACTTTGAATCTAAGCATAACTAGCCTGGCTAATAATGATTTTCATGAAATTTGTAATTGATTTGATTGTTGAATGTCCGTGATGAATGAACGAAAGAATGTGGAATGAAATGATACGGGTGGGTTATGATGGTGGCCAAGGATTAGAGTAGATTAGTTCTATTTATGATACCGATAATTAGAATAGATTTAGGATCATGTCCTAGCTAGGCTTATATGATGAATGTATATGTTGAATGTATATGATGAGTGAATGAATGAATGTAGAATGAAATGATCTAGGTGGGTCATGGCGGTGGCCAAGTATTAGAATAGATTAGTTCTGTTTATGATATCAACGAGATTCCATGATCAAACAAGAAACAAGAGACTAATAAGCCGAGTGTTCTTAGGAGCACTTGGATTTTAGTTTCTCTTCTAAGCTTGGATAATAACCATTGGTTGGTTAGCCTAGAATAGCCTTCAAAACTAAATGTAACTAGGTTAATTTCCACAGTGGCTTGATCAATTTTGCATTTAATACTTAAAACATGCAATATGCATGCTAAAGTGGGTAAAGTAAAGTGCCTAAAATTTGGTGCCATTTTGAATCGATTTACTATTTTTCCGGGCTTTTTTTGACCATTTTTCAATGAACCGGTCTAAATTGGTTTTTGATTCATGAAATTTCTAATTGATTAATTGATTTGATTGTTTGAATGAATGAATGTATGTCGTTAATCTATGAATGTTGAATGAAATCCATGATGTGGCCGTCCGCGCGGCCAAGGATTCTAAGAAGTCCTATATAGAATTACCTAGATTGTTTTAGTCTCTAGTTTTCAATCTTACATTTAAGCTTACGGGGGAGCATAAGTCCCGAGGTTTACAACTAGGTCATGTATTATTTTTTGCCTAACTTTTTCTTTTGGAGGTTGGGTGTTTACTTTATGGCACATTGCTAATACATAGAAAACAAACTGAGGCACTAGAAGAGACTGAAAAGCCTGGTGTTCTTAGGAGCACTGGGATTTTAGTTTCTCTGGTAAACTTAACTTTGAATCTAAGCATAACTAGCCTGGCTAATAATTATTACGATGAAATTTCTAATTGATTTGATTGTTGAATGTATGTGATGAATGAACGAATGAATGTGGAATGAAATGATATGGGTGGGTTATGATGGTGGCCAAGGATTAGAGTAGATTAGTTCTATTTATGATACCGATAATTAGAATAGATTTAAGATCATTTCCTAGCTAGGCTTATATGATGAATGTATATGTTGAATGTATATGATGAGTGAACGAATGAATGTGGAATGAAATGATCTAGGTGGGTCATTGTGGTAGCCAAGTATGAGAATATATTAGTTCTGTTTATGATACCAACGAGATTTCGTGATCAAACAAGAAGCAAGAGACTAATAAGCTGAGTGTTCTCAGGAGCACTTGGATTTTAGTTTCTCTTCTAAGCTTGGATAATAACTATTGGTTGGTTAGCCTAGAATAGCCTTCAAACCTAAATATAACTAGGTTAATTTCCACAGTGGCTTTAGTCAATTTTGCATTTAATATTTAAAACATACAACATGCATGCTAAAGTGGGTAAAGCGAAGTGCCTAAAATTTGGTGCCATTTTGAATCGATTTACTATTTTTTCGGGCATTTTTTGACCATTTTTCAATGAACCGGTCTAAATTGGTTTTTGATTCATGAAATTTCTAATTGATTAATTTATTTGATTGTTTGAATGAATGAATATATGTCGTTAATCTATGAATATTGAATGAAATCTATGATGTGGCCGTCCGCGCGGCCAGGGATTCCAAGAAGTCCTATATAGAATTACCTAGATTGTTTTAGTGTCTAATTTTCAATTTTACAATCAAGCTTTACGGGGGTGCATATGTCCCGAGGCTTATAACTAGGCCATGTATTATTTTTTGCCCAACCTTTTCTTTTGGAGGTTGGGTGTTTACTTTATGGCACATTGCTAATACATAGTAAACAAAATGAGGCACTAGAAGAGACTAATAAGCCTAATATTCTTAGGAGAACTGGGATTTTAGTTTCTCTGGTAAACTTAACTTAATTGAATCTGAGCATAACTAGCCTGGCTAATAATGATTTTCATGAAATTTGTAATTGATTTGATTGTTGAATGTCCGTGATGAATGAACGAAAGAATGTGGAATGAAATGATACGGGTGGGTTATGATGGTGGCCAAGGATTAGAGTAGATTAGTTCTATTTATGATACCGATAATTAGAATAGATTTAGGATCATGTCCTAGGTAGGCTTATATGATGAATGTATATGTTGAATGTATATGATGAGTGAACGAATGAATGTGGAATGAAATGATCTAGGTGGGTCGTGGTGGTGGCCAAGTATTAGAATAGATTAATTCTGTTTATGATGCCAACGAGATTCCGTGATCAAACAAGAAACAAGAGACTAATAAGCCGAGTGTTCTTAGGAGCACTTAGATTTTAGTTTCTCTTCTAAGCTTGGATAATATTTCTAAGCTTGGATAATAATCATTGGTTGGTTAGCCTAGAATAGCCTTCAAACCTAAATATAACTAGGTTAATTTCCACAGTGGCTTGGTCAATTTTGCATTTAATACTTAAAACATGCAATATGCATGCTAAAGTGGGTAAAGTGAAGTGCCTAAAATTTGGTGCCATTTTGAATCGATTTACTATTTTTCTGGGCATTTTTTGACCATTTTTCAATGAACCGGTTTAAATTGGTTTTTGATTCATGAAATTTCTAATTGATTAATTGATTTGATTGTTTGAATGAATGAATGTATGTCGTTAATCTATGAATGTTAAATGAAATCCATGATGTGACCGTCCGCGCGGCAAAGGATTCTAAGAAGTCCTATATAGAATTACCTAGATTATTTTAGTCTCTAGTTTTCAATCTTACATTCAAGCTTACGGGGGTGCATAAGTCCCGAGGCTTATAACTAGGCCATGTATTATTTTTTGCCCAACTTTTTCTTTTGGAGGTTGGGTGTTTATTTTATGGCACCTTGCTAATACATAGTAAACAAAATGAGGCACTAGAAGAGACTAATAAGCCTAATGTTCTTAGGAGCACTGGGATTTTAGTTTCTCTGGTAAACTTAACTTAATTGAATCTAAGCATAACTAGCCTGGCTAATAATCATTATCATGAAATTTTTAATTGATTTGATTGTTGAATGTCCGTGATGAATGAACGAATGAATGTGGAATGAAATGACATGGGTGGGTTATGACGGTGGCCAAGGATTAGAGTAGATTAGTTCTATTTATGATACCGATAATTAGAATAGATTTAAGATCATTTCCTAGCTAGGCTTATATGATGAATGTATATGTTGAATGCATATGATGAGTGAACGAATGAATGTGGAATGAAATGATCTAGGTGGGTCCTGGTGGTGGCCAAGTATGAGTATAGATTAGTTCTGTTTATTATACCAACGAGATTCCGTGATCAAACAAGAAGCAAGGAACTAATAAGCCGAGTGTTCTCAGAAGCACTTAGATTTTAGTTTCTCTTCTAAGCTTGGATAATAACCATTTGTTGGTTAGCCTAGAATAGCCTTCAAACCTAACTATAACTAGGTTAATTTCCACACTGGCTTGGTCAATTTTGCATTTAATACTTAAAACATACAACATGCATGCTAAAGTGGGTAAAGGGAAGTGCCTAAAATTTGGTGCCATTTTGAATCGATTTACTATTTTTCCGGGCATTTTTTGACCATTTTTCAATGAACCGGTTTGATTGTTTGAATGAATGAATGCATGTCGTTAATCCATGAATGTTGAATGAAATCCAAGATGTGGCCATTCGCGCGACCAAGGATTCTAAGAAATCCTATATAGAATTACCTAGATTATTTTAGTCTCAAGTTTTCAATATTACATTCAGGGTTACGGGAGTGCATATGTCCCGAGGCTTATAACTACGCCATGTATTATTTTTTGCCTAACTTTTTCTTTTGGAGGTTGGGTGTTTACTTTATGGCACATTGCTAATACATAAAAAACAAGCTGAGGCACTAGAAGAGACTAAAAAGCCTAATGTTCTTAGGAGCACTGGGATTTTAGTTTCTCTAGTAAACTTAACTTAATTGAATCTAAACATAACTAGCCTGGCTAATAATTGTTATGATGAAATTTCTAATTGATTTGATTGTTGAATGTATGTGATGAATGAACGAATGAATGTGGAATGAAATGATATGGGTGGGTTATGATGGTGGCCAAGGATTAGAGTGGATTAGTTGTCACGCCCCGTACCCCACGAAGGCTGAACATCCGCACATAGGTCGAAGTGAGGTGCGACGCTCCCAGGATTGCGTCACACAAACTCGAAACCCAAATAAGAGAAAGTACATCACATGCGGAAACAACGTATGTGTATATATATATATACACCCTGTCAATTTCAAAAAAACGTAACCACAAGTAGCAAGAGAAAATATTTTACTATAGACTGAACCAAATGTACATTCTTTACAACTTATATATATATACATTATCCATTTACAATCCAAAAATACATCAAGGGCCACGACACAAAAAGGGATTGGTGGCCTAGGGTAAAAACTATCTATTAGGGAGAGGCTATGGTCAAAAAGGGGTTAGCCTCTACTGCTCACATAAGGACCTAGTCTAGGGCTCCCCGTCTGGATCGGATGGCACTACCGACTCCTCAGAAGAGTCCTCCTCAGATCTTATCTCCTCGTCCGATCCAACTTCCGTCACTTCTCCGGCTGCCTCGGCATTCTCGCCTATTACTTCCAGATTTAATTCTTCGTCTTCCTCCGGGTTTACATCGACAGCTATAACTTGCTGTTCTCCTTGCTCCTCGTCCATGGTCGCTGGTCCATCCATGGTCTCGCCTACACTACTCACACTAAGGGAGGCTGGAGGATCCGAGATTTCACCACTCACCATTTGAGGAATCATCACTCTATTTACGTCCACCGGCACGTCAAAGGTCCTGATAGGGGGTCCTGTCACACCTTCCGCTCCCCTAAAACACCAAGCTACGTATTCCTGAGTATCACTATAATCCTCCCCCACATTTACGATTACAACTGAATGATATCTAATGTACGCTGATCCATCTCCACAGGGATGCACACTCGACGATTGCTGAATCCGCTGTGGAAATCCAAAAAGAGGGGCTTTCCTCGGCATCTTATGGACGGGGGTCTGAAAATCGGTTTTACCACAACCGTGAGATAAACTCAGCAAGTAAAAATTCCTATGCCTAAACTAGGCTAACGTGCACCTCCAGAGGGTAAATAAAATGCGTGAATCACTAAACCAGTAAATAAATCATATATTAGAGTCATTCGGGCCCTCAACCCTAATTTTGCTACTCCAGCCCTGCAGGTTAGACTTTCAATATCATTATAACTCATAAATAGTTAAATCGACCCGAAGGCCATGACCTAATGGTCATCACAATTAAATCGACCCGAAGGCCATGACCCAATGGTCATCACAATTAAATCGACCCGAAGGCCATGCCTTGATATGCCAAGCGCATTGAATTACAATTTCCACTCATACGGCACATCATCAACCCGTTAAATTCATTTCATTCCAATTCATTTACACTCGGCGCTTAATGCACAATTTAACATTTCAAAATCCGGGTCCTCTTAGGTCTTGTCATTATCAATTAATCTCAACCATTAACCCTTGAACATGGCATCATCCCTCAAGGTCTTAACAAGTCCCAATTGGCCTTCACCATGCCTAATTTCAAGTCATTACTCATTAATCCATTTAATGACCACATTAGACAATTTAATGCAAATTCGGTTCTAATGTGAACCACCCCTAAACAGCCACCAATTTGGCTCCCAATCATCCTTATATTGTGCCATTAAGTCCCAATTAGGTCCCCTAATCAACTCATGCACAAAATACATAATATTAGGCCTTAATCTAGCCTAATTACCCTAATTAAACCCCTAATCTAGCACAATTAGATTAATTCATGGATTAGGAAATTTTACTCGCCTAATATCGACGCTAGGCGACGGGAGCGAGCGGTCGATTACCTACGAGCGGTACAAATCGACGGCGGCGCTCCGGCGGCAAGCCGGCGGCTCACGGCGGCTCCGACGACTCACGGCCAAGTTCGGCCAAAACAGGGGAGGCTGGACGGTTGGTTGAGGGTGACGGAAATAGAGGTGGTGAGGGCTAGGCTGGTCGGCGGGGGACGGCGAACGACGGAGGACGGCGGCGCGGCACCGGCGAGGCAAGACCGGCGGCGGCGTCTTTCACGTCCCGGCTGGAACAGCTGCTGTGGACGGCGGAAAAAGGGGGAAAAGGGGGTCGACGGAGCTGGGACGGCACCAGGGGACAACGCACTGCGGCTCAGCGCCAACAGCTCCGGCGACTAGCTGTTTCCGGCGTGAACAGTAGCCGGCGAAGCAAACCGGCGTGGAAGGAAGCAGCCGAGAGAGAAGATCGGGGGAGAGAGAGACAGGCGCTGAGAGAGAGAGAGGTCTGAGGAGAGAGAATGGTCAAGGGGTAGTCAACACAATCCTTAGTGGGGTCCACATGTCAAAAATCTAAGCCTTTGGACCAAAATACCCCTCATCCAAGGGTCCAAAATACTCCTTATCCAATAATTCAAGGGCAAAATGGTCAAAAGTCCTTAACCATGGTTAACCAAGTCTAGTTAGCCTTAACCAACCCTAGTTAAATCCCAAAATTGCCCCAAAATTCGGAATAAATCAAAAATAGGCTAGGGGCATTTCCGTCATTTTTCAGTCCCGAACCGAAATTCCAATTTTTGCCCATACCGGTCCTAAATATTCATGGGAGACATAATCCGGTGTCGGAATCGCGAAATTCACTTTCTAAGCCCTCGAAAATCGACCGCGAAGTTTTCGGGAATAAAATAATATTATTTTTCAATTTTTGTCGAAATTCCACTTTTTGTCCAAAACCACTTTAAATGTGCGTGGCTATCCCAAAATGACCTTGGCCGCGAAAAATAACCTTAAACGGCCTCCGAATTCGGCCTCGGTGTCCACAGGGGCAAAACCGTCCTTTTCTCAATTTCTGTCAAATTTTCAGTTTCCAACCCTGTTAATCCCAAACATGAGTGGTCACTCCAAAATGACGTCCGTCTTACAAAATAGTCGTAATTACCCTAGAAATTTTGATATCGAAGTTCGGGTCCAATATCGCGATCTAATTCACTCGTTTTGCAGTTATAGGGCCTCTCACTAACAGGCGGCTGTTTAGGTGTTACGCGTATCGACCTAAGATTGTCCGAGTCATGATAGTCTCAATTTCGAGAGAACGAGAGGAATTATCACTGGCACCTAAGGTCACGATCGTTCGGATTACAATCGGATTTCCTTTGTCAGGCGCACTTTCGGTCGTGCGAAATCACTCGCGATCCGATCATGCATCACTGGCAATATCAACCTGTCATTTTCCTAAGATCGGCCTATATTGGTTCAAAATATTTCCTCGACGTTCGTCGAAATTGGCACTCCATCACGATCGGGTTCTCGGTCCACGTATCTGTTCCTATTTAGCCTTTCCCATTTGGTTAGTATCCCGTGATTGATCAATTCCGGGCGAGACTTACTAAAATCACACGAGAATCAATATACACTTTATTGGTCCCGATAACGGGTCAAAATTCAGGATGTTACATTAGTTATATTTATGATAGTGATAATTAGAATAGATTTAGGATCATGTCCTAGCTAGGCTTATATGATGAATGTATATGTTGAGTGAACGAATAAATGTAGAATGAAATGATCTAGGTAGGCCATGGTGGTGGCCAAGTATTAGAATAGATTAGTTCTGTTTATGAAACCAACGAGATTTCGTGATCAAACAAGAAACAAGAGACTAATGAGCCGAGTGTTCTTAGGAGCACTTGGATTTTAGTTTCTCTTCTAAGCTTGGATAATAACCATTGGTTGGTTAACCTAGAATAGCCTTCAAAACTAAATATAACTAGGTTAATTTCCACAGTGGCTTGGTCAATTTTGCATTTAATACTTAAAACATACAACATGCATGCTAAAATGGGTAAAGTGAAGTGCCTAAAAATTGGTGCCATTTTGAATCGATTTACTACTTTTCCGGGCATTTTTTGACCATTTTTCAATGAACCAGTCTAAATTAGTTTTTGATTCATGAAATTTTTAATTGATTAATTGATTTGATTGTTTGAATGAATGAGTGTATGTCGTTAATCTATGATTGTTGAATGAAATCCATGATGTGGCCGTCCGCGCAGCCAAGAATTCTAAGAAGTCCTATATAGAATTACCTAGATTGTTTTAGTTTCTAGTTTTCAATCTTACATTTAAGCTTACGGGGATGCATAAGTCCCGAGGCTTATAACTAGGCCATGTATTATTTTTTGCCCAACTTTTTCTGTTGGAGGTTGGGTGTTTACTTTATGGCACATTGCTAATACATAGAAAATAAACTAAGGCACTAGAAGAGACTAATAAGCTTAGTGTTCTTAGGATCATTGTGATTTTAGTTTATATGGTAAACATAACTTAATTGAATCTAAGCATAACTAGCCTGGCTTATAATCATTATCATGAAATTTCTAATTGATTTGATTGTTGAATGTCCGTGATGAATGAACGAATGAATGTGGAATGAAATGATATGGGTGGGTTATGATGGTGGACAAGGATTAGAGTAGATTAGTTCTATTTATGATACCGATAATTAGAATAGATTTAAGATCATTTCCTAGCTAGGCTTATATAATGAATGTATATGTTGAATGCATATGATGAGTGAACGAATGAATGTGGAATGAAATGATCTAGGTGGGTCATGGTGGTGGCCAAGTATGAGAATAGATTAGTTCTGTTTATTATACCAACGAGATTCCGTGATCAAACAAGAAGCAAGGAACTAATAAGCCGAGTGTTCTCAGAAGCACTTGGATTTTAGTTTTTCTTCTAAGCTTGGATAATAACCATTGGTTGGTTAGCCTAGAATAGCCTTCAAACCTAAATATAACTAGGTTAATTTCCACAGTGGCTTGGTCAATTTTGCATTTAATACTTAAAACATACAACATGCATGCTAAAGTGGGTAAAGTGAAATGCCTAAAATTTGGTGTCATTTTGAATCGATTTACTATTTTTCCGGGCATTTTTTGACCATTTTTCAATGAACCGGTTTGATTGTTTGAATGAATGAATGCATGTCGTTAATCTATGATTGTTGAATGAAATCCAAGATGTGGCCATCCGCGCGACCAAGGATTCCAAGAAATCCTATATAGAATTACCTAGATTATTTTAGTCTCAAGTTTTCAATATTACATTCAGGGTTACGGGGGTGCATATGTCCCGAGGCTTATAACTACGCCATGTATTATTTTTTGCCCAACTTTTTCTTTTGGAGGTTGGGTGTTTACTTTATGGAACATTGCTAATACATAAAAAACAAGTTGAGGCACTAGAAGAGACTAAAAAGCCTAATGTTCTTAGGAGCATTGGGATTTTAGTTTCTCTAGTAAACTTAACTTAATTGAATCTAAACATAACTAGCCTGGCTAATAATTATTATGATGAAATTTCTAATTGATTTGATTGTTGAATGTATGTGATGAATGAACGAATGAATGTGGAATAAAATGATATGGGTGGGTTATGATGGTGGCCAAGGATTAGAGTGGATTAGTTCTATTTATAATACCGATAATTAGAATAAATTTAGGATCATGTCCTAGCTAGGCTTATATGATGAATGTATATGTTGAGTGAACGAATAAATGTAGAATGAAATGATCTAGGTGGGCCATGGTGGTGGCCAAGTATTAGAATAGATTAGTTCTGTTTATGAAACCAACGAGATTTCGTGATCAAACAAGAAACAAGAGACTAATGAGCCGAGTGTTCTTAGGAGCACTTGGATTTTAGTTTCTCTTCTAAGCTTGGATAATAACCATTGGTTGGTTAGCCTAGAATAGCCTTCAAAACTAAATGTAACTTAGTTAATTTCCACAGTGGCTTGGTCAATTTTGCATTTAATACTTAAAACATACAACATGCATGCTAAAATGGGTAAAGTGAAGTGCTTAAAATTTGGTGCCATTTTGAATCGATTTACTACTTTTCCGGGCATTTTTTGACCATTTTTCAATGAACCAGTCTAAATTGATTTTTGATTCATGAAATTTTTAATTGATTAATTGATTTGATTGTTTGAATGAATGAATGTATGTCGTTAATCTATGATTGTTGAATAAAATCCATGATGTGGACGTCCGCGCAGCCAAGAATTCTAAGAAGTCCTATATAGAATTACCTAGATTGTTTTAGTTTCTAGTTTTCAATCTTACATTTAAGCTTACGAGGATGCATAAGTCCCGAGGCTTATAACTAGGCCATGAATTATTTTTTGCCCAACTTTTTCTTTTGGAGGTTGGGTGTTTACTTTATGGCACATTGCTAATACATAGAAAACAAACTAAGGCACTATAAGAGACTAATAAGCTTAGTGTTCTTAGGAGCATTGGGATTTTAGTTTCTATGGTAAACATAACTTAATTGAATCTAAGCATAACTAGCCTGGCTAATAATCATTACGATGAAATTTATAATTGATTTGATTGTTAAATGTACGTGATGAATGAACGAATGAATGTGGAATGAAATGATCTGGGTGGGTTATGATGGTGGCCAAGGATTAGAGTAGATTAATTCTATTTATGATACCGATAATTAGAATAGATTTAAGATTATTTCCTAGTTAGGCTTATATGATGAATGTATATGTTGAATGTATATGATGAGTGAACGAATGAATATGGAATGAAATGATCTAAGTGGGTCATGGTGGTGGCCAAGTATGAGAATAGATTAGTTCTATTTATGATACCAACGAGATTCCATGATCAAACAAGAAGTAAGAGACTAATAAGCCGAGTATTTTGAGGAGCACTTGGATTTTAGTTTCTCTTCTAAGCTTGGATAATAACCATTGGTTGGTTAGCCTAGAATAGCCTTCAAACCTAAATATAACTAGGTTAATTTTCATAGTGGCTTGGTTAATTTTGCATTTAATACTTAAAACATATAACACGCATGCTAAAGTGGGTAAAGTGAAGTGCCTAAAATTTGGTGCCATTTTGAATCGATTTACTATTTTTCTGGGTATTTTTTGACCATTTTTCAATGAACCGGTCTAAATTGATTTTTGATTCATGAAATTTTTAATTGATTAATTGATTTGATTGTTTGAATGAATGAATGTATATCGTTAATCTATGAATGTTGAATAAAATCCATGATGTAGCCGTCCGCGCTGCCAAGGATTCCAAGAAGTTTTATATAGAATTACCTAGATTATTTTAGTCTCTAGTTTTCAATCTTACATTCAAGCTTACGGGGATGCATATGTCCCGAGGCTTATAACTAGGCCATGTATTATTTTTTTGCTCAACTTTTTCTTTTGGAGGTTGGGTGTTTACTTTATGGCACATTGCTAATACATAGAAAACAAACTGAGGCACTAGAAGAGACTAATAAGCCTAGTGTTCTTAGGAGCACTGAGATTTTAGTTTCTCTGGTAAACTTAACTTAATTAAATCTAAGCATAACTAGCCTGGCTAATAATCATTATCATGAAATTTCTACTTGATTTGATTATTGAATGTCCGTGATGAATGAACAAATGAATGTAGAATGAAATGATATGGGTGGGTTATGATGGTGGCCAAGGATTAAAGTAGATTAGTTCTATTTATGATACCGATAATTAGAATAGATTTAGGATCATGTCCTAGTTAGGCTTATATGATGAATGTATATGTTGAATGTATATGATGAGTGAACGAATGAATGTGGAATGAAATGATCTAGGTGTATCATGGTGGTGGCCAAGTATTAGAATAGATTAGTTCTGTTTATGATACCAACGAGATTGCGTGATCAAATAAGAAACAAGAGACTAATAAGCCGAGTGTTCTTAGGAGCACTTGGATTTTAGTTTCTCTTCTAAGCTTGGATAATAATCATTGGTTGGTTAGCCTAGAATAGCCTTCAAACCTAAATATAACTAGGTTAATTTCCACAGTGGCTTGGTCAATTTTGTATTTAATGCTTAAAATATACAACATACATGCTAAAGTGGGTAAAGTGAAGTGCCTAAAATTTAGTGCCATTTTGAATCGATTTACTATTTTTCCGGGCATTTTGTGACCATTATCAATGAACCGGTCTAAATTGATTTTTGATTCATGAAATTTCTAATTGATTAATTGATTTGATTATTTGAATGAATGAATGTATGTCGTTAATCTATGAATGTTGAATGAAATCCAAGAAGTGGCCGTCCGCGCAGCCAAGGATTCCAAGAAGTCCTATATAGAATTACCTAGATTGTTTTAGTCTCTAGTTTTCAATCTTACATTTAAGCTTGCGGGGGTGCATAAGTCCCGAGGCTTATAACTAGGCCATGTATTATTTTTTGCCCAACTTTTTTTTTGGATGTTGGGTGTTTACTTTATGGCACATTGCTAATACATAGAAAACAAACTAAGGCACTAGAAGAGACTAATAAGCCTAGTGTTCTTAGGAGCACTGGGATTTTAGTTTTTCTGGTAAACTTAACTTTATTGAATCTAAGCATAACTAGCCTGGCTAATAATTATTACGATGAAATTTCTAATTATTTGATTGTTGAATGTACATGATGAATGAACGAATGAATGTGGAATGAAATGATTTGAGTGGGTTATGATGATGGCCAATGATTAGAGTAGATTAATTCTATTTATGATACCGATAATTAGAATAGATTTAGGATCATGTCCTAGCTAGGCTTATATGATGAATGTAAATGTTGAATGTATATGATGAGTGAACGAATGAATGTGGAATGAAATGATCTAGGTGGGTCGTGGTGGTGGCCAAGTATTAGAATAGATTAGTTCTGTTTATGATACCAACGAGATTCCGTGATCAAACAAGAAACAAGAGACTAATAAGCCGAGTGTTCTTTGGAGCACTTGGATTTTAGTTTCTCTTCTAAGCTTGGATAATAATTATTGGTTAGTTAGCCTAGAATAGCCTTCAAACCTAAATATAACTAGGTTAATTTCCACAGTGGCTTGGTCAATTTTGTATTTAATACTTAATACATGCAACATGCATGCCAAAGTGGGTAAAGTGAAGCGCCTAAAATTTGGTGCCATTAATTTTGATCGATTTACTATATTTCCAGGCATTTTTTCACCATTTTTCAATGAACCGGTCTAAATTGGTTTTTGATTCATGAAATTTATTGTTTGAATGAATGAATGTATGTGATTAACCAATGAATGTTGAATGTTGAATGAAATCTATTATCTGGGGTCCCTCGGATTCCAAGAAGTCCTATGTAGAATTATTTTCGTCTCTAGTTTCAATCTTACATTCAAGCTTACGGGGATCTATATATCCCGAAGGTTATAACTAGGCCATGTATTATGTTTTGCCCAACTTTTTCTTTTCGAGATTATGTTTACTTTATCTCGCACATTGCTAATACATTACTTAGATAATAAATAAAACAAACTGAGTTACTGGAAGAAACTAATAAGCCTAGTGTTCTTAGTAGCACCAGGATTTTAGTTCTCTTCTAAGCTAATTGGTTAACTTAATTGAATGAAAGCATAACTTATTAGCCTGAATAATAATCATTAATTAGCCATGAATTATTTTTTGCCGAAGGGCTTTTAAATACATTGGATAATAAAGAAAATAAGATAATTTATGTGATTATACTTAGGGCACTAGAAGAGACTAATAAGCCAAGTGTTCTTGGATTTTAGTTTCTCTCGTTAACTTAACTCGACAATATTCATTAGCATGAAATTTCTTTCTAATAGATTTGATTGTTGAATGTTGTAAAGAGATTGTACACTTGCATGTGTTTATAAGTGCATTCAGTTTGTCTTAAGACAATTTTTTTCTAACACTAAGGCCTTGTGTTACTTTCAAGGTATAAAGGTACATCTGAGATTCTTAGATGCCAAGTATATCTGTAGATGCCTGTAGATGCCTAGATGGCGTGAGATTCTTGGATGCTAGATACGAATAGAAAGCAGTTTCTGCTTCAACGTGACTGGAAATATTACCAATATTACCGGAACGGTATTTCTTTCCCGTATTTCAAATATATTCTTCTCTTCATAGTAAACTGATGGGGGGCTGCGGAGCATTACTATGGAGAATTACTATAAAGAAGAGTTGTAAACTAAAGTACTAGTTTGGGCTTTCTATTTGATTTTTCGATTTGATTGTGTTGAAAGGCAAATTCTTTGGGATTTCCCTATTGGGTCACGTCAATTGGGGCAAGCAAGTCGATCATTTATGATGAAAAAAGATATTTAAATATTTCTTCTTAGAACTTGTTCATTTGACCCATAAGGGGGACCACCACCACCCATAGCATGTCCTGTATTTGGTGCTCGTCTTTCCAATTATGAAGCATGGCTAAGTGACCCTACTCACATTGGAACCAGTGCCCATGTGGTTTGCGAAAATATTCCATTTTCATAAGGTCTTCTTGAATTTTTCAAATGGTCAAATAATGCATGTATATTGTACCTTTTAGGACAATTATAGGTCCTAGGAAGCAGCCTAAATCGTGAAAATAGGGTTGTGGGAAAACAGGATTGTGGGAGAGCAATACAAGCCTCCTGAAGCTGTGAAATGCTCCACCCTAAACAGCAATTTACTTTTACTTTGATAGACCCCTGTAACATAATGATGCATGGTATCAACATGCTCTAGTTGGAATTAGACAATCATGCCATGATTTGGACACGCATGAGTTGGACCGAAACCAATTGAGCGCACGATTTGGACCGAATTCAATTGAGCGTAACAAAAGGGTAAAAACTGAAAGCGATCTCACCACCCAAATTGCACATCAGCATGTCATTCTATTGAGTGCTACCATTATAGAAAAGAATCATCATATTCATTTTTATAGCCTCCTACATGGTATTAAGGCAGGAAAATTGAAAATGCCACTAATTTCCTTCCTATCTACCAAAGTCACAGTAAACAGAAAATAGAGTGTTTAGATCAAGTTTCAGGGATTCTAACGCTTGAGAAAGTCTTAAACTTCTTTGTTGAGCACATCTAATTGTGGTGCCTTATCTTGTGGAAGAGGTTTTCCTTCCTCGATGGCTTGTTCCCCAAGCCAATATCCTTCGAGCATCTCTTCCACTTGGATTTGAAGTAGTCCACTCTTGGTTTGCTAGCTAGGATGGTTCTTTTTATTTTTTTTTTACAGATGAATAGTCATATCCTCTTGCTGCTGCCGTGTACCTAATAGATTCAAACACACACATTCAAACACACAAACACACAGATTGGTGAAAGTTAGGAATTTTTTTTTCTAAATAAATTTCACAAAAAATGGAGGATATACATAGGGTAGACTGTGGCGTAGTACCTAATATGCCAGAATGATCCACCAAAGTTTGTGGACCTATCGATGGGATGAAGACGGTTGAGGTTGAAGAGTGGAATAAAGTGGCTGTGTTTGTGTAGCCATAGGAGGATATTGGACTTGCATGAGATTTGAGTAAAGGGGCTGTGTAGGCATTGGAGTAGCTTGGACTTGGTATGGAGAAAGTTATGGAGAAAGTTGTAAGAAAGCTCGTAGCTGTTGTGAAAAAGAGGGTTGATGTTGTGTAGCTGTGGGAGTATTTTGGAGTGACGAAGAAGGTTGAAAATTTGGGCAAATTGGCTGCGAAGGCATTGGAGTATTTTGGACTTGTTGTGGAGGAGCTCGTTGAAGAGCCAATGGAGCCTAACCTGCTCCCTGTTCCGGTAGCAAGGGAGCGAAGGGAACCTCTGGTTCCGGTAGCAAGGGAGCGAAGGGAACGTCTGGTTCTGGGAGTTGAATTATTTCACCTGCACTGAATAGAATCCAGAAATAATTTTTCCCGTGGTCACTGATGGATGGGCAATTTCTGATACCTTTTCCTGCCGACCTTGTCCAGGATAGGTGGTCTACAATGTTGGGCATGCATCTCTTGTTTCATCGGTAACATGTTTTACAGTAAGGACATGTCCAAGTGGATTCAGTGACTTCAACATATTTAAACGCGATAGTGATATCAGTACATCCACTCCGACTCATATTGATTATGAACCACCACCTACAATAAAAGATAGAGCGCAATTAAAGTAATTATAAACCACCAAGATCTCCTGAACTAAACCCTAAGCCTAATCCCACTAGAATAAGTCCTACTACAACTGAAACCCAACTCCCGGCCGTGACCAGACTCAGACTACGAACATGTGAATGTTCGAACGCCACCAGCCCGGCCCACCAAGCCCGCTCCGCGGGTCACTAGCACATGGGTGTTCATGGCCGTGGCGATCCGGCAGCCTGGGGGTCATGGCCGGTGATGGATGGGTGGGTGAACTAGGTTCTGACCAAAAGAAACAATAAGAGTAGAACTAAAGCATACGAGAGTGAATGTGAATGTCCTCCGGCTGGCCACCAAGACGGGGAGCAAACAAAACTGGGGAAACAGAGCAAAAAACAAGATTACCTTTTCTTCTTTTCCAGCGAGCAACCGTTCTGGCGTTGGTCACTTTCAAAGAGATTCTCGCGTTGGTCGCTCTCAAAGAGATGGACTAAGCTGGAATCTTAAAGCTCATAAGTAATTCAAGCCCTTTTTATATATAGCGCCGTCAACGGTTTTTCCCGTTATAAAACGCCCTCAGCGGTTTTTCTGTTACGCCGGTTTTTCCCTTTTTGTTAAAGGTCTCAACGGTTTTTCCCCCGGCCCCCTCTCCACCACGACACATGCCCTCTCTCTCTCTCTCTCTTCATTAATTATTTGTTACACGCGTCTCTTTCTTTCCTCCCTTTCAAATTTCCCTCACTCTCTCTCCTCTCAATTTTCCACGATGTTTTGTTAATGGGAACGAGAAAATACTGGGTAGCGGTGAGGAGAGAGTGACGGAGGAGAGAAAGCTGAGTGATGGTTAATAGCGGGATCCATCAGTCCGTGGGAACCCACACCCAAAAAAGATATAGCCAACTACAAACTTTCAAAACCAGCGCAGTCCAAGGATGACAAAAGCCTCCGAAGAAGATCGCCACCACCAGCCAGATTAAGTCGCGGAGAGATCTGTACTACGTGCGCGCGTCTCTGTCTTGCATGAACCCTACTTTCGATTTCTCATAATTGCATATAACTTGGTATAGAGAACACTTGCCAACTGTCCCATTTGCTCTCCATGAACCGACCCGCCTTTTCCTCCTCCATTATGCCAAAACTAGCTAGTTTCTATCTAGCTTTATAAAAAAAATTTCTACCTTTCATTTACATTTATGTTGTTAAATTGTATCTCGAATTTGAATCCTTACACGATACTCAATCCGCATGCTCAACATTTATTAATACTCTGGAACAGAAAAGAACATCCGTGGAGCATTCAACGAGAACAGCGCAAATCGTGGAGCATTAAATGAAGATGGACAAATCTTCTGCGCATGGGTTTATGTGCATGCCTCCACATCCATTTTTCTTCTTCATCTTAAATGCATGCACATGATGTGAATGCATGACCGTAAAAGAAGAACGTGGGCACCGAACTTCTCTTCCTCCTTTCTGGTCAATTTCTGTGGGCTTCATTTGTCTTTTTGTTATTCAATGAAGGAAGAAAGAAGGCAGAAGCTATGCTCATTTTCTCATTGGCGGTGCATGATGGTCATGCGTACACACCATCATTAATTGCATGGACTTCTGAAGTTGGGGCCATTCGTTCTCCTATAAGAGCAGAACCGCGGACGAACAGAAGTGAGCTCGAGGGAGAAATAGCCGAGAGAAAGCGAGAAGCTTGAGCTGTGCAAGATTTGTACGCAAAAGTCAAGTCCATCAAGTTGAGTTGTTAACACACTGTGGGTATTGGGTATATATTAGGGCTGAGAAATACTTGAGGTGAGTGATTGTAATCCTGTAATTTTCTAATTTATTAGTGAATTATTTGCCGGTTCTCCTCGTGGACACAGGTTCCGACATTCGGACCGAACCACGTAAATTTCTCGTGTCCTTTTTATATTATTCCTTGTTTTATTTCTCTATCGATTCTACGGCTCCCGATTTAATTGTAAAGTTTCGATCCGCTTCTGCCGCGTCGCCGATCAAACAACATATATACTTTTGCGCTTTTTAAAATTCATGTCTAATTAAATCGTTCTATTTTCATAAATTTTCTGTGTGGGGATATATATTGCTAATGTAGACATCCGCGTGGTTTATCCACGTTAACTAAATATACTCAAATTTGTTGCCGGGAGACTTGATTAGAAAACATTGTGAAACTAAAATGACTTGATTAAACAAATTATAAGTACCATAAGCTTTGATTAGGAAATTTGTGAAAGTATAGGGATGAAAAGCAGAAAATTTTCCTCGTCTAAGAGATGTAATATATTCAGGATAGAGTTGGTCGTGTGACCCAGTGAGATTGATGTCTTGCATAAAGGCAGAATGGTTGGACATACATGTTTCTTTTCAACGTATGGATAGCGCCGTTTATTTCAAAAAAAAAAAACTGGTGAGGTTGATGCTTTCGCATAAAGCCAGAATGATTAGACATATACACGTTTTCTTTTCAATATATAGATAGTAGGGTTAGTGATTCCGATACCTTATAAGTCTCTGCATCAAAAGCTTGAACATGTGTTGCCATGAGCAGCATAGCCTAATACTGTTAGTATCATTATGTGTGGTCGTAGGCCTCTATGTGAAAAAATTATGAGTCGAAGGTCAATATAATGTGCTCTGATGACGACTGCTTTAAGGCAACATGAGTAATTTCAAAGATATACTCTTGCAAACATTTTCTCTTTGTTTAAGTGAGATTCTGTCATCCTACTCTCTCATGTCCTAAAGGCATAACCAAGAAAATAGAAGACGACAAAGAAGAAGCAAGTGGTCATGTGTTCCTGCAGTCAATGCTGCTGTAATCTTCGACACCCTTCAATTCTTGTACAAAGGAAGTAAAAAAAAATGAAAAAGATAAAAGGAAGATCCTCTCATCAAGAACAGTCATTTACGTCTACGTTAATCAAGTTTAGTTTAAAGTAAGAGAATTGGATTCCTTCGTACAGTCTCCCCACCTTCCATTCCAGCCATTGTATCATACAGACGCCGATTTAATGTCTCGGGGAGGTAAAATGCTAGTATCCTCCCAGAATTGCACCAACCGCAAGGACAGCAAATGGGAAGCCACCTCCTAAGACCACCACAAAAGGCGCCAAAATCGCACCCATTTGCCGCCTGAGCTCCACAGCCAAGAGTCGCATTCCTCACCACAGTTGGAAACAGCTCCGCCATGTAGATAAAGAGCAAATTATATGCGCGCCGGCCATGCCAAAAATCCCAAGAATTCTGCACACCATCCTCGCCACTCTCCATACCCCATGTATCGTCGTCATCCAGCTCCCAATAAGACAGAAGAATCCACTGTGTTCCAATCCC
Organism: Syzygium jambos; assembly: GCA_031216235.1. Taxonomy (NCBI): domain Eukaryota; kingdom Viridiplantae; phylum Streptophyta; class Magnoliopsida; order Myrtales; family Myrtaceae; genus Syzygium; species Syzygium jambos. The sequence continues at coordinate 4,313,194 of CM062225.1, read as the reverse complement.
CAATGGCTTCCTCCCAAACTTATGGAGCAAGACTCCCAAACTTATCGTAAAGGCCGGCATTTCTGCCACTCCGTTGAGGAACACATTAAGGTAAAGGTTGGTCTGGAGATTGACCATGTTTAGGCTAATGCCATAGTACACGACCGAAAACAGGATGTTGATTGCCACGGCCAAGAAAAGCTGAATCGGAGTGATAGGTGACTTCAACACATTGAAGAGAGACCCCGTTGATATCACGTCCGTTGTGTCCATCTGATTTTTGCAGGATCGACCATCATTCGACTTTTCATTCACTTCCTCATCAAGTGCAAGGATGACTCCGTCGGGGAGGTGTTTCTTGTTGGCTTTGGTGATAGCTCGCATAAGCTTCATGGCCTCGTCAGTCTTCCCCCGGACAAGATACCACCGTGGGGACTCCAAGATGAAAGGGAGGACCCCCACAAGGACAGTGCGGAGGGAATGGAGGAAGCCATGTAGAGAGACCGCGAAACACATAAGCTGTTATAATTATATTATCTATAATGTGACGGCACATTTTAGTTTTTATTATTGTCCCGATAATTAATTTCGTCAATATTGGTTTGTTGAGCGCATTAAAATACATGATAACTATAAACTATCTTGATTAATGGAAGAAGTTATCTATAAGTTTATGGTTGGGGATATAAATAGATTATCTAAACTAAATCCTCTTAAGCTATATGGAAGAAGTTATCCGAGGTTATTGTCCCCGTATCAGGCTCTTGATTTAGTTTCCGCACTCGATTCCGATTATGCATGGTTATTGTTTGTGCATGAATAATGGGAATCTTCAGTCTTCCGTTATACATACTGCTATAGTTAAATTTCTAACAAATAATGCCGAAGAGAAGAGCGATGGACATTCCTGCCGCCCCGGGCTTCTTTGGGCCAGTAGGCTTGGTGGATAGTACGAAAGCGCATAGGCCGACCCACCATGCTGAATCCGGTAATGAAGCAGAGGAGACCATAACTCCTGTAATCCGGAGAGAGGGTCGTCAAGCTTCAAGATACAAACGACCGTGAGGGAGCCTTTTCTTCCCAAGAATGAGTCCAAGCGATGGTCAAATGCTTCGGCTCCTGCAACATACCGCATAAGAAGTTATCGGACTATATATTCAACCCCTTAGAAATTATACAATCTCAAAAAAAGAGATAGATACCGAGCTAATGCATAATGTTTAATGTTTCTAATTGCTTCAGTTTCATAATGCATTCTCCTCCAATTTCTTGCATGAGAAGGAAAACTAGTTAGACGAATCTAATATGAAATTTGTGTTTTCCATTTTGCTTCCATTTATCACTTGGCACTCGAGTCAAGATCAGTCGATTGTCCTTAGGAAAAGGATGAATAGAAAGAGTGATTGAGTTCAATGCTTTTCCATCAACTAGCTGAAGCATATATATATATATATATATATATATATATATTTGTGAGACTGAAAAGTTTAATACGCCGGTCCGGAATAAAATCGCTTCATTAATCTATTGAATGTCTTGTGGAAATTGACGAATTGGAAAATTCAACCTTACAAAACTTTGAGGTTAATTTAGAGCATTTGAAGGATGATGACTAAGTTGACATTTACAAGGACTTATAAAATACTAAGTTGGGTACGGCACCTTATAACAATTTTGGGTATTTTACAATAATATTGGTGAACCACTGAGCATCAACATTTTTAGGTCGTGAACTCTATAATTAACTTACCGTTCAAGGAGATAAATTATTAATTATAAATAAAAATGAGTTACGACAACTGCATATTAACTACTACACATAAAATTAAATTACCATATGTATAAGTACGACCAATAGCCCATTTCGAAGTTTTCCATGTTCCAAAAGTCAGCAAATTTTCTGAGTAATTTCTCGATTGGCTAACAATGATGATTAGAGCGGAAAGACGCTACGGTTAGACCGCCGAGTTTTATTCGATGACAATTGTCAACTTAACTTAAAGATGATTTTTTTTTGCGGTGCTTCGGTGTGTATCTTTTTAAGATATCCAATTGTAATTTGACACTTATGTTGAATTAAAAAAATTAAAACACATGTAGTCTTTTCTATCTCCGTTCCTTCTCCATCCGGCCACCGCCCTACCCGAGCTCGGCGCTCCTCTCGGATGTCACCACCAGCAGAGTCGCTGGCTCCGTGACCTCTATTTCGCTATTTTTCTTTTTGTGTTTTGAGTTCGTAGTGCTGCCCATCGCCGCGGCTCCTCCATGGCATAAAGACCTCGCTAACAAGGCTCGGAGCCATTGACAAGCGGCCGTCACCACCAGATCTGGAAGTTCGGCTCTGTTTGCGATCTTACATCACAGATTTTGCGGTCGGCTTCGTCAAGGGGTCTTCCACGATCTGGAAGTTTGGCTTTGTCTTATATGGCAGTCTTCGTGATCGGCTCCGCCAACGGTCATGGTCGTCGCGGCGGTCTCCTTCAAGCCGAGCCACTCTCTCTATTTTTCCGTCAAGCTTGCAGTCCGGCGGGATCGTTCATGATTTGCTAGATATAGAGGCACGAGGGAGGCGTGGTAACAAAGGCGAAAGGAGAGAACTCGTGCTGGGGTGGCAGCCACAGCGGGGCGGTAGGCGTCGTGGATGGCGGTGGCAGCGGCTTACGCAGTGGAGACGGCAAAGCTTGATTCTCAAGCTGGCCGGGCAAACGTTGACCAGATAGGGAGGAGCAGGTGGTAAGACAAAGAAAAACAAGATTTTTACTTTTTTGTTATTTGAAACAAAGTTTTTTTTTATCGGACGACTATTCACTTCATTCATTATAATTCAAAGGATAACAAAAGTTACGGATTTCTGAACATAAAAGATCCCATAGAGGTGATGGCGGCACTACAAGCCAGTTGTGAGGAAGAGCCTTCTTGCGGTGTGTTTTGGCGAGTCAATCTGTAACTTGATTTGATTCCCATGGGCCGTATACCAATTCCACCCAACTAGACCGGGCGAGCATCTCTTTACAGTCTTCAATAATGGGTCTCAACTCCCATGGGCTTGGATTTTGGCCCACTATCAGTGATAAGCTGTCTGTTGCTATCTCCAAACACAAATTGTGTCTCCACCGTGGATCATTTTTTGCTTTAGCCTTCAAGTACTTCAGCACAAATCGCAACGCCAGGGCTTCCACTTCAAGTGCAGTTGTTGCGGCCACTCTCTCAGCATAGCCAGCAACCACTCTCCCATTTGAAACAAAGTTAAATTGTAAGTGGATGTATTCGGAAAATGGCCACCGCGCCGTCAAGTGACGGAGACATGCTGACCACACATTCCGAGTTTGGGATTTTGGCAACAAAATCAATTATAAACCACAAAAATTAAGGCCGCTAAAAGAATTATAATCTACGGAATTTAATCATTTAGCACGATAGGAAACAAAAATTAATGAAAAACTAACCTTTCATATCAATTTTAGATTCCGTGCCTCGTACAGAGATTCATTACAAAATGCCAGGCACAATTTTAAAAGGAAAATGAAAATTTTAATTGAATTTTTTTTTTTTTTGTTCAGAACTGAATACTTTGCATTAAAAACCAGAGACAGAGGAGCCCACTAACGGGGTATCAAAACAGAGAAGTTCAGAGAGAGTCTGCGGGGGACTAGTCAACCAGTAAAGAGAGAGATTTTTTCCCCTGTGAGCCTTTGCGACCCAGTCAGCAACCCTATTCCTACTTCTATTACAATATTGGAGTTTAATATTAGAGAAAGAAGGAAGCAGCTGGCGTGCTTCGCAGATGAGGGCCCTCTGTTCCCACGGCAGTTTCTGGGAAGCTTCCACGCTGTTGACTATATTAATACAGTCTGACTCCGGAGTAATTTTTTCACCCGCCCGAGACAAGAGGAAATAGAGAGTTTCTGTCAAAGCTAAACACTCAGCTTGCTCAGCGGAGGAGACGAGGACATCCTTCACGAATCCATCTATCATGATCCCAGACGAGTTGCGGCACACGCAGGCGATCGATCCTTCGAATGAACCAGGTTGGTAAGCGGCATCTATATTGACTTTGATTTCTCCTCTTTCTGGAGGGATCCAAGCTTCGTTGTCATCGCAAATCTTGGCGTCAATTTTCCTATTTGTGTAGTTCCATTTGCTGAAATTCCTGCACGTTTGTTGTCCTCTCTCGATCAATGCTTCTGGATCCGGGAGATGATTTCTGAATACTAGGCCGTTCCTTGCTTTCCATATTTCCCAGAGAATGAACGAGACTAGCTCGAAATCAGGGGAGTCTGTGTTGTGTCTGGGTAAAAATTTCAGCATCCAGTCGTCTATTCGGGAAATCTGATATTTTGAATTGTGTATGTTCAGAGCAGGCGCTTCCCAAACTTCCCTTGTCCATTTGCAGAGAAGAAAAAGATGTTCGAGCGTCTCTGCATGAGTCCCACAGAATGGGCAGTTCGGGTCAGGTACCATCTTCCTTCTAAACAGGTTTTCCTTCGTCGGGAGTGCATTCTGACACACGCTCCAAATGAAATTTTTGATTTTGTGTGGAGTCTTCATTTTCCATATTCTGTTCCAGAGCTTAGTTGGGGGTTGATATGAGGATGATGCGCTCTGAGTTTCCATGTATTCATTCTTGCGGATGATGTTGTAGCAGCTCTTAACAGAGTACTCCCCTTCCCTCGTGCCAGTCCAGAACAACTTATCTTCATTCATCTGCGGTCTAATTTGTACCGTGAGGATCTCTCGCACTACCTTTTCATCAAATACTCTTCGCAGAACAGGTTCCTTCCATGTGTGATCTACCTGGTTAATCAGTTCAGCGACCAATCTTGGATCCCCTGCATTCGTCGGTCCCCCTATCCGTCCCCACCTTAGCCACTTGTCCTCCCTGATGTTGATATTCTGTCCGTTCCCTACTGACCACATTATCGAGTCTTCAATTGATGTTCTGCCCATAAGAATGCTCTGCCATCCCCACGATGGTCTGGATCCCTTCTCTGCCTTCCAGAAACATTTAGTTGGGTAGTAGATACCTTTTAACACCTGACTACACAGAGTTTGATGATTTTGTGCTAGATTCCAAGCCTGTTTTCCCAACATTGCCTTGTTAAAGGATATTAAATCCCTAAACCCAAGGCCTCCCCGATCTTTTCTCTGTTTTAGGATTTCGGCTTTCCTCCAGTGAACTCCCTTTGTTGTTGTTTGATTCTTCCACCAGAAGGTTAGTATTTTTTGTTCGATTGCCCGACATACTGAAACTGGGATCTTGAAGATTGACATGGCATATTGTGGTAATGCTTGGACAACAGTTTTTATCAGGATTTCTTTCCCCGCTTTAGACAAAATATTTTCTTTCCACCCTTCAAGCTTCATATTTACCCGTGCCAGGATCCAGGCAAACATTTGCTTTTTAGAAGCTCCCCAATCGGAGGGGATTCCCAAGTACTTTCCTGTTTTTTCAATCTCCGGGACCCTTAGTTCTCTAGCCATGTTCCTTCTTAGATCACTAGGGCAATCCTTGCTAAAGAATATTCCTGACTTGTTCAGGTTGACTGCTTGTCCCGAAGCAAAGCAGTACTGGTTTATGATGCTCGCTAGATTCTGGCATTCTTGAATCTTCCCATCTAGAAAGAAGATTGAATCATCGGCAAAGAGTAGGTGAGAAAGGACAGGGCAGTTTCTATTTAGCTGAATCCCTTTTAATGTGCCATCTTGCACAGCCTTTTTCATCATCATGGACAGGAAATTTGCAACCAGGATGAAGAGATATGGGGATAATGGGTCACCTTGTCTTATTCCTCTTGTAGGTTGGAAGTAGGGCAGGGGTTCTCCATTAAGTTTCACACTCAATGAGGTTGTTGTAACGCATTGCATTATCAAATTTACCCATTTTCCATCAAACCCCATTGTAAGCATACAAGCCTTTAAGAAGTCCCATTCAATCCGATCATAAGCCTTTTGCATGTCCAGCTTCAACACCGCCTGAAATTTGCGTTTCCGCTTCCGAACCCTTATTTGGTGTAAGACTTCTTGGACAACAAGAATATTATCCTGAATCAGCCGTCCTCCTACAAAGGCACTCTGTTCAACTTCTATTAACTCTGGGAGCCATGGTTTCAGCCTATTTGCTAGTACTTTCGAAATGATCTTATATGCGAAATTGCATAGGCTAATGGGTCTAAACTCTTCTAGCTTTTCTGGGTTTTTAACTTTTGGCACCAATGAGATAAGTGTTCTATTCAACTGAGGGTCAAGCACGCCAGTAAGAAAGAAATTCCTGACCTCTGATACTACTTCCTGCTTTATATCTTCCCAGTAATGTTGAAAGAATTGTCCATTCATACCATCCGAACCTGGGGCCCTCGAAGAACCAAGCTGGAAGGTAGCTTGCTTGACTTCCTCTAGAGTAACTTCCTCGAGCAGCCTGATATTTGTTTCTTCCTTGACTCTACATGAGCAGTATTGAAGAAGCGGGGTGAATTGTCTTTGACCAACTGATGTATACAGATCCCGAAAAAAGTTATATGACATCGTCTTAATTTGCTCTTGGTCACGGGTCCAGTTCCCTATATTATCCTTCAGCATTGAGATTTTGTTTCTCTGTCTCCTTTGTATAGTTGAGGCGTGAAAGAACTTAGTATTTTGGTCCCCCCACTTTAGCCAGTTAATCCTTGAGCGCATAGCCCAATACATTTCCTCCTGACTCCATAGCTTTTGAACCTCATTCCTCAACTTTTGCAGTTGTGCTTTTTCCTGCCCTGCGGTTGGCTTGTTTGTAATGGACTTAATTTGTTCCATTAGGATATTTATTTTCCCCTGGCCATTAGTAAACTTCCCCTTGCTCAAGCTTTGTAAGGCAATAGCAGCCTGTTTCATCCTTGTCCCTAGGCCCTCATTAACTGCCGCTGAAGAATACCATGCCTCATTGATTACCTCTCTACATTCCTCGTCCTCTAACCAGTATGCTTCAAAGCTGAAACTCTTCTTTCTTCTCTTTCGGGCACGTTGTATAGTTACTAGAATCGGGCTGTGATCAGAACCTACAGCCGGTAGTGCGTGCACTTCTGCCTCAGGGAACTGTAATCTCCATCTCATGGTGCTGACTGCTCTATCTAGTCTTTCCTTCACCAGCTCATCTCCTTCACGGTTATTGGACCAGGTATATGCACACCCCTTACTTTCTAGATCCATAAGTTCACAGTTGTGTAGGAACTCCCTAAATGCATGAAGTCTGTAGTGCTCGGCCAATCGTTTACCCACCTTCTCCCAATGGTACATTATTTCATTGAAATCTCCCATGCATACCCAAGGCAGCTGGTTGCTTTGGCTAATACTATATATTTCATCCCAGGTCTTGGATCTTTCTTGGAAAGTTGATGGCGCATGAACAAACGTAGCTCTCATCTTCATTTTATAAGTCTCCTCTTCACATTCGATGTCTATTACTTCATCTGAAGCGTGTAGGATTGAAAGTGCCGCATGATCATTCCACAAAATTGCTAAGCCGCCCCTAATTCCTTTTGGATTGACAACAAAACATTCGTCAAACTTCAACATCCTCCGTACCCCTTGGATCCTCTCTTCTCGGTTTTTTGTTTCCATAAGAAAAAGTAGATCGGGCCTTTCCTGAGCCACTAGGGCTCTCAAGTACTGGACTGTCAGAGGTGAGCCCAACCCCTGACAGTTCCAGCTGATGATTTTCATGATGGCTCCGGTGGCTTATTAGGGCTAGCCACCACAGCCCATTTTCCAGTACCTTCCACTACCTGGATTGGTGTTTCCAGCAGTTGATCTTCATCTAAAAGTGACTGTTTATCCCCATGAGAGTCATACGGGCTAAACCTTTTGGTCTTCTTTCGCATAGGGGTTTTCTGGCCACTTAACTTCTTTTTGTTTGGGCCAGCTTGAACCATGATGTAGTTTGGTTCCTTGGGAAGTCCTTGATCACGAGCCAAGAGCACGGGATATTTAACCTGTTGCTCACTGTTATCTTCTGGGCAGCTCCTTCCAGTGAGTTTAGTATTAGCCTTATCCTCCTCTAGTTGAGGCATTTGCTGGATGAGGGTCGAGCTGTTTTCTCCATAGATTACCAATTGTCCAGAGTGGGTTGGAGTGTCCGGGATTCTCTCCTCTTCCATCGGTTGTGCTAAGTCTTTGCCATGAAATAACTTCCGAAACGGACTACTGTTGCTTACTTCAGCCTTCAGCCAAGGGCCGAAAAGTCTATCCTCCTCTGTGTTAACATCTTCGACACTAAATGGTAACTCCTCACATTCTGAAGCATAATGTCCTATTTTTCCACAGGAGAAACAAAAATAAGGGAGCCTCTCGTATTTAAAGTCCAACCAAATTTTTTTCCCTTCATTATCCGCAAGCATGCCTGACTGTAGGGGTGAGTTAAGATCCAATGTCACTCTCGCCCTTCCATACGACATCATTGCTCTTGTTTCAATTTTAACTGCTTGGACTTGGCCTATATTTCCAGCCAGCTCCCTTACCACTTCCACAGAGAGCCACTCGAAAGGGAGGCCCAGAATATGAACCCAGAAGTCACATGAATCAAATCTATAGCTCAAAGCAGAGGTGTTTGGTTCCCATGGTTTCAGGATCAAGAGATTATTCATGAAAGACCAAGGACCAAGGTCCATCACTTTGTTCCTCACAGCTAGGGAATCAAAGGTTATAGCGAAAATACCCTGCTCTAAAGGTGTGAATTCTGCACTTTCCACTCTCCACGCTCTCTTCAATGTGTTTTGGAGAGCTTGAAAGTTGATTTTTGGATTTTTAAGAAGTTGCCCTATCAGCGTCAGTCTGCCGTCCTTACCTCTTGTTGTTGTCAGAATGCTTTCCACGTTCTTTGTAACTTTGTCTGACCACAATCTTCCTAATCTTTTGCAGAGCAGGGCCAGCCTTTGGTTTTCGTCATCTTCCGACTCCATTGAAGTGAATAGACCCCTCCACAGCTATGAAGCCCCGAGCTGGACGAGATCAGGAACTCTCGCCTTCGCCAAAGGGTTCCAACTACAGCAAAAGTTCTGAGGGCTGGACGTGCGTGTTTGGCTCTTTTTGAGAATGCAAGTTAAGGGGTTGAGGGTGGGTACGAAGATTTCAACTCATGGGTTTGCCGAGAACCAGAAATTGACACAAAGAAAAGAGCCAGAAGAGGGAGGAGTTAGAGGAACATTTAGGGTTGACCTCGACTGAACTAACTCCATGAGGAGAGGGAAGCAAACACATGCGAGTTGAGCTGGAGATTATGAGGTTAGGGTTACCTTTTGCTAAACTGCCCCGATGGGCAGAGGAAAGCTCTTCCGAGAGAAGACAGGTACTTTAAAAGCAAAAGAAACTGAGAAGTTACAGGCCTAAGAAGTGGCTAATTGAATTTAAGAAGTTAAAGATTATATGAATCCAGTGCTAGCTGAGTAACTACTTCAAATGTATAGGGATAGTACACTTCATCATGGCAAATGAAGAATCACCCCGCGAGAAGACTTAGCCGAAGATGATTTTTATTCAAGTAAAATTGTATATTGTAGGGAGTAATATATGTTTCGATTGCCCCGTCATCTCTCTCATTTCACGTTGCTCCTGTTCGAGTTATCGCTTTGGTAGCCCTCCTTGCACTAAAATCTCAAATTACACACGACGATCATCATGACAGGGTAAATAATTTCATACAGGTGACAAGCTCGAGTGAGGATATGATGATTGTTAGGGTGCACCTGTGAGTTATGTTAGAGAAATTTCACGTCGAAGAATTGGTGTGGTGTAAAGCGGATATATTTCTAGATACTTTATAACTCATTGATTTAAGTTTTTGAATAAATGTAGGTCCAGCCAGATATGTTAACATGCGCGGACTGGGGCTCCCTCTTAGTGATCTTCCTAGGTAAAAAGTATTGGGCTTTTGCTGTGTTTCCATAACAAATTGATATGAAATGTTCCAATGTTTGCTAGATGAACGTGAGGGGGAGATTTGTTAGGATGGACGTATGAATCGTATTAGAGAAATACCACATCGGAGAATTAGTATGGTGTAGAGTAATTAATATATACTAGTTGATGCTTAACTCATAGGCTTAAGTTTTTGAGTAAAGATGGGTCGGCACGACGGCATTCCGTGTCTATCCGCGGAACTACATACGAACTTGATCGGTATGTGCGTAAGTGTACGAGTATCAAACCATATGCGACTTCTACAACTATCGAGCTCAAGATATGGGTTGAATGTTTAAGCATGCAGCATATCCGTATCCGAATCACAGAATAACTCCCTCTACTCTTGGGTGCACATACGAGGCATCTTTAAAGATTAGTCGACTGGAAAGTTCAAAAATATAAAAATCGAACTTGTTTTATCAGTGCCAAGCAGAAACTCATATCAAGCTCCTCTGCTTCCAACCCAACAACATGGCTCCTTCCTTCTCTTCCACTGCAAAATTTTTCGGATTAACGCCTTAACAAGCTCCTAATCACTGAATTCACATAAGCGCTCAATGGGTATTGACAAAACCCGGCCATTAGCAACCTCAAACTCCACTTGCCGAACAGTTCGTGGCGTCCCACCCTTTCCTTTCCCTCGCATGCAATGACGTTAATGATATCCCTCGCCAGGCAATGCCGCACCGTGTTAATCCGATCATTTCCATCGCTTGGCAGCACCATGTCTATGGACTCGAACATTGCCAAGTAGTAATCTAGAGTTTGGACCAACCTCGTGGGGAATGGGCTTGTGTTTGTATTTGATTCTTGCTCGATTAAAGTGATCACTTTAGGCGAAATCGACTTCACCATCCTCAAAACCCCGCCCCTTGGGTTGTTCATGTCCATGCTCTCATCCGGGGTGTGGTGGAGCTGCGGCGAAAGTTCACGGCCAAAGCCTCCCCTGGCCTTATATCGAGCATGTCTATAGTAACATCCGGGGAAAACACACTCAGTCCACTGAACTCCACAGGAATCTTGAATTGCTCGGATACTCTAGCCAACTTTCTCCCCACTTCCTCCAATCCAACCCAACGGGCATATACAGATACAGGGTCGTCGATCCCTGTGATCCGTATATGTGGGGCCCTACTAGGCCTCGCCGCGAGTGCCTGAAGCAGAGTAACCCATTGAGTTCCCTGAGCAATTCGAAAGTCTATTATGTGGATGCGGTCCTCGTTTCAGCAAGTTTCCTCAATAGCTCCGTTAGCTGCCATGTAACCAAACGTCAAGTAGGGGCGGTGACCGAATCTTTGCTTTGTGGCTCTTTACATTTAGGGACACGGGAGACTTGAGTTCCTAAAGATTTCCTCCTTGCCATGAGCCCTTCTACCATGTAAGCACCTAGATGACGAATTTGCACTCCAAATATTGATACTGCAGTCCGAGCCTTCTTGACCAACTTATCGAATTCATCTGTATTGTTCTCTCACTTCTCTGACGAGGCTTTTGCACACTCAATCAGCAAGTGCCTTATCTTTTCTTCTGGACGACTGCGTACCAATGATTCATCTATTGCTTTGTGCCATTTCTCCAATAGAGTATTTTCATTAAATTGCCTATGTCTTAAAGCGACAGATGCTTGAGGCTGACTAGACCGCAACCTATAGCACTCTTGGCTCCGCTTGTTAGGTTTTTTTACCATGAATAAGTGGAATGCTACCCTTCCAATAAGAAACATATGGCGATAATAATGCATCGTCAAAAGTAGCCTCTAATTCCTTTCTAGCAAATTTCATCCGTGGGCTACAATTCAAACTCCCTGACAATGACGTCAATTCAGGGCCTGACACAAGGTGGTTTGAAAGAGGGTCAATGCACAAGTCAGATTTTGAATAAACGAGATTGCTGTTGTTTTCAAGGGTGCAGTTACTTTTAGAACATGCTGTATAATTTTGTAGGTTTTCTTTACATCTTTTTTTTCTCTTTGGTCCCACATAGAAAGAATGCTAGGCTCCTTTACTCCTCTAAGCCTATATAATGGCTTCTCATGTACAATGTTTGACACACCATTATAAGAGAATAAACACCATTTTCTTTTATTCTTTCTTTCTTATCATGGTATCAGAGCTAGGTTCATTGTCTTGAAGAGTATGCTCTGCGGTTGCCATCAATCAATTGGATCTTCCGCATCAGAAATTAAGACAATGAGCTCATCATTTTTTTTTAAAGTATGCTTTGCGGTTGCCATAAATTGGATCTTTCGCATTAGAAATTAAGATAATGAGTTTAGGGCTTTTGGGCCATCATCCTTGCTCGTTCTAATCCACGCTTCTTCTTTCTCGTTCCTTTCGATCACCTCAATCCATATTTCTAGCTTTGCTAGTGATTTCTTTTTCTATCGTCATGGGTGATTCTAGTGACCGTATTGACGTCAAACTCGATGGTTCAAACTATTCTCTTTGGAAACCATCAGCAATGGCAGCACTTGTTTACCGCGACTTGTTTGAGCATGTTGAGGGACTTTGTCCTTGTCCTGGTGCTCTTGAAAGTGAATCATCTAATGAAGTTGCGAAACATGCCGCTGAAATTCGAGCATGGAATGTTGCTGATCGGAAGGCATGGGCTATCATTTTTGGTTCCATTGATCCTGCTCTTCGCCCACAATTTTCTAATGTCATTGAGGCGAAAAGTTTATGGTATCAGCTTGCCGAGATGTTCACCCAGATAAGGAATATTCGAGTTTATCAGTTGGAGCAAGAAGTTTACAGTGCTACGCAAGGGTCTCGCTCTATTCGAGATTTCTACAATTACATACACTCACTTTGAAGTCAACTGGATATTCTTGCTCCTATTCTCTACCCATCCTATTCTCTACCCATCATGCCTGAACTGTACTTGGTGTCCATCTACTCGACTTCAGACTCAAGATAGGAACCGTCTACATTCTTTTCTAATGAAACTCGGCTCTCCCTATGAAGGTGTTCGTAGCCAACTTCTTCACCGCTCTCCAAGACCATCCCTCCTTGACGCTATCAAAGAATTACAGTCTGATCCTCCTCGGCAGTTTCTGATTCAATTGCTATTTTGGCTGCTCCACCACGTGTTTCGCCTACAGTTTTGGCTGCTCCACCATGTCCTTCGCCTACTCGTGGTCCTCGCCACCTTTCATATACGTATTGTCATCGTCCTGGTCATGACGAGTCACATTGTTGGAAGAAGAGGATGCTTCACGCCTTTCTGCATCACCATGAGTCATTATCGCATCTCTAATCTCTTAACTTATTACTCTGGTTTCTCCCTCTACGGATGACCGTATTGCTGCTCTTGAGGCCCAACTTACCCATTTGAGTCCTTCTCTGCCCAAGTCTTTTCCCGATTCTGGTACTTCTACAACTCTCTCATCTGCTGGAAGCACCGCTGCAGCTACTCCACCTTCAGGTGATATTTCTACTGCTTGGGTACTTACTCAGGAGCTGCTAGACATATGTCTACTTCCGATGTTTTTCTCACTAAGCTCTCTGAGCTCAAGCAACTAGCACATTTCTTTACTGCTAATGGTTCTCCTCTACTAGCTACCCAACAGGGTACTCTTACCGTCTCTGAAGATTTCAATGTCCCTGATGTGTTACATGTTCCCTCTTTGGCTCTCAATTTATTATTTGTTGGACAACTCACCGATGCTGGATGTACTGTAAGCTTTACAAATAGCTCTTGCTTTGTGCAGGATCGTTTGAGTGGCAAGATGATTGGCAAGGGCAGTAGACGGGATGGACTTTATATTATGCAACATCTCCATCTTCCAACTTCCTCTCTTCCTCATCCTATGTTGGCTACCCTCGATCTTGTTCAGTGGCATCAGCGTCTTGGACATATTCCGTCTTCTTGTCTCACTGTCCTTCACCAACAAGGTGCTTTGGGTCCTATTTCTTCTGGTAGTCTTCCTCCATGTTCTATCTGCCCTTTGGCCAAGCAATCTGCTAAGCCTTTTCCTGTTAGTAACTCTAGAACTAGTGCGATCTTCGATCTTGTTCATTCTGATGTTTGTGGTCTTGTCCCGCTCTCTTCCAAGAGTGGTTTCAAATATTATGTATCTTTTATTGATGATTATTCTCGTTATACATGGGTCTATCTTATGCGTCAACGTAGTGATTTCTTTATCATCTATCAGTCTTTTACTTCCATGGTTTCCACACAATTTAATACAAAAATCAAAGTTTTCCGTTCAGATTCAGCGGGAGAATATCTCTTTGGTGTCTTTTGTTCCCTCTTAGCTAGTGATGGTACACTTCCTCAGTTATCTTGTCCTGGGGTTCCAGCTCAAAATGGAGTTGTTGAACACAAGCACCGTCATATTCTAGAGACCACTCGAGCTCTCTTACTTGGCACATCCATTCTCACTGAGTTCTGTCGAAACACTTTGCTCCTCTTTCCTCTTTCGGCGCGGTTTCTGCCTCCAACGACTCCTCTCTCTGGAGTGGAGAGGAGATTGCTTCTACGACAACACACACGGCTTGGATGGAGTTCCACAACAAGACCGGGAGTGAGTTGGGCGGAGGCGCGCTTCCCATCAAGGTTCCTTCTTTAGTTTTCCCGCGTTGCTTTTGGCTTCGTCTCTGTTTGGTTTTTGAGTGCGATTCTCGAAGATTTTGGGGGTTCTTTTTTGATCTCGAGGTCACTGATCACATGTTTTTTAGGTTTTCTGGTCGACTATTACGTCGGATTTGGTACGGCGGAAAGGAATGAGGAAATGATGATTATTCCAAGTCTTGGTTTTTGTTCGGTGATTTGTGGGAAACGGAATGGAATGGAAATCCTTGTGTTTGAGTGCGGTTCTGGAAGGATTTTGGGAGGTTTAAGCTTGTGGCGGTTTGGTGATGTGGAGAGATGGTCACTGTTCGCGAGCTGGACTGTTAGTGCTTAATTCAATTCACTGCAGTTCGATTTCGTGATAATTCTGGGAGATGTGAGGTTGTAGTGGTTTGTTGATGTGGTCTAATGACCGTTGTTCTCCAGCTTTTTTTCAGTTTCCGAATTAATTCTTGGTACCTTTGGTGCTTAGTTTGAGCTTTCTATCTTGGTTAATTCGAGGTTGATTTTTCTAATGGATTCAAAGTACTGAACTGGATAGAGTTCCTATCTGCTTGAGGTATTTTTCTTACCCACTAAGGTGTTCGGTCATGCCGTTATGTATAGAGTTGTGAAAGAAAATAGGGATAATGACACAAATAGTCCCTGAACTTTGACCCAATGTGCAATTTAGTCCCTGAACTTTTAATTTGTTCAATGTAGTCCCTGAACTTTAACCTAATGTTCAATTTAGTCCCTAAACTTTCAATTTGTTCAATATGATCCCTGAACTTTCAATATGTGTTCAATTTAGTCCCTGAACTATATGAAAATGTTCAATATAGTCCCTGCACTTGAATTAATGGAAGGACTACGTTGAACATTTTCAAATAGTTCAAGGACTAAATTGAACACATATTAAAAGTTCAGGGACCACATTGAACAAATCAAAAGTTCAGGGACTAAATTGAACATTAGGTTAAAGTTCAGGGACTACATTGAACAAATTAAAAGTTCAGGGACTAAATTGCACATTGGGTCAAAGTTTAGGGACTATTTGTGTCATTTTCCCAAGAAAATAATTATCGAAAGGATGTTAGAGAATATCCTGCGACGTTTGGGCCATGCACTCGATCCCGACTGTTCCTCTTTTCTCATTCTGCTTAGTTATGTTGGGATCTGAGTCACGGAATTTTCAGTTCTTACTTCAATATGTTTCTAGCTGATTTCGTCAACTTGCTGAGGTTTCTTTTCTTTTCCTTTCATCTGATTGTTTGTACTTGATAAAGCTCCACGATTGGTTGTGCCATGGCTGGTCACTTAAGTTTTTTGTTTCTGGCTTTCAAGTGGTTGAAGAAGGATTTAGTGAATTGGTTGCTCATACAAGTATGGTTGTTTCATTTGATGTAAAATTAAATTATCTTATGGAGGCAATTCCAGTCTGGGTGGGTGCTGCCCATTGTTTTCTGCCTCAAGTTGATAGTTCTTGTTTTTGCATCTGGTTCTGCTGAATATGGAAACTAACGACCAGTTGTAGGTATCTGGCTTGTAGCCATGAGTTTGGATTGCTCATCCAGGTCAGCAAAGGCCATAGCTGGACATGTATGGATATTTATGTCTTTGCAACCCCATCCCGTGTGACATGGGACGGCTATTTTTTCATCTCGTGAGCACACATTCGAGTTCAAGGAGTGGGAAGGAAAAGTTGAGTTTGAATAAGTAAGCTGCAATTATCTTTTTCTCTTTTGCTCTTGCATATGCATATTGGTGAGTTCTTACATTTGGTTTTCCATTATTTTGATTACGGGTGACAAGTAGAGGAGGGTCAATCTTTCTTATGCAAGCCGGGATGTTAGGGATGCTTCAAATTATCCACTGCCATTGGACGCTTATGTGGTACAGAGATTGTACACTTGCATATGTGTTTATAAATATTTTGTGGGTGCATTCAGTTTGTCTTAGACAATTTTTCTAAGACTAAGGCCTTGTGTTACTTCCAAGGTACATCTGTCGATGCCCTGAGATTCTTAGACGTTGGATACGAAGTAGTTTTTGCTTCTCAACCTGACTGCTAAACAACAATTTACCCTTACTTTGATAGACCCTAGAATATAATAATGCCATGTGTCAGATCATACCAACATGATCTAGTTGGAATTAGACAATCATGCCATGATTTCTACTGGATTCAATCGAGCATTGTTGACACCTAAATTTTGACTATCCATTTAGAGTTTAATTGTATATAAAATTAGGGGTTAATTTTTGATCCCTAAATAAAAATATTTTCGTTAAATCATATGCGATATAGACATTAGGTGCATTTGCATTAATGGAGTCTATTAGACATATTTTTCTTGTTAAAAATTTTTTAAATTAATTAAGAAAATTTCGAAAAAAAAATCGGGGCCGGCCCGACCCAGTTCGACCAGACCAGCCCAGCCCAGCCCAGCCCAGCCGCTCAACCTCACTCTCTCCCTCACGCACGCTGGTACAGGACAGATTAGACAAAAGAGAAGGAGGGGGAGGCCTGTACGGGAGGTACAGACTACAGAGCATACGAAACGAAGGCGCTGCAGAGGAATACACCGCGCAGCAGCAGCATCCGTCGTCGGGCGTCGACAAGCAGGTGTCAGAGGCGCCCGTGGTCCCCAAAGATAGCCTCCTCTCTCGGCGTTAAAATGAGAGAACGGGGAGAAATCAAGGATGGGGGGAGAGAACAGAGAACATTCGGGAGTTTTGAGAGGAGAGAAAGGAGAGGTTTTTGGGGGTCTGGAACGGAGAGTTTTTGGGGAAGTCTGAGAGAGGCACGAAGGGGAAGAAACAGAGAAGAAAGAAGAGTTGGAGAGTGAGCAAGAAGAGGGAGAACAGAGAGGAGAAAGGAGGAAAAAGGAGATAGTTTGAAGAGAGAAAGAGGAGACCATGAGGGAGCCGAGGGGAGTCGGAGAGGTCCGAGTCTCGCCCGCTCGCCGGAGGGCCGCCTGAGCCGTCGCCGAACTCCCCCGGTTGTCGCGCCTCGCTCCGGTTGGCCGTGAACCAGGTAGGTCTCTTTTTCTTCCCCTATTTCGCTTCCCCCCTCCCCTGCCTCTCGGGTGCCGGGCACACCGAGCCTATTCGGTGGTCGCCCAGCACCACAAGACGAGGAAAATGCTTCTTTTCACCTTCAGGACGTGTTCTTGAGCGATTTCTTTCAAGAAAAACCTTTGAATCCCGCTGAAATCCACTTAGAAACCCTTAGTTTTAGGCGCATTCCACTTGTTCGATGAAATGCCCGAATGAAAATCTAAACCGAAGTCACCGCGTCGACCCGTAAAAATCTTAGATTCACGTTTGTTTATTCTGCTATTAGTGTTTGGTGGCTGATTCGGTGTTGTTTTGTTGGTTGTGATGGCGTATTGGTCGTGTGTCCGAGTGAGCCTTTGATGAAGCCTTTGCCAGAGTTGCCATTCTTGTCGCCGGATCCACGCCTGCAGTTGGAGGCCGTCATAGTTCTTTTCCCAACCTTGCATCATGCGTTTTATGTGAGTATATGTTTAGGGTTTTAGATCTGGTTGAGATGTGGAGTTATAAAAAAAAATAGAAGTCGAGATCGGTATTTGGTCGGCGGTACTAGCTGTCGGTTCGGCGGATGTGGCTGTCGGCGGTGAGAGCACGAGCCCAGCGTCAGTCGTCGGAGTTGGCGGCACGCGTCGTCGGTCGGAAGCAGAGAAGCGTTCTCGAAGACGTCTCAGTGAAGAAGAACAATATGAAGGAGAAGGGGAGTTCTGGGAAGGGCACGAAGGAGGGGATGAAGAAAAAAAAAATAGAAAAAGAAAAAGAAACAAAAAAAAAAAGAGAAAAGAAAAGGAAAAGAGAGAAAAAAAATTTAAAAAATCATCAAATTTTGAAAGTTCGGGCGGGTCGCAAAACCCGGGTCGGGCAGTCAGGCGGATCGGGTCAGGGACCCGGTCCGAAATCTTTATTTTATTAATAAAAATTTTCAAAAATTTAAAAATTCAAAAAAATATAAAAAATTAAAAATTCAAAAAAAATTCGAACATGTTTTAAAATATTAAAAAATTCAGATAATTCAAAAATATTAAAAAATTCAGAAAAATTTGGAAAAAATTCAAAAAAAAAATCAGAAAATTAGGAAATGTTCAGAAATTAGTTTTGGGCTTAATTTCACTAGATTTTAGGCTAAAAACTAAAAAAAAATGAGGAAAAATGAGAAAAACCCTCTAAAAAAATTTCTCAAAAATTGGATAAGCCATTAGGGCTTTACCTTAGGGCTTTTGATTGTATTTTCTTTTTAGAGATAATGCTAGGTCGCTGATTGTTTGTTTTCTTCATGATTATTTAGTTGCGCACTTTTAATATATTAATTGTTGCTTTCTATTTTTAGAACGGTTAGGCGGAATCTTAATTTTTTTGACAGGCTGCCTGGTATGTTAGCGTGCGAACATTCAAGTTTAGATACCGAAATGGCACTAGTTAGATCGCTAGTGTAATCAAGTCCCCGAATTTTGGAATCTCTGATTTTCGCGTGTATCGAGACGATACTTCCGCGTCTCGATCAGGGTTTCTAGTCGACCCTTGATCATGTCTAGTGGCGACTCCAATCGAATGCGTAAATTAGACAATTCTTGTTGCGCGAGTTATGAGGCTTGGGAGAGTCTCGGTCATGGGATTAATGAATCATTTGGTTTGTCTTTCAAACGAATCAATTAATGTTCATATCCATCGACAAATACCTCTTGGCCTAGTCCAATTGGGACGGATAGGTCCTGACAAGCATAACAAAAGGGTAAAAATTGAAAAGTGATCTCACCAAATAGCAGATTAGCATGTGATTCTATTGAGTGCTAATATTATGGAAAAGAATTTGACTTAATTTGATGAATATTCATTTTTATAGCCTCCTGCATGGTGCTAAGGTAGAAAAATTGAAAATGCCATTGATTTCCTTCCTATCTACAAAAAAAGAAAACAGGAAATCAAGTTTCATCGAAAATAGAGTAAAAATTGAAAATGCCAATATCTGATTTCCTTCCTATCTAAAAAAAAAAGAAATTAAGTTTGACCGAAAACAGAGTAAAAATTGAAAATGCTAGTATCTAATTTCCTTCCTATCTACAAAAAAAAATAAGAAATCAAGTTTCACCGAAAAAAGAGTATTTGATTTCCTTCCTATTTACAAAAAAAAAAAAACAAGAAGTCAAGTTTCACCGATTCTAACGCTTAAGAAAGTCTTCAACTTCTTTGTGAAGCACATCCAATTCTGCTGCCTTCTCTCATGCAAAAGATTTTTTTTTCAATTGCTTGTTGCACGAGCCAATATCCTTCTAGCATCATTTCCCAGTTGGATTTGAAGTAGTCCACTCTCGGTTTGCTAGTTAGGATAGTTCGTTTGAATTTTTTTGCAGATGAACAGTTATATCCTCCTGCTGTGTACCTAATATATTCAAACATGCCAAAGTTAGGATTTTTTTTCTAAATAAATTTCACGAAAAATGGAGTATACATACAGATAGACTATCCGTCTGGCCGATGGAAGAAAAGTCTGTACCTAATATCCAATAATGATCTAGTAAAGTTTGTGGACGTATCTAATGGGATGGAGACGATTGAAGAGTTGAATGAAGTGGCTATGTAGCCATTGGAGGATATTGGATTTGCATTGGTTGCAAATTTGAGTAAAGTGGCTGTGTAACCATTGGAATATCTTGGACTTGGATTGGAGAAAGATCTAAGAAAGCTTGTAGTTGTTGCGAAAAAGACGGTTGATGCTATGTAGCCATTGGAGTATTTTGGACTTGTAGTTAATGCTGTCGTGAAGAAAAAAGTTGAAGATTTGGGTAAATTGGCTGTGAAGCCATTGGAGTATTTTGGACCTGTAGTTGATGTTGTCATGAAGAAGAAGGCTGAAGATTTAAGTACAGTGGCTATGAAGCCATTGGAGTATTTTGGACTCGTTGAAGAGTTTGTTGAAGAGCCAATGGAGCCTGATGCAATGCAGGCAGCAACTCTCATGCTCCCTTTTGTGGTCTAGGTAGAGAAATAAGGGAACAAAGGGAACCTCTGGTTCTGGGAGTGGAATTATTTCACCTACCCTGAATAGAGCCCGGAAATGATTTTTCCAGTAATCACTGATGGATGGGCAATTTTTGATGCCTACTCTTGTTGACACCGTCCCCGCCAGGTGGTCGACAATGTTGGGCACGCATCTCTTGTTTTTTCTGAAACATGCTTTACAATAAAGACATGTCCAAGTAGATTCAGTGACTACAACATAATTGAATGCGATATCATTATGCACCCTCCGACTCATATTGATTATGAACCCATCTCCTATAATAAAAGAGAGTGCAATGAAAGTAATTTTAAACCACTATGGCCTAAGATCTCTTGAACTAAACCCTAAGCCTAATCCCACCATATTTCATCCGGCCCAGCCCATTAAGTATTATATCCTGAGCCCAGTTTTTACCTAAACCCATAATAAGTCCTAAGTTACAACTAAAACCCAACTCGGGCTTGGAGCACCCTTAAAATAAGCTCGGCCCGTGACCAAATTCCCTTTGATAATAACAACCTAGGGCATACGAGCGTGAATGTCTGAATACCCATCAGTGACTACCCTTTATCGTAGACCACCTGGCAGGGACGAGGTCGGCAGGAGTAGGCGTCAGAAATTGCCCATCCATCAGTGACTACGTGAAAAATTATTTGTGGGCTCTATTCTGGGTAGGTGAAATAATTCCACTCCTAGAATCAGAGGTTCCCTTTGCTCCCTTGCTTCCTCTGCCTAGACCAGAATAAGGAGCATGAGAGTTACCGCCTGCATTACATCAGGCTCCCTTGGCTCTTCAACAAGCTCTTCAACAAGTCCAAAATACTCCAATGGCTTTACAACCACTGTACATAAATCTTCAATCTTCTTCTTCACAACAGTATCGACTACATGTCCAAAATATTCCAATGGCTTCACAGCCAATTTACCCAAATCTTCAATCTTCTTCTTCACAACAGCATCAACTACAGGTCCAAAATACTCCAATGGCTACACATCATCAATCGTCTTTTTCGCAATAGCTACAAGCTTTCTTAGATCTTTCTCTAATCCAAGTCCAAGACACTCCAATGGCTACACAGCCACTTTACTTAAATTTTCAACCATTGCAAGTTCAATATCCTCCAATGGCTATACAACCACTTCATTCAACTCTTCAACCATTTTCATCCCATCAGATATGTCCATAGACTTACTAGATCATTCTTGGATATTAGGTATAGAATTTTTTTCCATCGGCCAGACGAGATAGTCTACTGGTATGTATACTCCATTTTTTGTGAAATTTATTTAGAAAAAAAAATCATAACTTTCACATGTTTGAATCCATTAGGTGCATAGCACGAGGATATAACTGTTCATCTGCAAAAAAAATTCAAACGAACCATCCTAGCTAGCAAAGCGAGAGTGAATTACGTCAATTCCAGTTGGGAAAAGATGCTAGGAGGATATTGGCTCGTGGACCAAGCCATTGAAGAAGGAAAATCTCTTCCACGAGAGAAGGCAACAGAATTGGATGTGCTCCACAAAGAAGTTGAAGACTTTCTCAAGCGTTAGAATTAGTGAAACTGGATTTCTTGTTTTTTTTTTGGTAGATAGGAAGGAAATCAAATACTGACATTTTCAATTTTTACTCTGTTTTCGGTGAAACTTGATTTCCTATTTTTTTTGGTAGATAGGAAAGAAATTAGATATTGGCATTTTCAATTTTTACTCTGTTTTCGGTGAAACTTGATTTCCTATTTTTTTTTGGTAGATAGGAAGGAAATCAGATATTGGCATTTTCAATTGTTACTTTGTTTTCGGTGAAACTTGATTTCCTATTTTTTTTTTGTAGATAAGAAGGAAATCAGGGACATTGTCAATTTTCTTGCCTTAGTACCATGCAGGAGGCTATAAAAATGAATATTCGTCAAACTAAGTCAGATTTTTTCCCATAATGTTAGCACTCAATAGAGTCACAGACTAATCTGCTATTTAGTGAGATTCCTTTTTAATTTTTACCCTTTTGTTATGTCTCAATTGAATTCAGTCGAAATCATGGCATGATTGTCTAATTCCAAATAGACCATGTTGATATGATGACACATGGCATCATTATATTCCAGGGTCTATCAAAGTAAGGCTAAATTGCTGTTTAGCAGCTAGGTTGAGAAGCAGAAACTACTTCGTATCTAGCGTCTAAGAATCTCAGATGTAGCTTGGAAGTAACACAAGGCCTTAGTGTTAGAAAAGTTGTCTAAGACAAACTGAATGCACTCGCAAAAAATTTATAAACACATATGCAGTGTACAATCTTTGTACCACATGAGCGTCCAATGGCGGTGGATAATTTGCATCGATAGTGTCTATCCACCTAAAAAGCATGTTGTGATAACCATGTGGTTTCCCATTCATACTCTGTGCATACTCCCATGCTGCAGTCTCGTTAAATTCGGTTCCCATATCAGATGCAGTGGAAGCAATGCAATGCGGGGATTGGAGTCATCTTTGTTAAGCTCAAACTCCCACCATTCACGCCATGATAGCATAGCAATGATATCTTCTCCCTGCAATGACAAGAACAAAACAAAAATTGCATTATCTCCAACACTATGTTGGACTTCTGCAGCACCTGACCCCTTTACAACACAAAGGAACAGAGCAATAACCCAAATGTGAACTTAAGTTTGTTAATCAAGGTCTACCTCAAGTAAAAGATGTCATTCCACCGAATTCCAACCATAATCATCATGAGTAAGTTGCCGTGTCGTCTATAAAGATGGTCAAGAAGTTCAATAGGAACAGTTTACACACACTGTGTCATTCACTTACTGATGCCACAATAGAGCTTCTAGTAGGAGCCTAAATAGGATCTGCTCTAGGTCATCCTGAACCTGAAGCAACATGTTATTGTTAACTTACTCATACTCTCTTACTTCAATTGTATAATCGGCCAAATATGGAACAGACAATAAGCGATAATCATGTTTGGTTTTGTTTCTGGAGGCTTT
Source organism: Syzygium jambos (assembly GCA_031216235.1). NCBI lineage: Eukaryota > Viridiplantae > Streptophyta > Magnoliopsida > Myrtales > Myrtaceae > Syzygium > Syzygium jambos. The sequence goes on along the minus strand of CM062225.1, from coordinate 4,289,689 downwards.
CTCCGGAAGGGCGTTCTCTATCAAATAAGATGATTTAATGTTTCCGGTGAGCAAAGAGTGAAAGCCCGAAGATTTTTATTGGGTTTAGCAACAATTAGTTGCATAATTGGCTTGACCAATGGCTTCCACTTGAATTGTTCTCAACTTCAACTAGGCTTTGGGAAGCCACTGGTCAAGCCATACTTGATGCGTGCAAACTGGATAGTTTGCCGTCCATCCTTAGAATTGATTGACATTAGAAGAAATCAAGCAAATTGAAGAACTCGGGGGTGCAGCTGAGCCCGGGCCATGAAATTATGCTGTAACTGGGAGAGGTTTTTATGTGTATTGCTATCATGTGAAGCTTTGAATCAAAGTATAACAACTTGTCAATTCAATTTAAATGCAACCCACCACTTGCAAAGATCAAGGCAAACAATAAACTCACACAAATTGCTGCTTGTTAGAGGGCGGGAGGGAGGGAGGTGTTTTTGTGTTTCTATCGCATAAAGCTTTAAATCTTAGGACAATAACTGTCCCATGCAAAGATTGTGGCAAACAATAGACTCGCACACAAATTGCTGCTCGTAAATAAGTTCACTTGATTAGTGAACTTCCTTTGCTAGTGGGCTGAATTGGGAGATGGACAGTTATATCTGCATACATTAAAAGCATCAGTTAATTTCAATCTCATGTACGAAAAATTTGGACCACCGCTTCTTATTTCGTCCATGTTTTATTTAACGAATTACCAAAAGTATTTCCAAATTGTGAATAGGATGCATAGGAGGGGCAAGCATGTACTTGTTTAGCCACTTTCCAGCGTTTTCTTCTTCTTTTCTCCAAACTACAGAAAATCTTAGATGTAGCAACAAATTATGTGATGCTAGGAGTTTGGAAACTTCCAAATAATCAAATTGGACAATTACTTTGGGTTTTGGGAACTATTGACTCATGAATATCTACCTACCTATCTATCTATATATCTGCCTATCTATCCATATATGTATAAAACTTTCTAATAAAGCTCGCGCAAGGTAGAGGTTGAGCCGCATGGCTGGCACACTCACAAGAGAGCTTGACTCATAATTTCACTTTTCACACTCACTTTACCAAATTTTTTATCCTAAGAAATCTCCAATTCTGCGTCTCATACGTGTTATGAATCTATGATTTCACATATATATTCATATAGGCTGAAATTTAGAGTTGGTAGAACTAAATCTTGCGTCCGAGTCATTGACAGAAAAATTAAGCCGGGCTTGCGTATAAGAAGCAAACATCGCAAACTACAGAAAAGTGGATTTTAACCTGAAGAACAAACTTTGAGCATTGTTTCCTGTGTTTTCAAAAGAAGAAGTTCCCAAGGTCTTGCTTGTTGTTACCGTCACTTGAAACATATCTGTTCACTCTTCTGTGGGATACAGGGGAAATGCTGAGTGCGACATCTAAATTATGGGAGCTTGTTGAGATTCTGCCTAATAAAAAGTGGAAGTGTAAGTTCTGTGGGTATGAGTATGACGGAGGCGGGACGGGGATCATGACCCACTTTGCTGGAGTTGGAGGTTATGGGATTCAATCAGAAGCCCTGCAAGCGTTACAGGGAGAAAGAGTGGTGGAATTGAGCAACAGACAAGGCAATGTTGAAGAGGGTCTGCATCAGCCGGTGACTGTGAGCAATGAAGATGCTTCGAGAGAGACTTCAATCGCAGCCATGCCATACCTGAGCTATGGTGCAGGTTCATCAGCCTCTCTTCCATCGCCTGAGATGAATTTGTCCAATCAGTCGCTTCCTGCTTTAACCAACATGCCATGCCCACTGAATGCCGAAGGAGGGAGAACCCAATACAGAGGTTCCACATGGTATGTGCCCATCTCTAAATTTTCCGTAAGTTGAAGCTCGTGCAGGCCGCTCAATTTGTCTTCTAATCTTCACCTAAGAATAGGGATATAGGCAGGATGCTCAGATTTCTTATAGTTATAGAGAAACAGAAAATAGTCAGGAATTACTAGGAAGAGAGGAGTTTAAGAGCCGGTCACTGATAATCACTAGATCTTTGAAAGTGATAAGGCATGTTTTGAAGCGTGTGGCATTCAAATCTTGGAAAGCCATGGCTCTCCCCATCCCGTCTGGTCTCCTACACCAGCATTGGCTTTTAAAGTAACGAAAAGAGTCATGTGAAGAGAGAGGTGTATATGATGTTGGTATAATACAAAGCTTTAAATCAGAGTATAATAACTTGTCAATTCAATACGAATGGGATCTATCACATGTAGAGATCGAGGCAAACACTAAACTCGCATATTTGATCTGTGAATTTCTTTGCTAGTAGGCTGACTTTGGAGATGGACATTTTCATTAGCGCATATAAAAGCGTGTTTAATTTCAATCCCATGTACCATGTGCCCAATTCCGAAGTTGGTTCTATACATGTGAGCAGCTGCGAGAAAAATAAATGCAATAGCCAAATGACTTCGGTGAGGGCTTTGTGGCCCTCGCCCTGTCGGCCCTCATCCAATGGCCGGCGACCTCCCAAGGTTCTTTGAACCAAAAAAGAAAAAAAAAAGAAAGAAAATAAAATAAAAAGGAAAAATAAAGATAAAAATTCGAAAAAAATTTAAAATTTATTCACGTCGGCGCTGGCCGGTGTCCACGCCAGTAATTTACGGCCAAAATTGGCCGGATGGATTCAATTGGCCAAACTTAAAAAGATTTAGGACTCAGTTGGTAAAATTAAAAGGTTTAGGATTGAATTGGCAAAAATGCAATATATTTATGACTTTTTGGATAATTTTTCCTAATTATATTTCAAATTTCCAGTAATCACGTGATTTTGGATTGGGAGCATTATTATTAATTTCCGTACATAATGTAAAGTCAGATAAGATTGGATAAGTTATTTCGGGTCCTTAGTTTGGAAAATAGGCAAGGGACAAACATCTCAAGGCCAGTGTTCACCAGACTTAAGGATATGACTAGGATTCCGAGTCTGCAGGTATGACCACTTTGCAATGGTCGTTTGAAGAAACAGGTCCATGTTGAGACAGAGAGCAAAAGATGGCGAAATCATTTAGCTGGTGGTGCTGCTTAAGAATGGAATTCACTTTCGTGGAGATGGTCGTTCACGCTTCCCAGCCATGGTGGAGTGCCACTTCTTCAAAGAGAGCTCCCTCTCGAGGACAGTCTGCTGAGTGCCGTATAAACCACCCTGCAAGATTAGAACGCACAGAATCGATGACCGGGGTAGAAAAGCGAAAGGTGAAAGGCATTCATAATCATTTCCCTCAAAATAAATTGGACACGAGCAAATTCAAGTAAGAAGAATTATACAATTCCGATTACTTTGATCGGAGGCGAAGGGGGTTTGGGACAGACAACGGTCAGGAGTCAGGACCAAGCAAGATGGAAGGAGGAAAAAAGGAAGAAGGCTAGACGGAGTGAAACAAACTACTGACTTCCTGGCTTGCATTGACCTCTTGGCTTGCATCGCCAACTTTGTGTTATGTTACATACTCACCGCATCTAAGAGCTCCACCTGCAGTTTCCACCTGCAAACACCGAAAGTTTGACATACAGCTGTGTCAAGCTCTGTCCGACTGTCTTGCTCATTGGGTAAAAAGCCATCATCACTACTAATGTTGGAGAAGCAAAGCCATGTTAGCTGGCTTGGAACTATTTGAAACCTGCCTACTTCAAATCACCAACAAGTTCAGATTTATGTGGCAGTGCTGAAGTTGACAGAGGAAGCAAAGACAACACTCCATTTTCTGTCTTTCCAACTTCAGCATCGATCCAAGCTATTTCAGAATCCCCTAGCTGTGTAATCCATCAACATCATACACTCAAACAAGAAAAGAAACAGGGCGATCAAGTTTTATGAAGATGAACTAAAACCTGAGCTCACCCTCTTAAAAAGCACATTCCTCATCAATTTCTCAGAAAGTTGCACCAAATTGTCACAAAACAAGATTCAGAAGACACATTTGCAGTAACACAGTAACTCAGAATACATAGCATGTCTTAAAGGTACCTTATAAGCACATAAATCAGACTGACATGAATTGTTTCTTTGATTTAAAGAGCATAGACTTGAGGGAAGACATTTTTCAAGCCGTGTTGCTTCAAATGCTCTGCTGCCTTGGCTGATCCTTGCACCATACCTCCAAAAAGTACATTAACTTAATTTGCAAGATCCCAGTTAGCTTTAGCGGTTGTTTAATATTACAACACTTTGTTTCTGAAAGATATAGAAGATCCGGTATATAATTGTTGGCGACAACGGAACCAAGACTTACAGGGGTCTAAGTCAAAGTATCCAGCAACTCTCTGCGCAGCCCTCTGGAAAGATTCTTTCTTTCTAAGATGTAATTTACATCTTTAATTTACTTTTTTTTTTTAAGGAAAAGGACATTTTAATACATAATTTCAATGATTGAAATGTGTTTGCACAATGGATTTAGAAACAAATGACCATATTCCTTCCTTCCTCTTCAGTTTTTGAAACTAGGTGGTATCACAGGATTCTGCTTATTTGCTTGGTGGGTTTCCTTTTGTTCCTCTTATCTGACATCATTGACTAGGCCGCAAGACATTATCCCATGGCTGAGGGGCAACGATCCGCCATTTTACAAGAGGTGATCAAGGAAAGAATAAGCACGGAATTGTGCATCAATCAGAATCTTTAAAATGTACAAAGAGTGCCTTGGCCAAAAACATGAAGCAGCGAGCACTATTGCCATTATGACTCATTCTATGTTTAAGGGAGCGGGACGGTAGGAGTATTTTTTTTTTTATAATTTTTGAACAACGACATAGCGAGAAAATTTCAATTAAAAAAGCCATTTAGCGATCCTTTCAAGCTACAACAAAGGAAACTAACCAGGGCATAGCAGGGGCCCAATTGCTAGTTTCAAAGTGGAACAGAAACTATGCATAAAACCGGAGGAATCGTTCAAGTGAAGACGGGGCAAGGGGATCATCCCACTCCAGCGACTCCCATGTTTGCCGATTGTCTATCTTAATCTCTCGAAGAAGAGGCGGAGGAGATGGGAGGCCATTATCTAGCAGGGGCAGCTGCAGAGGAATGCTCTTGAGGTGAGGACATCCTTTCACATCAATCAGTTGGATGGAATCGCAACTCATGGTCCCATCATATATGCTCTCCAGTTCCAGAAGATCCCTTAGAATCAGCCTTGTTAAATTTGGGAAGGAGGAGTGCGTCATGTTGGGAACAGTGCCTATGATAACCTTCATGCCCTTGCAGTCATCGACCGTTATATCTAGGAGGAAAGGGACGTGGAGCAACATGTCTTGCGTCAGCACCCACTTCATGCCGTTGCATCCTTCTATCCAAAGAGATCTAAGAACACAAGGGGCACAGCTTGGCAATGGCCCACTTATTATCTCCTCTAATTTCTCACAATTTTTTATTTCAATGTTATACAGATTTGGAAGAAGAGTGGCCAGCCACTGCCATTCCGCTGCTCTCTTCATTTTAGGACAGTTGGACACTTCCATATGTTCTAGACTGGGCGCAGCTAACTTGATCCCCTCCAGTTCCTCTGAGTCCTCGATTTTAAACGATCGTAGGCATGGAAGCCCCTGCCCCTCCTCCAAGAGATTCTTCAGTTTGGAACACCCAGCGATATTCAGTTCCCGCAGGTGAGGGAAGTGGACAGCACCCAGCTCCTCCAACTTCTCCCATTCCTTTATGGTCAGCTCCTCCAAATTCTCCAGTGGGCCTACCTCGCTCAAACTTGTCGTCCCACCGCACCGTTCTACTTCCAGTACTCCCACATTTTTTGGGAGTAAAGCGCAGCCATCCCCACCAATTTGTTCATCTACTCTTGCTGCAATACCATGGCAATTTTTGATGATTATACACCTCGTGTTGTAATCCCCACAAAAGTAGGGTACTGATGCATTCAACGCCAAACGGTACCGTCGAGAGCCGTTTTGCTCGAGAAACCTCACGCATGCATTAAATGTTTCAACATTTGGAATGCAGCAATAGAGTGCTTCAACCTTCTTTAATTTTATCTCTTCCCTTGCCCTCAAACCTTGAATCGCAAGATATTGCAAGTTCACCAGATTCGGCAACACTCCTTCTGGTAAAGTCTCGATCATTGTGTCATCCAGGTTGAGGTACGTCAGCTTTACCAACATCTCCATCCCCTCTGGCACTTCTTGGAGACCATCACAACATTCAAGGTCCAACTTTCTTAGGGATCTCAATTTTCGCACACAAGGAATATGACGTAATGCCCCACACCCTCTAAGTGGCAATGCTTCCAAGCTCTCCAAGTGACAGATGGGGTGCGGTAGTTCCGTGATTCTGGTGAAGCTGAGATCTAGAACCTCCAGCGAATTTAGATGCCTGAAGAAAGATTCCGGGATGACTCCCAACTTGAAATTGTCATTCAATGAGAGCCTCGTAAGTTCCGGACAATTTGGCGATATACTGTATGAGATTTCTTCTATTTCGTTGTCTTGTAAAAAGACTTTCTCTAGACTATCGGTCCAGAATTTTTCCTCTGGAATTTCTTTTAATCCCATATAGGCCCTGACCATGTGAGTTGTGTCCCTCACTAGATGCAACGCCATGTCTCTTATTAACGGGTGTAGGCATGAATATTCTTCTTCTGTATGATCCCATAGGCCATCCTTTCTTAATTTATTCAATATGGTGTTGCCCTGGTCATGCAGTTCTTGCCGAGTGCCAATTCCATGTAACAAACCCTCATCTATGAAAGACTCTATCAACTTTATTTCAGCAGGAAATTGTTGAGATTTCAAACAAAGTATTAAATGCAAGAAACACTCTTGCACTTGAGGATCACCCAAGTTCATGTAACTGAGTTTCAATCTCTTGAACACGTCAAGTTCCGCCATCGAGCCTTCTAATTTCCACAACATACCTTTCCATTCGTACACTTCCTGTTCCAGCGATACCGGCCTCCAATTCCATGTGAACTTCTCTCTTCTGAGCTGCTCTGCATTTCCTTATGGTTTTGAGTGTCACGTTGTTGAGTTTTGATTCGTTGACAGATCATTTCGTGAGTTCAGTCTGTGTGAAAGTTAGGTAGACGATGCGATTTAACCGTGACGGGTTGGGTACCCATGTCTGAGCTTAAATTTTGCCGCGTTGGAAGTGATTTGAAGTGTAATTGTGTGGCTCCCTGCGTTGTGACGCTCAATTTTGGGTGTTCTGTATGATTGCCGCTTTAGTTATCTTCCTTGCTTAGCTCGATGGGATTGTCCGATTATCTTACTGGCTCGGATGTTGTGTGGAGGTGAAAATATTGTAATTTTCTAGTTTGGGAAAGCTTCGATGATTTAATAAAGGAGTGCCTCAGTGCAGTAGGAAAGGGCCCAGAGGCTTTTCCGGCACTGCTGTACTTCCAGGGACCGAGGAACTGAGACTTTCCCTCCTGAATAGGCAGGACTTTACAGTTACTTAAGTTTATTGTCCTTGGTAATTTGTCTTTTGGTCTGATTCGGAAACAGTGAAAGAGTTCGTCGACCAAAAACAATGCAAAATATTGCATATAGAACTGGATTTTGGCTATCTTGAAAAGTAGGATTTTGAGATGGTTTAATGTTATTACAAGGCCTTTAGTTCTAGAGTAAACTCGTTTGCCTTATAAAAAGAATATCTGGAACGTTAATGTTCTATTTCATTCTTCAGCTATTTAGCATTCCCGGGGAAATTCGGACAAATGAAAACTTAAAGTGTGGGGGTCTCATTGTGTTGATGAGAGTTGCATGTGAAGAAGGGATACCAAAACTGGGAATCATCTTTTAATCCAATGGGAAGCGGCCTGTGCAATGTGGTCTTCATTTCTGATTAAAGCTAAAGGGCCTCGTGGGATGCCATTCTCTGTTAAGGAGAGTGGTACAACAGAATTAAAAATTTAAAATAAGACCTGGAGATTTGTCTTGCGTTGCATCACATGGATTTCTCGCTGGAGTGAAATGGAACTTTTAAGGGATTGGAGTTGCTCCTTGTCAATTGCTGAGAAGATTCTCTCTAACCAAGCCTCCCCCGACGCCCACCTTGCCTTTGGCCGGTCGCCCGCTAAAGGAGGGAGAAGGGAGAAAAAAAAAAGAAAGAAGAGGAAAATAAATAAATTTGAAAAAATTAATAAAATATCATTAAAATTATCCACTTCAGCGTCGTCGTACCAGCGTCAACTATGTCATGTAGGACGGTTGGTGTGTAGGTCAGTGATTAAATTATCTCGATAGTCTCAATTGGTAAATTATGAAGATGTTTAAGACTCGATTAAATTATCCAGATGGTATCAATTGGTAAAACATGAAAAGATTTAGGACTCAACGTGCATAATTAAAAGATTTACAATTAAATTGGCAAAAGTGCAATATATTCAGGATTTTTGGACAATTTTCTCTACCCCTCTTTGTGTTGGATCTTCATTGGTCATGCTGACTAGCTCATGCAAAATAGAACCTGCTCGAGACGGAGAGATTACTAATATGAAATTAATTAATGGTTGACAAGGGAGTTAGGCAGTCGTTCCTAGAAAGGGAATAAGGACATGGAAAGGTGATTGGGGAGCAATCAAAGAGATATGTTGGAGACTTTTTGAGTGGAGTATAACGGGGTTGGGCGGAAATATTGAAAATGAGAAACATTTGCTGCAATCTGATTTGAGTGGATAGCTCTTCGAGATACCTGAATCCAACATTAGTTAGACTTGAAGCCGTTGTGGGTTATGGACACCGTACATTAGCATCCGTAAGTGTCTCATTGCCTAACAGATATGGCGTGCTATAGGGTCACAATCAGACATCAAATCCTTCAAAGACGATGGCTCAAAATATAGTTGGAGAATTTTGTCACGTTTTGGCAATGCAAAGCTAATCCACCGTTCCATGTGAGAGTGATATGAGATTATCTTTCATCTCCACCAATAAGTGAGCTGACCAGTAGACAAAAGATGGATGGAAAATAGGAAGCAGGAAAATTCAACAAACACAAGGAAAAAAACTCAACTTTCTGTCATAAACAACCAGATAAGGAATATTAAAGACCCATTAACCCAACCAAAAAAAGAGTTCAACTCTTGCACCATCAGCCAATATATTCAACTGAAAGTTCTTCACGAATATCTGAGACGTGTATATGCATCGTTCGCTTAGCGAAGAAAGAGAGGGTGGGATATTCTTACGACTAGCTCGAAGCTCAAAAAGTAAATTTTATGCAGCAAAATTCGTTAGCTTGTCGGCAGATACGGCTTCAGAATCAGAGCGGAGCCTCTTTGGAGATGGTGAATCCATAGACGCCGGCATTAGTTCCTCCCTTCAGGTCGCTCTTTTCTTTTAGCCTCCTCGATCAGATGCTGCGTCTTTAGAATTGAGCCATAATTTTGAAACACCCCTCCATTCGATATCTTTTCCGAAATTCCTGACAGCGGTATCTTTTTTAACCATCTATAATGATTAACACCGTGTAAATTATATTACACAAAAGGAAACATGGTGAGAAATATGTTATTGCTAATGGCATGTCTAGATTAATTTCTATTTTTTCACTTTGAGCTTTTTCAATATGAGATACTTGAAAATTTCCCATTGAGACATAGATTATCATACTTTATTTTCATAAATTCTCATACTTAGCATAACATTTTAAATTTAGCAAGAAAAAAACACTTTTTAGTTTTGATAGATCCCCAACAAACGGGGATTATAACTTTATATTTCTTTAGGACAGATTTTAAAAAGAATTATTTTCCTAAAAACCACTAACTTTAAGTTGAATGTCAATTCTATCGCGAATTTTTTTTGTCAAAATAAAAATCACTAACTTTTTTTCTAATTCGAGAGCCTTCCCCCTTAACCTTCTCTTCAAAAATCGCAAAACTTTCATAGAAAACAACAACATGCTCTTATTGTTGACAATTTTTTTTTTAAAAAGTGGCAATTTTCAAATAACAGGTAAACGAGCATAGATTTGGGACAAGGAAATCACATCAAAGCATGAGCAAAGATTGATGAAAAGAGAAGTAAACGATTGAACTGAGTGATTTTTGGGAATGTGTGAGAGAGATGAGTTCAGAAATAATGGCTTCCCACCCGAAGAAATTATAAAGTGTGAAATTATAAAGTGTGCATTCTGTTTTTCTTTAGCTTATTTGGAAATTATAAAGTGTGAAAGATACCTTAGAAGGCATCTGATGGTATTGATGTTGTTGAAATGGGACATCATAATCCTCTACTCAAGAAAACACAGTTTCCCTTTAGGCATTTCACAAGAGGATGGCTCCTGAAGCGATTGACCTTGCATCACGACTGCTTCAGTATTCACCAAGTCTTCGCTATGCTGCCGTGAGTAAACTTATTATGATCTTTGTATTGGATATATTGCGACCATGGTCTGGGGACTCTCTGCATTAACAGAATGAAAATGTTTAACATCTTAGCTGCAAATCTAGATTATGTTGTTTGTAGCGGTGGATTCTTCTTCCTGTCAGATGAACCGTCAATTTTTGCGGTCTTTAATGTATTGATTGAAGTCTTTTATCCCTTCCATCACATCATCAATGATTTCTCCTTGATTGCTTCGCAGCTGGAAGCATGTGCCCATCCTTTCTTTGATGAGTTGCGTGAGCCAAATTCACGGCTTCCTGACGGTCGCCCTCTGCCGCCTCTGTTCAACTTTAAACAAGTAGTATGCAATCGGCCTTTTCTATTTTCTTAATCTACCTGAGATACATGGAAACACATAATTCTTGGCTGTTCATGATTCCTATTTATGAGAGTATAGTTGCATTTTGTTGCTCCTTTTTTGTGTGGGGACAATCATGGATTTAGTCTCACCGATGGATGGAAATAGAGGTGCTCTCTCTCCTCATCTTCTTGATGTCTAAACAATCATTAATCAATATAGCATCATCAACCATTTGTTCCATCAGCTGCTGCTTCACCGGAAGGGACAAAGAGACAAATGATTTCGTTCATTTGTGAACTACTAATGACAAAATAAATGCGTTTTCCGGGTTAAATAGATGTTCATGTTACCTCCTAGAGTCACACGAATGGGGACATGGACAATGCAATGTCCCAGAATCCTGAGGCAGACAGAATGCATATCTTATATATTCCCTGGGAATCCCAAATCAATTGTCTCTCTGCCTCTTCCATGAAAGTTATGGCTTCGTTGTTTTTTTACTACGGGCACTATCTGATTGACTGTTGCTTGGCCGAGGCGGATTTATACAAGCTCAGTTACTGTTTTTGGCCTCTCGTCCTGGTCTTGTTAACCTGTGACCAGTCTTTTATTTTTTTGTTTTTTTGTTTTCATTCCCATTGCGACGCACTTTCAATAATGCAAAGGATTAAACTTTAGCCGTAAAAATGTCCCCGTGCGTAGGAAAGTACAACGAGAAAAAATAGAAGAGCAACGTGATGTTCAACCTGAATCCCTAGTAAATTTTGAATTTAAGTTACACCGCCGCGGTTTGGATAGTTAACTCGTACATTTTTGTCAACGGTAATAGAGGTGGCAATACGGCGAAAAATCCATTTATTAACTCAATTTTTAGTGAGTTGAAAAGGATTTGTAATATTAAAGCTCAAATTTATATGGGTCAAATATGATTTGAATATGGGTTTGTTGTAAACCCATTGACAAACACATATTTTACCCATTTAAGTTATTAACTTGTAACCTTATTTGCTAAATAGTTTTTTTTTTGTCAGAATGCTAAATAGTTTAAGTATCATTTAATTTTTTAAATTTTTTTTAACAAAATCGAATTTTAAATTATTTTAATCTTCATTTTTTCTTGTTTTCTTCTTTTTACTTTTTCTCTTTCCTTCTTCTCCGACCCGACTGGGGTACGGGTGATTAGGGGCGCGAATGACAACCATTCTGTTCCAGAAACAATTCCAGAAATAGAAATAGATTTTTCTATTTCTGTTCCAGGACGAGTTTATGATAAAAGAAACCCGTTTCATAACGACCAAAAATTTCTATTTCTGAAACAGAAATTCATTTGGTAAAAGCATAAAATTTCTATTTCTTGAAACAGAAATCCATTTGATAACAACACAAATTTCTACTTTCAGGAACAAAAATCCATTTTTTTTTAACAACACAAAGTTATATTTCCAAACTTTATAATAGAGCAAATTTGATGCACATTGTGGACGCGTGAGCTCTGGCTCTTCAACGTGCACTTTGAAGAATAAGCAATATTATAGCCATATGAATAAATAAATATTTATATATGACTGGGAAATGATGAATATGATGGATTTTTCTACTGGGTGCATAAGTCACACCGTCCATTAAATTAAAATAAAATCAATCCAATTTGTGAGTTATTTTTCCTTGGGCTGTTTCTTGTGTAACTCAATAAAATGCAAACTTTAGAGTGATGCATTGAGCACCTTGCAATCATCAACAAAGCTTCTAGATGAAAGATTGATTGGCCCAAAAACAAAAAAAGAAAAAGAAAAACGCTTAACCTCTTAGACAAATTTAATACGACCTTCAAAATGTAAAAAACAAAAATTACAAGATTTTAACACTATAACCACCCAACTTTTGCAAATAAATTTTTTTAGGACTACATACCTTTTGGAACGGTGCACTTCCACCACTTCATTAAATAAACATCCAACTCCGTTTTTGAATAACCAACGAACTTTTGCATAACACTAGTGTGAACAAAACAACAACGAGAATGGACCAAAGTTTTGCTATTTTTATCGTTATGGTCACATGTTGTGTTTTTTTTTTCTAGTACATTTGGAAAGTTGTATTAAATTTTCCTCAGATAAAACGTGCTGCTATTTTTGTATTTGGCCAAGCTAATGGAGAGTTGTCAAAAGTGTCCGGTCAGAAAGTAGACAAACTTTTCAATTCCAGAAAAGATCTGGGACGTCGTCACTCGGGGGTTAACTCAAAGTCCATCGTCGGTTAGTCTTTTGAAAATACTTAAGAAGAATTCGATAAAAAGAAGTTCACGGATAGCTTAGACGCTGGTGAGTGAGTGCACAGAATGTTCAATGACTTTTACGTTGGATTCGTAAGGTTAAGTATGGCCGCACACAAATTTCAGTAAGATTAATGCAAACGGCCAAGCACTGGAACGGGTCTTCAGCATTCAACCATCATCGCTCTTAATATTTGCTCTCAATATTTGTGAGTATGCATTGTTCCTCATAATATCCCAAATGCTTATGGAGAAAAATAAACAAAGCACATCACATTACAAGAGCCAACATAAGAGATTCCAAAATACCATGTCACATTACAAAAGTCAACATAGGAAATCTTCAAATACAAAATAATAGAAATACATTACCAAAGCCGGAAACACATTTTCATGAAATCTCCGCCATATTATGATCACTTGCCAATTGATTGGCAATTCTTTTCTTAAGTATGTTGATCTTGATAACCTCCTCGGTCGATGTATCGTCCTCAGTCGATGTATAGTCTATAACCTCATCTTGTGCACTTCCAAAAGAGTATTCCGGATCACCATATAGGGAAAAGTTCTTATCCATCTTGTCTTGATTACGGATGTAATTATGGATAGCACGACATGCAATTACAATACATGATTGCTTTCTAATTGAAAATGAATGCATGTGTCTAAAAATGAAGAAGCGATTCTTTAATGCCGCAAATGATCTTTCAATAACATTCCTTAGCGAAGAATGCCTATGGTTGAATAATTCTCTTGCTGTTGTTGCCTGCCTCACTCGACCCCTAAATGATGATACCGTTTACCTTTGAAAGGAGTCACAAATTCCAGAGCTGCAGCATAATCAGAATCTACCACGTAGTATTTGCCTATCACAAGGTATTCATTTATTGACTATGATTTGCAAATGCAATACAATTATAAAGAAAATTATCCCATGAAGAAGAAGCAAATACCTAAAGGTGGTCGAGGAAATTGTAAGCGAGGTATCTTGAGTGCTGCCGAGAGCACTCCACAATTGTTGGTTGGCACAACTCCAAAGCACAAGGTCAACCGTCCTCTCCATTGCCACTCTCTTTTTTTTTTTTATATATCAAAGCTTGTGCATTGAGTGTCTAATTATTTTTGTAAATAGGTGATAAAATTTGATATGAGGTGATAAATTTGTCTAATTATCTTTTTATCGTTGTTGTTTGACGCGAGAAACACTTTTCTTAACCAAAGTTTAATCCAATACGTCCATTTTTTCACTTTATCTTGCCAGTTCCATCGTGTGATTGGACCGATCCACGCCCAATTTTGTTTCCGGACGTTCCTCTCGTACCCCCACCTCGGAACCAATCCACCATTTGCGTATCCATGGCAGCTTGTCCAAAAACCCTTTGGCTTGGGTGTCAACGAACCCAAGGATGCACCGTGAAGCGAAATTCGGCTAGGTTTTGCGGTTCTTCCTAGGGATGAGCATGATGACCGTCCGAACCGGACCGGACCGAACCGGCCGATTTGGTTCGGTTCTTGAGAGTATCGATCCGGTTCTGGTTCCCAAAAGTGGAATCGATTTTCGAGCGGTCCGATTTCTGGTTCTAGGGTGGGAACCGAAGTGGACTGGATCGGACCCGACCAATAAATATATATTTATTTACCTTTTAAAATTTTAAAAAAAGCCTAATCTATTTTCTCTTGCCTTTACCAATTTTTTTAAGGATTGGTTCATTGGAAAGTGATTGGTTCCAATCGAAAATAGAAAAATAAATATATTTATTTATTTAAAATAGAAAGCCTAATTTAAAAGTACGTGATCAGTCCATTGAAACCAGATCGGACCGGATCCGATCATCGGTCCGGTCCGATCCACGATTCTAAAACTAGCCGGTTCGATTCTCAGTCCATTTTTAAAATGGGAACCGGATTGGTAAGAATCGGTTCTCCTGATCTGGTTCCCGATTCTCCTGATCTGGTTCCCTGTTCTTGGATGGGATTGAACCGGACCGGACCGCTCACCCCTAGTTCTTCCTCTTTATTCTCACCTGCCCCTCCATTATTCATCCCTTCTCTCTCTCTCTCTCTCTCCTCCAAGTCCTCTCTGATCTGATCTCACCCACTCTCTCTGTCTACAGTCCCCACCACCTCCATGACTGCACTCTTTCTCTCTCACTCTCCTTGCACTGAGAGAGGTCGCTCTTCTAGTTCACAATGCCCATCTCCTCCTCCTTCTTCTCCTTCCTCCTTCTCTTGACCTGCGCACCCATATGCTCTTCCGTCCCCTACTCCTCCTTCGTCGCCAACATTTCCTCCCTCATGCTTGACCGCTCCTTCAAAAGCCTCTCTACCCTCATCCTTCGTTGCTGTTGCCGGAGCTGGGACTTCGCCGACCATACCAAGACCCAGAGATTCGACGCCGCCACGTTTGTCGGGTAATGCCGAGGCGAACGCTCACGCTCACAAGCAGAGGATGACCTCCCGAACCAGCTCCAAGTTCCTCTACTCGGGACCATGGTGAACTCTCGTGGGATCGAGGAGCCGCGCGGCAATGGAGGAGGCGGAGCGGCTCTCGCCGCGGCGGTGGTGGAGGAGATCTGGACCCCAGGAAGATGAACTCTCTGGAGCTCCAGTAGGCATTTTTAGAGATTAAGGTTTGAGCTTGGCTTTCAATTTGGTTCGGGGAAAAAAAGTTTCCCTGATTTTTCATTATCCAAACCGAAACGGGAACCGATCGGTTCAGATTTTCCGTTCAGTTCTTACCTTTGGCGATGTCGCTCCGACCAAGTGCTACAAGGTGGCGGTGGATGCGGAGGAGGGGCCCTAGTGGAGGGAGGACAACACGGTGGAGATTCGCAAGAATGGTCTTGCTGAAAAAAGAGGCGGGAGGGTCTTCAGGGTTAGCAAGTGACGCCTTCGCTTCACTCTTTTGCTGGTGAAAAGGAGGTGGAATTCTCTTCTTCGATTTGATCATTTGGGTTTTACGTGGTCTGCAATCGGTTTGTTCTTTTTTTTATTTGGTGACTCATTGATTGAATGATTCTATCCCATTGATATTGATCGAGTGAGTGATTACTATAACCGTGTCAGGACAGGGGTTGGGTTTATGGGACATCGACCACCTTGTGTGCGGCGTGTGTTATTTGTTATGTTGAGCTCATTAAAAATGTGACTAACTGCATAAGGGGCTTAAGCTATTGGAGGTAAGGAAGATGAATTACACGAAAAGTGAGCTACTTTCATTGAGCTTTGAGTTTGGTTTATTGACGTTATATAAGAGCGTCCATCATTTTCATCTTTAGCAACCCCAGAGAGAGTATGTTTCGGCAAACACTCACTCAGTTTGATGTCGTCTTCTTAACAAGAAAAGCATCAACAAGAAAGCGTGTTGGACCATCATCTCAAACATCGCTTTTGGCTAACATTGCTTCTGGGGAGAGCAGTAAAGTCGTGGTTGATCATGGAGCCGTCCCCATATTTGTTAAAGTTCTTGCTTCTTCTAGTTATGATGGTTTGTGAGCAGGTCAGGTATAATGTGGACGATTCCATACTTTCTTTTACCTCTATTCTTGCTTTTCCCATCCTTACGTGCTAGTTGGAACTAGACTCCATTCTCTTTCTCTTATGGTGCACTATGTGGGCACTGGGAATTGTTGCTAGTGATTCTCCCAAGCAATGATCTTGTTCTTGCAAATGGAGCTTTGCTTCCTTTATTGGCACAGTTGAATGAGCGTGCTGAGCTGTCTATGCTGATAAATGCTAGGTGGACTCTCTCGAACTTTCGCAGGGAGGGGAAAGCCGCAACCTCCTTTTGATCAGGATTGTTGATTTGTGCCTGTTGCCCCTTGTTCGAACGTCGAATTAAATGATTAGATAAATTGATGTGGATGTGTGTCATTAGATAAGTAGAATTATGTTTTCGGGGCATTGAATATGCTTTTCAGAAGATGGCCCTCAATTTTTTGTTGGTTGATTTCGGTTTTTGGTCTTCTGAAGTAAGGGCAATCACCGGCACTCTGAATTCCCTAGCCAGATTTTCCTCGAGCCCATTAGGACAATCCCTGCTGAAGAAAATCCCAGATTTTTGCTTAGGTTTTGTAGCGTGCTCGTAGCCTGCCCCGAATTCCCGCATGTTCCCTTTCAAAATCAAGAAAACGGTAAATTCATACCCAACATATAGACGAGAGAGAGTAGGACACCACCTGTTTAGCTTTATGCCTCTCCGACCCCTTGGTGAATCCCCGTAAACTTTCAAGCCAAAGGAAACGGTTGTAAAGCATAACCCAATGCATCCATTTAGCATGGAAATCCATTTTAAGTAGATATCTCCCAAGAAATCCCATTCCACTTGATTATATGCTTTTTGCATGTCTCGCCTGAAATTTCCTCCTCTTCTTTCTACTCTTCCTCTTTCCGATCCTGAGTTGATGCAGCTCCTGAACCACTAGTGTATTATCTTGAATTTGCGTCTGGCTCGCCAATGCGCTTTCTTCCCTCGCAACCAGCTCAGGCAACCACGGTTTCGACCTATTGGCTAAAGTCTTGGATATAATTTTAGGGTTAATACCACGAAAAACCCTAAACTGGTACACTTGTGACACATTTACCCCAAACTATTTTTTTGACCATAAAAAACCCCAAACTGGTACACCTGTGACAATTTTACCCTGAACTATTTTTTTGACCACCAAAAACCCCAAACTGGTACACCTGTGACAATTTTACCCTCAACTTACCACAAAAAACCCCAAACTGGTATATATGTGACAATTTTACCCCGAATTAAAATTTTAATAAATTTTTTTATTTTTTTTGAATTTTTTTATTTTTATTCTTTTCTTCTTTTTTTTTCATTTTCAAACTCTGGCCGGTCGCCGTCGAGCGAGGGCCGCCCTCGCCGGCTCGGGCAAGGGTGAGCCGGCGAGGCGTCGGCCATTTTCAAGATTACAGAAGAGAGAGAGAGAGAGAGAGAGAGAGAGAGAGAAGGAGGAGGAGGAGGAGGATGACAGTGAATCAGTTTGTGAACTGTGAATGACCATTTTCAAGATTCGTCCGACCGAGAGAAAAACAGAGCAGCCGATTGCACACGATGAGCTTCCTCGCTCATCCGGACTACTCTCAAGAACCACCGAAAGGAGAGTACGCCCAGGTTCAAGAATGATCCGAAGAAGAAGAAGAAGAACGCAACAGGGTGTGCTCTGAGCACATGTTGCCCCAATCTTGTGTCCTCTGCTGCGGCGGCAGCGTCGCCAACCCCACGAAGCGGAGGAAACTCCCCTTCTCTTATCATCCGCTGATGGCCTCGAACCTCAAGAAGAGGCCCTGCTACTCCCTCCTCGATCGGTAGGACATCGACTACATGCTCCGCGGCTTTAGCAATATCACCCTCCCCTCCCTTCCCCCCTCCAATATCCGGCGCACCAGCTCTGATCCGGTCCCGCTCGACGCTCAAAAGAACGCGAACGGGGTTCTTGCAGCTCCAAACGGCGGCGATTGTGAAGGTGGGGGGTTCGACGGCGCAGTCTCTACGTCGCCACAGAAGCTTGTGTTTGGAGTCAATCCAGCAATGGCGACGACTCCTATGCTGGGGAGGGAAAGCTCGTCACCGTCCTCGCCGACTTCCGCCTCTGGCCAGTCGCCGGACCGGCGACCGGCCAGAGTTTGAAAATGAAAAAAAAAATTCAAAAAAATTCAAAAAAATAATATTAAAAATTAGTTAGGGGTAAAATTGTCACATGTGTACCAGTTTGGGGTTTTTTGTGGTATGTTCGGGGTAAAATTGTCACAGGTGTACCAGTTTGGGGTTTTTTATGGTCAAAAAAATAGTTTGGGGTAAATGTGTCACAAGTGTACCAGTTTAGGGTTTTTCGTGGTATTAACCCTATAATTTTATACACAAGATTGCAAAGACTTGTAGTCGTATCTTTATTTTTCTGGATTGGGAGTCTTGGAAATAAAAGAGATGATTGTTTTGTTTGTTTTGGTTTTTTACTCCTGAAGTAAAAAATTCCTTCACTGCTTTTTTGAAGGGTCTTCCTTTATTATATCCCAGTAATTCTAATAAAACAGTCCATTCCATTTAAACCATCTGGGCTGGGGGCTTTGGAGGTCTCTAGTTGGAACACCGTGTTCTGCACTTCCTCCAAAGTAACCTCGGTCAAATCATTCACGTACGTACTAAAACCACATGTGGGCATTAGGAAAGCACTCTCTGAAAGTTCCACAGAGCTATACAATTTTTCAAAGATTTCCACAGCCATCTCCTTCATACAGTTCTGTTCTCTAGTCCAAACCCCTTCCTCATTTTGTAGCATGGTGATTCTATTCCTCTGTCTACTGGATGGTGGAAGCATGAAAGAATTGTGTTTTTGTGGCCGCATTTCATTTCAACCAATTGATCCGAGAACTCATTTCCAATACATTTCCTCTTTTAATTTCTCAGAATTTCTCCCTTTTAATGGATCATTTGTTCTGTTCATGTGACTCTGGATTTCTTGGTTTAAGGTGTTAATCTTGTACAGCCTTAACTTGCCGAATAAATCCCTATTTTTTCACATTGAGGAGTCCCGAGAAGCAGTAATCACTTATAGGCTTTCATCATCCTCCAACCAGAACTTATCCTTCAATTACCATAACGTGCTAAATTTGAATTCCTTCTTTCGTTTCACTGGAACCTACCTATCTAGTCTTTTCTTTACAAAATCCTCCCTTTCTATGTATCCCGTGATTCCACACGCTTGGGGCATGAAAAAATCATGCGATAAGTCTCCTCTATTCTCTTTCCTGCTTTCTTCGGGGTGGGTGATAAAATGCTTCATTAAAGTCTAGTAACTAATTTTTTTCTTCTTAACTAACTGCAGCACCATGAGGTTATTCTCAAGCAGACTTGATTGCATTTGTCCTAACATGGAATTCATCGAGAGCTTTTTCTTTCTAAGAACAGAAATCCCTTCTTGAACAAGCCATTCATAGGGGCATTAGATTACATCTTATTTTATGCCATTTGCTTTTCTTAGGACTAGACTAGGCAATCTGTGCTGGTACACCTTTGAGGAGTGAAGACAAGTTATAGGCATCTAGTATCCACTTCCTCACATATCATATGTATATATCCACTTCCTCACATATCATCTCTGAAACAAATCGGAGTAATCCCTGTAATTAGGAAATTTCAACCTCCTTTGTATTCTATGGATCCTGCATATTTGTTCGGATTACACGGTTTACTTTTCTTACTGGAACCATGGCTTTTGTATTCAGCCTCGTAATCTTCATTTTCTCTTAGCTTTTGCTGAGCCCTCTTTCACTTCCTAGCTCCCCTGGTTGCGGTGAGATTTAGAATTATTAGTTCCATTTAGAATAATTAGTTCCATGAACCATTTTTTTTTCTTCCACCTCCATAATATCTTTGTTCTTCTTGTTGTTATGGCTCCAAAGGCACTACTATCCCAGGTGTCTACGGAACAACCTCTGCCTCTTTGTCCTCTTTTCCCCTCTTTTCCTTCTTTTCTCATAAAATGCTAACCAAAATGAGCTAAACCGACTAAGAAGCCATTGACATAATCCATCTTTTCTTTTACTTCCATGTATTTTGCAATACATGGCCCAATTTTCCACAAGAGTGGCAAAAATGAGATTGTAATCCAGCTAAATGTTCTTATCTTCCATTTTTATCAATTTCCCAGGTTAATTTCACCCTCGCTCTCCAAGCTTTGAGTAAAAAGTTTAGGGTCAATTTTGCATTTAATCTGTAAGAGGGTTTCTTTGCAACAAAATGTTAAAACATACAAAGTGGATAAAGTGCCTAAAATTTGGTGCCATTTTGAATTGTATTATTATTTTTCTCCGCATTTTTGACCATTTTTCAATGAACCGGTCTAAATTGATTTTTGATTCATGAAATTTCTAATTGATTAATTGATTTGATTGTTTGAATGAATGAATGTATATCGTTAATCTATGAATGTTGAATAAAATCCATGATGTGGCCGTCTGCGCTGCCAAGGATTCCAAGAAGTCCTATATAGAATTACCTAGATTGTTTTAGTCTCTAGTTTTCAATCTTACATTCAAGCTTACGGGGGTGCATATGTCCCGAGGCTTGTAACTAGGCCATGTATTATTTTTTTGCTCAACTTTTTCTTTTGGAGGTTGGGTGTTTACTTTATGGCATATTGCTAATATATAGAAAACAAACTGAGGCACTAGAAGAGACTAATAAGCCTAGTGTTCTTAGGAGCACTGGGATTTTAGTTTCTCTGGTAAACTTAACTTTGAATCTAAGCATAACTAGCCTGGCTAATAATTATTACGATGAAATTTCTAATTGATTTGATTGTTGAATGTACGTGATGAATGAACGAATGAATGTGGAATGAAATGATATAGGTGGGTTATGATGGTGGCCAAGGATTAGAGTAGATTAGTTCTATTTATGATACCGATAATTAGAATAGATTTAGGATCATGTCCTAGCTAGGCTTATAAGATGAATGTATATGTTGAATGTATATGATGAGTGAATGAATGAATGTAGAATGAAATGATCTAGGTGGGTCATGGTGGTGGCCAAGTATTAGAATAGATTAGTTCTGTTTATGATATCAACGAGATTCCATGATCAAACAAGAAACAAGAGACTAATAAGCCGAGTGTTCTTAGGAGCACTTGGATTTTAGTTTCTCTTTTAAGCTTGGATAATAACCATTGGTTGGTTAGCCTAGAATAGCCTTCCAAACTAAATATAACTAGGTTAATTTCCACAGTGGCTTGGTCAATTTTGCATATAATACTTAAAACATGCAACATGCATGCTAAAGTGGGTAAAGTGAAGCGCCTAAAATTTGGTGCCATTAATTTTGGTTGATTTACTATATTTCCGGGCATTTTTTTACCATTTTTCAATGAACCGGTCTAAATTGATTTTTGATTCATGAAATTTCTAATTGATTAATTGATTTGATTGTTTGAATGAATGAATGTATGTCGTTAATCTATGAATGTTGAATGAAATCCATGATGTGGCCGTCCGCGCGGCCAAGGATTCTAAGAAGTCCTATATAGAATTACCTAGATTCTTTTAGTCTCTAGTTTTCAATCTTACATTCAAGGTTACGGGGGTGCATATGTCCCGAGGCTTATAACTAGGCTATGTATTATTTTTTGCCCAACTTTTTCTTTTGGAGGTTGGGTGTTTATTTTATGGCACCTTGCTAATACATAGTAAACAAAATGAGGCACTAGAAGAGACTAATAAGCCTAATGTTTTTAGGAGCACTGGGATTTTAGTTTCTCTGATAAACTTAACTTAATTGAATCTAAGTATAACTAGGCTGGCTAATAATCATTCTCATGAAATTTGTAATTGATTTGATTGTTGAATGTCCGTGATGAATGAACGAATGAATGTGGAATGAAATGATATGGGTGGGTTATGATGGTGGCCAAGGATTAGAGTAGATTAGTTCTATTTATGATACCGATAATTAGAATAGATTTAAGATCATTTCCTAGCTAGACTTATATGATGAATGTATATGTTGAATACATATGATGAGTGAACGAATGAATGTGGAATGAAATGATCTAGGTGGGTCCTAGTGGTGGCCAAGTATGAGAATAGATTAGTTCTGTTTATTATACCAACGAGATTCCGTGATCAAACAAGAAGCAAGGGACTAATAAGCCGAGTGTTCTCAGAAGCACTTGGATTTTAGTTTCTCTTCTAAGCTTGGATAATAATCATTGGTTGGTTAGCATAGAATAGCCTTCAAACCTAAATATAACTAGGTTAATTTCCACAGTGGCTTGGTCAATTTTGCATTTAATACTTAAAACATACAACATGCATGCTAAAGTGGGTAAAGTGAAGTGCCTAAAATTTGGTGCCATTTTGAATCGATTTACTATTTTTCCGGGCATTTTTTGACCATTTTTCAATGAACCGGTCTAAATTGGTTTTTGATTCATGAAATTTCTAATTGATTAATTGATTTGATTGTTTGAATGAATGAATGTATACCGTTAATCTATGAATGTTGAATGAAATCCAAGATGTGGCCATCCGCGCGACCAAGGATTCTAAGAAGTCCTATATAGAATTACCTAGATTATTTTAGTCTCAAGTTTTCAATATTACATTCAGGGTTACGGGGGTGCATATGTCCTGAGGCTTATAACTACGCCATGTATTATTTTTTGCGCAACTTTTTCTTTTGGAGGTTGGGTGTTTACTTTATGGCACATTGCTAATACATAAAAAACAAGCTGAGGCACTAGAAGAGACTAATAAGCCTAGTGTTCTTAGGAGCACTGGGATTTTAGTTTCTCTAGTAAACTTAACTTAATTGAATCTAAACATAACTAGCCTGGCTAATAATTATTATGATGAAATTTCTAATTGATTTGATTATTGAATGTATGTGATGAATGAACGAATGAATGTGGAATGAAATGATATGGGTGGGTTATGATGGTGGCCAAGGATTATAGTAGATTAGTTCTATTTATGATACCGATAATTAGAATAGATTTAGGATCATGTCCTAGCTAGGCTTATATGATGAATGTATATGCTGAGTGAACGAATGAATGTAGAATGAAATGATCTAGGTGGGCCATGGTGGTGGCCAAGTATTAGAATAGATTAGTTCTGTTTATGAAACCAACGAGATTTCGTGATCAAACAAGAAACAAGAGACTAATGAGCCGAGTGTTCTTAGGAGCACTTGGATTTTAGTTTCTCTTCTAAGCTTGGATAATAACCATTGGTTGGTTAGCCTAGAATAGCCTTCAAAACTAAATATAACTAGGTTAATTTCCACAGTGGCTTGATCAATTTTGCATTTAATACTTAAAACATACAACATGCATGCTAAAATGGGTAAAGTGAAGTGCCTAAAATTTGGTGCCATTTTGAATCGATTTACTACTTTTCCGGGCATTTTTTGACCATTTTTCAATGAACCGGTCTAAATTGATTTTTGATTCATGAAATTTTTAATTGATTAATTGATTTGATTGTTTGAATGAATGAATGTATGTCGTTAATCTATGATTGTTGAATGAAATCCATGATGTGGCCGTCCTCGCAGCCAAGGATTCTAAGAAGTCCTATATAGAATTGCCTAGATTATTTTAGTCTCTAGTTTTCAATCTTACATTTAAGCTTACGGGGATGCATAAGTCCCGAGGCTTATAACTAGGCCATGTATTATTTTTTGCCCAACTTTTGTTTTTGGAGGTTGGATGTTTACTTTATGGCACATTGCTAATACATAGAAAACAAACTGAGGCACTAGAAGAGACTAATAAGCTTAGTGTTCTTAGGAGCATTGGGATTTTAGTTTCTATGGTAAACTTAACTTAATTGAATCTAAGCATAACTAGCCTGGCTAATAATCATTACGATGAAATTTCTAATTGATTTGATTGTTGAATGTACATGATGAATGAACGAATGAATGTGGAATGAAATGATCTGGGTGGGTTATGATGGTGGCCAAGGATTAGAGTAGATTAGTTCTATTTATGATATCGATAATTAGAATAAATTTAAGATTATTTCTTAGCTAGGCTTATATGATGAATGTAAATGTTGAATGTATATGATAAGTGAACAAATGAATGTGGAATGAAATGATCTAAGTGGGTCATGGTGGTGGCCAAGTATGAGAATAGATTAGTTTTGTTTATGATACCAACGAGATTCCATGACCAAACAAGAAGCAAGAGAATAATAAGCCGAGTGTTCTCAGGTGCACTTAGATTTTAGTTTTTCTTCTAAGCTTGGATAATAACCATTGGTTGGTTAGCCTAGAATAGCCTTCAAACCTAAATATAACTAGGTTAATTTCCATAGCGGCTTGGTTAATTTTGCATTTAATACTTAAAATATACAACATGCATGCTAAAGTGTGTAAAGTGAAGTGCCTAAAATTTGGTGCTATTTTGAATCGATTTACTATTTTTCCGGACATTTTTTGACCATTTTTTCAATGAACCGGTCTAAATTGGTTTTTGATTCATGAAATTTCTAATTGATTAATTGATTTGATTGTTTGAATGAATGAATATATATCGTTAATCTATGAATGTTGGATGAAATCCATGATGTGGCCGTCCGCGCGGCCAGGGATTCCAAGAAGTCCTATATAGAATTATCTAGATTGTTTTAGTCTCAATTTTCAATCTTACATTCAATCTTACGGGGGTGCATATGTCCCGAGGCTTATAACTAGGCCATGTATTATTTTTTGCCCAACTTTTTCTTTTGGAGGTTGGGTGTTTATTTTATGGCACCTTGCTAATACATAGTAAACAAAATGAGGCACTAGAAGAGACTAATAAGCCTAATGTTCTTAGGAGTACTGGGATTTTAGTTTCTCTGGTAAACTTAACTTAATTGAATCTAAGCATAATTAGCCTGGCTAATAATCATTATCATGAAATTTCTAATTGATTTGATTGTTGAATGTCCGTGATGAATGAACGAATGAATGTGGAATGAAATGATATGGGTGGGTTATGATGGTGGCCAAGGATTAGAGTAGATTAGTTCTATTTATGATACCGATAATTAGAATAGATTTAAGATCATTTCCTAGCTAGACTTATATGATGAATGTATATGTTGAATACATATGATGAGTGAACGAATGAATGTGGAATGAAATGATCTAGGTGGGTCCTGGTGGTGGCCAAGTATGAGAATAGATTAGTTCTGTTTATTATACCAACGAGATTCCGTGATCAAACAAGAAGCAAGGGACTAATAAGCCGAGTGTTCTCAGAAGCACTTGGATTTTAGTTTCTTTTCTAAGCTTGGATAATACTTCTAAGCTTGGGTAATAATCATTACTTGGTTAGCATAGAATAGCCTTCAAACCTAAATATAACTAGGTTAATTTCCACAGTGGCTTGGTCAATTTTGCATTTAATACTTAAAACATGTAACATGCATGCTAAAGTGGGTAAAGTGAAGTGCCTAAAATTTGGTGCCATTTTGAATCGATTTACTATTTTTCCGGGCATTTTTTGACCATTTTTCAATGAACCGGTCTAAATTGATTTTTGATTCATGAAATTTCTAATTGATTAATTGATTTGATTGTTTGAATGAATGAATGTATACCGTTAATCTATGAATGTTGAATAAAATCCATGATGTGGCCGTCCGCGCTGCCAAGGATTCCAAGAAGTCCTATATAGAATTACCTAGATTGTTTTAGTCTCTAGTTTTCAATCTTACATTCAAGCTTACGGGGGTACATATGTCCCGAGGCTTATAACTAGGCCATGTATTATTTTTTTGCCCAACTTTTTCTTTTGGAGGTTGGGTGTTTACTTTATGGCACATTGCTAATACATAGAAAACAAATTGAGGCACTAGAAGAGACTAATAAGCCTAGTGTTCTTAGGAGCACTGGGATTTTCGTTTCTCCGGTAAACTTAACTTAATTAAATCTAAGCATAACTAGCCTGGCTAATAATCATTATCATGAAATTTCTACTTGATTTGATTGTTGAATGTCCGTGATGAATGAACGAATGAATGTAGAATGAAATGATATGGGTGGGTTATGATGGTGGCCAAGGATTAGAGTAGATTAGTTCTATTTATGATACCGATAATTAGAATAGATTTAGGATCATGTCCTAGTTAGGGTTATATGATGAATGTATATGTTGAATGTATATGATGAGTGAACGAATGAATGTGGAATGAAATGATCTAGGTATGTCATGGTGGTGGCCAAGTATTAGAATAGATTAGTTCTGTTTATGATACCAACGAGATTCCGTGATCAAGCAAGAAACAAGAGACTAATAAGCCGAGTGTTCTTAGGAGCACTTGGATTTTAGTTTCTCTTCTAAGCTTGGATAATAATCATTGGTTGGTTAGCCTAGAATAGCCTTCAAACCTAAATATAACTAGGTTAATTTCCATAGTGGCTTGGTCAATTTTGTATTTAATGCTTAAAATATACAACATACATGCTAAAGTGGGTAAAGTGAAGTGCCTAAAATTTAGTGCCATTTTGAATCGATTTACTATTTTTCCGGGCATTTTGTGACCATTTTTCAATGAACCGGTCTAAATTGATTTTTGATTCATGAAATTTCTAATTGATTAATTGATTTGATTGTTTGAATGAATGAATGTATGTCGTTAATCTATGAATGTTGAATGAAATCCAAGATGTGGCCGTCCGCGTGGCCAAGGATTCCAAGAAGTCCTATATAGAATTACCTAGATTGTTTTAGTCTCTAGTTTTCAATCTTACATTTAAGCTTACGGGGGTGCATAAGTTCCGAGGCTTATAACTAGGCCATGTATTATTTTTTGCCCAACTTTTTTTTTGGATGTTGGGTGTTTACTTTATGGCACATTGCTAATACATAGAAAACAAACTAAGGCACTAGAAGAGACTAATAAGCCTAGTGTTCTTAGGAGCACTGGGATTTTAGTTTCTCTGGTAAACTTAACTTTGAATCTAAGCATAACTAGCCTGGCTAATAATTATTACGATGAAATTTCTAATTGGTTTGATTGTTGAATGTACGTGATGAATGAACGAATGAATGTGGAATGAAATGATCTGGGTGGGTTATGATGGTGGCCAATGATTAGAGTAGATTAATTCTATTTATGATACCGATAATTATAATAGATTTAGGATCATGTCCTAGCTAGGCTTATATGATGAATGTAAATGTTGAATGTATATGATGAGTGAACGAATGAATGTGGAATGAAATGATCTAGGTGGGTCGTGGTGGTGGCTAAGTATTAGAATAGATTAGTTCTGTTTATGATACTAACGAGATTCCATGATCAAACAAGAAACAAGAGACTAATAAGCCGAGTGTTCTTAGGAGCACTTGGATTTTAGTTTCTCTTCTAAGCTTGGATAATACTTCTAAGCTTGGATAATAATCATTGGTTGGTTAGCCTAGAATAGTTTTCAAACCTAAATATAACTAGGTTAATTTTCACAGTGGCTTGGTCAATTTTGTATTTAATACTTAGAACATGCAACATGCATGCTAAAATGGGTAAAGTGAAGCGCCTAAAATTTGGTGCCATTAATTTTGATCGATTTACTATATTTCCAGGCATTTTTTTACCATTTTTCAATGAACCGGTCTAAATTGGTTTTTGATTCATGAAATTTATTGTTTGAATGAATGAATGTACGTGGTTAACCAATGAATGTTGAATGTTGAATGAAATCTATGATTTGGGGTCCCTCGGATTCCAAGAAGTCCTATGTAGAATTATTTTCGTCTCTAGTTTCAATCTTACATTCAAGCTTGCGAGGGTCTATATGTCCCGAAGGTTATAACTAGGCCATGTATTATTTTTTGCCCAACTTTTTCTTTTCGAGATTATGTTTACTTTATCTCGCACATTGCTAATACATTGCTTAGATAATAAATAAAACAAACTGAGTTACTGGAAGAAACTAATAAGCCTAGTGTTCTTAGTAGCACTAGGATTTTAGTTCTCTTCTAAGCTAATTGGTTAACTTAATTGAATGAAAGCATAACTTATTAGCTTGAATAATAATCATTAATTAGCCATGAATTATTTTTTGCCGAAGGGCTTTTAAGTACGTTGGATAATAAAGAAAACAAGATAATTTATGTGATTATACTTAGGGCACTAGAAGAGACTAATAAGCCCAGTGTTCTTAGGAGCACTAGGATTTTAGTTTCTCTCGTTAACTTACTTGATAATATTCATTACTATGAAATTTCTAATTGATTTGATTGTTGAATGTATATGAAATGATCTGGGTGGTCATAGTGGTGGCCAAGGATTAGATTAGATGAGTTCTATTTATGATATCAACCATTAGAATAGATTTAGAATCATATGTCCTAGCTAGGCTTATATCGTGTGTCAGAACAAGATTACAAGATCACGTGATCAAATAAGAAACAAAGAGACTAATAAGCAGAGTATTCTTAGGAGCACTTGGATTTTAGTTTCTCTTCAAGCCTAAATATAATTAGGTTAATTTCCACGTGGCTTGGTCAATTTTGCATTTAATACTTAACAGGTTTCTTTGCCAAAAAATGTTAAAACATACAACATGCATCCTAAAGTGGATGCCATTTTGAATTGATTTACTATTTTTCGAGGTATTTTTTGATCATTTTTCAAAGAACTGGTCTAAATTGATTTTTGATTCATAAAATTTCTAATTTATAAGTGAACCAAATTAATGAGAGTGCTGGGAGTATGCAACAGAGTATGAATGGGAAAGTCCCCATAAAATGCTTTTTCTTTTTAGCTGGATAAGTCCCCATAAACTAAGCCATGAATTATTTTTTGCTAAATGGCATTTAAATACATTGGATAATAAAGAAAATAAGATAATTTATGTGATTATACTTAGGGCACTAGAAGAGACTAATAAGCCAAGTGTTCTTGGATTTTAGTTTCTCTCGTTAACTTAACTCGACAATATTCATTAGCATGAAATTTCTTTCTAATAGATTTGATTGTTGAATGTTGTAAAGAGATTGTACACTTGCATGTGTTTATAAGTGCATTCAGTTTGTCTTATGATAATTTTTTTCTAACACTAAGGCCTTGTGTTACTTTCAAGGTATAAAGGTACATCTGAGATTCTTAGATGCCAAGTATATTTGTAGATGCCTGTAGATGCCTAGATGGCGTGAGATTCTTGGATGCTAGATACGAATAGAAAGCAGTTTCTGCTTCAACGTGACTGGCAATATTACCAATATTACCGGAACAGTATTTCTTTCCCGTATTTCAAATATATTCTTCTCTTCATAGTAAACTGATGGGGGGCTGCGGAGAATTACTATGGAGAATTACTATAAAGAAGAGTTGTAAACTAAAGTACTAGTTTGGGCTTTCTATTTGATTTTTTGATTTGATTGTGTTGAAAGGCCAATTCTTTGGGATTTCCCTATTGGGTCACGTCAATTGGGGCAAGCAAGTCGATCATTTATGATGAAAAAAGATATTTAAATATTTATTCTTAGAACTTATTCATTTGACCCATAAGGGGGACCACCACCACCCCATAGCATGTCCCGTATTTGGTGCTCGTCTTTCCAATTATGAAGCATGGCTAAGTGACCCTACTCACATTGGAACCAGTGCCCATGTGGTTTGCGAAAATATTCCATTTTCATAAGGTCTTCTTGAATTTTTCAAATGGTCAAATAATGCATGTATATTGTACCTTTTAGGACAATTATAGGTCCTAGGAAGCAGCCTAAACCGTGAAAATAGGGTTGTGGGAAAACAGGATTATGGGAGAGCAATACAAGCCTCCTGAAGCTGTGAAATGCTCCACCCTAAACAACAATTTACTTTTACTTTGATAGACCCTTGTAACATAATGATGCATGGTATCAACATGCTCTAGTTGGAATTAGACAATCATGCCATGATTTGGACACACATGAGTTGGACCGAAACCAATTGAGCGCACGATTTGGACCGAATTCAATTGATCGTAACAAAAGGGTAAAAACTGAAAGCGATCTCACCACCCAAATTGCACATCAGCATGTCATTCTATTGAGTGCTACCATTATGGAAAAGAATCATCATATTCATTTTTATAGCCTCCTACATGGTATTAAGGCAGGAAAATTGAAAATTCCACTAATTTCCTTCCTATCTACCAAAGTCACAGTAAACAGAAAATAGAGTGTTTAGATCAAGTTTCAGGGATTCTAACGCTTGAGAAAGTTTTCAACTTCTTTGTTGAGCACATCTAATTGTGGTGCCTTCTCTTGTGGAAGAGGTTTTCCTTCCTCGATGGCTTGTTCCCCAAGCCAATATCCTTCGAGCATCTCTTCCCACTTGGATTTGAAGTAGTCCACTCTTGGTTTGCTAGCTAGGATGGTTCTTTTTAATTTTTTTTACAGATGAATAGTCATATCCTCTTGCTGTTGCCGTGTACCTAATAGATTCAAACACACACATTCAATACACACACATTCAAACACACAAACACACAGATTGGTGAAAGTTAGGAATTTTTTTTTCTAAATAAATTTCACAAAAAATGGAGGATATACATAGGGTAGACTGTGGCGTAGTACCTAATATGCCAGAATGATCCACTAAAGTTTGTGGACCTATCTGATGGGATGAAGACGGTTGAGGTTGAAGAGTGGAATAAAGTGGCTGTGTTTGTGTAGCCATAGGAGGATATTGGACTTGCATGAGATTTGAGTAAAGGGGCTGTGTAGGCATTGGAGTAGCTTGGACTTGATATGGAGAAAGTTATGGAGAAAGTTGTAAGAAAGCTCGTAGCTGTTGTGAAAAAGAGGGTTGATGTTGTGTAGCTATGGGAGTATTTTGGAGTGACGAAGAAGGTTGAAAATTTGGGCAAATTGGCTGCAAAGGCATTGGAGTATTTTGGACTTGTTGTGGAGGAGCTCGTTGAAGAGCCAATGGAAGAGCCAATGGAGCCTAACCTGCTCCCTGTTCTGGTAGCAAGGGAGAGAAGGGAATCTCTGGTTACGGTAGCAAGGGAGCGAAGGGAACGTCTGGTTCTGGGAGTTGAATTATTTCACCTGCCCTGAATAGAATCCAGAAATAATTTTTCCCGTGGTCACTGATGGATGGGCAATTTCTGATACCTTTTCCTGCCGACCTTGTCCAGGCCAGGTGGTCTACAATGTTGGGCATGCATCTCTTGTTTCATCGGTAACATATTTTACAGTAAGGACATGTCCAAGTGGATTCAGTGACTTCAACATATTTAAACGCGATAGTGATATCAGTACATCCCCTCCGACTCATATTGATTATGAACCACCACCTACAATAAAAGATAGAGCGTAATTAAAGTAATTATAAACCACCAAGATCTCCTGAACTAAACCTTAAGCCTAATCCCACTAGAATAAGTCCTACTACAACCGAAACCCAACTCCCGGCCGTGACCAGACTCAGACTACGAACATGTGAATGTTCGAACGCCACCAGCCCGGCCCACCAAGCCCGCTCTGCGGGTCACTAGCACATGGATGTTCATGGCCGTCCAGCACGTGGGTGCTGGCGAAGGCGATCCGGCAGCCTGGGGGTCATGGCCGGCGATGGATGGGTGGGTGAACTAGGTTCTGACCAAAAGAAACAATAAGAGTAGAACTAAAGCATACGAGGGTGAATGTGAATGTCCTCCGGCTGGCCACCAAGACGGGGAGCAAACAAAACTGGGGAAACAGAGCAAAAAGCAAGATTACCTTTTCTTCTTTTCCAGTGAGCAACCGTTCTGGCGTTGGTCACTTTCAAAGAGATTCTCGCGTTGGTCACTCTCAAAGAGATGGACTAAGCTGGAATCTTAAAGCTCATAAGTAATTCAAGCCCTTTTTATATATAGCGCCGTCAACGGTTTTTCTCGTTATAAAACACCCTCAGCGGTTTTTCTGTTACGCCGGTTTTTCCCTTTTTGTTAAAGGTCTCAACGGTTTTTCCACCAGCCCCCTCTCCACCACGACACATGCCCTCTCTCTCTCTCTCTCTCTTCATTAATTATTTGTTACACGCGTCTCTTTCTTTCCTCCCTTTCAAATTTCCCTCACTCTCTCTCCTCTCAAATTTCCACGATGTTTTGTTAAAGGGAACGAGAAAATACTGGGTAGCGGTGAGGAGAGAGTGACGGAGGAGAGAAAGCTGAGTGATGGTTAATAGCGGGATCCATCAGTCCGTGGGAACCCACACCCAAAAAAGATATAGCCAACTACAAACTTTCAAAACCAGCGCAGTCCAAGGATGACAAAAGCCTCCGAAGAAGATCGCCACCACCAGCTAGATTAAGTCGCGGAGAGATCTGTACTACGTGAGCGCGTCTTTGTCTTGCATGAACCCTACTTTCGATTTCTCATAATTGCATATAACTTGGTATAGAGAACACTTGCCAACTCTCCCATTTGTTCTCCATGAACCGACCGGCCTTTTCCTCCTCCATTATGCCAAAACTCGCTAGTTTCTACCTAGCTTTATAAAAAAAATTTCTACCTTTTATTTACATTTATATTGTTAAATCGTATCTCGAATTTGAGTCCTTACACGATGCTCAATCCGCATGCTCAACATTTATTAATACTCTGGAAAAGAAAAGAACATCCGTGGAGCATTCGACGAGAACAGCGCAAATCGTGGAGCATTAAATGAAGATGGACAAATCTTCTGCGCATGGGTTTATGTGCATGCCTCCACATCCATTTTTCTTCTTCATCTTAAATGCATGCACATGATGTGAATGCATGACCGTAAAAGAAGAACGTGGGCACCGAACTTCTCTTCCTCCTTTCTGGTCAATTTCTGTGGGCTTCATTTGTCTTTTTGTTATTCAATGAAGGAAGAAAGAAGGCAGAAGCTATGCTCATTTTCTCATTGGCGGTGCATGATGGTCATGCGTACACACTATCATTAGTTGCATGGACTTCTGAAGATGGGGCCATTCGTTCTCCTATAAGAGGAGAACCGCGGACGAACAGAAGTGAGCTCGAGGGAGAAATAGCCGAGAGAAAGCGAGAAGCTTGAGCCGTGCAAGATTTGTACGCAAAAGTCAAGTCCATCAAGTTGAGTTGTTAACACAATGTGGGTATTGGGTATATATTAGGGCTGAGAAATACTTAAGCGTGAGTGATTGTAATCCTGTAATTTTCCGATTTATTAGTGGATTATTTACCGGTTCTCCTCGTGAACGTAGGTTCTGACATTCGGACCGAACTACGTAAATTTCTCGTGTCCTTTTTATATTGTTCCTTGTTTTATTTCTCTATCGATTCTACGGCTCCCGATTTAATTGCAAAATTTCGATTTGCTTCCGCCGCGTCGCCGATCAAACAACATATATACTTTTGCGCTTTTTAAAAATTCATGTCTAATTAAATCATTCTATTTTCATAAATTTTCTGTGATATATTGCTAATGTAGACATCCGCGTGGTTTATCCACGTTAACTAAATATACTCAAATTTGTTGCCGGGAGACTTGATTAGAAAACATTGTGAAACTAAAATGACTTAATTAAACAAATTATAAGTACCATAAGCTTTGATTAGGAAATTTGTGAAAGTATAGGGATGAAAAGCAGACAATTTTCCTCGTCTAAGAGATGTAATATATTCAGGATGGAGTTGGTCGTGTGACCCAGTGAGATTGATGTCTTGCATAAAGGCAGAATGGTTGGAAATACATGTTTCTTTTCAACGTATGGATAGCGCCGTTTATTTCTGTTAGATAATATAAGAGTATGAGGGTATTTTAGTCTTTATTATGTCTAAGGGTTACGGTGTATAAGTACCAAGTATTTTTCTGAATAAATAAATTTTTAGTTTGCCGTCTAACATGGTATCAGAGCCAGCCTAAACCACCGCCCACCTGAACCCCATCTGAACTCCGGCGATCTAGTCGCCGGCAACCCAGCGCGCCTCCATCGGCGCGACCCAGCGCGCTTCCACCGGCGCGACCCAGCACGCCTCAGCGCGCCTCCACCGGCGCGACCAGCGTCTTCGCGCAGAAG
This sequence comes from Syzygium jambos, assembly GCA_031216235.1. Lineage (NCBI taxonomy): Eukaryota > Viridiplantae > Streptophyta > Magnoliopsida > Myrtales > Myrtaceae > Syzygium > Syzygium jambos. The sequence continues at coordinate 4,255,232 of CM062225.1, read as the reverse complement.
CGCGACCTCGCGCCTCTCATCCGCGCGATCCCAGCGCGGTTCCAGCGTCTGCGCGACTTCAGCGCGCCCTCAACCCGCGACCCCAGTGCTCCAGATGTGAATTCCTGCGTGCACGACCATTGATGTAAGACTGGTCAGCGTCGTGCACGCGAACTGGTTGTGAAATTGGTGAAGTCTGAAGTTTATGTGATTTTTTCTATGTGATGTTGTGGCTTCTTATGATGATATGGTAATCTGTGGTGAGTTTGATTGAGAGAATCGTGCTGTGGTTGTGATGTGTTGAGGTTGATATGTGTTGGTAGTGGTCTTATTTGGTGTAGAGCTGTGACTCGTCCTGGTTGAGGTTGGACATTGGAACTGATTTGGTGGAGTTGACTGTTGGATATCTGTTATTTTGCTTTGGAGTGATTAGAGTTTTGTTGAAAACATGAGTAATAATGATCAGAAACTTACTGCTGGGAGTAGTTCTGTTGAAGTATTTACATCTTCTTCGGCTCGGCTTACTGATTTTAAATTGGAGGGGATCGGCAATTTTCTAGACTGGAAGAAAATTATCAGGTTGACTTTGACGGGTAGGAATCAGCATAATCACTTGACTGAATCTAAACCGGCTAATGATGCCAATTGGGATGTGGTTGATGCACTCATTTTGAGTCAAATGCTGGGGTCTATGGAAAAAGGAGTTGTTAGATTGGTCACTCATTGTGATACAGTGAAACAGTTGTGGGAGTATCTAGATGTGTTGTATTCTGGTCGGAATAACCTTTCTCGAGTTTATGAGCTTTCACAGGCATTTTATCGATCTGAGAGAAAGGGGCGTCCTATCACTGAACACTTTGCTGACTTCAAGAGATTGTATGAAGAGTTGCATGCTCTACTTCCTATTTCGACTGATGTTGAACAGATGCGACTTCAAAGAGAGCAATTGGCTGTTATGGTATACTTGGGAAGTCTGGGTCCAGAATATGAAAATGTCAGATCACAGATTCTTGCAGGAGAGATAGTGGCATCATTGACAGATACATTTGCTCGTGTCCTTCGGGTGTCTCATGAGCCTTCCCAAGATTCCACATCCATGGCAGGTAATTCAGCTCTTGTATCTCAGTCCCGTCTTGGAGGAGTTGGTAGAGGTGACACTGGTTATCGAGGTGGATATCGTGGACGTGGAGGTACAGGTCGCGGGTTTGGCAGAGGCTCACTTCCTTCATCTGGCCTATCTACTGGTGATACACGAGCTGCTCGAGTTTGTCATTACTGTGGTGCACCGGGACACATTCAGAAGTTTTGTTATAAACTTCATGGTCGGCCATCTCAACAAGCAACAGCTAATGTGGCTGATGCAACCGAGTCTGGTACTCAACCTTTTGCTCCATCAGAATCCTCCTCCTCAGCTACCTTTGTTCAGACAGGTAATGCAACAGCGTGTCTCTCTTCCAGCTCTCGCTCCTGGGTCATTGATTCAGGTGCTTCAGATCATATGACAGGCGTTTCAGGTACCTTTTCTGATTTTCATAAGACTATATCCATGGTTACCTTAGCTGATGGCTCGTTATCCACAGTTAAGGGAATAGGAACAGTTCCACTCACATCATCTATCTCTTTGTCCTCGGTTATGTATCTTCCCAAATTTCCTTTCAACCTCATGTCTGTCAGTCGTCTTACCAAAACTTATAACTGTTTCAGTAACCTTTTACCCTGATTCTTGTGTCTTTCAGGATTTGAAGACGGGGAAGACGATTGGTAGAGGACACCTCTCGGGGGGGCTATATATGTTTGATGAGGACACTGGTGTTGCCTGTTCTGCATCTTCTCCACATCAAGTTCATTGTCGTTTGGGTCATCCTTCCTTGGCTACTTTGAAGAAGTTAGATAGTCAGTTTAGTTCTTTATCCAGTCTTGAGTGTGAGTCATGCCAATTTGGCAAACTTCATCGTATTAGTTATAGTCCAAGAGTCAATAAACGGTCATCTCGACCATTTGATTTAGTTCATTCTGATGTCTGGGGGCCATGTCCTGTGTTATCCAAGTTAGGATTCAGATACTTTGTTACTTTTGTTGATGACTATTCAAGAGTTACTTGGTTATATTTAATGAAAAATCGTTCTGAGTTGTTTTCCATATTTTGTACGTTTGTGAATGAAGTTCATACTCAGTTTTCTGTTCCTGTTCGTGTTCTTCGAAGTGATAATGCCAAAGAGTATTTTTCTCACACCTTCAATAACTTCATGACTCAACGAGGCATTCTTCATCAGTCTTCCTGTTCAGATACACCACAACAAAATGGTGTTGCTGAAAGGAAGAATCGTCATTTGCTAGAAGTTGCTCGTTCATTATTATTTGAAATGAAGGTACACAAATCTTTTTGGGCTGATGCAGTCATGACTGCTTGTTATCTTATCAATCGCATGCCTTCTTCTGTTCTTCAAGGTGGAATTCCACACTCTCTCCTTTTTCCTTCTGCACCCTTGTTTCATCTACTGCCTCGTGTATTTGGGTGTGTCTGCTATATACGAGATCATCGTCCGGGTATATCTAAACTCGATCCCAGATCTCTTAAGTGTATTTTTGTCGGATATTCTCGCACACAAAAGGGGTATAGGTGTTATTGTCCTTCTTTGCAGAAGTATTTTACTACTGCAGATGTCTCCTTTTTTGAATCCACCATCTATCAAGATGAACTTGTTGAGTCTCCTATAGTAGAAGATGATGTCCTTACATATGTTGTGAAATCTACTATGGAATCTTCACCTGTTCCTCCAATTCATCATGTATACAGCAGACGCCCTCGTCAGCATGTCGAGCCCCCTGCGGATGTGCCTCCATCTACTTTGTCTCCCTCGTCTTCTGAGCCTGAGGTAAGTCCTTCTCTCACTGATCTTGATATCCCTATTGCACATCGTAAAGGTGTTCGTAGTTGCACTCAACATCCGATCACTCAATTTGTTTCCTATTCTGGTCTATCTACTTCTTTTCGTGCTTGCCTAAACACTATCGATACACATTCCATTCCAAAGAATGTCGCTGAAGCATTATCTAGTCCGGGCTGGAGGTCAGCTATGGAGGAGGAACTCTCAGCACTGGAACAGAACCAGACTTGGGAGCTTGTTCCCTTACCTGTTGGGAAATCTGCCATTGGATGTAAGTGGGTCTTTACCGTTAAAGTTAATTCTGATGGTTCTCTGGCTCGTCTCAAAGCCAGATTAGTTGCTAAAGGATATGCACAGGTCTATGGCATTGACTATGGTGATACATTTTCTCCTGTGGCTAAGATGACCTCTGTTCGCCTTTTATTTTCCTTGGCTGCTTCTGCTTCTTGGCCTCTCTATCAGCTGGACGTTAAAAATGCTTTCCTCCATGGAGAGTTACATGAGGAGGTGTATCTGGAGCAACCACCTGGGTTTGTTGCTCAGGGGGAGTCTGGGTATGTATGTCGCTTGAAGAAATCTTTATATGGCTTAAAGCAATCTCCTAGAGCTTGGTTTGGGAGATTTTCTGAGGTAGTGCTGCAGTTTGGGTTGTCCAGATGTAATGGTGATCATTCTATGTTTTATCGAACTTCTGCCACTGGTCGGATCTTTCTTGTGGTTTATGTGGATGATATTGTCATAACTGGAGATGATTCTGTAGGAATTGATGAACTGAAACGATATTTGCAGCAACAGTTCCATACAAAAGATTTGGGACGACTCAGATATTTTTTGGGTATTGAAGTGGCGCAAGCAAAGAGAGGTATTCATATCTCTCAACGTAAGTATGTTTTAGATTTACTTACGGAGACAGGTATGTTAGGAGCCAAACCATTAGATGTTCCTATGGAAGCTGGTTTGAAACTGAAGGTAGAGGATGGTGAGGTGTTGGATGATCCAGAAAGGTATCGGAGACTTGTGGGAAAACTAAATTATTTGACTATTACTCGGCCAGACATTTCTTTTCCTGTGAGTGTTGTGAGTCAGTTTATGTCTTCGCCTCGTACTTCTCATTGGGATGCTGTGATCAGAATTTTGAGGTACTTGAAGAAAACTCCAGGTTGTGGCATTCTTTATCAGAATCATGGCCATGGAAAGGTGGAAGCCTATTCGGATGCAGATTGGGCCGGGTCTCCTTCAGATAGAAAATCTACATCAGGCTACTGCATTTTTGTAGGAGGGAATCTGGTTTCCTGGAAGAGTAAGAAGCAAAGTGTCGTGGCAAGGTCGAGTGCAGAATCAGAGTATAGAGCTATGGCACAAGCTACGTCCGAGTTAATTTGGCTACGTCAGTTATTGGTCGAACTTGGACTCAATGATCCTGCCCCAATGGTTCTGAGGTGTGATAATCAAGCAGCTATTCATATAGCCTCGAATCCAGTGTTCCATGAACGCACCAAACATATTGAAGTCGACTGCCATTTTGTTCGTGAAAAGCTTCAAGAAGGTGTCATCTCTACTAGTCATGTTCGAACCGGTGAACAGCTTGCGGATATCTTGACAAAGGCTTTGGGGAGTAGTAGGGTTGAATATATATGTAACAAGCTGGGCATGATTAATATCTATGCTCCAGCTTGAGGGGGAGTGTTAGATAATATAAGAGTATGAGGGTATTTTAGTCTTTATTATGTCTAAGGGTTACGGTGTATAAGTACCAAGTATTTTTCTGAATAAATAAATTTTTAGTTTGCCATCTAACAATTTCAAAAAAAAAAAAAAACTGGTGAGGTTGATGCTTTCGCATAAAGCCAGAATGGTTAGACATACACGTTTTCTTTTCAATATATAGATGGTAGGGTTAGTGATTCCGATCCCTTATAGGTCTCTGCATCAAAAGCTTGAACATGTGTTGCCATGAACAGCATAGCCTAATACTGATAGTATCATTATGTGTGGTCGTAGGCCTCTATGAGAAAAAACTATGAGTCGAAGGTCAATATAATGTGCTCTGATGACGACTGCTTTAAGGCAACATGAGTAATTTCAAAGATATACTCTTGCAAACATTTTCTCTTTGTTTAAGTGAGATTCTGTCATCCTACTCTCTCATGTCCTAAAGGCATAACCAAGAAAAAAGAAGACGACAAAGAAGAAGCAAGTGGTCATGTGTTCCTGCAGTCAATGCTGCTGTAATCTTCGACACCCTTCAATTCTTGTACAAAGGAAGTAAAAAAAATGAAAAAGATAAAAGGAAGATCCTCTCATCAAGAACAGTCATTTACGTCTACGTTAATCAAGTTTAATTTAAAGTAAGAGAATTGGATTCCTTCGTACAGTCTCCCCACCTTCCATTCCAGCCATTGTATCATACAGACGCCGATTTAATGTCTCGGGGAGGTAAAATGCTAGTATCCTCCCAGAATTGCACCAACCGCAAGGACAGCAAATGGGAAGCCACCTCCTAAGACCACCACAAAAGGCGCCAAAATCGCACCCATTTGCCGCCTGAGCTCCACAGCCAAGAGTCGCATTCCTCACCACAGTTGGAAACAGCTCCGCCATGTAGATAAAGAGCAGATAAAGAGCAAATTATATGCGCGCCGGCCATGCCAAAAATCCCAAGAATTCCGCACACCATCCTCGCCGCTCTCCATACCCCATGTATCGTCGTCATCCAGCTCCCAATAAGACAGAAGAATCCACTGTGTTCCAATCCCCAATGGCTTCCTCCCAAACTTATGGAGCAAGACTCCCAAACTCATCGTAAAGGCCGGCATTTCTGCCACCCCGTTGAGGAACACATTAAGGTAAAGGTTGGTCAGGAGGTTGACCACGTTTAGGCTAATGCCACAGTACACGACCGAAAACAGGATGTTGATTGCCACGGCCAAGAAAAGCCGAATCGGAGTGATAGGTGACTTCAACACATTGAAGAGAGACCCTGTTGATATCACGTCCGTTGTGTCCATCTGATTTTTGCGGGATCGACCATCATTCGACTTTTCATTCACTTCCTCATCAAGTGCAAGGATGACTCCGTCGGGGAGGTGTTTCTTGTTGGCTTTGGTGATAGCTCGCATAAGCTTCATGGCCTCATCAGTCTTCCCCCGGACAAGATACCACCGTGGGGACTCCAAGATGAAAGGGAGGACCCCCACAAGAACAGTGCGGAGGGAATGGAGGAAGCCATGTAGAGAGACCGCGAAACACATAAGCTGTTATAATTATATTATCTATAATGTGACGGCACATTTCAGTTTTTATTATTGTCCCGATAATTAATTTCGTCAACATTGGTTTGTTGAGCGCATTAAAATACATGATAACTATAAACTATCTTGATTGATGGAAGAAGTTATCTATAAGGTTATGGTTGGGGATATTAATTAATAGATTATCTAAACTAAATCCTCTTAAGCTATATGGAAGAAGTTATCTGAGGTTATTGTCCCCGTATCAGGCTCTTGATTTAGTTTCCGCACTCGATTCCAATTATGCATGGTTATTGTCTGTGCATGAATAATGGGAATCTTCGGTCTTCCGTTATACATACTGCTATAGTTAAATTTCTAACAAATAATGCCGAAGAGAAGAGCGATGGACATTCCTGCCGCCCCGCGCTTCTTTGGGCCAATAGGCTTGGTGGATAGTACGAAAGCGCATAGGCCGACCCACCGTGCTGAATCCGGTAATGAAGCAGAGGAGACCATAAGTCCTGTAATCCGGAGAGAGGGTCGTCAAGCTTCAAGATACAAACGACCGTGAGGGAGCCTTTTCTTCCCAAGAATGAGTCCGAGCGATGGTCAAATGCTTCGGCTCCTGCAACATACCGCATAAGAAGTTATCGGACTATATATTCAACCCCTTAGAAATTATACAGTCTCAAAAAAAGAGATAGATACCGAGCTAATGCATAATGTTTAATGTTTCTAATTGCTTCAGTTTCATAATGCATTCTCCTCCAATTTCTTGCATGAGAAGGAAAACTAGTTAGACGAATCTAATATGAAATTTGTGTTTTCCATTTTGCTTCCATTTATCACTTGGCACTCGAGTCAAGATCAGTCGATTGTCCTTAGGAAAAGGATGAATAGAAAGAGTGATTGAGTTCAATGCTTTTCCATCAACTAGCTGAAGCATATATATATATATATATATATATATATAAGTGTGTATATATATGCCGGTCCGGAATAAAATCGCTTCATTAATCTATTGAATGTCTTGTGGAAATTGACGAATTGGAAAATTCAACCTTACAAAACTTTGAGGTTAATTTAGAGCATTTGAAGGATGATGACTAAGTTGACATTTACAAGGACTTATAAAATACTAAGTTGGGTACGGCACCTTATAACAATTTTGGGTATTTTACAATAATATTGGTGAACCACTGAGCATCAACATTTTTAGGTCGTGAACTCTATAATTAACTTACCGTTCAAGGAGATAAATTATTAATTATAAATAAAAATGAGTTACTACAACTGCATATTAACTACTACACATAAAATTAAATTACCATATGTATAAGTACGACCAATAGCCAATTTCGAAGTTTTCCATGTTCCAAAAGTCAGCAAATTTTCTGAGTAATTTCTCGATTGGCTAACAATGATGATTAGAGCGGAAAGAGGCTACGGTTAGACCGCCGAGTTTTATTCGATGACAATTGTCAACTTAACTTAAAGATGATTTTTTTTTTGTGGTGCTTTGGTGTGCATCGTTTTAAGATATCCAATTGTAATTTGACACTTATGTTGAATTAAAAAAAATTAAAACACATGTAGTCTTTTCTATCTCTGTTCCTTCTCCATCCGGCCACCGCCCTACCCGAGCTCGGCGCTCCTCTCGGATGTCACCACCAGCAGAGTCGCTGGCTCCGTGATCTCTATTTCGCTATTTTTCTTTTTGTGTTTTGAGTTCGTAGTGCTACCCATCGCCGCGGCTCCTCCATGGCATAAAGACCTCGCTAACAAGGCTCGCAGCCATTGACAAGCGGCCGTCACCACCAGATCTGGAAGTTCGGCTCTGTTTGCGATCTTACATCGCAGATTTTGCGGTTGGCTTCGTCAAGGGGTCTTCCACGATCTGGAAGTTTGGCTTTGTCTTATATGGCAGTCTTCGTGATCGGCTCCACCAACGGTCACGGTCGTCGCCGCGGCGGTCTCCTTCAAGCCGAGCCACTCTCTCTATTTTTCCGTCAAGCTCGCAGTCCGACGGGATCGTCCATGATTTGCTAGATATAGAGGCACGAGGGACACGTGGTAACAAAGGCGAAAGGAGAGAACTCGTGCTGGGGTGGCAGCCATGGCGGGGCGGTAGGCGTCGTGGATGGCGGTGGCAGCGGCTTACGCAGTGGAGACGGCAAAGCTTGATTCTCAAGTTGGCCGGGCAAACGGTGACAGATAGGGAGGAGCAGGTGGTAAGGCAAAGAAAAACAAGATTTTTACTTTTTTGTTATTTGAAACAAAGTTTTTTTTTTTTGATCGGAAGACTATTCACTTCATTCATTATAATTCAAAGGATAACAAAAGTTATGGATTTCTGAACATAAAATATCCCATAGAGGTGATGGCGGCACTACAAGCCAGTTGTGAGGAAGAGCCTTCTTGCGGTGTGTTTTGGCGACCCAATCTGCAATTTGATTTGATTCCCTTGGGCCGTATACCAATTCCACCCAACTAGACCGGGCGAGCATCTCTTTACGGTCTTCAATAATGGGTCTCAGCTCCCATGGGCTTGGATTTTGGCCCACTATTATTTTTACCAGTGATAAGCTGTCGGTTGCTATCTCCAAACACAAATTGTGTCTTCACCTTGGATCATTTTTTGCTTTAGCCTCTAAGTACTTCAGCACAAATCGCAACGCCAGGGTTTCCACTTCAAGTGCAGTCGTTGCGGCCACTCTCTCATCATAGCCAGCGACCACTCTCCCATTTGAAACAAAGTTAAATTGTAAGTGGATGTATTCGGAAAATGGCCACCGCGCCGTCAAGTGACGGAGACATGCTGACCACACATTCCGAGTCTGGGATTTTGGCAACAAAATCAATTATAAACCACAAAAATTAAGGCCGTTAAAAGAATTATAATCTACGGAATTTAATCATTTAGCACGATAGGAAACAAAAATTAATGAAAAGCTAACCTTTCATATCAATTTTAGATTCCGTGCCTCGTACCGAGATTCATTTACAAAATGCCAGGCACAATTTTAAAAGGAAAATGGAAATTTTAATTGGATTTAAGAAGTTAAAGATTATATGAATCCAGTGCTAGCTGAGTAACTACTTCAAATGTATAGGGATAGTACACTTCATCATGGCAAATGAAGAATCACCCCGCGAGAAGACTTAGCCGAAGATGATTTTTATTCAAGTAAAATTGTATATTGTAGGGAGTAATATATGTTTCGATTGCCCCGTCATCTCTCTCATTTCACGTTGCTCCTGTTCGAGTTATCGCTTTGGTAGCCCTCCTTGCACTAAAATCTCAAATTACACACGACGATCATCATGACAGGGTAAATAATTTCATACAGGTGACAAGCTCGAGTGAGGATATGATGATTGTTAGGGTGCACCTGTGAGTTATGTTAGAGAAATTTCACGTCGAAGAATTGGTGTGGTGTAGAGCGGATATATTTCTAGATGCTCTATAACTCATCGATTTAAGTTTTTGAGTAAACGTAGGTCCAGTCGGATATGTTAACATGCGTGGACTGGGGCTCCCTCTTAGTGATCTTCCTAGGTAAAAAGTATTGGGCTTTTGCTGTGTTTCCATAACAAATTGATATGAAATGTTCCAATGTTTGCTAGATGAACGTGAGGGGGAGATTTGTTAGGATGGACGTATGAATCGTATTAGAGAAATACCACATCGGAGAATTAGTATGGTGTAGAGTAATTAATATATACTAGTTGATGCTTAACTCATTAGCTTAAGTTTTTGAATAAAGATGGGTCGAGCTCGATATATTAGCAGGCTTGGACTTGGGTTCCTCTTAGTGATTTCTCCATGTGAAAGTTATCAGGCTTCTCTTATGGAAACAATGCTGTTATATTTTACATATTAAAATATTAAGCAAGCTTTCATTTCATAAAAGTATTCAGTGATGTGCTAAATGTAGATTATGTTTATATTATCTTTAATGGGTCTGGATTCTCTAATTTTACGGTATAAAGGTCATTTTTGGCAATTACATTTTTAAAGTGTTAAATTTTCAAATATTATTGGAAATTTAACACCGAATATTATTGGTTGAATTCACTTGTTATGATGCTTGAGGTGATACAATTAGCTCATGAAATCGATATATTATGTGAAGCACTTGGACTTTTTAATCTCACCCCCAAATTACAGCCTTAATTCCGGAACTAATCAAGTATGTCCGGAACTAATCAAGTATGTCGTTTGATTAAATTGGACTCAATGACAAAGCACGCTCAACACATAAGGATATAAAAAGCCTTCAATCCCACGGGTAAGTAACTAAACACCACTAGCAATAAAACTTATAGGCACTTCCACGGAAGGTGACAGGGCACGACGGCATTCCGTGTCTATCCGCGGAACTACATACGAACTTGATCGGTATGTGCGTAAGTGTACGAGTATCAAACCATATGCGACTTCTACAACTATCGAGCTCAAGATATGGGTTGAATGTTTAATCATGCAGCATATCCGTATCCGAATCACAGAATAACTCCCTCTACTCTTGGGTGCACATACGAGGCATCTTTAAAGATTAGTCGACTGGAAAGTTCAAAAATATAGAAATCGAACTTGTTTTATCAGTGCCAAGCAGAAACTCATATCAAGCTCCTCTGCTTCCAACCCAACAACATGGCTCCTTCCTTCTCTTCCACTGCAAAATTTTTCGGATTAACGGCTTAACAAGCTCCTAATCACTGAATTCACATAAGCGCTCAATGGGTATTGACAAAACCCGGCCATTAGCAACCTCAAACTCCACTTGCCGAACAGTTCGTGGCGTCCCACCCTTTCCTTTCCCTCGCATGCAATGACGTTAATGATATCCCTCGCCAGGCAATGCCGCACCGTGTTAATCCGATCATTTCCATCGCTTGGCAGCACCATGTCTATGGACTCGAACATTGCCAAGTAGTAATCTAGAGTTTGGGCCAACCTCGTGAGGAATGGGCTTGTGTTTGTATTTGATTCTTGCTCGATTAAAGTGATCACTTTAGGCGAAATCGACTTCACCATCCTCAAAACCCCGCCCCTTGGGTTGTTCATGTCAATGCTCTCATCCGGGGTGTGGTGGAGCTGCAGCGAAAGTTCAAGGCCAAAGCCTCCCCTGGCCTTATATCGAGCATGTCTATAGTAACATCCGGGGAAAACACATTCAGTCCACTGAACTCCACAGGAATCTTGAATTGCTCGGATACTCTAGCCAACTTTCTCCCCACTTCCTCCAATCCAACCCAACGGGCATATACAGATACAGGGTCGTCGATCCCTGTGATCCGTATATGTGGGGCCCTACTAGGCCTCGCCGCGAGTGCCTGAAGCAGAGTGACCCATTGAGTTCCCTGAGCAATTCGAAAGTCTATTATGTGGATGCGGTCCTCGTTTCAGCAAGTTTCCTCAATAGGTCCGTTAGCTGCCATGTAACCAAACTTCAAGTAGGGGCAGTGACCGAATCTTTGCTTTGTGGCTCTTTACATTTAGGGACACGGGAGACCTGAGTTCCTAAAGATTTCCTCCTTGCCATGAGCCCTTCTACCATGTAAGCACCTAGATGACGAATTTGCACTCCAAATATTGAAACTGCAGTCCGAGCATTCTTGACCAACTTATCGAATTCATCTGTATTGTTCTCTCACTTCTCTGACAAGGCTTTTGCACACTCAATCAGCAAGTGCCTTATCTTTTCTTCTGGACGACTGCGTACCAATGATTCATCTATTGCTTTGTGCCATTTCTCCAATAGAGTATTTTCATTAAATTGCCTATGTCTTAAAGCGACAGATGCTTGAGGCTGACTAGACCGCAACCCATAGCACTCTTGGCTCCGCTTGTTAGGTTTTTTACCATGAACAAGTGGAATGCTACCCTTCCAATAAGAAACATATGGCGATAATAATGCATCCTCAAAAGTAGCCTCTAATTCCTTTCTAGCAAATTTCATCCGTGGGCTACAATTCAAACTCCCTGACAATGACGTCAATTCAGGGCCTGACATAAGGCGGTTTGAAAGAGGGTCAATGCACAAGTCGGATTTTGAATAAACGAGATTGCTGTTGTTTTCAAGGGTGTAGTTACTTTTAGAACATGTATAATTTTGTAGGTTTTTCTTTACATCTCTTCTTTCTCTTTGGTCCCACATAGAAAGAATGCTAGGCTCTTTTACTCCTCTAAGCCTATATAAAGGCTTCTCATGTACATTATTTGACATACCATTATAAGTGAATAAATATCTTTCTCTTTTAATCTTTCTTTCTTATCATGGTATCAGAGCCAGGTTTATTGTCTTGAAGAGTATGCTTTGCGTTTGCCACATTTTTTTTTTAAAGTATGCTATGCGGTTGCCATAAATTGGATCTTCCGCATCAGAAATTAAGATAATGAGTTTAGGGCTTTTGGGCCATCATCCTTGCTCGTTCTAATCCGCGCTTTTTCTTTATCGATCCTTTCGATCACCTCAATCTATATTTCTATCATGGGTGATTCTAGTGATCGTATTGACGTCAAACTCGATGATTCAAACTATTCTCTTTGGAAACCATCAGCAATGGCAGCACTTATTTACCGCGACTTGTTTGAGCATGTTGAGGAACTTTGTTCTTGTCCTGGTGCTCTTGAAAGTGAATCATCTGATGAAGTTGCGAAACGTGCAGCTAAAATTCGAGCATGGAATGTTGCTGATCGGAAGGCATGGGCTATCATTTTTGGTTCCATTGATCCTGCTCTTCGCCCACAATTTTCTAATGTTGTTGAGGCGAAAATTTTATGGGATTAGCTTGCCGAGATGTTCACCCAGACATAGGACATTCGAGTTTATCAGTTGGAGCAAGTACAGTGCTACGCAAGGGTCTCGCTCTATTCGAGATTTCTACAATTACATGCACTCACTTTGGAGTCAACTGGATGTTCTTGCTACTATTCTCTATCCATCATGCTTGAACTGTACTCGGTGTCCATCTACTCGACTTCAGACTCAAGATAGGCACCGTCTACATTCTTTTCTTATGAAACTCGGCTCTCCCTATGAAGGTGTTCGCAGCCAACTTCTTCGCCGCTCTCCAAGACCATCCCTCCTTGACGCTGTCAAAGAATTACAGTCTGAGGAAACTCTTCTTGGTCTTCTTTCCTCCTCGGCAGTTTCTGATTCAATTGCTATTTTGGCTGCTCCACCACGTGTTCCGCTTACAGTTTTGGCTGCTCCACCATGTCCTTCGCCTGCTCGTGGTCCTCACCGCCTTTCATGTACGTATTGTCATCGTCCTGGTCATGACGAGTCACATTGTTGGAAGAAGAGGAATGCTTCACGCCTTTCTGCATCACCATGAGTCACTACCGCATCTCCAATCTCTCAACCTATTACTCTGGTTTCTCCCTCTATGGATGACCGTATTGCTGCTCTTGAGATCCAACTTACCCGTTTGAGTCCTTCTTTGCCCAGGTCTTTTCCCGATTTTGGTACTTCTACAACTCTCTCATCTGCTGGATGCACCGCTGCAGCTACTCCACCTTTAAGTGATATTTCTACTACTTGGGTACTTGACTCAGGAGCTGCTAGACATATGTCTACTTCCGCTGTTTTTCTCACTAAGCTGTCTGAGCTCAAGCAACCAACACATTTCTTTACTGCTAATGGTTCTCCTCTACTAGCTACCAGACAGGGTACTCTTACCGTCTCTGAAGATTTCAATATCCCTGATGTGTTACATGTTCCCTCTTTGGCTCTCAATTTATTATCTATTGGACAACTCACCGATGCTAGATGTACTATAAGCTTTACAAATAGCTCTTGCTTTGTGCAGGATCATTTGAGTGGCAAGATGATTGGTAGGGGCAGTAGACGGGATCGTTCTGTTCCAGAGTACTTTTCTTGATCTTAGAACATGCAAAAAAGTATGCCCCCAACCAAAAGTAAGAGCCCAAGCAATAACAGAAGATAGACTATACCACCATAACGTGGATCTGCAAGAAGGCTGACTAAAGATATGTAATCATCGGGCAATCGCTTCCTTCCTTCTTGCTCCTCTATAGGGTGGTAGGCAATCTGCTTAAATCACAACAATTTGTTATTCCCAATAACTTTATAAACTTAAGTAAGCCTCCTCAATCAATTGTTGCATCAAGTTGCATAAACGAAAGACAAAGCCTACCATAAGACTGCAATTTCATACGAAATGCTCACCTGAGTATCCACAACATTATTCAATTTGATGCCAAAATGGAAGTACAAAGCTTACAAAATCAAATGTCCAAGCACAAGAACCGTGTGTCATAATGTATGTGAGAGTGGTTTAGATGCAAAAGCAAATAAAACCAGTTAGAGACCTCACTATCTCGTTTGCAATCATGAATAACTTTGGTGACGTACATAGACTCGAGTGCAGGCTTGCAAGCCTTTATGAGCATCTCACCTCCCTGAATGGCATCAACCAAATATATAGCATCTGGAAAAGCTAGCTGCAGATTGCACAATGCTTTGAATCATCAGAAAAGAACTCTAATTTTCCAAAAATATGAGTTCGTAGGTGGAACTATTAGAAACTCTACTCGATTACAAGCACAAAAACCTAAAGGACATTCAACATTCAATGAGCAGAAAGAGACTAAGGAAGCAACACAATATGGAAAATAGGATTCAAATGCTTCTAAACAGCATATATGAACTGGACACATAAAATTATTCCTACAATGGACAAGACCTACCACATTACTTCGTACATATATGGAAATGCAGACTCCTAGTGACCCAAAGTATCATAGAACAAGTTGCTTTGACACATACGAGTGAAAATGAAGTAAATCCCACTTGCTTGCTTAAAAGATAATCGAAACAATACTTTCTATTACTAATACCTCACTTCGAGACAATCTACAATCTATATATTCACATAATTTTTCTTTTCTTTTCTTTTACGCCAAGCAGCCTTCAAGGTAGTGTAAATTTAGTTAAAATCCTTTCGCGATGCATTGACAGGACAATACATAGAATAATGGCAAATCCCAATGCACCGCCACCTTAGCCGGCTTCTCGAATAACTTTTCCCATCCCCTGTCCATAAGCACGGCTCCACAAGACTCAACACAAAACCACCAAGCCAAAGGCAGCGAGAATTAGCCAACCGAATTAAAAGCAAGAAACTTCAGCGCTCAACAAACTAGGTTTTTCACACACTCAAGAGCTCCGTCACGAGCAAATTTTCTCGCGATTTGACACTATCACGTCACGTCACGTCACGTCACGTCACGTCACATCGTATCACATTTTCCTTCCTTCCGGCATTTCACTGGAATCAACATAGGTGAGGAAGAGGAAGAAACATCAACCTCGCCACCCTACAAACGAAGGGTTCAACTCGAGAGAACGATCGACTCCCGAAATCGACAGAGTGTTTAGCCAGATAGATACTTTCGTGAGAACGGCGGAATTCGGAGGATGATTGGAAGGCGGACTTACCGGGGTCCGGCGGCAGAGGGACCTGTGTCTGGGTCGGCGGAGGAGGAGGTGCGGAAGACCCTAGCTTTCTCTCTCTCTCTCTCTCTCCCTCTCTCTCGAAGCTGATCAAATCTCTTGCTTCGAAAAGCTCGTTTTCGAAGCTCGGCTGGGTACTTGCTCCAGTTGAGCATGGGTCCTATAGGGGCGAGTAGCCAGCCTCGGAGGTGTAAAATGGGTCGGGTCTGGGTCTTGGCAAGGACCAGCTGAGGCGTCGAGGACGGCGACGACGTCGACAAGGAGTTCGACTTCGCCTCTCTTCTCGGTCGTCCGGCAAAAATCACGACTCGCATCAGTCTCTCTCTCCGACGACCATCAGCCCTCCGACCCCGACTCCACTCCACCAAGCCTCCGTCGTTTTCCAGCAACGCGTTCGGCAATGGTCATCCAGAGATGATCCTTAGATTTTGCAAGACGAAGAGAGGGAGGTGTGAAGCGTGAGGTCTAAAATTTTGAAATAAAGAAAGAGAGAGGGTGGGGGAGAAGACGCCGAAAAGGAAAAGAGACAGAACGCGCGCGTTTGGAAAAAACTTTTTTCTCTTCTTTGTTTTTTCCACATCACTTGACACGTGTTAGCTTCTTAATGGAACAGATACGCCACGTAGGACAATGACATGGCAGTATCATACCACTGAATATTTTCTCCCTTTCTTCTGTGTCCTTTCCCCCTTTTCTTCTTTTTCGCAACTGTCAGAGGGAGAGTCACGGGGAAGAGCTCCCCTGTAACATCCTGAATTTTGACCCGTTATCGGGACCAATAAAGTGTATATTGATTCTCGTGTGATTTTAGTAAGTCTCGCCCGGACTTGATCAATCACGGGATACTAACCAAATGGGAAAGGCTAAGTAGGAACAGGTACGTGGACCGAGAACCCGATCGTGATGGAGCGCCGATTTCAACGAACGTCGAGGAAAATATTTTGAGCCAATATAGACCGATCTTAGGAAAATGACAGGTTGATATTGTCAGTAATGCACGATCGGATCGCGAGTGATTTCGCACGACCGAAAGTGCGCCTGACAAAGAAAACCCGATTTTAATCCAAACGATCGCGACCCCGGTGCTAGTGATAATTCCTCTCGTTCTCTCGAAATTGAGACTATCACGACTCGGACAATCTTAGGTCGATACGCGTAACACCTAAACAGCCGCCCGTTAGTAAGAGACCCTAAAACTGCAAAACGAGTAAATTAGATCGCGATATTGGACCCGAACTTCGATATCAAAATTTCAAGGGTAATTACGACTATTTTGCAAGACGGACGTCATTTTAGAGTGACCATTCATGTCTGGGACTAGTGCGGTTGAAAACTGAAAATTTGACGGAAATTGAGAAAATGACGATTTTGCCCCTGTGGACACCGAGGCCGAATTCGGAGGCCGTTTGAGGTTATTTTTCGCGGTTAAGGTCATTTTTGGGTGGCCACGCACATTTAGAGTAGTTTTGGACAAAAAGTGAAATTTCGACAAAAATTAGAAAATAATATTATTTTATTCCCGAAACTTCGCGGACGATTTTCGAGGGCTTAGAAAGTGAATTTTTCGAATCCGACTCCGTATTATGTCTCGCATGAATATTTAGGACCGGTATGGGCGAAAATTGAAATTTCGGTCCGGGACTGGAAAAGGACGAAAATGCCCCTAGGCTATTTTTGATTTATTCCGAATTTTGGATAATTTTGGGGTTTAACTATGGTTAGTGAGGCCAACTAGACTTGGTTAACCTTGGTTAAGGGACATTTGACCATTTTGCCCTTGCATTTGTGGATAAGGAGTGATCTAAGCCCTTGGATGAGGGGCATTTTGGTCCAAAACCTTGGATTTTTGACAAGTGGATCCCACTAACTCTTTTTGTTGACCACCCTTGACCTCTCTCTCTCGGCTCACGTCTCTCTCTCCCCGATCGTCTCCTTCGGCCGCTCCTACCTCGTCGTTTCAGCTTCGCCGGCCATTGTTCACGCCGGAACAGCTGCACCGCCGGAGCTGCTGATCCCGAGCCGCCGTGTGCCGCCCCCTGGCACCACCCAGCCCCCAATCGACCAGCCCTCCCTCTGTTCCGCCTCCCGCAGCCGCTGTTCCAACCGAGGTGAGAAGGAACGCCGCCGGTCTTGCCTCGCCGGTGCCGCGCTGCTGTCCACCGCCGTGCGCCGTCCCAGCCGGCCAGCCTCGCCTCACCATCCCCCTCTTCCCGTCCTCAGCCCCCTCACCTCAGCCCTCCCCTGTTTTTGGCCGAGTTGGGCCGTGAGCCACCGGAGCACCGCCGTGACCGCCGGCTTGCCGCCGGAGCGCCGCCGTCGATTCTCACCGCGAGTAGGTAATCGACCGCCCGCTCCCGTCGCCTCGAGTCAATTTTAGGCGAGTAAAATCCCTAATCCTTGAATTAACCTAATTGTGCAAGTTTAGGGGTTAAATTAGGATTTGTTTAGGCTAATTTGTGGCCTAATTAAGTGTAATTGTGTGTGGGATGATTAGGGGATTTAATTGAGGATTAATTAGGCCATTTAAATGTGGTTTAGGGCTGGAAAATGAGTGATGTTCAGCACTGTTCATCAAGATCCGAATTTGTATTAATTTGTCTAATGTGATCATTAAATGGATTAATGAATAATGACCTGAAATTAGGCATTGTGGAGGCCAAATGGGACTCGTTAGGACCTTGAGGGATGATGCCATATCCGTGGGTTTAATGGTTGAGACTGGTTGGTCATGTCGAGTCCTAAGTGGACTGGAATTCTGTAATGCTAAGTTGTGCATTAAGTGTCGAGTGTAAATGGACTAGAATGGAATGAGTTAGATGTGCCAATAATGTACTGTATGAGTAGAAATTGTGATTTATTATACTTGGCACACCGTGGCATGACAATTGGCTTGAGTCCCATGACATGTGAATTCACATCATGCTTTGAAAAGGCTGAATTTGAATACGTTGATGCACGTGTTTGATGTGAATAAACTGTGGCCTTCGGGTCGGGCCTTCGGGTCGTTATAAACTGTGGCCTTCGGGTCGGGCCTTCGGGTCGTTATAAATTGTGGCCTTCGGGTCGATATAATGGCAATTGTGTGCCGAGATGGTCTCTTGAGTATCTGTTCGACAGTTTGTACGTGATTATTGTTGATAAATTGCCTAACCTGCAGGGCTGGAGTAGAGAAATTGGGCTGTGGGCCCGAGTGAGTTAACATCAATTAATGTACTGGTTCAGTGATTTATGCATTTTATTTACCCTCCGGAGGTGCACGTTAGCCTAGTTTAGGATTAGGAATCATTACTTGCTGAGTTTTTCTCACGGTTGTGGTAAAACCGAATTTTCAGACCCCCGTCTGTAAGATGCCGAGGAAAGCCCCTCTTTTTGGATTCTCGCAGCGCATTCAACGATCTTCTAGTGTGCACCCTTGCGGAGATGGTTCAGCGTACATTAGATACCATTCAGTTGTATTTGTAAACGTGGGAGAGGATTATAGCGATACTCAAGAGTATGTAGCCTGGTGTTATAGGGGAGTGGATGGCGTGACGGGACCCCCGATAAGGACTTTTGATGTTCCAGTGGACGTAAACGGCGTTATGATTCCTCAGATGGCGAGTGGTGAAGTATCGGACCCTCCAACTTCCCTCAGCGTAAGTTTTCAGGATGAGACTGTGGATGGACCGGCGGTTATGGATGTGGAGGAGGAAGAGCAGCAAGTTATAGCCGTAGATATAAACCCGGTGGGCGACGAAGAGTTGGATTTTGAAGAAATGAATGTGAATAATGATGCCGCCGGAGAAATTGCTGAGGTTGGATCAGACGAGGAGATAGAATCTGAGGAGGACTCTTCTGAGGAGTCTTCAGCGCCATCCGATCCAGACTGAGACCCCTAGATTAGGTCCCAGTGTCAGCAGTAGAGGCTAACCCCTTTTTGACCGTTGCCTCTTCCCGATAGATAGTTATTATCCCTAGGCCACCGATCCCTTTTTGTTTCGTGGCCCTTTGATGTATCTTTTTGTTTGTAAATGGATAATGTATATATAAGTTTGTAAAGAATGTATATTTTGGCTTAGTCTTTTGTAAATTGTTATCTCTTGCTATTCATGGTTTTGTTTTAAATTGTCCGGGTGTATATATATATTATATACATATATATACGTTGTTTCCGCATGTGATGTGTTTATTCTCTGATTTGGGTTTTCGGGTCGGTGACGCAATCCTGGGAGCGTCGCACCTCATTTCGACCTATGCGCGGATGTTCATGCTTCGTGGGGTACGGGGCGTGACATCCCCTTTGTCTTCTCTCTCTCTCTCTCTCTCTCTCTCTCTCTCTCTCTCTCTCTCTCTCTCTCTCTCTTTTATAACAATTTTAAATAAATAAAAATAAAAAAGAAGTAAAATAAAGCAAAAATATGTTTCACTAAATCTATTAATGCAAATGCACCTAATATCTACATGCCACACAATTTAATTAAAATATTTTATTTATGGGTTAAAAATTAAATCCTAGTTTTTTATGCGATAAATCCTAAATGATTGGGAAAAATTTAGGTATCAACAATCTGACACATGCAATCATTATATTTCAGGGTCTATCAAAGTAAGGCTAAATTGCTGTTTAGCAGCCAGGTTGAGAAGCAGAAACTACTTCGTATCTAGCGTCTAAGAATCTCGGGGCATCTACAGATATAGCTCGGAAGTAACATGAGGCCGTAGTGTTAGAAAAGTTGTCTAAGACAAACTGAATGCACTCACAAAAAATTTATAAACACATATGCAAGTGTACAATCTCTGTACCACATGAGCGTCCAATGGCGGTGGATAATTTGCATCGATAGTGTCTATCCAGCTAAAAAGCATGTTGTGATAACCATATGGTTTCCCATTCATACTCTGTGCATACTCCCATGCTGCAGTCTCGTTAAATTCGGTTCCCATATCAGATGCAGTGGAAGCAATGCAATGCGGAGATTGGAGTCATCTTTGTTAAGCTCAAACTCCCACCATTCATGCCATGATAGCATAGCAATGATATCTTCTCCCTGCAATGACAAGAACAAAACAAAAATTGCATTATCTTCAACACTATGTTGGACTTCTGCAGCACCTGACCCCTTTACAAACACAAAGGAACAGAGCAACCAGCAATAACCCAAATGTGAACTTAAGTTTGTTAATCAAGGTCTACCTCAAGTAAAAGATGTCATTCCACCGAATTCCAACCATAATCATCATGAGTAAGTTGCCGTGCCGTGTATAAAGATGGTCTCGGAGTTCAATAGGAACAGCTTACACACACTGTATCATTCACTTACCGATGCCACAATAGAGCTTCTAGTAGGAGCCTAAATAGGATCTGTTCTAGGTCATCCTGAACCTGAAGCAACATGTTATCGTTAACTTACTCATACTCTCTTACTTCAATTGTATAATCGGCCAAATATGGAACAGAAAATAAGCGATAATCATGTCTGGTCTTGTTTCTGGAGGCTTTCTCCGGAAGGGCGTTCTCTATCAAATAAGATGATTTAATGTTTCTGGTGAGCAAAGAGCGCAAGCGCGAAGACTTTTATTGGGTTTAGCAACAATTAGTTGCATAATTGGCTTGACCAATGGCTTCCACTTGAATTGTTCTCAACTCCAACTAGGCTTGGGGAAGCCACTGGTCAAGCCATACTTGATGCGTGCAAACTGGATAGTTTACCGTCCATCCTTAGAATTGATTGACATTAGAAGAAATCAAGCAAATTGAAGAACTCGGGGGTGCAGCTGAGCCCGGGCCATGAAATTATGCTGTAACTGGACGAGCGAGTGGGAGGGAGGGAGAGTTTTATATGTGTATTGCTATCATGTGAAGCTTTGAATCAAAGTATAACAACTTGTCAATTCAATTTAAATGCAACCCATCACTTGCAAAGATCGAGGCAAACAATAAACTCACACAAATTGCTGCTTGTTAGAGGGCGGGAGGGAGGGAGGTGTTTCTGTGTTTCTATTGCATAAAGCTTTAAATCTTAGTATAATAACTGTCCCATGCAAAGATTGTGGCAAACAATAGACTCGCACACAAATTGCTGCTCGTAAATAAGTTCATTTGATTAGTGAACTTCCTTTGCTAGTGGGCTGAATTGGGAGATGGACAGTTATATCTGCATACATAAAAGCATCAGTTAATTTCAATCTCATGTACGAAAAATTGGGACCATTGCTTCTTATTTCTGAAGGGATGTATCGAGAACCGAAACAGAACGATCACGCAGAAAACAGAGAAAATAGACGATGCATGAATTTACCCAGGTTCACCATCGAATAGGGCTACGTCCTGCAAAGAGACTTCACTATATTTTTCGATTTACAGCCACTCAACTAGTTACAATGATCAGAAAAACAAGCAAAATATATATATACCCTAAACGGGCCCAAAACCTAAATCTATATGAAATCTCTTAATTTTACACCATACGGGCCAGCCCAAACCCGTTGAGGTTTCGGGAGCGCTGCCCCCGAGTCCCCGCCCGCTCACCGGCGAGCGGGACAGCCGTCCGCTGACCGGTCAGCGGAACCCCCGTCGGGGGGCGCTGCCCCCGAACCCCCGCCCGCTGACCGGGCAGCGGGGCACCCGTGTCGGGAGCGCTGCCCCCGAACCCCGCATTCCACACGCATGGGTCACATGTCGTCGGACAACACTTCAGTTTCCCTAAGCTCACGTGGGCGTACCCGGTGTGAGAAACAAGGGTCCCCGAAGTATTCGCCAACTCCAATAATTTCGTCCATGTTTTATTTAACGAATTACCAAAATTATTTCCAAATTGTGAGTAGGATGCATAGGAGGGGCAAGCATGTATTTGTTTAACACTTTCCAGCGTTTTCTTCTTCTTTTCTCCAAACTACAGAAAATCTAAGATGTAGCAACAAATTATGTGATGCTAGGAGTTTGTAAACTTCCAAATAATCAAATTGGACAATTACTTTGGGTTTTGGGAACTATTGACTCTTGAACATCTACCTACCTACCTATCTATATATATATACCTATCTAGCCATATATGTATAAAACTTTCAAATAAAGCTCGCGTGAGGTAGAGGTTGAGCCGCGTGGCTGGCGCACTCACAAGGGAGCTTGACTCATAATTTCACTTTTCACGCTCACTTTACCAAATCTTTTATCCTAACAAATCTCCAATTCTGCGTCTCATACTTGTTATGAATCTATGATTTCACATATATATATATATTCATATAGGCTGAAATTTTGAGTTGGTAGGACTAAATCCTGCATCCGAGTCATTGATAGGAAAATTAAGCCGGGCTTGAGTATAAGAAGCAAACATCGCTAACTACAGAAAAGTAGTTTTTAACCTGAAGAGCAAAATTTGAGCATTGTTTCCTGTGTTTTCAAAAGAAGAAGTTCCTAAGGTCTTGCATGTTGTTACCCTGTCACTTGAAACATATCTGTTCACTCTTCTGTGGGATACAGGGGAAATGCTGAGTGCGACATCTAAATTATGGGAGCTTGTTGAGATTCTACCTAATAAAAAGTGGAAGTGTAAGTTCTGCGGGTATGAGTATGACGGAGGTGGGACGGGGATCATGGCCCACTTTGCTGGAGTTGGAGGTTACGGGATTCAATCAGAAGCCCTGAAAGCGTTACAGGGAGAAAAAGTGGTGGAATTGAGCAACAGACAAGGCAATGTTGAAGAGGGTCTGCATCAGCCCGTAGCTGTGAGCAATGAAGATGCTTCAAGAGAGACTTCAATCGCAGCAATGCCGTACCTGAGCTATGGTGCAGGTTCATCAGCCTCTCTTCCATCGCCTGAGACGAATTTGCCCAATCAGTCGCTTCCTGCTTTAACCAACATGCCACGCCCACTAAATGCCGAAGAGGGAGAACCCAATATAGAGGTTCCACATGGTATGTGCCCATCTCTAAATTTTCCATAAGTTGAAGCTGGTGCAGGCCGCTTAATTTGTCTTCTAATCTTCACCTAAGAATAGGGATATAGGCAGGATGCTCATATTTCTTATAGTTATAGAGAAACAGAAAATAGTCAGGAATTAATAGGAAGAGAGGAGTTTAAGAGCCGGTCATTGATAATCACTAGATCTTTGAAAGTGAAAAGACTTGTTTTGAAGTGTGTGGCATTCAAATCTTGGAAAGCCATGGCTCTCCCCATCCCGTCTGATCTCCTACACCTACGCGAGCATTGGCTTTTAAAGTAATGAAAAGAGTCATGTGAAGAGAGAGGTGAATATGATGTTGGTATCATACAAAGCTTTAAATCAGAGTATAATAACTTGTCAATTCAATACGAATGTGATCTATTACATGTAGAGATCGAGGCAAACACTAAACTCGCATATTTGATCTGTGAATTTCTTTGCTAGTAGGCTGACTTTGGAGATGGACATTTTCATTAGCACACATAAAAGCGTCAGTTTAATTTCAATCTCATGTACCATGCGCCCAATCCCGAAGTTGGTTCTATACATATGAGCAGCTACGAGAAAAATAAATGCAATGGCCAAATGACTTTGGTGAGAGCTTTGTGGCCGTCGCCCCGTCGGCCCTCATCCAGCGGCCAGCGACGTCCCTCGGTTCTTTGAACCAAAAAAGAAAAAAAAAGAAAGAAAAGAAAATAAAAAGGAAAAATAAAGATAAAAATACAAAAAAAATATTAAAATTTGTTCACATCAGCGTTGGCTGGCATCCACGCCAGTAATTTACGGTCAAAATTAGCCGGATGGATTCAATTGGCAAAATTTGAAAAGATTTAGGGCTCAATTGACAAAATTAAAAGGTTTAGGATTGAATTGACAAAAGTGCAATATGTTTATGACTTTTTGGATAATTTTCCCTAATTATATTTCAAATTACCACTAATCACGTGATTTTGGATCGGGCGCATTATTATTAATTGCCATACATAATGTAAAGTCGGATAAGATTGGATCAATTATTTCGGGTTCTTGGTTTCGAAAATAGGTAAGGGACAAACATCTCAAGCCCAGTGTTCATCAGACTTAAGATATGACTAGGATTCCGAGTCTGCAGGGATGACCACATTGCAATGGTCGTTTGAAGAAACAGGTCCATGTTGAGACAGAGCGAAAGATGGCGAAATCATTAAGCTGGTGGTGCTGCTTAAGAATGGAATTCACTGTCGTGGAGATGGTCGTTCACGCTTCCCAGCCATGGTGGAGTGCCACTTCTTCACAGAGAGGTCCCTCTCGAGGACAATCTGCTGAGTGCCGTATAAACCACCCTGCGAGATTAGAACGCACAGAATTGATGACCGGGGTAGAAAAGCGAAAGGTGAACGGCATTCATAATTCTTTACCTCAAAATAAATCGGACACGGGCAAATTCCAGTATGAAGAATCATACAGTTCAGATTACTTTGATAGGAGGCAAAGGGGGTTTGGGATGGACAGCGGTCAGGAGTCAGGACCAAGCAAGATGGGAGGAAAAAAGGAAGAAGACTAAACGGAGTAAAACAAACTACTGACCTCCCGGCTTGCATCGCCAACTTTGTGAAGTGTTACACACTCACCGCATCTAAGAGCTCCACCTGCAAATTCTACCTGCAAACACTGAAAGTTCAGACATACGACTGTGTCAAGCCCTGTCAGTCTGTCTTGCTCATTGGGTAAAAAGCCATCATCACTACTAATGTTGGAGAAGCAAAGCCATGTTAGCTGGCTTGGAACTGTTTGAAATCTGCCTACTTCAAATCACCAAGAAGTTCAGATTTATATGGCAGTGCTGAAGTTGACAGAGGAAGCAATTAAAGACAACACTCCATTTTCTGTCTTTCCAACTTCAGCATCGATCCAAGCTATTTCATAATCCCCTAGCTGTGTAATCCATCAACATCATACACTCAAACAAGAAAAGAAACAGGGCGATCAAGTTTTATGAAGATGAACAAAAACCTGAGCTCACCTTCTTAAAAAGCACATTCCTCATCAATTTCTCAGAAAGTTGCACCAAATTGTCACAAAACAAGATTGAGAAGACACACTTGCAGCAACACAGTAACTCAGAATGCATAGCATCTCTTAAAGGTACCTTATAAGAACATAAATCAGACTGACATCAATTGTTTCTTTGATTTAAAGAGCATAGACTTGAGGGAAAACATTTTTCAAGCCGTGTTGCTTCAAATGCTCTGTTGCCTTGGCTGATCCTTGCACCATACCTCCAAAAAGTACATTAACTTACTTTGCAAGATCCCAGTTAGCTTTAGCGGTTGTTTAAAATCACAACGCTTTGTTTCTGAAAGATATAGAAGATCCGGTATATAATTGCTGGCGACAACAGAACTAAGACTTACAGGTGTCTAAGTCAAAGTATCCGGCAACTCTTTGCACAGCCCTCTGGAAAGATTCTTTCTTTCTAAGATGTAATTCACATCTTTAATTTACTTTTTTTTTTTTAAGGAAAAGGACATTTCAACACATAATTTCAATGATTGAAATGTGTTTGCACAATGGATTTAGAAACAAATGACCATATTTCTTCCTTCCTCTTCAGCTTTTGAAACTAGGAAGTACCATAGGATTCTGATTATTTGCTTGGTGGGTTTCCTTTTGTCCCTCTTATCTGACATCATTGAGTAGGCCGCTAGACATGATCCCGTGGCTGAGGGGCAACGATCCCCTATTTTACAAGAGGTGATCAAGGAAAGAATAAGCACGGAAATTGTGCATCAATCAGAAATCTTTAAAATGTACAAAGAGTGCCTTGGCCGAAAAAACGAAGCAGCGAGCACTATTGCCATTATTACTCATTCTAGGTTTAAGGGAGAGGGACGGTGGGAGTATTTTTTTTTTTCTAATATTTGAACAACGCCATAGCGAGAAAATTTCAATTAAAAAAGCCATTTAGCGATCCTTTCAAGCTATAACAAAGGAAACTAACCAGGGCATAGCAAGGGCCCAATTGCTAGTTTCAAAGTGATACAGACACTATGCATAAAACCGGAGGAATCGTTCAAGTGAAGACGGGGCAAGGGGATCATCCCACTCCAGCGACTCCCATGTTTGCCGATTGTCTATCTTAATCTCTCGAAGAAGAGGCGGAGGAGATGGGAGGCCATTATCTAGCACGGGCAGCTGCAGAGGAACGCTCTTGAGGTGAGGACATCCTTTCACATCAATCTGCCAGATGGAATCGCAACTCATGGTCCCATCACATATGCTCTCCAGTTCCGGAAGATCACTTAGAATCAAGCTTGTTAAATTTGGAAAGGAGGAGTGCGTCATGTTGGGAACAGTGCCTATGATCACCTTCATGCCCTTGCAGTCATCGACCGTTATCTCTCGAAGCAAAGGGATGTGGAGCAACATGTCTTGCGTCAGCACCCACTTCATGCCGTTG
Organism: Syzygium jambos; assembly: GCA_031216235.1. Classification (NCBI taxonomy): domain Eukaryota; kingdom Viridiplantae; phylum Streptophyta; class Magnoliopsida; order Myrtales; family Myrtaceae; genus Syzygium; species Syzygium jambos. Next base: position 4,228,279 of record CM062225.1, on the reverse strand, counting down.
CATCCTTTTATCGAAAGAAAATTAAGAACACAAGGGGCACCGCTTGGCAATGGCCCACTTATTATCTCCTCTAATTTCTCACAATTTTTTATTTTAATGTTATACAGATTTGGAAGAAGAGTGGCCAGCCACTTCCATTCCACCGCTCTCTTCATTTTAGGACACTCGGACACTTCCACACGGTATAGGCTGGGCGCAGCTAGCTTGATCCCCTCCAGTTCCTCTGAGCCCTCGATTTTAAACGATCGTAGAAATGGAAGCCCCTGCCCCTCCTCCAAGAGATTCTTCTTCTGTATGATCCCATAGGCAATCCTTTCTTAATTTATTCAATATGGTGTTGCCCTGGTCATGCAGTTCTTGCCGAGTGCCAATTCCATGTAACAAACCCTTATCTATGAAAGACTCTATCAACTTTATTTCAGCAGGAAATTGTTGAGATTTCAAACAAAGTATTAAATGCAAGAAACACTCTTGCACTTGAGGATCACCCAAGTTCATGTAGCTGAGTTTCAATCTCTTGAACACGTCAAGTTCCGCCATCGAGCCTTCTAATTTCCACAACATACCTTTCCATTCGTACACTTCCTCTAGTCCCCTCATGCGAGTAGCAATCTCAATGATCCCAAGTGGCAACCCTTCACACCTGCCCACAATGGACCTCGCAATTTCTTCAACTTCCGGAGGAAGTTCTCTTCCAAAGCAAAGTTTCTCTAAAAATAAGCTCCAACTATCAGATGGATCTAGAAGTTCGATTTTGATTTGCTTTTGGCAAAGCATCTTATGACATACATCTAGTGATCGAGTTGTCAATACCAACTTAAGGCCACCCTTTTCAACTGGAATTCCCACATCCTCAACTTCGAAGTGCATCCACAAGCCGTCTAAAACTAATACAGCTCTTTTCTTCCTCAAATGCTTATCCAGTATGCACGCCCTCCACTTCACGTCCTTATACTTTGAGAGATTGTCTAGACCGACTGCATTGGCAATCTCATCTTGTCGTTCATAGACGGTAAATTCTTGAGGTACAGCAATCCAGAATACATCATTGAAGGTAGGATTCTCAAAGAGTACTCTGTTATGGACATGCATTAAAACGGTTGTCTTGCCAACTCCCCCTATTCCATAAATGCCAATGATGAAAATCTCATCCTCCATCAAATAGTCGCAAATTTCTTTGATTTTATCCTCACTTTCATCGCCTACTAGCTTTGTTGTTAGCAGTGGTGAACTTTTCTTACATCCTGCAGCTTGTGTCGTTCCTTTTTGGAAGCTACCATGGCCTAGAATCTCTTCAACTTCTTTGCTCAAGTCATCCACTCGAGCTACTTGTGGCGAAGAAAGAGATTTGCCTTCTCGGAAGGGTTGCACCATACTCCAGTATTCTGCTTTTATCCTGGTCGCTTTTCTACACCATGTCTCCAACTCGTCCATGTCTGCTTCTCGGTTGCTTAGTTCTTCCAGCTTTCTTTTCAGAATTGGCATATTTTTGTTGACAAGCCCACAAATATTTGGGTGACTACCTCCTAGTGCATCATCTGTGCTCGTATCGGACATCAAAGAAGTAACTAGAGTATTTTAACATGAAAGAAGAAATAATCGATTATGGCGAAATGAAAATTTGATAAAGGATTAAGGGTGCAAATAAAGAATCACGAATTACGGGGGTTGTACAGGCACTTGCCTTGTTGCTGGGCTTCGTCTCTTTATGGTTGAGAGACATTGGGTTTAAATTCCACTTTAGGTTTTGGGTGTGCTGGGTTAACTTGCTTTTAGGTTTGGGTTGGGCCTTTTGGCTCTTTGGATCGTATGGATGGGTTGAACTGATATATGGGTCTGCATGGGAAGTGGTTCTCCGGTTCTCCCTATATTTTACATCAATATATTATGAAAATTGAAATACGTGTTTTACCATAAAGTACCCGTCGTATTTCATAAGAATCTCTCTTTTAAACAAAATAAATGTGGAATTCTTAATCCATACTTTATACTATGTAAAATATAGGTACTCGATAGCCGTTAGCCATTATGTGACATAGAGAAATTTAATATGAAACTAACTACATTACTCTTATATTGAGAGAAAACAATAAAAATCTTCCAAATAAATAGTTTATTGGAAGGGTTACAAAAATTGTTAGAATTATAAATAATTGCTAATTTGCAACATTAAAAATCACTAAAATTAACATTTTTTTTCTTGGACGAAACTCATGATATTGAATGAGGCAAGCACAAATTCTAGGTGCAACAAAATGAATGAAGAACGCAAGAAAAGTACCACTTGCAAGGAGAATGGTAAATCTGTTGCAATTTAGAGTTCTATATGTCACTCTTAGAGGCAGTCCTTAAAAAAAAATCCTGTTATTATATATTTATATAGATGCTAACATCTATATACCCATTCTTTTAAAAAGTTCAAGCATTACAATATTACAAAAAGTTGGATCGACCACATAAGCCAAAAGTAAAAGTCACCGTAACCAAACCGTTAATTGAATCTAGCTTGAAATTAAAATTGAAAAAAGAAGATATACCGCATTTCCACATCTAATGTACAAAAACTCATGACACAACTGCTAAAGAGCTATAATTGCCTTCAAATTGATCTTGGATTGGTGGGTGGCCCATTTGAATGCCACTCACATGTGACGAAATCCAATAGCACTAAGATAAACTGAACCACATACGATTGATGGGTTGGAGGTAAGGGATGACAATCTTACGTCCCGTATCCTCCTTAGTGTCTCAACAATTTTAACCATACTTAGGGTCTATTTGTTTATAGGAAAACGAATTTATCATTTTCGGAAAATCATTTTCCGACTTTCTAGTGTTCGGATGACGGACAACGAATCGATTTACGAAAAACGTTTTTTATGAACCGAAAACAACAAGTTTAAATTGAGGAAAAACAACTTCTCCTTTTAGTAAGAAATAAATCACTTTCCCTTAACCACCAAATAAATGAAACTAAACATTTTCCTTGAAAATGATTTTCATGGAAAATATTTTCCTCTATCATGGAATTTTCAGTGCAACAAATGCACCCCTTATTCATAAATAAGAAATGAAAGAATATTCATATTTCATACAACTTTAGGTTAAGATGATTGAAATACAGTAGTGGATAGATGATTCCAAACAAAAGGGTAAGGTCATTGAATGTATTGCTAGTTAAAGGCTCACATAGGTGGCATTTGAGTGTGTAACTCATCAATCAAAGGATGATTAGGAGTTAAGAATGAATCATTGAAAAAAGAAAATAATTTATTGTAAGCTGTCATTGAGAATACTTATCTGTGCAGGTGGTAAATCCTGTGGACTTCTATTTAATAAACGTGGTATCTTTCTTCTTGTTTTTTGCTAAAATGTGGTATCTTTCTTACATTGATGCGTGCGTGTCATTTGGATAACATGGGAGTTGAAGTTAGCTTTTCGATTATTAAAATACAATATAAGAAGACTTATCCATAAAGCCTACAAACATAACTCACGTTAGTTGTTCTCTAATCATATGAAAATAAACTTGCGGATAAGATTTTTGACGAAAAATGAATAATTTGTAAAATATTTTTCTAAAAATAATCACTTCTATCACTTACAAAAATGAAGAAATGAAAAAAAAATTCATTGTCCAAGAAAATGTTTTGACATTAATTGTGGTCGATAATAAAATATTTTTCATTGAATAATTATTTCAAGCAATACAATCAATTACTTTTAGGAAAACGTTTTTCAAATTATTCATTGTTTGTGAAACAAACGAAACCTATTATGCAAATCTCATTTTTAAAACACCTTGTCAGGGCTTTCCTTGTTCTCTCATCCCTATTTCAAACTTCCTACATAATATTATATTCTAGTGGTTGCTCATATAATGAAAGAAGAAAAAAAGACCGCCAGGAAAAGATGCCATTTTTTCATGAAATATAAAAAAATAATGTCTTCTCTTACATATAATGGAAGAACAATATATATATATATATCTTCAGAGAAACATGTCATTCGTTTAGATGGGAAATAAAAAAGAGTTTTGAGAATTCAAACAATTGAAGCTAAAGTAGCCACTTTCAAAAGGACAAAAAAGAAAAGCAATGACCAGAGTAAAAGAGTCAAACTTGAAAAAGAGGATTTCTCACTTATATCTCTCTTTTAGATAACAATAGATTATATTAATTTTATATATTAATACTAGCAAAGATGCCATCTATCTAGAGAATTATCATTTTCAAGGAACGCTATACTTATCACATTTAGAACCACAAACAAAAATCATATGTTTATGCTAACTTATTTTCTGTCATAATATATCTTAGCATCCGTTGAGAAGCGATTTATTCAAATTTTAGGCTCATCTAGTACTTTTAAGTTTGATCAAATGCACGATTAAAGTTAATTCCTATTTTTGTGCAATTGATAGACATCAAAGATTTATATGAACTATTTTTTTTATATAGCACTATATTTTCAATCACTAATAGTATTCAGCAAAAAACACCAGTAATTTGAACTCTTCATTCGTAGTTTTATTTCCAATTAAGGTTTCGTGTTGTTAATTTTCATGAGATGTGTTGCTTGGCCAAGAACTATGAGATAAATAGGTACACGTCGGACTCGTTGAGGGGGAAACAAGGGAATTTCAACTACTATGAAGTAGTCAAGTCAATGCCAGTCCTCTCAACACATTTAAAATATTCTGAAATACATGCTTGCCGCTTTTGTGCATCCTCCTTTTTAATTTAGAAGTACTTTTGGTAATTCGTTAGGTAAACATAGATGAACTATGTAATGATATAAATGTCCATCTCCGAAGTCAGCCAACTAGCAAAGAAAGTTCACTAAAATCAGGTGAACTTATTTACAGGCAGCAATTTGTGCGACAAGTTGTTATACTTTTAATTTGTAGCTCCTGTGTTTCACACTACTCTTATCATTTGTTTAAAAGCGAATGTTCTTATGTAGGTGATCTAAGGGGGTAGAGAGAGCCATGGCTTTTCTAGATTTGAATGTCACCCTTCAAAGCATTTGTCTGCTCATTTTCAAAGAAGCATTAGTTATCATTGACCGACTCTTATCTAACTCCTCTCTTCCTATGAATTCAGGTCTATTTTGTGTTTTCCATTACTAATAGAAATCTGAGCGTCCTGCCTGCATCCCTATTCTTAGTTAAGGATTAGAAGACAAATTAAGCGTCCTGCATGAGCTTTAACATATGGTCAATTTGGAGAGGCACATACCGTGTGGAACCTCTGTATTGGGTTCTCCCTCTTCTGCATTCGCTGGGTGTGGCATGTTAGTCAAAGCTTCAGGTGCGAGCTCCCCGCCGCTGCTGGGATAACTCAAATTCTGCGGCTGAATGTTAGAATCACCAGCTTGAGACTGAGGGGGTTGTGTCCAGAATGAAAAGTCTCTCTGTGGGATCATGTTTTGAGCAGGAAGAGACTGACTGGGCACATTCGTCTCATGCAATGGAATAAAGGCTGATGAACTTGCACCTCCAGTGCTTACGGCATCAAAGCTCAGGTTCGGCATGGCAGCGAATGAAGTCTCTCTCCAAGCATCTTCATCGCTTACTGTCACGGGCTGATGCAGACCCTGTGTAAGGCTAGAACTGATTAAAGGAAGGTACGATGACCCTAGGACATTGCCTTCCAATCTGTTGCTCGACTCCGCTGGTCCTTTATCCTTTAACGCTTTTCGGGCTTCTGATCTCACTTCCCTATCGACGACATTGCAGCCATGAATCCCATATCCTCCAACTCCAGCTAAGTGAGCCTTGATCCTGGTCACACTTCCGCCATACTCCTTGTTGCAGAAGTTACACTTCCACTTGTTGTTCTGCAGGAACTCTGCATAATCCCGAAAGGAGTCCTTCTCTCTGGGCATTTTCCCCTGCATCCCACAAAAGAATGAGCAAGCTATGCTTCAAAGTATGATGTACCGACAGAGAAGACCTTGAATCCTACCGGGAGTTTCGCGGATATTCACTCAGGGGCTTTGGGGAGGGCAGAAGGGGCCCGTCTCTCTGGGCTTTGTCCCTGTATCCCACAAAAGGATGAGCACATATGTTTCAAATGGTAACGTAACAACAAGGAAGAGCGTGAATGCTACCAGGAGTTTCACGCCTACTTAGGGGCTTTGGGGAGGGGAGACGAGCTCTTTTTGGGTAAAGGAATGGCCTCAGGGCGTGGAAGATGTTCAATTAAGTTTGGACTTCTTTAGAGAAAGGCCCTACTACGGTGACCCCAGCCTCAATTCTAGCCAAATTCTCTTTTCATCCTCGCACCTGAAGAAAACATGTTTGGTTGGGTGCTGGAAACTTTCTTCTTTTGAAAACACAGGAAACAGATTTCAAATTTTATTCTTTAGACTGAAAACTACTTTCTGTCGTTTGCAATGTTCTCCTCTCTTTGGAAAAGCGTTTTTCTTTTTTGTTCACTGTTCATGCTTGTGCTCTCTCTCTCTTGGGCAATTTCTCAGTCACCGTGGCCTTGCTGCGCTTAATATGGTAGTTCGTCCCCTGCAAGCGCCATTCCATCGTTGCTGGTTAAAGTTTTCAAGAGACTGCAACCTCATTTGCAAATCCACCCTCAATGAGCTCAAAATCTTGACCTTGACTCCGCTTTGCAGCAAAATTTGATGGCCCAGTCTCAGCTGCACCCTCAAGTTCTTCCATTTACATGAATTCTTTGATTGTTAATTACTTCTAAGGATACACGGTAAACTATTCAGTCTGCAAGCATCAAGTATGGCTTGACCGGTGGCTTTCAGAGCTACTTTAAGTTGAGATTTGCAATGTGGTTCAGACATGGATCTATAGCATTCTGACCAAGCGCTTGACTGACCATTCAGCTGATTATGTAATTTATTTTCTTCTGCTCACCGGAATCATTAACTATCTAATGTAATATAGATCGCATTCCGAAAAAAAAAAACACTCCAAAACAGTCGTTTCCAAAACAAGACCAGACATGATTTAGGTACGAGTTAGTCACCACAACTCTTCATGTTCAATTTTTTGTCGGTCGAAGTCCCAAAAAAGCGCACGAGAGATCGATAAAACAGATATATACGAGTGAGGATGATATGATACGTACCAGAAGAAGAACTAAAGTCGCTCTTGATATTCCGAGGCACAGATCGCGATTACCATCTAAGAATCCAACCGAGAGTTTGGCTTTGTCTGCCCCAGTACAATTTTCACAGGAGCAAAAAGCAAGAGGCCATGGTAGTCAAACAAAAAAAGGTTTGCTGGCGAAGAAATGGTGGAGGTCCGGCTTGGGCAAAGTCAAACAAAAAGATTCGACCCAAAAAAAAAAGTCAAACAAAAAGAGGTTTGCTGAATGCGTTTGAGAAAAAAAAAAAAGAAATAGAGACTTGGCCCTGGTCAAAGTCTTCCACCGCCGTTTAGCCCCTATGAAGTAATTAATAATAATAATAATAATAAAAATCTCAGTTCAGCATCACGCGACTCAGCGACATTATTTGGTGTGACCTTTTAATTGGGTGTGATTTGAAAGTAAATGGTGGAATTTGATTACATAATTATACTATTTGTGTACGTAATAATAAAATGTTGGCTAATTTACGATCCAGTGCAGGAAATTTTTCTATAATCAATTCTATGACTGACATACATGAAATTTTGATCGGACTGGATGGCTGATAAAACATTTGATCAAACAATAAAATTTCCATGCATAAGTGCGTAGGAGCATAAACGGCCATAAAAGTGTTTCCACGTTCTTAAGCTTTGTTTCTTCTGCTGCCTACACTTTCTCGATGCAAAATGTTGCAAATTCACCAAAAAAGGATCAAATTGTCTTGGTGATCTCAGCTTTCGTTCATGAGGAATACGATGTGATTCACAAAAGCCATCCATGTAACATCGATTCTAATCTCTTCAAGTAAGATATAATCTATAACAGTTAAGAAGGAACTACAGTTTTCAACCGTCTTAGGGTACCAATAATAAGAAAATAATTATGGATAAAGCATTGCACTTGCTAACCAAGCAGCTAAAGCTCCTCTGAAGAGACTGATTACTGCTTCACGATTAAACTAGACACTTGCTTTTCTAGCTCAAAACAAAAGCCAGCATAAATTGCACATTCAAACTTGACTTCCAGCACCTTTCATCAACGATTGCTTTCGCGATAGAGAAATTGGCCATGGTTATGCAATAGAATTCCAATTGCTCATCCATTTCCGTCACTAAGTTTAACTCACAAGAAGTTAGATGCAGAAGCTGCTCAATCCCCAATCCATTTACCGACGCAGCTTTCTTTAGCATCGTGAAACGAGAAAAAATTGTTTCCTCGGAAGAGAGGAGGATGACAATTATCTATCAAGAATTCTGCTGACTCTGGCTACTCGCTATGGAAAATCAATCCATGAGATTTGATCACTGGAGATCAACTCCGTGGACCCCAATTCCACTACCCCGCCAATCGTGGGCATGCAGACCATGCTCTGCAGCCCGAAAATCGTGCCCTGTTCTGCCCTCTCGCAGCCGCAACTGGCAAGCCCGTCCGCTCCGGACACCCAAATCGGGGCCGAACTGAGCAAGGCCTGGCCGGGAAGCCCGTGGCCGTTCACGAATGACTGTGTCATTGACACAAGGAAGAACCACTCCGTGTCGGTGACTTCCTCATCAATGGCTTCCTCCTCGATGTTGGGGTCTGACCCTCTGATCAGCGAACTGAGCTCGCGTAGCACACGCTTGCGATGTTCCTGTTCCCCAGCAAAGGAAGTGCTGACCTTGACCCTTTTGTTGGGCTTATTGTCCTCGCCCTTGTACCCATCGCCAAAGCCGAGGACTGGCACCGGCAGGGATGATGACAAGGCGGCAGATGTAGGGGGTAAGTTGTCATAAGAGGACTCCCAGAAGACGGCATAGGTCCAGCCCTCTTGGAAGATGGACTCGATCAGGGTCCGTAGGCACTCCTGGTTGAAGGCCGGCACAGAGGGAGGCGGGATGTTGGCAACTGGAACTGTTTTGCTGCATCCCGCGAGTGTCTTCGACTCTATTCAGAATCTGTCACGAAGTAGAATTTCTTCAACTTCTTTGCTCAATTCTTCCACTCGGGATAACTGTGATGTAGAAAAAGGTCGTCCTTCCTGAAATGCTTGCAATACACTCCAATATTCTCCTTTTATTCTTTTCACTTTGCACCACCGTGTCTCCAGATTGGCCATGTCTGCTTCTCTGCTGCTTAGTTCTTCCAGCTTTGTTAGGAGATGAGGCATATTCTTGTCGATGACCATGCCGCTGCATGGTGGTAGACTCTGAAGCGGGCCATCACGTGTCCTCGCATCTGATATCAATGTGTAGAAATATTCACTTCGAAATGTCAATGAGGAAAAGAAAGCTCTGTATGGACGTGCTCACCACTGAATGAACGCAGCCACCTAGTCCGCATCACACACTGTTTTTTTTTTCACTTGATCTATTTTTTTTTTACATATAGATGTTATATCTCATCATGGTAAACTAACAGATTGATCCTCTTTATATCTGATCATGGTAAACTAACAGATTGATCTTCCACTTTATAAGTTAATTGGACTTAATTCAATGCAACCATAAAAGAATTTTAAGCACCCTGGCCATTCCTATTCTTAGGTAACAAGGATTAGAAGATAAATCAAGACATAAGAAATCAGCGGCAGCACGAGCTTCACCAGGTATGGTGAATTTGGAGATGCACATACCTTGTGGAACCTCCGAATTGGGTTCTCCCTCTTCCGCATTCAGACCTAGAGAGCTGATGTCATCTGGGTTTAGAAAGGGTATGGTAGTGAATGAAGTCTTGGGTTGATGCTGGTCCTGTGTAAGGCTATTGCCTCCTGATCCGTTGGTCGACTCCACCACTCCTTTACCCTTCAACGCTTTTCGGGCTTCCGATCTCACTCTACTGTTGACGTCCTTGCAGTCATCGATCCCATATCTTCCAACTCCGGCTAAGTGGGCCTTGATCCTCGTCGCGCCTCCAGCATACCGATTCCTGCAGAAATTACACTTCCACCTTCTGTTCGGCAGGACCTGTACATGCTTCCGAAAAGGGTCCGTCTCTCTGGGCATTTCCCCTGTATCCAACACAAGAACAAGCAGATGCGTTTCAAAGGATAACGTATCAACAAGGAAGACCATGAATCCTAGCAGGAGTTTCACGGATAGTTTACTCGGGGGATTTTGGGAGGGGAGACGAGCTCTTTCCGGGGGAAGAATGGCGTCAGGGTAATTAAAGTTTGGACTTCTTTAGAGAAAGGCCCTGCTACAGTGACCCCACCCTCAATTCTAGCCAAATTCTCTTTTCATTCTCACACATGAAGGTAACATGTTTGGTTAGGTTCCGGAAACTTTCTTCTTTTGAAAACACCGGAAACAGATCTCAAATTTTGCTCTTCAGACTGCAAACTACTTTTTGTTGTTTTCACATAAGAGTTTTTCTGATATCGTCTAAATTAATTGAGATTATACTTTAATATTTTACGGGATTGATTTAATAAAGTAAGATTTAAAGATCTTTATTTAGTCTAATATGGGACTGGTTAGTATTGGCCGAGTAAAGCTTAGCCTGTGACAAGAGCGTTTGTGGCTTAAAACTCTACAAACAGTATTCAAGTCTCTCCTCTAACCTGATGCACAAATAATCTCACATAAGAAGCAAACACCGAGGGACAATCTCATTGAGCCAGTGATTTAAAGGGAAGATCATCTTTATTCAGCATCAAGAGCGATTGATTCTAAAACAGGTGTGCAAATCCCTTTTACTTAATTACCGTGTTCTAAATTATAGTTATGGAGATCTTGGGTGCGTTTTCCGGGCCAACATTTCAATGTTCTCTCTTTGCAACCGCAATTTTCTTTCTTGTTCCCTGTTCATGCTTGTGCTCTCTCTCTCTCTCTCTCTCTCTAGGGCAATTTCTCAGTCGCCATAGCCTTGCTGCGTTGAAAATCGTAGTTCCTTGGCTGCAAGCGCCATTCCATCGTTGCAAGTTAAAGTTTGCAAGCGAGTGCAACCTCAATTGCAAATCCACCCTCAACGATCTCAAAATCTCACCCTTGACTCCGCTCACAGCAAAATTTGATGGCCTGGCTCAGCTGCACCCTCAAGTTCTCCCGTTTACATGAGTTGTTTGAATGTCAATTACTTTTAAGGATGCCCAATAAACTCTCCAGTTTACACGGATCAAGTATGGCTTGACCGGTAGCTTCCAAAGCTAGTTTGAGTTGAGATCTACGGTGGGGTTCGGACATGGATCTGTTGCATCAGGGACCAAGCTTGTCTGGCCACTCAGCCAATTACGCAATTATATTCGATAAAGCAACAAAAGTCTTTGCTCGCCGGAAAAATTAACTATCCTATCTAATAGAGAACACATTCCAGAAAATAACTCCCAGAACAGTTGTTTCCAAAACAGGACCAGATATGATTTTGGTATGAGTTAGTGCTTAAATTACTGTTCTATATCGGGCCGATTAAGCAAATGAAGCGTTCGTTGTTTCTCACAGATATAGCAGATCTGGAAATTTAAGTACATTTCAAGGTTAATATCCTACAATAAAGCAAAGATACGTACAAGGAGGAGGACTAAAGCTCCGGTCCATTTGCTGCACAAACGAAGGCAAGGAATAAAAAACCTTCTGATAAAGTACGTGTAGTCAGGTCTTAAAGGGCATCTAATACCCTACTAAGTGTTTCTGGAAGGTAGAGAAGGGATCCAGACCATCTTGGGGATGGCAGAGCATACTTATGGGGAGAACATCAATTGAAGACCGGGTCATGTGATCAGTAGGAAATGGGCAGAACATTAACATTAGGAAAGATAAGTGGCTAAAAAGGGGACCTATAGGGGGACCGGCTAATGCAGGGGACCCTAAAAAAGTTGATGAACTGATAAATCAAGGGGAAAGCACATGGAAGGAACCGGTCCTGCGAAGATTATTCGATGAACAGGTAGTGCGTGAGAACCTCGCAATGCATATCAAACCACAGATGAATGAAGACAAACTGATTTGGACTGGCACGAGGGAAGGAGAGTACACTGTTAAGAGCAGCTACAACATTCTTCGCAAAAACGAAAACTCAGAAGCTCAGTGTGCCTCCTCCTCTCACCAATCTCCTCCTAAGCTTTGGAACAGGATATGGAAAATGAAAACTCCCCACAAAATCAGAAACTTTATATGGAGTGTATGTCAAAATGCCCTCCCGACGAAGGAAAATTTGTATAGAAGGAGGATGGTACCTGATCCGAACTGCCCAATCTGCCGAGCACATGTGGAGACCTCGGAACATTTACTTCTTCTTTGCAAATGGACGAGGGAAGTCTGGGATGCTCTTGCACTAAACATCAAGAATTCTAAATACCAAACTTCCAGAATAGACGAATGGCTAATCAAATACATACCCAACAACAACAACTCACTAGATTTTGAGCTAGTCTCGATAGTTCTTTGGGAAATCTGGAAAGCAAGGAACAACCTCGTCTTTAGAAGGCACCTCCTGGACCCAAAGTTGCTAGTTGAAAGAGGACAACAATTGCTCAGAAATTTTAGCAAATAGAACAACTTTGATAAGACAATTGATGCCGCGAATAGCGAAGAGGAGGATGCCTAGATTCCTCCAGAAAAGGGGCGAAATAAAAGTAAATATAGATGCAGCTCACCAACCTGGATCATTTGAAGGATCAATTGCCTGTGTGTGCCGCAACTCAGCTAGGATCTTGATCGACGGCTTCGCAAAGGACGTCCTCGTCTCCTCCGCCGAGCAAGTAGAAAGCCTAGCCATGGTGGAAACCCTGAAATTCCTCTCTCCTCGTGCGGGCGAAGGACTAACTCTTGAGTTAGACTGCCAGAATCTAGTCAACAGCTTGAAGTACACACAAAAATCGCCGTGGGAACAGCGTGCTCTCATCAGCGAAGCACATGGGCTGTTGTCTTCATTTTCTAATTTAAAGCTGCTATATTGTAATAGAAACAGTAATAGTGTGGCAGACTGGGTAGTGAAGACCTACAGGAAAAAAACACTCACCAAACACTGGCCTATCCTCCACAGGCACCTAGAGATCTGCTTTGTTTTGAGACCCCGAAAGTGGGTTCTGGTTTTACTAGATATCAATGAACAGTTTAGTTCTGGCCACAAAAAAAAGTACGAAAGGAACAGGAAAATGGGGAGAAGTTTATGGTGGTCTGTCACTGGTGAGAACAGGACATAGACTTACAATGTACAAGTCAAGGAGGGCGGTAGCAACCACTGAGGTTGCCCCAGTTGTCACCTAAGTGGAGAGTTCGATTTTTCATATTTTCAAAAGGACCGGGGGTAAAGACGTTTAATTTCAGGTGTGGGGTTCGACCTTCGGGACAACGTAACTGATTGCTTCGACATCTATTTCGGGTGATTTTGTTTTATTTTGAAAAAATTTCCGAAGAGAGACTCGCGAAACTAATAAATTACTTGAAAACACTGGGAAAAGGCCATTAAAATACTTCTCCGATTTTTTCTCTTTTTCGAAGATGTTTGAATGGGAAAAATTTCGGGATCTAAAGATAATTATAACATTTTTAACACTTATTTTCCTATTGAAAAAGGACATTTCAACACCTAATTTTTTTCAAAATTAAAATATGTTTGCACATTGGATTTAGGATCGAAGGACCGTCTTTCTCCCTTCCTGCTCAGTTCTTGAAACTATGTAGTATCATGGGATTCTACATGTTCGATTGGTGGGTTCCTTTTGTCCCTCCCAGCTGACATCAATGACGAGACTACCAGACATCGACCCATGGTCGAGGGGCATCGATCCCTTTATTTTACAAGAGGTGATCAAAGAAAGGAAAATAAGCACGGAATTGCATCTCAATCCCCTAATTTTACAGTAATCGCCATTCTTCCACCACAAATCAAGGATTTATTCATAGTTGAAACATAATCGCAGATACAGCTCAGCGCCGGAAAGTGACGCGGATGATGGAGTTATGCCGGAAAATGACGCATATATTGACTGACAAGACTAAATGCTTTGTAATTACGTCAATTCCTAATTCCCAATAATAATTCAAGCAAAAAAAAAATTCATATATAGAGTCTAGTCTAGTTAAATAGGGTCAACCCGACCCAACCCCTAAATTGCTTGAACAATGTTAGAAATATTAAGATTTGCTTGGTAAATTGATTTACTTAGTAATGCGATAATCTGTAAGTAGTTGTTTCCACTAACAAAATCTTTTAACCACCCAATAGAAAATCTATCACTTGACTCACCAAACAAATTCAGTCGACGAGTCTTAGTATGCCTACATTAATTAATTGATTTTGATCATATTTCTGACTAAGCCAAAATTTCAATCAGGATTCAAGCGCAAAAAGAGGCTTATTCACAGGTCCGCTCAGGGTGGGTTGACCCGAAACAACTCAGAAAATTTTTTTGGGTCAGAGTCGGGTAGACCCGGTTTTTTTGCGGGTTGGGAATATTGTCCACCCATACCCTATTTTCGAGAGCAGATTTTGAGGTGTGCTTTTTGGCAAAAATGAACCCGGACCGGATAACCCGCCCCGGTTTCTCATCCTCGTTAAAATTAAGCAAAAGCACATCTTCAAATCCCATGAATTTCTTATGTATGTCTTAGAAAGTTTGGTAATATACACGTCACCCCAAATCGGCTACACAATCAAAATCCACCCATTTTTGTAGATTTTCACGACGTCCTCTTTGAGTATGTTGGTCCAAAGCTGACGATCAACTTCCTCCGTTTTCTTCAATTTTTTGTTTCATCGCAAGTTGGCTGTCTAGTGTAGCGTCTCATATGAATTAGCGGCTGGCGCATTAGCATTGCATCGTATTCCATGAGCCTCATTTCCATGTGGGGAGGAAGCAGGAGATTTGATGCGTTGAAAGTCAGTGGCTTTGGAATTATTTGGCATTAACTCATCAACCAAATGAAATTTTTCGCAAACCATCCGACCGTGCCATGCTATGTTTCTCATTTTGGCAATCCATACTCTTTTAAGTGGATCTCCACATATTTGTGTATTTGGATCTCAGACACAATCTTTCAATGGGAGATTGTGCGGTCCTTTTAAGGGGCTGATTCTTCAGTCATAAGGCCATTGCAATCACATACTTTTTTTCTTGTCATAAGTCTTATAGAAAGTATCATTGAAACATCAAAGTTTTCAATAAGTTCTTTGCTTTGATAATTAGACGGATGCCAACTCTCCCACGATCAGTGCCTCGAAGGGATTAAACAATCCTCCCGCATTCATTTTCTATCCATTTCTGTGATTGTGACGTCAAGTCTACACATCGGGAGGGTCGGTCCAGCTTGGTCCAATAAAGGTGGTAGGCTAGGCTGTCCAGTCTATCAAGTCTCTCTCACATGTGGCCCATTCACACGCGCACGCTCTATTCTTTCTTTATTCATATGGAGTTCACCAATACGGTTTATTTGTACCGCTTTCGCAATTCTAGAACGTGTTAGGAAACTCACGCAACGTTTTAACCGGTCATGTTGGGCCGGATAAATAGTCATCTTCAATTGTTCTATTAAATCTGTCCTAAACTCGGTCCATAGTGGCCTAGTAACCAAAAATCAAGCTCCAACCCCATTAACGAAGTAATTAAGAAGCGCCAATAATTAAAGAGAAATCGACATTACTCGTCCTCCGTTAATTTCTTAAAAAATCTTCCATCCGATGTCAACGATTGCGTGCAATCGCTCAACGTGGTCAACAATTCTTTCACTTGAATTCCATAATGTATTTCTTAATCAATGACCAAGAGCCATTCAAGGTGAAGCTTCACCTGGAGAGGGGTTGAAGGAGAGAGGGATGGAAGTGGTCGTTCCAACCGCAATCGACCACGAAGTTGAAGCCGTCGATGGAGATGGAGTAGGAGAGAGGGTGCTCTTGCAGACGCCACAGAGGGGCGTCCCCTCAACCGATGTTCCCATCTTCAATCTTCTGCAACTGCCAAGTTTTTGAGCTTTTGAGTCTCTGTGACTCCCGTTTTATTGGGGTTTTTGGGCTTAAGTTGGAGGGAAAGGGAAAGGGAAAGGGAAAGGGAAAGAGAACTACAAGCAGGAGGAGGAGGGACAACGACCAACGGGCGTCGTCTTGGACATGACTGACATTTTACACGATTTTCCAAGGAACTTTCCTTTTATCAACTGATGACAAACGATTCATATATGAACTCACAACTGTTTAACTAGCTTGTTTTTCCTTTCCAGAAAAGCATACTGATCCCACGGTCGCCATAAAAAAAAAACTTTAGCAGACAAAAAATTTTATATATCTAAAGCTAGCATAATTGGTAATTCAGTTTCACACCACTTTAGCTTTGATGATATCATCATCCTCTTCTTTCCCGAAAAAGATGCAAAATAATTAAGCCCCAGAATGCTAGTAGACGAATTTGTGATTTAAGGCCCATGGAATATAGAAACCCGGTTCACTTAAGTCATTCCATTCCAAGCTTCATAATTTTTTTTTCATAAATGATTTTTCTTCATGCTTTATATGTCACTAGCGAGATTGGATAAAAATAAAAACCCAAAGTTAGGCTTGCCCCAGCAGGATTTAGAGCGCGCATTATTTCTAATCAGGCTTGCTTTGTCAAATAATAATCTCTCGCTGACCTTATTTAGGGCCAATGATGAGATTTGGCTAAGCTACAATAAGCTGGGATGAATCGTGGGTGTTGAGAGATCTTGATCAGGCTCCTCGTAATATTTATCTTACATAACTAATTTGTTCATGTTGGATATTATAATCGATGTATAAATACGCATAGCTGTTGTATTGCAGAGCATGGGCGGGGTCGGCCTATGCGCTGTCATACTATCCAACGAGCCTACTGGCCCAAAGAAACACCGGGCGGCAAGAATGTCCGCTTTCTACTTCTTCTCGCGCAGCATCAATCCTTTCCGGCATCGCTGTTGTGTTTTCCCTTAGGCGGGCTCTCTACATTGCTTCCTCCATTCCCTCCATGTTCTTCCTTGCAGGGGTCCTCCCTTTCATCTCAGAGTCCCCGCGGTGGTATCTTCTCCGGGAGAAAATTGACGAGGCCATGAAGCTTATACAAGCTATCGCCAAAGCCAACAAGAAACACCTCCCCAGTGGAGTCATTCTCACACTCAATGAGGAAGTGAATGAAAATTCGAATAGCGTTCGATCCTGCAAAGATCAGATGGACACAAACGATGTAATAACGGGGTCTCTCATTGATTTGGTGAAGTCGCCTATCGCTCTTATTCGCCTTTTCTTGTCCATGGCAATCAACTTCCTGTGTTCAGTTGTGTACAGTGGCACTAGCCTAAACGTCATCAATCTCCAGACCAACCTTTACCTTAATTTGTTCCTCCAGGGGCGGCTGAAATGCCAGCCTTTATGATACCAGCAGTCTTGCTCAATAAGTTCAAGAAGAAGCCGCTGGCGATTGGAACAGAGTAATTAAGCGGCTTCTTCTACCTTATTGGGAGCTTGATGATGCTACACGGGATATGAAAAATGGTGAGGATGGTGTGTGGAATTCTCGGGATTTTTGGCATGGCTCGCATGTACAATTTGCTCTTCATCTACACGGCGCAGTTGTTTCCAACCATGGTGAGTGTTAAATATAATATATATTTTAGGTTTACTGTTCATTCTTGTTTTATTCTTTCCCTATATAAAGGGACTTGGCTTTGTAGTTCAAGATAGAGAAATATATACACAAAAATTCTCCAACTTCAACTTGGTATCAGAGCCGCTGTTACCTGAGGAGCGCCCATCGAGTCTGCCACACTGTGGTCGCCACGACGCCAGCCGCACCGGCCGCGCAGCCACGACGCCAGCCGCACCGGCCGCGCCATCCCGGTTCTCCGTCGAGGCCGAAGCTCTTTCGTCTTTGCTCGACATACTTCCGCTGCTCATTTCGGAAAACTGAGACCACCAGTAGACTCGCCGCCCTCAGACGATCCACATCCTGAAATTTCATCATCAACGGCGGCCGGACGCCGCCGCACGCACCGCCACGCGCCACCGCGTCTTCGACCCAGGAAGCCCACCGCCGTTCACCGCTGTTCACCGGTGTTTTTAAACATCTTCCGCCGTGTTTTTCCAAAGACCAACATCAACCCTCGACTCGCCGCCC
Organism: Syzygium jambos; assembly: GCA_031216235.1. Taxonomy (NCBI): domain Eukaryota; kingdom Viridiplantae; phylum Streptophyta; class Magnoliopsida; order Myrtales; family Myrtaceae; genus Syzygium; species Syzygium jambos. The sequence goes on along the minus strand of CM062225.1, from coordinate 4,210,138 downwards.
TCAGTCGAGTCCGCCAGTCGAGTTTCGCCGCTTTCCTCCGCCGGACGCGCCCTCACGCGCCGCTCCAAGCCCTGCGCGTGAGATCCACGCGCTGGCACGCGCCGCACGCGCCTGGCCCACGCCGGCACGCGCCTGGCCCACGCCGGCACGCGCCTGGCCCACGCCGCCACACGCCTGGCCCACGCCCCAAGCCACGTCACCGCCACGCCATCTTCCACGTCACCGCCACGTCATCCATTTGACCGATCGTTGACCGGCGTTGACCAATCGTTGACCGGCGTTGACCAATCGTTGACCGGCGTTGACCAATCGTTGACCGGCGTTGACCGGCGTCGAACAGAACGGTTTTGTTGCCTTTTTCGGCCGGTTCGATCATTTCCTAACCGGTTCTTGAGGTATTCCAACATCCTGAGCTAATTTTTTTGGTGTTACTTTTCCCATATTTGCGCTCGGTATACTACTTTCTGCTGTTTCTATAGTAGTAAAGTGCCTTTCATGGATAGAACGGATAGAATGGAAGTCTCAATGCCAATTCAGACTATTTTGAATGGTTCCAATTATATTTTATGGTCTCAAGAGATATCAAGTTTCTTAAAAGGACGTCGGCTTTGGCGTTATGTCACTGGACAAATTAGGGAACCTACTAGAACTGTCGAAGAAACTGATGATCAATTTGTGGATCGTTTGGATGAATGGGATAGTAGAAATCATCAGATTCTCACATGGTTTCGAAACACTTCGATCCCGTCTATCCGACTTCAGTTCGGCCTTTTTAATACAGCCAAGGAAGCTTGGGATCTTCTTGATCGTCGTTATTCTAGTTCAGATGTTGCCCATCAATATCGGTTGTTAGGGACTTTATATCACATGCGTCAGGAGCCAGGTCAGTCCATTAATGATTTTCTATCATCTATGCATGCTATTTGGGATCAGTTGACCTTATGTGAGCCACGCTTGGAAGGGGACAGTAATATTCGCAAAGTTGCTGAACATCGTGATCGTATTCGTGTTATGCAATTTTTGATGGCTCTAAATGATGAGTTTGAACCTGTGAGAGCTTCCATTCTACATAGAGATCCCTTTCCTTCTATTGAGACAGTTGTATCAGATTTACTGAATGAGGAGACTCGGCTAGCTACATTGAAAATGCAACGCCCTGCTGTGCCTATATCCATGCCTACAGATGCAGTACTTGCCGCTTCGAGTTCTTCCTCCATGCGCCGTCCATTTTGCAAACATTGTCGCCGACATGGTCATATGGCATCAAATTGTTATCGGCTACGACCTATGCAACCCACAGGATCGACCACTCAGCCTCATAGCCGAGGTCCCTCACGAGGTCCCTCTGTTCGTCCATCTGCCAATGCTACCATTGTAGACGCGTCTTCCCATGGATCGTCTCCCACACTAGTATCTCTAGAGGATCTTCGCACCATTCTCCAAGAATCTGGTACCTTTACCCCTGCTATTTCTAGCACTTCTACTATGTCTACTACTCCAGGTATTTCTGATTCTTGGTTCTTTGATTCTGCTTGTTGCAATCACATGACATCAAACTCTGCCTTATTTCGATCTAAATCTTCTGCTTTACATGCACCTCATATTCTTACTGCCGATAATTCACATATGAGAGTTAGTCATACAGGAAACATCTCCACACCTACATTATCTTTAACTAACACATTCCTAGTTCCTAAACTCTCACTTAACTTGATTTCTGTCGGCCAATTGTGTGAACTTGGTCTTGATATTCACTTCTCTTCTCATGGTTGTCATGTGCAGGACCCTCGGACGGGACAGACACTTGGGACAGGCCGTAGGGTGGGGCGTCTCTTTGAGCTTGTTTCCCTAAATATTCCGACCTCTTTTGCTGCTTGTGCTGCCACAGTGTCATCTGAAACTTGGCATTCTAGGTTAGGTCATGCTTCCTTTTCCAGGTTAAGCTCTTTAATTTCGAGTGGTCATTTAGGCTTGGTTGATACTAAACGTTTTGACTGTCTGCCTTGTAAGTTGGGAAAACATCATGCTTTACCGTTTCAGACTAGTGATTCTGTGTCTCATGCTCCTTTTGATCTCATTCACTCTGATATATGGGGACCTTCTCCCACTCCCACCATGGGTGGCTCTCGCTATTTTGTCATTTTTGTGGATGACCATTCTCGATATACCTGGGTTTATCTTATGAAAAATCGTTCTGAACTTTCTCGTATTTATCGTGATTTCGTTGCTATGGTTAAAACCCAATTTTCACGAGATATTAAGATTTTTCGTACTGATAATGCTATGGAATATAGAGATACAGAATTTCTTCAAATTCTTTCTCAAAATGGTACTATCATTCATCGCTCTTGCCCTGGCACCTCTCAACAAAATGGTAGAGCTGAACGTAAGCATAGGCATATCTTAGATGTCGTACGCACTTTGCTCATCTCTGCCTCTTGCCCTGAACGGTTTTGGGGGGAAGCCTGTCACACTGCTGTTTACACTATAAATCGTATTCCATCACCTATTATAGGTCACATCTCTCCTTACGAGCGTTTGTATGGTAGTATCCCAAATTACACTCTTCTACGTGTTTTTGGTAGTGCCTGTTTTGTGCACCTTCATTCACATGAGCGCACGAAATTACAACCTCGTGCCCATGTATGCTGCTTCCTTGGATATGGCATTGAGCACAAAGGGTATAGATGTTGGGATCCCACTTCCAATCGTCTTCGTGTGTCCCGTCATGTCACTTTTTGGGAACACAAGATGTTCTCCTCTATTCATCCTTTCGACCCCTCTACTCATGTTCCTTTCTTTACCAATCCTTCCGTGGACTTATTTCCAGAAGACACCACACCTCCATCCACATCTGACTCTTCCATTCTAGATGTACCTTTCCCTCATCTTGAAGCACGGCCTTCTGGAGACCCCACTTTGACCGCTTCTGACGTGTCTGCACCTTCCGGGGATTCTACACCAGCGGTCATTCCTTCCTCCTCTGATCGTCGCCCCACCAGAGTAAGTCAACCTTCTGTTTGGCTTCGAGATTACCATTGTTATTCTACAATATCTTCCCTTCATGAACCTCGCACATACAGAGAAGCTAGTACTAACCCTCTTTGGCAGAAGGCAATGGCAGATGAGTTACAAGCTTTAGACAAATCTCATACTTGGGATTTAGTTGCTCTACCTCCTGGTAAGTCCGCTGTCGGTTGTAAATGGGTGTACAAAATTAAGACAAAAGCAAATGGTACTGTGGACCGCTATAAAGCTCGCCTCGTTGCAAAAGGCTTCACTCAGGAATATGGCATTGACTATGAAGAGACTTTTGCCCCTGTTGCACGTCTTACTTCTGTTCGTAGTCTTCTTGCTGTCGCAGCTGTTAAGCGTTGGACTGCGTTTCAGATGGATGTCAAAAATGCATTCCTAAATGGTGATCTCGCTGAGGAAGTTTATATGGTACCTCCTCCTGGCTACACTCATTCATCCCACCAAGTGTGTCGATTACGTCGTGCATTATATGGATTGAAACAATCTCCTCGTGCATGGTATTCCAAGTTTAGCTCCACCATGACATCTCTTGGCTTTACATCTAGTCCCCACGACCACGCTCTTTTTGTTCGACATAGTTCTCATGGATCTATTCTTCTGCTCCTATATGTCGACGATATGGTTATTACTGGAGATGATCGTCCCGGAATTTCAAAACTCAAGCATTATCTTGGTCAACAGTTCGAGATGAAGGATCTTGGACAACTTAGTTATTTTTTAGGCTTGGAGGTTACTTCAGACACATCCGGATATTATCTTTCGCAAGCCAAATATGCCACTGATCTTCTTTCTCGAGCAGGACTCACGGACACCAAGGTCGTTACGACCCCTCTTGAGATCAATGCCAAATTTGATGCCGGTGATGGGACTCCTCTCCAAAATCCTACCCTCTATCGACAGCTAGTTGGCAGTCTTATATATCTCACTGTTACTCGCCCTGACATCGCTCATGCTGTTCATATTGTCAGCCAGTACATGACAGCGCCTCGTACAACTCACTTTGCTGCAGTTCTTCGTATTCTTCGCTATGTCAAGGGTACATTATTTCATGGCCTTCACTTTTCTGCTCATTCGACATTGGAGTTGACTGCCTATTCAGATGCTGATTGGGGTGGTGACCCTCAAGATCGTCGTTCCACTACGGGTTACTGTTTTTTCTTGGGCACTTCGCTTATCTCCTGGCGTAGTAAGAAACAATCCACTATTGCTCGTTCTAGTACAGAAGCTGAATATCGAGCTCTTGCTGATACCACATCAGAGTTATTATGGTTGCGATGGCTACTGGAAGATATGGGAGTCCATCATCATAGCGGGACAATCCTTCGTTGCGACAATCGTAGTGCTATCCAAATTGCACATAATGATGTTTTCCACGAACGCACCAAACACATTGAGATAGATTGTCATTTCATCCGCTCTCATGTTATTCGTGGCACTCTACGACTTGTCTTTACTTCATCAGTTGATCAGATTGCCGATATCTTCACAAAGACACATCCACCCGGGCGCTTCCTAGATCTTCTCTCCAAACTCCAGTTGACTTGTTTCAACTCACCTTGAGTTTGCGGGGGGATGTTAAATATAATATATATTTTAGGTTTACTGTTCATTCTTGTTTTATTCTTTCCCTATATAAAGGGACTTGGCTTTGTAGTTCAAGATAGAGAAATATATACACAAAAATTCTCCAACTTCAACTGTGAGGAACGTGGCTCATGGCTGTGTAGCTCAGGCGGTGCAAACGGGTGCGATTTTGGCACCTTTCGTGGTTGTTTAGGAGGCAGCTTCCCATTTGCAGTCTCTGTGGTTTTTGCCATTCTGGGAGGAATACTAGCGTTTTACCTGTCGGAGACGTTAAACAAGGAGAGAATGCTTGCCAAAGTATATCTTTCAAGTAGGTTGTGTTGCCTTAAAGCAGTTGCCATCACATGATTAGAGCGCATTATACTTAACTTCGACTCATGGTTGTTTTCAAATTAAGGCATTGTACTCCACATAATGGAACTATCAATCTCACTGACTCGTGATTATTAGGCTATGTGGTTCACGGCAATACATGGTCAGCTTACAATGCAGTGACTTCCAAGGGATCAAAATCACTAACCCTGCCATCGCTATGTTAAAAAAGAAAACATGTATGTCTAACCATCATGCCACTAATGATTTTAATTTGATCCTCTTGTTTAAGCATCTAAACTGTGAATGTGAATGGTATTTGCCTTTATGCAGGAGCATAGGCCCCACCAGTTCTTTGAAATAAAAAGGCTGAGTTTTACTGCAAGACCACTGCTTCAGGGACTACCCTCACTTGGAGGCACAACCTACTCTATGTTGAACATGCAGAAAATCGCATCTCTCTAACAAGGGAAAATTTTTTGCTTTTCCTGTAATTTCGCTTACGTTCTTAGACTTTTAAAATGCCTAATCAAGTTTTTCTACTTTCATAAATTTTTTTAATCAACTCTCCCGACACCAAATCCGACCAATTTAGCTGACGAGGCCATCGGACAACACCAAAGTATGATGATAAAGTATGCGGATGCCCACATTGGACATGGGTGGAAAAATATAGCCATGTAGACAATGTTAGAATTTGATATGGATAAAATTTAGCCAATGTAAACACCCATGTGGACGTCTATATTAAAAAATATATATATATTGTCCACATCATACTATGAGATCGTTGGAGGCCACTTCGGCTAGATTTGGTTAGATTTGATGCCAAAGAGACTTAATTAGAAAGTTTGTAAAAGTAGAAGGGCTTAATAAGATAAATTAAAAGTACGAGAAATAGAAAAAACATAACGGTAAGAGGCAAAACGTAGAATTTCTCCGTCAAAAGACGAGTTGTTTTCAATGGAAGTAAACATTATGCTATGTAGAATCATCATTTTAACAAAGGCATCCTAAGTTGAGACATGTCAATGGGAATAAACAATAACATACTGAATATGCATGCTAACATAGATACACCAGACATTTGCAAGACGGTCACTCTAAAATCAAACCTACGGTGGCATATCCGGTTGAGACTTGAGAGAGTATCTATTCAAGCAACGAAAACTAAGGCCGTTGATAAGTAAGGAAGACACACCGAGAAATACAGAAACAGATATGGTTATCATAGATAGGAAAAGAAGGCATAAACCAAGCATATGTCATCACAGGGACCGGAGGTGCTTTGAACATCAATCGAGCAAGATGATGCAGTAATTGCGATAGCTTTGATGTCCGATTCTGGCAGAAGACAGTTCATCATCAGTTGATCATCTGCGGCTTCATCGGTCTGGGTGTAGAATGATTAAATTTTGTTAGTCATTTGCAAAGATCATCATCGTCCTACATAAAATATCGTGCCACATGACTATTAATGAAAAATCTATCAACATATGATGGCGATGCATCCCGAGAGAGCTTTACCAAAAACATGATCTGTGGTCCATTCGCTTGATGACACCTACACTCCTGCCAAATTTCTGTCCAATGTTCGCCCTTCTGAAATCTCAATCTTCAAAGATGTCACTAGTAACCAAAGAAAACAATCGAAAGAAATTAGAGTCTTCTTTCGCTAATCAAATTAAAGAGAAAAGACTTCAAACAATCCGACGAAATTAGAGACTTCTCTAGGCAATCGAACTTGATGAAATTAAATAGAAAGAAATTCAACACGTGCAAATATGCAATTGGAAGTTCAAGAAAAGTATTCATTTCTAAGGCTCCATTTATTTCGCGGAAATAAATAATTTGAAAAATATTTTCTAAAGAATGATCGTTTAAAATAATTGATCAACGAAAATATTTTTCGTTATCGACAATAATATATATCTAAATATTTTCACAGACGATGAAAACAGTTTTCGTTTATTCATTTTTGCAAGTAACGGAAACGATTATTTTTAGGAAAATATTTTCCAAATTATTAATTTTCCGCGAAACAAACGCATCCTAAAAATAAGAAAAAAATAATTTACAATGATTTAATTTTTTTATTACAGTACAGTGATTAATTTAAAAATCAAAAAAGAGTTTGAAATTAAAAATAGTGGATGAGGTAAAATAGAAAAGGCAACAAAAAGAAAAAGGAAAAAAAGCAATTGACATCCTCTCTTAAACTGTCCCAACTAATAAAGTAGTACTTAGGAATTTGACTCACTCAACAAATTTGGCGAAGGGTTCAAGTGAGGAACGGGCAAGGGGATGGTCCCACTCCAGCGACTCCCACCTTTGCCGATGTATCCGAATCTGTCGAAGAGAGGGGGGAGGAGAAGGGACGCCATTGTGAAGTGGGCCCAGTCGTAAAGGAACCCTCTTTAGCTTCGGACAATTGAGTATAGAATAATATCGGATTGAATCGCAACTCACTGTCACATCACATATGCTCTTCAGCTCCGGAAGAAACCATAGAGTCAGGCGCATTAAATTCGGTAGGAAGGGGTGCGTCATGTTGAGAGCAGTGCCTATTATCACCTCTATGCCCTTGCAGTGTACGACTCTTATCTCTTGGAGGAAAGGGAGGTGGGGCAACATGTCATTCGTCAGCAGCACCCCCTTCATGTTGTTGCATCCAGTTATTTCAAGAACTGTAAGAAGGCAAGTGGCACCGATTGGCAATGGCCCACCTATTATCTCCTCTAATTTCTCACAATATTCTATTTTAATGAACCTCAGATTTGGAAAGCGAGTGGCCAGCCACCCCCATTCCACCGCTCTCTTCATTTTGGGACACTCGGACACTTCCATATAGTTTAGACTGGGCGCAGCTAACTTGATCCCTTCCAGTTCCTCTGAGCCCACGATTTTAACCGATTGTAGACGTGGAAGCCCCTGCCCCTCCTCCAAGAGATGCTTCAGTTTGGAACACCCAGCGATATTCAGGACCCGCAGGTGAGGGAAGTGGAGAGGACCCAGCTCCTCCAACTTCTCCCATTCCTCTATAGTCAGCACCTCCAGATTCTCCAGTGGACCTACTTCGCTCAAACTTGTCACCCCACTGCCCCGTCCTACTTTCAGTACTACCGCATTTTTCAGAAGCGGATTGTAGCCATCACCATCAATTTCTCCGTCTACCCTTGCCGCAATACTGTCGCAACTTTCGATAATTATAGGCCTCTTTTGATTGCGGTGATTGAAGAAATCCTCTTCTCCACGTTGTTCTAAAGAAAACAATTGAAAGAAATTAGAAACTTCTTTGACTAATCATATTAATGAGATAAAGAATGTAAACAATCCGAAGAAATTAGAGACTTTTCTGGCCAATCGAACCAAATCAAATTAAACATAAAGAAATTCAATATGTGCAAATATCCAATCGGAAGTTTGAGAAAAGTGTTCCTTTCTAAATACGAGAAAGACTAATTTACACTGGTTTAATTTTTTGCTTAAAATATTGTGATTAATTTCAAAATCGGATTGGACTTTGAAAGCGAAAATAGAAGTAGTGGATGAGGTAAAACAGAAAAGGCAACAAAAAGAAAAGGTAAAAAGTATTTAATATGCTTTCTTAAACTCTCCCAACTCCGATAGTAGAACTTAAGAAATGACTCGATATTTTAGCACTTTTAAATGTCATAATCTACCAAAACAAAGAAGAAATGTAGTACTTTTAAGGTGCAACAGGGAAAAGAAAGGGTGAGGACCGTTGCCAGTTAAATCCGAATCGAGATACGAACCAAATCGAACCGAAAATTTTATACATTTTGATTCGATTCGTTTCTCGGTTTGGATAATAAAAAATAACCATTCTTTTTTTTCGATTCGGCTCGGATCAAACCGAATGGAAAAAATAACGTTTCTGTTTTTTACCCTAACCTTCGTCTCGACTCTAACCCCTCCCCAATCCTCAAATCCTCTCTTTCTCTGGCCTTGTTTCACTGCTCAGGCCCCCGAACTTCATTCTCGAGTCGATTGAGCTCGACCTTGACGGGATATGTGCCATGGAGCAAGGTGTCGGCGTCGAAGCTGGGCCAGACCGAGGTCCTCCTACAGGAGCCGCTCCGGCCCTCCTTGAAGGACGCCGACACCGTGAGGGGCGGGGTGGCCTCTGCCCTGCCGTTGCTGCAGCAGGTGGTGAGCTCTGCGGGCGCTCCCCCGTCGCCGGACGCCTCCGCCATCACCGATCTGATCAATGCTTCTCGTCCACTCACGCCCGAAGATCCATACACTAGGGGTTTCGACCGCAGGATGAGAGAGAGAGGGGGGAGAACTGGGAAGAAGGCGATGACGTTGTAGAGCGAGAGAGAAGAGGGGGGAGAACTGGGAAGAGGCGACGGCGTAGCAGAGTAAGAGAGAGGGAGTAAAGCGAAATGGTGATGAGAGAGAGAGTATCTCAAGGTAAATCTCTAAAAAAAAAATAAAAGAATTTAGGTTTAGAGAGGATTGATAAGACTGGGATGAAGTTAAAAAATCGAGTCGAACGGAACCGAACCGAATTAGTTTTTTAGTTCGGTTATATTCAGTTCGAATCGAAGTTTGGATCGGTTCAAACGAGCACTTCTAACGGTTCGGTTCGATTCGATTTTTAAGAAAATCGAATCGAACCGAACCATTGACACCTCTCTTGCCGGTATTATTCTTTGAAAGTGAAGAGAGTGTTTTCTTCACCTAAATTTCAATAACAATATAACTATTTTGATATACTTTCAAGCTGTAATTAAAGTCATGCGCACTAGGTCTAACAGTTGGTATAAACTTTGGAAGAAAAGGGAACTCACTGTACCACGGGAGATGGATCCTTAAAAGGGTCCGCAGGAGATGGAGAGGATAAAAGAAAAGTAAAAATTTGTGGGTGACGACTTACCATGAAACCTGACTAAGTAGTCAGGTAAAGGTTGGAAAAAGGGATAGTGCAGCTCCGGCGTTCTCCACGTCAGCCAATCTATCCATATACTCCGAAGAGAGGGGGGAGGATACTCCAGCGACTCCCACGTCAGCTGATTTATCCAAATTCTCTGAAGATAGTGGGGAGGATAAGGGAGCCCATTGTCACCCAGAGGAAGCCTCTTCAACTTCGGACAATTTTCAATATCAATACATTGGAATGAAACCCAACTCACGATCCCATCACATATGCTCTTCAGCTCCGGAAGATTCCGTAGAGTCAGGTGTATTAAATTTGGTAGGAAGGGGTGCGTCATGTTGAGAGCAGTGCCTATTATCACCTCTACGCCCTCGCAGTCTTCGACTGTTATGTCTTGGAGATAAGGGAGACGGAGCAGCATGTCATGCGTCAGCAGCACCCCCTTCATGTTGTTGCATCCATATAATACAAACTCTGCGAGAAGACAAGGGGCACCAATTGGCATTGCTGGCCCACCACCTATTATCTCCTCTAATTTCTCACAGTTGATTATTTCAATGGACCTCAGATTTGGAAGGCGAGTGGCCAGCCGCTCCCATTCCACCGCTCTCTTCATTTTATGACAGTTGTACACTTCTATATTATAAAGAAGAGGTGCCACCATATTAATCTCCTCTAGTTCCTCTGAGCCCTCGATTTCAAACCATTGTAGACGTGGAAGCCCTTGCCCCTCCTCCAAGAGATGCTTCAGTTTGGAACACCAAGTGATTTTCAGTCTCCGTAGGTGAGGGAAGTGGACAGTGCCCAGCTCCTCCAACTTCTCCCATTCCTCTATCGTCAGCTCCTCTAGATTATCAAGTGGGCCTATCTCGCACAAACTTATCACCCCATCGCACCGTCCCACTTCCAGTACTTGCACATTTTTCGGAAGTAGAGCGCGGCCATCCCCACCAATTTCTTCATCTACCCTTGCCGCAATACTATGGCCGCTTTTGATGATTATATGCCTCTCGTGCTTATCCTTAAAAGAGTGGTCTCCTGATTGATTCAACCACAGTTCGTATGGGAGGGAGCTGTTTTGCTCGAGAAACCTCACGCACGCATTGAATGTTTCCACATTTGAAACAGAGCAATAGAGTCCTTCCACCTTTGTTAATATTATCTCTTCCTCTTCCTCCCTTGCCGTCCTCTTTTTAATCACCAGATATTGCAAGTTCACCAGCTTCCCCATCACTCCTTCTGGTAACGTCTTGATCTCTGTGCCACATAGGTTGAGGTAACTCAACTTTACCAACATCTCCATCCCCTCTGGCACTTCTCCAAGCATTTTACACCCACACACGTCCAACTTTCTTAGGGATCCCAAATTCCGTACGCAAGGTATACGACGTAATTTTACACACCATTGGAGCAATAGTGCTTCCAAGCTCTCCATGTGAGAGATGGCGTCCGGTAATTCCGTGAGTCCAGTAAAGCTGAGATCTAGAACCTTCAGCCCCTTCAAATGCCTGAAGAAAGATTCGTGGATGGCTTTCAAAAACTTATTGTTATTCAACGATAGCCTCGTAAGTTTAGGGCAATTGGGCGTTATGCCGTTTGGGATTTCTTTTATATTGTTGTCTTGTAAAAAGACTTTCTCTAGACGATCGGTCCAGAACTCTTCCTTTGGAATTTCTCCCAATCGCATACAGGCCTTGACCATGTGAGTTGTGCTCCTCACTATTTGCAATGCCATGTCCCTTATCAAAGGGTGTACATACAGATCCTGTTCTTCTAGATCAATATCGTACAGGCAAGCCTCTCTTATTTTGTCCAATATGGTGTTACCTTCATCGTGCAGTTCTTGTCGGGTGGCAATTCCACCTAACAAACCCTCATCTATGAAAGACTCTATCAATTCCTTTCTATTAATTTTATAAATGTCTTCTTGTAAATAAAATATAAAATGCAGAAAACACTGTTGCACTTGAGGATCACCCAAGTTTATGTAACTTAGTTTCAGTCTTTTGAACACGTCGAGTTCCATCATCGAGTCTTCCAATCTTCGCAACATGTCTTTCCATTGGTGCACTTTCTCTGCTCCCCTCATGCGAGTTGCAATCTCAATTATCCCAAATGGCAAACCCCTAAACTTATGCAAAATGGAGATCGCAATTTTTTTAACTTCAGATGGTAGTTCTTTCCTAAAGCAAAGTTTCTCTTGAAATAAGCTCCAATCATCTTTATAAATTGGTTCTAGAGGTACTATTTTGATTTGCTTTTGGCAGAGCATCTCATTGCACACATTTAGTGATCGAGTAGTCAATACCAACTTAATGCCACCCTTCTCAACCGGAATACCCACATCCTCAAAGTCGAAGTGCATCCATAGGCCATCTAAAATTAAGACAGCTCTCTTCTTCTTCAAATGCCTATTCAATATGGACGCCCTCCTTTTCACGTCCTTATCCTTTGAGAGGTTGTCTAGTCCTACTGCATTGGCAATCTCGTCTTGTAGTTCACAGACGCTAAACTCTTGAGGTACAGTGACCCAAAACACATCATTGAAGGCAGAATTCTCGAGTATTCTATTATGGACATGCATTAAAATGGCTGTCTTGCCAACTCCTCCCATTCCATAAACACCAATGATGAAAATGTCATCCTCCATTAAATAGTAGTCACAAATCTCTTCGATTGTCTGCTCACTTTTTTTGCCTACTAGCTTTGTTGTTACCAAAGGTGAACTTTTCCTACATCCCACGCCATGTGTTGTCAACCCTCTTTGGAAGCTACAATAGCCTAGAATCTCTTCAATTTCTTTGCTCAAGTCGTCCACTCTTTCTACTTGCTGCGCAAAAAAAGATTTTCCTTCTCGGAATGCTTGGACCATACTCCAGTCTTTTATCCTTTTTGATTTCCTATACCATGTCTCCAACTCATCCAAGTCTGCTACTCGTCTGCTTAGTTCTTCCAGCTTTCTTTTCAGAGTTGGCATATATTCGCCAACAAGCCCAAAAACACCTGATCGACTATCCATTAATGCATCATCTGTCCTCGCATCTAACATCAAGGAAATACTTATAGCATTTTATACAAACATAATATTCATAAAACAAATTGAATTTATGAAAAGAAGAAACCATCAATTATGTCTAAATGAAATTAGATAAACAATACGAGTGTAAATAAAGGATCAAAGTTTCAAGGAAGGCGGGGTATTTGGGGTAGAGCACTTGCCTTGTTGCTGGGCTTGGTCTCTTAATGGGTTAATGAGAGGGTATAGTTGAGGTACGTTGGGTTTAGATTCTACTTTGGATTTTGGGTCTGCTGGGTATAGTTTCTGTAGGTTTGGGTCGAGCCTTTAGGCTCTTGGGCTGTCTATGGGATGGGTTGAACTGATATTTGAGCCTATATGGGATGGGTTGAATTGATATTTAGGCCCGTATGGAAAGTGGTTCTCCCCACATTTTATACTAATATACAAATATGAAAATTGAAGTAAGTATTTTAGCATAAATTACTTGTTAAAATGTATCATATTTTATGCGAATCTTAATGCTTTGAACAGAATAAACTACATTACTGTAATATAAGAGAAAATAATAAAATCTTTCATAGAAATACTTTATAGGAAGAGTTGCATAAAATGTTAGAATTTTCAATAATTGCAAATTTGCAACATTAAAAATTATTAAAGTAATCTTTTTTTGCCGGATGAAACTCATGGTATTGAAGGGGGTAAGTAATCCTAGTTGAAGCAAAATGAGTGGAGAGTGCAAGAAAATAGTACTTGCAAAGAGTTTAATCAATCCCTTTCAATTTAGACTCCTATGTGTCACTCTTAAAGGCAATCGTCAAGAAAGAGCTTGTTATTATATAATTATATAGATGCTAACATTTATGTACCTATTCTTTCGAAAAAGTTCGAGAACTACAATACTAGAAAAATTTAGATCAATCCCATAAGTTAAAAGTAGAAGTTAAAAATAAGAGTTCCCGTACCTAGACCCTAAGTTGACTTTTGAAATTAAAATTGGAAAAAAAGGAGATATACCTCATTTCCACATCTAATGTACAAAGACTAATGCCCCGGCACTGTCCTATTAAAAAGAGCTATACTTGCTTTCAATATGATTTTGATTGGGTGGGTGACCCATTTGAACGCCACTCACACGTGATGGGTAACTCATAGCACTAGGAAAAAGCTAAACCACCTATTATTGACAGCGTGGAGGCAATGCATGACAATCTTTCGTCCCATTATCATATTTTCCTTAGCATCCCAACAATTCCAATCATACTTATTCAAAAGTTTGAAAACAAGTAATATTCATGTAACTTAAATTTAAGATGATTGAAGGTGTCGTTAGCTAAAGTCTCATATAGGTGGCATTTGAGTGTGTAAACAATCAATTAAAGGATGATCTGGAGGTAAGAATGAATTAAAAGATCAAAAAAATTTGTTGTACGCTGTCAAAGAGAATATTTATCTGTGCAAGTGCAGTATCGTGTGGATACATTTTTAACAAAATGTGGTATCTTTCTTAGATTGATGTGCTTGTGTGTCATTTGGATAGCATGGGAGTTGGACTTGGCTCTTCCATCATTACAATACAAAATAAGAAGATTTTTCTAATGAACCTACAAACATAAACTTACGTTAGTTGTTCACCAATCATATGACAAATATCTTGCAAATTATTTAACGAATCTTGCCTAAAATTATTGCTCTCTTCCCTTTTTTTTTTCTCCCTCAAGTAATAACCCCCATCTTCCCAATCTAAGTGGCTGCAAATCTCATTTTTAAACCACCTCATCTGGCTTTTCTTTTTCTCATTCGCACTTGTTTTTGGGGTCCGTCCTGCTCTAAGTCTCATATCACTCCCAGACTTTTGTTTTGCCTCTTTACAGAGCGTGAGAGTCAAACTTTTTACACCTGAGACTAAACGTCTCCACCCCATCTAATTCCCTTACCACTGGGCCGCGTGCCCAATCACGTCATTCCCACTTTAAATTGATTATTTTACATTTCACACATAAAGGTACCACGTGTCATTTTCATTAAGCAAACCCTCGCATGCTTTTGATATGCAGATGACATGAGCCCTTCACTTAGGTGGAATTCATTCCGAGCAAGAGTTAGAAGCCCCAGTGATAGAAATTGGAGGGAACGTGGCTTGCTATTGCATTTATAACAGCAATGAGATCGATTATAGGAGTTGAATATATTACGGATTGCAATGAGCTTTTGAAGCAACTGAATACTATATGGATTCCAATGAGATTTCAGAATTCTTATAAAGTTGAGTACTGTATGGATTCTAAGATTTACCCATGTCCATAGTAAACTTATAGCAAAATAACTATAGGAGACAACTTTTAGATATACTTGCAATCACATATTTTCACTAAGATCTTTATAATTTTTTTTTAACTCAAAGCATCATCATAAATTTGAAAATTAATCATAAAATTTTTCTAGAACCGATAGGTCTTGGATAACAATAATCTTTTTGAATCGGTAGTCTGCATTTCATTGAATTTTGAAATTTTTTTCGAGAGAGTTGAATATTGGATGAATTGCAATCTGTTTTGAAAATTTTAAAAGATTAAAAAATAGCAATTAGAGTAGCAAATCATTAAAAACTTACAGAAAAATAGTTATTGTTGATTAAATAGAGGAATGAAAACGATGTATTTATGATTTTTAAATCCAGTAGAATCTGTATTTCAATGAATTTTGAATATTTTTTCGAAAGAGTTGGATATTGGATGAATTGAAATCTCTTTTGAAAATTTTAAAAGATTAAAAATCGCAATTAGAGTAGGAAATCAATGAAAACTTACAGAAAAATAGTTATTGCTGATAAAATAGAGGAATAAAAACGACGTGCTTATGATGTTTTTCTCCCCTTAGGGTATCATCTACTCCAAATAAAACAAAAAAAATGTATTATGGATTTTTTTATGAGAATATTTCATGAACCTGGACGATAATATGTATCTTATGTTGATTTTTTAAAATAACTAATATTTGCCAACGAAAGAAAATATTAAGAGTGGTCACTAAAAGTTGATCCAAGAAAACAATAAATTTTCAAAGACTTATATACAATGATAGCACATATATCATGAATAAATTAGCAAATCGATTAAGAAATTTGTCCTTTATAATTTAATTTTCTAATCAAAGCCCATTTTGCATTTGATAAGGTAATTCTTCAAATATTTGAGTTGGATGTAGTATTTCCTATATGTCAAGAGAAAAAAAAGCGGGTCAGTTGATATCTATCTTCCTACATTACATTATATTCCGGGGGTTTCTCATATAATGAAAGAAGAAAAAAAGATTTCCAGGAAAGGATGTCATTTTTTCATGAAATATAAAAAAAAGAATGTCACGTCTTACATATAATGGAAGAACAAAAGAAAAAAAGATCTTCAGAGAAACATGTCATTCATTTGATGAAAAAAAAATAGACAATTGACTATTGAGAATTCAAATAGTTGAAGCTGAAGTAGCCACTTTCGAAAGGACAAAAAGAAAAGCAATGACTAGTCAAAGTAAAAAAGATGACTACTCACTTCTTTCTCTCCTTCAGATAACAATAGATTATATAGATATTATAGATCAATATTAGCAGAGATGCCATTTATGTAGATCATGATAATTTTCAAAGAAAGCTATAACCAGACCACAAACAAAAATCATATGTTTATGATAAATTCTTTTCTGTCAGAACATAACTTGTCATCGGGTCGGTGAAGTGGTCAATTCAAATTTTAGGCTCATCTAATACTTTTAAGTTTGAAATTATGGTATTAAGATATGATCAAATTTATGATCAAAGATAATTCCTATATCTGAGCAGTTGACAGACATCAACGGTTCACATGAAATACTTTTTATACAACACTATATTTTCAATCACTAACACTATTTAGCAAAAAAGGCCCCTAATTTGAACTGTTCATTCGTAATTTAATTCCCAATTAAGATTTCGTGTTGTTAATTTTCATGAGATTTGTTGCTTGGCCAAGAACTATGAGATAAATCGGTCCACCATCGGACTCGATGAGGGGGAAACGAGGAAATTTCAACGACTTTTATAAAGTAGTCAAGTCAATGTCAGTCCCCTCAACACATTGAAAATATTCTGAAAAACCAGAAAGGGCTTAACCAAATACAAGCTCGCCCTCTACGCACCCTCCTTTATAAATTTTAATTTGAAATTACTATTGGTAATTCATTCGGTAAAATAGATGAAATATGAACTAATGTTCACAATTTTGGTGCATCAGGCTGAAATTAGACCGATGCTTATGTGTACTGATATAAGTGTCCATCTCCCAAGTCAATAATCAGGTGAACTTATTTACAGGCAGCAATTTGTGCGACAAGTTATTTTACATTACTCTTTATCATTTGTAAAAGCGAATTCTCTTTCAATATTTGACTGTCACCCTTCAAAGCATTCGTTTGCTCCTTTTCAAAACTGACTCTTATCAAACTCCTCTCTTCCAATCAATTCCGGTCCATTTTGGGTTTTCTATTACTACTAGAAATCTGAGCATATTGCCTATATCCCTATTCTTAGCTAAGGATTAGAAGACGAATTAGGCGTCTTGCATGAGCTGTAACATATGGTGAATTTGGAGATGCACATACCTCGTGGAACCTCTGTATTGGGTTCTCCCTCTTCTGCATTCACTGGGCCTGGCATGTTAGTCAAAGCTTCAGGTGTGAGATCTGGACGGCTGTTAGGATAACTAAAATTCCACGGCTGAATGGAAGAATCACCAGCTTGAGATTGAGGTTGTTGTGACCAGAATGAACAGTCCCTCAGTGGGATCATGCTTTGAGCCGGAAGAGACTGACTGGGCAAATTCGTCTCAGGCAATGGAAGAAAGGCTGATGAACTTGCACCTACAGTGCTCATGACATTAGAGCTCAGGTACGGCATGGCAGCGAATGAAGGCTCTCTCCAAGCATCTTCATTGTTCGCTGTCATAGGCAGATGCGGACCCTCTTCAACATTGCCTTCTGCTCCATTGCTCGGCTCTGCCGCTCCTTTACCCTTCAACGCTTTTCTGGCTTCCGATCTCACTCGGCCGTCGACGTCCTTGCAGTCATTGATCCCGTATCCTGCAACTCCGGCTAAGTGGGCCTTGATCCTGGTCACACTTCCGCCGTACTCCTTGCTGCAGAAGTTACACTTCCACTTGTTGTTCTGCAGGAACTCCACATGATCCCGAAAGGAGTCCTTCTCTCTGGGCATTTTCTCTGTATCCCTTAAAAGAATGAGCAGATATGTTTCAAGGAAGACCTTGGATTTTTTGTGGTGAAGAATGGTGCGGGAGCCTGTTAATGAATTTTGGACTGAGGAATTGGGTCAAAGTCTTCGTCAATCCCGAAGTCTTTTAGAAAGAAGGCCCTGCTTCAGTGACCCGACCCTCATTTCTAGCCAACTTCTCTTTTCGTTCTCAGATATGAAGAAAACACGTTTGATTGGGTTCTGGAAATTTTGCTGTTCAGATTTGCAACTACTTTTCGGTGTTTTTTCAATATTTTCTTCTCTTTGGGAACGTGGTTTTCTTTCTCGTTCAATGTTCATGGGTGCGCACTCTTTCTTGGGTAATCTCTCTCTCTCATGCGCTCTCCCTTCAGCCCCTAATCTCGTCCTTGACGCCGCCCGCTTACAGCAAAATTCACGGGTCAGCTGCACCCTCTAGTTTTTCCATTTACTTGGGTTCTTTACAAACTATCCAGTTTACACGCATCAAGTATGGCTTGACCGGTGGCTGCTAAAGCTAGTTTGAGTTGAGATTTGCGATGTGGTTCAAACATGGATCTATAGCATCTCTGTCCAACCGCTTGACTGACCACTCAGCTAATTATGTAATTAATTTTTAATAAAGCAATAAAAGTCTTTGATCTCTTTTCCAAAAAAAAAAAAGTCTTTGATCTGTGCTCATCGGAAACATTAACTATCTTATGTAATAGAGAACGCATTCCAGATAAAAACAAAAAAACTCTCACAACAGTTGTTTCCGAAAAAGGACCAGACATGATTTTGGAACGAGTTAGTGCTTAGTTTTCTGTTCTATATTGGGCCAGTTAAACATTGTAAGTGTTCTTTGTATCTCAGAGGTATAGAATATCCGGAAATTTACCACCCGCCTGGGTGGCGTTACCAGAGCGCGCACTCTTCCTCTCGCAAAAGGTTAAGTGTTCGAATTCCGGGCGCCGCAGGGTGACTTAACCGGTGGCACGTATGTGGTAGCTAGCACGTGTCGCCCCCAGGGTTTAACCCCTGCTGTCGACCGTGCGGGGGTTTCCTGGGTTATAAAAAAAAAAAGAATATGCGGAAATTTAAGTAGATTACAAAATTAAGATCCTACAATAGAGCATCACGAGTTGCAACAAAAAATTCAGACAGGCATATATAACGAGGGTAAAAGATACAAACCCGAGGAGGACTAAAGCTCCGGTCCCGTTGCTGCACAAACAAAAGATACGTACAAGGAGGACTAAAGCTCTGGTCCAGTTGCTGCACAAACAAAGGCACCTTCTGACAAAGAACGAAAGGAGCAGGAAAATGGGGAGACGTTGATGGTGGTCTGCTGAGTTGCGTGTGGAATAAAATATAGTTACTGGCGAGAACAGAATAAAGATTTACAAGGGTACAAGTCAAAGTTGGCGGCAACTTTATGCAGAGCCCTGTCAAAAGATAATTTGACATCTTTAATTTACTTTTCTTTATAGAAAAAGCACATTGCAATACGCAGTTTTTTTCAATGATTCAAATATGTTTTCACAATGGACTTAGGATCAAATGGACCATTTTCCTCCCTTCCTCGGTTTTATGAAACTAGGTATCTGCTTGGGGGGTTTTCTTTCGTCCCTCCACAAACCACAAGTATTTATTTATAGTTGATGATCGAGTTGGCAAGCACTTAGCCAGTGGTCAGTGTAACACGTAGTTTTCTCTAAAATCAGCTTAGAAACTAAGAACAACATTTCATGAATATGAACAATAAAGTATATAAGCAAGACTAGGATAGAAGCTTCACAAAGGAAATGTCCAATTTTGTAGTCGAAGCGAGCAGTTAGGTAGGAAAAACACTAACGAAATAAAAGCTCTGATTTTTAACGTGACACCTATCCAACTTTAGAGCTCAACTAAAAGGAGACATCTTTTGAAAGTTATATCAATTGTATATTTCCTTGAGATATTACACGTATATTGATTAACAAGACTGAATGTTTTGTAATTATGCATATTTCAAATTTTTGAATATCATTCAAGTGAACGGGATCAAGCCTAGTTAAATGCGGTCAACCCGATCCCATCAGTGAATTGCAAGAGTAGTGTTAGAAATACTAAGAATTGCCTAGTAAATTAATTTACTTAGTGATGTGACAATTCATGAGTAATTATTTTCGTCGGCAAAATCTTTTGACCACTCAATAGAAAATCTATCACTCGACTTAGCAAACAAATTGGGTCGACTAGTGTTAGTATGCCTAGATTATCATAATTCTTTCGATGATATTTCTAACTATTCAAAAAAATTTCAATTAGGATTCAAGCACAAGGGTAAAAAAACGATTCTTCATATGCGGTTGACCCGAAGCAAACCGGAATTTCCAAATTGGATTGACCCAACTTTTTTTGCGTGTTTGGGTAAAATGTCCACCCATCCCTTATTTTTCCACAGCGGATTTTAAGATGTGCTTTTTGGCAAAAATGTGAATCCCGGACCTGATAAACCGCCCGTCGATTCATCCTTCCTTGCTATATTAAGCAAAAGCACATCTGTGAATATTATGATTTCTTATGCATGTCTTTAGAAAGTTGGGTAATATTCTACAAAAATGCGTGGGATGTTGATTGTTTTTCTCTATAGACGGCAATTCCTCGCCGTCACTGCGTGCTCTCTCTCTCTCGGAAGCTCACAACCGTGCACTGCGAATGGCGAATTTCTCTCGACTTTTTTTCACAAAGAGAGAGAGAGAGAGAAAGTTAGGTCCAAGGAGAAGGAATCGGCATCATTTCCTTTTCATTTCCACTTTTTTTTTTTGTTAATGGGAATTCGCGAACTTGTGTGGGAATCGACTGATGCTTTTGCGTGATTTTGGTGATCATTTGCCCTCGCGTCGATGGAAGCAAGCACTTGGAGCTGCCATGTCAGCAAGACAGCTTCATTTTCGCGTCACTCGGTCGGGAGAATCTTGCCACGGCGTTGATGGGACTGCCCACTCGCGACTTTGTATACTTCTTTATTCAAGTGGGGTCACTAATGGCCGGTACGATATTATTTTCGTCCTTTAATCCTTTTTAATTTCAAAATTTTTTATTTTAATGTAAAGCAACTCTTAAAAGCGGCTTCCAATTTCCCGTTAACATGAAAAAAAAAGTTGTTTGTCAAAAATTTAAGATGACTTTTAGAACGATGCTTTTTATGCGATTCTTAAAGCTTAAGCAAATTTGAACTCTAGAAGCTTAAATAATCGAAAGGAAAAGTAAAAAGTCGAGCAAGTAGCACAATCCTCCTTCCTCTTTGTGAGTTGCGCGCGCGCTCTCTCTCTCTCCGGCTTGCTTTACTTTCTGTTCCCCTGTTTTCTTCAGCCTGACTGAGCTCATTAAAGAACCAAATCTTGAGCAACAAGAAAATGTGAAAGCTCAGGCATAGTCAATGCCTTAACCACCAACTAAACTTGCCACCTAATATAAACAAGAAGTTATCATTGATGACCAGATCATTCCCCTATTGAAAAGAGTACTCACCATCTTTGGTAGGTGATGAATAATGCAAACCAATACTTGGAAGTAACTTCTGATTTGTATGACACCCCATAATTTGCATATTTATATATGGGTTTACTTGCATTTTTTGCTAGGCAATCCTCATGAAACTTGCTAGATAAGAAAAAAGCCAATTACTTGCTCAGAGTCCCAGATTTTCTCACTCACAGTACTCAAATTTTCATATTTTTCTGAGCCTACACAGTCCTGATATTAAGCAGCTTCCATAGCCTTAGAAACAAGTTTAGAAGCTGAGAGAGAGAGAGAGAGAGAGAGAGAGAGAGAGAGAGAGAGAGAGAGAGAGAGAGAGAGAGAGAGAGAGAGAGAGAGAGAGAGAGAGAGAGAGAGTATAACATTCACTATTCCTAAGACCTGATACATCAAAATGGATGACAGAGCAACAAGAGATCTAGGTGCAACTCTTTTGGAGATGCCCTTGAAAGTCCGCATTAACTTCCCCTTGTAGGTCACTATAAGCTGTTTACCATGAAAAAGACATCTTGCTTCATATTTACACGCTTGATGCCGTCACAAGGTATAGCGGTGTTGAAAATCGCAGATTGAAATGGCAGCCTAAACCCGTAAACTGGAAATACGATGAGAACCGAAGATTGGACTGGATATCATGAAAAAGACTGGATTGACATCTCAACCACAGCAAAGAAGAGGCTAGCCACGACATAACCAAGATCCCAGCAAACCTGCAATGCAACAAGCATATTTTAAGATACGCTTTTTGGCAGAAATGAATCCCGAGCCCGATAACCCGCCGGGTGTCTCATCCTCACTATATTAAGCAAAAGCACATCTGTAAATCCTGGGATTTCTTATGTATGTCTTAGAAAGTTGGGTAATATTCTACAAAAATATGTGGGATTTTGATTGTTTTTCTTTATAGACAGGTTAACCACTAAAAAGATCCTGACTTCTGGGTTCTGGCCATCAAGTTAGTCCGATTGGGCCACACAATCAAAATCCCACACATTTTTGTAGAAACACAACATGCGCATAAGAAAACTAAACTTTTCATGACGTCCTCTTTGAGTATGTTTGGTCGAAAGGCGGTGATCAACTTTCTACATTGTCTTCCAATTTTGTTTCATCACATGTTGGCTGTCCAGTGTAGCGTCTTGTATGAATCAGCGGCTGGCGCATTGGCATTGCATTGTATTACAGTGATCCATGAGCGTTCTTTCCATATGGGAAGGAATCGAAGTAGGAAATTTGATACGTTTAAAGTCAATGGTTTAGAATTATTTGGCATTAACTTGTCCAGCAAATGAAATTTTTTGCAAACCATCCGACCATGCCATGCTGTGTTTCTGAAAAATTTTCAATCACATACTTTTATATCATAATTCGATGTACGCCAACTCTCCCAGGAATGGTGCCACAGAGGGATTATAACACACGCTCTATTCTTTCTTTTTCACTTAGAATTCGGCAGTTCGTAACTTCGGTTTATTAGTACCACTTTCATAATCCTAGAAATGTTGTGGGAAACTAACAACGTTTTAACCGGTCATGTTGGCCTGGATAAATGGTCCTCCTAAATGTTCTATTGAATCCGATCTAAACTCAGTCCATACTGGCCCATTAACCAGGAATTCACGCTCCTACCTGATTAATGGAGCAGCTTAGCAGCGCCAATTATTAGAGAGCATCGGCATAACTCGTCCGACGCTAATTTCCTAAAAAATCTTCCATCCGAGGTCAACAATTGCGTGCAATAGCTCAACGCGGTCCGCTTTCGAAATGCTTCCTGTAGCAGCGACCAATCTGCCCGATATCGTCTTGCACTTGACTTCCATAATGGATTTCTTAATCAGTGACCAAGAACAGGAAAACAAGGATAAGATAATGTAGTTTAATGAAACTTTGACTGAGTGCTCCTTTTGCACATCTTCTTTTTAGGTAACGTGTCGCGACCTCCCCGAACCGGCCCCTAGGCCTGAGGGGGTTGGCTAATGGATTGCTAAGTTAAACCTAGCTCGAGCTCTCCCAAGCCCATATCAATTCGCGACTTAAGTTTAAGTTGTTAACATGCAAATCGATTTCATCTAAGAGTCGCCACTAATCAGTTTCTGGTAGGTCGATTAGACACCTAAGCGAAGCGCGGGAGAAATGCTTCACTTCTACGAACCAGAGATTCAACGGGTACGGGGACTTGATTACACTAATCGACTAATTAGTGCCCTTTCGGTACCTAAACTTGTTCAATTTACCACCTAACGTGTTCTCGCTAATCGGAAGTCTCAAAATTCTGTTCCCACCTGAGCTAAGGGGAAGCGACAATTAATATCTAAGCCTAGACGCGCCCAGTTAACCGCATGCGAGGTTAAATTAAATGTGCAACCCAAGGTGTGTGAACCGAGCGACGTGAGATTAAATATTGCACTAAACATGCGAAAAGGGGCGAAAAAAGCTAATCTCAAAATCCAAATAAAACTTCTATTTTTTTTGATTTTTTTTGATTTGATTTTTTTTAAAAAAAATTAATTTTTTTAATTATTTTTTAAAAATTCAATTCTTGTAAATTTTTTTGGAAATTTTTTTTTGAATTTTTCGAATTTTTTTTTTGAATTTTTTTTTGAAAAAATAAAATAAAATAAAATAAAATTCGATTTTTTTTAAAAAAAAATATATTTTTTTAAAATATTAAAATAATACAATATTAAAATAAAAGAAGACGGATCCGGGTCGGATCTCCACATCCGACCCGGACCGGGACTGACCCGGGCGCGCCGGCCCGGGTCCGCAGACGGACCGGGCTCAGTTGTTGAGCCCGGTTAAAATTTTTTTTAAAATCAGTGTTTTTAAAGAAAGGCCCGGCCCGAAACATATTTTTTAGAAAACAAGGGCCCAAAGCCCGACAAGAAAACAAATAAAAAAACAAATAGGCCCACTTCGGCCCAACCGCGAAACTGAAGCCCTACCCGGTTCGCGGCTCGGCTCGCCAACCCGGTTCGTGGCCTCCGACCCGACACGCGCAAACCCTAGCGCCCGACCCGACTTGCCTGACCCGGTTCACGGGAAACCCTACCCGGTTTTGACCCATTCGAACGACCCGGTTCGCGGCCGCCGACCCGATTCCCGGCCGCCCTAGCCGCCGCGACCAGCGCGTCCGGCCCGGCTCACCGGTTGCCGACCCGACTCCCGGCCGCCACCGTGCACCCGAACTCGCCTGCACACCGGCCGCCGCTCCGACGTGGAGCGCACGTCCGGCCACGCCACACGCCGGCCGACATGGATGCTGGCGTCCCCGAGCCCCGACCTCCTCGGCCGGGGTTTCTAGTCTGGCAGCCGAGCCCGTGCTCGGCCGACGCGCGACGCGCCCTGACCGGGGAGGTCAGGGCTCGCTGCTCCATGGCCGAGCTCACGCTCGGCCGCTGTTGAATGCGCCCTGACCGGAGAGGTCAGGGACTGTAATGCCGCTGCCAAGCCCGTGCTCGGCCGCCCAACGCAGACTGCTCTCGTTCGCCGGCGACACACCAAAATCCCCACATCCACACTAAGCTCAGCGAGCAACCAAAACACCGCGAGGGAAGGGAAAAAGACACCGAGCCTCGGGGAAACAAAGGACAAAAACCGGATCTGGTTCGTACACAACATCAAACAGATGGTGCGCGCGACAAAAACCAGAAATTTCCGACTCGATCAAGACTCAAACATGTCCGAGATTAACACACAGTAATACATGAACAAGCAAGACTCAGCTCGAGGTATCCCGGGCCGGAGCTCGCGCGAACCGGACGGCCACGAGCTCCGGCCAGTGAGCCCCGGCGAACAGGGCACCAGAAACAGAGCACAAAAGGGAAAGAATAAAAAGAAACAGGGGAGGGGGGACTGTCGCGGCGTTCCCTACCCGGCTCGGAGACGGCGAACGGCGGCGACCTCGGATCGGACTATATCCGGTCACCTAAGCACGTCGCCGAGCCGAGATCCTCGGGAAATCGACTCCGGATCAAGCGAAACAAGAAAACCCGACGAAGCTAGGGGCCGGGACCTACCACGGAAATCGTCGGAGCTTCGCCGGCCGCGGTCGAGGCGTGACGATCCTCGACGGGAACCCGCTCAGCCTCCGCTCTCTCTCTCGAACGCTCTCTATCTCTCCGGTCTCTCTCTCACTCTCTTCCTCTGAAAACTCCTCTCTCTGTCGCTCTCGCCTCTCTCTCCTTCTCCGATCTGCCTCACCGGTCTCGCCTCCGAGCTCTCTCTGGACTCCCCCTCTCGGTCGCTCGGTCTCCCTCTCTATCTCGGAACTCTCTCCTCTCCCCCTGCTGCCTGCCCTCCTTCTTTTCCCAGGTCGCTGCCCTCTTATCTCTGCTGCGACTGCTGCTGCTTTCTCCATTTTCACGCAAACGAGGGGCAGAGAAGTGGGCCAGCGTTGACTGTTCAACGCTGGCCTTTCTCCCCCTTTTTTTTTTTTAAATTAATTAACCCCTTTTTTTTAATTTAATTTTTGAAAATAAACATGGAAAATATGTTCTAATGGGTCCTATTAATGCAAATGTACCTAATAACTATATGCCATGCAGTTTTACTAAAAATATTTTTGGTTTAGGGGTTAAAAAATTAAACCCTAATTTTCTATGCAATAAAACCCTAATTGATTTGGGCAAAATTTAGGTGTCAACAGCTGCCCCTCTTTGAAGGGAAGTTCGAAGAAGTTCCATTCAAAGACAAAAGACACCTAAATTTTGTTGGGGGGAGGCATGGGATGGCACAATGCTTGAGGCATGGGGTTGATTATTATTGTTATTATTATTTTCACGAATACTATCCAAAAGGGGAATTCTTTTACTCGACAAGGTTTTACCATGTAAGAATGGTTTCAACCAAGAAGAAAGCCACACCGTGTAAGAACGGGCTTTCGGCTAAACGAAGAGACCACACCGTGTAAGAACGGACTTTGACTGGACGGGAAGCCATATCGTGTAAGAACGGGCTCTTGGCTCAATGAAGAGGTCGTACCGTGTAAGAACGGATTTTGACCGAGAGGGAAGCCATGCCGTGTAAGAACGGGCTCTTGGCTCAATGAAGGGGTCATACCGTGTAAGAACGGACTTTTGACCGAAAGGGAAGCCATACCGTGTAAGAACGGGCTCTTGGCTCGATGAAGAGGTCATACCGTGTCAGAACGGACTTTTGACCGAAAGGGAAGCCATACCGTGTAAGAACGGGCTCTTGGCTCGATGAAGAGGTCATACCGTGTAAGAACGGACTTTTGACCGAAAAGGAAGCCATACCGTGTAAGAACGGGCTCTTGGCTCGATGAAGAGGTCATACCGTGTAAGAACGGACTTTTGACCGAAAAGAAAACCATACCGTGTAAGAACGGGCTCTCGACTACATGAAGTCTTGCTATGTAAAGAAGGAAACTCTTGGCTGCGAAAGCTCGCCAGATCGATGTGGTACTTTAGGCTGCGAAAGCTCGCCGGGCAATGAAAGAGGAAGACTCTGGTGACATTTAGGGACTAAAACCCTGTAAACATCAGAAATCTCATTTAGGGAGTTAAACCCTATGAGCAGCTAAGATCCCGCCTAGGGACTAAAACCCTATGAACGGCAATAGGAATAACACGCTTGAAGGAACAACTAGGGGTTAAAACCCTATGAACGTCGAAGGTTTGCCTAGGGACTAAAACCCTATGAATGGCAAATTGCACTCAAGACTTTGAAATACCTACTGTTTTCACTCAGGATTTTAATGCCTAAGGTTTTCACTTAGGATTTTAAATTGCACTCAAGATTTTCGGGGTTTTAAGGAGAGACCCGGAACCTTTTGAAATCGGGGCCTAAGGATAGACCCGGAACCTTTTGAAATCGGGGTTTAAGGATGACCCGGAACCTTTTGAAATCGGGGTTTAAGGATGACCCGGAACCTTTTGAAATCGGGGTTTAAGGATGACCCGGAACCTTTTGAAAGAGTGGTTTAAGGTTGGACCACAAACCTTTTGAAAAGCGTGGTTTAAGGTTGGACCACAAACCTTTTGAAAGAGTGGTTTAAGGTTGGACCACAAACTTTTTTGAAAAGCGTGGTTTAAGGATGGACCACAAACCTTTAAAGCGTGGTTTAAGGTTGGACCACAAACCTTTTGAAAGAGTGGTTTAAGGTTGGACCACAAACCTTTGAAGCGTGGTTTAAGGTTGGACCACAAACCTTTTTGAAGCGTGGTTTAAGGTTGGACCACAAACCTTTTGAAAGAGTGGTTTAAGGTTGGACCACAAACCTTTGAAGCGTGGTTTAAGGTTGGACCACAAACCTTTGATGCGTGGTTTAAGGTTGGACCACAAACCTTTTTGAAAAGCGTGGTTTAAGGTTGGACCACAAACCTTTTGAAAGAGTGGTTTAAGGTTGGACCACAAACCTTTGAAGCGTGGTTTAAGGTTGGACCACAAACCTTTGATGCGTGGTTTAAGGTTGGACCACAAACCTTTTTGAAAAGCGTGGTTTAAGGTTGGACCACAAACCTTTTGAAAGAGTGGTTTAAGGTTGGACCACAAACGTTTGATGCGTACCTGGGTTTACATACCTGTAGGTTGGATTGGATTGCTCAGAGGCTCTTTGCCAGCGATACTTGAAAAGATTCAATGAATGAGCACTTGGGGTTCCTCACCCAAGGATTTGATAGATTGCGCCTAAGTTTCTCACGAAGGGCTTGAGGTGCTTAAGTTTTTCACAAAGGATATGACATAAGGAGCATGGCTCAGGGACATACCCGTGAAGGCCTCATTTTTCTTTTTCTTTTTCTTCTTCTCTTCTTTTTTATTTTTAAAGAGGGTAAAAATACTTACCTGATGTTTACAAGAGAAATAAAGGAAACTCCAGGTTGCAAAGGCTCACTGTGCACGGAAGAAGACTCTAGGCGTGCAAAGAAAAAGGCTCTGGATTGACATTTAGGGACTAAAACCCTTTGCATTGCGTGGTTTTAGGGCAAACGCCCAAACCTTCGGAAGCACGATCTCACGCGGCGGAGACTTCTCATGTAAAAATAGTTTCGGGCTGTCAGAGCTTGCCGTACATGTTGATCAAATAATTCCAGAATGGATACTGCACATTTAATGGAATGTGTTATACCAAATGCTCTGGTAATGAAGGCATACCAGGCGAGATCAATGTCATTTGATTGCATGTCATGAGAGACAATATCAAAAGGGTATCACCAATGAGAAAATATTGATCGTATGAGCAATTCAGGATAGATTCAATTGTTTGGAAAGCATTTAACATCCTTCAATATCACAAAATTGCCTTTAGGCCTGAAAGACGTCATTAATCATCAAATTCCCTTAGGAGAAAGTCTTTTGTCAAAATGATCTTAACTCATGAAGAGAGCCCATTAAGCATGCCAAACAAGAATTCCTTAGTCTGAAAGGACTTCTCACATACTCTCAGAAAGACTTTTTGATCCCATCCATTAATGTGGGAAGTAAATCTGATCTCTCTGTATACCTCACACTATTAGTGTCGGAGGCTTCGAGAATCATTCGCAATAAGCACACATTGACCAATCCAAGATGTCTTTTGTAAGGACTATAATGCGGGCTTGGTCATGGTTTCAACAACGGATAAACATTGATGGCTAAGAAATGAAATAATTATTGATCATCATTTTCGCCAGGTTTACAAGTCAAGAATCCTTTAGATAAGACAAGACAGCCTTGCCTCCACTTCTTCAAGCGACAGCTTCTTTGTAAAGTTCTTATTTTCACTTGAATCATCCCAATCAGAAGAGATTTTGGGAAATGGTTGTAGTATTGGTTCGGTGAAAGTCTCGAAAGGCTCAGAAATTCTCAAATGGGATTTAGGAGTTGGTGATTATCATGGCATCATTACCATATCATCTAATCTTTGGAAGGCACTCGACTTCTGAAATTCAACTTGTCTCGAAAGTCCATTGACTAATCATTTTAATGTAAGAGCTTTGCTCCTTTCTCTAATGACTTTTGCTTTTGCAATGATTTTGTTTTTGCAAGCATTTTGCTTTTGACATTCCCCTTTTTTTCATGAGAATTTTTCTCTTGATGCAGCTTTTTTGCTCTGGGCATTGGCCTTGCTTTTACCAGGCACACTGCTTTTTCATGCCCCCTAGTTTTCATTTGACTTTTTCTCTTTTCATTTTTTTTTGAGCTTTCAAAACTTTTGAGATGTTTTTCACACCGTCTCATGAGTACCAATTGTCTTGATAAATCACGTGCTTTGCCCCAGTGTAGGGAGACAATCACCACTTGGGTTTTAGAAATGAATATTCAGGCTCAACTTGGCTGAACAAAGGGTATGAGTGTTTGGGTAGAGAAATGAATGCTCTTCTTCATTTTGGGATGTTTCAAGCTTCCATAAGGACTCACCTGAAGTTATCACAAAAAGATTAATGCAAGTAAGGGCAAAGAAGTCTTTCTCATCTTTTTCTCCAAAGAATGTCAACCAAAACCTCCAGATTTGCCCCGTTGTGGGGTGGTTCTTGACAGGGGTATTTTGTAGAAGTTCTCCACATGTAAAGGTTCAAAGGGGCTTGACTATGGTCACCCGTAATGTGTAGGATATATGAAAGAAACGCCTCTTTTCATTTTGGTCTGTATACTACTCGTGGATGAATCTCTTGTCCTTGAACGACACAGGTTTTCTTTTTCGCTCAACTCTCAAAGTATTTACAGGACGTGTTTGAAAATGACTTGCCTTCCCTCATCCTAGGTGTTTCTCGCTTGGCATAATTAACATCTCCCTTTCATTTTGTTGAGATCATCACGAATTGATTAATCTCCACAGGGAATTTTGCTTCAAAATGAATGATCCGTCAAGCACAAAGATAATTTTTTAATAAGGATGATATTCAAAATTTCGGTGAAATGTTTTTTTTTTTTTTGGTAAAGAAATTTCTGTGAAAAGTTTGATTTTACCATTTTCACTTTTGTGCTCTCTGAAAGCATCAAAAACTTTCTTCGTAATGAAAACTCTTCATTTGATTTCCGTTTGAATTTCGGAAGAAAGGCACTTATCTGGGGCATGGCGACTTGGTAACCCTGTAAGGAATAAGAAAGAATGTGTTAGTTAAAGACCCTTTAAGGATTGAAAAATTGGGAACGATACAACATTACCCCTCGTTTGCATTTGTCCTTCAAGTCTTTGATGCTTCCTATGAAAGGAAAAAAGAATCATGTCAAAAATTGTATTAAAATGGACAATTGGAAGCGATACGATTTACCCTTCATTTGAATTTGCCTTCTTGGGTGTTTGACAACTCCCTTCATTTGAATTTGCTTCCATGTATGTTTGGCAACTCCCTTCATCTGCTTTCTTTGCCTTGATTTTTCGGCATTATTTCGATATTTAAGGGCATTGTCCCTCGGATACCCTGCCCCATCTATTGCATGTTTCTTTGGTAGGAGGTGTCGCCTCCGCGGTCAATGTGTGCCTTTGTCTATAAGAGAGGAGACATGTTAGTTCAATCCCCAAATTGAATTGGACTAATTTAGGAACAATACACCCTTTTTGTGTTGAATCGAATGACTCCTCTTTATCATGCATCACGGGTGAGGATTATTGCCCTTTGAGTGACCTGCCCTGTTTACCACCCTACAAAAGGAAATGGAGCATGTTATCTCCACTCTTGACTGAACTTACTTTAGGAACGACACATCCTTTTGTGCTAAATTGAATGTCTTATCATGACTTGTTGGTGAGAGGCCTTGTTCTACATATGTTGCCCCATCATGCTTGCTTGTTGGGGGGAAGGAAAGACTTTGCCCTTTGGTCAAATGCTTCACATCGAGTTAGATGAAGTTTGGCATCCGATGCTCAATCCATCTCCGTTGTCGCTCCATCGTGCTTTGTTTGGGAGTTTCTTGAAATATTGTGTCCCTCCAATCTCATCTCCATTTTGGCCACATTATCTCCCTATTAAGTGCTCTCTTTTTGTGGGGGTAAATTGGCATTGCAATGACTTATCATGTTTGCTTACAGAATTTCGCTCATTTTTCATTATTCCTTCTTGAAAGTCAGCTGCGCCATTAAAGTCCTTCAATTGTCATCTCACGCTTCGGTATTACCCACTTTACAATTATCTGTTTTGACAAAAACGGATGAACGAGTCAGTTGTTGCACAAGGAGTTCTCATTGGAACGATTACGAAGTTACCATCTCACGATATCCTTTTGCAAATCAACCTGCAAAATTGGCCAGGTGAAGAGGTAAAATTTTATGCGAGTCGTTCTTGAAACTCAATTTCAAAACATTTTGAAGGTAAGGCATAAAAACCTAACTCGATGACTCAAGTGGAAATACCGCGATTATTTTCAAAGGACAATGATCTAAATTAGAACCTCATTGCTCAGAGATGTGAGTTGTGTGATTTACAAATATATCGATTGGGTTCACATTTAAAACCCAAATCAGAAAACAATGGTTTCTAAGGATAAAGTTTGAAAAACTCTTGAATAGAGGAGTGCAAACAAACAATTCCCGTTCTAACTTTAAACTCCGGTTCCTTGCATGACTAAGCAAGAAAATTCTAAGGAACGACTGTTACGCATAACCTGCAAAAGGAAGACAACGTTAGTATGTGAATGAAAAAGTGGTCTTTTACTGATGCCGCCTCTTATGACGAAAGCGAGGCAATAATACACCCCCCATGGTTCCCATTTGTGGGCATTTAGTATTTCACCAAGATTTCATCGTAAGTGGAGACATCATTAAAAGATCAAATCGCGGCTATCAATCGAGTGCCCTTTTTATTCCAAAAATTTCATCGCAAAATGCGGCATCAATTTTGAAAGACAGATTTGTGATTTTATTTTTGCAAAAATGAGGTGATTCCTATTTACAAAATTAATACACAAAAAGTGATTTGAATTTTGATTCTGAAATGTGAATAAGAATTTTATTGAAAATGTGATTTCAATTTTATGCCCCAAGATGCAATCTTGACTTGAAAGAATTTCCGTACAAAAAATGCGATTTTAAGCCTATAACTGGAAGTTTAGACAAAATCATCTATTTTGGTGGGGATAAATCACAGGTGTTTGTGATTTATGCTCAAGGTTCACTGTCAAGAATGATTGTCTAAAATTTTCAATTATGAGCTCAAATCACCTAGGACACTTGATTGATCTCCGCGAATTTCAAAAATGACAATTTCAATTCAAAGTGAGCTAATAATGAGAGGAATCATACTTACAGTGAGTGACGATCGTTTTTTTCTTTTTCTTTCTTTTAAAAAAAACGCAAAGACATGCATATGCACTTGTGAGATTCGTTTTCTATCTAGACAGTTTAACAAGGTGAAGCTAAGAGGGTGATCTGACCGTCGCAGTCTCGCGTTGGTGTCAGGTCCTCTTAACTCCGGCTCAGTCGAAAGAGATACCCTATAGTCACGCAGTCTCGCGGATAAGGATAAACACTTACGACACCAGAAAAGAATTTTCGGGGAGAAGAAAGGCAACCTCTACATCGCGGTCTCGCGTTCGAGGTTGTATCTTTCTTAACACCATCCTAAAGTATCCTATCGCGGCCCAGGTCCGGCAGCATGGTTGTGTGTGCGATAGTGTAGTGCTAAAACATCTAAAGCATGCACAACAATGTATAGGCAAACAATGCATTAAACGTCTAAAAAAATAAACATTAGTTCCCTAAATCTCAAAACCTGCAAAACAAGGGGTTAATGGCGAGAACATTCACGTTAGGGATGTATATAAACAAGAAAAAAAATGGCCTAAGTCCACAAAATTCCCCAGCGGAGTCGCCAAGCTGTCGCGACCTCCCCGAACCGGCCCCTAGGCCTGAGGGGGTTGGCTAATGGATTGCTAAGTTAAACCTAGCCCGAGCTCTCCCAAGCCCATACCAATTCGCGACTTAAGTTTAAGTTGTTAACATGCAAATCGATTTCATCTAAGAGTCGCCACTAATCAGTTTCTGGTAGGTCAATTAGACACCTAAGCGAAGCGCGGGAGAAATGCTTCACTTCTACGAACCAGAGATTCAACGGGTACGGGGACTTGATTACACTAATCGACTAATTAGTGCCCTTTCGGTACCTAAACTTGTTCAATTTACCACCTAACGTGTTCTCGCTAATCGGAAGTCTCAAAATTCTGTTCCCACCTGAGCTAAGGGGAAGCGACAATTAATATCTAAGCCTAGACGCGCCCAGTTAACCGCATGCGAGGTTAAATTAAATGTGCAACCCAAGGTGTGTGAACCGAGCGACGTGAGATTAAATATTGCACTAAACATGCGAAAAGGGGCGAAAAAAGCTAATCTCAAAATCCAAATAAAACTTCTATTTTTTTTGATTTTTTTTTATTTGATTTTTTTTAAAAAAAATTAAATTTTTTTATTATTTTTTTAAAATTCAATTCTTGTAAATTTTTTTGGAAATTTTTTTTTGAATTTTTCGAATTTTTTTTTTGAATTTTTTTTTGAAAAAATAAAATAAAATAAAATAAAATTCGGTTTTTTTTAAAAAAAAATATATTTTTTTAAAATATTAAAATAATACAATATTAAAATAAAAGAAGACGGATCCGGGTCGGATCTCCACATCCGACCCGGACCGGGACTGACCCGGGCGCGCCGGCCCGGGTCCGCAGACGGACCGGGCTCAGTTTTTAAAATCAGTGTTTTTAAAGAAAGGCCCGGCCCGAAACATATTTTTTAGAAAACAAGGGCCCAAAGCCCGACAAGAAAACAAATAAAAAAACAAATAGGCCCACTTCGGCCCAACCGCGAAACTGAAGCCCTACCCGGTTCGCGGCCCGGCTCGCCGACCCGGTTCGTGGCCTCCGACCCGACACGCGCAAACCCTAGCGCCCGACCCGACTCGCCTGACCCGGTTCACGGGAAACCCTACCCGGTTTTAACCCATTCGAACGACCCGGTTTGCGGCCGCCGACCCGATTCCCGGCCGCCCTAGCCGCCGCGAGCAGCGCATCCGGCCCGGCTCACCGGTTGCCGACCCGACTCCCGGCCGCCACCGTGCACCCGAACTCGCCTGCACACCGGCCGCCGCTCCGACGTGGAGCGCACGTCCGGCCACGCCACACGCCGGCCGACATGGATGCTGGCGTCCCCGAGCCCCGACCTCCTCGGCCGGGGTTTCTAGTCTGGCAGCCGAGCCCGTGCTCGGTCGACGCGCGGCGCGCCCTGACCGGGGAGGTCAGGGCTCGCTGCTCCATGGCCGAGCTCACGCTCGGCCGCTGTTGAATGCGCCCTGACCGGAGAGGTCAGGGACTGTAATGCCGCTGCCAAGCCCGTGCTCGGCCGCCCAACGCAGACTGCTCTCGTTCGCCGGCGACACACCAAAATCCCCACATCCACACTAAGCTCAGCGAGCAACCAAAACACCGCGAGGGAAGGGAAAAAGACACCGAGCCTCGGGGAAACAAAGGACAAAAACCGGATCTGGTTCGTACACAACATCAAACAGATGGTGCGCGCGACAAAAACCAGAAATTTCCGACTCGATCAAGACTCAAACATGTCCGAGATTAACACACAGTAATACATGAACAAGCAAGACTCAGCTCGAGGTATCCCGGGCCGGAGCTCGCGCGAACCGGACGGCCACGAGCTCCGGCCAGTGAGCCCCGGCGAACAGGGCACCAGAAACAGAGCACAAAAGGGAAAGAATAAAAAGAAACAGGGGAGGGGGGACTGTCGCGGCGTTCCCTACCCGGCTCGGAGACGGCGAACGGCGGCGACCTCGGATCGGACTATATCCGGTCACCTAAGCACGTCGCCGAGCCGAGATCCTCAGGAAATCGACTCCGGATCAAGCGAAACAAGAAAACCCGACGAAGCTCGGGGCCGGGACCTACCACGGAAATCGTCGGAGCTTCGCCGGCCGCGGTCGAGGCGTGACGATCCTCGACGGGAACCCGCTCAGCCTCCGCTCTCTCTCTCGAACGCTCTCTGTCTCTCCGGTCTCTCTCTCACTCTCTTCCTCCGAAAACTCCTCTCTCTGTCGCTCTCGCCTCTCTCTCCTTCTCCGATCTGCCTCACCGGTCTCGCCTCCGAGCTCTCTCTGGACTCCCCCTCTCGGTCGCTCGGTCTCCCTCTCTATCTCGGAACTCTCTCCTCTCCCCCTGCTGCCTGCCCTCCTTCTTTTCCCAGGTCGCTGCCCTCTTATCTCTGCTGCGACTGCCGCTGCTTTCTCCATTTTCACGCAAACGAGGGGCAGAGAAGTGGGCCAGCGTTGACTGATTCAACGCTGGCCTTTCTCCCCCTTTTTTTTTTAAAATTAATTAACCCCTTTTTTTAATTTAATTTTTGAAAATAAACATGGAAAATATGTTCTAATGGGTCCTATTAATGCAAATGCACCTAATAACTATATGCCATGCAGTTTTACTAAAAATATTTTTGGTTTAGGGGTTAAAAAATTAAACCCTAATTTTCTATGCAATAAAACCCTAATTGATTTGGGCAAAATTTAGGTGTCAACATAACGTGATGAAGTTTCTCGCTGCATGTGAACAGATCTTTCTTTGTCAACACGGTGGGAATTCGGTCAAGGACCGGAACTTCGCTGATGGAGCTTCAAACTAGAATAATGACCCCTTAGAAAGACGGAAAGAAGGAACGCAATTAGTCTCAAAGTTCACAATTTTATATTTAAGCTCGTTGATGAGTGCGTTTTGATCACTAATTTATGGTTCGATAACATTGGAAATTAATATGTAGTCATTTGACATGTCCAAAAAGCATTTAAACAAGACCTCAAAAGGAACTGGTTTTAATGTTGTCCGGATGGCAAGATGGTTGGAACTGACTGCATTCCATCTCCAGGCTTCAGTTGGAAGACTGATGCAAAAGGGAGTTTGGGTTCTCTGTCCACCCCAGAAAAGTGCGCAATGAAGACAGAAGTCACGGTGTTGATTGATGCTATGGACTATGAAGCAATCCATGTGGTCGCCTTTACAATAAGATAAGATCATGGGAAATCCGTGAGTTGCTGGTCAAAGTAATGAGCTTTAGTTAACGTATCATTGTCAGATGTAATCTTACCAATCATCCTCCCTCTCATTTCTGCTACTGTTAGTCAAATGCTGATGTTTGATGCTGAAAACGCAGAATTTTGTCCAATCAAAAAACCATTCACCAAGTCTACACCTCTCATATTTTTCGTCTATAATTACATTAATTACCGCAAATAGCAGTCCCTTTATCCCTCCAAAAACACACCTTGAACCTTGAACACCCGAAAGATGGATGTCCGCAGTGTTTTGCTTGCCACAGGAAGCTTGGTTTTGTGCTTCTCAGGCTTCGCGGCTGCAGTTGACACTGTTGATGCATCTCAACCGTTAAGTGATGGTGAGACAATAGCTTCGAGTGGGGGAACTTTTGAACTGGGGTTTTTCAGTCCAGGCAGCTCGAGGGGCCGTTACTTGGGAATTTGGTACAAGAAAATCCCACTTAGAACTGTTGTTTGGGTTGCAAATAGAAGCAATCCAATTAACGGCTCTAGCGGCACGCTGATGATCAATAGCACAGGCAATATAGTCCTCCTAAGCCACAACAGCAGTGTCGTTTGGTCTGCGAACACTACCGAACAGGCCGAGAATCCAGTTCTACAGCTCTTAGATAATGGAAATCTTGTGCTGAGACACGGCAAGAATGACAGTTTGGATACTCATTCGTGGCAAAGCTTTGATTACCCTACCGACACTTTCTTGCCAGAAATGAAGCTTGGATGGGACTTGAAGACCGTCTCAATCGGCAATTATCTTCCTGGAAGAGTCCAGATGACCCGTCACCAGGAGATTTCACTTGGGGGATGGCCAACCGTAATTTCCCTGACATCATAGCGTGGAAGGGCTCCGACAAGTACTTTAGGACCGGACCATGGAATGGCCTTCGTTTTAGCGGCGCGCCGCAACAAGGGTCCAATTCCATTTTCTGGTATAATTTCGTATCCAATGCGGAAGAAATTTACTATATGTATCATAACACCAACAAATCTGTGCTCAAATTACTTGTGGGAGCAGTCCGCGTGGAGCGAAGCGACTCAAAGCTGGAGGCTCTTCCTCACTGTTCCAAAGGACTACTGCAACACCCATGGCATTTGCGGCGCCTACAGCAAATGCATAACTAACCAGCTGCCATATTGCCAGTGCTTAAAAGGTTTCACAGCCAAAAATCAGGATCAATGGAACTCCACTGACTTGTCACAAGGATGTGTTCGGAATGAGCCTCTGAACTGCAGCATCAGCGATGGATTCATAAAGTATGCTAACATGAAATTGCCGGACACTACTCATTGTTTAGTGGATAGTACCTTGAGCCTCAACGATTGCCGGACCAAATGCTTGGACAACTGTTCATGTACAACATATGCAAACTCAGATATCAGAGGACGAGGAAGCGGATGTGCAATGTGGTTTGGTGATCTGATAGATATAAGACAGTATCCAGATACTGGGCAGGTTTTATATTTGCAGATGTCAGCTTCTGAAATAGGTACTATCTTGTTTTGGCATCTCTTAGAAAAGTAGATCTTGCGCTAGATTTCCGTTTCATCTATCATTCTTTTTCCTTTCAAATGCGAGCACACACCTTTCAACAGTTACCCGTCATATTTGGCATTTATATGTTTTTATGCCAACTTTTCAATTGAGCAGGGAAGAGTAAGTCCAAGGTGTGGATAGTTCTGGTAGTTGAATTAGCAATTGCCATAACTACTGCCATGCTAGTCGCCATCTGTTATGCGCGCAGAAGATGGAAAAACTTCAGAGGTACATATTTCTTCTCATGACTCTCCTCACAATACTTAGTTTTCATGCCAAAGAGAAAATCTGTGGTCAAGGAAAAGAGAAGAGAATATCGAAAATTATCACTCTAAATTTGATAACTAAAAATTTGGCATAGTCAGAGAGTTGCATGATACCGCAGAAAAAAGTTCACTGGTTTGATCAGAAGTGGGACTTAGAGTGCTTCCCTGCCTTCTTTTTACTTGAGCTAAATACCTCCGATTTTCCATTTTAGAGATAACAGAAAATATATCTGAAGGTCGAGAGTGAACACCTTGATGATGACTTGGAGCTCCCATTATTCGACCTCCACACAATTGCTGAGTCCACAAACAATTTTTCAATGAGGAACAAGCTAGGTGAAGGCAGTTTTGGACCTGTATACAAGGTAAAACAAAATTTGGAGTGGACTATCTGAAACATAGCACAATGATCCTGCTTTTGGAATTGAATCTTCCCATTGTTATTTTTTTTTTCCAGGGTATACTTGTAGATGGATGAGAAATCGCCTTCAAGAGACTTTCAAGTAGCTCTAGGCAAGGACTGGGGGAGTTCAAGAATGAGGTCATACTAATCGCGAAACTTCAGCACTGAAATCTAGTAAAGCTTCTTGGTTGTTGCATTCAGGGAGACGGAAAAATGCTGATCTACGAATACATGCCCGACAAAAGCTTGGATGCTTTTATTTTTGGTAAACTAGCTGATTCATTTCGGGTTTAAATACAAAATGTAGCTATTGCCTGGGAAAAAAGAAGGTATATGAGACATGGGACTGACTTGACTAAAACTTGACAGATAAAGAGAAAAGAAGTAAGATATTGGATTGGCACAAGCGGTTCAAAATAGGAGCACACTGACCAAACAAAGAGGGATTCAATATGAAATCATGAGTGGAGCAATTAGACCATGTTAAACACTCATTTGCCAAAAGTTCAAACTATCAATGAACTTGAACAAAATGCATATCAAGCATACTCCTCATAAGGGGATACAAATGTCACATTTACCATGAAAGAATAAAGACGGTAAGAAAGACTGAGTTTCCTTGATAACTAATTATTCTCTCTAAACTCAAAAGGCTATTACAGATATTTGACTGAAGATAATTCTGGTAACTTTAATCAATCTATATTGTCTATCAAAAACTAATTATTGAAAGAAACAAGTGTCTAAAATCCTTTACTCTCATCCTGCTGCAATTCTTAAACAAAGAGAACAAAGGTTCTTTCCACTTGTACTGAAGCTGATTTTCTGTGTTTCAGGCTACTCCATGTTGTTACAACCAAACCCTGTTTAGTCATGCCGAGCATGATGCCACATATAGATCCAATTTCCACTTTATCTGAAATCTGTGGTACCACCTAAAAAAGGGTGTAGTGTGCACCCATTACCCCATAAACAGGAAGAGAACAAATGATTTCATACTCCCCCAAGACTATTCCACACAAGCAGAAATCATAAGCACCAGAACATGAATTTGGAGACCAAAGCATCCTTCTCATACCGTGCAATGGCTGTCTACAAAGATAACATGAGGTCGATAAGGTAATTCAGTGACCCTGGAGGAAACGTATGCATTGTCCCAATCAGTAACCGTGTGATAGGTTTGCGTATTCAAAGCGGGTGATAAGAATTGTTGGCTCCTCGATCCACTGTGGCGTCATGAGAGATAATGTTAGAGAGAGATAAAATGAAATGAAGAGCAGAGAAAACAGAGAGAAAAGTAGGAATAGTCCACATAAAAATGATAGATAAACAGCTAGCAGGAAAAAAACACCTGTCTAACCACATTGGTCTAGACTCTAGATCCTCAAAACTTTCGTTCTCATCTTTCCCAGAATCTAGGGAATACATGATCAGCCGATTGCAGTTTCAGTTTAGCCAGAATTTCCAGGGTCGCGACAACCATTGGTTCTGCGCAGCCATAATCAATTATGAAAAGGTAGAGCTACCACAAAAGACCACCTGTCCAACTGAATTTACCTGGAACCTAGATCTTTCCAATCTGTGTGGTTCCCATGTTTCTCGGAATCTAGGAGATAATTAATCACTTGTTAGCATATTCAGCTTTCATTATCACTGATCCCCAAACTGTAATGGCATTCAATCAATTCCATATCTAAAAATGCATAGCAATTTGTATTGCACTCCCCTAACAAATGACATAACTATGGAGCTCCATCACCATTGATCATTATCACATCCTACTCCGCCATAAAACCGCATAAAAGCCGCAATGCCGAATTCCCGTAACCACCAGTAAATTCCAGATTCGAATGAATTGGATCCTAACTGACACGACTAGAACGGAGACGAGGACAAACAGATGGATCAAAACAGCATAACCTGATCGCACCGCAACTCTCCCGGTTTGACAGACACGAATCGACCCGACCCGATCAAATTACGAACCGGATGCCACCAATCCTGGTCCACGCAATTATCCAAGGACTCGATCGCTCAGGAGACCCAACTCGCCGCCGCCTCCACCCTCGGCGATCTGGAACGCGTCGTCCTCGAACACCCGCATCTCCTCCTCCTCGCTCCTCCCCATCACGTCATCCAAACCTTTCCCCTCCCCACCGCCATCCTGATCCTCTCCGGCAACATCCTCAGCTGCTCCTCCCCTTCACGTCATCGCTGTGGATCTGTGATGAAGAAGCTTCCTGGGTTCGCTTCGGGGAACGGGGGAAGTAGAGGTAGAGAGAGTTTTTTCATTTTTAAAGTTTCGTTTATTTTCCTGCTAGAAAAAAAAAGAAGTATTTTTATGCATGGTAAACCGCCCAACGTAAGGTAATAAATCCAGAAGAAATCACAATCTTTGACCATCAAAGTTCTGAATCAAAACAAAATATGATCAGTACCTTTGATCATCAATTTTTGTTTTTGTGAATGAATGTATTTATAACGCATCCTGTGTATAATCATTGCTATCTTGTATAGACGAATTTCAGAATTGTACTTACAAACAAATTTATTTAATATCTCATTAAATTGATAATAAAGAGTTTTTGTATAGATATCATCAAAGAACCATCTCAATCCCAAAATTAAATTAGAATAAACCGTTATGGATATAATTTTTTCAAATCACAAATAAATCATCACAAATTTCGAATCAATATACAATTTTGAAAAGCAACATGATTTTTTTTCCTTATTCACCTATGCAAGAAAGAAGTAATTGGAGATGAATTTGTTTGTTTTGAGGAGTTTCTTTTCTTTTTTTCTTCTTGAATTTGAATAGAACTTTTTAAGTAGGCGGTTTTCAGGAAGGAGAGACTTCTTCTCGTTGTGGACCACTCTTTTTAGCTTTCTTCTTTGGCGTTGTGATTGCAATGTCCCACCCATCTTTGGAGCCTTATACATTTGGACAGCTATTGATATAAACGCGACTGTCGATTGAATTTGATACTTATCGTAAATGTAAGCGTGTGTGGGGGTGAGAGAGAGTCGGTCGCTGAAGTTTACGTTCGTCTTTTTACGCATAAAGTGGAGTTGAAGTTTACGTACGAAATTGTCACCATCGAGATCAGTGACCTTGGTCTGAGGACCATCTCTAGCACCTCAGGGATGAAATGCCTAAACGTGCATAGGACTAGAGTTACAAGAATCACAATCGTTTCTGGTTAGTTGAGCACAAACAAAATGGCTGGGGTGTGCTTT
Organism: Syzygium jambos; assembly: GCA_031216235.1. Taxonomy (NCBI): domain Eukaryota; kingdom Viridiplantae; phylum Streptophyta; class Magnoliopsida; order Myrtales; family Myrtaceae; genus Syzygium; species Syzygium jambos. The sequence goes on along the minus strand of CM062225.1, from coordinate 4,168,099 downwards.
GTCGGATGCATGACTGGCTGTGGTTAAGCTGCATAGCAAGTTCTTTTCAGTCTGACAAATGCAGTGTAAATTCTTGCTTCAACCAGTTGATGGAAAAGTTTTGAACTCAATCAGTCCCTCACTTTACATCCTTTTCCTAAGAACAATCATCTTATCCCGACTTGAGCATCAAACAACAAAGGAAAGCCAAATGGTGAACACATGGTTCAAATTAGATTCGTCTAATTAGTTTTCCTTCTCATGCAAGAAACTAGAAGAGAATGCATTGTGAACAGAAGCAACTAAAATCATATGTGCGTTAACTCGTTACATGTCTGCTTATTGAGACACTATAATTTCTAAGGGATTGAATTCATAGTCTGACGACTTCTTATGCCGTATGTTGCAGTGAGCTGGAACAATTGGCAATCTCTCGGACTCATCCTTGGGAAGAAAAGGTGTTAGTGGTCTGCCCTAAGAATCAATCAAGGTTGATACTCTAATATTAGTTGTGGATTAGGTTGTGTCGGGAAACCGATCTTCACTAAACTTAGGTAGTCATAATGTCTTGCTAGAGACCGCTTATGACTTGTGGGCCAAAAGGGTTTTGTGCACACTGCTAATGTTTAGTGAACCTACAGGGTCGCACACAATCGCGAACGAACTTATTTTTTCTGTGCGTCTTGATCTACTTAAGAAGTAGATTTTTCTCCTATTAAATTATCTACGCGGTCGTGCGCGTTATGAGATAACGTTACATGTACGATTGGAAGTGGATAGTTTGACGGGCTCAAATAGCCCGGCCCATTAGGGTTTCCTATGAGACTATATATAGATTGTGAGAGAGTCTCACGTTACTACGCCGACACGTCTCTATGCCGCCAAGGAATGAGAAAACCCTAGAGAGAGTGTCTCCAGGAGAAACTCTAAGATAGAGAAGCGTTCTCTATTCGGCGTTCAAGAAAAGGAACTTCAAGATCTTTCGCTGGCACGTAGATCGTTGGAGAATTCCGTTCGCGTGTGTGGATACCGGTAGAGGCGCAACACTTGGGGCGCTCATTCCGACACAATCGATTGTCGATTTATCTTCGATATGCAAAAGGTACGCTTCGAAATTCCCTTTCGATTTCAATATTCACATGGATCCTGTCTAGGGTTCGATATTCCGCTGCGTTATTTTTGTTGATGAACCCTACAAAAGGCCCTCTCACGGTGGTTTGTATCTTGAACGCCATCTTCAGTTGCTTTACAACCCTCTCTCTCCGGAATACTGGACCTATTGCCTCCTCTGCTTCATTACCGGATTCAGCACGGGCGGGGTCAGCCTATGCGCTTTCGTACTATCCAACGAGCCTACTGGCCCCAAAGAAGCAAGGGACGACAAGAATTTCCACTTTCTACTTCTTCTCGTGCGGCATCACTCCTCTCTGGCGTTGCTTTTGTGTTTCGCTTGTGGCAGGCTCTCTACATTTTCTTCCTTGCGAGGTCCTCCCTTTCATCTCAGAGTCCCCATGGTGGTATCTCATCCGGGAGAAGATTAACGAGGCCATGAAGCTTATGTCGGCTATTGCCAAAGCCAACAAGAAACACCTCCCCAGTGGAGTCATTCTCGCACTCAATGAGAAAACGAATGAAAACTCGAATAACATTCGATCCTACAAAGATCAGGTGGACACAAAGGATGTGATAACAGGTCTCTCATTGATGTGGTGAAGTCGCCTATCACTCTGATTCGCCTTTTCTTGTCCACGGCGATCAACTTCCTGTGTTCAGTCGGGTACAATGGCATTAGCCTAAACGTCATCAATCTCCACCCCAACTTTTACCTTAATGTGTTCCTCAATGGGGTGGCTGAAATGCCAGCCTTTATTATGCCAGCAGTCTTGCTTAATAAGTTCGGGAGGAAGCCATTAGTGATTGGAACAAAGTGGTTCAGCAGATTCTTCTGCCTTATTGGGAGCTTGATGATGCTACACGGGATATGGAAAGTGGTGAGGATGGTGTGTGGAATTCTCGGGATTTTTTTGGCATGGCTGGCATGTACAATTTGGTCTTCATCTACACGACGGAGCTGTTTCCAAGCATGGTGAGGAATGTGGCTCATGGCTGTGTAGCTCAGGCGGCGCAAATGGTTGCGATTTTAGGAGGCAGCTTCCCAATTGCGGTCTTTGTGGTTTTTGCCATTCTGGGAGGAATACTAGCGTTTTACCTGTCGGAGACGGTGAATCAGCCCCCGTATGATACAATGGCTGGAATGGAAGCAGGGGAGAGTGCAAGCACGAGTGTGTGAAGGAACTCAATTCTCTTACTTTAAACTAAACTTGATTAATGTAGACTTAAATGACTGTTCTTGATAATTGGATTTGCCATCCTTTGTAAAAGAATCGAAGCGTCACGTACGGTCACAGCAGCATTGACTACAGGAACACATGATCACTTCTTTCTTTTTTCTTGGTTATGCCTTTTGAACCTGAGAAAGCAGGATGACAGAATCTGTCTTCTTAAACAAAGAGAGAATGCTTGCCAGAGTATATCTTTCAGGTAGGTTGTGTTGCCTTAAAGCAGTTGCCATCACATGATTAGAGCGCATTGTACTGATCTTCGACTCATATTTGTTTTCAGATCAAGGCATTGTACTCCACATAATGAATCTATCCATTTTACTGACACGAGAGTACTAGGCTATATTGTTCACGGCAACACATGGTGAGCTTACAATTCAGTGACTTCTAAGGAATCAGAATAACTAACCTTGCCATTGATTTGTTCAAAAAGAAAACATGCATGCCTAACCATTATGCCACCAATGATTTTACTTTGATCCTCTTATTTAAGCATCCAAACTGTCTATGTGAATGGTATCTGCCTTTATGCAAGAAGATAGACCCCACCAGTTCTTTGAAATAAAAAGTCGAATTTACCACAAGACCACTGCTTAAGGGACTACCCACACTAGGCGGCACAACCAACTCTTTGCAGAACATGCAGAAAATTGCATCTCTGAGACATGGAAAAATTTCTGCTTTTCCTTGTACTTTCACGCTTTCTCTAATTACATTTTTATACTTTTTGTATGTCTAATCCAGTTCTTCTACTTTCATAAATTTTTTAATCAACTCCCCCGACACCAAATCCGATCAAATTCAACTGATGAGACCATTAGACAACACCAAAGTACGATTATTAAAATATGTGGATGCCCACATAGATGTAGGTGGAAAAATATAGCCATGTAGACAATGTCAGAGTTTGATGTGAATAAAATTTAGCCAATGTAAACACTCACTTGGACGTCCACATTAAAAAAAGAAATCCACATCATACTATGACATCGTTTGAGGCCACTTCAGCTTAGATCATGTTGGATTCGATGTTGGAAAGACTTGATTAGAAAGTTTGTAAAAGTAAAATGGCTTAATCAGATAAATTAAAAAGCACAAGGATTAGAAAAAGTGTAAAAGTAAGAGGCGATTTAGAATTTTAACGTCAAGCTGACTAGTTGTTTTCAAATGGAAGTAAATAATATGCTACGAAGAATCATCATTTATAACAGAGGAATCATAAGTCGAGCCCTGTCGATGGAAATAAACATATTCAATACACATGCTACATAGAAACACCAAACATTTGCAAGATGCCAGTTGAGACTCGAGAGAGTATCTATTGAAGCAAGGAAAACAAAGGCAGGCGAGAAGAAAGGAAAACAAACCGAGAAATACAAAAATAGAGATGGTTAACATAGATAGGAAAAGAAGGCATAATTGAAGCATATGTCATCACAGGAATAGGAGGTACTTTGAAAATCAATCAAGCAAGATCACATAGTAATGGCGATATCTTCGATGTCCGCTGCTGTCAGAAGACAGTTCATCCTCAACTGATCATCTGTGGCTTCATCAGTCTAGGTGTAGAAAGATTAAATTTTGTTAGTCATTTCCAAAGATCATCATCTTCCTATATAAAATATCGTGCCCCATGGCCATGACTATTAATGAAAAATTATCAACATATGTATGGCGATGAATTTCGATAGAGCTTACCAAAAACATGATCTGGGGTCCATTCGCTTGATGACACCTACACTCCTGCCTAATTTATGGCCAATGTTCGCCCTTCTGAAATCTCAGCCTTCAAAGCTTTCACCATTCACTGAAAAAAACAATCGAAAGAAATTAGAGACTTCTTTTGCTAATCAAATTAAAGAGAAAAGAATTTAAACAATCCGAAAGAATTAGAGACTCCTCTAGGCAATCGAACTTGATGAAATTAAACAGAAAGAAATTCAACACGTGCAAATATGCAATTGGAAGTTCAAGAAAAGTATTCGTTTCTAAGGCTCCGTTTATTTCGCGGAAATGAATGATTTGGAAAATATTTTCTAGAGAATGATCGTTTAAAATAATTGGTCAGCGAAAATATTTATCGTTATTGACAACTATATATATCTAAATATTTTCATAGACGATGAAAACAGTTTTCATTTATTCATTTTTGCAAGTAACGCAAATAATTATTTTTAGGAAAATACTTTTTAAATCATTAATTTTTCGTGAATACCACTGAAATGCAGTTATGCTGTAAGTCCGAATTTGTCTCAATGAACACGGATTACGACTTGCTGCCCGAACCGTGAACAGCTAGCTTTGGCCTTCTCTTGAATTGAACACCGTGCTTCGAAGTAGTCTCAATTGGCTGTCGTGATCTGAGGGTAGTCTCTTTATGTTATTAGCACATTATCTAGCATTATCTTCAGGCCATGTTTTTATTAAATGCTCGTATAGTCGTTAAACTCGCATTCATTAGTTGCCTTTCATGCTAGGTCTAATCCCATGTCATGCCTATCTCAAATATAAAAACACATAAATGAAATGTTAAAATGGAGAAAGGTAAAGTATTGATTAGCATTCTCATATGTTCTAAAATTGCATTTAGGGTCATGTTTGTTTTACTTCGCAAGATGAGAGTCAGAGATGAGCACTTAGTTGATGGGATTAAGAATTTTAAGGCTTTTATTTTTTTAAAAAATTTTTGTTGAAAATTTTTCTTAAAAATTATATATATATATTATACCGGTTGCAAGAATAATGACGCAACAACTGTTGGTCATTGCTCCAAGAATAAATCATGACAATGCTCAAAGAACGAATCATGACAATGCAACAACAACATTTTGTTTCCCAAAAAACTAGGAAAAATTATACGATTAACTTATTTTGGTGATATATAATCAAAAGTATTTTATGATATTTGAAATTTATTGAAAAATGATTTTAATCTCATGAAACAAAAAAAAAACAAAAAAAACCGAATTCTAATAATTTTTATCATTTTAAAATTTTAAAATTCTTAATTTTTTTTATTTTTTAATAAAAAAATCGAATTTTTAATTTTCTTTTTTTTTCTTTTCTTGCGAACTGCGAGCTTGCCGAGATCCACTGAGTCACAAGCTCGGGCTCAGCTGGACGTGGCGAGCTGCGAGCTCGCCGGGGCAGGCAACCGAGGCGAGCCTTCAATACTTGCTGAAGAGAAGAAGATTCGCATCGTAGTTGGGATCTGTTTCAGTTAGTGGTCAAGTACCATTATGCTTTAATGCTACTTGTAGACCATCAGCTATAAGGCGGAACGTGTTGTTGGCACCGGATATTTTGGAGTAGTTTTCCAGGTACACCGTTGGGTTCCTTAAATCAAACACCGCCTTGTTGTTTCAACCTTACTAATATGCTATCGCTGTCGCCAGGCAAAGTGCTTGGAAACTACAGAAATGGTTGCCATAAAGAAGGTTTTGCAGGACAGACGCTATAAAAATCGATAGCAGCAGCTAATGCGTTTAATGGATCACCCAAATGTCGTTTGGTTGAAACATTGCTTCTTCTATACTACTAGTAGAGATGAGTTGATTCTTAATTTGGTCATGCAGTACGCACCGAAAATATGTATCCGGTTCTGAAGCATTACAACAGTATGAACCAGAGGATGCCACTTATTTATGTGGAACTCTATACATATTAAGTATGTACTGTTGTCTCTTTTTTTGGTAAAACTGGAAATTAGGGGCTGTTATTTCAAGCTTTATGATTTTGGGAGTGCAAAAGTTCTTGTAATTACTTTTCCTTTCTATTTTTGACTTCCTCAGCTTTCTTGCACGAGCTTTTCTATATTTTCTTCACCCACCCATCGGTCTTCTTGAGCTATATTTCATATCACCCATTACAGGAATGGCATGTTAATTTACGATTGCCTATTTACTGTTCAGTTTATTAAACTTCAATGTGCAAACATTGCGCAATAGTTACATTGAATCTTGTGGTTTATGCATCATTTTAAGAGTTTTATTATTCCATCGGGTTAGGGGTGAAGCTAATATATCATACATATGCTCTCGTTACTATCGGCTCGGGAGCTTATATTTGGTGCGACAGAATACACGACATCGATTGACATTTGGTCAGCAGGTTGTGGTCTTGCTGAGCTTCTCCTTGGTCAGGTTAGTCATGTTTGGTGCAGAGCCATAAGTAATCTACGTTGCCACCGAGAGTGGAGTTTTGGCCCACGTGTCATGTTTGGTGTTAGATATATCTATTGTGACTTTTAACTACTATTTAATTCTTTCTAAAACATCTTTTGCTTTTGTAGCCATTATTTCCCGGAGAAAATGCGGCAGACCAACTTGCAGAGATTATCAAGGTGAGCCTCTCCACCAATACTGATTAGATAGTCTCTCTGGTACTATTTGACCATATATTTGATGTAATGTTTCAGGTTCTCGGTACACCCACTCCCACTCGAGAAGAAATTCGATGCATGAATCCAAACTACACAAGACTTCAGATTTCCCCAAATCAAGGCTCATCCTTGACACACGGTTGGCCTTCTGATTTCATTTTACGTAAGTACTGTAAATGTTGTTCTGTCGGCCTTCTGATTTTGTGACTTAATTTCAGTTCAAACAGTGTGTATATAATGTCTCGCTAATTTTGGTGGTGACTCAGTTGCATCTATAGTCACGTGTGCATTCTGTTTTTCTTTAGCTTATTTGGAAATTATAAAGTGTGAAAGATACCTTAGAAGGCATCTGATGGTATTGATGTTGTTGAAATGGGACATCATAATCCTCTACTCAAGAAAACACAGTTTCCCTTTAGGCATTTCACAAGAGGATGGCTCCTGAAGCGATTGACCTTGCATCACGACTGCTTCAGTATTCACCAAGTCTTCGCTATGCTGCCGTGAGTAAACTTATTCTGATCTTTGTATTGGATATATTGCGACCATGGTCTGGGGACTCTCTGCATTAACAGAATGAAAATGTTTAACATCTTAGCTGCAAATCTAGATTATGTTGTTTGTAGCGGTGGATTCTTCTTCCTGTCAGATGAACCGTCAATTTTTGCGGTCTTTAATGTATTGATTGAAGTCTTTTATCCCTTCCATCACATCATCAATGATTTCTCCTTGATTGCTTCGCAGCTGGAAGCATGTGCCCATCCTTTCTTTGATGAGTTGCGTGAGCCAAATTCACGGCTTCCTGACGGTCGCCCTCTGCCGCCTCTGTTCAACTTTAAACAAGTAGTATGCAATCGGCCTTTTCTATTTTCTTAATCTACCTGAGATACATGGAAACACATAATTCTTGGCTGTTCATGATTCCTATTTATGAGAGTATAGTTGCATTTTGTTGCTCCTTTTTTGTGTGGGGACAATCATGGATTTAGTCTCACAGATGGATGGAAATAGAGCTGCTCTCTCTCCTCATCTTCTTGATGTCTAAACAATCATTAATCAATATAGCATCATCAACCATTTGTTCCATCAGCTGCTGCTTCACCGGAAGGGACAAAGAGACAAATGATTGCGTTCATTTGTGAACTACTAATGACAAAATAAATGCGTTTTCCGGGTTAAATAGATGTTCATGTTACCTCCTAGAGTCACTGATTGGGAAACCTATATCTGGGTACGAATGGGGACATGGACAATGCAATGTCCCAGAATCCTGAGGCAGACAGAATGCATATCTTATATATTCCCTGGGAATCCCAAATCAATTGTCTCTCTGCCTCTTCCATGAAAGTTATGGCTTCGTTGTTTTTTTACTACGGGCACTATCTGATTGACTGTTGCTTGGCCGTGGCGGATTTATACAAGCTCAGTTGCTGTTTTTGGCCTCTCGTCCTGGTCTTGTTAACCTGTGACCAGTCTTTTATTTTTTTTGTTTTTTTGTTTTCATTCGCAATGCGCCGCACTTTCAATAATGCAAAGGATTAAACTTTAGCCGTAAAAATGTCCCCGTGCGTAGGAAAGTACAACGAGAAAAAATAGAAGAGCAACGTGATGTTCAACCTGAATCCCTAGTAAATTTTGAATTTAAGTTACACTGCCGCGGTTTGGATAGTTAACTCGTACATTTTTGTCAACGGTAATAGAGGTGGCAATACGGCGAAAAATCCATTTATTAACTCAATTTTTAGTGAGTTAAAAAGGATTTGTAATATTAAAGCTCAATTTTATATGGGTCAAATATGATTTGAATATGGGTTTGTTGTAAACCCATTGACAAACACATATTTTACCCATTTAAGTTATTAACTTGTAACCTTATTTGCTAAATAGTTTTTTTTTGTCAGAATGCTAAATAGTTTAAGTATCATTTAATTTTTTAAATTTTTTTTAACAAAATCGAATTTTAAATTATTTTAATCTTCATTTTTTCTTGTTTTCTTCTTTTTACTTTTTCTCTTTCCTTCTTCTCCTACTCGACTGGGGTACGGGTGATTAGGGGCGCGAATGACAACCATTCTGTTCCAGAAACAATTCCTGAAATAGAAATAGATTTTTCTATTTCTGTTCCAGGACGAGTTTATGAGAAAAGAAATCCGTTTCATAACAACCAAAAATTTCTATTTCTAAAACAGAAATTCATTTGGTAAAAGCATAAAATTTCTATTTCTTGAAACAGAAACCCATTTGATAACAACACAAATTTCTACTTTCAGGAACAAAAATCCATTTTTTTTAACAGCACAAAGTTATATTTCCAAACTTTATAATAGAGCAAATTTGATGCACATTGTGGACGTGTGAGCTCTGGCTCTTCAACGTGCACTTTGAACAATAAGCAATATTATAGCCATATGAATAAATAAATATTTATATATGACTGGGAAATGTTGGATATGATGGATTTTTCTACTGGGTGCATAAGTCACACCGTCCATTAAATTAAAATAAAATCACTCCAATGTGTGAGTTATTTTTCCTTGGGCTGTTTCTTGTGTAACTCAATAAAATGCAAACTTTAGAGTGATGCATTGAGCACCTTGCAATCATCAACAAAGCTTCTAGATGAAAGATTGATTGGCCCAAAAACAAAAAAAGAAAAAGAAAAACGCTTAACCTCTTAGACAAATTTAATACGACCTTCAAAATGTAAAAAACAAAAATTACAAGATTTTACCACTATAACCACCCAACTTTTGCAAATAATTTTTTTTAGGACTACATACCTTTTGGAACGGTGCACTTCCACCACTTCATTAAATAAACATCCAACTCCTTTTTTCAATAACCAACCAACTTTTGCATAACACTAGTGTGAACAAAACAACAACAAGAATGGACCAAAGTTTTGCTATTTTTATCGTTATGGTCACATGTTGTGTTTTTTTTTTCTAGTACATTTGGAAAGTTGTATTAAATTTTCCTCAGATAAAACGTGCTGCTATTTTTGTATTTGGCTAAGCTAATGGAGAGTTGTCAAAAGTGTCCGGTCAGAAAGTAGACAAACTTTTCAATTCCAGAAAAGATCTGGGACATCGTCACTCGGGGGTTAACTCAAAGTCCATCGTGGGTTATTCTTTTGAAAATACTTAAGAAGAATTCGATAAAAAGAAGTTCACGGGTAGCTTAGACGCTGGTGAGTGAGTGCACAGAATGTTCAACGACTTTTACGTTGGATTCGTAAGGTTAAGTATGGCCGCACACAAATTTCAGTAAGATTAATGCAAACGGCCAAGCACCGGAACGGGTCTTCAGCATTCAACCATCATCGCTCTCAATATTTGCTCTCAATATTTGTGAGTGTGCATTGTTCCTCATAATATCCCAAATGCTTATGGAGAAAAATAAACAAAGCACATCACATTACAAGAGCCAACATAAGAGATTCCAAAATACCATGTCACATTACAAAAGTCAACATAGGAAATCTTCAAATACAAAATAATAGAAATACATTACCAAAGCCGGAAACATATTTTCATGAAATCTCCGCCATATTATGATCACTTGCCAATTGATTGGCAATTCTTTTCTTAAGTATGTTGATCTCGATAACCTCCTCGGTCGATGTATCGTCCTCAGTCGATGTATAGTCTATAACCTCATCTTGTGCACTTCCAAAAGAGTATTCTGGATCACCATATAGGGAAAAGTTCTTATCCATCTTGTCTTGATTACGGATGTAATTATGGATAACACGACATGCAATTACAATACATGACTGCTTCCTAATTGAAAATGAATGCATGTGTCTAAAAATGAAGAAGCGATTCTTTAATGCCGCAAATGATCTTTCAATAACATTCCTTATCGAAGAATGCCTATGGTTGAATAATTCTCTTGCTGTTGTTGCCTGCCTCACTTGACCCCTAAATGATGATACCGTTTACCTTTGAAAGGAGTCACAAATTCCAGAGCTGCAGTATAATCAGAATCTACCACGTAGTATTTGCCTATCACAAGGTATTCATTTATTGACTATGATTTGCAAATGCAATACAATTATAAAGAAAATTATTCCATGAAGAAGAAGCAAACACCTAATGGTGGTCGAGGAAATTGTAAGCGAGGTATCTTGAGTGCTGCCGAGAGCACTCCACAATTGTTGGTTGGCACAACTCCAAAGCACAAGGTCAACCGTCCTCTCCATTGCCACTCTCTTTTTCTTTTTCTTTTTTATATCAAAGCTTGTGCATTGATTGTTTAATTATTTTTGTAAATAGGTGATAAAATTTGATATGAGGTGATAAATTTGTCTAATTATCTTTTTATCGTTGTTGTTTGACGCGAGAAACATTTTTCTTAACCAAGGTTTAATCCAATACGTCCATTTTTTCACTTTATCTTGCCAGTTCCATCGTGTGATTGGACCGATCCACGCCCAATTTTGTTTCTGGGTGTTCCTCTCGTACCCCCACCTCGGAACCAATCCACCATTTGCGTATCCATGGCAGCTTGTCCAAAAACCCTTTGGCTTGGGGGTCAACGAACCCAAGGATGCACCATGAAGCAAAATTCGGCTAGGTTTTGCGGTTCTTCCTAGGGATGAGCATGATGACCGTCCGAACCGGACCGGACCGAACCAGCCAATTTGGTTCGGTTCTTGAGAGTATCGATCCGGTTCTGGTTCCTAAAAGTGGAATTGATTTTCGGGCTGTCCGATTTCCGGTTCTAGGGTGGGAACCGAAGTGGACTGGATCGGACCCGACCAATAAATATATATTTATTTACCTTTTAAAATTTTAAAAAAAAAGCCTAATCTATTTTCTCTTGCCTTTGCCAATTTTTTTAAGGATTGGTTCATTGGAAAGTGATTGGTTCCAATCGAAAATAGAAAAATAAATATATTTATTATTTAAAATAGAAAGCCTAATTTAAAAGTACGTGATCAGTCCATTGAAACTAGATCGGACCGGATCCGATCATCAGTCCGGTCCGATCCACGATTCTAAAACTAGCCGGTTCGATTCTCAGTCCATTTTTAAAATGGGAACCGGATTGGGAAGAATCGGTTCTCCTCATCTGGTTCCCGATTCTCCTGATTTGGTTCCCTGTTCTTGGATGGGATTGAACCGGACCAGACCGCTCACCCCTAGTTCTTCCTCTTTATTCTCACCTGCCCCTCCATTATTCATCCCTTCTCTCTCTCTACTCCTCGTCCTCTCTGATCTGATCTCACCCACTCTCTCTGTCTACAGTCCCCACCACCTCCATGACTGCACTCTTTCTCTCTCACTCTCCTTGTACTGAGAGAGCTCGCTCTTCTAGTTCACAATACCCATCTCCTCCTCCTTCTTCTCCTTCCTCCTTCTCTTGACCTGCGCACCCATATGCTCTTCCGTCCCCTACTCCTCCTTCCCCGCCAACATTTCCTCCCTCATGCTTGCCCGCTCCTTCAAAAGCCTCTCTGCCCTCATCCTTCGTCGCTGTTGCCGGAGCCGGGACTTCGCCGACCATACCAAGACCCAGAGATTCGACGCCGCCACGTTTGTCGGGTAATGCCGAGGCGAACGCTCACGGTCACAAGCAGAGGATGACCTCCCGAACTAGCTCCAAGTTCCTCTACTCGGGACCATGGTGAACTCTCGTGGGATCGAGGAGCCGCGCGGCAATGGAGGAGGCGGAGCGGCTCTCGCCGCGACGGTGGTGGAGGAGATCTGGACCCTAGGAAGATGAACTCTCTGGAGCTACAGTAGGCATTTTTAGAGATTAAGGTTTGAGCTTGGCTTTCAATTTGGTTCGGGGAAAAAAAGATTCCCTGATTTTTCATTATCCAAACCGAAACGGGAACCGATCGGTTCAGATTTTCCGTTCAGTTCTTATCTTTGGCGATGTCGCTCCGACCAAGTGCTACAAGGTGGCGGTGGATGCGGAGGAGGGGCCCTAGTGGAGGGAGGACAACACGGTGGAGATTCGCAAGAATGGTCTTGCTGAAAAAAGAGGCGGGAGGGTCTTCAGGGTTAGCAAGTGACGCCTTCGCTTCACTCTTCTGCTGGTGAAAAGGAGGTGAAATTTTCTTCTTCGATTTGATCATTTGGGTTTTACGTGGTCTGCAATCGGTTTGTTCTTTTTTTTATTTGGCGACTCATTGATTGAATGATTCTATCCCATTGATATTGATCGAGTGAGTGATGACTATAACCGTGTCAGGATAGGGGTTGGGTTTATGGGACATCGACCACCTTGTGTGCGGCGTGTGTTATTTGTTATGTTGAGCTCATTAAAAATGTGACTAACTGCATAAGGGGCTTAAGCTATTGGAGGTAAGGAAGATGAATTACACAAAAAGTGAGCTACTTTCATTGAGCTTTGAGTTTGGTTTATTGACGTTATACAAGAGCGTCCATCATTTTCATCTTTAGCAACCCCAGAGAGAGTATGTTTCGGCAAACACTCACTCAGTTTGATGTCGTCTTCTTAACAAGAAAAGCATCAACAAGGAAGCGTGTTGGACCATCATCTCAAACATCGCTTTTGGCTAACATTGCTTCTGGGGAGAGCAGTAAAGTCGTGGTTGATTATGGAGCCGTCCCCATATTTGTTAAAGTTCTTGCTTCTTCTAGTTATGATGGTTTGTGAGCAGGTCAGGTATAATGTGGACGATTCCATACTTTCTTTTACCTCTATTCTTGCTTTTCCCATCCTTACGTGCTAGTTGGAACTAGACTCCATTCTCTTTCTCTTCTGGTGCACTATGTGGGCACTAGGAATTGTTGCTAGCGATTCTCCCAAGCGATGATCTTGTTCTTGCAAATGGAGCTTTGCTTCCTTTATTGGCACAGTTGAATGAGCGTGCTGAGCTGTCTATGCTGATAAATGCTAGGTGGACTCTCTCGAACTTTCGCAGGGAGGGGAAAGCCGCAACCTCCTTTTGATCAGGATTGTTGATTTGTGCCTGTTGCCCCTTGTTCGAACGTCGAATTAAATGATTAGATAAATTGATGTGGATGTGTGTCATTAGATAAGTAGAATTATGTTTCCGGGGCATTGAATATGCTTTTCAGAAGATGGCCCTCAATTTTTTGTTGGTTGATTTCGGTCTTTGGTCTTCTGAAGTAAGGGCAATCACCGGCACTCTGAATTCCCTAGCCAGATTTTCCTCGAGCCCATTAGGACAATCCCTGCCGAAGAAAATCCCAGATTTTTGCTTAGGTTTTGTAGCGTGCCCGTAGCCTGCCCCGAATTCCCGTATGTTCCCTTTCAAGATCAAGAAAACGATAGATTCATACCCAACATATAGACGGGAGAGAGTAGGACACCACCTGTTTAGCTTTATGCCTCTCCGACCCCTTGGTGAATCCCTGTAAACTTTCAAGCCAAAGGAAACGGTTGTAAAGCATAACCCAATACACCCATTTAGCATGGAAACCCATTTTAAGTAGATATCTTCCAAGAAATCCCATTCCACTTGATTATATGCTTTTTGCATATCTCGCTTGAAATTTCCTCCTCTTCTTTCTCCTCTTCCTCTTTCCGATCCTGAGTTGATGCAGCTCCTGAACCACTAGTATATTATCTTGAATTTTGCGTCTGGCTCGCCAATGCGCTTTCTTCCCTCGCAACCAGCTCAGGCAACCACGGTTTCGACCTATTGGCTAAAGTCTTGGATATAATTTTATACACAAGATTGCAAAGACTTGTAGTCGTATCTTTATTTTTCTGGATTGGGAGTCTTGGAAATAAAAGAGATGATTGTTTTGTTTGTTTTGGTTTTTTACTCCTGAAGTAAAAAATTCATTCACTGCTTTTTTGAAGGGTCTTCCTTTATTATATCCCAGTAATTCTGATAAAACAGTCCATTCCATTTAAACCATCTGGGCTGGGGGCTTTGGAGGTCCCTAGTTGGAACACCGTGTTATGCACTTCCTCCAAAGTAACCTCGGTCAAATCATTCACGTACGTATTAAAACCACATGTGGGAATTAGGAAAGCACTCTCTGAAAGTTCCACAGAGCTATACAATTTTTCAAAGATTTCCACAGCCATCTCCTTCATACAGTTCTGTTCTCTAGTCCAAACCCCTTCCTCATTTTGTAGCATGGTGATTCTATTCCTCTGTCTACTGGATGGTGGAAGCATGAAAGAATTGTGTTTTTGTGGCCGCATTTCATTTCAGCCAATTGATCCGAGACCTCATTTCCAATACATTTCCTCTTTCAATTTCTCATAATTTCTCCCTTTCAATGGACCAGTGGTTCTGTTCATGTGACTCTGGATTTCTTGGTTTAAGGTGTTAATCTTGTATAGCCTTAACTTGCTGAATAAATCCTTATTTTTTCACATTGAGGAGTCCCGAGAAGCAGTAATCACTTATAGGCATTCATCATCCTCCAACTAGAACTTATCCTTCAATTACCATAACGTGCTAAATTTGAATTCCTTCTTTCGTTTCACTGGAACCTACCTATCCAGTCTTTTCTTTACAAAATCCTCCCCTTCTATGTATCCCGTGATTCCACACGCTTGGGGCATGAAAAAATCATGCGATAAGTCTCCTCTATCCTCTTTCCTGCTTTCTTCGGGGTGGGTGATAAAGTGCTTCATTAAAATCTAGTAACTAATTTTTTTCTTCTTAACTAACTGTAGCACCATGAGGGTATTCTCAAGCAGACTTGATGGCATTTGTCCTAACATGGAATTCACCGAGAGCTTTTTCTTTCTAAGAACAGAAATCCCTTCTTGAACAAGCCATTCATAGGGGCATTAGATTACATCTTATTTTATGCCATTTGCTTTTCTTAGGACTAGACTAGGCAATCTGTGCTGGTACACCTTTGAGGAGTGAAGACAAGTTATAGGCATCTAGTATCCACTTCCTCACATATCATATATATATATATATATATATATATATATATATATCCACTTCCTCACATATCATCTCTGAAACAAACCGGAGTAATCCCTATAATTAGGAAATTTCAACCTCCTTTGTATTCTATGGATCCTGCATATTTGTTCGGATTACACGGTTTACTTTTCTTACTGGAACCATGGCTTTTGTATTCAGCCTCGTAATCTTCATTTTCTCTTAGCTTTTGCTGAGCCCTCTTTCACTTCCTAGCTCCCCTGGTTGCGGTGAGATTTAGAATTGTTAGTTCCATTTAGAATAATTAGTTCCATGAACTATTTTTTTTTCTTCTACCTCCATAATATCTTTGTTCTTCTTGTTGTTATGGCTCCAAAGGCATTACCATCCCAGGTGTCTAAGGAACAGCCTCTGCCTCTTTGTCCTCTTTTCCCCTCTTTTCCTTCTTTTCTCATAAAATGCTAACCAAAATGAGCTAAACCGGCTAAGAAGCCATTCACATAATCCATCTTTTCTTTTACTTCCATGTATTTTGCAATACATGGCCCAATTTTCCACAAGAGTGGCAAAAATGAGATTGTAATCCAGCTAAATGTTCTTACCTTCCATTTTTATCAATTTCCCAGGTTAATTTCCACCCTCGCTCTCCAAGCTTTGAGTAAAAAGTTTAGGGTCAATTTTGCATTTAATCTGTAAGAGGGTTTCTTTACAACAAAATGTTAAAACATACAAAGTGGATAAATTGCCTAAAATTTGGTGCCATTTTGAATTGTATTATTATTTTTCTCCGCATTTTTGACCATTTTTCAATGAACCGGTCTAAATTGGTTTTTGATTCATGAAATTTCTAATTGATTAATTGATTTGATTGTTTGAATGAATGAATGTATATCGTTAATCTATGAATGTTGAATAAAATCCATGATGTGGCCGTCCACTCTGCCAAGGATTCCAAGAAGTCCTATATAGAATTACCTAGATTGTTTTAGTCTCTAGTTTTCAATCTTACATTCAAGCTTACGGGGGTGCATATGTCCCGAGGCTTATAACTAGGCCATGTATTATTTTTTTGCTCAACTTTTTCTTTTGGAGGTTGGGTGTTTACTTTATGGCACATTACTAATACATAGAAAACAAACTGAGGCACTAGAAGAGACTAATAAGCCTAGTGTTCTTAGGAGCACTGGGATTTTAGTTTCTCTGGTAAACTCAACTTTGAATCTAAGCATAACTAGCCTGGCTAATAATTATTACGATGAAATTTCTAATTGATTTGATTGTTGAATGTACGTAATGAATGAACGAATGAATGTGGAATGAAATGATATGGGTGGGTTATGATGGTGGCCAAGGATTAAAGTAGATTAGTTCTATTTATGATACCGATAATTAGAATAGATTTAGGATCATGTCCTAACTAGGCTTATATGTTGAATGTATATGATGAGTGAATGAATGAATGTAGAATGAAATGATTTACGTGGGTCATGGTGGTGGCCAAGTATTAGAATAGATTAATTCTGTTTATGATATCAACGAGATTCCATGATCAAACAAGAAACAAGAGACTAATAAGCCGAGTGTTCTTAGGAGCACTTGGATTTTAGTTTCTCTTCTAAGCTGGGATAATAACCATTGGTTGGTTAGCCTAGAATAGCCTTCAAAACTAAATATAACTAGGTTAATTTTCACAGTGGCTTGGTCAATTTTGCATTTAATACTTAAAACATGCAATATGCATGCTAAAGTGGGTAAAGTAAAGTGCCTAAAATTTGGTGCCATTTTGAATCGATTTACTATTTTTTCGGGCATTTTTTGACCATTTTTCAATGAACCGATCTAAGTTGATTTTTGATTCATGAAATTTCTAATTGATTACTTGATTTGATTGTTTGAATGAATGAATGTATGTCGTTAATCTATGAATGTTGAATGCAATCCATGATGTGGCCGTCTGCGCGGCCAAGGATTCTAAGAAGTCCTATATAGAATTACCTAGATTGTTTTAGTCTCTAGTTTTCAATTTTACATTTAAGCTTACGAGGGTGCATAAGTCCCGAGGTTTATAACTAGGTCATGTATTATTTTTTGCCCAACTTTTTCTTTTGAAGGTTGGGTGTTTACTTTATGGCAAATTGCTAATACATAAAAAACAAGCTGAGGCACTAGAAGAGACTGAAAAGCCTGGTGTTCTTAGGAGCACTGGGATTTTAGTTTCTCTAGTAAACTTAACTTTGAATCTAAGCATAACTAGCCTGGCTAATAATTATTACGATGAAATCTCTAATTGATTTGATTGTTGAATGTATGTGATGAATGAACGAATGAATGTGGAATGCAATGATATGGATGGGTTATGATGGTGGCCAAGGATTAGAGCAGATTAGTTCAATTTATGATACCGATAAATAGAATAGATTTAAGATCATTTCCTAGCTAAACTTATATGATGAATGTATATGTTGAATGTATATGATGAGCGAACGAATGAATGTGGAATGAAACGATCTAGGTGGGTCATTGTGGTGGCCAAGTATTAGAATATATTAGTTCTGTTTATGATACCAACGAGATTCCGTGATCAAACAAGAAGCAAAAGACTAATAAGCCGAGTGTTCTCAGGAGCACTTGGATTTTAGTTTCACTTCTAAGATTGGATAATAACCATTGGTTGGTTAGCTTAGAATAGCCTTCAAACCTAAATATAACTAGGTTAATTTCCACAGTGGCTTGGTCAATTTTGCATTTAATACTTAAAACATACAACATGCATGCTAAAGTGGGTAAAGTGAAGTGCCTAAAATTTGGTGCCATTTTGAATTGATTTACTATTTTTCTGGGCATTTTTTGACCATTTTTCAATGAACCGGTATAAATTGATTTTTGATTCATGAAATTTCTAATTGATTAATTGATTTGATTGTTCGAATGAATGAATATATGTCGTTAATCTATGAATGTTGAATGAAATCCATGATGTGGCCGTCCGCGCGGCCAGGGATTCCAAGAAGTCCAACATAGAATTACCTAGATTGTTTTAGTGTCTAATTTTCAATTTTACAATCAAGCTTACGGGGGTGCATATGTCCCGAGGCTTATAACTAGGCCATGTATTAATTTTTGCCCAACTTTTTCTTTTGGAGGTTGGGTGTTTACTTTATGGCACATTGCTAATACATAGTGAACAAAATGAGGCACTAGAAGAGACTAATAAGCCTAATGTTCTTAGGAGCACTGGGATTTTAGTTTCCCTGGTAAACTTAACTTAATTGAATCTAAGCATAACTAGCCTGGCTAATAATCATTATCATGAAATTTGTAATTGATTTGATTGTTGAATGTCCGTGATGAATGAACGAAAGAATGTGGAATGAAATGATATGGGTGGGTTATGATGGTGGCCAAGGATTAGCGTAGATTAGTTCTATTTATGATACCGATAATTAGAATAGATTTAGGATCATGTCCTAGTTAGGCTTATATGATGAATGTATATGTTGAATGTATATGATGAGTGAACGAATGAATGTGGAATGAAATAATCTAGGTGGGTCGTGGTGGTGGCCAAGTATTAGAATAGATTAGTTCTGTTTATGATACCAACGAGATTCCGTGATCAAATAAGAAACAAGAGACTAATAAGCCGAGTGTTCTTAGCAGCACTTGGATTTTAGTTTCTCTTCTATGCTTGGATAATATTTCTAAGCTTGGATAATAATTATTGGTTGGTTAGCCTAGAATAGCCTTCAAACCTAAATATAACTAGGTTAATTTTCACAGTGGCTTGGTCAATTTTGCATTTAATACTTAAAACATGCAATATGCATGCTAAAGTGGGTAAAGTGAAGTGCCTAAAATTTGGTACCATTTTGAATCGATTTACTATTTTTCCGGGCATTTTTTGACCATTTTTCAATGAACCGGTCTAAATTGGTTTTAGATTCGTGAAATTTCTAATTGATTAATTGATTTGATTGTTTGAATGAATGAATGTATGTCGTTCATCTATGAATGTTGAATGAAATCCATGATGTGGCCGTCCGCGCGGCCAAGGATTCTAAGAAGTCCTATATAGAATTACCTAGATTATTTTAGTCTCTAGTTTTCAATCTTACATTCAAGCTTACGGGGGTGCATATGTCCCGAGGCTTATAACTAGGCCATGTATTATTTTTTGCCCAACTTTTTCTTTTGGAGGTTGGGTGTTTATTTTTTGGCATCTTGTTAATACATAGTAAACAAAATGAGGCACTAGAAGAGACTAATAAGCCTAATGTTCTTAGGAGCACTGGGATTTTAGTTTCTCTGGTAAACTTAACTTAATTGAATCTAAGCATAACTATCCTGGCTAATAATCATTATCATGAAATTTGTAATTGATTTGATTGTTGAATGTCCGTGATGAATGAACGAATGAATGTAGAATGAAATGATATGGGTGGGTTATGATGGTGATTAAAGTAGATTAGTTCTATTTAGGATACCGATAATTAGAATAGATTTAGGATCATGTCCTAGTTAGGGTTATATGATGAATGTATATGTTGAATGTATATGATGAGTGAACGAATGAATGTGGAATGAAATGATCTAGGTGGGTCGTGGTGGTGGCCACGTATTAGAATAGATTAGTTCTGTTTATGGTACCAACGAGATTCCGTGATCAAACAAGAATCAAGAGACTAATAAGCCGAGTGTTCTTAGGAGCACTTGGATTTTAGTTTCTCTTCTAAGCTTGGATAATAACCATTGGTTGGTTAGCCTAGAATAGCCTTCAAACCTAAATATAACTAGGTTAATTTCCATATTGGCTTGGTCAATTTTACATTTAATACTTAAAACATACACCATGCATGCTAAAGTAATTTGGTGCCATTTTGAATCGATTTACTATTTTTTCGAGCATTTTTTGACCATTTTTCAATGAACTGGTCTAAATTGATTTTTGATTCGTGAAATTTCTAATTGATTAATTGATTTGATTGTTTGAATGAATGAATGCATGTCGTTAATCTATGAATGTTGAATGAAATCCAAGATGTGGCCGTCCACGCGACCAAGGATTCCAAGAAGTCCTATATAGAATTACCTAGATTATTTTAGTCTCAAGTTTTCAATATTACATTCAGGGTTATGGGGGTGCATATGTCCCGAGGCTTATAACTACACCATGTATTATTTTTTGCCCAACTTTTTCTTTTGAAGGTTGGGTGTTTACTTTATGGCAAATTGCTAATACATAAAAAACAAGCTGAGCCACTAGAAGAGACTAAAAAGCCTAGTGTTCTTAGGAGCACTGGGATTTTAGTTTCTCTAGTAAACTTAACTTAATTGAATTTAAACATAACTAGCCTGGCTAATAATTATTATGATGAAATTTCTAATTGATTTGATTGTTGAATGTATGTGATGAATGAACGAATGAATGTGGAATGAAATGATATGGATGGGTTATGATGGTGGCCAAGGATTAGAGTAGATTAGTTCTATTTATGATACCGATAATTAGAATAGATTTAGGATCATGTCCTAGATAGGCTTATATGATGAATGTATATGATGAGTGAACGAATGAATGTAGAATGAAATGATCTAGGTGGGCCATGGTGGTGGCCAAGTATTAGAATAGATTAGTTCTGTTTATGAAACCAACGAGATTTCGTGATCAAACAAGAAACAAGAGACTAATGAGCCGAGTGTTCTTAGGAGCACTTGGATTTTAGTTTCTCTTCTAAGCTTAGATAATAACCATTGGTTGGTTAGCCTAGAATAGCCTTCAAAACTAAATATAACTAGGTTAATTTCCACAGTGGCTTGGTCATTTTTGCATTTGATACTTAAAACATACAACATGCATGCTAAAATGGGTAAAGTGAAGTGCCTAAAATTTGGTGCCATTTTGAATCGATTTATTACTTTTCCGGGCATTTTTTGACTATTTTTCAATGAACCGGTCTAAATTGGTTTTTGATTCACGAAATTTTTAATTGATTAATTGATTTGATTGTTTGAATGAATGAATGTATGTCGTTAATCTATGATTGTTGAATGAAATCCATGATGTGGCCGTCCGCGCAGCCAAGGATTCTAAGAAGTCCTATATAAAATTACCTAGATTGTTTTAGTCTCTAGTTTTCAATCTTACATTTAAGCTTACGGGGATGCATAAGTCCCGAGGCTTATAACTAGGCCATGTATTATTTTATGCCCAACTTTTTCTTTTGGAGGTTGGGTGTTTACTTTATGGCACATTGCTAATACATAGAAAACAAACTAAGGCACTAGAAGAGACTAATAAGTTTAGTGTTCTTAGGAGCATTAGGATTTTAGTTTCTATGGTAAACTTAACTTAATTGAATCTAAGCATAACTAGCCTGGCTAATAATCATTACGATGAAATTTCTAATTGATTTGATTGTTGAATGTACGTGATGAATGAACGAATGAATGTGGAATGAAATGATCTGGGTGGGTTATGATGGTGGCTAAGGATTAGAGTAGATTAGTTCTATTTATGATACCGATAATTAGAATAGATTTAAGATTATTTCCTAGCTAGGCTTATATGATGAATGTATATGTTGAATGTATATGATGAGTGAACGAATGAATGTAGAATGAAATGATCTAAGTGGGTCATGGCGGTGGCCAAGTATGAAAATAGATTAGTTCTGTTTATGATACCAACGAGATTCCATGATCAAACAAGAAGCAAGAGACTAATAAGCCGAGTGTTCTCAGGAGCACTTGGATTTTAGTTTCTCTTCTAAGCTTGGATAATAACCATTGGTTGGTTAGCCTAGAATAGCCTTCAAACCTAAATATAACTAGGTTAATTTCCATAGTGGCTTGGTTAATTTTGCATTTAATACTTAAAACATACAACATGCATGCTAAAGTGGGTAAAGTGAAGTGCCTAAAATTTGGTGCCATTTTGAATCGATTTACTATTTTTCCGGGCATTTTTTGACCATTTTTTCAATGAACCGGTCTAAATTGGTTTTTGATTCATGAAATTTCTAATTGATTAATTGATTTGATTGTTTGAATGAATGAATATATATCGTTAATCTATGAATGTTGGATGAAATCCATGATGTGGCCGTCCGCGCGGCCAGGGATTCCAAGAAGTCCTATATAGAATTATCTAGATTGTTTTAGTCTCAATTTTCAATCTTACATTCAAGCTTACGGGGGTGCATATGTCCCGAGGCTTATAACTAAGTCATGTATTATTTTTTGCCAAATTTTTTCTTTTGGAGGTTGGGTGTTTATTTTATGGCACCTTGCTAATACATAGTAAACAAAATGAGGCACTAGAAGAGACTAATAAGCCTAATGTTCTTAGGAGCACTGGGATTTTAGTTTTTCTGGTAAACTTAACTTAATTGAATCTAAGCATAACTAGCCTGGCTAATAATTATTATCATGAAATTTGTAATTGATTTGATTGTTGAATGTCCGTGATGAATGAACGAATGAATGTGGAATGAAATGATATGGGTGGGTTATGATGGTGGCCAAGGATTAGAGTAGATTAGTTCTATTTAGGATACCGATAATTAGAATAGATTTAGGATCATGTCCTAGTTAGGGTTATATGATGAATGTATATGTTGAATGTATATGATGAGTGAACGAATGAATGTGGAATGAAATGATCTAGGTGGGTCGTGGTGGTGGCCATGTACTAGAATAGATTAGTTCTGTTTATGGTACCAACGAGATTCCGTGATCAAATAAGAATCAAGAGACTAATAAGTCGAGTGTTCTTAGGAGCACTTGGATTTTAGTTTCTCTTCTAAGCTTGGATAATAACCATTGGTTGGTTAGCCTAGAATAGCCTTCAAACCTAAATATAACTAGGTTAATTTCCATAGTGGCTTGGTTAATTTTGCATTTAATACTTAAAACATACAACATGCATGCTAAAGTGGGTAAAGTGAAGTGCCTAAAATTTGGTGCCACTTTGAATCGATTTACTATTTTTTTGGGCATTTTTTGACCATTTTTTCAATGAACCGGTCTAAATTATTTTTTTATTCATGAAATTTCTAATTGATTAATTGATTTGATTGTTTGAATGAATGAATGCATGTCGTTAATCTATGAATGTTGAATGAAATCCAAGATGTGGCCGTCCGCGCGACCAAGGATTCCAAGAAGTCCTATATAGAATTACCTAGATTATTTTAATCTCAAGTTTTCAATATTACATTCAGGGTTATGGGGGTGCATATGTCCCGAGGCTTATAACTACACCATGTATTATTTTTTGCCCAACTTTTTCTTTTGAAGGTTGGGTGTTTACTTTATGGCAAATTGCTAATACATAAAAAACAAGCTGAGCCACTAGAAGAGACTAAAAAGCCTAGTGTTCTTAGGAGCACTGGGATTTTAGTTTCTCTAGTAAACTTAACTTAATTGAATTTAAACATAACTAGCCTAGCTAATAATTATTATGATGAAATTTCTAATTGATTTGATTGTTGAATGTATGTGATGAATGAACGAATGAATATGGAATGAAATGATATGGATGGGTTATGATGGTGGCCAAGGATTAGAGTAGATTAGTTCTATTTATGATACCGATAATTAGAATAGATTTAGGATCATGTCCTAGCTAGGCTTATATGATGAATGTATATGTTGAGTGAACGAATGAATGTAGAATGAAATGATCTAGGTGGGCCATGGTGGTGGCCAAGTATTAGAATAGATTAGTTCTGTTTATGAAACCAACGAGATTTCGTGATCAAACAAGAAACAAGAGACTAATGAGCCGAGTGTTCTTAGAAGCACTTGGATTTTAGTTTCTCTTCTAAGCTTGGACAATAACCATTGGTTGGTTAGCCTAGAATAGCCTTCAAAACTAAATATAACTAGGTTAATTTCCACAGTGGCTTGGTCATTTTTGCATTTAATACTTAAAACATACAACATGCATGCTAAACTGGGTAAAGTGAAGTGCCTAAAATTTGGTGCCATTTTGAATCGATTTATTACTTTTCCGGGCATTTTTTGACTATTTTTCAATGAACCGGTCTAAATTGGTTTTTGATTCACGAAATTTTTAATTGATTAATTGATTTGATTGTTTGAATGAATGAATGTATGTCGTTAATCTATGATTGTTGAATGAAATCCATGATGTGGCCGTCCGCGCAGCCAAGGATTCTAAGAAGTCCTATATAGAATTACCTAGATTGTTTTAGTCTCTAGTTTTCAATCTTACATTTAAGCTTACGGGGATGCATAAGTCCCGAGGCTTATAACTAGGCCATGTATTATTTTTTGCCCAACTTTTTCTTTTGGAGGTTGGGTGTTTACTTTATGGCACATTGCTAATACATAGAAAACAAACTAAGGCACTAGAAGAGACTAATAAGTTTAGTGTTTTTAGGAGCATTGGGATTTTAGTTTCTATGATAAACTTAATTTAATTGAATCTAAGCATAACTAGCCTGGCTAATAATCATTACGATGAAATTTCTAATTGATTTGATTGTTGAATGTACTTGATGAATGAACGAATGAATGTGGAATGAAATGATCTGGGTGGGTTATGATGGTGGCTAAGGATTATAGTAGATTAGTTCTATTTATGATACCGATAATTAGAATAGATTTAAGATTATTTCCTAGCTAGGCTTATATGATGAATGTATATGTTGAATGTATATGATGAGTGAACGAATGAATGTGGAATGAAATGATCTAAGTGGGTCACGGTGGTGGCCAAGTATTAGAATAGATTAGTTCTGTTTATGATACCAACGAGATTCCATGATCAAACAAGAAGCAAGAGACTAATAAGCCGAGTGTTCTCGGGAGCACTTGGATTTTAGTTTCTCTTCTAAGCTTGGATAATAACCATTGGTTGGTTAGCCTAGAATAGCCTTCAAACCTAAATATAACTAGGTTAATTTCCATAGTGGCTTGGTTAATTTTGCATTTAATACTTAAAACATACAACATGCATGCTAAAGTGGGTAAAGTGAAGTGCCTAAAATTTGGTGCCATTTTGAATCGATTTACTATTTTTCCGGGCATTTTTTGACCATTTTTTCAATGAACCGGTCTAAATTGGTTTTTGATTCATGAAATTTCTAATTGCTTAATTGATTTGATTGTTTGAATGAATGAATATGTATCGTTAATCTATGAATGTTGGATGAAATCCATGATGTGGCTGTCCGTGCGGCCAGGGATTCCAAGAAGTCTTATATAGAATTATCTAGATTGATTTAGTCTCAATTTTCAATCTTACATTCAAGCTTACGGGGGTGCATATATCCCGAGGCTTATAACTAGGCCATGTATTATTTTTTGCCCAACTTTTTCTTTTGGAGGTTGGATGTTTATTTTATGGCGCCTTGCTAATACATAGTAAACAAAATGAGGCACTAGAAGAGACTAATAAGCCTAATGTTCTTAGGAGCACTGGGATTTTAGTTTCTCTGGTAAACTTAACTTAATTGAATCTAAGCATAACTAGCCTGGCTAATAATTATTATCATGAAATTTGTAATTGATTTGATTGTTGAATGTCCATGATGAATGAATGAATGAATGTGGAATGAAATGATATGGGTGGGTTATGATGGTGGCCAAGGATTAGAGTAGATTAGTTCTATTTAGGATACCGATAATTAGAATAGATTTAGGATCATGTCCTAGTTAGGGTTATATGATGAATGTATATGTTGAATGTATATGATGAGTGAACGAATGAATGTGTAATGAAATGATCTAGGTGGGTCGTGGTGGTGGACACGTATTAGAATAGATTAGTTCTGTTTATGGTACCAACGAGATTCCGTGATCAAACAAGAATCAAGAGACTAATAAGCCGAGTGTTCTTAGGAGCACTTGGATTTTAGTTTCTATTCTAAGCTTGGATAATACTTCTAAGCTTGGGTAATAATCATTACTTAGTTAGCATAGAATAGCCTTCATACCTAAATATAACTAGGTTAATTTCCACAGTGGCTTAGTCAATTTTGCATTTAATACTTAAAACATGCAACATGCATGCTAAAGTGGGTAAAGTGAAGTGCCTAAAATTTGGTGCCATTTTGAATCGATTTACTATTTTTCCGAGCATTTTTTGACCATTTTTCAATGAACCGGTCTAAATTGGTTGTTGATTTATGAAATTTCTAATTGATTAATTGATTTGATTGTTTGAATGAATGAATGTATATCGTTAATCTATGAATGTTCAATAAAATCCATGATGTGGCCATCCGCGCTGCCAAGGATTCCAAGAAGTCCTATATAGAATTACCTAGATTGTTTTAGTCTCTAGTTTTCAATCTTACATTCAAGCTTACGGGGGTACATATGTCCCGAGGCTTATAACTAGGCCATGTATTATTTTTTTGCCCAACTTTTTCTTTTGGAGGTTGGGTGTTTACTTTATGGCACATTGCTAATACATAGAAAACAAATTGAGGTGCTAGAAGAGACTAATAAGCCTAGTGTTCTTAGGAGCACTGGGATTTTAGTTTTTCTGGTAAACTTAACTTAATTGAATCTAAGCATAACTAGCCTGGCTAATAATTATAACGATGAAATTTCTAATTGATTTGATTGTTGAATGTACGTGATGAATGAACGAATGAATGTGGAATGAAATGATCTGGATGGGTTATGATGGTGGCCAATGATTAGAGTAGATTAATTCTATTTATGATACCGATAATTAGAATAGATTTAGGATCATGTCCTAGTTAGGCTTATATGATGAATGTATATGTTGAATGTATATGATGAGTGAACGAATGAATGTGGAATGAAATGATCTAGGCGTGTCATGGTGATGGCCAAGTATTAGAATAGATTAGTTCTGTTTATGATACCAACGAGATTCCGTGATCAAACAAGAAACAAGAGACTAATAAGCCAAGTGTTCTTAGGAGCACTTGGATTTTAGTTTCTCTTCTAAGCTTGGATAATAATCATTGGTTGGTTAGCCTAGAATAGCCTTCAAACCTAAATATAACTAGGTTAATTTCCACAGTGGCTTGGTCAATTTTGTATTTACTGCTTAAAATATACAACATACATGCTAAAGTGGGTGAAGTGAAGTGCCTAAAATTTAGTGCCATTTTGAATCGATTTACTATTTTCTAGGCATTTTGTGACCATTTTTCAATGAACCGGTCTAAATTGATTTTTGATTCATGAAATTTCTAATTGATTAATTGATTTGATTGTTTGAATGAATGAATATATGTCGTTAATCTATGAATGTTGAATGATATCCAAGATGTGGCCGTCCGCGCGGTCAAGGATTCCAAGAAGTCCTATATAGAATTACCTAGATTGTTTTAGTCTCTAGTTTTCAATCTTACATTTAAGCTTACGGGGGTGCATAAGTTCCGAGACTTATAACTAGGCCATGTATTATTTTTTGCCCAACTTTTTTTTGGATGTAGGGTGTTTACTTTATGGCACATTGCTAATACATAGAAAACAAACTAAGGCACTAGAAGAGACTAATAAGCCTAGTGTTCTTAGGAGCACTGGGATTTTAGTTTTTCTGGTAAACTTAACTTAATTGAATCTAAGCATAACTAGCCTGGCTAATAATTATAACGATGAAATTTCTAATTGATTTGATTGTTGAATGTACGTGATGAATGAACGAATGAATGTGGAATGAAATGATCTAGGTGGGTCGTGGTGGTGGCCAAGTATTAGAATAGATTAGTTCTGTTTATGATACTAACGAGATTCCGTGATCAAACAAGAAACAAGAGACTAATAAGCCGAGTGTTCTTAGGAGCACTTGGATTGTAGTTTCTCTTCTAAGCTTGGATAATAATCATTGGTTGGTTAGCCTAGAATAGCTTTCAAACCTAAATATAACTAGGTTAATTTCCACAGTGGCTTGGTCAATTTTGTATTTGATACTTAAAACATGCAACATGCATGCTAAAGTGGGTAAAGTGAAGCGCCTAAAATTTGGTGCCATTAATTTTGATCGATTTACTATATTTCCAGGCATTTTTTGACCATTTTTTAATGAACCGGTCTAAATTGATTTTCGATTCATGAAATTTATTATTTGAATGAATGAATGTATGTGGTTAACCAATGAATGTTGAATGTTGAATGTTGAATGAAATCTATGATCTGGGGTCCCTCGGATTCCAAGAAGTCCTATGTAGAATTATTTTCGTCTCTAGTTTCAATCTTACATTCAAGCTTACGGGGGTCTATATGTCCCGAAGGTTATAACTAGGCCATGTATTTTTTTTTGCCTAACTTTTTCTTTTCGAGATTATGTTTACTTTATCTCGCACATTGCTAATACATTGCTTAGATAATAAATAAAACAAACTGAGTTACTGGAAGAAACTAATAAGCCTAGTGTTCTTAGTAGCACTAGGATTTTAGTTCTCTTCTAAGCTAATTGGTTAACTTAATTGAATGAAAGCATAACTTATTAGCTTGAATAATAATCATTAATTAGCCATGAATTATTTTTTGCCGAAGGGCTTTTAAGTACGTTGGATAATAAAGAAAACAAGATAATTTATGTGATTATACTTAGGGCACTAGAAGAGACTAATAAGCCCAGTGTTCTTAGGAGTACTAGGATTTTAGTTTCTCTCGTTAACTTAACTTGATAATATTCATTACTATGAAATTTCTAATTGATTTGATTGTTGAATGTATATGAAATGATCTGGGCGGTCATAGTGGTGGCCAAGGATTAGAATAGATGAGTTCTATTTATGATATCAACCATTAGAGTAGATTTAGAATCATATGTCCTAGCTAGGCTTATATCGTGTGTCAGAACAAGATTACAAGATCACGTGATCAAACAAGAAACAAGAGACTAATAAGCGGAGTGTGCTTAGGAGCACTTGGATTTTAGTTTCTCTTCAAGCCTAAATATAATTAGGTTAATTTCCACGCGGCTTGGTCAATTTTGCATTTAATACTTAACAGGTTTCTTTGCCAAAAAATGTTAAAACATACAACATGCATCCTAAAGTGGATGCCATTTTGAATTGATTTACTATTTTTCGAGGTATTTTTTGATCATTTTTCAAAGAACTAGTCTAAATTGATTTTTGATTCATAAAATTTCTAATTTATAAGTGAACCAAATTAATGAGAGTGCTGGGAGTATGCAACAGAGTATGAATAGGAAAGTCCCCATAAAATGCTTTTTCTTTTTAGCTGGATAAGTCCCCAAAAACTAAGCCATGAATTATTTTTTGCTAAATGGCATTTAAATACATTGGATAATAAAGAAAATAAGATAATTTATGTGATTATACTTAGGGTACTAGAAGAGACTAATAAGCCAAGTGTTCTTGGATTTTAGTTTCTCTCGTTAACTTAACTCGACAATATTCATTAGCATGAAATTTCTTTCTAATAGATTTGATTGTTGAATGTTGTAAAGAGATTGTACACTTGCATGTGTTTATAAGTGCATTCAGTTTGTCTTAAG
The DNA here is from genome assembly GCA_031216235.1 of Syzygium jambos. Taxonomy (NCBI): domain Eukaryota; kingdom Viridiplantae; phylum Streptophyta; class Magnoliopsida; order Myrtales; family Myrtaceae; genus Syzygium; species Syzygium jambos. Next base: position 4,138,052 of record CM062225.1, on the reverse strand, counting down.
ACAATTTTTTTCTAACACTAAGGCCTTGTGTTACTTTCAAGGTATAAAGGTACATCTGAGATTCTTAGATGCCAAGTATATCTGTAGATGCTTATAGATGCCTAGATGGCGTGAGATTCTTGGATGCTAGATACGAATAGAAAGCAGTTTCTGCTTCAACGTGACTGGAAATATTACCAATATTACCGGAACGGTATTTCTTTCCCGTATTTCAAATATATTCTTCTCTTCATAGTAAACTGATGAGGGGCTGCGGAGAATTACTATGGAGAATTACTATAAAGAACAGTTGTAAACTAAAGTACTAGTTAGGCTTTCTATTTGATTTTTCGATTTGATTGTGTTGAAAGGCTAATTCTTTGGGATTTCCCTATTGGGTCACGTCAATTGGGGCAAGCAAGTCGATCATTTATGATGAAAAAAGATATTTAAATATTTCTTCTTAGAACTTATTCATTTGACCCATAAGGGGGACCACCACCACCCCATAGCATGTCCTGTATTTGTGCTCGTCTTTCCAATTATGAAGCATGGCTAAGTGACCCTACTCACATTGGAACCAGTGCCCATGTGGTTTGCGAAAATATTCCATTTTCATAAGGTCTTCTTGAATTTTTCAAATGGTCAAATAATGCATGTATATTGTACCTTTTAGGACAATTATAGGTCCTAGGAAGCAGCCTAAACCGTGAAAATAGGGTTGTGGGAAAACAGGATTGTGGGAGAGCAATACAAGCCTCCTGAAGCTGTGAAATGCTCCACCCTAAACAGCAATTTACTTTTACTTTGATAGACCCCTGCAACATAATGATGCATGGTATCAACATGCTCTAGTTGGAATTAGACAATCATGCCATGATTTGGACACGCATGAGTTGGACCGAAACCAATTGAGCGCACGATTTGGACCGAATTCAATTGAGTGTAACAAAAGGGTAAAAACTGAAAGCGATCTCACCACCCAAATTGCACATCAGCATGTCATTCTATTGAGTGCTACCATTATGGAAAAGAATCATCATATTCATTTTTATAGCCTCCTACATGGTATTAAGGCAGGAAAATTGAAAATGCCACTAATTTCCTTCCTATCTACCAAAGTCACAGTAAACAGAAAGGAGAGTGTTTAGATCAAGTTTCAGGGATTCTAACGCTTGAGAAAGTCTTCAACTTCTTTGTTGAGCACATCTAATTGTGGTGCCTTCTCTTGTGGAAGAGGTTTTCCTTCCTCGATGGCTTGTTCCCCAAGCCAATATCCTTCGAGCATCTCTTCCCACTTGGATTTGAAGTAGTACACTCTTGGTTTGCTAGCTAGGATGGTTCTTTTTAATTTTTTTTATAGATGAATAGTCATATCCTCTTGCTGCTGCCATGTACCTAATAGATTCAAACACACACATTCAAACACACAAACACACAAATTGGTGAAAGTTAGGAATTTTTTTTTCTAAATAAATTTCACAAAAAATGGAGGATATACATAAGGTAGACTGTGGCGTAGTACCTAATATGCCAGAATGATCCACTAAAGTTTGTGGACCTATCTGATGGGATGAAGACGGTTGAGGTTGAAGAGTGGAATAAAGTGGCTGTGTCTGTGTAGCCATAGGAGGATATTGGACTTGCATGAGATTTGAGTAAAGGGGCTGTGTAGGCATTGGAGTAGCTTGGACTTGGTATGGAGAAAGTTATGGAGAGAGTTGTAAGAAAGCTCGTAGCTGTTGTGAAAAAGAGGGTTGATGTTGTGTAGCTGTGGGAGTATTTGGAGTGACGAAGAAGGTTGAAAATTTGGGCAAATTGGCTGCGAAGGCATTGGAGTATTTTGGACTTGTTGTGGAGGAGCTCGTTGAAGAGCCAATGGAAGAGCCAATGGAGCCTAACCTGCTCCCTGTTCTGGTAGCAAGGGAGCGAAGGGAACCTCTGGTTCCGGTAGCAAGGGAGCGAAGGGAACGTCTGGTTCTGGGAGTTGAATTATTTCACCTGCCCTGAATAGAATCTAGAAATAATTTTTCTCGTGGTCACTAATGGATGGGCAATTTCTGATACCTTTTCCTGCCGACCTTGTCCAGGCCAGGTGGTCTACAATGTTGGGCATGCATCTCTTGTTTCATCGGTAACATGTTTCACAGTAAGGACATGTCCAAGTGGATTCAGTGACTTCAACATATTTAAACGCGATAGTGATATCAGTACATCCCCTCCAACTCATATTGATTATGAACCACCACCTATAATAAAAGATAGAGCGCAATTAAAGTAATTATAAACCACCAAGATCTCCTGAACTAAACCCTAAGCCTAATCCCACTAGAATAAGTCCTACTACAACCGAAACCCAACTCCCGGCCGTGACCAGACTCAGACTACGAACATGTGAATGTTCGAACGCCACCAGCCCGGCCCACCAAGCCCGCTCCGCGGGTCACTAGCACATGGGTGTTCATGGCCATCCAGCACGTGGGTGCTGGCGAAGGCGATCCGGCAGCCTGGGGGTCATGGCCGGCGATGGATGGGTGGGTGAACTAGGTTCTGACCAAAAGAAACAATAAGAGTAGAACTAAAGCATACGAGGGTGAATGTGAATGTCCTCCGGCTGGCCACCAAGACGGGGAGCAAACAAAACTGGGGAAACAGAGCAAAAAGCAAGATTACCTTTTCTTCTTTTCCAGCGAGCAACCGTTCTGGCGTTGGTCACTTTCAAAGAGATTTTCAAAGAGATTCTCGCGTTGGTCACTCTCAAAGAGATGGACTAAGCTGGAATCTTAAAGCTCATAAGTAATTCAAGCCCTTTTATATATAGCGCCGTCAACGGTTTTTCCCGTTATAAAACGCCCTCAGCCGTTTTTCTGTTACGCCGGTTTTTCCCTTTTTGTTAAAGGTCTCAACGGTTTTTCCCCCAGCCCCCTCTCCACCACGACACGTGCCCTCTCTCTCTCTCTCTTCATTAATTATTTGTTACACGCGTCTCTTTCTTTCCTCCCTTTCAAATTTCCCTCACTCTCTCTCCTCTCAAATTTCCACGATGTTTTGTTAATGGGAACGAGAAAATATTGGGTGGCGGTGAGGAGAGAGTGACGGAGGAGAGAAAGCTGCGTGATGGTTAATAGCAGGATCCATCAGTCCGTGGGAACCCACACCCAAAAAAGATATAGCCAACTACAAACTTTCAAAACCAGCGCAGTCCAAGGATGACAAAAGCCTCCGGAGAAGATCGCCACCACCAGCTAGATTAAGTCGCGGAGAGATCTGTACTACGTGCGCGCGTCTCTGTCTTGCATGAACCCTACTTTCGATTTCTCATAATTGCATATAACTTGGTATAGAGAACACTTGCCAACTGTCCCATTTGTTCTCCATGAACCGACCCGCCTTTTCCTCCTCCCTTGTGCCAAAACTCGCTAGCTTCTACCTAGCTTTATAAAAAAAATTTCTACCTTTCATTTATATTTATATTATTAAATCGTGTCTCGAATTTGAGTCCGTACACGATACTCAACCGCATGCTCAACATTTATTAATACTCTGGAAAGGAAAAGAACATCCGTGGAGCATTCAACGAGAACAGCGCTAATCGTGGAGCATTAAATGAAGATGGACAAATCTTCTGCGCATGGGTTTATGTGCATGCCTCCACATCCATTTTTCTTCTTCATCTTAAATGCATGCACATGATGTGAATGCATGACCGCAAAAGAAGAACGTGGGCACCGAACTTCTCTTCCTCCTTTCTGGTCAATTTCTGCGGGCTTCATTTGTCTTTTTGTTATTCAATGAAGGAAGAAAGAAGGCAGAAGCTATGCTCATTTTCTCATTGGCGGTGCATGATGGTCATGCGTACACACCATCATTAATTGCATGGACTTCTGAAGATGGGGCCATTCGTTGTCCTATAAGAGGAGAACCGCGGACGGACAGAAGTGAGCTCGAGGGAGAAATAGCCGAGAGAGAGCGAGAAGCTTGAGCCGTGCAAGATTTGTACGCAAAAGTCAAGTCCATCAAGTTGAGTTGTTAAACACTCTGGGTATTGAATATATATTAGGGCTGAAAAACACTTGAGCGTGAGTGATTGTAATCCTATAATTCTCTGATTTATTAGTGGATTATTTACCGGTTCTTCTCGTCAACGTAGGTTCCGACATTCAGACCGAACCACATAAATTTCTCGTGTCCTTTTTATATTGTTCCTTGTTTTATTTTTCTATCAATTTTACGGCTCCCGATTTAATTGCAAAGTTTCGATCCGCTTCCGCCGTATCGCCGATCAAACAACATATATACTTTTGCGCTTTTTAAAAATTCATGTCTAATTAAATCATTCTATTTTCATAAATTTTCTGTGTGGGGATATATTTTGCTAATGTAGACATCCGAGTGGTTTATCCACGTTAACTAAATATACTCAAATTTGTTGCCGGGAGACTTGATTAGAAAACATTGTGAGACTAAAATGACTTGATTAAACAAATTATAAGTACCATAAGCTTTGATTAGGAAATTTGTGAAAGTATAGGGATGAAAAGCAGAAAATTTTCCTCGTCTAAGAGATGTAATATATTCAGGATAGAGTTGGTCGTGTCACCTAGTGAGATTGATGTCTTGCATAAAGGCAGAATGGTTGGACATACATGTTTCTTTTCAACGTATGGATAGCGCTGTTTATTTAAAAAAAAAAAAAACTGGTGAGGTTGATGCTTTCGCATAAAGCCATAATGGTTAGACATACACGTTTTCTTTTCAATATATAGATAGTAGGGTTAGTGATTCCGATCCCTTATAAGTCTCTGCATCAAAAGCTTGAACATGCGTTGCCATGAACAGCATAGCCTAATACTGTTAGTATCATTATGTGTGGTCGTAGGCCTCTATGTGAAAAAATTATGAGTCGAAGGTCAATATAATGTGCTCTGATGACGACTGCTTTAAGGCAACATGAGTAATTTCAAAGATATACTCTTGCAAACATTTTCTCTTTGTTTAAGTGAGATTCTGTCATCCTACTCTCTCATGTCCCTAAAGGCATAACCAAGAAAATAGAAGACGACAAAGAAGAAGCAAGTGGTCATGTGTTCCTGCAGTCAATGCAGCTGTAATCTTCGACACCCGTCAATTCTTGTACAAAGGAAGTAAAAAAAAATGAAAAAGATAAAAGGAAGATCCTCTCATCAAGAACAGTCATTTACGTCTACGTTAATCAAGTTTAATTTAAAGTAAGAGAATTGGATTCCTTCGTACAGTCTCCCCACCTTCCATTCCAGCCATTGTATCATACAGACGCCGATTTAATGTCTCGGGGAGGTAAAATGCTAGTATCCTCCCAGAATTGCACCAACCGCAAGGACAGCAAATGGGAAGCCACCTCCTAAGACCACCACAAAAGGCGCCAAAATCGCACCCATTTGCCGCCTGAGCTCCACAGCCAAGAGTCGCATTCCTCACCACAGTTGGAAACAGCTCCGCCATGTAGATAAAGAGCGGATAAAGAGCAAATTATATGCGCGCCGGCCATGCCAAAAATCCCAAGAATTCCGCACACCATCCTCGCCACTCTCCATACCCCATGTATCGTCGTCATCCAGCTCCCAATAAGACAGAAGAATCCACTGTGTTCCAATCCCCAATGGCTTCCTCCCAAACTTGTGGAGCAAGACTCCCAAACTTATCGTAAAGGCTGGCATTTCTGCCACCCCGTTGAGGAACACATTAAGGTAAAGGTTGGTCTGGAGATTGACCATGTTTAGGCTAATGCCATAGTACACGACCGAAAACAGGATGTTGATTGCCACGGCCAAGAAAAGCCGAATCGGAGTGATAGGTGACTTCAACACATTGAAGAGAGACCCCGTTGATATCACGTCCGTTGTGTCCATCTGATTTTTGCGGGATCGACCATCATTCGACTTTTCATTCACTTCCTCATCAAGTGCAAGGATGACTCCGTCGGGGAGGTGTTTCTTGTTGGCTTTGGTGATAGCTCGCATAAGCTTCATGGCCTCGTCAGTCTTCCCCCGGACAAGATACCACCGTGGGGACTGCAAGATGAAAGGGAGGACCCCACAAGAACAGTGCGGAGGGAATGGAGGAAGCCATGTAGAGAGACCGCGAAACGCATAAGCTGTTATAATTATATTATCTATAATGTGACGGCACATTTCAGTTTTTATTATTGTCCCGATAATTAATTTCGTCATCATTGGTTTGTTGAGCGCATTAAAATACATGACAACTATAAACTATCTTGATTGATGGAAGAAGTTATCTATAAGGTTATGGTTGGGGATATAAATAGATTATCTAAACTAAATCCTCTTAAGCTATATGGAAGAAGTTATCTGAGGTTATTGTCCCCGTATCAGGCTCTTGATTTAGTTTCCGCACTCGATTCCGATTATGCATGGTTATTGTTTGTGCATGAATAATGGGAATCTTCGGTCTTCCGTTATACATACTGCTATAGTTAAATTTCTAACAAATAATGCCGGAGAGGAGCGATGGACATTCCTGCCGCCCCGCGCTTCTTTGGGCCAATAGGCTTGGTGGATAGTACGAAAGCCCATAGGCCGACCCACCGTGCTGAATCCGGTAATGAAGCAGAGGAGACCATAAGTCCTGTAATCCGGAGAGAGGGTCGTCAAGCTTCAAGATACAAACGACCGTGAGGGAGCCTTTTCTTCCCAAGAATGAGTCCGAGCGATGGCCAAATGCTTCGGCTCCTGCAACATACCGCATAAGAAGTTATCGGACTATATATTCAACCCCTTAGAAATTATACAGTCTCAAAAAAAGAGATAGATACCGAGCTAATGCATAATGTTTAATGTTTCTAATTGCTTCAGTTTCATAATGCATTCTCCTCCAATTTCTTGCATGAGAAGGAAAACTAGTTAGACGAATCTAATATGAAATTTGTGTTTTCCATTTTGCTTCCATTTATCACTTGGCACTCGAGTCAAGATCAGTCGATTGTCCTTAGGAAAAGGATGAATAGAAAGAGTGATTGAGTTCAATGCTTTTCCATCAACTAGCTGAAGCATATATATATATTTGTGAGACTGAAAAGTTCAATACGCCGGTCCGGAATAAAATCGCTTCATTAATCTATTGAATGTCTTGTGGAAATTGACGAATTGGAAAATTCAACCTTACAAAACTTTGAGGTTAATTTAGAGCATTTGAAGGATGATGACTAAGTTGACATTTACAAGGACTTATAAAATACTAAGTTGGGTACGGCACCTTATAACAATTTTGGGTATTTTACAATAATATTGGTGAACCACTGAGCATCAACATTTTTAGGTCGTGAACTCTATAATTAACTTACCGTTCAAGGAGATAAATTATTAATTATAAATAAAAATGAGTTACGACAACTGCATATTAACTACTACACATAAAATTAAATTACCATATGTATAAGTACGACCAATAGCCAATTTCGAAGTTTTCCATGTTCCAAAAGTCAGCAAATTTTCTGAGTAATTTCTCGATCGGCTAACAATGATGATTAGAGCGGAAAGACGCTACGGTTAGACCGCCGAGTTTTATTCGATGACACTTGTCAACTTAACTTAAAGATGATTTTTTTTTGTGGTGCTTCGGTGTGTATCTTTTTAAGATATCCAATTGTAATTTGACACTTATGTTGAATTAAAAAAAAATTAAAACACATGTAGTCTTTTCTATCTCTGTTCCTTCTCCATCCGGCCACCGCCCTACCCGAGCTCGGCGCTCCTGTCGGATGTCACCACCAGCAGAGTCGCTGGCTCCGTGACCTCTATTTCGCTATTTTTCTTTTTGTGTTTTGAGTTCGTAGTGCTGCCCATCGCCGCGGCTCCTCCATGGCATAAAGACCTCGCTAACAGGGCTCGGAGCCATTGACAAGCGGCCGTCACCACCAGATCTGGAAGTTCCGCTCTGTTTGCGATCTTACATCGCAGATTTTGCCGTCGGCTTCGTCAAGGGGTCTTCCACGATCTGGAAGTTTGGCTTTGTCTTATATGGCAGTCTTCGTGATCGGCTCCACCAACGGTCACAGTCGTCGTCGCGGCGGTCTCCTTCAAGCCGAGCCACTCTCTCTATTTTTCCGTCAAGCTCGCAGTCCGGCGGGATCGTCCATGATTTGCTAGATATAGAGGCACGAGGGAGGCGTGGTAACAAAGGCGAAAGGAGAGAACTCGTGCTGGGGTGGCAGCCACGGCGGGGCGGTAGGCGTCGTGGATGGCGGTGGCAGCGGCTTACGCAGTGGAGACGGCAAAGCTTGATTCTCAAGTTGGCCGGGCAAACGGTGACCAGATAGGGAGGAGCAGGTGGTAAGACAAAGAAAAACAAGATTTTTACTTTTTTGTTATTTGAAACAAAGTTAAATTGTAAGCGGATGTATTCGGAAAATGGCCACTGCGCCGTCAAGTGACGGAGACATGCTGACCACACATTCCGAGTTTGGGATTTTGGCAACAAAATCAATTATAAACCACAAAAATTAAGGCCGTTAAAAGAATTATAATCTACGGAATTTAATCATTTAGCACGATAGGAAACAAAAATTAATGAAAAACTAACCTTTCATATCAATTTTAGATTCTGTGCCTCGTACCGAGATTCATTTACAAAATGCCAGGCACAATTTTAAAAGGAAAATGAAAATTTTAATTGAATTTAAGAAGTTAAAGATTATATGAATCCAGTGCTAGCTGAGTAACTACTTCAAATGTATAGGGATAGTACACTTCATCATGGCAAATGAAGAATCACCCCGCGAGAAGACTTAGCCGAAGATGATTTTTATTCAAGTAAAATTGTATATTGTAGGGAGTAATATATGTTTCGATTGCCCCGTCATCTCTCTCATTTCACGTTGCTCCTGTTCGAGTTATCGCTTTGGTAGCCCTCCTTGCACTAAAATCTCAAATTACACACAACGGTCATCATGATAGGGTAAATAATTTCATACAGGTGACAAGCTCGAGTGAGGATATGATGATTGTCAGGGTGCACCTGTGAGTTGTGTTAGAGAAATTTCACGTCGAAGAATTGGTGTGGTGTAGAGCGGATATATTTCTAGATGCCCTATAACTGATCATTGGTTTAAGTTTTTGAGTAAACGTAGGTCTAGTCGGATATGTTAACATGCCTGGACTAGGGCTCCCTCTTAGTGATCTTCCTAGGTAAAAAGTATCGGGCTTCTGCTGTGTTTCCATAACAAATTGGTATGAAGGCCAATGGTATGTTCCAATGTTTGTTAGATGAATGTGAGGGGGAAATTTGTTAGGATGCACGTATGAATCGTGTTAGAGAAATACTACATCGGAGAATTAATATGGTGTAGAGTAGTTAATATATACTAGTTGATGCTTAACTCATTGGCTTAAGTTTTTGAGTAAAAATGGGTCGAGCTTGATATATTAGCAGGCTTGGACTTGGGTTCCTCTTAGTGATTTCTCCATGTGAAAGTTATCAGGCTTCTCTTATGGAAACAATGCTGTTATATTTTACATATTAAAATATTAAGCAAGCTTTCGTTTCATAAAAGTATTCAGTGATGTGCTAAATGTAGATTATGTTTATATTATCTTTAATGGGTCTGGATTCTCTAATTTTACGGTATAAAGGTCATTTTTGGCAATTACATTTTTAAAGTGTTAAATTTTCGAATATTATTGGAAATTTAACGCCGAATATGATTGGTTGAATTCACTTGTTATGATGCTTGAGGCGATACAATTAGCTCATGAAATCGATATATTATGTGAAGCACTTGGACTTTTTAATCTCACCCCCAAATTACAGCCTTAATTCCGGAACTAATCAAGTATGTCGTTTGATTAAAGTGGACTCAATGACAAAGCACGCTCAACACATAAGGATATAAAAAGCCTGCAATCCCACGGGTAAGTAATTAAACACCACTAGCAATAAAACTTATAGGCACTTCCACGGAAGGTGACAGGGCACGACGGCATTCCGTGTCTATCCGCGGAACTACATACGAACTTGATCGGTATGTGCGTAAGTGTACGAGTATCAAACCATATGCGACTTCTATAACTATCGAGCTCAAGATATGGGTTGAATGTTTAAGCATGCAGCATATCCGTATCCGAATCACAGAATAACTCCCTCTACTCTTGGGTGCACATACGAGGCATCTTTAAAGATTAGTCGACTGGAAAGTTCAAAAATATAGAAATCGAACTTGTTTTATCAGTGCCAAGCAGAAATATCCCATGGCTGAGGGGCAACGATCCCCTATTTGACAAGAGGTGATCAAGAAAAGAATAAGCACGGAAATTGTGCATCAATCAGAAATCTTTAAAATGTACGAAGAGTGCCTTGGCCGAAAAAACGAAGCAGCGAGCACTATTGCCATTATTACTCATTCTAGGTTTAAGGGAGAGGGACGGTGGGAGTATTTTTTTTTTTCTAATATTTGAACAACGCCATAGCGAGAAAATTTCAATTAAAAAAGCCATTTAGCGATCCTTTCAAGCTATAACAAAGGAAACTAACCAGGGCATAGCAGGGGCCCAATTGCTAGTTTCAAAGTGGTACAGACACTATGCATAAAACCGGAGGAATCGTTCAAGTGAAGACGGGGCAAGGGGATCATCCCATTCCAGCGACTCCCATGTTTGCCGATTGTCTATCTTAATCTCTCGAAGAAGAGGCGGAGGAGATGGGAGGCCATTATCAAGCAGGGGCAGCTGCAGAGGAATGCTCTTGAGGTGAGGACATCCTTTCACATCAATCAGTTGGATGGAATCACAACTCATGGTCCCATCATATATGCTCTCCAGTTCCAGAAGATCCCTTAGAATCAGCCTTGTTAAATTTGGGAAGGAGGAGTGCGTCATGTTGGGAACAGTGCCTATCATCACCTTCATGCCCTTGCAGTCATCGACCGTTATATCTCGGAGGAAAGGGACGTGGAGCAACATGTCTTGCGTCAGCACCCACTTCATGCCGTTGCATCCTTCTATCCAAAGAGATCTAAGAACACAAGGGGCACCGCTTGGCAATGGCCCACTTATTATCTCCTCTAATTTCTCACAATTTTTTATTTCAATGCTATTTAGATTTGGAAGATGAGTGGCCAGCCACTCCCATTCCACTGCTCTCTTCATTTTAGGACACTTGGACACTTCCATACGGTATAGACTGGGCGCAGCTAACTTGATCCCCTCCAGTTCCTCTGAGCCCTCGATTTTAAACGATTGTAGACATGGAAGCCCCTGCCCCTCCTCCAAGAGATTCTTCAGTTTGGAACACCCAGCGATTTTCAGTTCCCACAGGTGAGGGAAGTGGACAGCACCCAGCTCCTCCAACTGCTCCCATTCCTTTATGGTCAGCTTCTCCAAATTCTTCAGTGGGCCTACCTCGCTCAAACTTGTCGTCCCACCGCACCGTTCTACTTCCAGTACTCGCACATTTTTTGGGAGTAAAGCGCAGCCATCCCCACCAGTTTGTTCATCTACTCTTGCTGCAATACCATGGCAATTTTTGATGATTATACACCTCCTGTTGTAATGCCGAAAGAAGAAGGGTACCGATGCATTCAACGCCAAATGGTACCGTCGAGAGCCGTTTTGCTCGAGAAACCTCACGCATGCATTAAATGTTTGAACATTTGGAATGCAGCAATAGAGTGCTTCAACCTTCTTTAATTTTATCTCTTCCCTTGCCCTCAAACCTTGAATCGCAAGATATTGCAAGTTCACCAGATTCGGCAACACTCTTTCTGCTAAAGTCTCGATCATTGTGCCATCCAGGTCGAGGTACGTCAGCTTTACCAACATCTCCATCCCCTCTGGCACTTCTTGGAGACCATCACAACATTCAAGGTCCAACTTTCTTAGGGATCTCAATTTTCGCACACAAGGAATATGACGTAATGCTCCACACCCTCTAAGTAGCAACGCTTCCAAGCTCTCCAAGTGACAGATGAGGTGCGGTAGTTCCGTGATTCTGGTGAAGCTGAGATCTAGAACCTCCAGCGAATTTAGATGCCTGAAGAAAGATTCCGGGATGACTCCCAACTTGAAATTGTCATTCAATGAGAGCCTCGTAAGTTTCGGACAATTTGGCGATACACTGTATGAGATTTCTTCTATTTCGTTGTCTTGTAAAAAGACTTTCTCTAGACTATCGGTCCAGAATTTTTCCTCTGGAATTTCTTTTAATCCCATATAGGCCTTGACCATGTGAGTTGTGTCCCTCACTAGATGCAACCCCATGTCTCTTATTAACGGGTGTAGGCATGAATATTCTTCTTCTGTATGATCCCATAGGCAATCCTTTCTTAATTTATTCAATATGGTGTTGCCCTGGTCATGCAGTTCTTGCCTAGTGCCAATTCCATGTAACAAACCCTCATCTATGAAAGACTCTATCAACTTTATTTCAGCAGGAAATTGTTGAGATTTCAAACAAAGTATTAAATGCAAGAAACACTCTTGCACTTGAGGATCACCCAAGTTCATGTAACTGAGTTTCAATCTCTTGAACACGTCAAGTTCCGCCATCGAGCCTTCTAATTTCAACAACATACCTTTCCATTTGTACACTTCCTCTAGTCCCCTCATGCGAGTAGCAATCTCAATGATCCCAAGTGGCAACCCTTCACACCTACCCACAATTGACCTCGCAATTTCTTCAACTTCCGGAGGAAGTTCTCTCCCAAAGCAAAGTTTCTCTAAAAATAAGCTCCAACTATCAGATGGATCTAGAAGTTCGATTTTGATTTGCTTTTGGCAAAGCATCTTATGACATACATCTAGCGATCGAGTTGTCAATACCAACTTAAGGCCACCCTTTTCAACTGGAATTCCCACATCCTCAACTTCGAAGTGCATCCACAGGCCATCTAAAACTAATACAGCTCTTTTCTTTCTCAAATGCTTATCCAGTATGCACGCCCTCCACTTCACGTCCTTATACTTTGAGAGATTGTCTAGACCGACCGCATTGGCAATCTCATCTTGTAGTTCAGAGACGGTAAATTCTTGAGGTACAGCAATCCAGAATACATCATTGAAGGCAGGATTCTCAAAGAGTACTCTGTTATGGACATGCATTAAAACAGTGGTCTTGCCAACTCCCCCTATTCCATAAATGCCAATGATGAAAATCTCATCCTCCATCAAATAGTCGCAAATTTCTTTGATTTTATCCTCACTTTCATCGCCTACTAGCTTTGTTGTTAGCAGTGGTGAACTTTTCTTACATCCTGCAGCTTGTGTCGTTCCTTTTTGGAAGCTACCATGGCCTAGAATCTCTTCAACTTCTTTGCTCAAGTCATCCACTCGCGCTACTTGCGGCGGAGAAAGAGATTTGCCTTCTCGGAAGGGTTGCACCATACTCCAGTATTCTGCTTTTATCCTGTTCGCTTTTCTACACCATGTCTCCAACTCGTCCATGTCTGCTTCTCGGTTGCTTAGTTCTTCCAGCTTTCTTTTCAGAATTGGCATATTTTTGTTGACAAGCCCACAAATATATGGGTGACTACCTCCTAGTGCATCATCTGTGCTCGTATCGGACATCAAAGAAGTGACTAGAGTATTTTAACATGAAAGAAGAAATAATCGATTATGGCGAAATGAAAATTTGATAAAGGATTAAGGGTGTAAATAAAGAATCACGAATTACGGGGGCTGTACAAGCACTTGCCTTGTTGCTGGGCTTCGTCTCTTTATGGTTGAGAGACATTGGGTTTAAATTCCACTTTAGGTTTTGGGTGTGCTGGGTTAAGTTGCTTTTAGGTTTGGGTTGGGCCTTTCGGCTCTTTGGATCGTATGGATGGGTTGAACTGATATATGGGTCTGCATGGGAAGTGGTTCTCCGGTTCTCCCTATATTTTACATCAATATATTATGAAAATTGAAATACGTGTTTTACCATAAAGTACCCGTCGTATTTCATAAGAATCTCTCTTTTAAACAAAATAAATGTGGAATTCTTAATCCATACTTTATACTATGTAAAATATAGGTACTCGATAGCCGTTAGCCATTATGTGACATAGAGAAATTTAATATGAAACTAACTACATTACTCTTATATTGAGAGAAAACAATAAAAATCTTCCAAATAAATAGTTTATTGGAAGGGTTACAAAAATTGTTAGAATTATAAATAATTGCTAATTTGCAACATTAAAAATCATTAAAATTAACATTTTTTTCTTGGACGAAACTCATGATATTGAATGAGGCAAGCACAAATTCTAGGTGCAACAAAATGAATGAAGAACGCAAGAAAAGTACCACTTGCAAGGAGAATGGTAAATCTGTTGCAATTTAGAGTTCTATATGTCACTCTTAGAGGCAGTCCTTAAAAAAAAATCCTGTTATTATATATTTATATAGATGCTAACATCTATATACCCATTCTTTTAAAAAGTTCAAGCATTACAATATTAGAAAAATTTGGATCGACCACATAAGTCAAAAGTAAAAGTCACCGTAACCAAACCGTTAATTGAATCTAGCTTGAAATTAAAATTGAAAAAAGAAGATATACCGCATTTCCACATCTAATGTACAAAAACTCATGACACAACTGCTAAAGAGCTATAATTGCCTTCAAATTGATCTTGGATTGGTGGGTGGCCCATTTGAATGCCACTCACATGTGACGAAATCAAATAGCACTAAGATAAACTGAACCACATACGATTGATGGGTTGGAGGTAAGGGATGACAATCTTACGTCCCGTATCCTCCTTAGTGTCTCAACAATTTTAACCATACTTAGGGTCTATTTGTTTATAGGAAAACGAATTTATCATTTTCGGAAAATCATTTTCCGACTTTCTAGTGTTTGGATGACGGACAACGAATCGATTTACGAAAAACGTTTTTTATGAACCGAAAACAACAAGTTTAAATTGAGGAAAAACAACTTCTCCTTTTAATAAGAAATAAATCACTTTCCCTTAACCACCAAATAAATGAAACTAAACATTTTCCTTGAAAATGATTTTCATGGAAAATATTTTCCTCTATCATGGAATTTTCAGTGCAACAAATGCACCCCTTATTCATAAATAAGAAATGAAAGAATATTCATATTTCATACAACTTTAGGTTAAGATGATTGAAATACAGTAGTGGATAGATGATTCCAAACAAAAGGGTAAGGTCATTGAATGTATTGCTAGTTAAAGGCTCACATAGGTGGCATTTGAGTGTGTAACTCATCAATCAAAGGATGATTAGGAGTTAAGAATGAATCATTGAAAAAAGAAAATAATTTATTGTAAGCTGTCATTGAGAATACTTATCTGTGCAGGTGGTAAATCCTGTGGACTTCTATTTAATAAACGTGGTATCTTTCTTCTTGTTTTTTGCTAAAATGTGGTATCTTTCTTACATTGATGCGTGCGTGTCATTTGGATAACATGGGAGTTGAAGTTAGCTTTTCGATTATTAAAATACAATATAAGAAGACTTATCCATAAAGCCTACAAACATAACTCACGTTAGTTGTTCTCTAATCATATGAAAATAAACTTGCGGATAAGATTTTTGACGAAAAATGAATAATTTGTAAAATATTTTTCTAAAATAATCACTTCTATCACTTACAAAAATGAAGAAATGAAAAAAAAATTCATTGTCCAAGAAAATGTTTTGACATTAATTGTGGTCGATAATAAAATATTTTTCATTGAATAATTATTTCAAGCAATACAATCAATTACTTTTAGGAAAACGTTTTTCAAATTATTCATTGTTTGCGAAACAAACGAAACCTATTATGCAAATCTCATTTTTAAAACACCTTGTCAGGGCTTTCCTTGTTCTCTCATCCCTATTTCAAACTTCCTACATAATATTATATTCTAGTGGTTGCTCATATAATGAAAGAAGAAAAAAAGACCGCCAGGAAAAGATGCCATTTTTTCATGAAATATAAAAAAATAATGTCTTCTCTTACATATAATGGAAGAACAATATATATATATATATATATATATATATATATATATATCTTCAGAGAAACATGTCATTCGTTTAGATGGGAAATAAAAAAGAGTTTTGAGAATTCAAACAATTGAAGCTAAAGTAGCCACTTTCAAAAGGACAAAAAAGAAAAGCAATGACCAGAGTAAAAGAGTCAAACTTGAAAAAGAGGATTTCTCACTTATATCTCTCTTTTAGATAACAATAGATTATATTAATTTTATATATTAATACTAGCAAAGATGCCATCTATCTAGAGAATTATCATTTTCAAGGAACGCTATACTTATCACATTTAGAACCACAAACAAAAATCATATGTTTATGCTAACTTATTTTCTGTCATAATATATCTTATCATCCGTTGAGAAGCAATTGATTCAAATTTTAGGCTCATCTAGTACTTTTAAGTTTGATCAAATGCACGATTAAAGTTAATTCCTATTTCTGTGCAATTGATAGACATCAAAGATTTATATGAACTATTTTTTTTTATAGAGCACTATATTTTCAATCACTAATAGTATTCAGCAAAAAACACCAGTAATTTGAACTCTTCATTCGTAGTTTTATTTCCAATTAAGGTTTCGTGTTGTTAATTTTCATGAGATGTGTTGCTTGGCCAAGAACTATGAGATAAATAGGTACACGTCGGACTCGTTGAGGGGGAAACAAGGGAATTTCAACTACTATGAAGTAGTCAAGTCAATGCCAGTCCTCTCAACACATTTAAAATATTCTGAAATACATGCTTGCCCCTTTTGTGCATCCTCCTTTTTAATTTAGAAGTACTTTTGGTAATTCGTTAGGTAAACATAGATGAACTATGTACTGATATAATTGTCCATCTCCCAAGTCAGCCAACTAGCAAAGAAAGTTCACTAAAATCAGGTGAACTTATTTACAGGCAGCAATTTGTACGACAAGTTGTTATACTTTTAATTTGTAGCTCCTGTGTTTCACACTGCTCTTATCATTTGTTTAAAAGCGAATGTTCTTTATGTAGGTGATCTAAGGGGGTAGAGAGAGCCATGGCTTTTCTAGATTTGAATGTCACCCTTCAAAGCATTTGTCTGCTCATTTTCAAAGAAGCATTAGTTATCATTGACCGACTCTTATCTAACTCCTCTCTTCCTATGAATTCAGGTCTATTTTGTGTTTTCCATTACTAATAGAAATCTGAGCGTCCTGCCTACATCCCTATTCTTAGTTAAGGATTAGAAGACAAATTAAGCGTCCTGCATGAGCTTTAACATATGGTCAATTTGGAGAGGCACATACCGTGTGGAACCTCTGTATTGGGTTCTCCCTCTTCTGCATTCGCTGGGTGTGGCATGTTAGTCAAAGCTTCAGGTGCAAGGTCTCCGCTGCTGCTGGGATAACTCAAATTCTGCGGCTGAATGTTAGAATCACCAGCTTGAGACTGAGGGGGTTGTGTCCAGAATGAAAAGTCTCTCTGTGGGATCATGTTTCGAGCAGGAAGAGACTGACTGGGCACATTCGTCTCATGCAATGGAATAAAGGCTGATGAACTTGCACCTCCAGTGCTTATGGCATCAAAGCTCAGGTTCGGCATGGCAGTGAATGAAGTCTCTCTCCAAGCATCTTCATCGCTTACTGTCATGGGCTGATGCGGACCCTGTGTAAGGCTAGAACTGATTAAAGGAGGGTACCATGACCCTAGGACATTGCCTTCCAATCTGTTGCTCGACTCCGCTGGTCCTTTATCCTTTAATGCTTTTCGGGCTTCTGATCTCACTTCCCTATCGACGACATTGCAGCCATGAATCCCGTATCCTCCAACTCCGGCTAAGTGGGCCTTGATCCTGGTCACACTTCCGCCATACTCCTTGTTGCAGAAGTTACACTTCCACTTGTTGTTCTGCAGGAACTCTGCATAATCCCGAAAGGAGTCCTTCTCTCTGGGCATTTTCCCCTGCATCCCACAAAAGAATGAGCAAGATATGTTTCAAAGTATGATGTACCGACAAAGAAGACCTTGAATCCTACCGGGAGTTTCTTGGATATTCACTCAGGGGCTTTGGGGAGGGCAGAAGTGGCCCGTCTCTCTGGGCTTTGTCCCTGTATCCCACAAAAGGATGAGCACATATGTTTCAAATGGTAACGTAACAACAAGGAAGAGCGTGAATCCTACCAGGAGTTTCGCGCCTACTTAGGGGCTTTGGGGAGGGGAGACGAGCTCTTTTTGGGTAAAAGAATGGCCTCAGGGCGTGGAAGATATTCAATTAAGTTTGGACTTCTTTAGAGAAAGGCCCCACTACGGTGACCCCAGCCTCAATTCTAGCCAAATTCTCTTTTCATCCTCACACCTGAAGAAAACATGTTTGGTTGGGTTCCGGAAACTTTCTTCTTTTGAAAACACAGGAAACAGATTTCAAATTTTGTTTTTTTTTTTTTTTTGATAATCGAGGTGTCCGCGCGGCCGGCGAGCTAGGGCTCAAACCAGCGGTGATGCCCGACTAGTCCTCGAGGGGGGCTAGCACAGCATCCCACCGCCATGACCCCCCACTTAAATCACCGATGGGCGAGTTTTGAACCCAGGACCTCTCGTGAAAGGAACTGAGCGCAAATCAACGCGGCCATCGATGGGTGGGTAAGATTTCAAATTTTGTTCTTCAGACTGAAAACTACTTTCTGTTGTTTGCAATGCTCTCCTCTCTTTGGAAAAGCGGTTTTCTTTTTGTTCACTGTTCATGCTTGTGCTCTCTCTCTCTTGGGCAATTTCTCAGTCACCGTGGCCATGCTGCGCTTAATATGGTAGTTCGTCCCCTGCAAGCGCCATTCCATCGTTGCTGGTTAAAGTTTTCAAGAGACTGCAACCTCATTTGCAAATCCACCCTCAATGAGCTCAAAATCTTGACCTTGACTCCGCTTTGCAGCACAATTTGATGGCCCGGTCTCAGCTGCACCCTCAAGTTCTTCCATTTACATGAATTCTTTGATTGTTAATTACTTCTAAGGATACACGGTGAACTATTCAGTCTACACGCATCAAGTATGGGTTGACCGGTGGCTTTCAGAGCTACTTTAAGTTGAGATTTGCAATGTGGTTCAGACATGGATCTATAGCATTTTGACCAAGCGCTTGACTGACCATTCAGCTAATTATGTAATTTATTTTCTTCTGCTCACCGGAATCATTAACTATCTAATGTAATATAGATCGCATTCCGAAAAAGAAAACACTCCAAAACGGTCGTTTCCAAAA
Organism: Syzygium jambos; assembly: GCA_031216235.1. Taxonomy (NCBI): domain Eukaryota; kingdom Viridiplantae; phylum Streptophyta; class Magnoliopsida; order Myrtales; family Myrtaceae; genus Syzygium; species Syzygium jambos. Next base: position 4,118,864 of record CM062225.1, on the reverse strand, counting down.
CAAGTCCAGACATGATTTAGGTACGAGTTAGTCACCACGGCTCTTCATGTTCAATATTTTGTAGGTCGAAGTCCCAAAAAAGCGCACGAGAGATCAATAAAACAGATATATACGAGTGAGGATGATATGATACGTACCAGAAGAAGAACTAAAGCCGCTCTTGAAATTCTGAGGCACAGATCACGATTACCATCCAAAAAATCCAACCGAGAGTTTGGCTTTGTCTGCACCAGTGCAATTTTCACAGGAGCAAAAAGCAAGAGGCCATGGTAGTCAAACAAAAAAAGGTTTGCTGGCGAAGAAATGGTGGGGGTCCGGCTTGGGCAAAGTGAAACAAAAAGAGGTTTGCAGAATGCGTACGAGAAAAAAAAAAAAAAAAGAAATAGAGACTTGGCCCTGGTCAAAGTCTTCAACCACCGTTTAGCCCCTATGAAGTAATTAATAATAATAATAATAAAAATCTCAGTTCAGCATCACGCGACTCAGCGACATTATTTTGTGTGACCTTTTAATTGGGTGTGATTTGAAAGTAAATGGTGGAATTTGATTACATAATTATACTATTTTCATACGTAATAATAAAGTGTCGGCTAATTTACGATCCAGTGTGGGAAATTTTTCCGTAATCAATTCTATGACTGACATACATGAAATTTTGATCGAACTAGATGGCTGATGACACATTTGATCGGACAATAAAATTTCTATGCATAAGTGCGTAGGAGCATTAACTGCCATAAAAGTGTTTCCACCTTCTTAAGCTTTGTTTCTTCTGCTGCCTACGCTTTCTCGATGTAAAATGTTGCAAATTCACCAAAAAAGGATCAAATTGTCTTGGTGATCTTAGCTTTCCTTCATGAGGAATACGATGCGATTCACAAAAGCCATCCATGTAACATCGATTCCAATCTCTTCAAGTAAGATATAATCTATAACAGTTAAGAAGGAACTGCAGTTTTCAACCGTCTTAGGGTACCAATAATAAGAAAATAATTATGGATAAAGCATTGCACTTGCTAACCAAGCAGCTAAAGCTCCTCTGAAGAGAGTGATTACTGCTTCCCGATTAAACTAGACACTTGCTTTTCTAGCTCAAAACAAAAGCCAGCATAAATTGCACATTCAAACTCGACTTCCAGCACCTTTCATCAACGATTGCTTTCGCGATAGAGAAATTGGCCATGGTTATGCGATAGAATTCCAATTGCTCATCCATTTCCGTCACTAAGTTTAACTCACAAGAAGTTAGATGCAGAAGCTGCTCAATCCCCAATCCATTTACCGACGCAGCTTTCTTTAGCATCGTGAAACCAGAAAAAATTGTTTCCTCGGAAGAGAGGAGGATGACAATTATCTATCAAGAATTCTGCTGACTCTGGCTACTCGCTATGGAAAGTCAATTCATGAGATTTGATCACTGGAGATCAACTCCGTGGACCCCAATTCCACTACCCCGCCAATCGTGGGCATGCAGACCATGCTCTGCAGCCCGAAAATCGTGCCCTGTTCTGCCCTCTCGCAGCCGCAACTGGCGAGCCGGTCCGCTCCGGACACCCAAATCGGGGCCGAACTGAGCAAGGCCTGGCCGGGAAGCCCGTGGCCGTTCACGAATGACTGTGTCATTGACACAAGGAAGAACCACTCCGTGTCGGTGACTTCCTCATCAATGGCTTCCTCCTCGATGTTGGGGTCGGACCCTCCGATCAGCGAACTGAGCTCGCGTAGCACACGCTTCCGATGTTCCTGTTCCCCAGCAAAGGAAGTGCTGACCTTGACCCTTTTGTTGGGCTTATTGTTCTCGCCCTTGTACCCATCTCCAAAGCCGAGGACTGGGACCGGCAGGGATGATGACAAGGCGGCAGATGTAGGGGGTAAGTTGTCATAAGAGGACTCCCAGAAGACGGCATAGGTCCAGCCCTCTTGGAAGATGGACTCGATCAGGGTCCGTAGGCACTCCTGGTTGAAGGCCGGCACAGAGGGAGGCGGGATGTTGGCAACTGGAACTGTTTTGCTGCATCCCGCGAGTGTCTTCGACTCTATTCAGAATCTGTCACGAAGTAGAATTTCTTCAACTTCTTTGCTCAATTCTTCCGCTCGGGATAACTGTGATGTAGAAAAAGGTCGTCCTTCCTGAAATGCTTGCACTACACTCCAATATTCTCCTTTTATTCTTTTCACTTTCCACCACCGTGTCTCCAGATTGGCCATGTCTGCTTCTCTGCTGCTTAGTTCTTCCAGCTTTGTTAAGAGATGAGGCATATTCTTGTCGACGACCACGCCGCTGCATGGTGGTAGACTCTCAAGCGGGCCATCACGTGTCCTCGCATCTGATATCAATGTGTAGAAATATTCACTTCGAAATGTCAATGAGGAAAAGAAAGCTCTGTATGGACATGCTCACCACTGAATGAACGCTCACCACTGAATGAACGCAGCCACCTAGTCCGCATCACACACTGTTTTTTTTTTCACTTGATCTATTTTTTTTACATATAGATGTTATATCTCATCATGGTAAACTAACAGATTGATCCTCTTTATATCTGATCATGGTAAACTAACAGATTGATCTTCCACTTTATAAGTTAATTGGAATTAATTCAATGCAACCATAAAAGAATTTTAAGCACCCTGGCCATTCCTATTCTTAGGTAACAAGGATTAGAAGACAAATCAAGACATAAGAATCAGCGGTAGCACGAGCTTCACCAGGTGAATTTGGAGATGCACATACCTTGTGGAACCTCCGAATTGGGTTCTCCCTCTTCCGCATTCAGACCTAGAGAGCTGATGTCATCTGGGTTCAGAAAGGGTATGGCAGTGAATGAAGTCTTGGGTTGATGCTGGTCGTGTGTAAGGCTATTGCCTCCTGATCCGTTGCTCGACTCCACCACTCCTTTACCCTTCAACGCTTTTCGGGCTTCCGATCTCACTCTACTGTTGACATCCTTGCAGTCATCGATCCCATATCTTCCAACTCCGGCTAAGTGGGCCTTGATCCTCGTCGCGCCTCCAGCATACGGATTCCTGCAGAAATTACACTTCCACCTTCTGTTCGGCAGGACCTGTACATGCTTCCGAAAAGGGTCCGTCTCTCTGGGCATTTCCCCTGTATCCAACACAAGAACAAGCAGATGCGTTTCAAAGGATAACGTATCAACAAGGAAGACCATGAATCCTAGCAAGTGTTTCACGGATAGTTTACTCAGGGGATTTTGGGAGGGGAGACGAGCTCTTTCCGGGGGAAGAATGGCGTATTGGTAATTAAAGTTTGGACTTCTTTAGAGAAAGGCCCTGCTACAGTGACCGCACCCTCAATTCTAGCCAAATTCTCTTTTCATTCTCACACATGAAGGAAACATGTTTGGTTGGGTTCCGGAAACTTTCTTCTTTTGAAAACACCGGAAACAGATCTCAAATTTTGCTCTTCAGACTGCAAACTACTTTTTGTTGTTTTCACATAAGAGTTTTTCTGATATTGTCTAAATTAATTGAGATTATACTTTAATATTTTACGGGATTGATTTAATAAAGTAAGATTTAAAGATCTTTATTTAGTCTAATATGGGATTGGTTAGTATTGGCTGAGTAAAGCTTAGCATGTGACAAAAGCGTTTGTGGCTTAAAACTCTACAAACAGTATTCAAGTCTTTCCTCTAACCTGATGAACAAATAATCTCACATAAGAAGCAAACACTGAGGGACGGTCTCATTGAGCCAGTGATTTAAAGGGAAGATCGTCTTTATTCAGCATCAAGAGCGATGGATTCTAAAAAAGGTGTGCAAATCCCTTTTACTTAATTGCCGTGTTCTAAACTATAGTTATGGAGACCTTGGGTGCGGTTTCCGGGCCAACATTTCGATGTTCTCTCTTTGCAACCGCAATTTTCTTTCTTGTACCCTGTTCATGCTTGTGCTCTCTCTCTCTCTAGGGCAATTTCTCAGTCGCCATAGCCTTGCTGCGTTGAAAATCGCAGTTCCTTGGCTGCAAGCGCCATTCCATCGTTGCAAGTTAAAGTTTGCAAGAGAGTGCAACCTCAATTGCAAATCCGCCCTCAACGATCTCAAAATCTCACCCTTGACTCCGCTTACAGCAAAATTTGATGGCCTGGCTCAGCTGCACCCTCAAGTTCTCCCGTTTACGTGAGTTGTTTGAATGTCAATTACTTTTAAGGATGCCCAACAAATAGTCATGGCCACGGTTCGGAACCGGCCGGTTCCGGTTCGGGTCCGGGTCGTGGCCACATGTGAACCGGAACCGGAACCGGAACCGCCCCTAGCGGTTCCGGTTCCGGTTCCGGTCCGGCCGGTTCCGATTCGTAATTTAAAAGTTTTAAAAATAAATTATGAAATAAAAAAATAAATAATTATAAAAATATGAAATAATGAATTATTCAATATAAATTATAATAAAAATGAAAATTGTAGGGGTGATCGGTTCCCGATCAAAGTCGGGAACCAAACCGGTAAGACCGGTCTTTTAATTTTAGAACTAGGAACCGGACCGGCAAACCATGGAATCGGTTCTAGGCGGTCCAATGGAACCCTTTGCTCTTAACTAGCAAAGAATCGTAGCCACAAAAGGCATACAACTTTACATGCTCATGGCTTGGCTTGACTTGACTTGGATTTTATAAACAATTCCTTTGATGGTCTTTTCATTCCCATTCGATGTGGGACTCTTGACATTTACATTCAAGGCAAACCGAGAGTCCCACGTCGAATGGGAATGAAGAGACCATCAAAGGAGTTGTTTATAAAACCCAAGCCAAGCCTTGTAATAAGAGTTCAATACACCCAAGCCAAGCATTGCATTTGGAGATCAATGCACTTACAATGCATGGTAATTAGAGTTCAATTTGTTTTATAAAAAAAATTAAATAATGAAATTTTTTTTAAAAAAAATTTCATCATTATTATTATATTTTTTAAGTAAGTTGGAACCGGAACCGGAACCGGGCCCGTAGGCTACGGGCCGGTTCCGGTTCCGAACCGCGGGCCCGGTCAACGGGCCGGGCCCGGGTTTGACCGGGCCGGTTCCGGGCCAAAACCGGCCCGTGGCCATGTCTACCAACAAACTCGCCAGTTTACACGGATCAAGTATGGCTTGACCGCTAGCTTCCAAAGCTAGTTTGAGTTGAGATCTACGGTGGGGTTCGGACATGGATCTGTTGCATCAGGGACCAAGCGCTTATCTGGCCACTCAGCCAATTACGCAATTATGTTCGATAAAGCAACAAAAGTCTTTGCTCACCGGAAAAATTAACTATCCTATCTAATAGAGAACACATTCCAGAAAATAACTCCCAGAACAGTTATTTCCGAACACAGGACCAGATATGATTTTGGTACGAGTTAGTGCTTAAATTACTGTTCTATATTGGGCCGATTAAACAACTGAAGTGTTCGTTGTTTCTCACAGATACAGCAGATCGGGAAATTAAAGTAGATTTCAAGGTTAAGATCCTACAATAAAGCGTCAAGAGTTGCAACAGAAAATTCAGACAGGCATACATAAGGAGGGTAAAAGTTACGTACATGGAGGAGGACTAAAGTTCCGGTCCCGTGCTGCACAAACAAAAGATACGTACAAGGAGGAGGACTACAGCTCCGGTCCGGTTGCTGCACAAACGAAGGCAAGGAATAAAAAACCTTCTGATAAAGTACGAAAGGAACAGAAAAATGGGGAGAAGTTTATGGTGGTCTGTTACTGGTGAGAACAGGACATAGACTTACAATGTACGAGGAGGGCAGCAGCAACCACTGGGGTTGCCCCAGTTGTCACCTTCACGGGAGGTGAGGAGTTCGATTTCCTACCTTTTAAGAAGGGTTGGGAGTAAAGACATTTAGTTTCAGGTATGGGGTTTAACTTTCGGGACAATGTACCTCATTGCTCCGACATCTATTTCGGGTGATTTGGTTTTATTCTGAAAAAAATTTCCGAAGGGAGACTCACGAAGCTAATAAATTACTTGAAAACACTGGGACAAGGCCATTAAAATACTTCTCCAATTTTTTCTCTTTTTCGAAGATGTTTGAATGGGCAAAATTTCAGGATCTAAAGATAATTATAACATTTTTAACACTTATTTTCCTATTGAAAAAGGACATTTCAACACGTAATCTTTTTCAAAATTAAAATATGTTTGCATATTGGATTTAGGATCCAAGGACCGTTCTTCTCCCTTCGTGCTCAGTTCTTGAAACTATGTAGTATCATGGGATTCTACTTGTTCGATTGGTGGGTTCCTTTTGTCCCTCCCAGCTGACATCAATGACGAGACCACCAGACATCGGCCCATGGTCGAGGGGCATCGATCCCTTTATTTTACAAGAGGTGATCAAAGAAAGGAAAATAAGCACGGAATTGCATCTCAATCCCCTAATTTTACAGTAGTCGCCATTCTTCCACCACAAATCAAGGATTTATTCATAGTTGAAACATAATCGCAGAGACAGCTCAGCGCCGGAAAGTGACTCGGATGATGGAGTTATGCCGGAAATTACGTATATATTGACTGACAAGACTAAACGCTTTGAAATTACGTCAATTCCTAATTCCCAATTATAATTCAAGCAAAAAAAAATTCATATATAGAGTCTAGTCTAGTTAAATAGGGTCAACCCGACCCAACCCCTAAATTGCTTGAACTATTAGAAATATTAAGATTTACTTGGTAAATTGATTTACTTAGTAATGCGATAATCTGTAAGTAGTTGTTTCCACTAATAAAATCTTTTAACCACCTAATAGAAAATCTATCACTTGACTCACCAAACAAATTCAGTCGACGAGTCTTAGTATGCCTACATTAATTAATTGATTTTGATCATATTTCTGACTAAGCTAAAATTTCAATCAGGATTCAAGCGCAAAAAGAGGCTTATTCATAGGTCCGCTCAGGGTGGGTTGACCCGAAACAACTAGGAAAATTTTGTTGGGTCAGAGTCGGGTAGATCCGGTTTTTTTGCGGGTTGGGAATATTGTCCACCCCATACCCTATTTTCGAGAGCAGATTTTGAGGTGTGCTTTTTGGCAAAAATGAACCCGGACCGGATAACCCGCCCCGGTTTCTCATCCTCGTTAAAATTAAGCAAAAGCACATCTTCAAATCCCGTGAATTTCTTATGTATGTCTCAGAAAGTTTGGTAATATACGATAGCTGCCGAATTAGTTCCTGGCTTCTGGTCATCAAGTCACCCCAAATCGGCTACACAATCAAAATCCACCCATTTTTGTAGCTTTTCATGACGTCCTCTTTGAGTATGTTGGCCCAAAGCTGACGATCAACTTCCTCCGCTTTCTTCAATTCTTTGTTTCATCGCAAGTTGGCTATCTAGTGTAGCGTCTCATATGAATTAGCGGCTGGCGCATTAGCATTGCACCGTATTCCATGAACCTTATTTTCATGTGGGGAGGAAGCAGGAGATTTGATGCGTTGAAAGTCAGTGGCTTTGGAATTATTTGGCATTAACTCGTCCACCAAATGAAATTTTTTGCAAACCATCCGACCGTGCCATGCTATGTTTCTCATTTTGGCAATCCATACTCTTTTAAGTGGATCTCCATATATTTGTGTATTTGGATCTCAGACACAATCTTTCAATGGGAGATTGTGCGGTCCTTTTAAGGGGCTGATTCTTCAGTCATAAGGCCATTGCAATCACATACTTTTTTTCTTGCCATAAGTCTTATAGAAAGTATCATTGAAACATCAAAGTTTTCAATAAGTGGCTAAGTTCTTTGCTTTGATAATTCGACGGATGCCAACTCTCCCACGATAAGTGCCTCGAAGGGATTAAACAATCCTCCTGCATTCATTTTCTATCTCCATTTCTGTGATTGTGACGTCAAGTCTACGCATCGGGAGGGTCGGTCCAGCTTGGTCCAATAAAGGTGTTAGGCTAGGCTGTCCAGTCTATCAAGTCTCTCTCACATGTGGCCCATTCACACGCGCACGCTCTATTCTTTCTTTATTCATATGGAGTTCACCAATACGGTTTATTTGTACCGCTTTCGCAATTCTAGAACGTGCTAGGAAACTCACGCAACGTTTTAACCGGTCACGTTGGGCCGGATAAATAGTCATCTTCAATTGTTCTATTGAATCTGTCCTAAACTCGGTCCATAGTGGCCTAGTAACCAAAAATCAAGCTCCAACCCCATTAACGAAGTAATTAAGAAGCGCCAATAATTAAAGGGAAATCGACATTACTCGTCCTCCGTTAATTTCTTAAAAAATCTTCCATCCGAGGTCAACAATTGCGTGCAATCGCTCAACGTGGTCAACAATTCTTTCACTTGAATTCCATAATGTATTTCTTAATCAATGACCAAGAGCCATTCAAGGTGAAGCTTCACATGGAGAGGGTTTGAAGGAGAGAGGGATGGAAGTGGTCGTTCCAACCGCAATCGACCACGAAGTTGAAGCCGTCGATGGAGATGGAGTAGGAGAGAGGGTGCTCTTGCAGACGCCACAGAGGGGCGTCCCCTCAACCGATGTTCCCATCTTCAATCTTCTGCAACTGCCAAGTTTTTGAGCTTTTGAGTCTCTGTGACTCCCGTTTTATTGGGGTTTTTGGGCTTATGTTGGAGGGAAAAGGAAAGGGAAAGGGAAAGGGAAAGAGAACTACAAGCAGGAGGAGGAGGGACAACGACCAACGGGCGTCGTCTTGGACATGACTGACATCACACGATTTTCCAAGGATCTTTGCTTTTATCAACTGATGACAAACGATTCATATATGAACTTGCAACTGTTTAACTAGCTTGCTTTTCATTTCCAGAAAAGCATACTGATCCCACGGTCGCCATAAAAAAAAAACTTTAGCAGACAAAAAATTTTATATATCTAAAGCTAGCATAATTGGTAATTCAATTTCACACCACTTTAGCTTTGATGATGTCATCATCCTCTTCTTTTCCGAAAAAGATGCAAAATAATTAAGCCCCAGAATGCTAATAGATGAATTTGTGATTTAAGCCCCATGGAATATAGAAACCCGGTTCACTTAAGTCATTCCATTCCAAGCTTCATAATTTTTTTTTATAAATGATTTTTCTTCATGTTTTCTATGTCACTAGCGAGATTGGATAAAAATAAAAACCCAAAGTTAGGCTTGCCCCAGCAGGATTTAGAGCGCGCATTATTTCTAATCAGGCTTGCTTTGTCAAATAATAATCTCTCACTGACCTTATTTAGGGCCAACGATGAGATTTGGCTAAGCTACAATAAGTTGGGATGAATCGTGGGTGTCGAGGGATCTTGATTAGGCTCCTTGTAATATTTGTCTTACATAATTAATTTGTTCATGTTGGATATTATAATCGATGTATAAAAGCGCATAGATGTTGTATTGCAGAGCATGGGCGGGGTCGGCCTATGCGCTTTCATACTATCCAAGGAGCCTACTGGCCCAAAGAAACACCGGGCGGCAAGAATGTCCGCTTTCTACTTCTTCTCGCGCAGCATCAATCCTTTCCGGCATCGCTGTTGTGTTTTCCCTTAGTCGGGCTCTCTACATTGCTTCCTCCATTCCCACCATGTTCTTCCTTGCAGGGGTCCTCCCTTTCATCTCAGAGTCCCCACGGTGGTATCTTGTTCGGGAGAAAATTGACGAGGCCATGAAGCTTATGTAGGGGGTTATGTTCGGCTAAGTTCGTATACCAGAAATCGAACGAAAAGACTAACCTGAAAGCATCACAAAAAGTAAAGCAGAATGTTGATCCGAGCCCGACGAAATAACGTCGTGTTCTTAAGACGAATTTAGTTTTCGGTTCTGTTCGTATGGTTGCTTAGTTTTTGACGAATTTCTATCACGTCAAGCAATTCTGTTTGTAGTCATATATTATCGATTCTTTCCGTGAATATATTCTGTTTTTATATTTCAGAAATGGCTTCGGCTTCGACTCCGGTTAACCCTATTCCGAATCATGGAGAAAAGCCAGAAAAGTTTAATGGTACGGATTTCAAGAGATGGCAACAAAAGATGTTGTTCTATCTCACGACCTTAAACTTGGCTAGATTCCTCAATGAGGATGGTCCTAAATTGGACGTTGGAGAGACAAACAAAGAAAAGTTGGCTGCTGTGGATGCATGGAAGCATTCTGACTTCCTATGTCGCAACTATGTCCTCAACGGTCTAGACAATACTCTCTATAACGTCTATAGTCCGCTAAAAACGGCTAAGGAGTTATGGGATAGTCTGGACAAGAAATACAAAACCGAAGATGCCGAATTGAAGAAATTCATTGTCGGTAAATTTCTAGACTTCAAGATGGTTGACTCAAAGACCGTCTTAAGTCAGGTTCAAGAGCTTCAAGTGATTATGCATGATATTCATGCTGAAGGAATGACTCTAAGTGAGACATTTCAAGTGGCTGCATTCATTGAAAAACTGCCACCATCCTGGAGAGATTTCAAAATTATCTCAAACACAAGAGAAAGGAGTTGTCACTTGAAGACTTGATTGTTCGGTTGAGGATCGAGGAAGACAATAGGCTATCCGAGAAGAAAGTTGGGAAGAACCTAGAGGTCTCAAAGGCCAATGTTGTTGAAGAAGGATCGAGACCCAACAAGAAGAGGAAAATGCCTAGCAAGTCTGGAGAGGGATTCACCCAAGGCCCGAAGAAGTTCGTTGGCAAATGCTTCAACTGTGGCAAGTCTGGACATCGAGCCAAAGACTGCAGAGCCAAGAAAAGACAGAAAACTCAAGCTAATGTGGTGGAAGAAATTTCCAATGGTGTTGATGATATCAATCTAACTGCTGTGATATCCGAGTGTAATATGGTGGGAAACCCCAAGGAGTGGTGGATTGATACTGGAGCAACTCGTCATATCTGTGTAAACAGATCGATGTTCTCGTCCTACACAACTGTAGGGGGTGATGAAAAACTTTATATGGGTAATTCATCAACTTCTAAGGTTGAAGGTGTCGGAAAGATTGCTCTAAAGATGACATCGGGGAAAGTTGTGACACTAAACAATGTGCTACATGTGCCAGACATCCGCAAGAATTTAGTGTCCGGATCTCTTCTTAGCAAGAATGGTTTCAAGCTGGTGTTTGTGTCTGACAAGTTTGTACTCTCCAAGAATGAGATGTATGTAGGAAAGGGTTACCTTAGTGATGGTTTGTTTAAGCTGAATGTAATGACTGTTGTACCCAATGATGTTATGAATAAAGTTGTTTCTGCTTATGTGCTTGAGTCTCCTAATTTATGGCATGCTAGATTAGGACACGTTAACTATAAGTCGATTAAGAAATTAATGAATATGGGACTATTGCCGAATTTTGACTGTCCAAGTGAGAAATGCCAAGTGTGTGTTGAATCTAAATTTTCTAAGCCTCCTTTTCATTCTGTAAACAATAGAGTCTCCGAACCTTTAGATTTAATTCACACAAATATATGCGATATGAAATCAATACCGTCAAGAGGTGGTAATAAATATTTTATTACTTTTATAGATGATTGCTCGAGGTATTGTTATGTTTATTTACTTAGTAGCAAAGATGAGGCTGTGATTGCTTTTAAAACTTATAAGTCCGAAGTTGAAACTCAGTTGAACAAGAAAATTAAAATCATAAGGAGTGACAAAGGAGGTGAATATGAATTTCCTTTTGAGGAAGTTTGTACCGAGTTTGGTATTGTTCACCAAATGACTGCTCCTTATACACCACAATCTAATGGAGTGGCGGAAAGGAAAAACCGGTCCTTAAAGGAAACAATGAATGCATTGTTGAATAGTTCCGGTTTACCACAGAATTTGTGGGGGGAAGCTATTTTGACGACGAATTTTATTTTAAATAGAGTACCCCACAGAAAAACACAACAAACTCCCTATGAGAAATGGAAAGGCAGAATGCCTAACTTGAATTATCTCAAAGTGTGGGGGTGTTTGGCTAAGGTTGCGGTTCCTAAGCCTAAAAAGGTTAAGATAGGACCAAAGACTGTTGACTGTGTTTTTATCGGATATGCTCAGAACAGCAATGCATATCGTTTTCTTGTTCACAAGTCAGAGATCCCAGATATACATGTTAATACGATCATCGAATCAAGGGACGCTTCGTTCTTTGAAAATATATTTCCGTATAACATAGTATATGAGTCAATTGATAATAATAAGAGGTCTCGAGATACTGTATCTAGAAGTGATCCAATGGAGGATGAACCTAGACGTAGTAAAAGACAAAGGACTGCCACGTCTTTTGGACCTGATTTCTTAACGTATCTGTTAGAGAATGAGCCTCGGACATTCAAAGAAGCTGTGACTTCGCCAGAAGCCCCGTTCTGGAAAGAAGCTATCAATAGTGAAGTTGAATCCATCTTGTCAAACCATACATGGGAATTGATTGACCTTCCTCCTGGTAATAAACCACTACAATGTAAGTGGATTTTCAAGAGGAAAATGAAAGCAGATGGTACTATTGATAAATATAAGGCCAGGCTTGTAGTAAAAGGATACAAGCAACGGGAAGGTCTTGACTATTTTGATACTTATTCACCTGTTACTAGAATTACATCTATAAGGATGCTAATTGCTATAGCAGCGGTGTATAAGCTTGAAATCCATCAAATGGATGTCAAAACAGCCTTCTTAAACGGGGATTTGGAAGAAGAAATATATTTGGAACAACCCGAAGGGTTCATTGTTCCGGGACAAGAGCAGAAAGTATGTCGACTTATCAAGTCACTATATGGATTGAAACAAGCACCAAAACAATGGCATGCTAAATTCGACGAAGTCATGTTGTCGAATGGTTTCAAGATTAATGAGTGCGATAAATGTGTATATATTAAGAACACTCATAATGGTTTTGCCATTTTGTGCTTATATGTAGATGACATGCTTATAATGGGCAGCGATAGTGAGGTTGTTAAGGCGACCAAACGCATGCTCACAAGTAAATTTGATATGAAAGATATGGGGATTGCAAATGTTATTTTAGGAGTTAAAATCCATAAGACATCTGGAGGATTAGCTCTATCACAATCCCATTATATTGAGACGATTCTTGGAAAGTGCAAGAATCTAGATATTGTACCAGTAAAGACTCCGATAGATGTTAATTTACATCTTTCAAAGAATACTGGTGAAAGTAAGGCTCAAAATGAGTATGCTAGTTTACTAGGCAGTTTAATGTATGTCATGAACTGTACTAGGCCGGACATAGCTTGTGCTGTGAGCAAGCTAAGTCGATTTACAATTAGTCCAAATGAAAATCATTGGAAAGCAATGAAACGTTTATTGGGCTACTTAAAGTATACTCAAGATTATGCTTTGCATTACACAGAATATCCAGCGGTACTTGAAGGATATTATGATGCAAATTGGATAACCGGCACTAAAGACACAAAATCGACAAGTGGATATGTATTCACACTTGGGGGAGCGGCAGTGTCTTGGAAATCATCCAAACAAACTTGTATTGCTAGATCCACAATGGAATCAGAATTTATTGCTTTGGATAAAGCCGGTGAAGAAGCCGAGTGGCTTCGAAATTTCTTGGAAGATATTCCTAATTGGCCTAAACCAGTGCCCGTTGTATGTATACATTGTGATAGTCAAGCGGCAATAGGAAGGGCAAGGAATGTCATGTATAACGGTAAGTCTCGACACATACGTCGAAGACATGACACAGTAAGACAACTTCTTTCTAGTAGAATTATCACCATTGACTATGTGAAGTCAAAAGATAATGTTGCGGATCCATTGACAAAAGGCCTAACTAGAGAGATGGTTGCGAAAACATCAAGGGGAATGGGTTTAAGGCCTATAAACAAGTCATCATAGCGGAAACCCTACCTAGTTGACTGGAGATCCCAAGATCTAGGTTCAAAGGGACAACTAAGTTATGAAGACAGTGTAGAGTACTGTCAAATTTTTACTCATTCCCGGATGAAGACAGTACTAATATATGAAGGTTAAGCAAAAGCTTTTAATGATTCTGAATTGAGTATGTGATATACTATATGTTCAGAAATCACCTATGTGAGTGTGAAGTGAGGGCCGCTTCTGTGAGAATTGAAAAGGCCGAATTCTCTAAAACACTCATGAGACCAGGCGGTGTTCATGGCCAAAACGAACACAACAGTGAGAACTAATTTTGTTCGAGAAATAGTTGTGTGATTTCTATTGTCTAGGCTTACACGAAAGGTTGACAGTTCAAAGACATCAAGTCTACTGATTGACCGAGTAAGTCCGATAGGTTTCACTAAGGAAAGTTCAAAGTCTCAGACTACTTATCCTGATGCAACGTTTTCTCATGGAATAATCGCACATTGCATCTCATGCATACACGAAAAGTCATGATATCTGAACTTCTCATTCATGTGGGGGATTGTTGGGATTTTTGCACCAAACAAAAACCCATAGAATTGAATGAGAAGTGTGTGGGTGAAAGTGTCCCACATAGGGTAGAAGAGAGATGAGAGATGGGTTCAAATAGTTGAGCCTCACAAATGGGTTTGGGCCCCAAGGGGTACCCCACTTTTGTGGAAGAGAGAGGACCTACGTCAAGCTAGGTCGGTCCACTCCCCGCGCGCGCGCCGCCGCCGCCGCCCGTCCGGCCGGGTCGGTTCCGGGTTCACCCTTCGGTTTTTATTTTTTCCGAACAAACGTGTTGTTTAGAATTTATTATTATTATTATTTTTTGGACATACAAACATGTCTGTTCGAGGTTCGGTTCGCCCGAACGAAGAACCGAATCCCTTCGTGACTGTTCGAACAGAACCGGTTCGAACCTTTGCTGCTATTCACGAACTTGGAACCGCCGGCGCTCTCGCAATCTACTCCCCGCGCGCGCCGCCGCCGCCGCCCGTCCGACCGGCTCGGCTCGGTTCGGTTCGGGTCCGGGTTCACCCTTCGATTTTTATTTTTTCCGAACAAACGTATTGTTTAGAATTTATTATTATTATTATTTTTTGGACATACAAACATGTCTGTTCGAGGTTCGGTTCGCCCGAACGAAGAACCGAATCCCTTCGTGACTGTTCGAACAGAACCGGTTCGAACCTTTGCTGCTGTTCACGAACTTGGAACCGCCGGCGCTCTCGCAACTCTTCATTTTTTCGCCACTTTAATATAACCGAACAGTTAGTTCGGGAAAACAGAGACTTCGTGACATTTTGCATTCCCAGAGACGTTTTCCCGAGACACTTACGCATATTCACTTCATCGTTACCATTTCTTGTGCGATTGTTCTGCGAATTTGCGTTCGAAGGAGTCCTCCGAGTACGTACCGCTTCGGAGGAACGAGATCCGTTCTATCCTGGGAGACGATTGTCCAATATCCTCGGGTACTGGTTGAGGGGCCAAATTCGTCTTAAGGACACGACGTTATTTCGTCGGGCTCGGATCAATTTTCTGCTTTAATTATTTGTGCTGCTTTCAGGTTAGTCTTCTCGTATTTGATTTCGATTTCTGGTATACGAACTTAGCCGAACATAACCCCCTACAGCTTATGCAAGCTATCGCCAAAGCCAACAAGAAACACCTCCCCAGTGGAGTCATTCTCGCACTCAATGAGGAAGTGAATGAAAATTCGAATAACGTTCGATCCTGCAAAGATCAGATGGACAAAAACGATGTAATAACGGGGTCTCTCATTGATGTGGTGAAGTCGCCTATCGCTCTGATTCGCCTTTTCTTGTCCATGGCAATCAATTTCCTGTGTTCAGTCGTGTACAGTGGCACTAGCCTAAACGTCATCAATCTCCAGACCAACCTTTACTTTAATTTGTTCCTCCAGGGGTGGCTGAAATGCCAGCCTTTATGACACCAGCAGTCTTGCTCGATAAGTTCAGGAAGAAGCCGCTGGTGATTGGAACAGAGTAATTAAGCGGATTCTTCTGCCTTATTGGGAGCTTGATGATGCTACACGGGATATGGAAAATGGTGAGGATGGTGTGTGGAATTCTCGAGATTTTTGGCGTGGCTCGCATGTACAATTTGCTCTTCATCTACACGGCGGAGTTGTTTCCGACCATGGTGAGGAACGTGGCTCATGGCTGTGTAGCTCAGGCGGTGCAAATGGGTGCGATTTTGGCACCTTTCGTGGTGGTTTAGGAGGCAGCTTCCCATTTGCAGTCTCTGTGGTTTTTGCCATTCTGGGACGAATACTAGCGTTTTACCTGTCGGAGACGTTAAACAAGGAGAGAATGCTTGCCAAAGTATATATTTCAAGTAGGTTGTGTTGCCTTAAAGCAGTTGCCATCACATGATTAGAGCGCATTATACTGAACTTCGACTCATAGTTGTTTTCAAATTAAGGCATTGTACTCCACATAATGGAACTATCAATCTAACTGACTTGTGAGTATTAGGCTATGTTGTTCACGGCAATACATGGTCAGCTTACAATGCAGTGACTTCCAAGGGATCAAAATCACTAACCCTGCCATCGCTATGTTAAAAAAGAAAACATGTATGTCTAACCATTATGCCACTAATGATTTTAATTTGATCCTCTTATTTAAGCATCTAAACTGTGAATGTGAATGGTATCTGCCTTTATGCAAGAGCATAGACCCCACCAGTTCTTTGAAATAAACAGGCTGAGTTTTACCGCAAGGCCACTGCTTCAGGGACTACCCTCACTTGGTGGCACAACCTACTCTATGTTGAACACGCAGAAAATCGCATCTCTCTAACAAGGGAAAATTTTTTTCTTTTCCTATAATTTCGCTCACGTTCTTATACTTTCAAAATGCCTAATCAAGTCTTTCTACTTTCATAAATTTTGTAATCAACTCTCCTAACACCAAATCCGACCAATTTAGCTGACGAGGCCATCGGACAACACCAAAGTATGATGATAAAATATGCGGATGCCCACATTGGACGTGGGTGGAAAAATATAGCCATGTAGACAATGTCAGAATTTGATATGGATAAAATTTAGCCAATGTAGACACCCACGTGGACGTCTATATTAAAAAAATATATATTATCCACATCATACTATGAGATCGTTGGAGGCCACTTCAGCTAGATTTGGTTAGATTTGATGCCGGAGAGACTTAATTAGAAAGTTTGTAAAAGTAAAAGGGCTTAATAAGATCAATTAAAAGTACAAGAAATAGAAAAAAAAACATAACGGTAAGAGGCAAAACGTAGAATTTTTCCGTCAAAAAGACAAGTTGTTTTCAATGGAAGTAAACATTATGCTATGCAGAATCATCATTTTAACAAAGGCATCCTAAGTTGAGACATGTCAATGGAAATAAACAATAACATATTGAATACGCATGCTAACATAGATACACCAGACATTTGCATGACGGTCACTCTAAAATCAAACCTACGATGGCATATCCGGTTGAGACTTGAGAGAGTATCTATTCAAGCAACGAAAACAAAGGCCATTGATAAGTAAGGAAGACACGCGAAGAAATACAGAAACAGAGATGGTTATCATGGATAGGAAAAGAAGGCATAAACCAAGTATATGTCATCACAGGAACCGGAAGTGCTTTGAACATCAATCGAGCAAGATGATGTGGTAATGGCGATAACTTTGTTGCCCGCTGTTGTCAGAAGACAATTCATCCTCTGCTGATCATCTGCGGTTTCATCAGTCTGGGTGTAGAATGATTAAATTTTGTTAGTCAATTGCAAAGATGCTCATCGTCCTACATAAAATATCGTGCCACATGACTATTAATGAAAAATCTATCAACATATGATGGCGATGCATTTCGAGAGAGCTTAACATGACCTGTGGCCCGTCCGCTTGATGACACCTACACTCCTGCCTAATTTCTGTCCAATGTTTGCGCTTCCGAAACCTCAGTCTTCATCAGAGCTTTCACTAGTAACAAAAGAAAACAATCGAAAGAAATTAGAGACTTCTTTTGCTAATCATATTAAAGAGAAAAGAATTTAAACAATCCGAAGAAATTAGAGCCTTCTCTAGGCAATCGAACTTAATCAAATTAAGCAGAAAGAAATTCAACACGTGCAAATATGCAATTGGAAGTTCAAGAAAAATATTCGTTTCTAAGGCTCCGTTCATTTCGTAGAAATGAATGATTTGGACATTATTTTCTAAAGAATGATCGATTAAAATAATTGATCAATAAAAATATTTTTCGTTATCGACAACAATATATATCTAAAAATTTTCATAGACGATGAAAACAGTTTTCGTTTATTCATTTTTGCAAGTAACGCAAACGATTATTTTTAGAAAAATATTTTTCAAATTATTAATTTTTCGCGAAACAAACGAATCCTAAAAATAAGAAAAAAATAATTTACAGTGATTTAATTTTTTTATTAAGTACAGTGATTAATTTAAAAATCAAAAAGGAGTTTGAAATTAAAAATAGGAGTACTGGATGAGGTAATATAGAAAAGGCAACGAAAAGAAAAAGGAAAAAAAGCAGTTGACATGCTCTCTTAAACTGTCCCAACTAATAAAGTAGTACTTAGGAATTGACTCGATATTTTGGTGCTTTTAAGTGCTAGAATATTGCCATTATTGTTCTTTAAAAGTGAAGGGATTCTTTTTTCTTTTTTTGAACAATGCCATGGCAACTGATTTTCAATAATAATATAACCATTTTTACGTACTTTCAAGCTGCAATAAAAATTACACGCAATGGACCTGTTAGTTAATATAAAGATTTGAACAAAAGGGATTTACCGTAACCTGGGAGATGGATCTTTAGATGAAGAGAATGAAGGAGATGTAAAAGCGTGTGGGTGACTCACTGAAAAATTTTGGCGAAGGGTTCAAGTGAGGAACGGGCAAGGGGATGGTCCCACTCCAGCGACTCCCACATTTTCCAACCTATCTGAATCTCTCGAAGAGAGGGGGGAGGAGAGGGGACGCCATTGTGAAGTGGGCCCAGTCGTAAAGGAATCCTCTTCAGCTTCGGACAATTGAATATGGCATAATATCGGATTGAATCGCAACTCACAATCCCATCAGATATGCTCTTTAGCTCCGGAAGATACTCTAGAATCAGGCGTATTAAATTTGGTAGGAAGGGGTGTGTCATGTTGAGAGCAGTGCCCATTATCACCTCTATGCCTTCGCAGTATCCGACTCTTATCTCTTGGAGGAAAGGGAGGCGGGGCAACATGTCATGCGTCAGCAGCACCCCCTTCATGTTGTAGCATCCAGTTATTTCAAGAATTGTAAGAAGACAAGCGGCACCGATTGGCAATGGCCCACCTATTATTTCCTCTAATTTCTCACAATTGTATATTCCAATGGACTTGAGATTTGGAAGGCGAGTGACCAGCCACTCCCATTCCACCGCTCTCTTCATTTTAGGACACCCGGACACTTTCATGAGGTTTAGATTGGGTGCAGATAACTTGATCCCCTCCAGTTCCTCTGAGCCATCTATGTACAACGATTGTAGACATGGAATCTCCTGCCCCTCCTCCAAGAGATGCTTCAGTTTGGAACACCTGGTGATATTCAGTTCCCGCAGGCGAGGGAAGTGGACAGGACCCAGCTCCTCCAACTTCTCCCATTCCTCTATCGTCAGCTCCTCCAGATTCTTCAGCGGGCCTACCTCGCTCAAACTTGTCACCCCACTGCCCCGTCCTATTTCCAGTACTGGCGCATTTTCCAGAAGTAGATTGCATTCATACCCACCATTTTCTTTATCTACCCTTGTTGCAATACTGTCGCAACTTTTGATAATTATAGGCCTCTTTTGATCGCGTCGATTGAAGGGATACTCTGCTCCACGACGTTCAAAAAAACAATTGAAAGAAATTAGAGACTTCTTTGACTAATCATATTAATGAGATAAAGAATGTAAACAATCCGAAGAAATTAGAGACTTTCCTGGCCAATCAAACCAAATCAAATTAAACAGAAAGAAATTCAATATGTGCAAATTGCAATCGGAAGTTTGAGAAAAGTGTTCCTTTCTAAATACGAGAAAGACTAATTTGCACTGGTTTAATTTTTTGCTTAAAGTATTGTGATTAATTTCAAAATCTGATTGGACTTTGAAAGCGAAAATAGAAGCAGTGGATGAGGTAAAACAGAAAAGGCAACAAAAAGAAAAGGTAAAAAGCATTTAATATGCTCTCTTAAACTCTCCCAACTCCTAAAGTAGAACTTAAGAAATGACTCGATATTTTTGCACTTTTAAATGTCATAATCTACCAAAACGAAAAAGAAATGTAGTACTTTTAAGGTGCAACAGGGAAAAGAAAGGGTGAGGACCGTTGCCAGTAGGTTGATAAATCCGAATGGAGATACGAACCAAATCGAACCGAAAATTTTATACATTTTAGTTCGATTCGTTTCTCGGTTTGGATAATGAAAAATAACCATTCTTTTTTTTCGATTCGGTTTTTTCCCATTCAGTTCGGATCAAACCGAACGGAAAAAATAACGATTCTGTTTTTTACCCTAACCTTCGTCTCGACTCTCTTCTTTCTCACCCCTCCTGAATCCTCAAATCCTCTCTTTCTCTCGCCTTGTTTCACTGCTCAGGCCCCGAACTTCATTCTCGAGTCGATTGAGCTCGACCTTGACGGGATATGTGCCATGGAGCAAGGTGTCGGCGTCGAAGCTGGGCCAGACCGAGGTCCTCCTACAGGAGCCGCTCCGGCCCTCCTTGAAGGACGTCGACACCGTGAGGGGCGGGGTGGCCTCTGCCCTGCCGTTGCTGCAGCAGGTGGTGAGCTCTGCGGGCGCTCCCCCGTCGCCGGACGCCTCCGCCATCACCGATTTGATCAATCCATCCACTAGGGGTTTCGACCACAGGATGAGAGAGAGAGGGGGGAGAACTGGGAAGAAGGCGATGGCGTTGTAGAGCGAGAGAGAGGGAGTAAAGCGAAATGGTGATGAGAGAGAGAGTATCTCAAGGTAAATCTCTAAAAAAAAAATAAAAGAATTTGGGTTTAGAGAGGATTGATAAGACTGGGATGAAGTTAAAAAATCGAGCCGAGCCGAACCAAATCGGTTTTTTGGTTCGGTTTATATTCAGTTCGAATCGAAATTTGGTCCGGTTCAAACGAGCACCTCTAACGATTCGGTTCGATTCGATTTTTAAGAAAATCGAACCGAACCGAACCATTGAGACCTCTCTTGCCGGTATTATTCTTTGAAAGTGAAGGGAGTGTTTTCTTCACCTAAATTTCAATAACAATATAACTATTTTGATATACTTTCAAGCTGTAATTAAAGTCATGCGCATTAGGTCTAACAGTTGGTATAAAGTTTGGAAGAAAAGGGAACTCACTGTACCACGGGAGATGGATCCTTAAAAGCGCCCGCAGGAGATGGAGAGGATAAAAGAAAAGTAAAAATTTGTGGGTGACTGACTTACCACGAAACCTGACTATGTAGTCAGGTGAAGGTTGGCAAAAGGGGTAGCCCAGCTCCAGCGGTCTCCACGTCAGCCAATCTATCCATATACACCGAAGAGAGGGGGGAGGATATTCCAGCGACTCCCACGCCAGCTGATTTATCAAAATTCTCTTAAGATAGGGAGGAGGATAAGGGAGCCCATTGTCAGCCCGAGGAAGCCTCTTCAGGTTCGCACAATATCCAATATCAATATGTTGGAATGAAACCCAACTCACGATTCCATCACATATGCTCTTCAGCTCCGGAAGATTCCATAGATCCAGGCGTATTAAATTTGGTAAGATGGGGTGCATCACGTCGGGAACAGTGCCTATTATTACCTCTACGCCCTTGCAGTCTTGGACTGTTATGTCTTGGAGATAAGGGAGACGGAGCAACATGTCATGCGTCAGCAGCACCCCCTTCATGTTGTTGCATCCATATAATCCAAACTCTGCGAGAAGACAAGGGGCACCAATTGGCATTGCTGGCCCACCACCTATTATCTCCTCTAATTTCTCACAATTGCTTATTTTAATGGACCTCAGATTTGGAAGGCGAGTGGCCAGCCGCTCCCATTCCACCGCTCTCTTCATTTTAGGACACCTGTACACTTCTATATTATAAAGAAGAGGTGCCACCATATTAATCTCCTCTAGTTCCTCTGAGCCCTCGATTCTAAACCATTGTAGACGTGGAAGCCCCTGCCCCTCCTCCAAGAGATGCTTCAGTTTGGAACACGCAGTGATTTTCAGTCTCCGTAGGTGAGGGAAGTGGACAGTGCCCAGCTCCTCCAACTTCTCCCATTCCTCTATCGTCAGCTCCTCTAGATTATCAAGTCGGCCTATCTCGCACAAACTTATCACCCCGTCGCACCGTCCAACTTCCAGTACTTGCACATTTTTCGGAAGTAGAGCGTGGCCATCCCCACCAATTTCTCCATCTACCCTTGCCGCAATACCGTGGCAACTTTCGATGATTATATGCCTCTCGTGCTTTTCCTTAAAAGAGTGGTCTCTTGACTCATTCAACCACAGTTCGTATGGGAGGGAGCTGTTTTGCTCGAGAAACCTCACGCATGCATTGAATGTTTCAACATTTGGAACAGAGCAATAAAGTCCTTCCACCTTTGTTAATATTATCTCTTCCTCTTCCTCTTCCTCCCTTGCCGTCCTCTTTTTAATCACCAGATATTGCAAGTTCACCAGCTTCCCCATCACTCCTTCTGGTAACGTTTTGATCTCTGTGCCACATAGGTTGAGGTAACTCAACTTTACCAACATCTCCATCCCCTCTGGCACTTCTCCAAGCATTTTACACCCACACACGTCCAACTTTCTTAGGGATCCCAAATTCCGTACGCAAGGTATACGACATAATTTTACACACCATTGGAGCAATAGTGCTTCCAAGCTCTCCATGTGAGAGATGGCGTCCGGTAATTCTGTAAGTCCAGTAAAGCTGAGATCTAGAACCTTCAGCCCCTTCAAATGCCTGAAGAAAGATTCGTGGATGGCTTCCAAAAACTTATTGTTATTCAATGATAGCCTCGTAAGTTTAGGGCAATTGGGCGTTATGCCGTTTGGGATTTCTTTTATATCGTTGTCTTGTAAAAAGACTTTCTCTAGACGATCGGTCCAGAACTCTTCCTTTGGAATTTCTTCCAATCCCATACGGGCCTTGACCATGTGAGTTATGCTCCTCACTATTTGCAATGCCATGTCCCTTATCAAGGGGTTAATGTCCCACAAGCAAGCATCTCTTATTTTGTCCAATATGGTGTTACCCTCGTCGTGCAGTTCTTGTCGGGTGGCAATTCCGCCTAACAAACCCTCATCTATGAAAGACTCTATCAAATCCTTTCTATTAGTTTCAGAAAAGTCTTCTCCAAAACAAAATATTAAATGCATGAAACACTGTTGAACTTGAGGATCACCCAAGTTTATGTAACTAAGTTTCAGTGTTTTGAACACATCCAGTTCCACCCTCGAGTCTTCTAATCTTCGCAACATGTCTTTCCATTGGTGCAATTCCTCTACTCCCCTCATGCGAGTTGCAATCTCAATTATCCCAAATGGCAAACCCTCACACTTATCAACAATGGACTGTGCAATTTTTTTAACTTCTGAAGGGAGTTCTCTCCTAAAGCGAAGCTTTTTCATAAATAAGATCCAACAATCTGTTCGCCAATGTAGAGGTTCTATTTTGATTTGTTTTTGGCAGAGCATCTTATGACACACATCTAATGATCGAGTTGTCAGTACCAACTTAAGGCCACCTTTTTCAATTGGAATTCCCACATCCTCAACCTCGAAATTCATCCACAGGCCATCTAGAACTAAGACAGATCTCTTCTTCTTCTTCAAATGCCTGTTCAATATGGATGCATTTCTCATCACGTCCTTCTCCTTTGAGAGATTGTCTAGTCCGACTACATTGGCTATCTTGTCTTGTAGTTCATAGACTCTAAACTCTTGAGGTACAGTCACCCAGAACACATCATTGAAGGTAGGATTCTCAAATACTCTATTATAGACATGCATTAAAATGGCTGTCTTGCCAACTCCCCCCATTCCATAAACACCAATGATGACAATTTCATCCTCCACTAAATAGTCACAAATTTCTTGGATTGTCTTCTCTCTTTCTTCGCCTACTAGCTCTGTTGTTACCAAGGGCGAACTTTTCCTACATCTTGCAACATGTGTCGTCGACCCTTTTTGGAGGCTAAAGTGGCCTATAATATCTTCAACTTCTTTGCTCAAGTCGTCCACTCTTTTTACCTTTTTTACCTGCTGTGAAGAAAGAGATCTGCCTTCTCGGAATGCTTGGACCATACTCCGGTATTCTCCTTTTAGCCTTTTCGCTTTCCTCCACCATGTCCCCAACTCATCCAAGTTCGCTACTTGGCTGCTTAGTTCATCCAGTTTCCTTTTCAGAGTTGGCATATATTCGTTGACCAGCCCAAAAGTACCAGGCCGACTATCCACGATTGCATCATTTGTCCTCGCATCTGATATCAAGGAAATACTTGTAGTATTTTATATAAACATAATGTTGATAAAACAAAATGAATTTATAAAAATAAATAACCAGCAATTAAGTCAAAATGAAATTAGATGAACAATATGAGTGTAAATAAAGGATCAAAGGTTCAGGGAACGGGGGTATATGGGGTTGAGCACTTGCCTTGTTGCTGGGCTTGCTCTGTTAATGGGTTGATGAGAGAATATAGTTGAGGCACGTTGGGTTTAGATTCTACTTTGGGTTTTGGGTCTGCTGGGTTTAGTTGCTATACGTTCGGGTTTGCATTTTGGCTCTTTGGTATCTATGGGATGGGTTGAATTGATATTTAGGCCTATATGGAAAGTGGTTCTCCCTATATTTTACATTAATATACAAATATGAAAATTGAAGTAAGTATCTAAGCATAAATTACTCCTTAAAATGTACCATATTTCATACGAATCTTAATGCTGTGAACAAAAAAAACTACATTACTGTAATATTGAGAGAAAATATAAAATCTTTTAAAGACACAATTCACAGGAAAAGAGTTACAAAAAATGTTAGAATTTTCAATAATTGCTAACTGGCAATTTTTCAAGATGAAACTCATGGTATTGAATGGGGTTAGTAAACCTAGTTGAAGGCAAAATGAGTGGACTGTGCAAGAAAATACTACTTGCAAAGAGTAGAATTAATCTCTTGCAATTTAGACTTCTATGGGTCACTCGTAAAGGCAACCCTCAATAAAGAGCTTGTTACTATATATTTATATAGATGCTAACATTTATGTACCTATTCTTTCAAAAAGTTCGAGCGGCACAATATTAGAAAAATTTAGATCAACCCCACAAGTTAAAAGGATAAGTTAATGTACAATGACTAATGCCCCAACTGTCCTATTAAAAAGAGCTATACTTGCTTTCAATTTGATCATTCATTGGTAGGTGACCCATTTGAATGTCACTCCCACGTGATGGTAGCTAATAGCACTAGGAAAAAAACTAAACCACATATTATTGATGGCTTGGAGGCAATGCATGACAATCTTTCGTCCCATTATCATACTTTCGTTTGTGTCCCAACAATTCCAACCATACTTATTCAAAAATATGAAATCAAGTGATTGAAGCTGTTGTTAGTTAAACTCTCGCAGCATTTGAGTGTGTAAACGATGAATCAAAGGATAATATGGAGGTAAGCATGAATCATCAAATGACCAAATAATTTATTGGAGGCCGTCAATGAGAATATTTATCTGTGCAAGTGCAATGTCGCGTGGATACATATTTAACAAAATGTGGTATCTTTCTTAGATTGATGGGCTTGAGTGTCATTTGGATAGCATGGGAGTTGAACTTGGCTCTTGAATCATTACAATACAAAATAAGAAGACTTATCTAATGAACCCTACAAACATCTTACGTAAGTTGTTCTCCAATCATACGAGAAATATCTTGCAAATTATTAAAGAATCTTGCCAAAAATTAGTGTCCACTTCCGTTTTCTTTTTCTCCCTCAAGTAATAACCCCCATCTTCCCAAAATAAGTAGCTGCAAATCTCATTTTTAAACCACCTTGTCAGGATTTCCTTTTTCTCATTCCCACATTTTTTTTCATCCGTCCTACTCTAAGTCTCATCTCACTCTCAAGCTTTTGCTTTAGCTCTTTACAGTGCGTGCGAGTCGAATTCTTTACTTGAAACTAAACATCCCCACCCACCCAATTCTCTTACCATTGGGCTGCATGCCCAGTGATGTCATTCCCACTTCAAATTGATTAATTTGCATTTCACACTTAAAGCTACCATGTATCATTTTCATTAAGCAAACCCTCACATGCTTTTGATATGCAGATGATATGAGCCCTTCACTTAGGTGATTGAAATTGGAGGGCACGTGGGCTTGCCATTGCATTTATAACAGCAATGAGATCGATTATAGGAGTTGAATTATTTCGGATTACAATGAGCTTTTGAAGAAATTGAGTACTACATGGATTCCAATGAGATTTTAGAATTCTTATTAAGTTGAGTACTGTATGGATTCTAACATTTACCCATCTCCATAGTAAACTTATAACAAAATAATTATAGGAGACAACTTTTAGATATACTTGCAATCATATATTTCCACTAAGATCTTTATATATTTTTTTAACTCAAAGCATCATCATAAATTTGAAAATTAATCATAAAATTTTTCTAGAACCGATAGTTCTTGGATAACAACAATCTTTTGATTCAGTAGAATCTGCATTTCATTGAATTTTAAATTTTTTTTCGAAAGAGTTGAATATTGGATGAATTGCAATCTGTTTTGAAAATTTTAAAAGATTAAAAAATAGCAAATAGAGTAGCAAATCAAAAACTTACAGAAAAATAGTTATTGTTGATAAAATAGAGGAATGAAAACGATGTATTTATGATTTGTAAAACCAGTAGAATCTGCATTTCAATGAATTTTGAATATTTTTTCGATAGAGTTGGCTATTGGATGAATTGAAATCTCTTTTGAAAATTTTAAAAGATTAAAAAATCGCAATTAGAGTAGCAAATCAATAAAAACATACAGAAAAATAGTTATTGTTGATAAAATAGAGGAATAAAAACGATGTGTTTATGATGTTTTTCTCCCCTTATGGTATCATCTACTCCAAATAAACCAAAAAAATGTATTATGGATTTTTTTTATGAGAATATATCAAGAACCTGGACGATAATATGTATTTTATGTTGATTTTTTAAAATAGCTAATATTAACCAACGAAAGAAAATATTAAGAGTGGTCACTAAAAGTTGATCCAAGAAAACAATAAATTTTAAAAGACTTATGTACTATTATAGCACATATGTCATGAATAAATTAGCAAATCGATTAAGAAATTTGTCCTTTATGATTTCATTTTCTAATCAAAGCATCATCCACCCATTTTGCATTTGATAAGGTAATTCTTCGAATATTTGAGTTGGATTTAGTATTTCCTATATGTCAAGAGAAAAAAAAAGCGGGTTAGGTGATATCATTCTTCCTACATTACATTATTCTAGGGGTTTCTCATATAATGAAAGAAGAAAAAAAGATTTCCAGGAAAGGATGTCATTTTTTTCATGAAATATAAAAAAAAGAATGTCACGTCTTACATATAATGCAAGAACAAAAAAAAAGATCTTCAGAGAAACATGTCATTCATTTGATGAAAAAAACAAGAGTATTGAATATTGAGAATTCAAATAGTTGAAGCTGAAGTAGCCACTTTCGAAAGGACAAAAAGAAAAGCAATGACTAGTCAAAGTAAGAAAGATGACTTCTCACTTCTTTCTCTCCTTCAGATAACAATAGATTATATAGATATTATAGATCAATATTAGCAGAGATGCCATTTATGTAGTTCATAATAATTTTCCAAGAAAGCTATAACTTGACCACAAACAAAAATCATATGTTTATGATAAATTCTTTTCTGTCAGAACATAACTTGTCATCAGGTCGGTGAAGTGGTCAATTCAAATTTTAGGCTCATCTAATACCTTTAAGTTTGAAATTATAGTATTAAGATATGATCAAATTTATGATCAAAGATAATTCCTATCTCTGCGCAGTTGACAGACATCAAAGGTTCACATGAAATACTTTTTATACAACACTATATCTTCAATCGCTAACACTATTTAGCAAAAAAGGCCCCTAATTTGAACTCTTCATTCGTAATTTTATTCCCAATTAAGATTTCGTGTTGTTAATTTTCATGAGATTTGTTGCTTGGCCAAGAACTATGAGATAAATCGGTCCAGCGTCGGACTCGATGAGTGGGAAACGAGGAATTTCAACGACTTTTATAAAGTAGTCAAGTCAATGCTAGACTTGCTAGTCCCCTCAACACTGAAAAACCAGAAAGGGCTTAACCAAATACAAGCTCACCCTTCTATGCATCCTCCTTTTTAAATTTGAAATTACTTTTGGTAATTCATTAGGTAAAATAGATGAAATATGAACTGACGTTCACAATTTTGGTGCATCAGGTTGAAATTAGACCGATGCTTATGTGTACTGATATGTGTGTCCATCTCCCAAGTCACTAATCAGGTGAACTTATTTACAGGCAGCAATTCGTGCGACAAGTTATTTCACATGACTCTTATCATTTGTTTAAAAGCGAATGTTCTTTCAAGATCTGACTGTCACCCTTCAAAGCATTTGTCTGCTCCTTTTCAAAACCGACTCTTATCAAACTCCTCTCTTTCAATCAATTCCGGTGTATTTTGGGTTTTCTATTACTACTAGAAATCTAAGTATCCTGCCTATATCCCTATTCTTAGGTAAGGATTAGAAGACGAAGTAAGCGTCCCGCACGAGCTATAATATATGGTGAATTTGGAGATGCCCATACCTTGTGGAACCTCTGTATTGGGTTCTCCCTCTTCTGCATTCACTGGGCCTGGCATGTTAGTCAAAGTTTCAGGTGCGAGATCTGGACGGCTGCTAGGATAACTAAAATTCCACGGCTGAATGGAAGAATCACCAGCTTGAGATTGAGGTTGTTGTGACCAGAATGAACAGTCCCTCAGTGGGATCATGCTTTGAGCCGGAAGAGACTGACTGGGCAAATTCGTCTCAGGCAATGGAAGAAAGGCTGATGAACTTGCACCTACAGTGCTCATGACATCAGAGCTCAGGTACGGCATGGCAGCGAATGAAGGCTCTCTCCAAGCATCTTCATTGTTCGCAGTCACAGGCAGATGCGGACCCTCTTCTACATTGCCTTCTGCTCCACTGCTCGGCTCTGCCGCTCCTTTACCCTTCAACGCATTTCTGGCTTCCGATCTCACTCGGCCGTCGACGTCCTTGCAGTCATTGATCCCATATCCTCCGACTCCGGCTAAGTGGGCCTTGATCCTGGTCACACTTCCGCCATACTCCTTGCTGCAGAAGTTACACTTCCACTTGTTGTTAGGCAGGAACACCACATGATCCCGGAAGGAGTCCTTCTCTCTGGGCATTTTCTTAGTATCCCTCAAAAGAATGAGCAAGATATGTTGCAAGGAAGACCTTGGATTTTTTGTGGTGAAGAATGGTGCGGGAGCCTGTAAGATATTTAATGAATTTTGGACTTGGGAATAGGATGAAAGTCTTCGTCAATCCCCAATTCTTTTAGAAAGAAGGCCCTGCTTCAGTGACCCCACCCTCATTTCTTGCCAACTTCTCTTTTCACTCTCGGATACGAAGAAAACATGTTTGGTTCAACGATGCACACGGTAAGACCATCCAGTTTACACGCATCGAGGTGGCTTTGACAGGCAGCTTTGAAAGGTGGTTAGAGTTGGGCTTCGCGACGTGGCTCAGACATGGACCTATAACATCTCTGACGAGGCGGTTGACCGACCACTCAGAAAATTATGGAAGTTATTTATGGTAAAGCGCAACAAAATCTTCGCTCTTTGCTCACCGGAACCATTAAGGGAAAAGGACAGATAGCAAAGACTTTAAAAGTGGCCCTTTAAGTCAAAGTCTGCCTTAACTCCGTGCCCAGCCATCTAGAAAGATTCTTTCAATCTAAAGATAAATTAACGGCTTTAATTTCAACACATAATTTTAATGATCGAAATGTGTTTGCACACAATGAATTTAGGATTGAAATTAATGTCTTTAATTTCAACACATAAAGAGCAAAGACTTTAAAAGTGATCGTCTAAGTCAAAGTCTGCATCAACTCTGTGCCCAGCCCTCTAAAAAGATTCTTTCTATCTAAAGATAAATTAACGTCTTTAATTTCAACACATAATTTCAATGATCAAAATGTTTTTGCACATGATGGATTTAGAATTCAAATTATGACCATTTTTCTCCCTTCCTCAGTTTTATGAAACGAGCTAGTTTCATAAGATTCTACTTGTTTTGCTCGGTGGTCCTCTTATCTCACATCAATGGCAAGGCCACTAGACATCGGCCCATGGTTGAGCGGCATCGATCCTCTATTTTACTCTCTAATGGACAATTAATTGGTAGGAAAAAAATAAAATAATAATAGTAATTTACTTGTGAGAGAAGGTTCATTCGCCACCATGCTTAATCTAGCTAGGAGGTATTAAAACCTGCACGTATCACAGGTGATGGCTAAATTCAGGCACAATTGCGATAATTTTTCATATTGAGATAGATATTTTAATTTTCAGGATGATAAAATATTAAATGGATAATTATTGTGGCAAAATGCTTTCGAAATGACCTAAAAAAAGTCGCCTGTTTCACAATGCATACCTATTAGAACAAAGAAGCTGTGAATTAGTCATGTCCACAGATTGAGGAAATTGTTTTGAGATGTATCATAGTAGCTTGCACGGCCATGGATTGAGGAAATGTACCCATCTCCAGCCAGTAGCTGTTCTCTTATTCATGTATTGATCTCAAGAGGAGGATTTCTACTATCGCTAAGGCTGGCGACCGGCGGAGGGAAATAAAGAAAAATAAAAAAATAAAAAAGAGAAAGGAAACGTTAAAAAGGGAAAGAAAAAAAGAAAAAAGGAAAAAAATTCAGAAAATTTAAAAAAGAATTACCAAAATTGTCAACTTTAGTGTCGGCCATACCACGTAGGATAACCAGCACTACTTAAATCGCCACGTCAGCAATTTCAAGCCAAAATTAGTTGGAATGATTAAATTGGCAAATCATAAAAATATTAGGACTAAATTAGCAAATCGTCAAAAGATTTAGGATTGAATTAACCAAAATTAAAAGATTTAGAACTGATTTGGCACAAATATAATAGGTTTATGATTTTTTTTGTTAATTTTCCCTACAAGTTCCTTCACACTAGCAACCAAAACATCACAGCTACTCAAAGAACATAGTATCCCATATTGATATTAGCGAGGATAATCCCATACGATTGTTGGCGCAATCACTAGAAGTAGTATATATTGGAGGATTAGGAGCATGATGATCTCGAAGAAACAAACTCAACCACACTCATCTTCTATTATCTAAATTTTCCATTCCTTTTGAGGTGATATTCGTTGTTCGTGATTTATGGCTGAACTTATTTACTTTAAATCCGCTCCACTTGTTATTATATAAAAATATCATTTGAGACTTCACTTCGTTCATCGTTAGTAAAATATACATTTTTCTCCCTTAATTTAAAGGGAAATTTGGGGCCCTAAGGGGGGCGGGGGCCACCACTAGCCCGAGGGGCCCTGCACCTCCCTAGGTCTGTCAATGCCCCTAGATATTTTTGCCGACCATATTTATTAAGCGGGTGGGAAACCGATTTGTGTGGAAAAGTAGGCACAATAATATGAGGGTGAATTCCCCAAAAAATCTCCAATTTCATGTCAAGTCTCCAATCTATCCCGAACTTCTCAAATTTTATTTTGTGTAAAAAAAATCATCAAAATTTAATTTAGTTTTAAAAATATATCACAGTGATCAAATCCTAACTTGATGTGGTACTTTCATGTCGATAACAAATTCATATCAACAAAGTAATGGAGCAATAGGTATAGATTAACGTTGTATTTTTACTTCGATAACAAATCCAACCCAATAAAAATTGTTAAAATTCTCTAAAATAAAACCGTTATAGAATATGAAAGTTAGGGACGATAACAAATCTATTTTAATTTTTTTTAATTTAAAGAAAAATTCAATTTTTAAGTTCAGTTCAAATTTTCTCCAAAATTTTTATTATCTAAAAAATAACTCCATTATTTTATCGATATGAATTTATTATTTACAAGGAAGTGCCACGAATAAAGGCACCTTCTGATAAAGAACGAAAGGGGCAGGAAAATGGGGAGACGTTGATGGTGGTCTGCTGAGTTGCGTGTGGAATAAAATATGGTTACTGGTGAGAACAGAATAAAGATTCACAAGGGTATAAGTCAAAGTGAGCGGCAACTTTATGCACAGCCCTGTCCAAAGATAAATTAACATCTTTAATTCACTTTTCTTTATAGAAAAAGGACACTGCAATACATAATTTTTTTCAATGATTCAAATATGGTTCCACATTGGATTTAGGATCAAATCGACCATTTTCCTCCCTTCCTCCTCAGTTTTATGAAACTAGGTATCTGCTTGGGGGGTTACTTTCGTCCCTCCACAAATCACAAAGTATTTATTTATAATCGATGATCGAGTTGGCAAGCACTTAGCCCGTTTTGACTGCATGACACGCAGTTTTCTCTAGAATCTAGCTAGAAACTAAGAACAATATTTCATGAACATGAATAATAAAAGTATAAAAGCAAGACTAGGATAGAAGCTTCACAAAGGAACTGTCCAATTTTGGAGTCTTAGCGAGCAGTTACATAAGAAAAACACTAACGAAAGATTTTTAATGTGACACCTATCCAACTTTAGAGCTCAACTAAAAGGAGACGTCTTTTGAAAGTTATATCAATTGTATATTTCCTTAGGATATTACACGTATATTGGCTGACAAGATTGAATGTTTTGTAATTATGCCTATTCCAAATTTCTGATTATCATTCAAGCAAATTTGATCAAGCCTAGTTAAATGAGGTCAACCTGATCCTACTAGTGAATTGCAAGAGTAGTGTTAGAAATACTAAGATTTGCCTAGTAAATTAATGTACTTAGTGATGTGACAATCCGTAAGTAATTATTTTCGTTGGTAAAATCTTTTGACCACTCAATAGAAAATCTATCACTTGATTTAGCAAACAAATTCGGTCGACAAGTCTTAGTATGCCTAGATTATCAGAATTCTTTCAATCATATTTCTAACTATTCAAAAAATTTCAACTAGGATTCAAGCACAAGGGTTAAAAAAAAGATTCTTCATATGCGGTTAACCCGAAGCAACCCGGTATTTCCAAATTGGATTGACCCAAATTTTTTTGAGTCTTTGGGTAAAAGTCTTTTAGAAAGAAGGCCCCGCTTCAGTGATCCCACCCTCATTTCTAGCCAACTTCTCTTTTCATTCTCAGATATGTAGAAAACACGTTTGATTGGGTTCTGGAAATTTTGCTGTTCAGATTTGCAACTACTTTTCGGTGTTTTTTCAATGTTTTACTCTCTTCGGGAACGTGGTTTTCTTTCTCGTTCGATGTTCATGGGTGTGCACTCTTTCTTGGGTAATCTCTCTCTCTCTCTCTCTCTCATGCACCCTCCCTTCAGCCCCTAATCTCGTCCTTGACTCCGCCCGCTTACAGAAAAATCCACGGGTCAGCCGCACCCTCTAGTTTTTCCATCTACTTGGGTTCTTTACAAACTAATTCTAAGGATACATGGTAATCTCTCCAGTTTACACGCATCAAGTATGGCTTGACTGACTGACCACTCAGCTAATTATGCAATTTATATTTTATAAAGCAATAAAAGTCTTCGTTCTGTGCTCACCGGAAACATTAACTATCTTATCTAGTAGACAACATATTCCGGAAAAAATCTTCAGAACTGTTGTTTCTGAAACAAGACCAGATATGATTTTGGTACGAATTAGTGCATCGTTTTTCTGTTCTATATTGGGCCGATTAAACAACTGAAGTGGTCTTTGTTTCGTACAGATATAGGATATCTGGAAATTTAAGTACATTACAGGTTAAAATCCTCCGATAGAGTATCACGAGTTGAAACAGAAAATTCAGACAGGCATGCATAACGAGGGTAACAGATACGTACAAGGAGGACTAAAGCTCCCTATAGCTCCGGTCCAGTTGCTGCACAAGCAGAGGCAAGAAATAGAAAAACTTCTGATAAAAGTACGAAACGAAGAGGAAAATGGGGAGAAGTTGATGGTGGTCTGCTGAGTTGCGTGAGGAACCAAATAAAGTTGCCGGGGGGAGAACAGGACAAAGACTTACAATGGCACGAGTCAAAGCGGGCGGCAACTTTATGCACAGCCTGTCTAAAGGTGAATTGACATCTTTAATTGATTTTTTCTTTGTAGAAAAGGACATTGCAACACATTTCACAAATTGACAGCCGGTCCTTCTAGATTTACCTTGAAACTAAGAACCACTTTTAGAAAATATTAACAGTGACAATTCATAGGCACAATTCAGAGTCAAAACTTCGCAGAGAAAATGATCAATTTGTGAGTGAACGTGAAATGTTTCATAGAAATACACTTATGAAACAAAACTCTAACTTTAAAATGACACTATCCAACTATAGTTGACCCAAAAAGCGACATCTCTAGACAGTTATATCAATTGAATATTTCTTTAGGAAATCACACATATAGTGAAAGACAAGACTGAATGCTCTGTAATTATGCATAATTCAAGCATAAAAAAAATATTTTCACATATAGGGTCAAGTCTAGTTAAGCAGGGTCAGCCCGACACAACCCTCGAATTGCTTGAACAATGTTAGAAATACTAAGATTTAGCTAGTAAATTGTTTTCCTCAGATATGCGACAATCTGTAATTAGTTATTTCCATTAGCAAAATCTTTTAACCACCTAACATTAAATTTATCACTTGACTTAACAAACAAATTCAGTCCCGATTCTTAGTATGCCCAGATTAATAGAGTTATTTTGACCATAATCAAAATCCCACGCATTTTTATAGAAACACAACTTGCGCATAAGAAAATAAAACTTTTCAGGACGTTCTCTTTGATAACGACACAAAATTTCTATTCTCGGTGGGCGGGCTGCAGACGACGGTGGGCAACCGGTGAGCAACATCGGTAGACGATGGAAGGTGGCGGCCGGTGAATGGGCGATGTTGGGGGGTGGCGAGGACGAGCGATAAAAGAAAATTGTTATTTTTGTTTTTATTCTAGAAATAGAAAAGTAATTTTTCATTTTTGTTCCAAACCTATTTATGCACTAAAAATTTATCTCAGAAATAATGAAATTGCATTACCAAATGAATTTTTATTGTAAACTTATTTCTGGGAACACAAAAATAAAAAAATAGAGAAATCGGATGATTATCATTCGAGTTTGCAGCTAGCGCATTAGGATTGCATCTTGTGCCATGAGCCTTATTTCCATAAGCAGGAAATTTGATGCATTTAAAGTAAATGGTTTTGGAATTATTTGGCAGTAACTTGTCCCCCAAATGAAAATTTTCGCAAACCATCCCACCATGCCATGCTGTATTTCTGATTTTGGCAATCCTTACTCTTTTAAATTGATATTCATACATCTGTGTATTTGGATCTCGACACATTCTTTCAATGGGAGCTTGTACGGTCCCTTGAAGGGGCTGACCTTTCCATCATAATACCATTGGAATCACCTAATTTTTGTCATAAGTCTATAGAAAGTATCAATAAACTTCAAAGTTTTCAATGAATGGCTGAGTTCTTTACTTTCCTAATTCAATGTACGCCAACTCTCCCAGGAATGATGCCTCTAGGGATTACAGCACACGCGCTCTATCCTTTCTTTTTCACTTAGAATTCCGAAATTCAGTTTATTAGTACCACTTTCGTAATCCTAGGAACGTGCTAAGAAACTCGCAATATTTTAACCGGTTATGTTGGGCCGGATAAATGGTCATTTTCAAATGTTTTATTGAATCTGTTCTAAACTCGGTCCATACTGGCCCAGTGACCAAGAATTCAAGCTCTAACCTCATTAAGGAGAAGCTTAGAAGCGCCAACAATTAGAGAGCATCGACATAACTTGTCCTACGTTAATTTCCTAAAAAATCTTCCATCCGAGGTCAACAAATGCATGCAATTGATCAACGCGGTCCGCTTTCGATCATACTAATTTGGAGTGGACTATCCGAAACACAGCACAATGATCCTGCTTTTGGAATTGAATCTTCCCATTGTTATTTTTTTTTCCAGGGTATACTTGTAGATGGATGAGAAATCGCTGTCAAGAGACTTTTTAGTAGCTCTAGGCAAGGACTGAGGGAGTTCAAGAATGAGGTCATACTAATTGCGAAACTTCGGCACCGAAATCTAGTAAAGCTTCTCGGTCGTTGCATTCAGGGAGACAGAAA
This sequence comes from Syzygium jambos, assembly GCA_031216235.1. Classification (NCBI taxonomy): domain Eukaryota; kingdom Viridiplantae; phylum Streptophyta; class Magnoliopsida; order Myrtales; family Myrtaceae; genus Syzygium; species Syzygium jambos. The sequence goes on along the minus strand of CM062225.1, from coordinate 4,082,594 downwards.
AATGCTGATCTACGAATACATGCCCAACAAAAGCTCGGATGTGTTTATTTTTGGTAAACTAGCTGATTCATTTTGGGTTTAAATACAAAATGTAGCTATTGCCAGGAAAAAAAAAAGGTATATGAGACATGGGACTGACTTGACTAAAACTTGACAGATAAAGAGAGAAGAAGTAAGATATTGGATTGGCACAAGCGGTTCAAAATAGGAGCACACTGACCAAACAAAGAGGGATTCAATATGAAATCATGAGGGGAGCAATTAGACCATGTTAAACACTCATTTGCCAGAAGTTCAAACTATCAATGAACTTGCACAAAATGCATATCAAGCATACTCCTCATAAGGGGATACAAATGTCACATTTACCATGAAAGAATAAAGACGGTAAGAAAGACTGAGTTTCCTTGATAACTAATTATTCTCTCTAAACTCAAAAGGCTATTGCAGATATTTGACTGAAGATAATTCTGGTAACTTTGATCAATCTATATCCTCTATCAAAAACTAATTATTGAAAGAAACAAGTGTCTGAAATCCTTTACTCTCATCCTGCTGCAATTCTTAAACAAAGAGAACAAAAGTTCTTTCCACTTGTACTGAAGCTGATTTTCTGTGTTTCATGCTACTCCATGTTGTTAGAGCCAAACCCTGTTTAGTCATGCCGAGCATGATGCCACATATAGATCCAATTTCCACTTTATCTAAAATCTGTGGTACCACCTAAAAAAGGGTGTAGTATGCCCCCCTTACCCCATAAACAGGAAGAGAACAAATGATTTCATGCTCCCCCAAGACTATTCCACACATGCAGAAATCATAAGCACTAGAACATGAATTTGGAGACCAAAGCATCCTTCTCATACCGTGTAATGGCCGTCTACAAAGATAACATGAGGTCGATAAGGTAATTCAGTGACCCTGGAGGAAACGTATCCATTGTACCAATCAGCAACCGTGTGAAAGATTTGCATATTCAAAGCGGGTGATAAGAATTGTTGGCCCCTCGATCCACTGCGGCGTCAAGAGAGATAATGTTAGAGAGAGGTAAAATGAAATGAAGAGCAAAGAAAACAGAGAGAAAAGTAGAAATAGTCCACATAAAAATGATCGATAAACAGCTAGCAGGAAAAAACCACCTGTCTAACCACATTGGTCTAGACTCTAGATCCTCAAAACTTTTGTTCGAATCTTTCCCAGAATCTAGGGAATACATGATCAGCCGATTGCAGTTTCAGTTTAGCCAGAATCTCCCGCGTTGCGACAACCATTGGTTCTGCGCAGGGTAGAACTACCACAAAAGACCACCTGTCCAACTGAATTTACCTGGAACCTAGATCTTTCCAATCTGTGTGGTTCCCATGATAATTAATCACTTGTTAGCATATTCAGCTTTCATTATCACTGATCCCCAAACTGTAATAGCATTCAATCAATTCCATATCTAAAATTGCATAGCAATTGGTATTGCACTCCCCTAACAAATGACATAACTTTTGGAGACATAAAACCACATAAAACCCGCAATGCCGAATTCCCGTAACCACCAGTAAATCCCAGATTCCAACTGATTTGGATCCTAACTGACACGACTAGAACGGAGACGAGGACAAACAGATGGATCAAAAAAGCATAACCTGATCGCACCGCAACTCTCCCGGTTTGACAGACGCGAATAGACCCTACCCGATCAAATTACGAGCTTATCCTGGTCCACGCAATTATCCAAGAACTCGATCGCTCAGGAGACCCAACTCGCCGCCGCCCCCCGCCCTCGGCGATCTGGAACGCGTCGTCCTCGAACACCCGCATCTCCTCCCCCTCGCTCCTCCCCGTCACGTCATCCAAATCTTTCTCCTCCCCACCGCCATCCTGATCCTCTCCGGCGACATCCTCAGCTGCTCCTCCCCAGCACGTCATCGTTGTGGATCCGTGATGAAGAATCTTCCTGGGTTCGCTTCGGGGAAGGGTAGAAAGTAGAGGCAGAGAGAGTTTTTTTCATTTTTAAAGTTTCGTTTATTTTCCTGCTAGAAAAAAAAGAAGTATTTTTTTGCACGACAAAACGCCCAACGTAAGATGATAAATCCAGAGGAAATCACAATCTTTGACCATCAAAGTTCTGAATCAAAACAAAATATGATCAGTACCTTTGATCATCAATTTTTGTTTTTGTGAATGAATGTATTTATAACGCGTGCCATCTTGTATAGACGAGCTTCAGAATTGTACTTTCAAATAAATTTATTGAATATCTCATTAAATTGATAATAAAGAATTTTCCTACAGACAACATCAAAGAAGCATCTTAATCCCGAAATTGAATTAGAATAAACTGTTATGGATATAATTTTTTCAAATTACAAATAAATCACCACAAATTTCGAATCGATATACAATTCTAAGAAGCAACATGATTTTTTTTTCCTTATGCCCCTCTATCCAAGAAAGAAGTAATTAGAGATGAATTTGTTTGTTTTGAGGAGTTTCTTTTCTTTTTTTCTTCTTGAATTTGAATAAAACTTTTTAAGTAGGAGCTGGTTTTCAGGAAGGATAGACTTCTTGTTGTGGACCACTCCTTTTAGCTTTCTTCTTTGGCGTTGTGGTTGCAATGTCCAACCCGTCTTTGGAGCCATATACATTTGGACAGGTATTGATATAAACGCGACTGTCGATTGAATTTGATACTTATCGCAAATGTAAGCGCGTGTGGGGGTGAGAGAGAGCCGGTCGACGGAGTTTACGTTCGTCTTTTTACGCATAAAATGAAGTTGAAGTTTACGTACGAAATTGTCACCGTCGAGACCAGTGACCTTGGCCTGAGGACCATCTCCACCACCTCAGGCATGAAATGCCTAAACGTGCATCAGACTAGAGTTACAAGAGTCGCAATCGTTTCTGGTTAGCTGAGCACAAACAAAATGGCTGGGGTGTGCTTTGTCGGATGCATGACTGGCTGTGGTTAAGCTGCATAGCAAGTTCTTTTCAGTCTCACAAATGCAGTGTAAATTCTTGCTTCAGCCAGTTGATGGAAAAGCTTTGAACTCTATCAGTCCCTCACTTTACATCCTTTTCCTGAGAACAATCATCTTATCACGACTCAAGCATCAAACAACACAGGAAAGCCAAATGGTGAACACATAGTTCAAATTAGATTCGTCAAATTAGTTTTCCTTCTCATGCAAGAAACTAGAGGAGAATGCATTATGAACATAAGCAACTAGAATTATATGTGCGTTAACTTGTTACGTGTCTACTTATCGAGACACTATAATTTCTAAGGGATTGAATTCATATTCTGATGATGACTTCTTATGCCGTATGTTGCAGGAATTGGAACAATTGGCAATCTCTCGAACTCGTCCTTGGGAAGAAAAGGCTCTCTCTCTCTGGTTTGTATCTTGAACACCATCCTCAGTTGCTTGACTGCCGGATTACTGGACCTATTGCCTCCTCCGCTTCATTACTGGATTCAGCACAGGCGGAGTTGAGTCGGCCTATGCGCTTTCGTACTATCCAATGAGCCTACTGGCCCAAAGAAGCATGGGCCGGCAAGAATGTCCACTTTCTACTTCTGCTTGTGCGGCATCACTCCTCTCCGGCATCGCTTTTGTGTTTCGATTGTGGCGGGCTCTCTACATTTGCTTCCTCCATTCCCTCCATGTTCTTCCTTGCGAGGTCCTCCCTTTCATCTCAGAGTCCCCATGGTGGTATCTCATCCGGGAGAAGATTAACGAGGCCATGAAGCTTATGACGGCTATCGCCAAAGCCAACTAGAAACACCTCCCCAGCGGAGTCGTTCTCGTACTCGATGAGAAAACGAATGAAAACGCGAGTAACATTCGATCCTGCAAAGATCAGATGGACACAAAGGATGTGATAATAGGTCTCTCATTGATGTGGTGAATTCGTCTATCACTCTGATTCGCCTTTTGTTGTCCATGGCGATCAACTTCCTGTGTTCAGTCGGGTACAATGGCATTAGCCTAAACGTCATCAATCTCCACCCCAACTTTTACCTTAATGTGTTCCTCAATGGGGTGGCTGAAATGCCAGCCTCTATAATGCCAGTAGTCTTGCTCGATAAGTTCGGGAGGAAGCCATTAGTGATTGGAACAGAGTGGTTCAGCAGATTCTTCTGCCTTATTGGGAGCTTGATGATGCTACACGGGATATGGAAAGTGGTGAGGATGGTGTGTGGAATTCTCGAGATTTTTTTGGCATGGCTGGCATGTACAATTTGGTCTTCATCTACACGACGGAGCTGTTTCCGACCATGGTGAGGAATGTGGCTCATGGCTATGCAGCTCAGGCGGCGCAAATGGTTGCGATTTTAGGAGGCAGCTTCCCAATTGCGGTCTTTGTGGTTTTTGCCATTCTGGGAGGAATACTAGCGTTTTACCTGTCGGAGACGGTGAATCAGGCCCCGTATAATACAATGGCTGGAATGGAAGCAGGAGAGAGTGCAAGCACGAGTGTGCGAAGGAACTCAATTCTCTTACTTTAAACTAAACTTGATTAATGTAGACTTAAATGACTGTTCTTGATAATAGGATTTTCCATCCTTTGTAAAAGAATGGAAGGGTCACGTACGGTCACAGCAGCATTGACTACAAGAACACATGATCACTTCTTTCTTTTTTCTTGGTTATGCCTTTTGGACCTGAGAAAGCAGGATGACAGAATCTCTCTTAAACAAGGAGAGAATGCTTGCCAGAGTATGTCTTTCAGGTAGGTTGTGTTGCCTTAAAGCAGTTGCCATCACATGATTAGAGCGCATTGTACTGATCTTCGACTCATAGTTGTTTTTAGATCAAGGCATTGTACTCCACATAATGAATCTATCAATTTTACCGACACGAGAGTATTAGGCTATATTGTTCACGGCAACACATGGTGAGCTTACAATTCAGTGACTTCTAAGGAATCAGAATAACTAACCCTGCCATTGATATGTCAAAAAGAAAACATGTATGCCTAACCATTATGCCACCAATGATTTTACTTTGATCCTCTTATTTAGGCATCCAAACTGTGTATTTGAATGGTATCTGCCTTTATGCAAGAACATAGACCCCACAAGTTCTTTGAAATAAAAAGTCGAATTTACCACAAGGCCTTTGCTTAAGGGACTACCCACACTAGGCGGCACAACCAACTCTATGCAGAACATGCAGAAAATTGCATCTCTCAGACAAGCAAAAATTTCTGCTTTTCCTTGTACTTTAACACTTTCTCTAATTACATTTTTATACTTTAGTATGTATAATCCAGTTCTTCTACTTTCATAAATTTTTTAATCAACTCCCCCGACACCAAATCCGATCAAATTCAACTGACGAGACCATTAGACAACACCAAAGTATGATTATTAAAATATGTGGATGCCCATATAGACGGAGGTGGAAAAATATAGCCATGTAGACAATGTCAAAGTTTGATGTGAATAAAATTTAGCCAATGTAAACACTCACTTGGACGTCCACATTAAAAAAAGAAATCCACATCATACTATGACATCGTTTGAGGCCACTTCAGCTTAGATTATGTTGGATTTGCTGTTGGAAAGACTTGATTAGAAAGTTTGTAAAAGTAAAATGGCTTAATCAGATAAATTAAAAAGCACTGGGATTAGAAAAAGTGTAACAGTAAGAGGCAATTTAGAATTTTAACGTCAAGCTGACTAGTTGTTTTCAAATGGAAGTAAATAATATGCTACGAAGAATCATCATTTATAACAGAGGAATCATAAGTCGAGCCATGTCAGATGGAAATAAACATATTCAATACACATGCTAGATAGAAACACCAGACATTTGCAAGATGCCAGTTGAGACTTGAGAGAGTATCTATTGAAGCAACGAAAACAAAGGCCGGTGAGAAGAAAGGAAAACAAACCGAGAAATACAAAAATAGAGATGGTTAACATAGATAGGAAAAGAAGGCATAAATTAAGCATATGTCATCATAGGAACAGGAGGTACTTTGAAAATCAATCGAGCAAGATGCCATAGTAATGGCGATAACTTCGATGTCCGCTGCCGTCAGAAGACTGTTCATCCTCAACTGATCATCTGCGGCTTCATCAATATAGGTGGAGAAAGATTAAATTTTGTTAGTCATTTGCAAAGATCATCATCTTCCTACATAAAATATCATGCCCCATGGCCAGGACTATTAATGAAATATCTATCAACATATGTATGGCGATGCATTTCGAGAGAGCTTACCAAAAACAAGATCTGGGTCCGTTCGCTTGATGACACCTACAATGCTGCCTAATTTCTGGCCAATGTTCGCCCTTCCGAAACCTCAGCCTTCATCAGAGCTTTCACTAGTAACAAAAGAAAACAATCGAAAGAAATTAGAGACTTCTTTTGCTAATCAAATTAAAGAGAAAAGAATTTAAACAATTCGAAAAAATTAGAGACTTCTCTAGGCAATCGAACTTGATTAAATTAAACAGAAAGAAATTCAACACATGCAAATATGCAATTGGAAGTTCAAGAAAAGTATTCGTTTATAAGGCTTTGTTTATTTCGCGGAAATAAATGATTTGAAAAATATTTTCTAAAGAATGATCGTTTAAAATAATTGGTCAACGACAATATTTTTCGTTATTGACAACTCTATATATCTAAATATTTTCATAGACGATGAAAATAGTTTTCGTTTATTCATTTTTGCAAGTAACGCAAATAATTATTTTTAGGAAAATATTTTTTAAATCATTAATTTTTTGTGAAATAAACGCTTCTTAAAAATAAGAAAAAAATAGTTTACGGTGATTTAATTTTTGATTACAGTACTGTGGTTAATTTAAAAATAAAAAAGGAGTTTGAAATTAAAAATAGGAGTACTGGATGAGGTAAAATAGAAAAGGCAACAAAAAGAAAAAGGAAAAAAAGCAGTTGACATGCTCTCTTAAACTGTCCCAACTAATAAAGTATTTAAGTACTAGAGTATTGCCATTATTATTCTTTAAAAGTGAAGGGATTCTTTTTTCTTTTTTCTTTTTACCTTACTTTTTGAACAATACCATGGCAGCTAATTTTCAATAATAATATAACCATTTTTCTGTACTTTCAAGCTGTAATAAAAGTTATACGCAATGGACTTAGGGCCCGTTTGGTAACGTGCCAAATAGTAAAAATTTCTATTCTTTTGTTCCCATAAATAATTTGGGAATAGAAATGCGTTTGGCAAATTTTTTGTTTCCGGGCACATTTTTACAAAAATTTGTGCCCAGAAACAGTTTTGGAAGAAAAACAAGAAGTAAAAAAAAATTGCTTCTTGTTTCTCGGCACAATTTTGAGAATCAGTTTTTTTTCTTCTTTTTCTTTTTTTTTGTTTTCTTATTTTTGTTTTGCTTTTCTTCCTTGGCCATGGCCGGTCGCCGGTGACCTGCACCGGTGACCGGCCACAGCCCAGGGCCGGCGAGGGCGTCACGGCCCTCGTCGGCTGCCGGCGGAGGCGAGGGTCCCCCTTGCCGGCAAGGGCGAGGGCTGGGCCCTCGCCGGCCGCCGGCGGAGGCGAGGGTCCCCCTTGCCGGCGAGGGCGAGGGCTGGACCCTCGCCGCCTGGGCGAGCCGCCTCGCCGTCGGCCATGGCAAGAGCGGCCTCGCCCAGATCTGGCGAGGCCGACCCTCGCCGTCGCGACCCACGGCGAAGCCGACCTCGCCGTGGGTCGCGACAGCGAGGCTCGGCCAGGCTTAGCCTCGCCCAATCTGGAATATTATTAATAAAAAGAAAAAAGAAATTATTAAAATATTTAGAAAGAAAAAAAAATATTAAACAAATCAAAATATTATTAATAAAAAGAAATTTTGTGTAGTTACCAAACGCATTTCTGTTCTTTTCTACTCCAGGAATAGAAATTTTGGACAGTTTATCATACGCTTTCAAATGCTCAGAAATTGTTTCCGGGCACAGAATAAAAAAAAATCATTTCTATTCAGAAATAGTTTCCGGGCACAAAATGGTATTCATGCGCACCCTTAATAGTTAATATAAAGTCTTGAACAAAAGGGATTTACTGTAATGTGGGAGATGGATCTTTAGATGAAGAGAATAAAGGAAATGTAAAAATGTGTGGGTGACTTACCGAGCAAAAGTGACGAAGGGTTCAAGGGAGGAACGGGCAAGGTGATGGTCCCACTCCAGCGACTCCCACCTTTGCCGACCTATCGAAATCCGTCGAAGAGAGGGGGGAGGAGAAGGGACGCCATTGTAAAGTGGGCCCAATAGTAAAGGAATCCTCTTTAGCTTCGGACAATTGAGTATATCATAATATCGGATTGAATAGCAATTCAAGATCCCATCACATATACTCTTCAGCTCCGGAAGATTCCTTAGAGCCAGGCGTATTAAATTTGGTAGGAAGGGGTGCGTCATGTATATTATCACCTCTATGCCCTCGCAATCTTCGACTGTTATCTCTTGGAGGAAAGGGAGGTGGGGCAACATGTCATGCGTCAGCAGCACGCCCTTCATGTTGTTGCATCCACTTATTTCAAGAACTGTAAGAAGACAAGTGGCACCGATTGGCAATGGCCCACCTATTATTTCCTCTAATTTCTCACAATCGTATATTCTAATGGACTTGAGATTTGGAAGGCGAGTGACCAGCCACTCCCATTCCACCGCTCTCTTCATTTTAGGACACTGGGACACTTCTATATGGATTAGACTGGGCGCAGCTAACTTGATCCCCTCCAGTTCCTCTGAGCCCTCGATTTCAAACGATTGTAGACATGGAAGCCCCTGCCCCTCCTCCAAGAGATGCTTTAGTTTGGAACACCCAGCGATATTCAGTCTCCGTAGGTGAGGGAAGTGGAGAGGACCCAGCTCCTCCAACTTCTCCCATTCCTCTATAGTCAGCTCCTCCAGATTCTCCAGTGGACCTACCTCGCTCAAACTTGTCACCCCACTACCCCGTCCTACTTCCAGTACTTGCACATCTTTTGGAAGTAGACTGCAGCCATCACCACCAATTTCTCCATCTACCCTTGCCGCAATACTGTCACAACTTGGGATAATTATAGACCCCACTCGATTGCGCAGATTGAAGGGATACTCTGCTCCACGGCATTCAAAAAAAACAATTGAAAGAAATTAGAAACTTCTTTGACTAATCATATTAATGAGATAAAGAATGTAAACAATCCAAAGAAATTAGAGACTTCCCTAGCCAATCAAACTAAATCAAATTAAATAGAAATAAATTCAATATGTGCAAATATGCAATTGGAAGTTTAAGAAAAGTGTTCCTTTCTAAATACGAGAAAGACTAATTTGCACTGGTTTAATTTTTTGCTTAAAGTATTGTGATTAATTTCAAAATCTGATTGGAGTTTGAAAGCGAAAATAGAAGTAGTGGATGAGGTAAAACAGAAAAGGCAATAAAAAGAAAAGGTAAAAAGCATTTAATATGCTTTCTTAAACTCTCCCAACTCCTAAAGTAGAACTTAAGAAATGACTCGATATTTTAGCACTTTTAAATGTCATAATCTACCAAAACGAAAAAGAAATGTAGTACTTTTAAGGTGCAACAGGGAAAAGAAAGGGTGAGGACCGTTGCCAGTAGGGTGTTAAATCCGAATCGAGATAAGAACCAAATCGAACCGAAAATTTTATATATTTTGGTCACCTTGTTTCCCAGTTTGGATAATGAAAAATAACCATTCTTTTTTTTTTCGATTCGGTTTTTTCCGATTCGGTTCGGATCAAACCGAACGGAAAAAATAACGTTTCTATTTTTTACGCTAACCTTCGTCTCGACTCTCTTCTTTCTCACCCCTCCCCAATCCTCAAATCCTCTCTTTCTCTGGCCTTGTTTCACTGCTCAGGCCCCTCGAACTTCATTCTCGAGTCGATTGAGCTCGACCTTGACGGGATCTGTGTCATGGAGCAGGTGTCGAAGCTGGGCCAGACCGAGGTCCTCCTGCGGGAGCCGCTCCGGCCCCTCCTTGAAGGACGCCGACACCGTGAGCGGCGGGGTGGCCTCTGCCCTGCCGTTGCTGCAGCAGGTGGTGAGCTCTGCGGGCGCTCCCCCGTCGCCGGACGCCTCCGCCATCACCGATCTGATCGATCCATCCACTAGGGTTTCGACCACAGGATGAGAGAGAGAGAGAGAGGGGGGAGAACTGGGAAGAAGGCGACGGCGTTGTAGAGCGAGAGAGAGAGAGGGGGGAGAACTGGGAAGAAGGCAACGGCGTAGTAGAGCGAGAGAGAGGGAGTAAAGCGAAATGGTGATGAGAGAGAGAGAGAGTATCTCAAGGTAAATCTCTAAAAAAAAATAAAAGAATTTGGGTTTAGAGAGGATTGATAAGACTGGGATGAAGTTAAAAAACCGAGCCAAATCGAATCAAATCGGTTTTTTGGCTCGATTTATATTCAATTCGAATCGAAGTTTGGTTCGGTTCAAACGAGCACCTCTAACGGTTCGGTTCGATTCGATTTTTAAGAAAATCGAACCGAATCGAACCATTGACGCCTCTCTCGTCAGTATTATTGTTTAAAAGTGAAGGGAGTGTTTTCTTTACCTAAATTTCAATAATAATATAACCATTTTGATATACTTTCAAGCTGCAATTAAAGTCATGCGCGGTAGGTCTAACAGTTGGTATAAAGTTCGAAAGAAAAGGGAACTCACTGTACCGCGGGAGATGGATCCTTAAAAGGGCCCGCAGGAGATGGAGAGGATAAAAGAAAAGTAAAAATTTGTGGGTGACGACTTACCATGAAACTTGACTAAGTAGTCACGTACAGATCGGAAAAAAGAATGGTCCAGCTCCAGCGTTCTCCACGTCAGCCAATCTATCCATATACTCCGAAGAGAGGGGGGAGGATACTCCAGCGACTCCCACGTCATCTTATTTATGCAAATACTCCGAAGATAGGGGGGAGGATAAGGGAGCCCATTGTCACCCAGAGGAAGCCTCTTCAGCTTCGGACAATTTTTAATATCAATACGTTGGAATGGAACCCAACTCACGATCCCATCACATACGCTCTTCAGCTCTGGAAGATTATGTAGAGTCAGGCGTAATAAATTTGGGAAGGAGGGGTACATCACGTTGGGAACAGTGCCTATTATCACCTCTATGCCCTTGCAGTTTTCGACTTTTATGTCTTGGAGATAAGGGAGACGGAGCAACATGTCATACGTCAACAGCGCCCCCTTCATGTTGTTGCATCCATCTAGTTCAAACTTTGCGAGAAGACAAGTGGCACTGATTGGCACTGCTGGCCCACCACCGATTATCTCCTCTAATTTCTCACAATTTTTTATCTTAATGGACCTCAGATTTGGAAGGCGAGTGGCCAGCCGCTCCCATTCCACCGCCCTCTTCATTTTAGGACACCAATACACTTCTATACTATAAAGAAGAGGTGCCTCCATATTAATCTCCTCTAGTTCCTCTAAGCCCTCGATTCTAAACCATTGTAGACGTGGAAGCCCTTGCCCCTCCTCCAAGAGATGCTTCAGTTTGGAACACCTAGTGATTTTCAGTCTCCGTAGGTGAGGGAAGTGGACAGCACCCAGCTTCTCCAACTTCTCCCATTCCTCTATCTTCAGCTTCTCTAGATTATCAAGTGGGCCTATCTCGCACAAACTTGTCACCCCATCGCACCGTCCAACTTCCAGTACTTGCACATTTTTCGGAAGTAGAGCATGGCCATCCCCACCAATTTCTCCATCTACCCTTGCCGCAATACTGTGGCAACTTTCGATGATTATACGCCTCTCGTGCTTTTCCTTAAAAGAGTGGTATCCTGATTCATTCAACCACAGTTCGTATGGGAGGGAGCTGTTTCGCTCGAGAAACCTCACGCATGCATTGAATGTTTCGACATTTGGAACAGAGCCATAGAGTCCTTCCACCTTTAAATTTCTCCCTTTCCATGCCCTCCCCTTTCCAATAGCCAGATATTGCAAGTTCACCAGCTTCCCCAACACTCCTTCTGGTAACGTCTCGATCTTTGTGCCATGTAGGTCGAGGTAACTCAACTTTACCAACATCTCCATCCCCTTTGGCACTTCTTCAAGCATTGCGCACCCATTAAGGTCCAACTTTCTCAGGGATCTCAACTTTTCTACACAAGGTATACCACGTAATTTTGTACACTCTCGGAGCAATAGTACTTCCAAGCTCTCCATGTCAGAGATGGCATCCGGTAATTTCGTGAGTCCAGTGCCGCGAAGATCTAAAACCTTTAGCCCCTTCAAATGCTTGAAGAAAGATTCGTGGATGGCTTCCAAAAACATATTATCATTCAACGATAGCCTCGTAAGTTTAAGGCAATTTGGCGATATGCCGTCTGGGATTTCTTTCATATCGTTGCCTTGTAAAAACACTTTCTCTAGACGATCGGTCCAGAACTCTTCCTTTGAAATTTCTTCCAATCCCATACGGGCCTTGATCGTGTCAGTTCTGCTCCTCACTATTTGCAATGCCATGTCCATTATCAAGGGGTTAATGTCCCACAAGCAAGCATCTCTTATTTTGTCCAATATGGTGTTACCCTCGTCGTGCAGTTTTTGTCGGGTGGCAATTCCGCCTAACAAACCCTCATCTATGAAAGACTCTATCAAATCCTTTCTATTAGTTTTAGAAATGTCTTCTCCAAAACAAATTATTAAATGCATGAAACACTGTTGAACTTGATGATCACCCAAGTTTTTGTAACTAAGTTTAAGTCTTTTGAACACATCCAGTTCCACCCTCGAGTCTTCTAATCTTCGCAACATGTCTTTCCATTGGTGCACTTCCTCTACTCCCCTCATGCGAGCTGCAATCTCAATTATTCCAAGTGGCAAACCCCCAAACTTACGCAAAATGGACATCGCAATGTTTTTAATTTCTGATGGGAGTTCTCTCCTAAAGCAAAGTTTCTCTCTAAATAAGCTCCAATCATCTTCATAATTTAATGCTAGAGGTACTATTTTGATTTTCTTTTGGCAGAGCATCTCATTACACACATTTATTGATCGAGTTGTCAATATCAACTTAATGCCACCCTTCTCAACTGGAATTCCCACATCCTCAAAGTCAAAGTGCATCCATAGACCATCTAAAATTAAGACAGCTCTCTTCTTCTTTAAATGCCTATTCAACATGGACGCCCTCCTTTTCACGTCCTTATCCTTTGAGAGGTTGTCTAGTCCGATTGCATTGGCAATCTCGTCTTGTAGTTCACAGAAGCTAAACTCTTGAGGTACAGTGACCCAAAACACGTCATTGAAAGCAGAATTCTCAAGTATTCTATTATGGACATGCATTAAAATGGCTGTCTTGCCAACTCCTCCCATTCCATAAACACCAATGATGAAAATTTCATCCTCCATTAAATAGTCACAAATCTCTTTGATTGTCTCCTCACTTTTTTTGCCTACTAGCTTTATTGTTACCAAAGGCGAACTTTTCCTACATCCCGTGGCATGTGTTGTCAACCCTCTTTGGAAGCTACAATAGCCTAGAATCTCTTCAATTTCTTTGCTCAAGTCGTCCACTCTTTCTACTTGCTGCGCAAAAAAAGATTGTCCTTCTCGGAATGCTTGGACCATACTCCAGTTTTTTATCGTTTTTGATTTCCTACACCATGTCTCCAACTCATCCAAGTCTGCTACTCGTCTGCTTAGTTCTTCCAGTTTTCTTTTCAGAGTTGGCATATATTCGCCAACAAGCCCAAAAACACCTGATCGACTATCCATTAGTGCATCATCTGTCCTCGCATCTAACATCAAGGAAATACTTATAGCATTTTATACAAACATAATATTCATAAAACAAATTAAATTTATGAAAAGAAGAAACCATCAATTATGTCTAAATGAAATTAGATAAACAATATGAGTGTAAATAAAGGATCAAAGTTTCAATGAAGGCGGGGTATTTGGGGTTGAGCATTTTGCCTTGTTGCTGGGCTTGGTCTCTTAATGGGTTGATGAGAGGGCACAGTTGAGGTACGTTGGGTTTAGATTCTACTTTGGGTTTTGGGTCTGCTGGGTTTAGTTGCTGTAGGTTTGGGTTGAGCCTTTTGGCTCTTGGGGTACCTATGGGATGGGTTGAACTGATATTTGAGCCTGTATGGGATGGGTTGAATTGATATTTAGGCCCGTATGGGAAGTGGTTCTCCCTATATTTTATACTAATATACAAATAGGAAAATTGAAGAATGTATTTTAGCATAAATTATCCGTTAAAGTGTATCATATTTTATGCGAATCTCAATACTTTGAACAAAATAAACTACATTACTGTAATATTGAGAGAAAATAATAAAATCTTTCAAAGAAATACTTCATAGGAAGAGTTACGAAAAATGTTAGAGTTTTCAATAAGTGCTAATTTGCAACATTAAAAATTATTAAACCAATCTTTTTTTGCCGGATGAAACTCATGGTATGGAATGGGTCAAGTAATCCAAGTTGACGGACAAATGAGTGGAGAGCGCAAGAAAATACTACTTGCAAAGAGGCCAATCAATCTCTTGCAATTTAGACTCCTATATGTCACTCTTAAAACGCAACCCTCAAGAAAGAGCTTGTTATTATATATTTATGTAGATGCTAACATTTATGTACCTATTCTTTTACAAAGTTCGAGCGGTACAATACTAGAAAAATTCAGACCAACCCCATAAATTAAAGTAGAAAGTTAAGAATAAAAGTCACCATAACAAGACCTTAAGTTGAATTTTGAAATTAAAATTGAAAAAAAGGGAGATATACATCATTTCCACATCCAATGTACAAAGACTAATGCCCCAACACTGTCCTATTAAAAAGGAGCAATACTTGCTTTCAATTTGATCTTTGATTGGTGGGTGATCCATTTGGATGTCACTCACCCGTGACGGTAATTAATGGCACTAAGAAAAACGAAACCACACGATATTGATGGATTGGAGGCAATGGATTACAATCTCTCGTCCCATTATCGTACTTTAGTTAGTGTCCCAACAATTCCAGCCATACTTAATTAAAAATTTGAAAACAAGTAATATTCATATAATTTAAATTTAATATGATTGAAGGTGTTTTTAGTTAAAGTCTCATATAGGTGGCATTTGAATGTGAAAACAATCAATTGAAGGATGATTTGGAGATAAGTATGAACAATTGAAAGAGCAAATAATTTATTATACGTGGTCCGAAAATAGTTACATGTGTGCAAGTGCTATATCTTGTGGACACATATTTAACAAATGTGGAATATTTCTTAGATGGATGTTCTTGTGTCATTTGGATAGCATGGGAGTTGAACTTAGCTCTGCCATCATTCATTATAATACATAATAAGATAAAAGTCTTATCTTATTTCTCTAATCATACGAGGAATAACTAGCAACGGTGCAATCTTAACCCCATATTTGTCCCAAGGAAACTGGACAAATTAAAAGGGAAAAAAAGAAACATAAGTGATCAAATATTCATTTGATTTAATACTTGTATTACGAACTGTTCCGATGTGATGAGATACAGTTCTTTTTACTGAAAACTTATGAAATATTGTCAATCTATCAAGTTCAAGTCAACCGCATTATATTATGTCGTGTTCAATTTAGGTTTGGATTTCTCAATAAATTTATATTGTACTCGAGTCATGTTTTTGAATTGTATTAGAAATTGTGATCTCCAGTACGAAACACTTCGTATTCATTTTACTTTATACGACTCATTGTAATTTGATTTCTTTTTTCTAGTTAGTATCAAAATCCAAATCAAGAGAGAAGTAAAAAGGAGGCTAGCTTGGATTTTAGTGTGCAATTAAGCGATTCCGCAATTCATATCAACGAAAATTCACTAGCAAAAGGAAAAAGTATAGCGGAAGGACTAACGCAATTTTTTAATATAAAAAAGATAGAGGGATGATTTTGATTTTCGGACCAACTAGATGAGCCACCGTTAATATTATTCCTTTAATAAAAAGACAATCTTTATTCCACTCTTTCTCGCATCCGGCTGCCCACCTCTCTAAATTTACTATAACCGCGCCGTCCTCCTAGCAGGACTCTTCCACGATTTGAAAGAGAGAACCACGGCTTTTCAAGATTTGAATATCACCCTTCAAAGCATTTGTCCACTCATTTTCTAAGAACCATTAGTTATCATTGACCCGACTCTTATCAAACTCCTCTCTTCCAATTAATTCCTGTCCATTTTGTGTTTTCTATTACTAATAGAAATCTAAGCGTCCTGTCTATATCCCTATTCTTAGGTAAGGATTAGAAGACAAAGTAATCGTCCTGCACGAGCTGTAATATATGGTGAATTTGGAGATGCACATACCTTGTGGAACCTCTGTATTGGGTTTTCCCTCTTCTGCGTTCACTGGGGCTGGCATGTTAGTCAAAGCTTCAGGTGCGAAATCTGGACGGCTGCTAAGATAATTCCACGCCTGATTGGAAGGATCACCAGCTTGAGATTGAGGTTGTTGGGCTTGAGATTGAGGTTGTTGGGGCCAGAATGAACAGTCCCTCAATGGTATCATGCTTTGAGCCGGAGGAGACTGACTGGGCAAATTCGTCTCAGGCAATGGAAGAAAGGCTGATGAACTTGCACCTACAGTGCTCAGGACATCAGAGCTCAGGTACGGCATGGCAGCGGATGAAGGCTCTCTCCGAGCATCTTCATTGTTCGCAGTCACAGGGAGATGCGGACCCTCTTCAACATTGCCCTCTGCTCCATTGCTCGGCTCTGCCGCTCCTTTACCCTTCAACGCATTTCTGGCTTCTGATCTCACTTGGCTGTCGACGGCCTTGCAGTCATTGATCCCATATCCTCCGACTCCAGCTAAGTGGGCCTTGATCCTGGTCACACTTCCGCCATACTCCTTGCTGCAGAAGTTACACTTCCACTTGTTGTTAGGCAGGAACTCCACATATTCCCGAAAGGAGTCCTTCTCCCTGGGCATTTTCTCTGTATCCCTCAAAAGAATGAGCAAGATATGTTGCAAGGAAGACCTTGGATTTTCTTGTGGTGAAGAAAGGTGCGGGAGCCTGTAAGATATTTAATGAATATTGGACTGAGGAATTGGGTCAAAGTCTTCGTCAATCGCGAAGTCCTTTAGAAAGAAGGCCCCGCTTCAGTGACCCCATCCTCATTTCTAGCCAACTTTTCTTTTCGTTCTCAGATATGAAGAAAACACGTTTGATTGGGTTCTGGAAATTTTGCTGTTCAGATTTGCAACTTTTTTTTTTTTTTTGGTAAAGACAGATTTGCAACTATTTTTCGGTGTTTTTTCAATATTTTCTTCTCTTTGGGAACGTGGTTTTCTTTCTCGTTCAATGTTCATGGGTGCGCACTCTTTCTTGGGTAATCTCTCTCTCTCTCTCATGCGCTCTCCCTTCAGCCCCTAATCTCGTCCTTGACTCCGCCCGCTTACAGCAAAATTCACGGGTCAGCTGCACCCTCCAGTTTTTCCATTTACTTGGGTTCTTTACAAACTATCCAGTTTACACGCATCAAGTCTGGCTTGACCGGCGGCTGCTAAAGCTAGTTTGAGTTGAGATTTGCGATGTGGTTCAAACATGGATCTATAGCATCTCTGTCCAAGCGCTTGACTGACCACTCAGCTAATTATGTAATTAATTTTTAATAAAGCAATAAAAGTCTTTGATCTGTGCTCACTGGAAACATTAACTACCTTATGTAATAGAGAACGCAATCCGGGTAAAAACAAAAAAACTCTCACAACAGTTGTTTCCGAAACAGGACCAGACATGATTTTGGTACAAGTTAGTGCTTAGTTTTCTGTTCTATATTGGGCCAGTTGAACATTGTAAGTGTTCTTTGTATCTTAAGAGGTATAGAATATCCGGAAATTTAAGTAGATTACAAAATTAAAACCCTACAATAAAGCATCACGAGTTGCAACAAAAAATTCAGACAGGCAAATATAACGAGGGTAAAAGATACAAACCCGAGGAGGACTAGAGCTCCGGTCCGTTGCTGCACAAACAAAAGATACGTACGCGGAGGAGGACTCAAGCTCCGGTCCAGTTGCTGCACAACCAAAGGCAAGAAATGAAAAGACCTTCTGATGAAGAACGAAACGAAGAGAAAAATGGGGAGAAGTTTATGATGGTCTGCTGAGCTGTCCGAGGAATAGAATACAGTTACTGGTGAGAACAGGACAAAGACTTACAGTGGAGTAAGTCAAAGTGGGCGGCAATTTTGTCCTCGGCCCCCCATCTAAAGATAAATTAACATCTTTAATTTACCCTCTTTTTTAATAGAAAAAGGACATTGCAACACAAGTTTTTCAAAGAATGAAACGTGTTTGCACATTGGATCTACGACCAAATGACCATTTCTTCACCCTTCCTCCTCAATTTTAGGAAACTAGGTATTTGCTTGACGGGTTACTTTCGTCCCTCTGCAAACCACAAGGACTTATTTATAGTCGATGATCGAGTTGGCAAGCACTTAGCTAGTGCATGACAGGCAAGTTTTCTAAATCTGGTTTGAAACTAAGAACAACATTTGATGAATATCAATAATAAAAGTTTATAAGCACGACCGGGGTAGAAGCTTCCCAAAGGAAATGTCCAATTTTGGAGTCAAAGTGAGCAGTTACATAGAAAAACATTGACGAAATAAAGGTCTGACTTTTGGGATAAATGTTTTAAAACTTATCGCAAAAGTACAAATGAGTCTCACAAGTTACAAAAAGTTCATTTAAATTCTAAAACTTATCAAGTTGGTGTAATCAAGTTTCTCGATTAAGTCCGTCCAATTTAGCTAATAGAAAATACTAATATGACTTAGGTTCCGTTTGTTTCATGAAAAATGAATGATTTGAAAAACTTTTTCCTTAAAAACGATCGCTTGTATCATTTACAAAAATGAATGAATGTAATAAAAATGTTTAAGCATAAATTATTTTCAATAATGAAAATATTTTTCATTGACTAATTATTTCAAATAATATAAGTAATCATTTTAAAGAAAATTATCTCAAAATCATTGATTTTTCGCAAAACAAACGGACCTTATTTGGATCATTTCTCTCTCCTAGGTGCCAAAAAAACTTAAGTGAGGAACTCACGTCTGTAAAACGAGGCCGTTTTGGTCCACGCAAAAACGACGTCTTTTTTGCAATTTGCCTCAAATTGAACATTGAGCCCTAAATCGCAGGTTTTGCCCCAAATTTGTTGATCTCCACCGTTCAAGATGTTGTCTGCTTCGTCGATCTTTTCTTTGTCTGTGATCACTTCGTGCCGGTTTCGTTCTTCGTCCTCGATTTCTTCTTCGTCCGAAACCTCTTCTCCGTCTGTAGATTGCCCTAACTTTTGTTCTTCGTTGGAGTCTTCTGCCTCGTTCAAAGTCATCGACATTGCCATCGACGGAGCTGCACTGTAGGAAGGTCAGGTCGTTCGAACCCGACGAAGCAGCTTCGTAGATCGCTCCCCAAATATCGGTTTCTGGATGTGCACATAGAGTGCTTGGTTCAGCGGTTAGTTTTCCACCTCCAAAAGGTTCGAAACAGAGGCCAACCTGAACTTCAGCATCTTGTTTTTTCCCTCTTTAGTTTCATCCAACAGCAGCAGTACTATTTACTAACTCGGAATTTGGTTAAAACTCAGAAAGAGAAGAAATTGAGAGAGCTCTTCAGGGGCGAAATCGTGTATTGCGAAGGTATCAAAACATCAAGAAGCGGGTCTCGGATCATGTCCTCTGCTTTTTTTTTTCTCCCGAGTGGACATGAAGCTAGTGAGGAGAGTGTTGAACATGTCGATATTAACGACTGACCAAATTCACTTGGTGTAGCGGCAAGTTGAGCAAGATCGTGTCCGTTCAAAGGAGAATACGCATAAAGCCACTCGTTTTCGCTTTCCCAATGTTGATATGTATAGCAGCATAGCAATTTGTACAACTTTTGTAGCTAGTTCTCTGTTTAATAGTAGTTGAGAGCGAAAGTTTTTTTTTTTTTTTGAGAGGAGTCTTCAATGAGAAATTTTTTACCCCATGTACGGCTTTTTAAAGGGCAATTAGAAAAAAAAAAATTCTTCCTTTTGAGAGGAAAACTTTTGGTCAATAGCAACATGCTTTTCCGACCTTGTCTTCTCAACTCGGCAATTCACTCCGGGTTCGGGAAACCTTGTATATTGGCTCTAGAAATTGAGTTTCAACTGTACGAAATTAGATGAGGAAGTGAATAAAAACTCAAATGAATGTTGATCCCGCAAAAATTAGATGGACACAAAGGTTGTGATAACGCGATCTCTCATTGATGCGGTGAAGTCACCTATCACTCAGATTCACCTTTTCTTGGCCGTGCAATCCAACTTACTGTGTTCAGTCGTGTACTATGGCGTTAGCCTAAACATCGTCAAATCTTCAGACAAACCTTTACCTTAATGTGTTCCTCAACAGGGTGGCTGAAATGCCTGCCTTTATGATAATATGATAATGGCACTCTTGCTCGATAAGTTTGGGAGGAAGCCATTGGCGATTGGTACCCAGTGGTCCAATGGATTCTTCAACCTTATTGGGAGCTTGATGACGCTTTATGGGGTATGGAAAGTGGTCATGATGGTGTGCGGAATTCTCCAGATTTTTGGCATGGCCGGCACACATAATTTGCTATTCATCCACTGGTAGAGTCGTTTCCAAGCATGGTGAGGAATGCAGCTCTTGGCTTTGCAGCTTAGGTGGCGCGAATGGCTGTCATTTTGGCGCCTTTCGTGGTGGTCTTAGAAGGTGGCTTCCCGTTTGCGGTCTTTTCGGCTTCTGCAATTCTGGAAGGAATACTATCATTTTACCTCCCGGAGATGTTAAATCGGCCTCTGTATGATACAATGGCCGGAATGAAAGTTGGGGGCGGGGGTGGTGGGGGGGTGTGGCGCGCTGGTGGGGTGAGTGCATGCAGAAGTGTATGAAGGTACTCAATACTTTTACTTCAAACTGAATTTGATCCCACAAAGATCAGATGGACACAAAGGATGTGATAACAGGTCTCTCATTGATGTGGTGAAGTCGCTTATCACTCTGATTCGCCTTTTCTTGTCCATGGCGATCAACTTCCATTGTTCAGTCGGGTACAATGGCATTAGCCTAAACGTCATCAATCTCCATCCCAACTTTTACCTTAATGTGTTCCTCAATGGGGTGGCTTAAATGCCAGCCTTTATGATGCCAGTAGTCTTGCTCGATAAGTTCGGGAGGAAGCCATTAGTGATTGGAACAGAGTGTTTGAGCAGATTCTTCTGCCTTACCGGGAGCTTGATGATGCTACATGGGATATGGAAAGTGGTGAGGATGGTGTATGGAATTCTCGGGATTTTTTTGGCAAGGCTGACATGTACAATTTGATCTTCATCTCCACGATGAAGCTGTTTCCGACCATGGTGAGGAACGTGGCTCATGGCTGTGTAGCTCAAGCGGCGCAAATGGTTGCAATTTTAGGAGGCAGCTTCCCAATTGTGGTCCTTGTGGTTTTTGCCATTCTGGGAGGAATACTAGCGTTTTACCTGTCCGAGACGGTGAATCAGCCCCCGTATGATGCAATGGCCGGAATGGAAGCAGGGGAGAGTGCAAGCACGAGTGTGTGAAGGAACTCAATTCTCTTACTTTAACCTAAACTTGATTAATGTAGACTTAAATGACTGTTCTTGGTAATTGGATTTTCCATCCTTTGTAAAAGAATTGAAGGGTCACGTACGGTCACAGCAGCATTGACTACAGGAACACATGATCACTTCTTTCTTTTTTCTTGGTTATGCCTTTTGGACCTGAGAAAGCAGGATGACAGAATCTGTCTCTTAAACAAGGAGAGAATGCTTGCCAGAGTATATCTTTCAGGTAGGTTGTGTTGCCTTAAAGCAGTTGCCATCACATGATTAGAGCGCATTGTACTAATCTTCGACTCATAGTTGTTTTCAAATCAAGGCATTGTGCTCCACATAATGAATCTATCAATTTTACTGACACGAGAGTATTAGGCTATATTGTTCACGGCAACACATAGTGAGCTTACAATTCAGTGACTTCTAAGGAATCAGAATAACTAACCCTGCCATTGATATGTTCGAAAAGAAAACATGTATGCCTAACCATTATGCCACCAATGATTTTACTTTGATCCTCTTATTTAAGCATCCAAACTGTGTATGTGAATGGTATCTGCCTTTATGCAAGAGGATTGACCCCACAAGTTCTTTGAAATAAAAAGTCGAATTTACCACAAGGCCACTGCTTAAGGGACTACCCAGACTACGCGGCACAACCAACTCTATGCAGAACATGCAGAAAATTGCATCTCTCAGACAAGGAAAAATTTCTGCTTTTCCTTGTACTTTCACGCTTTCTCTAATTACATTTTTATACTTTTAGTATGTCTAATCCAGTTCTTCTACTTTCATAAATTTTTTAATCAACTTCCTTGACACCAAATCCGATCAAATTCAACTGATGAGACCATTAGACAACACCAAAGTCTGATTATTAAAATATGTGGATGCCCACATAGAGGTAGGTGGAAAAATATAGCCATGTAGACAATGTCAGAGTTTGATGTGAATAAAATTAGCCAATGTAAGCACTCACTTGGAAGTCCACATTAAAAAAAGAAATCCACATCATACTATGACATCCTTTGAGGCGACTTCAGCTTAGATTCTATTGGATTTGATGTTGGAAAGACTTGATTAGAAAGTTTGTAAAAGTAAATGGCTTAATCAGATAAATTAAAAAGCACGGGGATTAGAAAAAGTGTAAAAGTAAGAGGCAATTTAGAATTTTAACGTCAAGCTGACTAGTTGTTTTCAAATGGAAGTAAATAATATGCTGCGAAGAATCATCATTTAGAACAGAGGAATCATAAGTCGAGCCATGTCGATGGAAATAAACATATTCAATACACATGCTGCATAGAAACACCAGACATTTGCAAGATGCCAGTTGAGACTTGAGAGAGTATCTATTGAAGTAACGAAAACAAAGGCAGGTGGAAAGAAAGGAAAACAAACCGAGAAATACAAAAATAGAGAGAAGGCATAAATTAAGCATATATCGTCACAGGAACAGGAGGTACTTTGAAAATCAATCGAGCAAGATGACATAGTAATGGCGATAACTTCGATGTCCGCTGCCGTCAAAAGACAGTTCATCCTCAACTGATCATTTGTGGCTTCATCAGTCTGGGTGTAGAAAGATTAAATTTTGTTAGTCATTTGCAAAGATCCTCATCTTCCTATACAAAATATCGTGCCCCATGGCCATGACTATTAATGAAAAATCTATCAACATATGTATGGCGATGCATTTTGATAGAGCTTACCAAAAACATAATCCGGGGTACATTCGCTTGATGACATCTACACTCCTGCCTAATTTCTGGCCAATGTTCACCCTTCTGAAATCTCAGCCGTCAAAGCTTTCACCAGTCACTAAAGAAAACAATCGAAAGAAATTAGAGACTTCTTTTGCTAATCATATTAAAGAGAAAGAACGTAAACAATCCGAAAAAAATTGGAGACTCCTCTAAGCAATCGAACTTGATGAAATTAAATAGAAAGAAATTCAACACGTGCAAATATGCAATCAAAAGTTCAAGAAAAGTATTCATTTCTAAGGCTCCGTTTATTTCGCGAAAATAAATAATTTGTAAAATATTTACTAAAGAATGATCGATTAAAATAATTGGTCAGATAAAATATTTTCGTTATCGACAATAATATATATCTAAATATTTTCATAGACAATGAAAACAGTTTTCATTTATTCATTTTTGCAAGTAACGCAAACGATTATTTTTAGAAAAATATTTTTCAAATTATTAATTTTCCGTGAAACAAACGTATCCTAAAAATAAGAAAAAAATAGTTTACAGTGATTTAATTTTTTGATTACAGTACACTGATTAATTTAAAAATCAAAAAAGAGTTTGAAATTAAAAATAGGAGTACTGGATGAGGTAAAATAGAAAGGCAACAAAAAGAAAAACGAAAAAAAGCAGTTGACATGCTCTCTTAAACTGTCCCAACTAATAAAGTAGTACTTAGGAATTGACTCGATATTTTGGTGCTTTGAAGTACTAGAATATTGCCATTATTATTCTTTAAAAGTGAAGGGATTCTTTTTTCTTTTTTCTTTTTACCTAACTTTTTGAACAATGCCATGGCAACTGATTTTCAATAATGATATAACCATTTTTATGTACTTTCAAGCTGTAATAAAAGTTATACGCAATGGACCTGTTAGTTAATATAAAGTTTTGAACAAAAGGGATTTACCGTAACGTCGGAGATTGATCTTTAGATGAAGAGAATAAAGGAAATGTAAAAATGTGTGGGTGACTCACTCAACAAATTTGGCGAAGGGTTCAAGTGAGGAACGGGCAAGGGGATGGTCCCACTCCAGTGACTCCCACGTTTGCGGATCTATCTGAATACTTCGAAGAGAGGGGGGAGGAGAAGGGACGCCATTGTGAAGTGGGCCCAGTCGTAAAGGAATCCTCCTTAGCTGCGGACAATTGAGTATAGTATAATATCGGATTGAATCGCAACTCACCATCCCATCACATATGCTCTTCAGCTTCGGAAGATCCATTAGAATCAGACGTATTAAATTTGGTTGGAAGGGGTGCGTCATGTCAAGAACAGTGCCCATTATCACCTCTATGCCCTCGCAGCGTACGACTCTTATCTCTTGGAGGAAAGGGAGGTGGGCCAACATGTCATGCGTCAGCAGCACCCCCTTCATGTTGTTGCATCCAAATATTTGAAGAACCGTAAAAAGACAAGTGGCACCCATTGGCAATGGCCCACTTATTATTTCCTCTAATTTCTCGCAGTCGTATATTCCAAAGGACTTGAGATTTGGAAGGCGAGTGGCCAACCACTCCCATTCCACCGCTCTCTTCATTTTAGGACACTCGGACACTTGCATATGGTTTAAACTGGGCGCAGCTAACTTGATCCCCTCCAGTTCCTCTGAGCCCTCGATGTACAACGATCGTAGACATGAAAGCCCCTGCCCATCCTCCAAGAGATTCTTCAGTTTGGAACACCTGGTGATATGCAGTTCCCGCAGGCGAGGGAAGTGGACAGGACCCAGCTCCTCCAACTTCTCCCATTCCTCTATAGTCAGGTTCTCCAGATTCTCCAGTGGGCCTACCTCGCTCAAACTTGTCACCCCACTGCCCCGCCCTACTGTTAGTACTGGCGCATCTTTCAGAAGCAGACTGTAGCCATCACCACCAATTTCTCCGTCTACCCTTGCCGCAATACTGTCACGACTTTCGATAGTTATAGGCCTCTTTTGATTGCGCTCATTAAAGAAATCCTCTGCTCCGTGACATTCAAAAAAACAATTGAAAGAAATTACAAACTTCTTTGACTAATCATATTAATGAGATAAAGAATGTAAACAATCCGAAGAAATTAGAGACTTTCTTGGCCAATCGAACCAAATCAAATTAAACAGAAAGAAATTCAATATGTGCAAATATGCAATCGGAAGTTTGAGAAAAGTGTTCCTTTCTAAATACGAGAAAGACTAATTTACACTGGTTTAATTTTTTGCTTAAAGTATTGTGATTAATTTCAAAATCTGATTGGACTTCGAAAGCGAAAATAGAAGTAGTGGATGAGGTAAAACAGAAAAGGCAACAAAAAGAAAAGGTAAAAAGTATTTAATATGCTCTCTTAAACTCTCCCAACTCCTAAAGTAAAGTAGAACTTAAGAAAGGACTCCAGGGATAAAAAAAGGGTGAGGACTGTTGCCACCACGTGTCAAATCTGAATCAAAAAATCGAATCGAAATACAAATCAAATCGAATCGAAAATTTTGTATATTTTGATTCGGTTCGATTTCTCGACTAGGATAATGAAAAATAATCATTTTTTTTTCGATTCGATTTCTCGGTTTGAAAAATGAAAAATAACCGTTCTTTTTTTTTTTTGTCAATTCGGTTTTTTCCGGTGCCGTTCGGATCAAACCGAACGGAAAAAAATAACGTTTCTGTTTTTTACCCGAACCTTCGTCTCGACTCTCTTCTTTCTGTTTTTTCCGTTTCTGTTTCACTGCTCAGCCCCTCAATTTTCATTCTCGAGCCGATTGAGCTCGACCTTGACGGGATCTGTGTCATGGAGCAGGTGTCGGCGTCGAAGCTGGGCCAGACCGAGGTCCTCCTGCGGGAGCCGCTCCGGCCCTCCTTAAAGGACGCTGACACCGTGAGGGGCGGGGTGGCCTCTGCCCTGCCGTTGCTGTAGCAGGTGGTGAGCTCTGCGAGCGCTCCCCCGTCACCGGACACCTCCGCCGCCACCGATCTGATCAATGCTCCTCGTCCACTGACGCCCGAAGATCCATCCACTAGGGTTTCGACCACGGGATGAGAGAGAGAGGGGGGAGAACTGGGAAGAAGGCGACGGCGTTGTAGAGCGAGAGAGAGGGAGTAAAGCGAAATGGTGATGAGAGAGAGAGAGAGAGAGTATCCCAAGGTAAATCTCTAAAAAAAAAGAAAAAAAAATTGGATTTAGAGAAGACTGATAAGACTGGGATGACGTTAAAAAACCGAAAATCAATAACAGTGCCGAATTGATTTTTTAGTTCGGTTCATATTCGGTTCGCATTAAAATTTGATTCAGTTCAAACGAGCACTCTTAACGATTCGATTCGGTTCGATTTTTTAAGAAAATCGAACCGAATCGAATCATTGACACCCCTCTCGTCAGTATTATTCTTTGAAAGTGAAGGGAGCGTTTTCCTTACCTAAATTTCAATAATAATATAGCCATTTTGATATACTTTCAAGCTGTAATTAAAGTCATGCGCAAAAGGTCTAACAGTTGGTATAAAGTTTGGAAGAAAAGGGAACTCACTGTACCGCGGGAGATGGATCCTTAAAAGGGCACGCGGGAGATGGAGAGGATGAAAGAAAAGTAAAAAATTTGTGGGTAACGACGACTTACCATGAAACCAGACCAAGTCTTCAAGTGAACAACTGGAAAAGGGATATACCCACTCCGATGACCCCCAAGTCAGCCAATTTATCAAAATACTCCGAAGAGAGGGCGGAGGATACTCTAGCGACTCCCACGTCAAATGATTTATCCGAATACTTTCAAGATAGAGGGGAGGAAAAGGGAGCCCATTGTCAGCCAGAGGAAGCCTCTTTAGCTTCGGACAATTTTTAATATCAAATAGTCGGAATAAAATCCAACTCACGATCACGATCCCATCACATATGCTCTTCAGCTCCGGAAGATTCCGTAGAGTCAGGCCTAATAAATTTGATCGGGAGGGGTGCGTCATCATGTCGGGAACGGTGCCTATTATCACCTCTATGCCCTTGCAGTCTTGGACTGTTATGTCTTGGAGATAAGGGAGACGGAGCAACATGTCATGCGTCAGCAGCACCCCCTTCATGTTGTTGCATCCATATAGTTCAAACTCTGTGAGAAGACAAGGGGCACCGATTGGCATTGTTGGCCCACCACCTATTATCTCCTCTAATTTCTCACAATTGCTTATTTTAATGGACCTCAGATTTGGAAGCCGAGTGGCCGGCCGCTCCCATTCCACCGCTCTCTTCATTTTAGGACACTCGTACACTTCTATACTATAAAGAAGAGGTGCCACCATATTAATCTCCTCTAGTTCCTCTGAGCCCTCGATTCTAAACCATTGTAGACGTGGAAGCCCCTGCCCCTCCTCCAAGAGAAGTTTCAGTTTGGAACACCAAGTGATTTTCAGTCTCTGTAGGTGAGGGAAGTGGACAGTGCCCAGCTCCTCCAACTTCTCCCATTCCTCTATCGTCAGCTCCTCTAGATTATCAAGTGGGCCTATCTCGCACAAACTTATCACCCCATCGCACCGTCCAACTTCCAGTACTCGCACATTTTTCAGAAGTAGAGTGCGGCCATCCCCACCAATTTCTCCAGCTACCCTTGCCGCGGCATGTGTTGTCAACCCTCTTTGGAAGCTACAATAGCCTAGAATCTCTTCAATATCTTTGCTCAAGTCGTCCACTCTTTCTACTTGCTGCGCAAGAAAAGATTGTCCTTCTCGGAATGCTTGGACCATACTATCTTTTATCGTTTTTGATTTCCTACACCATGTCTCCAACTCATCCAAGTCTGCTCCTCGTCTGCTTAGTTCTTCCATTTTTCTTTTCAAAGTTGGCATATATTCGCCAGCAAGCCCAAAAGTACCTGATCGACTATCCATTAGTGCATCATCTGTCCTCGCATCTAACATCAAGGAAATACTTATAGCATTTTATACAAACATAATATTCATAAAACAAATTGAATTTATGAAAAGAAGAAACCATCAATTATGTCTAAATGAAATTAGATAAACAATATGAGTGTAAATAAAGGATCAAAGTTTCAAGGAAGGCGGGGCATTTGGGGTTGAGCACTTGCCTTGTTGCTGGGTTTGGTCTCTTAATGGGTTGATGAGAGGTATAGTTGAGGTACGTTGGGTTTAGATTCTACTTTGGGTTTTGGGTCTGCTGGGTTTAGTTGCTGTAGGTTTGGGTTGAGCCTTTTGGCTCTTGGGGTACCTATGCGATGGGTTGAACTGCTATTTGAGCCTGTATGGGATGGGTTGAATTGATATTTAGGCCCCGTATGGGAAGTGGTTCTCCCTATATTTTATACTAATATACTAATATGAAAATTGAAGAATGTATTTTAGCATAAATTACCCGTTAAAGTGTATCATATTTTATGCGAATCTCAATACTTTGAACAAAATAAACTACATTACTGTAATATTGAGAGAAAATAATAAAATCTTTCAAAGAAATACTTCATAGGAAGAGTTACGAAAAATGTTAGAGTTTTCAAAAAGTGCTAATTTGCACATTAAAAATTACTAAACCAATCTTTTTTTGCCGGATGAAACTCATGGTATGGAACGGGGCAAGTAATCCAAGTTGACGGAAAAATGAGTGGAGAGCGCAAGAAAATACTACTTGCCAAGAGACCAATCAATATCTTGCAATTTGGACTCCTATGTGTCACTCTTAAAACGCAACCCTCAAGAAAGAGCTTGTTATTATATATTTATGTAGATGCTAACATTTATGTACCTATTCTTTTACAAAGTTCGAGCGGTACAATACTAGAAAAATTCAGACCAACCCCATAAATTAAAGTAGAAAGTTAAGAATAAAAGTCACCATAACAAGACCTTAAGTTGAATTTTGAAATTAAAATTGAAAAAAAAGGAGATATACCTCATTTCCACATCCAATGTACAAAGACTAATGCCCCAACACTGTCCTATTAAAAAGGAGCAATACTTGCTTTCAATTTGATCTTTGATTGGTGGGTGATCCATTTGGATGTCACTCACCTGTGACGGTAATTAATGGCACTAAGAAAAACGAAACCACACGATATTGATGGCTTGGAGGCAATGGATTACAATCTCTCGTCCCATTATCGTACTTTAGTTAGTGTCCCAACAATTCCAGCCATACTTAATTAAAAATTTGAAAACAAGTAATATTCATATAACTTAAATTTAATATGATTGAAGGTGTTTTTAGTTAAAGTCTCATATAGGTGCCATTTTAATGTGAAAACAATCAATTGAAGGATGATTTGGAGATAAGTATGAATCATTGAAAGAGCAAATAATTTATTATACGTGGTCCGAAAATAGTTACATGTGTGCAAGTGCTATATCTTGTGGACACATATTTAACAAATGTGGAATATTTCTTAGATGGATGTTCTTGTGTCATTTGGATAGCATGGGAGTTGAACTTAGCTCTGCCATCATTCATTATAATACATAATAAGATAAAGTCTTATCTTATTTCTCTAATCATATGAGAAATAACTAGCAACGGTGCAATTTTGACCCAATATTTGTCCTAAGGAAACTGGACAAATTAAAAGGGAAAAAAAGAAACATAAGTGATCAAATATTCATTTGATTTAATACTTGTATTACGAACTGTTCCAATGTGATGAGATACAGTTCTTTTTACTGAAAACTTATGAAATATTATCAATCTGTCAAGTTCAAGTCAACCGCATTATATTATGTCGTGTTCAATTTAGGTTTGGATTTCTCAATAAATTTATATTGTACTCGAGTCATGTTTTTGAATTGTATTAGAAATTGTGATCTCCAGTACGAAACACTTCGTATTCGTTTTACTTTATACGACTCAATGTAATTTGATTTCTTTTTTCTACTTAGTATCAAAATCCAAATCAAGAGAGAAGTAAAAAAGGAGGCTAGCTTGGATTTTAGTGTGCAATTAAGCGATTCCGCAATTCATATAAATAAAAATTCACTAGCAAAAGGAAAAAGTATAGCGGAAGGACTAACGCAGGCCATTTTTTAACAAAAAAAAGATGGAGGGATGATTTTGATTTTCGGACCAACTAGATGAGCCACCGTTAATATTATTCCTTTAATAAAAAGACAATCTTTATTCCACTCTTTCTCGCATCCGGTTGCCTACCTCTCTACATTTACTATAACTGCGCCGTCCTCCTAGCAGGACTCTTCCACGATTTGAAAGAGAGAGCCATGGCTTTTCAAGATTTGAATGTCACCCTTCAAAGCACTTGTCTGCTCATTTTCTTAGAACCATTTGTTATCATTGACCCGACTCTTATCAAACTCCTCTCTTCCAATTAATTCCTGTCTATTTTGTGTTTTCTATTACTAATAGAAATCTAAGCGTCCTGCCTATATCCCTATTCTTAGCTAAGGATTAGAAGACAAAATAAGCGTCCTACACGAGCTGTAATATATGGTGAATTTGGAGATGCACATACCTTGCGGAGCCTCTGTGTTGGTTTCTCCCTCTTCTGCATTCACTGGGGCTGGCATGTTAGTCAAAGCTTCAGGTGCGAAATCTGGACGGCTGCTAAGATAATTCCATGCCTGATTGGAAGAATCACCAGCTTGAGATTGACGTTGTTGGGGCCAGAATGAACAGTCCCCCGGTGGGATCATTCTTTGAGCCGGAAGAGACTGACTGGGCAAATTCGTCTCAGGCAATGGAAGAAAGGCATAACTTGCACCTACAGTGCTTCTGACATCAGAGCTCAGGTACGGCATGGCAGCGAATGAAGGCTCTCTCCAAGTATCTTCATTGTTCGCAGTCACAGGCAGATGCGGACGCTCTTCAACATTGCCTTCTGCTCCACTGCTCGGCTCTGCCGCTCGTTTACCCTTCAACGCATTTCTGGCTTCCGATCTCACTCGGCCGTCGACGTCCTTGCAGTCATTGATCCCATATCCTGCAACTCCGGCTAAGTGGGCCTTGATCCTGGTCACACTTCCGCTGTACACCTTGCTGCAGAACTTACACTCCCACCTCTTGTCAGGCAGGAACACCACATGATCCCGAAAGGAGTCCTTCTCTCTGGGCATTTTCTTAGAGTATCCCTCAAAAGAATGAGCAGATATGTTTCAAGGAAGACCTTGGATCTTTTTGTGGTGAAGAATGGTGCGGGAGCCTGTAAGCTATTTAATGAATTTTGGACTTGGGAATATGGTGAAAGTCTTCGTCAATCCCCAATTCTTTTAGAAAGAAGGCCCTGCTTCGGTGACCCCACCCTCATTTCTAGCCAACTTCTCTTTTCACTCTCGGATACGAAGGGCGCGTTTGGTAACGCTTCTATTTTTTTATTTTTCTGCTATACTGTTCCCTGGAACGAAAAAAGAATAGAAATCCATTTGGTAAAGTATTTTATTTTTCTATTTCCTGGAATACAAAAGTAGCCAAGAAATAGATTTGGAGCAGAAATAAGAAGTAGAAAAAATCTACTTCTTTGTTCCTAGAAATAGAAATAGAAATAGAAAGGTCCGGTCCTCAAGCCGCAACCTCAGCTCCTCCTCCATCCTCCGTCGTCTGCAAACCGTCTCAAAGCACCGGTCCAGTCCATTCTCGACAGAAATAATAATAAAAATTTAAAAATTAATTAAATTATAAAAATTAAAAAAATTCCAAAAATTCATAAAAATCAGAAAAATTCTCAGAAAATCCATAAAAATCAGAAAAACTCATAAAACCCATAAAAATTTGTAAAATTCAGAAATTGAAAAAATTTAAAAAAAATTCATAAAAAGCTTTCTCGAAAATAAAAAGAGACAAATTTCGGGAAAGTAAAAAGTTTTAACAAACTTTTTCCCAAAAAAAATAAAAAATAAAAAATTCACATAATGGCTTAGGACAAATTAAAAAATTTCGAAAATTCATAAAAATTAGAAAAATTTCGGAAAAATCCCGTAAAAAATTAGAAAATTAAAAAAATTCCCAATATTCATATAAATCAAAAAAATTCTCAGAAGATCCATAAAATCATAAAAACTCAGAAAACCCTTAAATATTTGCAAAATTTCGAAATTGAAAAAATTAAAAAAAATTAATAAAAAATTTTCGAAAAAATATAAAGAAACAGATTTAGGGAAAGTAAAAAATTTTAATAAATTTTACCCCAAAAAAATATATAAAAAATTCACATAATGGCTTAGAATACCTGTGGCCACTCACTTTGAGTGAAATTTAAATTTTTGAGGTGCCCAAGTAGTATTTTTGAAGATTCCTTACTTTAGGGATTAAAAGGGGTTTTAAACCCCTAAAAAGGATTAGACAAACCAATAAATCATGCTTATTGATTTTTTTCACTTATAACTTGCACTTATAATTAAATAAAAGATATAGATTTGAATGCAAAAAATTGGGAATAGAAATTTTATGCAGTTACCAAATGCATTTCTGGTCCTTTTTCTATTTCAGGAATAGAAATTTTGTGCAGTTACCAAACACATTTCTATTCTAGAAATAGAAATTTTGTGCAGTTATCAAACGCATTATTTTGCTCAGAAACTTTTTCAGAAAATAAAAATAAAAAAACTATTTCTAAAAAGAAATTGTTCTCAGAAATAGAAACGTTACCGTACGCATACGAAGAAAACATGTTCGGTTCAACGATGCACACGGTAAAACCATCCAGTTTACACGCATCGAGTATGGCTTTGACCGGCGGCTTTGAAAAAGGTGGTTAGAGTTGGCATTCGCGACGTGGCTCAGACATGGATCTATAACCTCTGACGAAGCGGTTGACCGACCAGTCAGAAAATTATGGAAGTTATTTATGGCGAAGCGAGAAAAGTCTTCGCTCTTTGCTCACCGGAAACATTAAGGGAAAAGGACAGATAGCACAGACTTTAAAAGTGGCCCTTTAAGTCAAGGTCTGCCTTAACTCCGTGCCTGGCCCTCTAGAAAAATTCTTTCTATCTAAAGATATATTAACGTCTTTAATTTTATCACATAATTTTAATGATCGAAATGTGTTTGCACACAATGAATTTAAGATTGAAATTAACATCTTTAATTTCAATATATAAAGAGCAAAGACTTTAAAAGTGATCTTCTAAGTCAAAGTTTGCGCCAATTCTGTTCCCAGCGCTTTAGAAAGATTCTTTCAATCTAAAGATTAATTAACGTCTTTAATTTCAACACATAATTTTAATGATCGAAATGTGTTTACACACAATGAATTTAGGATTGAAATTAACGTTTTAAATTTCAACACATAAAGAGCAAAGACTTTAAAAGTGATCGTCTAAGTCAAAGTCTGCGTCAATTCTGTGGCCAGCCCTATAGAAAGATTCTTTCTATCTAAAGATAAACTAATGTCTTTAATTACAACACATAATTTCAATGATCAAAATGTTTTTGCACACGATGGATTTAGGATTCAAATTATGACCATTTTTCTCCCTTCCTCCTCAGTTTTATGAAACGAGGTAGTTTCATAGGATTCTACTTGTTTGCTCGGTGGGTTTTTTTTGTACCGTCTTATCTCACATCAATGACAAGGCCACTAGACATCGGCCCATGGTTGAGCGGCATCCATCCTCCATTTTACTCTCTAATTGACAATAAATTGGTAGCAAAAAAATAAAATAATAATAGTAATTTACTTGTGAGAGAAGATTCATTCGCCACCATACTTAATCTAACTAGGAGGTATTAAAGCCTGCACGTATCACAGGTGATGGCTAAATTCGGGCACAATTGCGATAATTTTTCATATTGAGATAGATATTTTAATTTTCAGGATGATAAAATATTAAATGGATAATTATTGTGGCAAAATGCTTTCGAAATGACCTAAAAAAAGTCGCCTGTTTCACAATGCATACCTATTAGAACAAAGAAGCTGTGAATTAGTCATGTCCACAGATTGAGGAAATGGTTTTGAGATGTATCAGAGTAGCTTGCACGGCCATGGGTTGAGGAAATGTACCCGTCTCTAGCCAGTAGCTATTCTCTTATTCATGTAGTGATCTCAAGAGAAGGATTTCTACCATCACTAAGGCTGGCGACTGGCGGAGGGAAATAAAGAAAAATAAAAAAATAAAAAAGAGAAAGGAAACGTTAAAAAGGGAAAGAAAAAAAGAAAAAAGGAAAAAAATTCAGAAAATTTAAAAAAGAATTACCAAAATTGTCAACTTTAGTGTCGGCCATACCACGTAGGATAACCGGCACTACTTAAATCGCCACGTCAGCAATTTCAAGCCAAAATTAGTTGGAATGATTAAATTGGCAAATCATAAAAATATTAGGACTAAATTAGCAAATCGTCAAAAGATTTAGGATTGAATTAACCAAAATTAAAAAATTTAGAACTGATTTGGCACAAATATAATAGGTTTATGATTTTTTTTTGTTAATTTTCCCTACAAGTTCCTTCACACTAGCAACCAAAACATCACAGCTACTCAAAGAACATAGTATCCCATATTGATATTAGCGAGGATAATCCCATACGATTGTTGGCGCAATCACTAGAAGTAGTATATATTGGAGGATTAGGAACATGATGATCTCGAAAAAACGAACTCAACCACACTCATCTTCTTCTATTATCTAAATTTTTCATCCTTTATGAGGTAATATTCGTTGTTCGTGGTTTATGGCTGAATGTATTTACTTTAAATC
This sequence comes from Syzygium jambos, assembly GCA_031216235.1. Classification (NCBI taxonomy): domain Eukaryota; kingdom Viridiplantae; phylum Streptophyta; class Magnoliopsida; order Myrtales; family Myrtaceae; genus Syzygium; species Syzygium jambos. Next base: position 4,047,652 of record CM062225.1, on the reverse strand, counting down.
CGCTCCACTTGTTATTATATAAAAATATCATTTGAGATTTTACTTCGTTCATCGTTAGTAAAATATACATTTTTCTCCCTTAATTTAAAGGGGAATTTGGGGTCCTAAGGGGGGCGGGGGCCACCACTAGCCCCAGGGGCCCTGCACCTCCCTAGGTCTGTCAATGCCCCTAGATATTTTTGCCAACCATATTTATTAAGTAGGTGGGAAACCGATTTGTGTGGAAAAGTAGGAACAATAATATGAGGGTGAATTCCCCAAAAAATCTCCAATTTCATGTCAAGTCTCCAATCTATCTCGAACTTCTCAAATTTTATTTTGTGTAATAAAAATCATCAAAATTCAATTTATTTTTAAAAATATATCATAGTGATTTAATCCTAACTTGATGTGGTACTTTCACGTCGATAACAAATCCACATCAGCAAAGTAATGGAGCAATAGGTATAGACTAACGTTGTATTTTTACTTCGATAACAAATCCAACCCAATAAAAATTGTTAAAATTCTCTAAAATAAAACCGTTATAGGATATGAAAGTTAAGGACAATAACAAATTTATTCTAATTTTTTTAATTTAAAGAAAAATTCAATTTTTAAGTTCAGTTCAAATTTTCTCCAAAATTTTCATTATCTAAAAAATAGCCCCATTATTTTATCGATATGAATTTATTATATGAATTTATTATTGACAAGGAAGTGCCACGAATAAAGGCACCTTCTGATAAAGAACGAAAGGGGCAGGAAAATGGGGAGACGTTGATGGTGGTCTGCTGAGTTGCGTGTGGAATAAAATATGGTTACTGGTGAGAACAGAATAAAGATTCACAAGGGTATAAGTCAAAGTGAGCGGCAACTTTATGCACAGCCCTGTCCAAAGATAAATTAACATCTTTAATTCACTTTTCTTTATAGAAAAAGGACATTGCAATACATAATTTTTTTCAATGATTCAAATATGGTTCCACATTGGATTTAGGATCAAATCGACCATTTTCCTCCCTTCCTCCTCAGTTTTATGAAACTAGGTATCTGCTTGGGGGGTTACTTTCGTCCCTCCACAAATCACAAAGTATTTATTTATAATCGATGATCGAGTTGGCAAGCACTTAGCCCGTTTTGACTGCATGACACGCAGTTTTCTCTAAAATCTACTTAGAAACTAAGAACAATATTTCATGAATATGAATAATAAAAGTATAAAAGCAAGACTAGGATAGAAGCTTCACAAAGGAACTGTCCAATTTTGGAGTCTTAGCGAGCAGTTACGTAGGAAAAACACTAATGAAAGATTTTTAATATGACACCTATTCAACTTTAGAGCTCAACTAAAAGGAGACGTCTTTTGAAAGTTATATCAATTGTATATTTCCTTAGGATATTACACGTATATTGGCTGACAAGATTGAATGTTTTGTAATTATGCCTATTCCAAATTTTTGATTATCATTCAAGCAAATTTGATCAAGCCTAGTTAAATGACGTCAACCCGATCCTATTAGTGAATTGCAAGAGTAGTGTTAGAAATAGTAAGATTTGCCTAGTAAATTAATGTACTTAGTGATGTGACAATCCGTAAGTAATTATTTTCGTCGGTAAAATCTTTTGACCACTCAATAGAAAATCTATCACTTGATTTAGCAAACAAATTCGGTCGACAAGTCTTACTATGCCTAGATTATCAGAATTCTTTCAATCATATTTCTAACTATTCAAAAAATTTCAACTAGTATTCAAGCACAAGGGTAAAAAAAAAAGATTCTTCATATGCGGTTAACCCGAAGCAACCCGGAATTTCCAAATTGGATTGACCCAAATTTTTTCGAGTCTTTGGGTAAAAGTCTTTTAGAAAGAAGGTCCCGCTTCAGTGATCCCACCCTCATTTCTAGCCAACTTCTCTTTTCATTCTCAGATATGAAGAAAACACGTTTGATTGGGTTCTGGAAATTTTGCTGTTCAGATTTGCAACTACTTTTCGGTGTTTTTTCAATGTTTTACTCTCTTCGGGAACGTGGTTTTCTTTCTCGTTCAATGTTCATGGGTGTGCGCTCTTTCTTGGGTAATCTCTCTCTCTCTCTCTCTCTCTCTCTCTCTCTCTCTCTCTCATGCACTCTCCCTTCAGCCCCTAATCTCGTCCTTGACTCCGCCCGCTTACAGAAAAATTCACGGGTCAGCCGCACCCTCAAGTTTTTCCATCTACTGGGGTTCTTTACAAACTAATTCTAAGGATACATGGTAATCTCTCCAGTTTACACGCATCAAGTATGGCTTGACTAACCGACCACTCAGCTAATTATGCAATTTATATTTTATAAAGCGATAAAAGTCTTCGTTCTGTGCTCACCGGAAACATTAACTATCTTATCTTGTAGAGAACATATTCCGGAAAAAAATCTTCAGAACTGTTGTTTCTGAAACAAGACCAGATATGATTTTGGTACGAATTAGTGCATAGTTTTTCTGTTCTATATTGGGCCGATTAAACAACTGAAGTGGTCTTTGTTTCGTACAGGTATAGGATATCTGGAAATTTAAGTACATTACAGGTTAAAGTCCTCCGATAGAGTATCACGAGTTGGAACAGAAAATTCAGACAGGCATACATAACGAGGGTAAAAGATACGTACAAGGAGGACTAAAGCTCCGGTCCAGTTGCTGCACAAACAGAGGCAAGAAAAAGAAAAACTTCCGATAAAGTACGAAACGAAGAGGAAAATGGGGAGATGTTGATGGTGGTCTGCTGAGTTGCGTGGGGAACGAAATAAAGTTGCCGGGGAGAACAGGACAAAGACCTACAATGGCACGAGTCAAAGTGGGCGGCAACTTGATGCACAGCCTGTCTAAAGGTGAATTGACATCTTTAATTGATTTTTTATTTGTAGAAAAGGACATCGCTACACATTTCAATGATTAAAATATGTTTTCACATCGGACTTAGGACAAAATGACCTTTCTCTCCCTTCCTCCTCAGTTTTATGAAACTAGATAGCTCCGTAGGATTCTACTTGTTTGCTTTGCTGGGTTCCTTTCGTCCCTCGCATCCGACATCAATGACAAGACCGCTAGACATCGGGCCCACGGTTGAGGGGCATCGACCCCTTATTTTCCAAGAGGTGATCAAGGAAAGAAAAATAAGCACGGAATTGCACCTCAGTCCCCTATTTTGCAGAAGTCACCATCCTTCCACCACATATTAAGAATTTATTCGTAGCTTAAATGACGCACATGACTCGAGTTGGTAAGCACTAAGGCAGTGGACAGTGCGTGACAGCCGATCCTTCTAGATCTACCTTGAAACTAAGAACAACTTCTAAAGAGTATTAACAGTTAGGCACGATTCAGGGTCGAAACTTCACAAAGAAAATGATCAATTTGTGAGTGAACGTGAAATGTTACATAGAAATATTTCAAGCCAAAATTAGTTAGGAGGACTAAATTGGTAAATCATAAAAAGATTAGGACTAAATTAGCAAATTGTCAAAAGATTTAGGATAGAATTAACCAAAATTAAAATATTTAAAACTGAATTGACACAAATACAATAGGTTTAGGACTTTTTTTCTGTTAATTTCCCCTACCAGTTCCTTCACACTAGTAACCAAAACATCACAGCTACTCAAAGAAAATACTACCCCATATCGATATTATCGGGGATAAGCCCATACGATTGTTGGCACAATCACTAGAAGTAATATATATTGGGGGATTAGGAACATGATGATCTCGAAGAAACGAATTCAACCAGACTCATCTTCTTCTATTATCTAAATTTTCCATTATTTATGAGGTGATATTCGTTGTTCGTGGTTTATGGCTGAACGTATTTACTTTAAATCCGCTCCATTTGTAACTATATAAAAATATCATTTGAGACTTCATTTCGTTCATCGTTAGTGAAATATACATTTTTCTCCCTTAATTTGAAGGGAAATTTGGGGTCCTAAGGGGGGCGGGGGCCACCACTAGCCCCAGGGGCCCTGCACCTCCCTAGGTCTGTCAATGCCCCTATATATCTTTGCCGACCATATTTATTAAGCAGGTGGAAACCGATGTGTTTGGAAAAGTAAGTACAATAATATGAATGATGAATTCTCAAAAAAAATCCTCAATTTTACGTCAAGTCTCAAATTTATCTAGAACTTTTTGAATTTTATTTTGCATAAAATAATAATCAAAATTCAATTTATTTTTAAAAATATATCACAGTGATCAAATCCTAACTTGATGTGATACTTTCACGTCAATAACAAATTCATATCAGCAAAGTAATAGAGCGATATGTACAGACTAATATTGTATTTTTACTTCGATAACAAATCTAACCTAATAAAAATTATTAAAATTCTCTAAAATAAAACCGTTCTAGGATATGAAAGTTAGGAATGATAACAAATCCATACCAAAATTTTTTTGTTAATTCAAAGAAAAATCTAATTTTTAGGTTTAGTTTAAATTTTTCTCAAACATTTCTTTGTCTAAAAAAAGCTTCATTATTTTATTAATGTAAATTTACTATCGACGTGGGGCCACGAATAAAGGCACCTTCCGATAAAGAACGAAAGGAGCAGGAAAATGGGGAGACGTTGATGGTGGTCCACTGAGTTACGTGTGGAATAAAATATAGTTACTGGTGAGAACAGAATAAAGATTTACAAGGGTACAAGTCAAAGTTGGCGGCGGCAACTTTATGCACAGCCTTGTCTAAAGATAAATTAACATCTTTAAGTTACTTTTCTTTATAGAAAAAGGACATTGCAATACACAATTTCTTTCAATGATTAAAATATGTTTGCACAATGAATTTAGGATCAAATGGACCATTTTCCTCCCTTCCTCCTCAGTTTTATGAAACTAGGTATATGCTTGGGGGGTTACTTTCGTCCCTCCACAAACCACAAGTATTTTTTTATAATCGATGATCGAGTTGGCAAGCACTTAGCCAGTGGTAAGTGCATGACACACAGTTTTCTCTAAAATCTGCTTAGAAACTAAGAACAACATTTCATGAATATGAATAATAAAAGTATATAAGCAAGACTAGGATAGAAGCTTCACAAAGGAAATGTCCAATTTTGGAGTCGAAGTGAGAAGTTACGTAGGAAAAACACTAACGAAATAAAAGCTCTGATTTTAATGTGACACCTATCCAACTTTAGAGCTCAACTAAAAGGAGACATTTTTTGAAAGTTATATCAATTGTATATTTCCTCAGGATATTACACGTATATTGACTGACAAGATTGAATGTTTTGTAATTATGCCTATTCCAAATTTCTGATTATCATTCAAGCGAACAAGATTCAGCCTAGTTTAATGAGGTCAACCCGATCCTACCAGTGAATTGCAAGAGTAGTGCTAGAAATGCTAAGATTTGCCTAGTAAATTAATTTACTTAGTGATGTAACAATCCATAAGTAATTATTTTCGTCGGCAAAATCTTTTGACCACTCAGTAGAAAATCTATCACTCGACTTAGCAAACAAATTGGGTCGACTAGCGTTAGTATGCCTAGATTATCAGAATTCTTTCGATTATATTTCTAACTATTCAAAATATTTCAATTAGGATTCAAGCACAGAGGTAAAAAAAAAGATTCTTCATATGCAGTTGACCCGAAGCAACCCAGAATTTCCAAATTGGATTGACCCAAATTTGTTTGTGAGTTTGGGTAAAATGTCCACCCATACCTTATTTTTCCACGGCGGACTTTAAGATATGCTTTTTGGCAAAAATGTGAATCCCTGATCTGATAGCCCGCCCATCGTCTCATCCTTCCTCGCTATATTAAGCAAAAGCACATCTGTAAATCTTATGATTTCTTATGTGTCTTTAGAAAGTTGGGTAATATTCTACAAAAATGTGTGGGATTTTGATTGTTTTTCGTTATAGACGGCAATTCCTCGCTGGCACTACGTGCTCTCTCTCTCTCTCTCTCTCTATCGGAAGCTCACAATCGTGCACTGCGAAAAACAAGTTGTTCGTCAAAAATTTAAGATGACTTTTAGAACGATGCTTTTTATACAATTCTTAAAGCCTAAGCAAATTTGAATTCTAAAAGCTTAAATAATCGAAAGGAAAAGTCAAAAGTCCAGCAAGTAGCACAATCCTCCTTCCTCTTTGCGAGTGGCGCGGGCTCTCTCTCTCTCTCTCTAGCTTGCTTTACTTTCTGTTCTTCTGTTTTCTTCAGCCTGACTGAGCTCATTAAACAACCAAATCTTGAGCAACAAGAGAATGTGAAAGCTCAGGCATAGTCAATGCCTTAACCACCAACTAAACTTGCCACCTAATACAAACAAGAAGTTATCATTCATGACCAGATCATTCCCCTATTGAAAAGAGTATTCACCATCTTTGGTAGGTGATGAATAATGCAAACCAGTACTTGGAAGTAACTTCTGATTTGTATGACACCCCATAATTTGCATATTTATATATGGGTTTACTTGCATTTTTTGCTAGGCAATCCACATGAAACTTGCTAGATAAGAAAAAAGCCAATGACTTGCTCAGAGTCCCAGATTTTCTCACTCACAGTACTCAAATTTTCATATTTTTATGAGCTTACACAGTCCTGATATTAAGCAGCTTCCATAGCCTTAGAAACAAGCTTAGAAGCTGAGAGAGAGAGAGAGAGAGAGAGAGAGAGAGAGAGAGAGAGAGAGAGAGAGAGAGAGTATAACATTCACTATTCCTAAGACCTGATACATCAAAATGGACGACAGAGCAACAAGAGATCTAGGTGCAACTCTTTTGGAGATGCCCTCGAAAGTCCGCATTAGCTTCCCCTTGTAGGTCACTATAAGCTGTTGACCATGAAAAAGACATCTTGCTTCATATTTACGCGCTTGATGCCGTCACAAGGTATAGCGGTGTTGAAAACCGCAGATTGAAATGGCAACCTAAACACGTAAATTGGAAATACGATGAGAACCGAAGATTGGACTGGATATCATGAAAAAGACTGGATTGACATCTCAACCACAGCAAAGAAGAGGCTAGCCACGACATAACCAAGACCCCAGCAAACCTGCAATGCAGCAAGCAGATTTTAAGATACGCTTTTTGGCAGAAATGAATCCCGGACCCGATAACCCGCCGGGTGTCTCATTCTTACTATATTAAGCAAAAGCACATCTGTAAATCCTGTGATTTCTTATGTATGTCTTAGAAAGTTGGGTAATATTCTACAAAAATGTGTGGGATTTTGATCGTTTTTCTTTATAGACGGGTTAACCACTAAAAAGATCCTGACTTTTAGGTTCTGGCCATCAAGTTAGCCCGATTGGGCCACACAATCAAAATCCCACACATTTTTGTAGAAACACAACATGCGCGCAAGAAAACTGAACGTTTCATGACGTCCTCTTTGAGTATGTTTGGTCGAAAGGTGGTGATCAACTTCCTACGTTTTCTTCTAATTTTGTTTCATCACATGTTGGCTGTCTAGTGTAGCGTCTTGTATGAATCAGCGGCTGGCGCATTAGCATTGCATTGTATGACAGTGATCCATGAGCGTTCTTTCCATATGGGAAGGAAGTAGGAAATTTGATGCGTTTAAAGTCAATAGTTTAGAATTATTTGGCATTAACTTGTCCATCAAATGGAATTTTTCGGGAAAAGTGCCAAAAAAGTCCTAAACCTTTTGCATTAGTGCCAATTTAGTCCTAAACCTTTTTTGGTGCCAATTCAGTCCTAAACCTTTTGCATTGGTGCCAATTTAGTCCTAAACCTTTTTTTGGTGTCAATTTAGTCCTAAACCTTTTAAATTGGTGCCAATTCAGTCCTAAACCTTTTGTTTTTGTGCCAATTTAGTCATTCCGGCCAATTTTGAACAGAATTTGCTGACGTGGACGTCTGCCCGCCGGCGGCCGGTCACCGGCGCTGACGTGGACAACTTAAATAATATTTTAAAAAATTTTGAATTTTTCTGTTTTTTTTCCTTTTTTTTTCTTTTTTTTCCACTTTTTTTCTTCTTTTTTTTTTCTCCCCTTCCTCTGGCCGGTCGCCGATCCGGCGACCGGCCAGAGGCCGGCGAGGTCCAGCTCGCCGGCCACTGGCGAGGGCAGGCTCGCCCTCGCCCGGCGAGGGCGAGCCTCGCCTTGGTCGGGCGAGGCTCGAACCATCGCCGGAGGCCGCGGCGAGGGCGAGCCTCGCCTTGGTCGGGCGAGGCTCGCCCTCGCCGCGGCCTCCGGCGATGGTTCGAGCCTCGCCCGACCAGGGCGAGGCCCGACCTCGCCGGATCTGGCGAGGTCGAGCCTCGCCCGACCAAGGCGAGGCTCGCCCTCGCCGGTGGCCGGCGAGCTGGACCTCGCCGGCCTCTGGCCTCTGGCCGGTCGCCGGATCGGCGACCGGCCAGAGGAAGGGGAGAAAAAAAAAGAAGAAAAAAAGTGGAAAAAAAAGAAAAAAGGAAAAAAAAACAGAAAAATTCAAAATTTTTTAAAATATTATTTAAGTTGTCCACGTCAGCGCCACGTCAGCGCCGGTGACCAGCCGCCGGCCGGCAGACGTCCACGTCAGCAAATTCCGGTCAAAATTGGCCGGAATGACTAAATTGACACAAAAACAAAAGGTTTAGGACTGAATTGGCACCAATTTAAAAGGTTTAGAACTAAATTAGCACCAAAAAAAGGTTTAGGACTAAATTGGCACCAATGCAAAAGGTTTAGGACTGAATTGGCACCAAAAAAAGGTTTAGGACTAAATTGGCACTAATGCAAAAGGTTTAGGACTTTCGCAAACCATCCGACCATGCCAGGCTGTGTTTCTGATTTTGGCAATCCATACTCTTTTAAGTGTATTTCCATAAGTTCGTGTATTTGGATCTCAGACACATTCTTTTAATTGGAGCTTGTATGGTCCTTTTACGGGGTTGATCCTTCAGTCACAATCCCATTGCAATCACGAACTTTCTGTCATAAGTCTTATAGAAAGTATCAATAAAACTGAAAAATTTTCAATCATGTACTTTTATATCATAATTCGAGGTACGCCAACTCTCCCAGGAATGGTGCCACGGAGGGATTATAGCACACACGCTCTATTCTTTCTTTTTCACTTAGAATTCTGCAGTTTGTAACTTTGGTTTATTAGTACCACTTTCATAATCCTAGAAATGTGGTAGGAAACTAACAACGTTTTAACCGGTCATGTTGGCCCGGATAAATGGTCATCCTAAAATGTTCTATTGAATCCGATCTGAACTCAGTCCATACTGGCCCAGTAACCAGGAATTCAAGCTCCAACCCGATTAACGAAGCAGCTTAGAAGCACCAACAATTAGAGAGCATCGGCATAACTCGTCCGACGCTAATTTCCTAAAAAATCTTCCATCCGAGGTCAACAATTGCGTGCAATAGCTCAGCGCGGTCCGCTGTCGAAATGCTTCCTGTAGCTGCGACCAATCTGCCCGATATCGTCTTCCACTTGGACTTCCATAATGGATTTCTTAATCAGTGACCAAGAACAGGAAAACAAGGATAAGATAATGTAGTTTAGTGAAACTTTGACTGAGTGCTCTTTTTGCACATCTTCTTTTTTGGTGACGTGATGAAGTTTCTCGCTGCATGTGAACAGACTTTTCTTTGTCAACACGGTGGGAATTCGGTCGAGGACCGGAACTTCGCTGATGGAGCTTCAAACTAGAATAATGACCCCTTAGAAAGACGGAAAGAAGGAACCCAATTAGTCTCAAAGTTCACAATTTTATATTTAAGCTTGTTGATGAGTGCGTTTTGATCACTAATTTATGGTTCGATAACATTGGAAATTAATATGTAGTCATTTGACATGTCCAAAAGCATTTAAACAAGACCTCAAAAGGAACTGGTTTTAATGTTGTCCGAATGGCAAGATGGTTGGAACAGACTGCATTCCATCGCCAGGCTTCAGTTGGAAGACTCTGATGCAAACGGCAGTTTGGGTTCTCTGTCCACCCCAGAAAAGTGCGCAATGAAGACAGAAGTCACGGTGTTGATTGATGCTATGGACTATGAAGCAATCCATGCGGTCGCCTTTACAATAGATAAGATCATGGGAAATCTGTGAGTTACTAGTCAAAGTAATGAGCTTTAGTTGACGTATCATTGTAAGATGCAATCTTACCAATCATCCTCCCTCTCATTTCCGCTACTGTTAGTCAAATGCTGATGTTTGATGCTGAAAACGAAGAATTTAGTCCAATCAAAAAACCATTCACCAAGTCTACACTTCTCATATTTTTCGTCTATAATTACATTAATTACCGCAAATAGCAGTCCCTTTATCCCTCCAAAAACACACCTTGAACCTTGAACACCCGAAAGATGGATGTCCGGTGTGTTTTGCTTGCCACAGGAAGCTTGGTTTTGTGCTTCTCAGGCTTAGCGGCCGCAGTTGACACTGTCGATGCATCTCAACCGTTAAGTGATGGTGAGACAATAGCTTCGAGTGGGGGAACTTTTGAACTGGGGTTTTTCAGTCCAGGCAGTTCGAGGGGCCGTTACTTGGGAATTTGGTACAAGAACATCCCACTTAGAACTGTTGTTTGGGTTGCAAATAGAAGCAATCCCATTAACGGCTCTAGCGGCACGCTGATGATCAATAGCACAGGCAATATAGTCCTCCTAAGCCACAACAGCAGTGTCGTTTGGTCTGCGAACAATACCGAACAGGCCGAGAATCCAGTTCTACAGCTGTTAGATAATGGAAATCTTGTGCTGAGAGATGGCAAGAATGACAGTTTGGATACTCATTTGTGGCAAAGCTTCAATTACCCTACCGACACTTTTTTGCCAGAAATGAAGCTTGGATGGGACTTGAAGACCGGTCTCAATCGGCAATTATCTTCCTGGAAGAGTCCAGATGACCCGTCACCAGGAGACTTCACTTGGGGGATGGCCAACCGTAATTTCCCTGACATCGTAGCATGGAAGGGCTCCGACAAGTACTTCAGGACCGGACCATGGAATGGCCTTCGTTTTAGCGGGGCGCCGCAACAAGGGTCCAATTCCATTTTCTGGTATAATTTCGTATCCAATGCAGAAGAAATTTACTATATGTATCATAACACCAACAAATCTGTGCTCGTAAGGACTGTCTTGAATCAAACAAATTACTTGTGGGAGCGGTCCGCGTGGAGCGAAGCGACTCAAAGCTGGAGGCTCTTCCTCACTGTTCCAAAGGACTACTGTGACACCTATGGAATTTGCGGTGCCTACAGCAAATGCATAACTAACCAGCTGCCATATTGCCAATGCTTAAAAGGATTCACACCCAAAAATCAGGATCAATGGAACTCCACTGACTGGTCACAAGGATGTGTTCGGAGTGAGCCTCTGAACTGCAGCATCAGTGATGGATTCATAAAGTATCCTAACATGAAATTGCCGGACACTACTCATTGTTTAGTGGATAGTACCTTGAGCCTCGACGATTGCCGGACCAAATGCTTGAACAACTGTTCATGTACAGCATATGCAAACTCAGATATCAGAGGACGAGGAAGTGGATGTGCAATGTGGTTCAGTGATCTGATAGATATGAGACAGTATCCAGATGCTGGGCAGGTTCTATATTTGCGGATGCCAGCTTCTGAAATAGGTACTATCTTCTTTTGGCATCTCTTAGAAAAGTAGATCTCGTACTAGATTTCCGTTTCATCTATCATTCTTTTTCCTTTCAAATGTGAGCACACCTTTCAATAATTACCCTTCATATTTGACATTTATATGTTTTTTATGCGAACTTTTCAATTGAGCAGGGAAGAGTAATTCCAAGGTGTGGATAGTTCTGGTAGTTGTATTAGCAATTGCCATAGCTATTGCCATGCTAGTCGCCATTTGTTATGCCCACAGAAGAAGGAAAAACTTCAGAGGTACATATTTCTTCTCATGACTCTCCTCACAATACTTAGTTTTCATGCCAAAGAGAAAATTTGTGGTCAAGGAAAAGAGAAAAGAACATCGAAAATTATTGCTCTAAATTTGATAACTAAAAATTTGGCATAGTCAGAGAGTTGCATTATACCGCAGAAAATAGTTTGTTCACTCGTTTGATCAGAAGTGGGACTTACAGTGCTTCCCTGCCTTCTTTTTACTTGAACTAAGTACCTCCGATTTTCCATTTTAGAGATAGCAGAAAATATATCTGAAGGTCAAGAGAGTGAACACCCTGATGATGACTTGGAGCTCCCATTATTCGACCTACACGCAATTGCTGAGTCCACAAACAATTTTTCGATGAGGAACAAGCTAGGTGAAGGCGGTTTTGGACCTGTATACAAGGTAAAACAAAATTTGGAGTGTACTATCCGAAACATAGCACAATTCCTGCTATTAGAATTGACTCTTCCCATTGTTATTTTTTTCCAGGGTATGCTTGTAGATGGACGAGAAATCGCTGTGAAGAGACTTTCTAGTAGCTCTAGGCAAGGACTAAGGGAGTTCAAGAATGAGGTCATACTAATTGCGAAACTTCAGCACCGAAATCTAGTAAAGCTTCTTGGTTGTTGCATTCAGGGAGACGAAAAAATGCTGATCTACGAATACATGCCCAACAAAAGCTTGGATGCCTTTATTTTTGGTAAACTAGTTGATTCATTTCGGGTTTAGATACAAAATGTGGCTATTGCCTGGAAAAGAAAAGTTCATGGGACATGGAACTGACTTGACTCAAACTCGACAGATAAAGAGAGAAGTAAGTTATTGGATTGGCACAAGCGGTTCAATATTATCTGCGGTGTTGCTAGGGGCCTACTTTATCTTCATCAAGATTCGAGGTTGAGGATAATCCACCGGGATCTCAAAGCGAGTAATGTCCTTCTTGACAACGAGATGAATCCAAAAATTTCAGATTTTGGCATGGCTAGGATATTTGGAGGAGACGAGACAGAAGGAAATACCAACAGAGTGGTTGGGACATAGTAAGTATCTTGCAGTATTCTATGCAGAGAGTGAAGAGGGTGGTGCTGATTCCCTTTTAATGCATGTTCTGATATTTTCTTCTGTTTCTCAGTGGCTATATGGCACCCGAATATGCCATCGATGGGCTATTTTCAGTTAAATCAGATGTGTTCAGCTTTGGCATTTTGGTCCTCGAAACTCTAAGTGGAAAAAGGAACAGGGGATTATATCATTCGAACCAGAGTCTGGTCGGCCATGTGAGTAATTTATTTTGTATAATTTTTGAAATTTTAAGTAGCTTTATGGTCCAATGAAGCTCATGAAAATTTTCATTTGTAGACGTGGGAGTTGTACCAAGCAGGCAAATCTTCCGAACTGATCGATTCGTGCTTCGTGGAAACATCCGATTTATCTCAAGTTTTACGATGTGCTCATATCGGTCTCCTCTGTCTGCAAGAACATCCCGAGGATAGGCCTAGCATGTCGTCTGTTGTGACAATGTTGAGTAGTGACAACTCGCTGGCTGTGCCTCAACAACCAGGTTTCCTCGTGGAGAGGAACCCACACAGAGGAAATTCGTCGTCTGGCGTTGACTCTTCTGTAGTCAATGACATCACTTTTACGCTTCTAGAGGCCCGATGAGAAGAGGGGAACATGTCACAGTTTTTCATTTTTCTGATTTGTGTAGTTCATTAATGTGCATTATGACTTCTTCAGAATTCTTGTTATCATTTGAGCCTGTGCCACCGTAAATGGTTTGAATGTGTCACACTTGACAAACTTGTGATAGGACATAAACCTGATAGTTTACATTAGATCTATTAAAGAAAATGATCAGCTTTTAGGACTTTCATAATGATTCAACAGTTTCATGATGCAACTCAATTGTTCTCTAATACAGAAATACCAGCAAAACTGCTTAATTGATTCTGATTTCAACCTCTGATCTGATCTGCCAACTGAGATCTATCTCAATGTTCGTAATTTCTCTCACTCGTTTTATTGACTGTGTTTCTTCGGTGGAAGTCAAATGATATAGTGAATTCTAGTTCCATAATTTGCATTGAGATTTCTCATCCTGAAAGAAATCATAAGCGGTCATGGAATCCACCAGAAGTACTCTTCTTTTGCCGGTGAGCCAGTTCTCTAAAACAAAAGACACTGTCACATACCATGAGTAGTTAGAAACCAGCCACAGTTATATGCAGACAACACCTGTACTAAAGTGACATCTTCTGCAGTGAATCTCAAAGGCTCACTAACAATGAAATGGCCAAGCAAAAAGTTTCCTAGCCACGGATTACACGTGTACAAAGTTGCTGGATCTTCAATCGAGCCTCAATAAGAGTAAAAGTAATTTCATTAACTGATGATGATTTATGCTTGCTGGATGAGGGATTTTCTCTATGCTGATTTCTGTCTACCAGGAAACCTGATCGCTAAAGATTCACTTCCGAGAAAAGAAACATTTAATCCCTCCACCTTCGAATCAAGAGAACAAATCCTGTGGCCTTTCTGGTTCAGCATGAACTGCTTCCCCCTACTGCTGTTGACAGAATTTCGGACGGTTCAGTGTAATGCTTAGAATTGCTATTATCCCAAAACTCAATCTGTCATCATTGGGTCAACATCATCTGGTAGAAAATAAATAGAAAATTGTTTGCTTTTCATTGAACCGGCAATGACAGACTGAATTTAGGGCTAGTCGCAATTTTAAACATTTCTTGAAACTAAACGAACATTGCTTGCTTTTCTTTGTTTAAAGAGCAAACCATTCTTCACTCTAGCTTTTATTCCTCTAAACAATTTACAGTAGATAGAATCCGACTGGTTTTTCAATAACTTGCATTCCATTTACACACAGGATTAGTCCATTAATCGCAGTACTGTTCAAAGTTAACTCAGTTTCACACTTGGCCTCTTAAATTCAAAAGCCCATATAATTTACCCTAAAATACGTATTTTTATGCAAACCAATCGGTCAGCATCAATTGTTGCGCTCTAATTTAGAAAGACAGATAAACAGCATTTGTTCAGCTAAAATGAGGTTGAAGGACCAACATCAATCAGACGAGCTCTTCATTTAAGCAAATACAGAATCCTTCAAGAAGTGCAGAACTTATTAAACCATTAGACGAGGACCTCAATTATGTTAGCTTCATGATACTATTTCAGCCCATCTTTTTGGCCGAATGACCTGAAATTCGCTCATATGTCCTCTTCAATGACCAATAATCAATTGGAATGATGCAATATTATGGAAACTGAAAGAACACTAAATCTTTCCTGCACTAAACCAGCAACTTATTCAAATCGAAAGAAAAATCAGCTCTATCTAACAAGCACAACCTCCTTAGTGGCTTATTTTGTCTTTATATCTGTTTCGTAGATGTCCCACCACACTAAACGCCAGCTAAAATTTCACCGTTGTGCTGAATATATATGTTAAGTTGTCAAATGACTGAGAGAAGAGAGTACACATCATTCTGTGCAAGTTTGGTCCTTTTCCATCAACTGATAGGCATACGGCTAATGTCATGCATTAACCACTAAGATAAACAATCTCTTCTGATTTTCTCTTTCTTTCACAGACACAATTAACTACCAAAATAATCAGAGCAAGGTCATAAATCTGGACAATAATTTACAGAACCGTGTCAATGGGTCTTCTATCGACCCTCTAAGAATGTAAAGCTTACTTCATTGGCTGACAACGATTCAACCTTGCTGGATGAGGAACTTTCTTTACGTGGATATCTGTCTATGAGGAAACCTGGTTGTTTGGGCACAGGCAGTGTATTCTCACTGCTGAACATCATCAGGATATGTGACATCGTTGGCCTATCCTCTGGATGCTCTTGCAGACACAACAGAGCAATATGAATGCACCGCAACACTTCAGATAGAGTGCATGTATCTACCGAGTCCATATCAATTAGTTCGATCGATCTGCCTGCTTTGTACATTTCCCAGGCCTAAAATACACCAATGAAAAACCAATCATTTTTTAAGCAACTCTGGTCAGCAGATAAACCAAAGAATTCAAGTACTTAAACTTACATGTCCAATGAGGTTGCTCTCCGAATGATATAATCCTCTGTTTCTTTTTCCACTTATAATCTCTAGGACCAAAATGCCATAACTGAAGACATCTGATTTAACTGAGAACAGCCCGTCGATTGCATATTCAGGTGCCATATAGCCACTGAGGGACACAATTGAAATTGGACAGCATTAAATACGGAAGCATAATAACTTTTCCACACTAGAAAATGAGCAGAAGCAACACTTACTAGGTGCCCGCCACTCTACTTGTATTCCCTTCTGTTTGATCCCCACCAAACATTCTAGCCAGGCCAAAATCTGAAATTTTCGGGTTCATCTCAGCATCAAGTAAGACATTACTTGCTTTTAGATCTCTATGAATAATCCTCAATCTTGAATCTTGATGAAGATAAAGAAGGCCCCTTGCAACACCGCAGATAATGTGGAACCGCTTACTCCAATCCAATAGTCTACCTCTAGCCGGATCTAGCACGTTGTCATTCAACTTCAGTCCAATTTCCAATTATGTTTACAATAAAAAAAACAACATATTCAAATTTGAACCAAATATAGTTACTAAATTACCAAAGATAAAGGCGTCCAAACTTTTGTTTTCCATGTACTCATAGATAAGCATTTTTTCTTCTCCCTGAATGCAACAACCAAGAAGCTTTACTAGATTTCGGTGCTGGAGTCGTGCAATCAATGTGACCTCATTCTTGAACTCCTTCAATCCTTGTCTAGAGATAGTTGAAAGTCTCTTCACAGCAATTTGTCGTCCATCTACCAGTGTACCCTGAAATGTCACATACTGTAAGATCTACAATAGTAAATACATCTCCATGTTTCTGATCATCCAATCAAAATATTTCCAGTTACCTTATATACAGGTCCAAAACCACCTTCACCGAGCTTGTTTTCGATTGAAAAATTGTTTGTGCATTTTGCAAGTGTAATTAGATCAAAGAGTGGGAGCTCCAGGTCATCCTCAGTGCCTTCATTCACTAAAACTTCTGTCACATTTTCGGTTCTCTCTGAAATAGAAAAGATTCATTTATGTAATGCAAGAGACAAGAGAAGGCTGATAAATAGTTTGGGTAATTTTAACACTGATTACTCCATCTAATTTAGCAAAAACATGATCTAAAGTGTGTACACATTAACGACAGAGTCAATTATCATATGATGAGGTAGCTTTTTAACCGATTAATGAAAAACAGTGAAGCTTATGTAGGGACTAAACATTCAATTCAGGACATAGATCAAAAGAGTGAGCAGATGATCTTAGGCTATTACTGTTTGGCTCTGTTTCTCAATTTATGTACTGCCTGTTCCCACTTTATGTGCCTTTGGCATATCAGTGAGATTAAGAACCAAAAAGGTCGACTTTTTCTTCAATACAGTTGCCTCTACAATCAAATCAACCCTGACTTCTATGGTTGGGAGATGTTACACAGGCCAACTGGTTGCATGTATATTCACTAGAGGAAGTATGAGAACTCCATTCAAGCACATGATATGACCAGCAAATTGAAGATCCAACACTCATGTAGCTCAAATAAAAAAATTGGTAATCTGCAGTCAGTAAGGCAGGAAAGTCAACACCACTAGGATGAACCCTCTTGCAATTTGGTAACTGTCGCCTCAACTTTGCTTACTGTAATGCAATAAGTGGAGCAGCTCAATATGTCTCAACTATTCTCTATCATGTAAATCCAGGAAAAAAATCACCTAGTAAAAAAAACCTTTAGAGTTCTGTCACAATGGGACATCATGGAGCTCTGTATATGCTAATCAAACTTGAAGATTGCTATAGGTCTGCTTTTGTTTGTAACCTAAGGGAAGTTGAAATATTGAAGCAGCCATTCATCTGTTCAGACATTGAATAAAACAAAAAGCTGCAGTAATTTTAACTTGCTAACAACTTAAGAAGTACATGTACCTCCAGAGTTCATCCTGCTCCTGAAAACACAATAGAGGGCCGTGAGCATGGCAGCAAGTGATCCAATTGCTGGTATGACAATAGCAGTTATCAACAGTTTGCGGTTACTCTTCCCTGCTCCATTGAATTGCACATGAAGAGCATATATGTCAAAAATAATCAAGAACTTACTATAATCATCCAGTTCCCTGATAAGATCTTTTAAGTGGCCATATTGAGTTGATACCTATTTCAGAAGCTGACATCCGAATGAATATGTCTTGGCCACCACTTGGAAACTGTCTCATATCAATAAGATCACCAAACCACAATACACAACCGCTACCTTTCCCTCTGATATCTGAATTTGTGTACGCTGTACATGAACAGTTCTTTAAGCATCTCGTTCTGCAGTCCTTGAGGCTTAAGCTGCTATCCACCCAAGTATGTGTTGTAGCTGGCAATTTCATCTGAGTATTTTTGATAAATCCATCACCATCGTTGCAACTCAAAAGCTTATCCCTGGCACATCCTTGTGACCAATCGTTTGAGTTCCACTTGTCTGGATACTTAGGCGAAAATCCTTTCAGGCACTGGCAATACGGCAACTTATCGGTCAAGCATTTGCTATAGGCACCACAAAGGCCATAATTGTCACAATAGTCCTTTGGAACTGAAAGGAAGAGCATCCAGCTTTGAGAATCTTCATTCCAAGTGGAGAGTTCCCATAGATAGTTAGTTTGATTCACAACAATCCTAACGAGCTCCGATTTGTTCTCCACATCGAATGTATGGTACACCTCAGTTCCATTGTATATGAACTTATATGAAAAGACAGGATTAGCTCCTGACTGTGGTGCGCCGCTGAAACGGAGTCCATTCCAAGGTCCACTTCTGAAGTACTTAGTTGATCCCTTCCATGCTACAAGCTCAGGGTAGTTACTTCTCTCCAAGCCCCAAGTGAAATCTCCAGGAGACGGGTCATCAAGACTCTTCCAAGAAGTTAAGTGCCGTTCTAGACCGCTATTTGCATCCCATCCAATCTTCATGTTCGGCAAAAACGTGTCAGATGGGTAATCAAAGCTTTGCCATAAATAAGTATCCGGACTGTCATTTCTGTCATCTCTCAGCACAAGATTTCCACTATCCAAGAGCTGTAAAACTGGAGTTTGGGCCTGTTTCGTAGAGTTAGTTGACCAAACGACGCTCTTATTCTGGCTGAGGAGGACCAGCTTGCCTGTGCTGACAACCATCAAAGTGCCTGAAGAGTCATTGATTGGGTTGCTTCTGTTTGCAACCCAGACAACGGTTTTTACAGGGACATTCTTATACCAAATTCCCAAGTACCGATCCGTGAGATTACCTGGACTGAAAAATCCCAATTCGAAGGTTCCATCACTCGAAACTAGTGTCTCCCCATCACTGATTGATTGAGATGCATTTACTGTGTCAACAGCAACCGAGAATCCCGACAACCAGATCAGGCTTTCTGTGAAAAGCAGAAGACAGAGGATGTCCATGTGCGTGGCTTACAGCTCTAAGCCCTCTCTTGGAAGAACAGAGAACTTCATGGCAATTAATCTAGGGCAAGAAACTGAGCGGAAACCTAACAAATGATGATGAAATTGGCTAGAATGTCTCTTTTTTCAAAAACAAAAATCAACCCTTGACAGATAGCAGTAGGCACACATAAAGTATTGTCACCTGATAATGACAGGTTGAAAGAAGTCCTCCATCACGATTTGCATATTACTACTTTGCACGAATGTGCAAATGGGTACTGGTAACACTGCTGATTTGGTGTTGAAAAAATTGAATCTTTGGTAGACGCTTTTTTCAAAGCGGGAGAAAGCAAATGGACGGGCCTGCTGTTTTGTGCTTTCCAACCACGTTTCACACTACAGAAGTCAACATGCTTTCAGAGATGGTCAAGTGGGATGTTTATAATGGCATCAGCGTCATCTAAAGTCAACAATGATCGGCTAAGATGAATAAAAGAATGCTTAGTTTTCTTAATGAATGAGAAGAAAGCATTCTTGCCTCTGGCTTTTGTCCTCCTCAACAGGTAGATGGAGTCCACCAGCGCGTTGAATTAATGCATTCCCACGTACACGTTCGGATCTAGAACTATCGAAAACAACGCGATAAAAGAATTTATAATTTGAGACCAGCTACCCCATGAGGACTATTCCACAGCACATTTTCTTCCTGGGCCAATAATTGCTTTAATCTCCAAGTATAACATTTGAAGTGGTTGAGGATTTCGTGAAGCTTAAACATTACTTACGGATGTTGGCACTCCGGATAAGAGTGTCAACAAATAAAAACACCAGTTACTCGTGTAACATGAGGCCAGAAGGGATTAACAACAATCCTAAGCAATGCTTAGGGACTGTTTAGCATTAAACTAGATTCTTCAAGAACTGAAAGAGGAACGACAAGATGCATAATAAGGACACCTTAAGGACCATTTCTGCTGTTTTAGCTTCATCTAAGGACCATCTTCTTGGGTGAAAGAATGAAACATTGCCGCCCCTTTTTCGTTCAGAATGACCAAGAATCAACAAAGATAATGCAAACTCAAAGCAACTAAAGGAACGACAATTCCCGTTTTGCAAAATTGGAGCAACTTATTAGATGCCAAATCAACACCAGCTCTATTTACTAAGCCAGTTGGAACTTTGAATTGTCGCCATGATCATCTGAAAATTGGTACTATCTAACCTATATACCATTTAATGGCTCAATTGCTCATTGATCTTTCATAAGAACTGCAGTACAGTAGCTGAATCCAAGTTCAGATAGAACTCAATTTCAAGGCGAAGGCTGTCCAAACCATGTGCCACCAAACGATCACACAGTCGTCCACGCGCACACACAAAACAAAATCAAGGCAAAGAGAGGAGCTGCTCAAAGCAAGCATACTGCAATCCCATTTATTCTGTTGTTTTTTCTCTGAACAATCCCATGCCAGATCAAGAATCGGTAAGCAATTAGGAATACAACAAGAGCAGCGCATAGCGTGTCAATAAGGGTCAGACAAAACAAAAAAGAAGAAAAATCAAGAAAATCAAGAAGATCCTCAGAACTCCTTCCGGAGGGCCTCTTCCAACAAGAACTCCGACTCCTCCATCAGCTCGGGGCTTAATCTGAACATCAAGACGCAGAACTCCATCTGGTTGAGCGCGCCGTCGCCGTCGAAGTCGCCTTCCCTCAGCATGCAGCGCAGGTCGTCGTCGCTCAAGTCCTGCAACCCCAGGAGGGCGGAGTTCCTCTTGAGGCTGTCGAACGTGATGACCCCTCGGTCGCCGTCCACCAAGAGGTTGAACCCATTACACAGCTCCCCGATCAGGCCCTCGCCGCCCAGCTTGTGGGCCATGGTGGGCAAGAAGTCGTGGAAGCTCGACTCGGCTCTCTGGGACGCCATTGAAGAAGGAGGAGAAGAAGAAAGATTCGAGCTTTGTGCGGAAAGATCGATGCTTTGGGAGGTTGGGGAAGATGGGTGTTGAAGGAGGCATTGTGGGAGTGGGGTGTAGATATAGAAGGGAGGAGGGTCAATGGAAGTTCCGAGAAGGGAGCGGCCATGGAAGACAACTAAGGTCCAGGTCGGTCTATTCGGTTTTGAGAAGCTGGTTTCTTGGAAGGCGGAGGGGAAGTTCCTTCCTTTCTTTGCACAATGGGGAGCTCGTGGGGCGGCCAAAAATAAAAAAAAATTTAATCTATATGAAAAGAAATAGCCTCTGAATTTTCATCATATATATAATATGATTCTTGAAATTTCAATACATATTCAATGTGATCTTTGAACTCTTGATACTTATTCAATTTGGTCTATGAATTATATGAAAATGTTTAATATAATCCTTTCAATAATTTAATATCAAAGACAACGTTGAACGTTTTCATATAATTTACGAATTAAATCGAACATGTACCAAAAGTTTCAAGATTATATTAAGTAAATTAAAAATTCAGGAGCTACATTACGTATTTGTTAAAATTGAGAGATCACATTAAATAAATTAAAAGTTTAGGAATCATATTATATATTGAACTAAAGTTTAAAGATCATGTGTGTCATTTCGCCTATTAATAATGTCATAATGTCGTATTTGCATTCATCACATCTCCATCTCTTTTTGGCAGGCACTTATTTTATTTTATTTTATTTTTTTGATTTGGTATCCGGCGCATTATCCTGACTTTCACCTTTCTTTTCTTTTCTTTTTTCACTTTTATTTTGCAGCATCTGAAATTTAACTATTAAATTATGAGGTATGGCAGAATTCGATCTGAGCTGTGGTAAGCAGTTGAAAATCCAACATATACAGCAGTTTTCATTGGAAACCTCTACTCCTTGTTCTTTTCTGGTTATTCTTGATTCTTTTCTTTGGTGTGTGATGGCCGTGTGTTTGTCGGCCGAAGCATCATAATGCGTTCCAATTGCCGTTTAAAAAGTGGGCCGCGGAATTTTAATGGGTCAATGTCAATGATGAACAGCTCATGCATCTCGAGGACGGCCTGATGGGAACTCGGTTCATCGAAAAGGTCAATGGTTGACTTTTACCCCGTCTGCTCGTTTGGTTTGGTGCTAAGCCAGCTCTTTCCGATATCTTCCTTTTTGGGATTCTCTTTTGCTTTCTCAAGAGACGGAAACATTGGGAAACTTTGCTGACATTGCTGTCTATCTGACTTTTTCTTCCTTGGGAAGGAGGCAAAGTTGCATTCGAAGTGCAATGCTTACGAGAGTAGATTACTCTTTAACGTTTCTTAGATCGGTAGGTTTGTTTGTCTTCCTTTCTTTTCTTTGCAATTTCCTGGGAATTAGTACATGTTTTCAGTCTTTTGACCACATGGCAGTTCTGCAGTTGAATATTGGTCTTTAGAGCGCATGTGATAAATGAGCAATAATTTTCCAGCCATCGGCGCTGATGCAGATTTTCTTCTTCTAACATGATCTCCTCTTCTAATCGCGGGGTGCGGAAAGAGTTGACACGGAAGAGACGCACTCTGTTCTCCGGAGCAAGATCACAACTGGTAAGTCCATTACATATAAAATTAAAGTCACCATGAATATACGTAAGACTAAGTTATGGGGTCTCATCACTAAAGTTTGCGGAAACAGTTGTAGACCATTGTATCAGACTTTTAGTTCAGTGGCCAGCTATCCAAAAGTGTATTTATCCACTCTTCACTTTTATCGTTGCTCTATTGGTTACACACTCCGGCTTTAGCCGTATTAACAAGAGGCCTTGTCCTTTTTGTCTACTATACAGCAAGAAGAAAATCTAGACATACAGAAATGACCTTGGAGGACATTGAAATGCTAATTCGGTCATGTTTTTCTCACGGCGGGGATTAAACCTACTAACAGATGATGGAGTGTCTATCGGGGTGCTGGCATTGTGATTGTCACGGCACAATTTGTATAATAATCTTCCCTTGTTGAAGCTGGACTTGCGTTTTCGGGGCTTCTTTCCATGAAGAAACCTGGTTGCTTAGGTTGAGGCAGAACCATTCCTTCGCTTCCCAGCATGGAAGCGACCGCTGACATGGCTGGCCTGTCTACGGGAAACTTTTGGACGCACAACAAGCCGACGTGGATGCATCTTTCTACTTGAGACTCGACGGCAGAGTCGCACAATGATTCGTTGAGAATTTCCAAGGGCCGGCCTTGGGTCCAAAGCAACCATGCCTATATGACAAATCAAATTATACCGTTAAGCTAGCATGCTTGTCATTGAAAGAAGAACTGACTATGTTAATATATCTGCATGAATGAGACAGACAGAATTACATGCACCAGGAAGCACAAGCAAATGTTCTCTTCTAGCTCAACTTACGTGCCCAAGAAGGTTGTGGTGGTGGTTCGGATGGCAGAACCCTCTATTCTTTTTGCCGCTTATAATCTCTAATAAGAGCACTCCAAAGCCAAACACATCGGATTTCACGGAAAACTTCCCATCGAAAGCATACTCTGGGGACATATAGCCGCTGCAGTAAGCACATCATTCATTCATTAGTTCTCTAAAGCACTAACTCGAGCACTGGTGCAAGGTAATATGAACTTACAAGGTTCCCATCACTCTGCTAGTTTTTGCTTCTTTTTCATCACCACCGAAGATCCTAGCCAAGCCAAAGTCTGAGATTTTAGGATTTAGGTTGGCGTCTAGCAAAATGTTGCTCGCCTTTAAGTCTCTGTGAATAATTTGAAGTTTTGAATCTTGGTGGAGATACAGTAGTCCTCGTGCAATTCCCATAACGATGTCAAATCTTTTTTTCCAAGCCAACGAGAAGCTTTTATCCTGATCTGCACGTAACCAAACGGCACAGTTGCTTCAAATGACTGATCATTGCACTACTTGCCACGTCTATTTACTACGCAAGCTACAGAGCTCATTTGAACAGACTGAGATGAAGAGGGTCATACCAAAAATGAAACGATCTAAGCTTCCATTAGGCATAAATTCGTAAATTAAAATTCTTTCCTCTCTGTCGGTGCAGCAGCCCACCAGTCCTACGAGATTCCTGTGCTGAAGTTTTGCAATCAGAACTACTTCGTTCATAAACTCTTCAAGACCTTGTCCCGAATTCTTTGACAGCCTCTTTACTGCTATTTCTTGATCCACCGAAAGATTGCCCTGCATAATCATTATTTCAATCATTTCTTTGCCTCTTTTGCATGAACACTTAGCTACAGAATGTACACAGGTTACCTTGTAGACAGGGCCAAAGCCACCCTCTCCAATCATATTCCTCCTAGAGAAATTGTCAGTAGCAGCAGCGATTGTAGCAAAATCATATAACGGCAAGTCAAAGTCATCTTTTCCACTTCTGCAACCTAATAAATTTGAAAATCAGACATAACAGAACTACAATATGACATAGACTTAAGACAGAAATAGATCATAGCCCCTTCAATGAAAGGAAACTGAATTTGGTTGATAAATAGGTTTACCTCTACCCTTCAGTCTTCTCCTCCTGTAAATAACCCAAATTGCCATGGCCAGAATGAACAATCCCGAAATGGCTGGAATCCCTATGATGATCAATCTTTTCTTCTTGTTGGGACTTTGAATTGCATCTAGATAGAGAAAAATGGAGGATATTAGTTATGTTAGCGAAGATTCTGCTCCATAAGCTAATGTTCTGCACTCATGATCCTTTGAAAGAAAAAAAAAAAACAAGCCAAACGAACTAAATGAAGCGGGAACAAATTGCAGGTTACAGGAACATGAAATACCCACACATAACCATCCAATAGACTAAAGACTTTAGCAAGATCAGCTCTGCCAGTTTGAAGATGGACGTACCTAGTTCAGAAGCTGGTAGTCGTATGAATATATCCTGCTCGTAGTGAACTGGAAATTCTCTAATATCGATTAGGTTGCCAAACCACATTAGACAGCCACTACCTCCTCCCGTAACATCTGAATTAGCATGAGCTACACATGAACAATTCTTCAAGCACTCGGCCTTGCATTTATTGAGGCTCATGTTCTTGTCTAACCAGAAATCTATCAGGTCAGGCAGTTTCACCCCAGCAAGTTTCAAGAAGTCCTCTCCAATTGAACAATTAAGGGGTAGTTTTCTCACGCAGCCCGAAGACCAGTTAAGCACGTCCCATTCCTCCTGCAACTTGGGTGTGTACCCGTGTAAGCATTCGCATATCGGAGCCTGGTTAATTCTGCAGAAACCATTGGCACCACACTTCGCATAACTGTCACATAAATCATTCGGAATTGAGTGCATAATATCCCATGTAGTGCTCCGATTCACATACACGAGTGTTTGTAGTAATCCAGACTGGTTTAACGTGACCCTTGCAATGACTTTATTTGATGTAGGCTCATACATGGCATATATCCCGCTCGCATTGTAAATTAGTGCAGGCTTGGAGACTGGACCTGGTTCCATTTGAGCACCACTGAATTGGGCTCCATTCCACGGTCCTGTCCGAAACTTTATTACCGAATCTGTCGAGACTAATTCCCATTGTGGCAACCCCTGAATGTTTAGTCTGTACATATAGTCTCCGGGGGACGGATCATCTGCGCTTCTCCAGGAAGTCAGGTACGCCTCTAAACCAGTTGCCAAGTTCAACCCCATGTTCATACTAGCCAATAGTGTGTCAGATGGGTAATCGAAACTCTGCCATGAATATTCATCTGAACTTGAACTGCTATTCTCTCTAAGAACGAGATTTCCCGAGTTCAAAAGCTGAGCAACCGCATTCGCAAGTGTCCCTGAGGAATTTGAAGACCAAACGACACTCTTTGACTGGTTGAGAAGAACGAGTGCTCCATCATTAGTAATTGTGAGAGAACCATTTGAATCGGCAAGCGGGTTGTTCCTGTTGGCAACCCACACGACCGTCTCGGGAGTGATCTTGTACCATATCCCCAAGAACCTGTTCTTGGAGTTGCCCGGAGAGAAGAAGCCGAGCTCAAAGCTTTGGCCTGAGGAAACAAGTGTCTCTCCATCACTAATGGACTGGCCCGAACTTAACGAGTCACCTGCATCTGACAGGCCTCGCACTGAAAGAAAGACCATAAAAGAGTACAGGAAGGTGAAGAGAGGATGCCTTTTCATTTCAATGCCTTCCAATGACTTTCTCTTGCTCTTTCCGATATCTGCCTTCACTAAAATAAAAGGCCAGCGAACTTATGCAGTCGATCATGACTACTATCGGGGGATTATGTTCTTCCAAAGGTTTGACCCCCACCTAAGCACAACATTGGAGTTCCAATGTTAAACTTGTTGTTACTTGGGCATCTTAGAAGCCTGTTAGGAGTTACTCCTCGTCATTGGAGGGGGTCTCATTCTAATACTATATTGTGACATTCCTAGATTAACTCAAATATTATTCGCTTTGACCCATCCCATATAAAGTCTCACGGTTTTGTCATTTGGTATAGAGGTGAATACTTTCCCAGGAGGTCACCCATCCTGAGAGTTCTCCCACTTGAGCATGTTTAACATTGGAGTTTCTATTATATTTCAGTGGTTTGCCCATAATTGGGTGTATTTGAGAGGCACACTTTGAAGGGGTGTGAGTGGTTGTTTTTTAAGTTAAAATAACTTCCTAATAAAAAAAATCACATATATAGAAAAGAATATAGAATGAAACGAGCGTTCTCCTCTCTATCAGAATAATACACAAAAGATCTTCATCTAACTTCAATTTTTATCAATTAGTACGGACATGTCATCCTAAACACTCTTTTCTTTTCTATGCAAGTTCTCTTTGCAGGAAAAATGGAAGAAAAAGTTCTGATCAAACTTTCTTTTTTGATTATCAAGTTTTGATGATAGAAGTATATTTGTCTCATTCTAATTGTACTCACTGTATATCCTTATTTAAGAACTAATTTTCCTTTGGTTGTCATTAATTATCTTGTGACATGCATTCTGTTTCTCTTCACACTTACTTGAAGTTCTTTTGTGGAGAACTTCAAATCGGGGCCACCCGTTAATATTTATGCCATAGGCGTAGTCTCCAGAGGAAGGATCATCCATGCTTCCTCAAGAAGTCAGATATCGTCCAAAAACTGGCTCTCAAGCTCCATCCAACTTTCATACCAGCTAAACGGTTCATAAAATGTACCCGACCAAAGAAGATATTATTCCCAACATGCATCTGAAACTTCCAAAGAATATAAATCACACGTTAAATCATGCAGAATGACGAAACTGTGTAAGATTTAGAAGGAAAAATATGCATTTGCTTGTGCCATGCAAGCTATGTTCTAGGCGCCGGCAACCTTCTAGAAAGCTGTCAGGATAGAATTTTCAGTTGACTAGACTGGTCAACTCACATGTCCTGCGTGTATAGATTGGTAAAGATCCGTTCTTGGTCGCGTGCATCGCATTTCTTACTTTTAGGACACGTCAGTTAAACGATTCTTCATCTTTCTTTGGCCTTCTACTTGATGATTAACTCGGATCGGATACGCGTTGATCTTTGAACTATGCTACCCTATACATCTCAACTTACCGTAATCGATTACATTCATTGTGCGTTTATCTATGTCATCGTGGCATTAACCACGGGGCATCATAGATGGCCTTTGACTGAGTCGTGATGTGAAATCGTAAGCACCTTAGCATTAAAAACGTACTCAAGTTCCTATGACGGACTGTTGTTTGATGTTTGCATACAACCGAACTTTTAATTACGGACTTTCTCAATATCACATCAAGGTACTAGATAGACCTCAATGAGATCCGCACCTTGGTCTTTCACTTGTCACTTCAGTCTGAGCTGAAAGCCCACAAAATTGAAAGTCTTGGGACAATTTGTCCTGGCTCTTAAAGAGTTGAGGCACGTCATAGTCCG
This sequence comes from Syzygium jambos, assembly GCA_031216235.1. Taxonomy (NCBI): domain Eukaryota; kingdom Viridiplantae; phylum Streptophyta; class Magnoliopsida; order Myrtales; family Myrtaceae; genus Syzygium; species Syzygium jambos. Next base: position 4,019,469 of record CM062225.1, on the reverse strand, counting down.
TGGAAACGTGAGAAACTTCTCAAACGTTACCACGGGCCCTTCTGCTGGGCATCATAGCGGTCATAAGACGATACAAATTGTTGACCCTTTTGTTGTTGATTTTTTTTGTCTGTTTTGGGTCCATCAACTATGTACATTTGACAAATCTAAACTTAGAATCTCCCAATTAAACGATGATAATTGTTCGTTGAATTTCAGATTTTGACTGCTTCAGTTTTCAAGGATCGTTTTATTGCCGCTGATCGCAGCTTCTTTTCAAAGACGAGCAACTATGCCTAAGGACTTAGTTGACTAATGGGGGCTTCTAATTGCAGACGATTACCGCGATGATGAATTTATTTTCATTACATTTTGGGTTCTCTAAGTACTCTGGCTTAGAGAAATTTATCTGCTGGTCTGGCCTTTAAACTTTCTGCTTCTTGTCCCGCTGAAATGATTTGAGTGTAATTTGAAGGAAGATATAGATTCGTGGAGCTACCATTAGTTGTTATTTTTCTCAATTTTTCCCAACCAAATTAAAAAGGGGAAAATACCAAAAACCATCCTTACATTTCACCCAATTACCCCTGCCCTTTATTTTTAAAAAATAGCACTTACCATCCTCTAATAAGACAAGATCTAAAGTGATCTCCAATGACAAACCTCAAAATGTTAGTTAAAATAAGTTTCGAATTTGAGTCTATTAGGCAAAACCCAATCCGAGATTGATTTAAGGAAAGTCCACAAAAGTTTTAAGTTTTTTGTGGATGTCTGAAATCGAGGGAAGCAGATTACGAATCGGAGTGGGCGCAAGCAAAGAAAAATAAAAAAGGAAAGGCTCATATCCACTTGCCTATTTTGACTCGGTTGGATTTCTTTGACCGGTCTAACTTGGGACTTCCTCTGGCGGTGGCATATATCATTGCATTTGTGGGTTTCTCTTGGGCATGTCTTGCTTGCATGTATATTGCAGTTAGCGCCGTGATCGTTTAGCAGTGGTTCTCGTCCAATTGTTGAAGTTCTCGTGACAATTTTTGGAGAAACTATTCAAGAATTGTGTCCTGATTAGTTAGCGTTTGATAATCAAAATCTTGTGGTAATATTTCTGTAATTCTTTCATGAGATTGAAGATTATTTCGTGAGAAATTGTGAGGCTAAATAATGTGTGAGTTATTGGAGGTTAGAAAACACTGAGAGTGTTTGAGTGACTCGAGTGTAGTTGTACTATCCATTGTAGTGCTTGACCTATAGTGAAATTCTTTGCTTCTCTCTCTCTCTGTGAATGTAGGTCACATCGACCAAACCATGTAAATTTGATATCCGATTTATTTTCTTATTTTTCTTATTTTATTGTTCGATTACTTGCTTTCGCAACAATTGATATCATAGTTAGGCTTGGCTGAGTTAAAATGAATCGATGGCGACAGAAGAAGAAAAAATAAAAATCAACATAGTTGCTTTCGCCCAGCTTGTGGGCCATGGTGGGCAAGAAGTCGTGGAAGCTCGACTCGGCTCTCTGGGACGCCATTGAAGAAGGAGGAGAAGAAGAAAGATTCGAGCTTTGTGCGGAAAGATCGACGCTTTGGGAGGTTGGGGAAGATGGGTGTTGAAGGAGGCATTGTGGGAGTGGGGTGTAGATATAGAAGGGAGGAGGGTCAATGGAAGTTCCCAGAAGGGAGCGGCCATGGAAGACAACTAAGGTCCAGGTCGATCTATTCGGTTTTGAGAAGCTGGTTTCTTGGAACGTGGAGGGGAAGTTCCCTCCTTTCTTTGCACAATGGGGAGCTCGTGGGGTGGCCAAAAATAAAAAAAATTTAATCTATATGAAAAGAAATAGCCTCTGAATTTTCACTATATATATAATATCATCCTTGAAATTTCAGTACATATTCAATGTGATCCTTGAACTCTTGATACTTATTCAATTTGGTCCATGAATTATATGAAAATGTTTAATATAGTCCTTTCAATAATTTAAGATCAAAGACAACGTTGAACGTTTTTATATAATCTACGGATTAAATCGAACAAGTATCAAAAGTTTCAAAACTATATTAAGTAAATTAAAAATTCAGAGACTACATTGCGTATTGGGTTAAAGTTCAGGGATCACATTGAATAAATTAAAAGTTCATGGATCATATTATAAATTGAATTAAAGTTTAAGTATCATATGCATCATTTCCCCTCTTGATAATGTCATAATGTCGTACCTGCATTCATCACATCTCCATCTCTTTTTAGCCGGCACTTATTTTATTTTATTGATTTGGTATCCGGTACGGTATCCTGACTTTTACCTTTCCTTTCTTTTCTTTTTTCACTTTTAGTTTGCAGCATCTGAAATTTAATTATTAAATTATGAGGTATGGCAGAATTCGATCTGAGCTGTGGTAAGCAGTTGAAAATCCAACATATTGGGCAGTTTTCATTGGAAACCTCTACTCCTTGTTCTTTTCTGGTTGTTCTTGATTCTTTTCTTTGGTGTGTGATGGCCGTGTGTTTGTCGGCCGAAGCATCATAATGCGTTCCAATTGCTGTTTAAAAAGTGGGCCGCGGAATTTTAATGGGTCAATGTCAATGATGAACAGCTCATGCATCTCGAGGACGGCCTGATGGGAACTCGGTTCATCGAAAAGGTCAATGGTTGACTTTTACCCCGTCTGCTCGTTTGGTTTGGTGCTAAGCCAGCTCTTTCCGGTATCTTCCTTTTTGGGATTCTCTTTTGCTTTCTCAAGAGACGGAAACATTGGGAAACTTTGCTGACATTGCTGTCTATCTGACTTTTTCTTCCTTGGGAAGGAGGCAAAGTTGCATTCGAAGTACAATGCTTACGAGAGTAGATTACTCTTTAACGTTTCTTAGATCGGTAGGTTTGTTTGTCTTCCTTTCTTTTCTTTGCAATTTCCTGGGAATTAGTACATGTTTTGAGCCTTTTGACCACATGGCAGTTCTGCAGTTGAATATTGGTCTTTAGAGCGCATGTTATAAATGAGCAATAATTTTCCAGCCATCGGCGCTGATGCAGATTTTCTTCTTCTAACATGATCTCCTCTTCTAATCGCGGGGTGCGGAAAGAGTTGACACGGAAGAGACGCACTCTGTTCTCCGGAGCAAGATCACAACTGGTAAGTCCATTACATATAAAATTAAAGTCACCATGAATATACGTAAGACTAAGTTATGGGGTCTTGTCACTAAAGTTTGCGGAAACGGTTGTAGACCATTGTATCAGACTTTTAGTTCAGTGACCAGCTATCCAAAAGTGTATTTATCCACTCTTCACTTTTATCGTTGCTCTATTGGTTACACACTCCGGCTTTAGCCGTATTAACAAGAGGCCTTGTCCTTTTTGTCTACTATACAGCAAGAAGAAAATCTAGACATACAGAAATGACCTTGGAGTACATTGAAATGCTAATTAGGTCACGTTTTTCTCACGGCGGGGATTAAACCTACTAACACATGATGGAGTGTCTATCGGGGTGCTGGCATTGTGATTGTCACCGCACAATTTGTATAATAATCTTCCCTTGTTGAAGCTGGACTTGCGTTTTCGGGGCTTCTTTCCATGAAGAAACCTGGTTGCTTAGGTTGAGGCAGAACCATTCCTTCGCTTCCCAGCATGGAAGCGACCACTGACATGGCTGGCCTGTCTGCGGGAAACTTTTGGACGCACAACAAGCCGACGTGGATGCATCTTTCTACTTGAGACTCGACGGCAGAGTCGCACAATGATTCTTTTAGAATTTCCAAGGGCCGGCCTTGGGTCCAAAGCAACCATGCCTATATGACAAATCAAATCATACCGTTAAGCTAGCATGCTTGTCATTGAAAGTAGAACTGACTATGTTAATATATCTGCATGAATGAGACAAAGACAGAATTACATGCACCAGGAAGCACTAGCAAATGTTCTCTTCTAGCTCAACTTACGTGCCCAAGAAGGTTGTGGTGGTGGTTCGGATGGCAGAACCCTCTATTCTTTTTGCCGCTTATAATCTCTAATAAGAGCACTCCAAAGCCAAACACATCGGATTTCACGGAAAACTTCCCATCGAAAGCATACTCTGGGGACATATAGCCGCTGCAGTAAGCACATCATTCATTCATTAGTTCTCTAAAGCACTAACTCGAGCACTCGTGCACGGTAATATGAACTTACTAGGTTCCTATCACTCTGCTAGTTTTTGCTTCTTTTTCATCACCACCGAAGATCCTAGCCAAGCCAAAGTCTGAGATTTTAGGATTTAGGTTGGCGTCTAGCAAAATGTTGCTCGCCTTTAAGTCTCTGTGAATAATTTGAAGTTTTGAATCTTGGTGGAGATACAGTAGTCCTCGTGCAATTCCCATAACAATGTCAAATCTTTTTTTCCAAGCCAACGAGAAGCTTTTATCCTGATCTGCACGTAACCAAACGACACAGTTGCTTCAAATGACTGATCATTGCACTACTTGCCACGTCTATTTACTACGCAAGCTACAGAGCTCATTTGAACAGACTGAGATGAAGAGGGTCATACCAAAAATGAAACGATCTAAGCTTCCATTAGGCATAAATTCGTAAATTAAAATTCTTTCCTCTCTGTCGGTGCAGCAGCCCACCAGTCCTACGAGATTCCTGTGCTGAAGTTTTGCAATCAGAACTACTTCGTTCATAAATTCTTCAAGACCTTGTCCCGAATTCTTTGACAGCCTCTTTACTGCTATTTCTTGATCCACCGAAAGATTGCCCTGCATAATCATTATTTCAATCATTTCTTTGCCTTTTTTGCACGAACACTTAGCTATAGAATGTACACAGGTTACCTTGTAGACAGGGCCAAAGCCACCCTCTCCAATCATATTCCTCCTAGAGAAATTGTCAGTAGCAGCAGCGATCGTAGCAAAATCATATAACGGCAAGTCAAAGTCATCTTTTCCACTTCTCCAACCTAATAAATTTGAAAATCAGACATAACAGAACTACAATATGACATAGACTTAAGACAGAAATAGATCATAGCCCCTTCAATGAAAGGAAACTGAATTTGGTTGATAAATAGGTTTACCTCTCCTCTTCAGTCTTCTCCTCCTGTAAATAACCCAAATTGCCATGGCCAGAATGAACAATCCCGAAATGGCTGGAATCCCTATGATGATCAATCTTTTCTTCTTGTTGGGACTTTGGATTGCATCTAGATAGAGAAGAATGGAGGTCATTAGTTATGTTATCTAAGGTTCTGTTCCATAAGCTAAGGGTCTGCACTCATGATCCTTTGAAAGGAAAAAAAAAGCAAGCCAAACGAATTAAATGAAGCGGGAACAAATTGCAGGTTACAAGAATATGAAATATCCACACATAACCATCCATAGACTAAAGACTTCAGCAAGATCAGCTCTGCCAGTTTGAAGGCGTATGTACCTAGTTCAGAAGCTGGTAATCGTATGAATATATCCTGCTCGTAGTGAAATTCTTGAAATTCTCTAATATCGATTAGGTTACCAAACCACATTAGGCAGCCACTACCTCCTCCTGTAACATCTGAATTAGCATAAGCTACACATGAACAATTCTTCAAGCACTCGGCCTTGCAATCATTGAGGCTCATGTTCTTGTCTAACCAGAAATCTATCAGGTCAGGCAGCTTCACCCCAGCAAGTTTCAAGAAGCCCTCTCCATTTGAACAATTAAGGGGTAGTATTCTCACGCAGCCCGAAGACCAGTTAAGCAAGTCCCATTCCTCCTGCGACTTGGGCTTGTACCCGTGTAAGCATTCGCATATCGGAGCCTGGTTAATTCTGCAGAAACCATTGGCACCACACTTCGCATAACTGTCACATAAATCATTTGGAGTTGAGTACATAATATCCCATGCAGTGCTCCGATTCACATACACGAGTCGTTGTAGTAATCCAGACTGGTTTAACGTGACTCTTGTAATGACTTCATTTGATGTAGGCTCATACATGAAATATATCTCGCTCGCATTGTAAATTAGGGCAGGCTTGGAGACTGAACTTGGTTCCATGGAAGCACCACTGAATTGAGCTCCATTCCACGGTCCTGTCCGAAACTTTATTACCGAACTTGTCGAGACTAATTCCCATTGTGGCAACCCCTGAATGTTTAGTCTGTACATATAGTCTCCGGGGGACGGATCATCTGCGCTTCTCCAGGAAGTCAGGTACGTCTCTAAACCAGTTGCCAAGTTCAACCCCATGTTCATACCAGCCAATAGTGTGTCAGATGGGTAATCGAAACTCTGCCATGAATATTCATCAGAACTTGAACTGCTATTCTCTCTAAGAACGAGATTTCCCGAATTCAAAAGCTGAGCAACCGGATTGGTAAGTGTCCCCGAGGAATTTGAAGACCAAACGACACTCTTTGACTGGTTGAGAAGAACAAGTGCTCCATCATTAGTAATTGTAAGAGTACCATTTGAATCGGCAAGCGGGTTGTTCCTGTTGGCAACCCAGACGACCGTCTCGGGAGTGATCTTGTACCATATCCCCAAGAACCTGTTCTTGGAGTTGCCCGGAGAGAAGAAGCCGAGCTCAAAGCTTTGGCCTGAGGAAACAAGTGTCTCTCCATCACTAATGGACTGGCCTGAACTTAACGAGTCACCTGCATCTGACAAGCCTAGCACCGAAAGAAAGACCATAAAAGAGTACAAGAAGGTGAAGAGAGAATGACTTTTCATTTCAATGCCTTCGAATGATTTTCTCTTGCTCTTCCCCATATATACACCTTCCCTAAAACAAGAGGCCAGCGAATTCATGCCAGAGGCTGAGTTGACCCCACTGTTTCAAATTAACATTTCAGTTGCCTCTATGCGACTCATGCTCTTCGCTCTAACGCAAAATTCTGGTGCTGCTTTGGGATGACATGGATGATTGCTTAAGTTGTCAACAATGTCAGTATCAAAAAATTTAGGGAGAAAGCATAGTCAATTATTAGATACGTGAGAAAGTAAGCAATACATCTTAATTCCATTTATTTTTATAGTAGCCCTTATTTGGCTGGTGGTCACACCACGCCATATTAGTTTGACTTGGAGCTTCCACAAAATCAAAATAAACTGCCGTGTTAACTTCAGTCCTTTTCAGTGCAATTGGAGCTCTCTATCATGTAGCTTCGCGATGCTTTCTTGTAATAGGGATTCATAGCAAAACTATCATCATCTGGGGAAATTAAACGATTCAACACTAAACTGCGTTTGATGAAGCATGATCAGGGGCTCGAGCCTTAGCGAAGGCGACTTTTTATCTCGATAACTGTCCAGTTGTATCGAAACTGGGAGACTGCCATTACCCGATTGGATCAGTCGAGGTCTCTCAAGAGACCCGAGCACTCAATGTCATGAAAAAAGAAGAGTATGGTTTGATTGACTCGTGAACAAAGAATTGGTTCCTCAGGCTCAAGTACATTGACCAGGTTTTCCATAAACTTGTGATTTGATTAAGAATAAATCCTATCTTTGACTTTTCTAGAGCTGCAACGAGCTAATATATAAAAAAAAAAAAGCATCAACTTAACATTAAGTGACAATTCTGATCTGAACTTTTTTTGTCTTAATAACAAGCACCAACTTTTACTCTAGTCTCAAATCGGTCCTTGTGATGTAAACTTACTTAAGTGAAGGTTGTGATTTCTTATGAGATCAAAAAAAAATTTAATTTAAAATTGTCACTCAAGATAAAATTGGTGTTTTTTCTTGTAATTAGGCCGAGCCACAACTCGTTCATATACATTCTGTGAAAGTTAATATTTTTTTTTGTCAATTTGTCCATTATTTGCCTCTAAACAAAACCCCAAAAAATAACGTCTACTAGCTAGAAAAGGAAAAACATTAATGACCTAGTTTTTTTTTCTTTCCACCAGTTATGGCCCAACATAAGTCTTATCTCGCGGTCATTGCTCCCGTGTTGATTGATGCAATAAATGTCAATTTATATGGGCGATATGGCATGTCTAAAGTCAAATCCCTGTACCTGCTTCCTGAGAAAAACCCTGGTCTATAACACGAGTTTCTAGATCCACCCGGTCCGTTAATTCTGTACTGCAGCCCATGCCAATGAGTTCTCTGTATGTGCAGAAACTGAGCTATGGTCATACAGGAGACTGAGTAATGTTCTCACGGTTGCTAGACCAAATGTAATGGACACCGAAGGAACACATTGATGACTATTTCTTGATTCGCAGCTGAGGGGAGATGGTTCAACTATTCCGTGTCCAAAATACCCTCAATTGAAGTCTATGGATCCTCTGACCAAAAAAAAAATGCCTATGGATCCATCTTAATGGGCACTACATGTCACGAGTTTCGACTCGAGATTTCATGTGCAATCTCTTGTTCATTTCAATAAGAAATGTATGGCATTATCATGGACTGAGTTCTCACAAAACCTACATGAGATGTGCTTATCAATTTTTCAAGTTTTGATTTTGTAACTAAATCACGCGTATGACTATCATAGTCAGTTACTTCTTGTTAGGGACTATAGAAACATAAGATATTCTTAAGTATTTTGGGTAACGGATTCATCTGAAATTTAATTTCAATTGATGATTTTGGTTCATTGATACACTTCCAAGACAAAAAATTACAGAGAAAACTGAAAACTGCGATTAATATGGACCTCAAATGGGAAGTGCTAATTGGAGATGATGTGGTGCCTGTTTTCAGATCATCTTATTTGTCAAGCACATAAATTATGATTTTTCAGCTGGTTAAGGCTTCAACGAGTCTAATGTTCGACATCTGCATCAAGCCTGTAACTGGAATTTTTTTGCTTAGGCTCTACTCATTAGAGACAATTAACCAATTCCACTTTTGATCTAACGGGTTCTAGATTTTTTTTTCTTGCATATATCATTGACTCCCTCGGTAGTCATCTATTTGAGACTCCATCTGACACTTTCGCGACCCATACAGATGCGAACCTCATTGTGCAAAGACATCCCCATGGTCATTGAGCATCGCCAAGCATCATCCTGTTTGTTTTGGCTTTAACTGTGAAAGATTTCCTTGTTAAGCCAACTTGAACAAGAATTCCAGGAGATTTACAAAAATTCCGAATCAATAGTGTGTCTATCGAGCTTCTGGCATTGTTATAGTCACGAGATTACATGTATAGAGTTCCCTCGGTGAAATCAAATCCGAGCTTGTTGGACTTCTTTCCATAAAGAAACCAGGCTGCTTAGGCTTTGGTAAGATTGCTTCCTGATTCGCCAGCATGAAAACAACAGAAGACATTGTTGGCCTATCTGCGGGAAATTTCTGGACACACAACAAACCCACTTGTATAGATCTCTCTACTTGGAATTCAATGCAGGAGTCGGCTAAAGAATCATCCATAAGTTCCAAGGCCCTGCCTTCATTCCACAGCAACCATGCCTAAGAACACAAACAGATGAGCTCACTCTCCAATAACAGTAGACGACTCAACTTTAATATGAAAAGACTTGTACATCGAAGACATTCAAAGTGTTTGGAAAAGAGCATTACTTATCCTTAGCTTCAACTTACATGTCCAAGAAGGTTGTGGTGGTGACTTGGATGGCAGAATCCTCTGTTTCTCTTCCCACTCACTGTCTCTAACAAAAGCACGCCAAAGCTAAATACATCGGATTTCACTGAGAATTTTCCATCAATGGCATACTCTGGGGACATGTAGCCACTGTATTAAAAAAATCACATTTCAGTTCTCCCAATGCCGTGGAAAGTATGAACTTTGGAACTCATGAAGCAAGATGGCTAACTTACAAAGTACCAATTATTCTTTTTGTTCTTGCTTCTTTTTCATCACCTCTAAAAATTCTTGCCAATCCAAAATCAGAAATTTTTGGATTTAGGTTGGCATCCAATAAGATGTTGCTTGTTTTGAGGTCTCTATGAATGACTTGAAGTTTCGAATCTTGGTGGAGATAAAGGAGCCCTCGTCCGATCCCAATTATAATGTCAAAACGCTTTTCCCATTCCAAGGAGAAGGGTCTGTTGCAATCTGCAGACATTCAAACTCAATATAAGCTTCAAGTGTTTGTTCCTTGCTGTTTTATATATATGACTCATGGAAGGAATCAATTCTGAAAGGCTAATATCTTTATGCAGTGAAAAAAACCAATGAGAATTAAGAGGATCAAACCAAAAATAAAATTATCCAAGCTTTTATTTGGCATGTATTCGTAAATCAACATTCTTTCTTCTTTCTCGATGCAGCAGCCAAGAAGCCCCACAAGATTCTTGTGTTGAAGTCTGGCAATCGAAGCTACTTCATTCATGAACTCTTCGCGACCTTGTCCTGAATTCTTTGACAACCTTTTTACTGCTATTTCTTGGTCTGTTGAAAGATTTCCCTGCATGATTAACTTCAGCGTATGCCATCTTCTGCTATAAACTATATTAATATCATGTTACCTTGTAGACTGAACCAAAGCCTCCTGATCCAATCATATTCGTTGGAGAGAAATTATTAGTAGCAGCAGCAATTGTATCCAACTCAAATAATGGAAGGTCAATGTCATCCTTTGCATGCCTCGACTCTACAAACACAATTATTGAATATAACCGAACATGAAGAAATTGAACCAAGAAAAAAGAAGAAGAGAATTTGTAATGACCAGACAGTGTACTTTCACTATGTGAAGGAAATTGCCGATTGTTTACCTCGTATTTTCGATACTCTCTTCCAGGTTATTGTTACAGTCCAGAGGATAATACCCAGCAAGAGCAATCCAGAAATAGCTGAAGTCACTGCGATGGTCACCAGTCTTTTCCTTTTGGTGGGTATTTGGATCAAATCTGGAGTACCAAATGATAATTACTTTTAATATATCTAGTAAATATTATCACTATAAGCTGAGAAATAGGTAATAGACTACAACGTAAATCCAGTATTGGGGAGAAGTCCCTATGAAATGGCCGATAGACAGCAAAATAAAAATGCAATAGCAGTTATGAAATTCATGTACCTAATTCTGAAGCAGATAGACGTATATGTAAGTCTTGATCATAGATGGCATCTTCAAATTCACTGGTATCCATTAGGTCCCCGAACCACATTAGACATCCGCTCCCTCCTCCTCTGACATCTGAATTAGCATAAGCTGTACAAGAGCAGTTCTTTAAGCACCTGGCCCTGCATTCCGCAAGGCTTATATCCTCGTCCAGCCAGAAGTCTATCAGATCAGGTAGTTTCACCCGTGAAAGCTTGAAAAATGCTTCTCCTTTTGAACAATTTACAGACACTTTCCTCACACAACCGCCAGACCAATCGAGCATTTGCCACTGCTCTGGTACCTTTGGTACAAAACCCTGCAAGCAATCACATCTCGAATATATGTTGCTTCTGCAAAAACCATTGGCTCCACATAGCGCATAGTGGTCACATGGATCAATAGGGAGTGAGTACATGACAGTCCAACTGACACCTTCTTTCGTCCTCACCAGACGCTGCAACAAACCCGACTCATTCAAGACGATTCTGGTGAGGATCCCATCCTTTAAAACTTCATACTCAAAAAACACATCCGTCTGGTTATAAACAAAGATTTGCCGCGAAATGGGATTCACTCCAATGGAGAGACCGCCGAATTGGACGCCATTCCACGAACCACTCCGAAATGTCTTGACCGAAGCATTGTTGAATACTTCAAATTGGGGCAACCCATGAATCCCTAACCTGAAGGTATACTCTCCAGAGGACGGATCATCCCTGCTTTTCCAAGAGGTCAGGTACTTTTCGGTACCGGTTCTGAAGTCCCATCCAAGTTTCATACTGGACAAAAGGGTGTCTGATGGATGGTCAAAGCTCTGCCATGAATAGTCTTCAGAACTCGAACTGGCATCCTCTCTGAGAACAAGATTCCCAGACTCCAAGAGCTGTGCAGCCGGATTTCTTAGAACCACGGATGAATACGAAGACCAAATGACACTTTTTGATTGGTTGAGAAGAATCAAATTCCCCTCATCGCTAAATGTGAGAACACCCCCTGAATCATTGAGCGGGTTGTCTCTATTAGCAACCCAGACAACTGTTTCAGGGGTCATCTTGTACCGTATCCCCAAGAACCTGCTCTTGGAGCTTCCTGGGGAGAAGAAGCAAAGCTCAAAGCCTTGGCCTGAAGAGACCCGTGTTTCTCCATCGTTCATAGACTGGCCTGAGCTTAAAGTGTCGGCTCCAAATGACAAGCCCAAGAATGACAGGTAGATCATGAAAAGGCAAAAGCAGGACAAGAAAGGAGCTTTTTGCATTTTACGGAAGCTTTCCTCTGGTCTTCGCCCTATAGTCCTCATAATTAACTCATGATCACTCTTTCCTTCTCTTCACGGACGAAAAACTCGAGAAATGAAGAAGGGGTAAGTCAGATGCGTGTGTCAAGATCATGGAGACTGGAGAGTCGGTTCTTGGAGCTTTACAAGAGGGAATGTGACCGGCGGCGCCAAGATGTCTAGAGGCCGGTCAATTTTGGACGACCAGCACTGATGATAATTTTTAATAATATTTTTTTGAATTTTTGAATTATTTTTTTTCTTTTTTTTTTCCCTTCTTCTCGATCCAACGATCAGCCAGAGGCAAGGCAGCAAGGTCCATCTGACCTTTCCTCTTTTGTATTTCTTGTGCAATTAGATGCTCCTCCAGTTCAGGTATTGCTCCATGGAAGATGTGAGCTTCGGCCACGGTGCTTCTTCTACGCCTCTCGTCAATCTGAACCGTTGAAAAAGGAAATAATTTCAATAAATCAACAGTAGTCATACGCTCCAGGGGCTCTACTGTCCTGTTATCAAGAAGCTGGATAATGTCTCTTACAATAGAAAATATATGTTTTTTAATAGAAAATATATGTTGGTAACTTATTCTTGTGGGTAATAATTCACTTGTAGTTAGACAACAATCTATTTTTACTATTAATATAGTTATAAGTACATAATATGAGAATGTTAGCACTTCGTAATTAGTCTGTAATTATCATAAGTGATGGTACGCATGCTTACTAATTACCCTCAATGATGGTAATTCATCAATAATCATACCAAACATTAAGCAATTATATTCTGTTAACTATCAAGTTATTAACAATGTGTTATCAAGATAACGTAATTATTATAACATAAATTACTTAATTATCAATTATTAATATATTTGTTAATAATGTAACATGTGATTCTGTCAAAATAAATAGAATCGGTGTTATCATCATATAAATAATACAAATATATTTAGTTATAATTAATATAAGTTTTAATTCCAATTGATAATCTAACGTGGGTAGAGTGAGTGAGAGAAAAGAGATGAACATTTTGAGAATAGTTGTTACTATCATGTTGTAATAGCTATCAGACAAGAGGGATCATGTTATAGTTATTACTATTTATATTGTCATAGGGATTACGTTTTAATAGTTACGAAAAAAAATCACTAAAAAATCTAAATAATACCTATTGTGACACATTTGCCCCAATCTAATTTTTGTGATACAAAACACTACAAACTTATACTTGTGTGATATATTTATTTCAATTTTTTTGTGACATAACGAGGAGGATTCTTAATTTCCGTCATTTTCTTAATCACATGGAGGATTTTTAATTTCCATCATTTTTTCCATTGAAGTAATTGGTGATCCCTCCTTTACTGAATATTCGAATTGAGTTTTGAATTAAGTGAAATCTCGAAGTCAAAATGAATCAGTCCCGTCAAACCCTGTCTATTCTCATTGAATATTGGAGATCTTAATTTTCAGAACTTGACTACAACCATGCCCTAACGGTACTAGTATTAAAAAAAGGATGCACATTTCAGTTTGACCTGAGATCCCAAGTTTGTTGATTATGTTGTCTGTATGATCATTCTGGTCTCTTTTTCATTAAGTCGTGATAACACTGTGCAATGTGTTTTTATTGAATCGAAATAATTCAATGCTACGAATCATCAACATCTTGCTCATAGGCCAGGCTTCCACATTTTTCTCTGGTTAAATTGGTGCTTGAGGTGCAAATCATGCTGCTTACGACTATGATTTCCAAGGAAGAATCAGTAACGTCAGCCCCAGGTTGCGGTTTTCACGTAATGCTATGTCTGCATAATTTCTGGCTACTTTATTTTATACAAGCATATTTTACTTCCCTTCGATGTTCCTTATCTTGGATTCATATTTAATACTATCACATTAAGCTGAAATATACCGGAATAATTACCGAAAAAATCCTAAAACTATCACGCTTATGCTAATTTTGTCTTAAAATCTTTCAACTTGGCAAACTTAGTCATAAAACTTTTGACAATTTGCTAATATAATCTATCCGGCCAATTTTGGCAAAAAATTGATGAATATTAGAACACCATTTGAATCAGTTGGTTGATTGGTCTTTAGCAACCCAAACGACTGTCTCAGGAGTGATCTTGTTTTAAAACCCAAGTACCTGTTCTTGGAGCTTCCAGGAGAGAAGAAGCCAAGCTCAAATCTTTGGCCTGAAGAGACCAATGTCTCTCCATCTTTCATAGGCTGGTCTGAACTCAGAGTATCAGCTCCAAATGACGACTCAACAATGACACAGAGATTATAAAACAATAAAAGCAGGTGACAAAAGGAGTTTTTTGCATTTGATTGAAGCCTTCAACCGATCTTATGTTGCTCCTCATAATTAAATCCATTTCTGTTTCAGGTTAGGGAAGGCAACTGGTTCGGCTCTAGCAGAAAGTCTTTGGGGAAACGCGAAGCCCTTTAGCTTAAAGGGATTTGGTGATATGCAGTGACGTGCAAAGGCCTTTAGCGGAAAGTCCACCTTGCAGGTTCCCACAAGATCAAGAAGATTGACATTAAGAGCAGTGACGTGTACATTAAGACGAGTCATGCGTCAACTCGTTCAAAATTTCTTCTTGTTCAGACGAAACTAAAGTCAGCAAGAATTTCTGCGTAATTTTCTTCTACGACTAACATTTACCTTCTTGTGTTGTGACGTAGCAGTCAAAGTATGCAATTTCAGTTTGACCTGGATGGTTCCAAGATGGTTGACCATGTCCTATTATCACTCCAGTCTCTATTTTCTCAGAGTCCACTGCGCAATGCGCTTTCAAACAATTGGATTTGTTGCAAGCGATATTGAATGCTACGAATGTACTGATGTCTTGCTCATTTGTCCGACTTCATGTGTGCTGGTTAAGTTTGTCTTTGAGTAATGCAAATTTTGGAATGGTTATTACAATGATTTCCAAGGAAGAAAGAACAATGTCCTTCGTACAGTACAGTCTTCATGTGATGTTATGTCTGCATAGATCCCAGCTAGTCTGTTTTTATTACAAACAAGGTTGCTGCCCTTCCAGATTCAGAGTTTCCATATTTTTGTCAACAGTTCTTTCTCCTATATTCGTATTTAATCCTGTCCCATTCAGTTCAAAATCAGCAGCAGAAGCTCTATAGCTTGGGAATAAATCCCCAGAGGTTAGCAAAATCAAAGAAATTGACCCATCAGAAGAAAGAACATTACTATCGTATACTTCTACTTGATTGCCCAAACTGGTTGCGGTGGTGACTTCGAGTGTAGATCTTTTCTATTCCTTTTACCACTAACTATCTCTTACAAAAGCAATCCAGATCCACATTCATCAGATTTCACGCAAAAATTCCCATTAAAGGCATATGCTGGTGGCATAGCCACTATCGAACAATCATGTCTCGAAACTGTCCTAAAGTCGACCAGCGAGTATCTAAGAAACATATTATTTGTACTTATCGGTTCTGCTTCATTCTCGTTGCCAATCCTATGTCTGAAATTTTAAGATTGAGAATAGCGCCCAAAAAGTATATTGCTTGTTTTCAGGTCCTTGTGAATGACTTGAAGTTTTGACTCCTGGTGGAGATAGGGAAATCATGCAATTGCCGAGACAATTTCGCTTTTTTAAAGACAAGTGGGAGATCATCCTCCCGATGCTCTGTTCTTCAATTTAGCTCCTCACACCTGTCTCAAGCATGAAAGTTGCACATGGAAAAGTATGTCTTGGAAAAAAAATCAATTTACCAGGCGCTATGCTCTTATTCCACATGCTAGTCCCTGGTTACCACGGAGTTCACCACAGCACAAAAAACAGAAGAAATGAAAAATTTCTAATCGTTGTCATTCTGTGGGGCTCAGTCTGCTTCTACCTTTGCTGCACATGCTGGAAATACGCACATTGGAAGATCGTACCAATAATTAACACTATCATGTACTAGATTTTCAACACTCAACTGAATGAAGCTGGGTCTAGTGGGATGCTTGAAAACTTCAAGTCTTTTGATCAAACATTTGCGATAGATATCATCTGTCCATAAACTTATAAGAACCCATTAGATTCTATCCTCAGCCACAGACAGGTTCAAACCTCATTGTGCCAAGACGTCCCTGCAGCTATTGATATACTCAGGTGCCATCCTATGTGTTCTGAATTTAAGTGCTAGAATTTCCCTGCTAAAACCGCTCGGGAGAGAAAGGAGCCGGACAACATTCCAATCACTTGTATCTCTATCGACCTTCTGGCATTGTTATGGTGATGAGATTGTCTGTATGGAGTTCTCTCGGTGAAGTTGCACCTGAGTTTGTTGGACTTCTTTCCATGAAGAAACCGGGCGGTTTAGGGTGTGGCAATATTGCTTCTTCATTTGCTAACATGAAAACCACGGAAGACATTGATGGCCTATCACCAGGAAATTTTTGGACACATAACAAACCCACATGTATGCATCTCTCTACTTGAGATATAATGGAGGAGTCAGCTAAAGAATCATCCAGAAGCTCCGATGCCCTGCGTTCATTCCAAAGCAGCCATGCCTGGAACAAAGTAGCTGATCAACAAATTGCTCGATCGCCCATGACAATAGAATTGAAATGCAATCTCAGATTACCAGCTTATCAAAGTAAATTTTATATTTCAGGCAGCACTACTGGCTACCCGCTTTAACTTACATGTCCAAGAAGGTTGTGGTGGTGGCTTGGATGGTAGAATCCTCTGTTCCTTTTCCCACTAACTATCTCCAATAAGAGCACTCCAAAGCTAAACACATCAGATTTAACAGAGAATTTTCCATCAAAGGCATACTCTGGGGACATGTATCCACTGCATTAAGAAAATCATATCTCAATTAGCCCATCTATTTGATCTTATTAACTTTTGAACACATGAACTAAGATAATCAACTTACTAAGTTCCGATTATTCTTCTTGTTCTTGCTTCTTTTGCATCACCTCCAAAAATTCTTGCTAATCCGAAATCGGAAATTTTGGGATTTAGGTTGGCATCCAGTAAAATGTTGCTTGTTTTAAGGTCTCTATGAACGACTTGTAGCTTTGAATCTTGGTGGAGATAAAGGATTCCGCGTCCAATTCCAATAATAATCTCAAAGCGCCTATCCCATGCCAACGAGAAGCGTTTGTCGTGATCTGTGGACATTCAACAACCCCATATAAAATTCAAGTGTTCGATATCTTGCACGGATATATGCACCACATAGTTATAAGACTTATGAGAGGTATCAATCTATAGAAACTAGTCACATGTGAATGGAAAGACCAAGAAGAATTAAGAGGCACGGACCAAAGATAAAGTTATTCAAGCTTTTATTTGGCATGTATTCGTAAATCAACATTCTTTCGTCTCTGTCAATGCAGCAGCCAAGAAGGCTGACGAGATTCCTGTGTTGAAGTTTGGCAATCAAGGCTACTTCATTCCTAAACTCTTCAAGTCCTTGCCCAGAATCCTTCGACAACCTTTTCACTGCTATCTCTTGGTCTGTGGAAAGATTTCCCTGCATAATTGGCTTTCAGAATAGGCCATCTTCTTGTATAAACTTAATTTAATGTCGCATGGATCATGTTACCTTGTAGACTGAACCAAAGCCTCCAGCTCCAATCAAATTTCTTGCAGAGAAATTGTTAGTAGCAGCAGTAATGGTATCAAGATCGAAAAGTGGTAAGTCAATTTCATTCCTCAAGCCTGGCAACAAAATTATTGCCATCAGTAGACCTTAAATAATTGAAAGAAATAAACTGGCTCATTTTGCTGCTACATGCTGTTTTACCTCCTATTTTCATTCCTCTCTTCCAGATTGTAATCCCAAGGGTAATGCCCAGCAATAGCAATCCAGATATGGCTGAAGCTACAGTGGTGATGACCAGCTTTCTCTTCTTGGCGGTATCACGAAAGGAATCTGCAATAGCAAAGGATAATGACTTCAAATATCTTCAATTAATATCCTGTAGCATAAGCTGAGCAACCCAAATTTCTATTTTGGCCTGTTAAAATCAGTACTCGACAAGCTCTAATAAAATGAGAAGTACGTATTTGTGCCTCACATGACATTAGGAGGAAAACACATCAAAGCAATAGCTCAACCAGTTATGAGATTCACGTACCTAATTCTGATGCTGATAGACGTATATGTAGATCTTGCTCATAAGAAGCATCTTCGTAGTCACTAACATCAATTAGTTCAGCGAACCACATGAGGCACCCACTCCCTCCTCCTCTAATATCTGAATTAGCAAAAGCAGTACAGGAACAATTCTTTAAGCACTCAACCTTGCATTCCTCGAGGCTCATGCTCTTGTTCAACGAGTAGTCAACCAGATCAGGTAGCTTCACCCTTGAAAGTTTGAAAAACCCTTCTCCTTTAGAACAATTCACGGGCACCTTCCTCATGCAGCCACCAGAAAAATAAAGCATTTGCCACTCTTCCGGCGACTTGGGTGTGAAACCCTGCAAGCACTCGCATCTCGAGTATCTGTTACTTCTGCAGAAACCATTAGCTCCGCATAAACCGTAGTTGTCACACGGATCACTGGGAATCGTGTACATGACAGTCCAACTAGCACTATCTTTCGGCCTCACAAGTCGTTGTAATGACCCGGACTCATTCAGACTGACTCTGGTGATAATTCCATCATTCAGAGCTTGATAAGCGAAATAGACATCCGTCTGGTTGTCAACCAACATTTGCCTCGAGATGGAATTTGCGGCCACTGAGAGACCGCTGAACTGGACTCCATTCCACACGCCACTACGATATGTCTTTGTCGAACCATTCCTGAGTATTACAATCTGTGGCAGCCCTTGATCGGTTAATGTACTGGTGTAGTCGCTAGGGGAAGGGTCATCCACGCTTTTCCACGCGGTCAGATACCATTTAAACCCGGTTCTCAAGTTCAACCCCAGTTTCATATCGGCCAAAAGCGTGTTGCACGGGTAATCAAAGCTTTGCCACGAATAGGCGTCACTGGGATTTGAACTGATGTTATCCCAAAGAACAAGGTTTCCAGACTCCAGGAGCCGTGCAACAGGATTGGTTAGAACCCCAGACGAATTTGAAGACCAAACAACACTCTTCGATTGGTTCAGAAGAACTAGATTCCCCTCATGGCCAAACGTGAGAACACCACTCAAATCAGCTAGTGGGTTGTCTCTATTAGCTACCCAAACTACTGTTTCAGGAGTGATCTTGTACCATATCCCCAAGTACCTGTTCTCGGAACTTCTAGGAGAGAAGAAGCCAAGCTCAAAGCTTTGGCCTGAAGAAACCAATGTCTCTCCATCTTTCATAGACTGGCCGGAACTCAAGGAGTCAGCTCCATAAGACAAGCCCCCCACAAATGACACAAAGATGATAGAACAGTAAAAGCAGGTAGAGAAAGGAGCTATTTGCATTTTGTTGAAGCCTCCCACCTATCTTCTCCTGCTTTTCCTCGTAATTTGTACATTAAGCCAGAGGAGGAAGATGGGTGTATAATCCAAGCCGAACGCTGGCACAGATCAAGAAGACTGAAATGTCAAACTGAGGTTCTCGGAATTATGTAATAGTGGGGGTTTGACCTAGTCAAAAAACAAAGTTGACAGCGAAAAAAACAAAGGCGGCCACTACCTCAAGAGACCGAGACATGAAAAGGAAAGGGAAGTCGCGAGTTTAGAGGAAAAAGAGAGGAAGGAAGGGAAAAAAAAGAGAGAAGAAAATTCTTTCGGACAAGCCGGATTGACTACGTTTTGCAGCGTCTCGTAAGTATTCAAGCCCGTAATTCATATAATCTGTATAAATTTCAGAGTTAGGCCATATTTTCGAAGATATATGAATTTTTAACTGTGAAATTCGATTGAGCAGCTGTCAAGCCGTGAATATATATGAAAATGATAATTTAGAAGGTTGTGGAGTTATAGGATTTGATAGAAATTGATTCCGGTGTACAGTTTCACTAGACAAAATTTTTGAAGTTTTGCGATTAAGTTCTGCATGGCGGATAACTTTGAATATCCGTTTCAGACAAGAGTTTTGTTGATGCATGAGAGTTGTTTTGTTAACAAATAAGCTTGGTTTAACCGGTAGTTAAGATAGCGTTTTACTCGATTTTGACGATGTTTCTCGCTTAATTGATGGGATTGCAAGTTCGATAATTCGAGTAACTTTCGTAGTTTGATTGTAGGCGTGTCAAAGTGAGTGGTGCTTATCTCTTCTTCGAGTTTTCGAAAGTGTTATAATATGAGTTATTAAATGGCATTTTATTGCATAAATATCTAGATCGATCATTTACTACTATTTGATTATTTGTAAATAATTTTAGATACGTATTATGAAAGATATTGTGAAAGTTTATATATATATTGCTTTAGGAATCTGGATTATAAAATGAGTTCTGAAATGATTTCAGAAATGTTTTACGAAAAACATTTCTAGCAAATGAGTTGAGTTGCGAAAGGTTATATGTTTGATTCGTGAAATGTTTATGGCTTATGAGATCGAGTCTGGATAAGATTTCTCATATTGGAGATGGTTTGATGCTTGATATCTCTGTGAACCCGATTAGCAGTTTTCGGCTATGCATACTGGTTTGAGGATGTCCTTTGTGGCCAAGTCAGACCTTGTCAAGGGGAAATCTTGGTCGCCTTGTCAACAGATGTTGTGTCGTGACCGTGAATTGATATTGAGCAATAGATTTGTTGATGAAATAGACCATTGACGTGTATTTTATTATAATATTGATCAATGGATTGGATCATTGATGTTTGTTATGATATTATGGGTTTAATGAATGTTTCTGATATTTATATGATTGTGTTAAAGCAATATAAGTCATTCTGATCTTGTATGTGTATTATATACTGGACCTGAGATATCGAGTTATGGTATTGTTTTGCAAAAGTGCATAGTAGATACTTGATTTGCTTAAAAGAGATGTACTACTTACTCACTGAGCCATGATTGCTCATTACATTCGTCTTAAGTGCTTCACGTGCCTCAGTTAGCGGCCAATAGAATGTAAGGGTTTGCGTTATCGCGAGGGCATTTTGATAGTGAGATTATTAGGTATGAACTTAGTTAGTTGTATATTTTTGAGGTGTATATGATTGGGATGAATTTGTTGAGTTTAGTTGTTGGTTAGAGATGTACATATTCTTTTTTTGGATTATAGAAAATTTAATATTATAACTAGAGGTGTTAAGATGGGTCACTAACCCATTTATTAACTTAGGTTTAGTGGGCTCATGTTGAATATGAGTCACTTAAAATTTTAAAATGGGTCAAAATGAGTTTGAAACACTAAAGCCTAGGTTTACATGGGTTTGCAACAAACTTATGTTCAACCCATATAGACCCATTTAACTAATTAACTTTTTTTTGGGGCAAATATAATTTATTAACTTGAACTACCAGTCACCGGTTTCCACCCACGATCGCTGCTCGCTGCTCACCGCCGGTCTTCGATGGTTGCCGATCGTTGCCACTATCGATCTTTGGTGTCACGGGTTGTCAATCATTGCCCTCTCTGCTTGTTGCCGATCATCGGTCACCACCGTCTCCAGTCATCAATTGTCGCTGGCCACTGGTCATTGTCGGTCGCCAATCGCCTATCTCCACCATAGCTAGCCGCTGATCGGCCCCTCACCGGATTTAGTAGAAAAAAAAAAGAAAGAGAAAGAAAAAAGAAAATATAAAAAAAAATTCAAAAACTGAAAAAAAATTATAAAAATGGTAAACTAGCATAAATTTTTTAAAAAAATCATAAGAAACAAGTTTTTATATATTGAATTAAATATGAAAATATTTTAGTAATACTGGTAGGTCAGGTATGCATTGGGTCAGGTACGGGTCGAGAAATTTGCATTGTACTAAATGATTCCTAAACGGGTTAAATGGGTCAATTTAGATTGGATCATTTATGATCCGACTCATCCATTTGATAGGTCTAATTATAACAAATCGGTTTAATATATATATATAAAACAAACCGGTCAATTGATAACATGTTGATTATGATTGAGATACGACCCTATTCTTATCGAATTCAGGACGTGACAAATGATGTATTGAGTTTGAACCGTCAATGGAATCGATACACGTTGGCAGATTTTGATTGGGGTGACCTTTTACGGATCATAATCTTGAATTATAATTGATATACAGACCCAACAAGATACGTTGGGGTGTGTTCTTTTGTCCAAGTTTGACCGGATGACCAAGAAGTGGATCAAAACTTTGCCATGTATAGTCATCAGAATTCAGATTAGTATTCTCTCTAAGAACAAGATTTCCAGTGTCTAAGAGCTGGGCAACCGGATTTTTCACAACCCTGGACAAATTTGAAGACCAGATGACGTTCTTTGAATGGTTGACAAGAACTAGATCTCCGTCATGGCCAAACGTGAGAACTCCATGGGAATCCGTGAGTGGCTTGTCCTTGTTGGCAACCCAAACTACTGTTTCCGGAGCGATCTTGTACCATATGCCCAAGTACCTGTTCTTCGAGTTGCCAGGAGAGAAGAAACCAAGCTCAAAGCTTTGGCCAGAAGATATCAATTTCTCTCCATCTTGAATGGACCGTCCCGAACTTAAGGTATCAAATGCAATCGACAAGTTCAGCACAAACATGACAGAAATAGGGTAGAAGAAGAGGTAATAAGGAAGCTTTTGGAATGCCATAAAGCCTTCTGTTTATTCTTTCCGTGTCCTCCCTCTCAATGACAAGTTGTAAACTCAAAGGTTCTCGCCAAGAATATGTAGCTTAAGCCTTCCTGACAGGGTAATTTTTACTTTTATTGCAGAGTCTATCACTAGCTATTCCCAGTGGGATACGATATCAAACGATCGTGGGATGTAGACGACCAAGTTAAGCTGTCAAGTGTGGTTGACTAGGAGACTTCTGATGTCCATTCATTCGAAGCAATAAAGTCATACCCTTGTCCTCACGGCTCAATTACAACCTACTGGACAGAGACAGGGTGACCCTAAAGGACATAGACAGGGTGACAACTAACAAATATTCCACAAGCAGAAATAACCTGTTTTCAAAATATGCAGACTTTTATTTATTTGGTAAAACAACAATATAATTATAAGATCATAGTTTTAGATTCCACAGAAAAGAATATGTACACTTTCCCAAATTAATAAATTAAACCTCAAGTACCGTTACAAACATATATCATGTTAGAAAGTCAAACTAAAAAGTATTATATGAAGCGATGTGAGACGATACTTTAACAGTCCCTCTCATGTGCAAAGCGATTACGAGAGGTATGTGGAAGTTTTTGATCACGAAAGGGATAGCACTGACTCTGATACCATATTAAAAAGTCAAATCCAAAAGCCTAAACTGATAAGTGAGAGGAGACCATATGAATATAAAGAGTGTATATAGGACTAATTGTTAAGCGATCTTCAACATATCGAATTATCTTGGTTCACATCCAAAAATTCAACTACCAAAAGAAGATATTACTCCTAACACGCACATGAAACTTTCTAAAGAATATAAATCATTCCTTTAAACTGTCATCTGCATCTATCGATTTGATCGCTCCTCTGAGGTCAATGGTTTTTTGGAGCTGCATACTTTGGATTTCATACCAATCGCACAAATCAAGAAGTCTCGGACAATGACCGAAATAAATACTCAATGGCATTTCACGGATCTATTTGCAATTCCTCACAAAAATGCACTATTGACCATCCAACATTGTCCACCGTCATTTTTGAAACTTTCTTGGGGAAAGAAGTGGAGATCCTGAAACGAGTACGACGACATCAGAACAGGGACGGCAATCGTGCCACATTCTATTGGATGGTACAGTAAAAGCGAGTTATCATATGATTGTTATGTCATTGATTTTTCTATCACCTTAGATTAACATCCGTAATTTATACGGAATGCTTGAACTCTTGAAAATAATATAATAATTTTATTGTCATCGCTATATACAAACGAGAAATAGTAAAAGTTATTGCAAAAGTTAAAAACTAGGATAACAAATCACTAAAATCTGTTATGTCTTATGACTGCCGCTATAACTTTACCATCATAAATTATCTATCTATTATCTATCTATATATTATTATTTATTATTATTTGTTTTTTTTTTGGGTAAAGTTATATTATTATTTGTTGCTCACTATGGGATTGGAAAAAAATCTTAGGAGTTCACTATTTAAGTTGTCTTTGTAATCAATGAGAATAGTTTTGCTATTTTAAATATTTATTTGGTTCATTGTCAGTGTTAAATATAAGGTACACATTCACCGTTATATGGTTGAAATGTGGAAATGTTCAAGTATCCATGCTCATATACAAGATTTATATGCTCTTTGTGCACTTGTGCTCTCTTTTTACATATTAATTTAAACTTTTCACATGATGTCAATATCGCTTATTTATAAGATTTACATGCTTTCTTACATGAAAAATTGCAAATTTGGATAAGTATGCAAAATCAGAAGGGGAGACAACCACATCTTAATCCAGCTCTCTTACATTTCCAAGAAAGTTGTGTTGGTGACTTAAATGGCTGAACCCTCTGTCTTTTGTTACTTACAATCTCCAATAAAAGCTTTCCAAAGCTAAATATATTAGATCTCATAGAAAACATTCCACAGAGCACATATTATGGGGACATATAGCCGCTCTATTGATAATGATCACTTTTAGTCACCTAATGTAATGTTGAGATTTCAAATCATAGTCCTTTTACAATATATATCCGAATGTTTCGATAAACAAAAATATGTGAAATTTGTATTTGTAACAAATCATACGATTGGGAAATCAAAGTGGAACTGTATTGCTTATAACTAGATACAATTGGTGTGAATTACATAATTTATGTAACGCCCCAGGTATGTCACTGTACACATATTGTCCGCTTTGGGGCCCTCACAGTTTGTTTCTCTGGCCTTTGCCCAGAAAATACGTATGTACATATAGAGAACCCTAAACCTTATAAGCCAGTCCAAGACACTCTCTTGAGGTGATGTGGGATAAGAGAGGCTCCCCCCTTTCCCTGCGCATGTCTGAGGACCGAGGCATGGACGCACCGCCATCCCTCCTCCCCACGCACCGCCACCTAGGCCGTCACACTAACGCGTTTAACACAAGCTTTCGCTGTGCTGAGAACAAAGCCTTGAGGGGATGGGGCAGGTGAATCTTGCAAACCAAAGAGGACAATATTGGGTTGGGGAGAGGGATGGCGATGTGTTCGCGCTTCTGCTCTAGACAACACATTTCACATAAGCTTCCGTTGTGCTGAGAACAAAATCTTGAGGGAGGCCCGTAGCTGGGATGGCGGTGTGTCCGCGCCAGTGTGGGAGGCCCAAAGAGGACAACATTGGGCTGGGTTGAGGGATGGCAGCGCGGCTGCGCCTCTACCCAGACAATGTGTTTCACACAAGCTTTTGCTATGCTGAGAACAAAGCCTTAAGGGGATGGGGTAGGTGAATCCTGCACCTCAAAGAGGACAATATTGGGTTAGGGAGAGGGACGGCGATGCATTCGCGCCTCTGCTCCAAACAACACATTTACTTATAACGCCCCGGATCTACATTGTATAATATTGTTCGTTTTGAACCCACTGATTCCCATGGCTTTAAAACGCGTTATACAGATGTAGAACCCCAAACCTTATAAGTCAGTTTAGGACTCCCGTCTAGGTGATTTGGGACTAGAGAGGCTCTCCCCTTCCTTGCACGTTTGAGGATCGAGGCGCAAATGCACCGCCATCCCCCCTTCTCGCGCACCGCCGCGTGAGCCGTCACACTCTCCACCCCTTACGGGCACAAGCGCCCTCGCTATGGTCTCAGTAGTTAGGAGTCGGCTCTGATACTACCCGTAACACTCTGGGTCTACACTGTGTAATATTGTTCACTTTGGGTCCATTGACCCTCATGACTTTAAAACGCGTTATACAGATATAGAATCTCAAGCCTTATAAACTAGTCCAGGACACCCCCTAGGCGATGTGGGGCTAGAGAGGCTCTCCCCTTTCCTACGCACGTCCAAGGACCGAGGTGCGGACGCACCGTCATCCCTCCTCCCCGCGCACCGGTGCCTAAGCCGTCACAATTTAATACTTGTTGGACATCATTCTCAATCGTTCCTTAACTGACTCAGCATATAATCTGACTCGGCATATTCTCTGTGTCTATAGAAACGTTCTAGTTATTGCATCTCTTGTATTTGTACCCTGCAGGGTGCAACTTCTGAAGATGGAGAAGCCCGGTTGCGAAGAGTGGAGTGGGGAGAGAGGACACGTCTAGAAAATCTGTGGGTAGTTTGTTTGTAAAACAAATTAAGAGGTGCCTTGTCTCATATAAAAAAACTATGAGTATCGGTTACAAATTAAGAGGTGCCTTATTTCATATCGAAAAGATACGAGTGGTGGTTGCAAACAAAAAGGTACCTTGTCCTACAATGAAAAAATATAAGCGCTCGTGGACAGGAATTGACACTTGTCAATGGCGTTTATTTTTTAATTTTTATTATTTCAAATTTATAATTTCTGCCTATTGGCTATAGGGCGTCTTACAATCTTTGAAAACTTGTATCTTTTCAAAAGTTATAAAATTCGGAATTAAAAAAAATTAAAATTTTCCTTTTAAGGAATTATTTCTACAACAATGGAGTCATAGTCAATCAAAGTAATGAATCAAGATATGGTCAAACTTGACCGTTTTAAGGGTAACAAGTTTGCACGATGGAGAGACAATATGATGTTTCTTCTCACTGCCTTGAAGATTTCTTACATTCTAGATCCCAATCTGATGCCTATAGAGGATCTAAAGCCCACCATCGAAGGAGGATAGCTAAGTGCATAAGCCATTGAAAGGGTCAACAAGGTGAAGAAAAAACGTGAAGAGGATGAGTTGCTTTGTCGTGTGTATATTTTGAACACAATTTATGATCGTTTGTATGATTTATTCACCGAGATGATATCTGCCAGAAACATATGAAATGCATTCGAATTCAAGTACAAGATAGAGGAGCAAGGTACCAATAAATATTTGATTGCAAATAATTCCTTAAATTTGTTGGGAAAACTCGATCAATCAGGAGAAAATAGAATCATACTTTGAGATGTAAATACACTGTTTTTAAGGAATTATTTACCAAAATCCTTCAAGATACAACAAAGTCTTAAGTAAGAGCACTAGAGAGCAATTCTAGTATTTTTTTTAGGAACTCTCAAAAGGGAAACAAATAAAAATGATGGTTGTATTACTTCTTTTTTTTGTCGAACTGTGTTATTACTTTCACTTCTCAATTTTCCTTTTTTTTTTTAAATATAGCCATTACTTTCAATTGTTTCCCTTTTGAGAGTTCTTAGAGAAATACCAAAATTTCTATATGGTATTCTTTTTTGAGACTTTGATGTATCTGGGAAAATTTTTGTTAGTAACCATTAGTAACGCGTTGTGGAGCAAATAATTCCTTAAATACAATGTATTCATGCCTCAAAGCCTTATTTCATTTTTTCCTGATTAATCAAGTTTTCCCAACAAAATCCAATAAGGACAGTGCTCCTAAAAATGGAAACTTTTACTTTTCGCGGCTTCTGTTTTGTGTTTCTCAAGTAGCAAGCACGAAAATACCATCAGTCATGGAAGGAGCAAGACACCGATGTTGACTCAGTCCGATAAGGTGCACATGGATAGAAAAACCATCGGATTATAACAAGTCTACACAGAATCAAGCATATGAATGAAGTACAGACACACCATGATCTACTGATCTGAACTGAAATCTCCAGCTAATTGACCTTTCCTAGATTGAAATGTTTTGCTCATTTTTCCTTACCAAAAAAAAAAAAATTTTTTTTGCTCATTAAGGTGACAATGATTTCCACATTCCAATGGAGTTAACAAATTCTACCCGAAAATTGATAGTGTATAGAGGAGGATGCCGGCATGAAAATCCAACACGCTTGTTCATTGTTCTAGGCCATACTAAAAGCACAAGAAGCCGAGCAGCGTACATAAAATTCAGGAGCGTCAACTTCACAAGACCTGTAGTTATCACAAGAAAGTCCCCACTAATGTTTGAATCAGAGGGCATGATACAAATATAGGGTCCACATTACATTGCTCCACCATTCCTTTCATATCAAAGAGAGTCATAGTTTTGGAGTCCACTGTAAAGCTAGATCCCAGAAGTCTCATGTCACCGCTAAAAGTTGCGTGCAAATATTCCTCATCTATCTTCGGGACAAAATTCTATTGATTTCTTATACCCCTGGCATATGTTAGCCATGGCCCCCTGCTCATTGCCCATCTTAATCAGACAAATATCTGATTCATGAGATATTTTGTTGGCCTCATCAGCTATATAAAGTGCTAGTTAAAATCTAAGTAGACGGTCTAAATATGAAGTTACTAGCGAAGAGTCACTCGTGCCATGCGCGGACTAGAAAACAACTTCCATATTTATCAATTAGTACGAACATGTTATTGTAAACACTCGTTTTCTTTGCTATGCAAATTCTCTTTGCGGGATAAATGTAAGAAAAGGTTCTGGTCAAACTTTCTCTTATGTGTGAGATTTACTATTTAGAAGGAAAAGTGCATGTGCCCGTGCCAAGCAAGCTAAGTTCTAGGAGATGGACAGGAATGGATTGTGATCACCACTGGCAAGAGGTCAGAATTTTTCAGTTGACTCGACTTGTCAACTAACATTCCCTGCAAGTTTCGAATGGTAGAGATCCTTTCAAGGTCACGTGGACCACATTTCTTGCTTTTAGGACCTGTCAGTCGAAAGCATCTTCTTCTTTATTTGGCCTTTCGCTTGATGATTAGCTCATACCTGAATACGCATTCATGTCTGAACTATGCATCGTGAATGACTGTATTGAGTACATTTTTTTTTTGAACAAGCGAGTACATTCACTGTGCGCAGATGGGCTTTGGCTGAGTTGTGATGTGAAATTGTGCATACCTTAGCATTTAAAATTGAATACGAGCATAGTTGGAGAATATGTCAAATTATATCTCGAGTTTAAATCCGTGCACGAAACCCAATCCAGTTGGAAGATGTAGATCAATTTGTTAATCCGAATAGGTAAAAAAAGAATAAATTTCAAGAAATCCACTTTCCTATTTGACTTAGAATTTCTCCACTTGTCTAGCGAAGGAGCACACATATTTTGGATCTTCCGTTTCTATGGTCAGAGTACTTTTGCGTATTTGTTTATTATTGTGAGAGATATTCATCCAAGTTTGACCCAGAGAGTGGACTCTTTCAAAACTATTAGGAGAACCCTTTAAAAGACAATAATACACACACACACACACATAATATCTGGTTTTCTATAAGAAGTAAGCCGCCACATGAAAATCAAAAGAAAGAACATGCAGGACGTTCTTGCTTCAGCCAATGATTTGTTGTGAGTTTTATATTCAATTGAATACTATGAATTTTGGCTTATTCTAAGGTATGAAAAGCACTTGAACGTGTGAACGCCTGTAATTCTGATTTTTCAATTATTATTAGATTATTTATCGCTCGCACTCATTGTAAAGGACGCTTGGACTGAATCATGTACATTTCTAGTGTTTTTTTTTAATTATTTCTCTTTTTTTTTGGGATTTTCATACTGATTTAATTGTAAGATCCGATATTTTCCGTATTAATGATACAATAGATAGAAATCAAAGCGATCCCCACCTCGGGCTTTCACTTGTCAATTGAGTCTGAACTGATAGCCTGCAAAATTGAAAATTTTGGGACAACTTGTCCGGGTCAAAATCTATGGAAACGTGAGAAACTTCTCAAAACTCAAAAGTCACCGTGGGGGCCTTCTGCTGACCATCATAGCGGTCATAAGACCATACCTACATTTGACCCTTTTGTAGTTTTTTTTGCTTGTTTTTGTTCCATCAACTATTTACATTTGACAAATTTGTGGTCCGTTTGGTAACGTTTCTATTTTCGGAAATAATTTTTAGGACTCAATTGGCAGGCTTAGGACAGAATTGATGCAAGTGCAGTAGATTTAGAATTTTTTTTGTACTTTCCCCATATGATATAGATAAAAATTAACCGATATGGACATCACTTTGGAAAAATTTGATCTACGTCACACTACAACGTTGTTCGATGGTCACTTTAACTGAATTTGGTCAGATTTGGTGTTAGAGGGATTTAATTAGAAATTTGTAAAGTAGGACTCATATAAATGTAGACTTAGAATAGAAAAAAATGTGCAAGTACGTAAGGTATTTGTGTTCCTAGTTGACTACATCTGACTTGCCCCCGATAATCAAGACCGTTGAATTGGACGAAGCTCCCTTAAGATCCATCATATTCAATGTTCTGGAAGCAAATTCACACTTATCTAATGCATTTGATCCCCAAGTTAACTTCATGAAATTTTCTCACAAAATGCAAGCTAAACTGCTAGAGTAGAGAAGAGAGTTGGAGGACTTTTAATGCGGACATCTTAAATGAGAAAATCTCAGGAAGATCGGTGACGTACCATAGTAGTGAAATGTGAAACCTTCCTAATCCAGGACCTCTTCCTCGTTTGGTTAATCATCTGAATAATGCGGTCCCCAAAAAAGAATCGTCTAATAAATTTAGTAATTAGCTGCTGATCAAATGGGCTTCAAGGAATTCATCAAAATCTTTATCATTTAAAAAAAGGTAGAAAAAGATCATCCAACCTCAAGTTCTTAAACATAGGTCAGATTCGCAAGAAGACTAGGGAGGAGGTTTCAAGATTCTGCCACTGCATTTCATTTAGATTCAGGATTTGACGTAAGGTTCGCAGGTTCATGACTAAAAGGCAAGAATCTCTAGTTTATTTACCTGGAGGTGAAATTGGAGCTTCAACTCTTACTTTGTCGTCGTTAAAATTTTATTTTGATGAGGTTTTTCACTGTTCAACGTCAATACGCACAGTGCACTGAATATAATTACCACCAAGGCACCAAATTAGGAGTTACCACCCCTAAGTGAAAGTATCTAGGAGAAGCTGTTGCTAGGACGATGTTCGGATTCCCCCGATGTTTTGTCCCTAGGGACTTCAAGAAAGACTAGACCAGCAAAAGGCAACGACAGAGCGTGACAACGTTAGGCTTTCCCAAAGAGACATCCTTGAGCCTTCAGGTCAGTGAACGACAATACAGAACTCCCAAGATGACTAACTAGGATTTACCTCTCTCTCTCTCTCTCCCCACTCGCAACTCTCCCAATTCTTCCCGATCTCTCTTTCTTCTCTGTATTGAGATTGATTGTTCTTTACTGTGAATCTTTTTTTGGTTTTCGTGACCAGAAAGAGCGAGCACAACCCGAGATCGAGACGTCCTGATAGCCAGGAAGCCGTCGGATCCACACCCCAAGTCTGAACAAGTGAGGGTGTCTCGCTTTTGCTGTTTATTTTTTGACCTCCCTGAAGTTGCCGATGGGCATAGCTTCCCTTCTTAGGACTGGTTGAACTTCCGGGTCATCTGCTTATCTCATTGTATCCGGTGGTCCTGAAGAATGCAGAAGTAATCGGTCAGATTTTGTGCTCGTATCCTGCATGCTGTTACCACATTAGTGTTTAGGGTGCTTTTTATCTAGGATTTTTGTTCGATCATGAAGAAGGGCGAGATTGGTCGTTCCTCTTTCAGTGCTTTCAGAAAAATGGCAAAATGCTCTAGGAGTGATTGAACTTGTGAAATGGAGCCTGATGATGGTTAGAGCTCGGCATGATGTGCATTTCTGCAGCTGATTTCCTCGGAATTTGCTTTCTAGGATTCTGAAAGGAGCCAGTAAATGGGCATCATGTGGTTTTACTCGAATTAAAAAGCTTTGACTGCTCAGTTTTTCTTTGGCTGTTCCAGGATAGTTTTGCAAAGTCCCAAGGTAAATGCCCAGGAAAAATGATGATGTTGCTTTCACTAGGACCAGAACTTCAGTTCTCGACATCCCCATCTTTCCCCGCATCACATTGGGCAAGGTATCCTGCATTTAAGACTTTACTTCTCAAACATTTTATGTCGAAGAATTTGCAGGCATCGGTCTAACTATCCTAGCTTGACCACTGGGGTGCAGTGTCCAGGAAAGGTGTTTCTCTTTTTTGTGTTTTCTGGACTCAATCGGAGTTGCTTCATTTTATTATTGATTTGGTAATGCTGATACCTAGTACAAGAAGTTTGTCAACTCGATTGGGTACACGGCAAAAGTTCACGGCGGCTCTGAGTTTTTTCCTTTGGAGTTACATATCTTGCCTTTTAATTTGTTCAGTGTATTTCCAGTCTGAACTTGTCATCTAGTTGTATCAAATGAGGTTATCATTATATCAACTGGAAGTGCATATATTGATACCTTCTATTAACTGATTATAAACTTTCACAATGCATGATCAGGTGCCATCAACTTACCATAGGGAGACAAAAAGATCAGTAATTTCACCTTCCTTCAGGTCACAGTACTTCAGTAACTATCATCTGACTGCCTCAAAGAACACTTTATTTTCAGACGGAAGAGACTTGTTATTGATTACTTATATCACTATGATCATGTTGGGGGGAAATCTCCTGCCATGGAGTTGCTAGCTGAAATCCCTAGCTTCCTGAAGACTGTGGTACGGTCTAATGTTTGAATGAGAGAAGTCCTGGGAGGAAAATGAGATTTTTCTCTTCTCCATTCCTTCCGTGCAGCATCTTCCCATGCCATTCTTCAAGATGCCGTTCTATCTGAGAAAGAAATGGATGACAGTTCACCTTAGGATATGATGACTAATACAGTGCTGCTGGATTGGGGTTATTTCTATTCGACTTATTTGACATTTCATATACTAAGTCATACGTCATCACTTTCATGCAAATTATCTTGCTAGAAAAACAAAAGGAGGCAGTTGACAGTCCAGAATGCTTTTCTAAATGCTTTGAGAGCAACACAACCACCCTGTGAGATCTCTAACAGTTAACAAACAGAGCCTAGTATTGAAAATGTAGTTCAGTGCGTTACTAGCAATGCCTAGCTGTGATTTTGCAAGGCAGGAAGAGGAAAGAGTAATTTCATCGAGGAATAACCCAGGGACAGGACTGGATATTAGTATTTAGGATCATTGCTCCACTTATTTGGAGCAGCGGGATCGAGAATCGCGGCCTATCTGGTAAATTTCATTAAGGTCGGGGACTGTTTTTGCATGACATAGTACCGTATAATTTCCACATTATGCTGATGGCATGTGTATAAGCTTGACTCAAAATCAAGAAGACGATACTGTGGATGTAAACAATTACCACCATTACCCTAACAATGGCAGAAATCGAAGAAACTGAGAGAAGAAATCGCAGGCCTATCATATTCGTAAGTTTTTAGAGTCTCGTTTTACGTTTCTTAGCTAGATCATGCTTTGGTGACCAAGATCAAAGTTTAATAGTTTTCCCACAGCTGATCATATCCTTTCATCATAGATCTTACTGTAAGTATACATCGTGAGAGGAAATGGTTCCCAAGGGGCTTTCGGTCAGGATTCACCCAGAAAACAAAATGATTCTGGTAAACTGTGTAGATCTTCACATTTTCCCCTCCGCTATATTTTTCAAATGCTTCTGTAAAGTTTCTGAAACTAATCTTCCAATGTTTCCCAAAATGTTTAAAGAAAACCGCATGCCCAAGGAAGTCATTACCCAACGAGAAGTCCCAGAGCTCAGGACTCGATTCACAAGACACATCTCTAGACAATGATCGAAGCAAAAGCTTTATGGTTTTAGATACCAATCCCCCCTGCACACCCGAGCAGCCTCCAAGTTGAGCGACAAGGTCGGTCCAGATACCACACCTGGGACGAGACTCTCAAACTCAATATCTGCCATTGATTGCGGATTGGCAACAAGAAACAGCAGTCTGTTCATCAATTTAGCTCCTCAAACCTTTTTGTCTCAAGCATGAAACTTGCACATGCAGCGTAAGTCCAGGAAACAAAATCAATTTACCGGGCCCTATGCTCTTATTCCACAAGCTAATCCCCGGTTACCATGGTGTTCACCACAACACAAATAAAAGAAGAAATGGAAAATTCCTAATTGTTATCATTCCGTGGGGTCAGTCGCTTCCATCTTTGTTGCGCATGCTGGAAATACGCACATAGGGAGATCATACAATGGTTAACACTATCATGTACTAGATTTTCAACACTCAGCTGAATGAAACCGGGCCTAGTGGGACACTTGACAAAGTCTAGTCTTTTGATCAAACATTTGCCATAGATATCATCTGTCCATAAACTTATAAGAACCCATTAGATACTTTCCTTAGCCACAGACAGGTACAAACCTCATCGTGCCAAGACGTCCGTGTTAATTTGATATCGTCAGGTGTCATCCTTTGCGTTCTGAATTTAAGTGCCAGAATTTCCCTCCTAACCAGAGGACAAGAATGGGTTTCTGTACGACACCCTTCTCAAGAGCATTAAGTACAAGTTGGCTGCTGAGATGACTTCTGCGACCGTCAACATTGCGGATGCCATTAAAGCTAGCATCATGCGCTATATTTCAAGAGAAATAGCCTCTAGTCTGCTCCAAACCAAGAGCACCTCCCATAGTAGATTATACTTACTCTAAGTAAATCATCTAAATCATATCCAGATCAATCCATTACACGATTCATTCAAATGTGGGTGAGAGAACTAGAAAGACCAAAGTTTAATGAGGTAGAAATAAGGGATAATACAAACCGAGAAATCCAGAAACAAGACATAGTTATTGTAGATTGGAAAAGAAGGCATCAAATTAAGCATATGTCATCACAAGATTCAGAGGTCCTCTAAACATCAATTGAGCAGGATGATGTAGCAATGGCGATAAGTTTGATGTACACTGCCGTCAAAAGACGATTCATCCCCAACGGGATCCTCTATGGCTTCATCAGTCTGGGGCCAGAACTATTAACTTCTATTAGTCACTTGCTAAAGTTGAGAACAGGCAACAAAAAATAGAAATACTGGACGAGGTAAAACAGAAGAGGCAACTAAAAGAAAAGGTAAAAAGCATTTAACATGCTCTCTTAAACAATCCCAACCAATAAAGTAGAACTTCCCAATCAAATTTTACTTTTACTAGGCTTTAGCATCTTTCCAACAAGGGTGTCAAGATCAATTTCAATTTTTTTGCATGAGAATTCTGCAGCCACTAATTATTTGTTATCTCTATGTAGTGATCGTTTTGTGACCACAAAAACTGATTACTTATAATAGAGGGATTTGTATGTCAGATATGCAAAAATTTTGTATACTCAGAATGGATTTTTTTGGAAAGTCGGTGTGAGAAACGTCTTTTAAATATACAAAGAGTGCCATGGCCAGAGAAAAAGAAACAAGAGCAAGGACTATTGCCATTGTTATTCATTCAGAGTCAAGGGAGTATTTTTTTTCTTTCTAATTTTTGAACATCGCCGAAACAACTAAGGTTTAATAATAACACGACCATTATGCTACACTTTCAAGCTGTAGTAGAATTCATTTATCAGTGTGTAGCACAGGCATAATTGCTAGTTTCTAAGCAGTTATGTGGACACTTGCTATAAAAAGTTAGGAAAAAAATGAACTTCCCATACTGCGGGAGAACCGATCCTTAGAAGGGACCCAGGGAGATGGAAAGGATAAAAGAAGAAGTAAAATTGGTGGCTGACTTACCAAGAAACTTGATGAAGTGTTCAAGTGAAGAACGGGCAAGGAGATGATCCCACTCCAGCGACTCCTACGTCAGCTGATTTATCTGAATCTCTCGAAGAGAAGGGGGAGGAGAAGGGAGCCCATTGTCAAGCAGGGGCAGCTGCAGAGGAATCCTCTTCAGTTTCGGACAATTGTCTATAGAAATACACCGGATAGAATCGCTACTCATGGTCCCATCACATATGCTCTTCAGTTCCAGAAGATTCCATAGACCCAGGTTCATTAACTTTGGGAAGGAACAATGCGTCATTTTGGCAACGGCGCCTATTATCACCTCTATGCACTTGCAGTCTTTGATTGATATCTCTTGGAGGAAAGGCAGGTGGAGCAACATGTCTTGCATCAGCAGCACCCTCTTCATGTTGTTGCATCCATTTATTTCAAGATATGTAAGGCGACAAGTGGCTCCACTTGACAATGGCTCACGTATTATCTCCTCTAATTTCTCACAACTATTTGTTATAATCTCCTCTAGATTTGGAAGGCGAGCGGTCAGCCACTCCCATTCCATCACTCTCTTCATTTTATGACACCCGGACAATTCCAATGATTGCACACTTTCCGGAAGCAGAGCGCAGCCATCACCACTTGTTCTGTCTACACTTGCAGCGATATGGTTGCCACTATCGATGAGTATACTCCTCTCAGTCTCGCTCCCACACCAAAGGCTGCAATCGTCCGGTGCACCCATTGCGAGCCTGTGCTGTCGTGAACTATTTCGCTCGAGAGACCCCATGCAAGCATTGAACGTTTCCACATTGGAACAGAACAATGAAGTGCCTCCACCTTTGGCAATTTTACCTCTTCTCCTGCCCTCAGCTTTTTAATCACGAGATATTGCAGGTTCACCAGCTTCCCCAACACTCCCTCCGGTAATGTCTCGATCTCTGTGCCATCTAGGGCGAGGTACCTCAGGTTTACCAACTTCTCCATGCCCTTTGGCACTTCTTCAAGACTTTCACATGCTTCGAGGTCCAATTTTCTTAGGTATCCCAACTTTCCTACATAAGGAATAAAACGTAATGCCGAACAACTTTTCAGTAACGGTACTTCCAAGCTCTCCAACTGAGAGATGGAGTCCAGTAATTCCGTGATTCTGGTGCCGCTGAGATCTAGAACCATCAGCCCCTTTAGATGTTTGAAGAAAGATTCATGGATGACTCCCAAGTTGAAATTGTCATTCAAAGACAAACTCGTCAGTCTAGGGCAATTTGGTGATATGCCATATGGGATTTCTTCTATTTTGTTGCCTCGTAAAAAAACTTGCTCTGGACAATCAGTCCAAAATACTTCCTCTGGTATTTCTTTCAATCCCATATAGGACTTAACCATGTGAGATGGGCTCGGCACTATATTTAATGCCATGCCCCTTGTCAAAGGGTGTAGATACCGATGCCCTTTTTCTGGATCCAACGGGCAGGCCCCTCCTATTTTATCCAATATGGTGTTACCCCGATCCTGCAGTCCTTGCCTAGTGCCAATTCCACCTAACTAACCCTCATCTATGAAAGACTCTATCAAATACTCTCTATCAGCTTTTGAAAGGAGTTGTCCAGAAAAAAGTATTAAATGCAGGAAACATTGTTGCACTTGATCATTACCCAAGTTCAAGTAACTGAGCTGCAGTCTCTTGAGCACGTCAAGCTCCATCCTGGAGTCTTCTAATTTTCCCAACATGCCTCTCCATTCATGCACTTTCTCTACTCCTCTCATGCATGTTGCAATCTCAATGATCCCAAGTGGCAGACCATAACACCTATCAAGAAGAGACCTTGCAATTTGGTCGACTTCCCAAGAGAGTTTTCCTGCAAAGCAAAACGTCTTTGAAAATAACCTTCAAGAATCTTCCATATCTAGAAGTTCTATCTTGATTTGCTTTTGACTGAGCATCATACGACACACATCTAGCGATCGAGTTGTTACCATCAACTTTAGTTTGACTGTGTCAACCGGAATTCCCACATCCTTAACTTCAAAATGCATCCAAAGGCCATCTTAAATTAGGATGGATCTATTCTTCACATTCCGATGTCCATACAATAGGCCCGCAATTCTCTACATGTCCTTCCCATTTGAGAGATTGTCTAGTCCGACTGCATTGACAATCTCTTCTTGTAGTGCATAAACACTAAAATCCTGAGGTACATCAACCTAGAGTACATCCAACGCATGATCCTCAAGGAGTCTATTATAGACATGCCTCAAAATGGCCGTCTTGCCCACTCCACCCATACCATAAACACCAATTATGGAAACATTGTCCTGCATTAAATAGGAAAAAATCTCATTCACCTTCCGACGAGTTTCTTTGCCTACTAATTCTTCTATTGTCACCGAGGGAGTTGTTTTACTGCATCTAACAAGTGCAGTTGCCTCTTGTCAAAGTCTGCCTGGAACTAGAAGAATCTCTTCAACTTCTTTGCTCAACCTTTCCACCTCTCCTACTTTCTCCGGTGGAAAAGATATTCCTTCTCTAATTGCCTGCGCTACACTCCAATATTCTTCTCCTATCCTCCTCCATTTTGAATTTAGCTTGTTCATGTCCGCTCGGCGACTACAGATGAGTTCTCCCAGCTTTCTTTTGAGAGATGCCATATTTGTGTTGGCAACCCTATGGATGCCTGGTTGACTCCTAGCCGGTGCAACATGCGTTCTCGCACCTCAACTCAAGTATAAGTGAAAATTCACTATTAGATACTTCTTAGATATATTTTATAGATATGTTACACTCACAGAAATAAATAAAATGTAACTTTGTATTCACTTTTTCAAACAAAAATATTATATACAACATATCATACGATAATTAATATGTTATGTAGGCATTCATGTCACAATAGTGAAATATTAATGACCCCATATCATTTTTTTTTTTGGTAAAGGTAAGAGTATATATAACTTTTCAAACACCAAATATAACCTAACGCCCAAACCACCACCTGACCCTATTAGGACAAAATGATGTCCACACAAGGTCAAAAAAGGTTCAGCAGGATCTAAACAGCAATGATTGGAGGTGAAGGCCCATGTCCTCGAACAAAGCTCCGTAGGTTCCCTGGAACAGCAATCCGAAAGAAATGGGTAGGAATTAAAATGACCCCATATCATGAGCTCTCCATTGGAGAAAAAAAACTGATTTAAAATTAAAATGGATAGGAATTATCTTCGATAAATAATTTAATCATATATAAGCCAATGCTCATGTAGGAGAACAGAGGGGATAGGGAGAGCCATGGCTTTTCAAGATTTGAATGCAACACTTCAAAACACTTGTCTTTTCATTTTCAAAGATCTAGTGATTACCAATGACCGACTCTTAAAACTCCTCTATTCCTGTTAATTGCTGACTATTTTCTGTTTCTCTATAACTAATAGAAATCTGAGCATCCTACCTACATTCCTATTCTTAATTGAAGATTAGAAGACAAATCAAGCATCCTGCCCGAGCTTCAACTTATGACAAATTTAGAGATGCACACATACCATGTGGAACCTCTATACTGGGTTCTCCCTCTTCGGCATTCAGTGGGCGTTGCATGTTGGTTAAAGCAGAAAGATACTGATTGGGCAAATTCGTCTCAGGCAATGGAAGAAAGGCTGATGAACCTGCACCTATTCACAATTTGGAAATACTTTTGGTAATTTGTTAAATAAAACATGGACGAAATATGAAACAATGTTCCTAATTTTTGGTACATGAGATTGAAATTGACTGATGCTTTTATGTATACAGATATAACTATCCATCTCCCAAGTCAGCCCGCTTGCAAACGAAGTTCACTGATCAAGTGGACTTATTTACAATCAGCAAGTTGTGCGAGTCTATTGTTTGCCACAATCTTTGCATGGGACAGTAATTAAACTTAGATTTAAAGCTTTATGTTATAGAAACACATATACACCTCCCTCCCTCCCGCCCTCTAACAAGCAGCAATTTGTGTGCGTTTATGGTTTGCCTCGATCTCTGCAACTGATAGGCTGCATTTAAATCGAATCGAAAAGTTGTTATACTTTGATTTAGAGCTTCGCGTGATAGCAATACACAAATATACCTCTCCCTCCCTCCCTCCCTCCCTCCCTCCCTCTCGCTCGTCCAGTTACAGCATTATTTCATGGCCCGGGCTCAGCTGCAACCCCGAGTTCTTCAATTTGCTCGATTTCTTCTAACGTCAATCAATTCTAAGGATGGACGGTAAACTATCCAGTGTGCACGCATCAAGTATGGCTTGACCAAGTATGGCCTCCCAAAGCCTAGTTGGAGTTCGAGAACAATTGAAGTGGAAGCCATTGGTCAAGCCAATTATGTAACTTATTGTTGCTAAACCCAATAGAAGTCTTCGCTCTTTTGCTCACCGGAAACATTACGTCATCTTATGTGATAGAGAACGCCCTTCCGCAGAAAGCCTCCAGAAACAAGACCAGACGTGATTATTGCTTATCTTCTGCTCCAATATTTGGCCGATTATACAATTGAAGTGTCTTATGTTTCTTACAGGTATAGAAGATCTGGAAATTTAAGTAAGAATGCGCAGTTAAAATCCTAGAATAGAGGGTCACGAGTTGCAACATGAAATTCAGACAGGCCATGCATAACGTGGGTAAAAGATTACGTACCAGGAGGAGGAGGAGGAGGAGGAGGAGGACTGAAGCTCCGGTCCAGATGCTAACCTCTAGTAGTCGAATTGGTCCGTCAGACCCTGATCACACACACCCTTGATTGACTCCGGCTACAGCAAAATTTCCATGGCCTCTCGAGTTCTTATCCCTCGATCTGCATCTCGTTCTCGTTCTCGTTCGCATGGAAATTTCAAAGCGGTGTGAAACGGCGGGATGGAAGAAAGAAGAGGAAAGACGAGAGAAGGAAGAAACCACCCGATTAAAGTATAAGAGAAACTTTAGAAACCGAGAGTGCGTCCCTCGATTGCCGTTCTCTGGCACATCCGCACCGTTCGATTCCTCAAACGAGCAAAGGACCACCATCGTTGGATTATTTACGTAAGTGGAAAGCAAACTAATTTCGGACGCCGTCTCCCACGTCCGAGGCCCCCCCGTGACGAGGGCGATGTTTGCTGGCGGGACAAAACGGGAGGATGTTCGGAGCCGACCCACCGAGCGGCCGCGCTGGGATCGGGGGCCAGCGACTGTATGCCGCCGTTGGGCCGGCCCGATCACGATCCCCGACGACGGCGTCCGCCAGCGCCTTGATCATCGCCGGACCGGCGCCGTATAGCCTGACCTTCCCGATCGCCGTCGACCCCAGGAGCCTCGCCGTGGACTCCGAATCTGGGACTCGATGGGCGAGAAGCTCCGCCACCCATTTCTCGCAAGACTCGACTCACTCGGTAAATCGGGCGAGATTCAGCTCAGAAGCTGGGAATTTTCGCTGCTCAACTAGTGAAGAATCTTGTTTGAAGACAGAAGACGTGCGCGAAGTGCGCGAAGTGGAACTGAGCTGTGGAGGAAAAGGGACGATCTGCAGGGGAGAGTGGAAATTGATAGCTTATCATCAGCTCTTCAGATCTTGGGCCAGGTAGAAAGCCCCGTGGGTAGTCCGGTCCATCGATCGTTGAGGATTGTATGCAG
Organism: Syzygium jambos; assembly: GCA_031216235.1. Classification (NCBI taxonomy): domain Eukaryota; kingdom Viridiplantae; phylum Streptophyta; class Magnoliopsida; order Myrtales; family Myrtaceae; genus Syzygium; species Syzygium jambos. Next base: position 3,977,976 of record CM062225.1, on the reverse strand, counting down.
ATTATGGCCCAAATGCGGGGACTGTCTTTAGCCTTTTGTTCCAGGGAAGCTAAGGGTCTGCATGATAACCATTCTGGTTCAGTCCAGAACTGATTTTTTGTTCCCGGAATCAGTTTTGGACCAGAAACCCGTTTGGTAACGCAATTTCATTTTTCTATTTCCGGGACAAGTTTGCTTTCAAAACTGATTCTGAAACCAGAAATGAGAACCAAAAAAAAGTTGGTTTTTCATTTCTGGAACAAAAGTGAGAACCATTTCTGAGGAATTCATTTTCTTCAACACACATATTCATATGGAAGTCACGATCTTTGAGGTGAGAAAAAAAAGCAAAAAATCAAAAATTTCAAAACTTTCAGTGAAATTTAAATTTTTTTAGGTACCGAAAAAAATTAAAAAATAAATAAATAAAAATAAAAAATTTCAAAATTTCACAAAATAGCTTAGAAAACCTGTGGCCACCCACTTTGAGCAAAATTTAATTTTTTTAGTTGCCAAAAAAAATAATAAATAATAATAAATTCTAAAATTTAAAAACTTCACAGAATATCTTAGAATACATGTGACCACCCAATTTGAGCGAAATTTTATTTTTTTAGGTGCCGAAAAAAATTTTAAAAAAAATCAAAAATTTCAAAACTTCACATAATGACTTAGAATACCTGTGGTCATCCACTTTGAGTGAAATTTTAATTTTTTTAGGTGCCGAAAAAAATAAAAAATAATAAAAAATTTCAAAACATCACAGAATAGCTTAAAATATCTGTGGCCACCCACTTTGAGTGAAATTTAAATTTTTTTATATGCCAAAAAAATAAAAATAAGCAAAAAAGTAAAAATTTCAAAACTTTATAGAATGGCTTAAAATACATGTGGCCACCCACTTTGAGCGAAATTTTATTTTTTAGGTGCCAAAAAAAATAAAAATAAAAAAATAAAAAGAAAAAATTTTAAAATTTTACAAAATGGCTTAGAATACCTGTGGCCATTCACTTTAAGCGAAATTTAAATTTTTTTATGTGCCAAAAAAAAATAAAAAAATAAAAAACTTCACATAATTGCTTAGAATACCTGTGGTCACCCACTTTGAGTGAAATTTAATTTTTTTTAGGTGTGGAAAAAAAATAAAAATAAAAATAAAAATAAAAATTTTCAAAACTTCACGGAGTGGCTTAGAATACATGTGACCATCCACTTTGAGTGAAATTTAATTTTCTTTAGGAACCAAAAAAATAAAAAAAAATCAAAAATACCATTTGGGCATCTAAAAAAATTTAAATTTTACTCAAAGTGGGTGACTAGAGGTATTGTAAGTCATTCTGTGAAGTTTTGAAATTTTTGATTTTTTGATTTTTTTGGGCACCTAAAAAAATTTAAATTTCACTAAAAGTGGGTGACCACAGATATTCTAAGCAATTCTGTGAAGTTTTGAAATTTTTGATTTCTTGATTTTTTTTGAAAAAATTCAACAAATTTCCTATTTTCCCGAAATCTAAATTTTTTTATTTTCTCGACATTTTGATGATTTTTTCTAGAATTTTTCAATTTTTTGGGATTTTCTGAATTTTTTTAAAGATTTTTATGAATTTTTCGGATTTTTTATTATTTTTATTCCATTTCTAAAAAAATGGATTTTTGTTCCTGGAAATAGAATTTTCTGTTGTTTATCAAATGGGATTTTATTTCAGGAAATAGAAATTTTGTGCTGTTATCAAACGGGTTTTTGTTCCAGAAATAGAAATTTTTTGTCATTATCAAACGGGTTTTTTTTCTCAGAAACTCATCCAGGAACCAGAAATAGAAAAATCTATTTCTGGTTCAGGAACTCATTCCGGAACAGAATGGTTATCATGCGCGCCCTAATCAGCCCGCAGACTGAGTTGCGAAGGCATACCGAAATGAGTCTCTGACCCCGAATTGGATTTCCGGGTTGCCCCCAGCCTCTTGGGTCTTTGTTATGTTATGATTTCGAACCCTCTTGTGGTCTACTTTTAAGTTATCAATGAAATTAACACACTTTTCCGATCAATAAAAAAAAAACCTAGCGAAGAATCTACACACAGAGAGAGAAGGGGGAAGAGAACATTGGGCAGATCATTATGGAAAAAGCGCAGAAAAAATAAAAAATAAGAAAATCGAAAACCGAACTGTCCGATCTGAACCGAACTACATTTTTCTGTTTAGATCCGATCAGTTCGTGTCGCCTTTTGGTTCTGAGCAAGCGCACATCTAAATGGTTCGGTTTGGTTTTCCTAAAAACCCGAACTGAACCAAACTATTGACATCCCTACCAGAAAGTTACTAACAATTATTACAGACTTACTTCTTAGTATATACGTAAACTTACTTTTCTATATGAAAAGTTATTAAAGATGTATTGAAAAAAAAAACTAATTATTTCCTGATTTCTTGATTTGGATATTGGCGTTTCGATAATTTTTATAGGGAAGTACAATTATCGCAACCCTTGCGATAGGTAAATTGCTAAATCTTTGAAAATCCTTATCGTTTGAAAATCTTGGGAAATCCCATCTCCTACCGGCTCCTCATTCAAACCCTTCCAACCATGTATTTGGGAAGTCGACCTCGGAGCATGAAGACTCTTAACCTACACGAGTTCACGTAAATCTTAGACGGCCTAATGAAATAGCGAAAGCAACTCTTGTGGGTCATACGGCCAAACTCCATCCCTAAAAAAAGCGGCTCCTCCATCTTTGAGGAGCTAAGGGAGGCGACACTGGAGAAGGTGTGCGTCGTAGGGTGGGCCCGCAAGAGGAGGTTCAGCACCACGGTGCCACGTTCTCAATGCACATCAAGTGGAACTCAATGCTTGAGAGCATGGTCGCCAAGAAGTAGATGGTGTGCTAGCCGTTCTTCATTGACCAGCCGGCGAACAACCCGTTAATGAATCACGTGTGAAAGGTTTAGCTCGAAGTTAAGGTTGTATGCAATGGGGGAAAGGATGATCTAAGGCAAACCTAGTACGACATTGTCTTTAACCCCTTTTCACCCAACTTGTCAGAACATGGCCTGCCAGCAGTGACGGCATGCTACGATGATCGTGTAGTAGTTGCAAGTGATGACGATCAGCTATCTTGGTGGTGTCCTCGGCAGTGCAGATGAAGCAATAGCCGATGCTTTACTCTATCACTCAGTTAAAAAGATAATAAGAATTGTTAAGTTATTTTTTAAATTTATATCCAATCCGGGTTTTTCCCGCCCCTAGGCCGGATTTCTTTCTCGGAATTTTATCCGAATCTATCTAGGTTTATCCAGTCCAGAGAGAACATCATCAAACATCGGATAAAATAATTTGTTATCTACTCAAAACTAGATTACCAAACCCGGCCAAGAGTGTCCCTCAATTGTGCAACCACAATGTTTCATGCTCGGCACATCTGCATCGCTCGATTCCCAAACAAGCAAAGACCGTCATCGGATTTGGTAAGTGGAGAGCAACTCGAAACCCTGCTAGGCAGATTTCCAGTTAGATTCTTGAGAAATCAAGTTATTTTGCGTGCAAAATTTCCGAAACCGCACGGCGCATAGCTGTCATGGGAGCTGTCATGGGGGATCAGTAGGGAGCAGTTGCACGATAGACCAACTAACGCTTCCCTTCTTCCACACAAAGCATTGCACCTAACCAGACGCACTCAGATAGTAACAAGTCTATATATAATCAAGCAAATGTATGAAGTACAGGCACAATATGATCTACTGATCTGAACTGAACTCTCCAGCTAATTGCTAATCAAGGCGACAATGATTTCCACGATCCAATGGAGTTAACAAATTCTACCCGAAATTGACAGTGTATAGAGGAGGATGCCGGCATGCAAATTCAACACGCGTGTTCATTGTTCTAGGCCATACTAAAAGCACGAGAAGCCAAGCACCGTACATAAAAGTCAAGAGCCTCAACTTCACAAGACCTGTAGTTATCACAAGAAAGTCCCCGCCAATGTTTGAATCAGAGGGTGTTATAAGTGTATAGGGTCCACATTACATTGCTCCACCATTCCTTTCAGGTCAAAGATAAAATCATAGTTTTGTGTTCACCGTAAAGCTAGACCCCAGAAATCTCTTCTCGCTACTACAAGTTCTTACAAATTTTCTTCATCTATCTTCTGAACAAAATTCTGTTGATTTCTTATACCCCTAGATTATGTTAACCACAACCTCTTACTTATTTCCCATCCTAATCAGATAAAAATCAGATTCATGAGATATTCCGTTAATTTCATTGACTATGTAAAACGCTAGTCAAGATCCAAGTAGATGGTCCAAATATGAAGTTACTAGAGAAGAACCCGTGCCATGCGCGGGCTAGAGAAAAACCTCTATCTTTTATCAGTTACTATGAACGTGCTATCCTAAACACTCTTTTTCTTTACTGTGCAGATTCTCTTTGTAGGAAAAATGTAAGGAAAAGTTCTGATCAAACTTTCTTTTTTTATTATCAAGTTGTTAATCATAGAAAACTATGACTCATTGTTGACACCTAAATTTTGATTAACCATTTAGTAATTAATTGCATAGAAAATTAGGCGTTAAATTTTAACCCCTAAACAAAAATATTAAAATTGTATAGCATATAGTTTAGGTTCATATAGGTTAATTGCATTCCGCATCGGACCGGCAGTGGCGAGAAAGCTGAAAATTCATCGCGTAAATCGAGCTCGAGCACTCGGCTCACTCAAGGGATTGGGGGCCAAAATTCACAAGTCTAAAAGGCTTTGGTTATTTTAATTTGAGTTTAAATTAGCCCGAATTAGTTTAGCCCATTTGGAATTAAAAAAATTAAGGGATAAAAGCCTAAGTCTAAGCCCATTAGGACTAGGAAGCCCAGTTAATTGACCTAGGGTTGCGATATAAATACGTCGTTATGCGTCATAATCAGAGGGGGCACACACAATTTTCAGAACACGATTTTTGAGAGACACACGTGAGCGAGAGTAAGAGTAAGGAGGAAGAGAGAGAGTCGGTTGCGCACGGGTGCATTCGCCGCGTCCGCGCTGGCCCTCCGCCGTGCCCGAGTCGCTGCCACTGCCGTTCCGCAACGCCCAAAGTATTCTGCAGTTTATCCTCGGCGGTGCTGCTCTTCCTCATTGTCACCTTGAACGCCGTGAGATAATTTCTTGCTCCAACAGGCCGCATATATTGAATACTTGGCCACATTGATGAGGGACGGCTACAGATGAGAGAGACGATTTCATGGTTTGAAGGGGAGGAAGATCATAATTTATTAGAGAATTAACAAAGCTCTGCCCTTTTTTCTTTCTTTTCCAGAGGAAAACGTGAAGTTCTCTGGTGCTTTCTTTGATAGTCCAACAGATTCCTTCGGAGGTCGGCAATAGTCTTGCTAGTCCGCCTATGATTCCTTCGAAGTGTGCCAATCGCTCAAGCGAGTCCCCATAGGGACGTCGGGTGTACCAGCGGAACTCCTGCAACGTTCCCATACAACACAACATTCGACGAGTTCTTGCCCAACGAAGCATCACCGCGAGCGACATCACCGTCGTCACCGTCGGTCCACTGCCGCCAGTCACACCGTTCCGATCCGCAAGCCTCAATCCGAAATCGAGTTCGAATTCGGAAGATATCTGCAAATTAGGTAAGATCATCATCCGAATATTTTCCGAAATATTTAATTTCCTAAGTTTTCGGTGTTTGAATATTTCGTGGATATTCCTTGATGTATTGCTAAATCTTAGGATAATATTTGCGATATCCGCAATATTTAAAACACTTAAAATTAGGAATTTTGCCTAATTTAGCAACGTATCTAGATGACTATCCGACCTTATCCCTAAGGTACGATACGCGGCGATACAGAAAATCGCTATCTTGTCCATAATCACTTGGACACGATAATAGATTTTATTTGCTTTCCAAATTTGACCAATCAACTTTCCGTCGATATCTATAACCCTATAGATATGACCGTTAATTTGATTTCTTTGCCTCATTTAAATTTGATAAAAAAAAAATTTCGGATTGTGTGGATATTGATTTGATGGTGGTGTTTATGTCTTATTTGATTTTGTTTCTTTAAAAGAAAAGCCAAAAAAATTAGATGCAATTTGAATTGATTTCTTAGAAGATAATGTTGCATGTTTAGAATATATCTAGATAACATTTTTTTGAATAGAATAGGACAACCAAGATTTGCTAGAAAGATAAGATAATTTCTAATTTAAATTAGGAATTAGGGTAATTTGTTTCCTGGTTTAATTAGATATTATTCTAACCTTGATAGTTCATTTCAAGTTGATTTTAATTTCGAATTTCTATAAAAAAAATACCAAAAAGATTGTTCTAAAATAGGTTAATTTGCTTTCTTTAGTCTAAAATTGCATGCTTAGATAATTGGCATTTTTAATTCCGAATTTCATAAAAATACCAAAAATAAAACATTTGCCCGTCATTAGAAATAGGTCATACTGTCGCGTGTCATATAGTTTGCATGTTAGGTTGCATTAATCGCATGTTAATTTTTGCACGTCATTATATATAGGTTAGCTTTCATTGAAATAAGTGAAAATTCTAAAAAAATATTGAGTGAACTGCTTGTTAATTAAAAATCATATTAGGATTGTTGATGTGATTTTCTAGCTAACAATGCAGATGCTTATGTTGCTTTGAGGTAAGTAATTCTCCTAATTTTGCAATTTATTTAATGTTTTGATTATTGGGTGTTATTTTGGTGGTTTGTGCATCCGCATGATCACCTCACGTGCTAGTGACTAAGTTAAAATGAATCCAAACTGTCTGCCAAAATATTTTTTGAAAAGAAAAGGTACCGAAAGGGCGTTAGACTAGATCTAACGTAACCAAGTCCCCAAATTTAGAATCTCTGGTTCGTAGGAATAAAACATATCTCCCTATGTTTTATTTAGGTTTCTAATCGACCTATCACAAATAGATTAGTGGTAACTCCAAGTATGAAAATATTTGCACGTTAAGAACTTAAATCCTAAGTTGCGAATTGGTAGGGCTTGGGAGGGGTCGAGTTAGGCTTAGTCTTAACAATCCATTAGCCCGAGAAAAATTTAGGTCGCGACACTCATTCTAATTGTTTTCAATGTATATGTAACATTTTGCTTCTTCTTTTGACCAGGTTAAAAGATTTAGGCTGAAGGAGGAATAAAAAAAAAAGTCAAAAGTGAAGATAAAAGGAAGAAAGCAGCAGCTGCTCACGAGAGAATAGAAGAAAAATAGAGGAAAAGAAAAGGAAAAAGGATAGGAGAAAGGAAAGAAGTGAAAGGAAGGGCTTGTGCGCGCAGGTCCTCGCCAAGCCATTCCGACTACGTAATGCAATGACTAGTAAGTACTCGCAACCCTCGTTAGTCCTATCGGAGTAATTCTTCGATTAGGGCTCAGAAATAAGAGTTATGTGGATTTGAGCTGCATAGTCCAAGTTTTTGGGTTGTCACGTCTTAAATATCCATGAAAATGAAAGATTATGGTGTTGTGGGGCTGTGCGTTTTGACGGATATCGATTTGGAGTTACGGTTTGTTCAGAATCAAATTTTCAAGTTGAGAGCATAATCTGGAATTTCGTGAACAGTACTTTCTAGGGCTTTTATTGTCATTTTTGGGCTGTTGTTTGGGTTGGCTGTGTTGGGACATCCATAGTATGCTAAATGAGTTTTGTTTTGACTATAAGAGTGCGCAAAACGAAGTCCAGTGGAGGAAGTTATGGCACGTGAAAATTTGGCGCACGAATTGTTCGTTGTGGTTGGCATTAGATTTTTTTCCATTGAGCAAGCCGTCGTGGGCACGTGGGTGTCGGATTATTGGCTAGTTAGCCTTAGCTTATTCGAGTCGCACGTTAGGGGGAAGTATTACTCGGTTTTGATTCGTTTTCCATATGTTTGATAGGATTTTGGAACCGTCGGCTCGAATAACACATGGGTTAGTTTTTGGATTACCAAGTGAAGAACATTATATCTTCTATGAATTTACAAATTCATATTTTGATAATGAAATATAATTTTTAATACAGTGGAGCATGTTTTATGCATAAATTGGATCGATAATTTACTACCTTTTGTCGATTGTGAAATGAGTTGAAAAGTCTTATGACGTTATTGAAATGAAGTTTTTGTGAATACTTATATTAAAGGTTTTGTGAAGAGGATTAGCCGAGGGCTATTTTTGTTACGAAAAGTTTTGTGAAATGGATTTATTGGTGTTGATTATGGATTTCTAGATTGAGTTATAAGTTGCTGCTGCTTGTATTCCTATGTTGAGAACCCGTTGAAGGGGGAGTATACATACTGTCAAGATATTCTTCTGAGCCGAACCACTGGCTTATAATAGGTGGTAGACCTTGCCAAGAGGGGTAAACTTGGTCGCCTTTGTCACGGCGTTAAACTTGACCATAGTTTGATGATGAGCATGAGATTGGTTGATGGATGAACCATCAACGTGTTATGTGATGAGATTAGTCAATGGATAGACCATTGATGATTGGCTATTATTGTTAAGTGAGTTTTTATTAAGTAATCTGATACGGATGACTTTTATTGAAAAGTTATTATACCTTTGAGATATTTTTGGCTATATTATACATTGAGTTTAAGTTATAGGCTGTGATATTTTTGATATTATTGCATAGTGATTGTTCGATTCGCTTAGAAGAAATATGTTACTCACTGAGTCGTGATAGCTCACCCCTTATCTTCCATACCTTTCAGGTTCTTCTATTGGCTGCAAGTAGGGCGTGAGCAGGCATTAGTCGGAGGATTTCTTTTTGATTGTGGGATCTTGGGTACGTTGTACATAGTGACGTTGAGCTATTGGAATAGCTTTTTGTTGGATTTGTATATATCATTTTGATAGTTTTAGAAAGCTATGATGTTTTTCGGGTTTTGTTTAAGTTGAGGCCGCGTCCTTTGGGTGAAAGGACGGCTGAGTTATGATCCTATTTTGGTTATGTTCGGGATGTGACATTTGTTGGTATCAGAGCGTAGATTATGATTTTTGGATGGGACGTTGTGAGATTGTGTGATAGACTTTAATGTGCTAGTTTTAGATACTAAGGTGTATTCTTGATTCTGGATTTAGGTAATCGTGAGTTTCGACTCGGAGCTGCTCATCTCTTTTCATATGAATAATAAGGGAAAGAGAGCCATTACCTTCGACTAGAGAGATGTGCCTCGAGGTTCGAGAGTAAGGTTTCCGACAAGAAGGCGAGATGACGTAGGAGCAGACTCGCAAGAAACAAGAGGGGAAAGTCAACAGCCAAGGGCCCAAGACATTGTAGTTAAAGCTGGTGAACCTGATAGTGGCAGAGGCTACACCTTTGCCCAGTTAAGAAAGTCAAAGCCGCCCACTTATGATGGGAAAACTGATCCTCTTGTAGCTGAGCAATGGATTAGGAAGATAGAGGGAATATTCAGAGTTGAAGAAGTTCCGAATGGTAAGAAGGTGGACTTTGCCATCCAATATTTGGAAGGTGAAGCTGAGTATTGATGGGAAGGAAAGAGGTCCACTCTTGGAGATGAAGATGCTACTATTTCTTGGAAGTACTTCAAGGAAGCATTCAACGCCCAGTTCTTTCCAAAATCATTCCAAGCAAAGATGAAGGGCGATTTTCTACATATATCGAAAGGTGATTCTTCTGTTTTAGACTATGCGGGTTGCTTCAATCAGATGAACAGGTTTGCGGGGCATTTTATGGCAAATGAGAAGGAGAAAGCTGAACATTTTTTGACAGGACTTCGACCTGAGATTCGTTTTACACTCGCATCTCTTTTACTCACCACTTATGAGGATGTCCTGGAGCGAGCAATTAAGATTGAACAAGAGATCATGGAGAGTGGCACCTAGGGTATTCCTCAGCCCAAGAGGCCGAAGTTCACTAATTTCCAATAGATCCGTATTTGTGACAGCAGCAAACAAAGAAACACTAGTAGGTTTGAAAGGGGAAAGAGTCAAACTGTTCCAGGTGCTTACGTTACTTGTGGGAAATATCATAGTGGCCAGTGCTATTAGAAGTAGGGAACTTGTTTTCTATGTGGGAAGATGGGATACATGCGGCAGAATTGTCCAATGCAGAGAGATACTCCAGCAGGTAGTAGATTATGCTTCGTATGTGGATAGCCTGGTCATATAGCTTGCTTTTGTTCCATGAGAAAGGATGTTCCCTCAGTTGGTAGCCCCAGGAGAATTAGCCAAGATAGAGCACGACAGGGAAGGTTTATGCAATGACGGGAGAGGATGCGGCAGCGTCTAACACAGTAGTTGCAGGTAATATTTCAATTACTTCGCAATATGCTTATGCATTGTTTAACCCTGGTGCTACGCATTTTTTCATTTATACTGAATTCGCAAAGAAACTTGATATGCTACTTGATCCTCTTGAATATGAATTACGCATTGAGACCTCTACGGGTGACTTCGTTATTGTGGACCGTGTATTTAAGCGATGTATGCTTCTGGTCGATAATGTTCAAATGCCTGGAGATTTGATGTTGTTGAATATTCGAGATTTTGATGTTATTTTAGGGATGGATTGGCTATCAACATATCATGCTACTGTTGATTGTCATTCAAAGAAAGTTACCTTTCGACTCTCAAATGAGCCCGAATTCTCTTTTTCGGGAAGTTATAAGGGTACTTTTCCAAGATTAATATCAGCAGTGCAAGCGAGGAAGCTTCTAAGGAAAGGTGGTTATGGATATCTAGCTTGTGTAAAAGACACCAGTAAAGAAGTTGTGAAGCTGGAAAATGTTCCAGTTGTTAGAGAATTTCCTGATGTGTTTCCTGAGGATTTGCCCGACTTGCCACCTGATAGAGAGATTGAGTTCTCTATTGATCTGATGCCTAGTACAGGACCTATCTCGAAGGCACCATATCGGATGGCACCATCTGAATTGAAAGAATTGAAAACACAGCTGTAGGAATTATTGGATAAGGGCTTTATTAGGCCCAGTGCCTGGCCCTGGGGAGCTCCAATCCTATTTATGAAAAAGAAGGACGGTAGCATGCGGCTTTGTATAGATTACTGCGAACTCAACAAGGTAACAATCAAGAATAAATATCCTTTGCCACGGATTGATGATTTGTTTAATCAACTTCAAGGAGCTTGGGTATTTTCTAAGATCGACTTTCGTTTTGAATATCATCAATTGAAGATTAAAGCAGATGATGTATCTAAAACTGCTTTCAGAAAGAGGCATGGGCATTACGAATTTCTTACCATGCCTTTTGGATTGACAAATGCGTCTGCTGCTTTTATGGATTTGATGAACATGATATTCAAACATTACCTCGACCAATTCATTGTGGTGTTCATTGATGATATCCTGATGTACTCGAGGAATTTAGAGGAGCACGAACAACACTTGAAGCTTGTCTTGCAAACCTTACGTGAGAAGAAATTGTTCACTAAATTCAGTAAGTGCACTTTCTAGCTTGATCATATCGAGTTCTTGGGTCATGTTATCTCGAAGAATGGCATTGCAATTGACCCAATGAAAGTTGAAGCAGTTGTTCAGTGGAATCGTCCTACCAATGTAATAGAAGTGAAAAGTTTTCTTGGGCTAGCTGGTTATTACAGGAGATTTGTGGAGGGATTCTCCAAAATAGCTGGTCCACTTACTCACCGAACTCAAAGGGGAGTTAAGTTTGTATGGTCTGATCTGTCACGCCCCGAACCCCATCGGGTACGCTACACCCTTACCTGGTCGATTCAAGCGACGTCCCAGGAATGTCGCTGACCTCAAAACTCCATCAGAGATTTACTACCGCAGCGGGTAACAACAATTAGACCCTGACAATTAAAAACTTGGGATAACAATCAGAGAGAATAAGCAACCACTTTCATTCCAACTTGTAAAATATTCACAACTCATAACTTACCATTTTATAATTTACAACCACCTCACTAAACCACCATCACATACACATACACCCCTTTACAGATCGTCGATACAACAAAAAGATTGACAGCCCGGCTTTTGATCCAAAAATGATACTCATCCACCATCTATTTCTTACTCCTAGATTAACCTTTACGCCCCCTTACTTGGCGTCCATTCCGAGTCTGACTCCTCCTCATCCGTCTTCCATTTGAAACTCAGCTGTCTCATACTGTGTATGCACTGGAACTCCAGAACGTACTGGTGGCGGTGGCGGAGGATTCATGGATCCTCTCGGGGTTCTGAAATTGTTTGGTTGAAAACAACCGTGAGACACTTCTCAGTAAGTACACCCCTAAACCCAACCTAGGCTATCACGTACCTCCAGACAATTTCACAAAATACACAAAGATACACACATGCCACATAATCACATAACAAGCAATTTAATACAAATCCACGCATGCACAATTTTCATGTCATGCACTCTTTCTATTCTCACACTATTCCATCCACATTCCTCGCCAGTGACCCGCGTACACGTACACGCCTCAGGTACACTGCGACCACTAATCACTTTTCACATCACTCGCTAGTGACCCGCGTAAACGTACACGCTTCAGGTACACTGCGATCACTTTTCACAATACTTTAGGCCCACGTACCCGTATACGCCTCTGGCCATGTTTCTTGCCTGCGTAAACGTACACGCCTCAGGCTCAACATCTGCCACCTACTGCGCAATCCGCGTAGAAGTTCACGCCTCAGACTGGCAGTCTTCCGGTAATACCGGGCATTTCTCAATCCTCGCCAGTGACCCGCGTAAACGTACACGCCTCAGGTACACTGCGATCAACACTCAGCCCGCACCAAATGCGACAGGCTTACATGATCGGAACCCGAGCTTATAATGCCTCGGTCCAATCCCGGTCTCACCCGAGCTAATCGTGCCTCGGACCGAACTCAATCATGCTCTTTCGAGCCTCAGCCTGTGCCAAATGCAACAAACCTACGTGATCGCTGCCCGAGTTTATGATACTCGGCCCGATCCCACCTCATTTTCTCGTGCCATTTATGATACTCGGCCCGATCCCACCTCATTTTCTCGTGCCATTGCCTCAAATTCTGTGCACACTTGCACCCCACACTTCACCACATCACCATTCTTTCTTTCTCAATCCATACAAAATTTCTCATTTAATTCACACGCGCAACATACGCTTGCAACTCAACTAGCCCGTCACATGTGGCCCGTGCACGCAACATTTCACACGTGATTATCATGCTCACAAAGCATTCCATATGGCCAATATCACAATTAATTCATTTTGGACCATGCGTGCACACTACTAACATAATTCAATCCACCAATTGCATAATTGCACAATTAATTTCACACTCCCAACTCAACATATATCCCATGCACATAAAATACGGAAATTGCTATTTTTCTCCCACCAAACGACGTCAAATCAAATTCGGTCCTTCACGGAACTTTCTCGCCATAATTTCTAAGTTCCAAAAATTCAACTCGTGCCTCGATCGGACCCCTACAGCCCTGTGAATAGTAATTCACAGCCTGTGAATAGTGTTTCGAGGCTTATGAACAGTAAATTCGCAGCCCTATTTTCTGAATTTCTTAAAAATAATACTAAAATAAATTTCTAGGGCCCGCTATAAAATTTTCCCTTCCTATTTATACCATTCCGCATCTAATTCCATACTGATTTCGTCCGAAAATTTCCGTCGATACCCGAAGTCCTAAATTGGGTTTAGGCGCGACTTACCCGCGTTCTAGAAACATAGAAATCCTTATTTTTCTCTAACCAAACGACCTCAAATCGACTCCAGTCCTTCACGGGACTTTCTCGTCATTAAATATCGGTTCTAAAAATCCAACTTGAGTCCCGAACCGAGCATCACAACCTCGTGAACAGTGAATCACAGCTCGTGAACAGTGATTCTGAGCTTGAAATTCCCTCAAATCATCCTCCAAAAATTCCAAATTAATTCCTCAAGGCCCGCCATACATTCCCGGTCTAAAACCCTAACATTTCACACCCGCACAAGTCCAGTTTCACCCAAAATTAAATTATTCGGCGATACCCAAAACCCTAAATCGGGATTAGGGGATGACTTACAAAGTTCTAGACTTAATCGGCTAGAACGGGGAGCGGCGGCCCTTAATCGGGGACAACGGCAACAACGTACAACTTCCGGATGGCGGCGATTGGCTTGGACGGCGACGGCGTGGCTTGCGCGCGGCCGAGGGCCTCACGGCCAAAAGAGAGAGAGAGGGACGGCGGGAGGGGGTGATGGTGGCATACGGCGGCATGGACGGTGGCTTGAGGGTGGCCCGGTGTGGTGGCGGCGAGCGGCGGTGCCGGCGATGAGAGAGAGGGAGAGCACACGGTGGAAAGGAAATTCTCACAGAGGAGGGGGGAATTCACGGGAAAAAGGGAGGAAGAAGAGAGGCAAGAGAGAGAAAGGGGGATCAAGGGTTTTAAATATTAATTTTGACCACTTTGGCAGTTTACCAAAATACCCTTCTCTCACACACTAACCCTTTATTAATTCCCAAGGGTAAAATGGTCCAATTCTCCGTTTCTTGCCCAAATCGAATTTTTCCGAAGGATTTGAGCGCACCAAAAATTCACACGTGTCACGTGCAACGTCGTCCTAGTGTTCCGGCGTGACTTCCTAATTTTCTGATGTCCAATTTGGGCAAAATTTCAATAATTAAATTCTATTAAACGCAACTCGAGCGTTTCTCGAGCTAACGGGCGGCTTGCTGGGAAATTCGCTGAATCGACTCATGACTGATACTAAATCGAGTCACGTGCAAGTCCGTTCGGTGCGTGACGACCTCGGTTGTCATTAAAATCGCGAAGATCAATCACTTGATCCGAGAGGTACAATCGTTCGGTATAATTTCGAAATCATTCGTCAAGTCGTTTCGTGGTCCAACGGAATCACCCGCGATCCACTACTAGGACAGTGGCGAACTGACCCCTAACTATCCTTGGATCGGCCAACAGTGGCTCAAAATATCACTTTCGCGATTTAATGGTCGAAATCCATTCACGGTCGAATTTCCTTTAGTCGTGCGAATTTAATTCCCCTATTAGCCTTTCCCTAATGGTTAGCATTCTCAAGAGTGATCAGTTCCGGGCGAGAATTTACTGCGAGCACATTTCATAAAATCCAGTATTTCATAATTCCCAAATGGACTAATTTTTCAGGATGTCACATGATCAGTGTGAGTGAAGTTTTCAAGAATTAAAAAAACGGTTAGTGACGGATCCCATATTAACCTTACCTTCAGGAGCCAGTGGCTTCACAATTTATTATGACATATCTAAAGAAGGTTTAGGGTGCGTTCTTATGCAGGACGATAAAGTGGTGGCCTATGCTTTTAGACAGTTGAAGACATATGAAAAGAACTACCCCACTCATGATCTTGAATTGGTAGCAGTTGTATTTGCTTTGAAAATTTGGCGACACTACTTGTATGGTGAGAAATGTGAGGTCTTTACTGATCATAAGAGTTTGAAGTACATTTTTACTCATAAAGAATTGAATATGAGGTAGAGGAGATAGTTAGAACTCTTGAAGGATTATGACTTATCCATCAATTATCACCCAGGTAAGACAAATGTAGTAGCGGATGCCTTAAGTCGTAAATTTTCTGGAAACATGGCAATATTGCTCACTTCTCAGTAGCCTATCCTTGAGGATATGAGGAAGCTAGATTTGGAGGTGTTAGTGCATCAATTGGGTGCTCAGATAACTAATCTTCGAGTACAATCGACATTGATTAACAAAATTAAGGCCAAACAGAATGATGATTCTCAGTTGGGAAAGATCAGAGAAGGCGTAGAAGCTAGGAGATAGTTGGATTTTGGTATTCATGTAGATGGGTCATTGAGGTTTCATGGTCAACTATGTGTTCCTGATGATCTTGAGTTGAAAAAGAGAATATTGCAGAAAGCTCACAGCACTAAATACTCGATTTATCCAAGAAGTACTAAGATGTATAAAGATTTGAAAGGACATTTCTGGTGGGTCAACATGAAGAAAGACATTGTAAAGTTTGTCGATCAATGCCTGGTTTATCAGCAAGTAAAGATTGAACATCAGAAACCAGGTGGACAACTACATCCACTTGATATACCTAAGTAGAAATGGGAGCATATTACCATGGACTTCATCGTCGGTTTACCGAGAACGCCAAGCGGTAAGAATGCTATATGGATGATTGTCGACCGGTTGACTAAATCGGCACACTTTTTGTCGTATCGATTTGGCCTTTCACTTGAAGACATGGCTAAGTGGTACGTCAATGAGATAGTGAGACTTCATGGGGTTCTAGTGAGCATAGTTTCTGATCGAGATCCTAGGTTTGTATCTAACTTCCGGAAGAGCTTACAAGGGGCGTTGGGTACTAAACTCAACTTCAATACGGCTTTTCATCCACAGATAGAGAGGCAATCGGAGAGGACAATTTAGACGTTAAAGGATATGCTACGATCCTATGTTATTAACTTTGGTGGTTCATGGGATGACCATCTTCACTTGGCAGAATTCTCCTATAATAACAGCTACCATTCCAGTATTAAGATGCCACCTTTTGAAGCACTGCATCGTCAAAAATGCAGAAGTTCGGTTTGTTAAGACGATGTTGGTGAGAAGAGGTTGACTGGCCTTGAGTTTATACAACAATCAGAAGAAAAAAGTCAGGTTGATTCGAGAGTGACTGAAAACAGCTCAAAGCCGTCAGAAAAGTTATGTAGACCTTAAAAGGCGCAAGATATAATTTGATGTGGGAGATCATGTGTTCCTAAAGGTTTCACCTATGAAGGGTGTTATGAGATTTGGCACTCACAGGAAACTAAGTCCAAGATATGTGGGACCGTTCTTGATATTGGAGAAGATTGGTGAAGTTGCTTATAAACTAGCTTTGTCACCAGCGTTATCTGGAGTTCATAATGTGTTCTATGTATCTTTATTGTGAAAATATGTGCCAAATCCTGAACACATATTGGATTTCACTCCTTTGAGGTTAAGAGAAAACCTGACATATGAAGAATAGCCTATTCGCATTATGGATAAGAAGGAGCAAGTGCTGCGGTGACGCATAATCCCTTATGTGAAAATTCACTGGCAAAATCATACTAAGAGAGAGGCCACATGAGAGCTTGAGGAGGAAGCAAGAAACAAATACCCTCATTTGTTTGAAAGTTAAGGTAAGGCTAAATTTTGAGGCCGAAATTTTTTAAGGAGGGTAGAATGTAACATTTGCCTCTTTTTTTGATCAGGTCAAAAGATTTAGGCTGAAGGAGGATTAAAAAAAAAGTCAAAAAGTGAAGATAAAGGGAAGAAAGCAACGGCTGGTCACGGGAGAACAGAAGAAAAACAGAGGAAAAGAAAAGGAAAAAGGAGAGGAGAAAGGGAAGAAGTGAAATGGAGGGTTTGTGCACGCGAGTCCTTGCCGAGCCATTCCGACAACTTAACGCAATAACTGGTAAGTACTCGCAACGCTCGTTAGTTCTATCGGAACAATTTTTTGATTAGGGCTCGGAAATAAGAGTTATGCGGATTTGAGCTACGTAGTCCAAGTTTTTGGGTTGTCAAGTCTTAAATATCCATGAAAATGAAAGATTATGGTGTTGTGGGGCTGTGCGTTTTGACGGATATCGATTTGGAGTTACGGTTTGTTCATAATCAAATTTTCAAGTTGAGAGCATAATCTGGAATTTCGTGAACAGTACTTTCTAGGGCTTTTATTATCGTTTTTGGGCTGTTGTTTGGGTTGGCTGTGTTGGGACATCCATAGTATGCTAGATGAGTTTTGTTTTGACTATAAGAGTGCGCAAAACGGAGTCCGATGGAGGAAGTTATGGCACGTGAAAATTTGGTGCGCGAGTTGTTCGTTGTGATTAACATTAGATTTTTTTCCATTGAGCAAGCCATCATGGGCACGTGGGTGTCGGATTATTGGCTAGTTAGCCTTAGCTTATTCGAGTCGCGCGTTAGGGGGAAGTATTACTCTGTTTTGATTCATTTTCCATGTGTTTGATAGGATTTTGGAACCGTCGGCTCGAGTAACACATATGGGTTAGTTTTTGGATTACCAGGTGAGGAACATTATACTTTCTATGAATTTACAAATTCATATTTTGATAATGAAATATAATTTTTAATATAGTGGAGCATGTTTTCTGCATAAATTGGATCGATCATTTACTACTTTTTGTCGATTGTGAAATGAGTTGAAAAGTCTTATAACGTTATTGAAATGAAGCTTTTGTGAATGTTTGTATTAAAGGTTTTGTGAAGAGGATTAGCCGAGGGCTATTTTTATTGCGAAATGTTTAGTGAAATGGATTTATTGGTATTGATTATGGATTTCTAAATTGAGTTATAAGTTTCTGCTGCTCATATTCCTATGTTGAGAACCCGTTGAGGGGAGGAGTATGCATACTGTCAGGATATCCTTCTAGGCCGAACTGCCGACTTATAATAGGTGGTAGACTTTGCCAAGAGGGGTAAACTTGGTCGTCTTTGTCATGGCATTAAACTTGACCATAGTTTGGCGACGAGCATGAGATTAGTTGATGGATGAACCATCAACGTGTTATGTGACGAGATTAGTCAATGGATAGACCATTGATGATTGGCTATTGTTGTTAAGTGAGTTTTTATTAAATAATCTGATACAGATGACTTTTATTGAAAAGTTATTATATCTTTAAGATATTATTAGCTATATTGTACATTGAGTTTGAGTTATAAGCTGTGATATTTTTGATACTATTGCATAGTGATTGTTCGATCTGCTTAGAAGAAATATGTTACTCACTGAGTCGTGATAGCTCACCCCTTATCTTACATACCTTTCAGGTTCTTCTGCTGGCTGCAAGTAGGGCGTGAGTAGGCATTAGTCGGAGGATTTCTTTTTGATTGTGGGATTTTGGGTACGTTGTACATAGTGACGTTGAGCTATTGGAATAGCCTTTTGTTGGATTTGTATATATCCTTTTGATGGTTTAAAAAAGCTTTGATGTTTTTTGGGTTTTGTTTAAGTTGAGGCTACGTCCTTTGAGTGTAAGGACGGCCATGTTATGATCTCGTTTTGGTTGTGCTCGAGGTGTGACAGTATATTCTTATTCAAGAACTAATTTTCCCTAGGTTGTCATTAATTATTTTGTGAAATGGATTTTGTTTTCCTTCACACTTACACGAAGTTTTCGTGGAACACTTCCAATTGGGGCCGCCCATTAATATTTATACCATAGGCAAAGTCTCCGGAGGAAGGATCATCCATGCTTCCCCCAAGAAGTCAGATAACCTTTGAAAACCGGTTTTCAAGCTCCATCCAGCTAAAAGGGTCAAGAAATGTCCACGATTGAAGAAGATATCATTCCTCACACGCATATGAAACTTCCAGAGAACATAGATCATAAGTTAAGCTGTCACTTGCAGAAGGCAACAAAAAAAATTCTACCGATTTGATCAGCCCTCTGTGGTCAATGGTTTTTTGGACCTACATACATTGGATTTTATACCAAACACACAAATCAAGAAGTCTTTGATAATGAATGGAGTAAACAATTAATGGTGTTAGAATTATGATAATAAGGGTAGAATTGCAATATTGTGTTTAGAGGGGTTTACGTTATGTTAAGTATATATATATTGTAATCCCTCATTAAAAATAATAAGAAACAGCTTTATCCTCTCAAACATGGTATCAGAGCTGGTGAGGAACCCTAATTTACCGCCATTGGCGGAACCCTAACTCTCAGACGAACCTAGACTCTCCGGCGAACCTAGACTCTCGAGCGAACCCAGACCGACGACTCAGTCCAGCAAACCCAGACTGGCGACTCAGTCCGGTGAACCCAGATCTAGTGGCTCACACTCAGTCTGGGGCGACTCAGTCCGATGAACCCAAATCTGGTGGCTCACACTCAGTCTGGCAAACCCAGATCAATGACTCCCATCAAGTCCTATCGCTTCTATTGGTGACTTCCCAGATCTACTTCTGTTGACGAATTCCCACATCGCAGAACCCAGGTCATCGATCTTGCTTGCATAGAGACTCGGCGGTCTCGCTCTCTTGCGCCGATCTCCATCGGCCCCATTGAAGGTTTAGCTAAGCACTAACATGCTCTGCTTTTTGAGCCCAGTTGAAGCTGCCACTGTTTGTCGTTTGTTGTTGACACCTAAATTTTGATTAACCATTTAAAAATTTACATAGAAAATTAGGGATTAAATTTTAACCCCTAACCAAAAATATTAAAATTGCATAGCATATAGTTTAGGTTCATATAGGTTAATTGCATTCCGCATCGGACCGGCGGTGGCGAGAAAGCTGAAAATTCATCGCATAAACCGAGCTTGGGTACTCGGCTCACTCAAGGGATTGAGGGCCAAAATTCACGAGTCTAAAAGGCTTTGGTTACGACCAAAAAAAAAAAAGGCTTTGGTTATTTTAATTTGAGCTTAAACTAGCCCAAATTAATTCAGTCAATTTGGAATTAAATAAAAATTAAAGGATAAAGCCTAAGCCAAAGCCCATTAGGACTAGAAAATCCGGTCAATTAACCTAGGGTTGCAATATAAATATGTGACTGTACCCTTCAATGAGGGGAGCTCTCATAATTTTCAGAACACAATTCCTGAGAGCACGACAAGAAAGCGAGAGAGAAAAATAGAGAGGGAGGTCGGCCAGTAGATGAGTTATTTGTGTCGTGTCTAACGTTGCTGGTCTGGGTGGTCTTCATCATAAAATTCACGATTAGTATTCCATCGCTTCGCAAGAGCCAATCCGGAGAAAGAAAGAGAGCAACCAAAAGAGCAAAAAAGGAGAAGACTTTCAAGCGGTGGTCTTTGTCTGGACTGGTCCAAGCCGAGAGAAAGTGTCACGCCTCGAACCCTGCGAGCGCGCAACATCCTGCAATGGTCATTATGATGCGACGTCCCAGGACGCGTCGCCGACCCAATATTTTATCTTTTGATTATGCATGCGGAAGCTAAACAAAAATTCACCCAGACAATAACAATAAACAAGGATAGACAGGAAAACGGTTTACAACATTAAAATCAAAACACGATTCTAACATTTACTTGATTAACCCCTGGGAACATTTTTACAAGCCCTCTTCGGGCATGTCCATAAAAGTCTATAAAAAGATGTTAGGTTGGGGTCAATCTATTTCATCAAAAGTCACCTTCCAGGCACCCCGAACCATACTGGGTGCATCAACATGCTAAGGGCCTGAAAAATATTTAACAACCACAAATGAGATAAAATCTCAATAAGTTAATGCCTAAGCCCCGTTTAGAAGGTCAACTCACCTCGGGGGTCCCTAAACAGGCAATACAGCATCAACAACAACATTATTAAATAACCACAGGCATCCTTACCTCGCCTTGATACACTCGTTGATGAAATGAACATGTCACATACTCGAAGCATTTAAATAAATTCGCCATGCATCAATGCATCACAGGCGCGCGTGTCTCGATTATAAGATAGAATCCACTTGGGCACGTCCCATACCATGCCTAGCAGTTTCTACCCCATAATCAGGCACTATGCATCACACGTATTCCAGTTATTACGCCCCCTCAGGGCCACTACGCATCAAGCGATCTGCAGCAAGATGGCAGTCTTTCGGTAAAAACCGGGCTCCGTCCCGCCCCATCGGGCACGGCTACGTCAAACGATCTACAGTAAGACGGCATTCCAATACGGCAACATCAAACGATCTACAGTAAGATGGTATCCCGTAAGGAGCATCGAGTCCGGCCTCGGGCCGCGACAAGGCATCCGGGGTATCGGCACTCCAGATTATCCCCAGGCATCCGATAAATCGGGCAACGTCAAGCGATACACAGCAAGACGGCTCCAACGTGTGACCACACGAGCACACAAGCATTCCGACCAATTATTATCTTCTCAATTATCCCATGCATCCATGAATAGTGCTCGCATTCATGCCACACAACAATAACAAGTGGTCACACATGCAAACGGTCAATCGACTTTGTAAACCTCATTTTAAAATATGAATTTACAAAAGTATTCGACATCAGATCAATGCCAAATAAACATCATTAAAAGGCTAGATATGTGTGGTTACTGTTTCAAGTAAGTCAGAAATCAAAAACCAATGCTTTCAAGTAAGAACCAGCAGATCATGGAAATCTAGTAAAACTGGACAGATTTGCATGATTTGGGAAATCAATCTCAAAGGCATAGCAAATGGTTTCCAAAAATTATAAAATTCGAATATGTTATAAACAAGACCTTCACAAATATTTTCCATGAAGACACAATCCCAAAATCTTTATACAAAGATCACTTTTGATGGCTCGGAAACAACCCAAAACTGGTCCGCCGGAACAAGGGAACTGAACCGCAAGAAATACTCGTTTTACCAACCAAATCCTTTCAAAACACTTTGAAATTTTTATACGTTGTAGACATGGATTTCATTTACAAATCTTGTGAAGGAAGTATGGTCAAAATCGAACTGGAAATTTTTATAAAAATCTGAGAAGGCACGAAGGTCACGGAATCCATAGTATAAAACGGTTCTGATTCGGTAAGAAATTAGACCTTCGTGTAACCCATTTGAGCTCAGAAAAATCTGAAATTTAAATATGTTATAGATCAAGATCTTGTGAACAACTTATATGAAGAACACTTTTCAATATTCTAACCACAAAATGCTCTATAAAAATGGAAAGCCAGGTACGTACAGTAGAATCAGTTCTGAAACCAAGATAAAAACTCCAAGAAACGCCTTCAACTTTGAAATCCACCACTTCTTAGCCATGAAAATACCACACCAAGAGTTCAAATCAACATCCAACATCTATTTCAACTTAGTCTAACAATCAAGACTCGCCAACGCTCAGTTTAGAAGTTTAAACACACTAAAACAATCACTAGTTAAACTACCCAATGCAAGTTGAACATCCTAAACAAGGGATTAGATGTTAACTTACTCGTCTAAAAATGACGACAACGCGAGGACAACGGCAACGATACGAGTTGTCCATGGCAGCCTCGGCTTGACACTGCAAGCGGCAAACGGTGGTGAACAGCACACGGCGATCTACGGGGCTCAAGGATGGTGGCGTGAGGTTGTTGGTGGGGTGAACGGCGGTGGTGGGGTGATTCGGCCGAGAGAGAGGGAGGGAAGGGAGGCGTGAAAGGGGAGAGAGAGAGAGTGGCGTGAGAGAGAGAATAAGAGAGAAAGAGGGTTTAAATTTAAATCAAGATCAATGATTGAGATTTGTTCTTGATGCCCAAGCAAGGATCAAGGGCTAGGATGTGTCCTTGATGCCCAAGCAAAGATCAAGGGCTAAGATCAAGCCTTGCCCTCTAAGTTCCATCCAACGGCTAAGATTTAATCTAACAAAGAGGTTTCTAGAAGGGCAAGTTAGCAAATAATTTTCGATGGCCAATTCATAAAAATTATGAGGCGACGTCCTATAATTCGAGTGTGATATCCTTGAGCATTCGACACGTAAAATCGGATCATAATTCGTGGTTGAAATCAATCAATCGCAACTATAGTTTATCTCGAACTAACGGGCAGCTGCTCGAAATAAATTCTTCGATAGTCTTTCCCCTTTGGTTAGTATTCCCTAGGTGATCAAGCCAGAGCGAGAATTAACTAATAGAGCGTCGATGAAATCACCATTTCATAAATCACCAAATTTGGTCAAATTTTCAGGATATCACAGAAAGACGGAGGAAGCTTTCACCAAGGGAAAAAAAGAAGCTTTTCTTTGTCTATCTCCCCTGATCGCACAAAGGAGTCCATCTCTCGCATCATTGTCCAGAACGGACTTTTCTTCCTCTGCAAAGAGAAGACGTCCACAAGAGAAAAGGCCGGAGAGAAGAATCAACGCCCTCAACGCAAGAGACACGTGAGGCTGGGTTTCCAAAGTCGTAGCAAAACATCATTGTGGAAGCCATCGAGCTGGATCCTCACGTCCAAACTGCACCGAGACCACCGTGCACCATCGCCGGCTGAGCACTACCATCGTGCATTACCATCCACAGTTGAGAATCATCGCGAATCGAGTTGCTCCTCGACATCCCACGCAAGGCCGCCGCCACCGCCGTCCTTGTGGCCACGCCCGCCGCTAGCCACACCGTCCCGATCCGCAAGCCTCAATCCGGAACCGAGTTCGAATTTGGAAGATATCCGCAAATTAGGTAAGATCATTACCCGAATTTTTTCGAAATATTTAATTTCCTAAGTTTTCGGTGTTTGAATATTTCGTGGATATTCTTTGGTGGATTGCTAAATCTTAGGATAATATTTGCGATATCCGCAATATTTGAAACACTTAAAATTAGGAATTTTGCCTAATTTAGCAACGTATCTGGACGACTATCCGATCTTATCCCTAAGGTACGATACGCAGCGATACGGAAAATCGTTATCTTATCCATAATCACTTGGATACGATAATAGATTTTATTCTCTTTCCAAATTTGACTAATCAACTTTCTGTCGATATCTATAACCCTATAGATATGACCGTTAGTTTGATTCCTTTGCCTAATTTGAATTTGATAAGAAAATTTTGCGGATTGTGTGGATATTGATTTGATGGTGGTGTTTATCTCTTATTTGATTTTGTTTCTTTAAAAGAAAAGCCAAAAAGATTAGATGCAATTTGAATTGGTTTCTTAGGAGATAATGTTGCATGTTTAGAATATATCTAGATAATTTTTTTAATAGAATAGGACAACCAAGATTTGCTAGAAAGATAAGATAATTTCTAATTTAAATTAGGAATTAGGATAATTTGTTTCCTAGTTTAATTAGATATTATTCTAACCTTGATAGTTCATTTCGAGTTGATTTTAATTTCGAATTTCGATAAAAAAAAATACCAAAAAGAGTGTTCTAGAATAGGTTAATTTGCTTTCTTTAGTTTAAAATTGCATGCTTAGATAATTGGCATTTTTAATTCCGAATTTCATAAAAATACCAAAAATAAATCATTTGCCCATCATTAGAATTAGGTCATATCGTCGCATGACATATAGTTTGCATGTTAGGCTGCATTAATTGCATGTTAATTTTTGCACGTCATTACATATAGGTTAGCTTTTCTTTAAATAAGTGAAAATCCAAAAAAATATTGAGTGAATTGCTTGTTAATTAGAAATCATATTAGGATTGTTGATGTGATTTTCTAGCTAACAACGCAGATGCTTACGTTGCTTCGAGGTAAGTAATTCTCCCAATCTTGCAATTTATTTAATGTTTTAATTATTGGGTGTTATTTTGGTGGTTTGCGCACCCGCATGATCACCTCACATGCTAGTGACTAATAAAATAAATGCAAACTGTCTGCCAAAACATTTTTTGAAAAGAAAAATGTACTGAAAGGGCGTTAGACTAGATCTAGCGTAATCAAGTCCCCGAGCTTAGAATCTCTAGTTAGTAGGAATAAAACATATCTCCCTATGTTTTATTTAGGTTTCTAATCGACCTACCATAAATAGATTAGTGGCGACTTCGAGCACGAAAACTTTTGCACGTTAAAAACTTAAACCCTAAGTTGCGAATTGGTAGGGCTTGGGAGGGCCCGACCTAGGTTTAGTCCTAACAATCCATTAGCCTGAGAAAATTTAGGTCGCGACATTTGTTCGCCCGACGAAGGTGAATAGTAACCTTTTTTTCCCAAAAAAAATCGAAAAAAAAATTATGTTACTCAGTGCAGCGACGATCACTGCCTAGTGGATGCAGTAGTTTCAAGTGGTAATTCTACGATTTTGACTTGATGGATATATGAATTTTCCATAGGTCATTGTGACTAGTTTTGATCCGGTTGAACCCTCAAAGTGGTGCTTATATTTGGCTAGCCGTGTTGTTGGAGACTTTGGTGATTATATTTGGCTGGCTGTGTTGTTGGAGACTCTGTTGTTCAGGTTGACTACTTGTTTTCTTACGACATTATTTGTGGGTTCAATCGTATCTTCCGGTTACTGATGGCTGCTGTTGCTGGAACTTCTGCTAGTTTGCCGCATTTACAATTGACTTATGTAAAGTTTGATGGTACTAATTATGCATCATGGTTTGAAGTTTTTCTTACTGCTACCAAACAACGCGATTATCTTACGTCTATAGCCCCATCAGATCAAAGTAAGGTAGCTGATTGGATTGCTGGTGATGCATTGATTCGTATATTGTTATGGAATAGTATGGAGACTTTGGTGATTATATTTGGCTGGCTGTGTTGTTGGAGACTCTGTTGTTCAGGTTGACTACTTGTTTTCTTACGACATTATTTGTGGGTTCAATCGTATCTTCCGGTTACTGATGGCTGCTGTTGCTGGAACTTCTGCTAGTTTGCCGCATTTACAATTGACTTATGTAAAGTTTGATGGTACTAATTATGCATCATGGTTTGAAGTTTTTCTTACTGCTACCAAACAACGCGATTATCTTACGTCATAGCCCCATCAGATCAAAGTAAGGTAGCTGATTGGATTGCTGGTGATGCATTGATTCGTATATTGTTATGGAATAGTATGGATTCCAAAATTAATCCCCATTTTATTCAGTGTAATATTGCTAAGGAGGTTTGGGATAAATGTGCTTTACTATATTCTGGCCAAAATAAAATGACACGGGTTTGTGATACATGAGAGGCACTATTTGACCTTAAGCATGGAGATCAATCATTGATTGAATGTTATGCTCGTTTCATGACACTATGTCGACAGCTGGATACTTATCTTCCTGCTTCAGATGATACAGCCACTCTTGTCAAGAGACAAGAGGATCTTCGGGTTATTCTATTTCTAAAGGCGTTGGGACCTGAATATTCTTCACCACGTCAACAAATTACTTCTCAGAGCTCTCCTCTTTCAGTGGATGAGGTTTTCTCTCAAGCTCTTCATTCGACACCTATTGAGAAGATCTCCGCCACAACTTTGGAGACAAGTGCTATGGTTTCTCATAGCACTAGTGGACGTGGAACCCGGGATCGTGGTTATAGGAGTCGTGGACAAGGTTTTTGTTCTGATAGGTGGTCGTGATGGTTGTATTGGTGTTCGTGGCTCTCGCTATTGCAACCATTGTCAGAAAAATGGACATATCGAGGCTTATTACTATACTCTTCATCCTGAGCTTCGACCTACTGTTGCTGCCTATGTTGATTCTTCGGCATTGACTACATCAGAACCTCCTATTGTGCATGGTACAGGTGATACTATTACACTATCACGAACTGAGTATGATACGTGGCTTCGTTCTCAACATGTGACGGGCTCTTCAGCTCCTATTGCAACTTTGGCACAGACCACCAAAGGTAGTTCATCTTGTTTACTGTCTACACTATTTGACTCCTGGGTTATAGACTCTAGAGCTTGTCGCGACCTAAAATTTTGCTCAGGCTAATGGATTATTAAGACTAAGCCTAACTCGAGCCCTCCCAAGCCCTACTAATTCGCAACTTAAGATTTAAGTTCTTAACGTGCAAATGTTTTCATGCTTGGAGTCGCCACTAATCTATTTGTGGTAGGTCGATTAGAAACCTAAATAAAACATAGGGAGATAAGTTTTATTCCTACGAACCAGAGATTCTAAGTTTGGGGACTTGATTACGCTAGATCTAGTCTAGCGCCCTTTCGGTACCTTTTCTTTTCAAAAAAATATTTTTGCATGCAGTTTGGATCCATTTTATTATCTAATTACTAACATGTAAGGTGTTCATGCGGGTGCGCAAACCACCAAAGTAACACCCAATAAATTATAAAATTGGGAGAATTACTTACCTCGAAGCAACGTAAGCATCTGCATGGTTAGCTAGAAAATCATATCAACAATCCTAATACGATTTCTAATTAACAAGCAGTTCACTCAATATTTTTTTTGATTTTCACTTATTTAAATGAAGGCTAACCTATATGTAATGACATGCAAAAATTAACATGCGATTAATGCAGCCTAACATGCAAACTATATGCCATGCGACGACGTGACCTAATTAATGACGGAAAAATGATTTATTTTTGGTATTCGGAATTAAAAAAAAAACCTAAATTAACATGCAATCTATTCTAAAAAAGATAATTTAATCTATCCTAAAGTAATTCTTTTTGGTATTTTATGAAAATTCGAAATAATTAAATGTCCTAAATAATCCGCTAAGACTAGATCAATCTCTAATTTAAACTAGGAAATATGCTACACTAAATCCCAATTTAAATCAAATAATTATCTTATCTTTTGGATATATTTAGGATTCTCTAAACATGCAAAAATTTCTAATTTAAATCCTATCTACGTATTTTTGGATTTTCTTTTTAAAATAAAATCAAACGACACCATATCACAAAATATCACCGACATCTATTAAATTTAGAAACAAAGACTGACAAATCGTATCCCGGGCATGAGGATCGGATTGGCCAATTTTTCACGTAATCGTGAATCATATCTCGGGCGGGAGATCGGATTGACGATTTTCCGTGCGATCGCGAGTCATATTTCGGGCATGAAATCGGACCGTCGATCATATGCACGTTGTGAAATTAGGAAATAATTCCTAATTTAAATATGCTTGAGGATTTCATGAATAAGGCAATATCACTCAAAGATTCACACAAGATTGTAATATTCCAAACAAAGAAACATTATACTCGAAAATTAAATGAGATCTTTACCTAATTTGAATATTTTCTTTCCGAGTTTGGACCGGCGGATGGTGGCGCGGATGAAGTTAGCCGCGAAGAGCTCGTGGTGACTCACGTGATTGGCAAGAGGTGGCAAAACAGTAGAGTGAGGAGAACCTGTGGCGACAGCGCGGGGATGAAGCTTGACTCCACACGTTTGTCCTTCCTTTATGTTATTTGTTTTCGGAGAACACAGGATCCCAAGAGGATGATATTGTCTCCTTCAGCTGCGAACTCACTATCCATCAATTGCACTCGGTTTTGTCCTCCTGTGAACCTGCAAACAAAAATCGTCTCTGACAGGGAGAGAAAAGGATGAAATCTTTTGCTTCTTTCTCCACTGAAGCACTTCTTTGTTTAATTATTGCTCTATTGGCCGCTGCTTGACTCCTCGCAAACGGCGGATGGAAGCTTGACTGAGTCAATATGATGTGAATAAAAAGCAGAGAACAAGCGAAGACACTAGCGAGCACTGGATGGATCCGGAAAAACCGCCGATGCGATACCAAGGCCTCGCCTTTGTGCGTTGGCTTGCCGGAAGAATTGTCGTGGATTGGAGCTCGTTGGTATAATGGGCGGAGGCTAGAAGAGCAGCAGCGGACTTGATATTGGAGCGGCTCGTCACGGGGGCTTTTGGCTCGTAGTGGAAATAGCAGATGGCGCGGTAGCGGAGGAGCAAACGTGACGCAGCCGAGAGGTTGGACGCCATGGAGGAGGATAGTATGGCGTTGAGTCGAGCGGCACGGCCACAGGTCTGGCCGTGTGGAGATCTCAGCCAAGGTTTGGTCGAGAGACTCTTTTTCTCTCCTTCACGCCTTCTCTTTTCTCTCGGCTTTCCCCAGAATCATGACCGTGTATTCAATTGTCTCCCTTCACTACTCACGATTTTTTTTGTGATTTTTTTTTCAATGGTCCCTCCTCACAAGTAAAAGCCAGAGAGCCCTTTTATACGCAAAGGGGCATAACCCATCAAGGAAAGAAAGAAAATTTCTTTCCTTTTTTCTTCATTGACCAGATTCTTCGTAAAGGGGAAGGTCCATCTTTTATAAGCTCACTTTCTTTTCTTGTCTGAATTCCAGCTTTGTCTGCAAGTTTGTATCCACTAGCTTGAGTGAATCTTCTTTCCTTAATTCTTGCTCTGATAACGCTTTGCTTTCCAATTGTTTCTTGACTCAAATATTTTCATGATATTTTCTCGATATTTTCTCAATATTTCCTAATCCAATGTGCCACACGCGCAATGCACATGTCAATCTTGACTACTTGAGAGAATAACGAGTTGGGCCAAATCTTTAATTCACACGGGCTTGATCCAATTAATTCCATTGGGTTCAGAACCTCCGTACTTGAGTCCATTAACTCCAGTTCAATTAAATTTTATTAAGCTCATCCGCCACCAATCCGATGCAAATGCAACTACTTAATAAATGTTCTTAAAACTAAATGCTATGTAATTTAACTTTAATATTTTTGTTAGGGACTAAAATTTAATCCCTAATTTTCTGTGCAATTAATTACTAAATGATTAGTTAAAATTTAGGTGTCAACAGAGCCACTTATCATATATCTGGTAACCATAAGCTATTGTCTTACTTTCGGTCCACATCTTCCGAAGTGTCTAATTCTGTTACATTAGCTGATGGTTCACAATCTCATGTTTCTGGTACTGGAGTTGCTTGTTTATTTCCTAAGTCTGAGTCTGTGAGTACTTTTCAATGTGAAGCTTGTCAGTTTGGTAAACATCATAGGACTTCTTTTCCTTCTCGTTTTCAAAGTCGTGTGTCTAGTCCATTTGAAATAGTTTACTCAAATGTTTGGAGCTCATGTCGTGTTTTTGATACTTCTGGTTTTAGATACTTTGTTACATTCGTGGATGATTTTTCTCGAATGATATGGTTGTTCTTAATAAAAGATTGTACTGAGATTTTTCATTGCTTTCGCCTATTTTACTTTGAAGTATTGAATCAGTATAATGCATCTATTAAAACATTGCGATAAGATAATGTTAAAGAATATCTTGCCTCCTCTACTGGTTTTCGATCCTTTCTTGAATCTCATGATATTCTTCATCAAACATCGTGTTCGTACACTCCACAGCAAAATGGTGTAGCCGAACGCAAAAATCGTCATCTTCTTGATGTTACTTGTTGTCTTATGTTTCATATGCATCTTCCTTAACATTTTTGGGCCCATGATGTACTTACAGCATGTTACTTGATTAATTGGCTTCCAACCTCTGTTCTTCAGGGGGAGACACCATTTTCTGTTTTACATCCAAACCTTCCTCCCTTTGCATTACCTTTACGTGTCTTCGGTTCCATTTACTTTATTCATCGTCTTTCTCCGGGTCTTGATAAATTAGATTCTCGTGCCGAGAAATGTGTCTTTGTAGGGTATTCTCGAACTCAAAAGGGCTATAAATGCTATAGTCCTACTCGTCGTCGTTTATTTGTGTCAGCTGATGTGACTTTCTTTGAGGATCAAGCCTATTATGATACTCAATCAAATCCTACGGTGACTACTAAGGGTGGCGAGTGTGTCCTCCTAGCACTTCCTCCGCTCTCTGTATCTCCAGCACCATCAACAGGATTTCAATTTGCCGAGCGCACATATCATAGACGTGCTACAACTCCTCCCACGATAGTACCGATCCCACAAACATCTGATTCATATGTCCCTTCATCAGTTGCAACAGCATCCTCTGATCCTGATCGACCCATTGCTCTTCCGAAAGGTACACGTTCTTGTGCTGATCGTCTTGTCGATCGCTATGCTCACTTTTCTGATCTTTCTTCTTGTCTTCGTACTCATCATCCCATATCCAATTTCTTATCATATGCTCGTTTGTCTCCTACCTTTTCTACCTTTGTCTCGTCCTTGTCCACTATTTCTGGGCCTAGTAATGTTGCTGAAGCTCTTGCTCATCCTAGATGGTGACAAGCCATGGAAGATGAAATGAAGGCTCTTCTTGAGAATCGTACTTGGCAGCTCACATCATTACCTAAAGGCAAACAACCCGTTGGTTGTCGTTGGGTTTTCACTGTTAAGGTTCATCCTGATGGTTCTCTCGATTGATTGAAAGCTCGGTTAGTTGCCAAAGGATATACTCATACCTATGGCATTGATTATAATGATACTTTCTCACCTGTCGCCAAAATTCCATCTGTTCGTGTTCTTAGTTCCCTAGCCGTACACTTTGGTTGGCATCTTCATCAATTGGATGACAAAAATGCCTTCTTACATGGTGATTTGGCTGAAGAAGTCTATATGGAGCAACCACTTGGGTTTGTTGCTCAGGGGGAGAATCTGGTATGTCGTTTATGTAAGGCCTTATATGGACTCAAACAGCCTCCTCGTGCTTGGTTTGGTAAATACACTGATGTAGTTATTAAGTTTTGGGTTAAAACAATGTCAAGTAGATCATTCAGTGTTTAGTTCTGCTTCCTCAATTGGTTGTGTTCTTTCTGGTGGTATATGCGGATGATATTATTATCACCGATAGTAATTCAGTTGGTATTCATCAACTTAAGCAGTTTTTGCATACAGAATTTAATACTAAAGATCTGGGACGTCTACGATATTTTCTTGGAATTGAAGTTGCCTACTCACAGGCAGGCATCAATTTATCACAACGAAAATATGTGATCGATATTCTTAATGAGGTCGGATTTCTTGGAGCAAAACCAGTTGATACACTTATTGAACCTAATGTGAAACTTGATGCAGAAAATGGAGAATTGTTACATGATCCAGGAAATATCGAAGATTAGTGGGTAAGTTGAATTACCTTACTGTTATAAGGCTTGATATATCATTTGCTATGAGTGTAGTGAGTCAGTTTATGAGTTCCCCTCATACTACTCACTGGAATGCTGTATTGCGAATTATTAAGTACTTGAAAGGAATATCAGGTAAAAGACTACTTTTCAAGAATTATGGTCATCTGAAAACTACGGGATTCTCTAACGCAGACTGGGCTAGATGTCCTACTGATAAAAGATCTACATCAGGGTATTGCGTATTTCTTGGGGGTAATTTAGTTTCTTGGAAAAGTAAGAAACAACACGTGATTTCCCGGTCGAGTGCTGAAGCAGAATATAGAGCTATGGCACATGTGACAGGTGAATTGATCTGGTTGAGGATGTTATTGTCAAAAATTGATGTGTCAACATCAGATCCATCAACATTATATTGTGATAATCAATTAGCCATCCATATTGCGAACAATCCTGTTTTCCATGAGCGAACCAAACATAATGAGGTTGATTGTCACTTTATACGAGAGAAGGTCCAGAAGGGGGAGATCATTCTTCAACATGTAAGGACAGAGGATCAACTGGCAAATATTTTTACAAAACCCTTACGAGGGAATAGAGTGGATTTTTTATGTAACAAATTGGGATTACTTGATATCTATGTTCCAACTTGAGGGGGAGTGTTAGAATTATGATAATAAGGGTAGAATTGTAATATTGTGTTTAAAGGGGTTTACGTTATGTTAAGTATATATCTATTGTAATCCCTCATTAAAAAATAATAAGAAACATATTTATCCTCTCAAACAAATGGCATTTGTCGGATCTATTTGCAATTCCTCACAAAAACGCACTACCGACCATCCAACATTGTCATCATGACTGCATTAACAGTGTGGAGTTCTTCATGCCTAAGGGTTGCGCTTGAGTCCATTGAACTTCTTTCCATAAAGAAACCTGGCTGTTTAGGTCGAGGCAAGCTTGCACTTTCATTTCCTAACATGGCGACTACAAAGGACATCGCTGGTCTATCGTTGGGGAACTTCTGCACGCATAACAAGCCGATATGGATGCATCTTTGTACTTGAGGTTCCACCGAATCATACAAGCACCCATAACGAGTTCCACGGCTCTGCCTTCACTCCAAAGCAACCAGGCCTGAAAAAAATCGCATCTCAGGCTCAGTAATGCAAGACGAAAAGAGGGAGATAAGGGAGAGAGAACAACACATGCTCTGGATCTTTTCTCTTACGTGTCCGAGAAGGTTATGGTAATGATTTGGGTGGCAGAATCCTTTGTTTCTTTTGCCGCTTACAATCTCTAACAAAAGCACATCAAAGCTAAAGACGTCGGATTTGCTAGAGAATTTCCCATTGAAGGCATACTCTGGGGACATATAGCCACTGTAATGACAAAATGATTGGTATTAGTCTTCTAACATAACATGCTGTCCTATTTAGAGATTTTCTGGAACAACGAATTCTTACTAAGTTCCAATGATTCTCTGTCTTTGCTTCTTTCTTATCACATGGAAAAATTCTTGCCAACCCAAAGTCCGAGATTCTAGGGCTTACGCTGCCATCCAATAAAATGTTGCTAGCTTTGAGATCCCGGTGATTTACTTGAAGTTTAGAATC
Organism: Syzygium jambos; assembly: GCA_031216235.1. Lineage (NCBI taxonomy): Eukaryota > Viridiplantae > Streptophyta > Magnoliopsida > Myrtales > Myrtaceae > Syzygium > Syzygium jambos. The sequence continues at coordinate 3,943,991 of CM062225.1, read as the reverse complement.
GTGGTGTAGATAGAGAAGACCTCTCGCCATCCCAACAACAATGTCAAAACGTTTTTTCCAGTCAAACAATGAGCATCTTTCACGATCTGCATATGCAGATAACTTAGTCAACCGGACAAATTAAGTTCGGTGCACAGATAGCATCATGATCAAGTAACATCTTTGAATAAAGGGTCTAGAGGCCTAACCAAAAATAAAATAATCCAAACTCTTGTTTTCCATGTACTCAGACCAAAATCCTTTCCTCCCTCTCCATGCAACAACCTAGAAGCCCCACAAGATTCCGGTGTTGAAGTTTGGCTACCAGAATTGTTTCATTCTTAGGCTATGTTCGTTTCCGGAAAAATATTCTTTCGGAAAATATTTTTCGCGTTTTCCGGTGTTCGGGGGCGGGAAAACATTTTCCTTTCCCACCCCCAAATCCTTCATTGATTTGAGGAAAATGATTTCCTCTTTTAACAAAGAGGAAATCATTTTCCCCCAAAGTAAAGGCAAAATTGTCCATGGGAGGCAAAATGTTTTTCGTGGGAGAGGAAGTTGATCGCCGGTCATCGCCGTCGGCCACCGGTCGCTGTCGCCGGTTGCCGGTCGCCACCGCCAGCCGCCGGTCGCCGCCGCCGCCGGTCGTCGACTGCTGATCACCGCCGATCGTCGGCCGCCGCCGGTCGCCGGCCGCTGCTCGTAGCAGCCGCCGCTCATCGCTAGCCGTCGTCGATTGCCGGTCACCGTCGGCCGCCGCCAGTCGCCAGCCATTGGTCACCGGTCACGGCTGCCGCCCGCCACCGGTCACCGATCGCCGCCGCTGACCGCCGACCGTCGCTAGTCGCCGCCGCCAGCCGTCGGTCATCGGTCACCGCCGATCGCCGCCCGCCACTCGTCATCGCCCGCCACCGCCGACCGTCGCCACCAACCGCCGATCGCCGCCGCCGCCCGCCGCTGCCGGTCGCCGGACGCCGCCGACCGCCGCCACCGATTGCCGCCGACCGCAGCCACCGGTCGCCGTCGCCATCAGTCGCCGAACGCCGCCAGATCGGCGGTCTTCGAACACCAGAAAATATTTTTCGAAACTTTTTCAGATTTTAGCCGAACACATGAAAATTGTGTTCCAGGAAAATATTTTTCGGGAAAACGACTTTTAGGAAAATATTTTCCAAAGGAGAATATTTTCCGTCAAACGAATGGAGCCTTAAACTCTTCAAGGCCTTGTCCTGAATTTCTTGACAGTCACTTCACTGCTACTTCTTGTCCCGTGAAAAGATGGCCCTGCATAATGCGGTTCGAGTAGGCATGTCAAACAGTGAAACATGGTCACTCTGTTTGTAGTTAACTTTGTCTTGGAATATGCATGGCTCATTACCTTGTAAACTGGGCCAAAGCCACCAGCTCCAATCTGATTATCCTCAAAAAAACCGTTTGTGGCATTAACAATGGTAGCCAGATCAAAAAGTGGCAAGTCAGCATCTTGCTCCTTGATTTTCCACCCTGAAAGAGACCAGTTACTGCAAAAATCTTAGCCGAAGCATATGTTAACCTCACAAAAGGGCCTCAAGGTCTCTTTGTATAAATTGGAGGTGTAGATCCATAGACCCAAAGTTACTGACCTTTGCTCTTTATTCTGCAACTCCTGATTCGATGGCAGAACACCATGGCCAATATAAAAACAGCAGAAAAAGCTGACATCAGTATGCTTGTGACCATCCTTTTCTTCTTGGCAGAGTTATGATGGACATCTAGGATAGAGAAGACTGAGAAGATTAAATGCAATCTTCTAGGGTGCTGTTCCTGAGTAAGTTGGTTAAAAGATAGAATGTCTACAGAAAAAGCAATGATTGGCAAACTAAGTACCTAGTTCAGATTTTGGTAGGCGGATGTACAGTGTTTGCCCATAGTTATCTTCTTCATACGCGTTAATGTCAATTAGGCCTCCGAACCACAGGAGACAGCCGCTACCTCCTCCTCTAATATCTGAATTAGCATAAGCTGCACATGAACAGTTCTTTAAGCACTTGGCCTCACATTCCTCGAGGCTCATTTTCTTGTCCAACCAGAACTCTGACAGGTCGGGAAGTTTCACTTTTGAAAGTTTGAGGAACCCTTCTTCCTTCGAACAATTTATTGGCACTCTTCTCATGCATCCACTGAACCATTTAAGGACATCCCATTCTTCTGGAGACTTTGGTGCAAACCCCTTAAAGCAATCGCATATGGGAGCTCTGTTAATTCTACAGATACCACTAGCTCGACAAGTACCGTAAGCATCTCATGGATCGTTGGGCACTGAGTACATGATATTCCAGGCATAGCTTCTTTTACTTGCAACATAATACTGGAGCAAGCCTGAATGGTTCATTGTAAGTACCCTTGTGATATATTCATTTTTTCTGACTTCATGTACAAGAAAGATCTCACTTTCACCATAGAAGAACACTAACTTGCTCACTGTATTTGGTCCCACTGAAGCACCACTGAAGTGTATTCCATTCCACGGTCCTGTCCAATATTTCTTGCTGGATCCTAAGCTGCTGACAATTTCAGGTTGAGGCAACCTGTGAATGTCCAACCTGTAAGTATAATCTCCAGGGCAAGGATCATCCATGCTTTTCCAAGAAGTCAGACGCATTTCTAAACCTATTTTCAAGTCCCATCCTAATTTCACATTGGGTAGGAGTGTGTCGGACAGATTATCAAAACTCTGCCATGAATAATCATCAGAATTCAGGCTGGTATTCTCTCTGAGAACAAGATTTCCAGTGTCTAAGAACTGGGCAACCGGATTTTTCAGAACCTGGACAAATTCGAAGACCAGATGACACTCTTCGATGGGTTGACAAGAACTAGATCTCCATCATGGCTAAACGTGAGAGCTCCATGTGAATCAGTGAGCGGATTGTCCCTGTTGGCAACCTAAACTACCGTTTCCAGAGTGATCTTGTACCATATGCCCAAGTACCTTTTCTTGGAGTTGCCAGGAGAGAAGAAGCCGAGCTCAAAGCTTTGGTCTGAAGAGACCAATGTCTCTCCATCTTTCATAGACCGGCCTGAATTTAAAGTGTCAGCTGCAGTCGATAAGCTGAAGACTGACAGGCAGACATGAAAAGGCAGATGAACAAAGTAGTTGTTTCCATCCCTAAACTAAATCATGCAGAACCGCAAATCTGAATAACATTTAGAAGAAAAAATACATGTGCTTGTGCCATGCAAGCTAAAATCTAGGATTCAGAGCGAAATAGGATTGTGATCACCACTGTCTGCCTTCTAAGAAGCTGTCAGGATAGAATTTTTCAGTTGGCTCGACTGGTCAACTCACGTGTCCTGCAAGATTGGTGGAGATCCTTTCCAGGACACGTCGGTCAGAAGATTCTTATTCTTATTTTGGCCTTATGCTTGACGATTGGCACATGCCTGAATTCGCATTCATATTTGAACTATACCATGCACATTTCAATCTACTGTAATTGATTACGTTGGCCGTGCGTTTATCAGTGTCATTATGGCATTAACCACGGGGCATCATAGACGGCCTTTGGCTGAGTCGTGATGTGAAATGTGAAATGTGAAATTGTGAGTACTTTAGCATTAAAATCATATCCAAGCAAAGTCGTGTAATAGATTGTGATTTGATTTTTGAACATTACCGGACTTTTAATTACGGACTTCTCAGTTTGTCGCATCAAGCTACTTGATAGACCTCAAAGAGATGCCCACCTTGGTCTTTCTTTTGTCACTTCAGTGTGACCTGAACATCCACAAAATTGAAAATTTTGGGACATTTGTCCGGGCTCTTAAAGAGTCAAGGCACGTCAAAATCTATGGAAACGTGAGAAACTTCTCAAAAGCTACGATGGGGCCCTTCTGATGAGCATCATACATAGCGGTCATAAGACGATACATACCTTCGACCCTTTTGTTGATTTTTTTTCCTGTTTTGGTCCATCAACTATTTTACATTTGACAAATTTAGACTTGGAACCTCCCAAAATATATTGATCACAATTATTCACTAGATTTAAGATTTTCACTGCTTTAGTTTTCAAGAATTGGTTTATTGCCACTAATTGCAGCTTCTTTTCAAAGACAAGCAACAATGTCAAAGCATTTAGTTGACTACTGTAGGATTGTAATTGCTAACGATTATCGCCACGATGAATTTCCTTTCATTTTATTTAGGTTCTCTAAATACTCTGGCTTAGTATAGTATAATTTATTTGTTGGTCTGTCCTCTAAACTTTCTGCTTGTCCAGCTTAAATAATTTTGAGTGTAATTTGAAGGAAGATTATATTCATGAAGCAACCTTAGTTGTTTGTTGTTTGCAATTTTTTCCAACGAAATAAAAGAAAGGAAAATACCAAAAACCATCCTTACTTTCCACCCCGCTACCATTTACCCTCCTCTATTTTTAAAAATACCACTCACCATCCTCTAAAATAAAATCTTCGACCAAAAAAAAATCCTCTAAAATAATCTCATTGCTAAAATGACCAAATTGCCCCTCTTTAGAAATTCCAATCCTCCAAGTCTCTCACAAACCCTAGCCTCCATCACCCACAAACCCTCATCTCTTTTATCACCCATCACCGTATGCCGCTGATGCCGTCACCATCACGAGGGTGGGTGCGACGGCAGCCAATGTGCGGTAACTGAGCTTAGAGTTCAGTGGTTATTTTTTGAGTTTGGTTTTGGGTTTGGCTGTGGTAGGAAATTTATGACCCAGGATGGGACATTTTTGAAAAAAGAAATGGCGTTATTGTAAACAAGGCAACATGCGAAGATGTAAAGTGATATGCAATGACAAACCTCAAGATGTTAATTGATGTATATAGAAGTAGAGGGTAAGTGGCAATAGGATGAAATGGGGGGATGGACGGGATATCTTCTCTGGAAAAATACCAGTTCTATCATTTGACAATGCATATCGTCATAAAGATGATTCACGCCATTATGAATAAGAAACTCGTTTGATACTCTTGAGTCTTGAAGCTTGTTGTTGGCCTTCATCTCTTGCTAAATAGTCCTTAATATGCAAGCAAGCGACAGATTCATATCCACACATATCACAATGCTTTCACAAACTTTTCAGATTGTTTTTTTAGCAAATGTCTTTCACATCTAATTATTTGCTAGCCCAGATTTAAATAGAAGACTCTTGAACACAACTATGCACAAATCCGAAGCTACTCTTAGAGAGATTGATGATGAAGGTAGGACAACTAGGAGCTGAAACAAAACGTGTATTCATTGGTCTCTTCTTTCCTTAGTACAAACCAAACTAGTGATATGATAAACAAAAGTTTTAATTTGACTAGCTGTCTTATTTATATTTCCTTATGTTATTCCTTCCTCGTGCAAGATACTAATATTTCCCTATCCATGTCAAGCCCACATGGGATATCTCTTATCTAATCTGTCATTATGGTATTGTATAATTGTTTCCTGTGGATTCTGATCCCCCCCCCTTCTGAATACTACAGGAATGTTGGATTTCATGACAAATTTGCCTAGAATAAAATCATTAAGCAAAGGACCGCTGGATTCCTACATTATCTGTAATATATGGGTCAGCCCAACCCATGTTTCAAAGCCCAGCCCATTTTCCTTATTTATCAACAAAATTGTGCGGTGGAAACGTAAAGAAGGAAAAGAAGAAGACCAGAATAAACGAAGAAAGCTGGAGAAGACGAGCGACCATGAAGAAGGAAAGAGGGAAAGAAGAGAGGAGAGAGAAATTGATATGCGTAGCCGACCTGGACACTCCATCTTGCTGAATCAACTATGAATCGTGATGCCCGGAAAGTATTCGCACCTCTCGTTCGTCTAATTGAAGTAATTTTGGAAGTTAGGGCACTATTTGGGAGTTATGTGTTATTCGAGCGACAAAATCCGATTTTTGAGTCGTTAAACTATGAATATATATAGAATTGGTAGTTTAGGGTGTTATGGAGTCGTGGGATTTTACGGATCTTGATTTGGATTTACGGTTTGTCCAATATGAATTTTTGAAGTTGAGCGCATGCAATGAACAGTGCGCGACCAGCGGCTTTTAGGCCGATTTTCGTCCGTTTTTTGCTCGATTTTGGGACAGCCATTGGGGCTTTTGTAATATTCTGAACGGGCTTTCTTTTGACTATAAGTTTGCTAGGATCGGAATTCGATAGAGAAAGTTATGGCGTGATCAAATTTCGCATTCAAGTTTTGCGTTGCGAACGGTTTGGATAATCGTTTTGGATGAGCAATTTGTGAGCGCCTTTGAGTTGTTCTGTTAGCATTTAAGCATCGTTCGGCCGTTTTGTAGTTATCGTAGTATTTTACTTGGTTTTGAAGTCGATTCTTGTTTAATTGTTAGGATTACGAAATTGTCGATTCGAGTGAGTGTCGTTGTGTGATTTTTGGAGATTTCAGGTAAGTGGTGTTATCTCTTCTTTGAGTTTATAAACTCATGCTTTGAAAATGATAAGAATTTGAGTATTGTACGAGTTACCAAAACATGTTTGTTGCATAAAATTCTGAATCGAGCAATTATTACCCTTTTGATATTTAAGAACAATTTGAGAAATTTGAGAATGGTTTTAAGAAATATATATTGCGAATGGATATGTACGTATTATATTGCGAACTAGTTTATGGAATGAGTTTTAAATGTTTTGAGAAACGTTTTATGAACAACGTTACGTACATATCAATTTATGAAGAATTTTGAAATGACGTGAGAAATATCTTGTAAAATGTGTTCGGTTTGACGAAAGAAGTTGAGAAAGATTATGTGTTTTGTTTTGTGAAATCAATTGGTGATCTTGATTATGGATTATGAGACTTATTATGGATTTGGTCTTATAGATTATCGGAGGATGTGTGTTGGTGCTCAATATCGCTGTGAGCCTATTGAGGGGCTCGTGGGTATGCGCATACTAGTCTAGGATATCCTTGTGGGCCGAGCTACCGGCTTATAGTAGGTGAAGACCTTGCCAAGGGGGGAATCTTGGTCGCCTTATCAAAAAGCGAGATGCGTGATCATGGTTTGATATTGAGCAATAGATTGATCGATGGATAGACCATCGATGTATTTTCTGCTGTGCCAAGGCAAAATCATTGAGAGCGATGGCAGTGCGGTTGCGGCTCAAAAAGGATAATATCGGGTCGGATTGAGGGATGGTAGTGCGGCTGCGCCTCTACTCCGAGCGAGGCATTTTATGATGAGATTCATAAATGGAATAGACTATTGATGTGTGATTTGAGATTGACTAATGGAATGGACCATTGACATGTGTTTTCGATGAGATTGGCCAATGAAATGTACCATTGGTTTTACTTTGATATTATTGGTTTAAATGAGTATTTTTTTTATTTGTATAAAGTCATGTTGAAATGAAACAATTCTTACATGACTCGATAAGTGTTTGATATCTAAGAGTTTGGTTTCTGAAATTCTGGTATGGCTTTACGTAATCATGCATAGTGGTTACTCGATCTACTTAGAAGAGATATGCACTGCTTACTGAGCTGTGATTGCTTACTCCCCTCTTTTCCCAATCTTTTAGGTTCTTTGTTTGGCAGCCAATAGAGCAAAAGCGATGTCATGAGGACTTTTGGGTGGTTTGAGGCTACGTCCTTCGGAAGAAAGGACGGCCGTGTCATTCTCCATCCTGGTAGGTTTCGAGGTGTGATATTATCACTCTTATTTTGAGAGCCTGGGTAAGTCATCCAACATTTAGGCTCCGTTTGTTTTACAGAAAATAAATGATTTGAAAAATATTTTTCTAAAAATAATCACTTGTATCACTTGAACGTGAAGTACTCCTTTTGGAGATTGAGCATGGTGAATTCTCGTAGGGTCGTGACACAATTTGTCCTTTTTTTAATGCTATCTTTCTTGTCTCATCCCATCTCCTTTTGCCCATTTTTCTTGATGATAAGCTCAAAGATCGACGAGTCTTCATGTTTGCCCTATACCTCACTACAGTATATATTGATCTACCACGTGTTTCTTAATACCGTCAAGATCATAAAAAGGGACCCTAGCTGAACTGCGACTTTGAAAGTACTTAAAAAAAGTGTACAAAACAAATGAAATGTCAAGAATTATGTATTAGACATCAATCATTAGCCGATTCTTTTCATCGTTAGATTGGGTAATAAATTAGTCTTAAATTCCACATTGCTTTCTTTTTTTTGTATCCCCTTTCTCTGGTAAAAAATATGGTTAATATCACGAAAAACTTCAAATTGGTACATCTATGACAATTTTACCCAAAACTAATATTTTCACCACCCAAAACCCTAAATTGGTAAACATATGATAAATTTACCTCAAACTAATTTTTTAACCACTAAAAACCCCAAACTGGTATACCTGTGACAAATACATCATCTGTTAAATTAGATCAATACCACGAAAAATCATAAATTGGTAAAATTTGTGACAAACAGAGGGATAAAACCCTAAACCGGTACGCCCGTCAACTGTTAGGTGTCATCAAACTCACCAATTTGACGGTGAAATTTAATAGAAAATGAACAGAGGGTAAATTTCTTATAAATATACCAGTTTGGGGTTTTTGGTGGTCAAAAAATTATTTTGAGATAAATTTATCATATATGTACCAGTTTGAGGTTTTTTGTGGTATTAATCCTAAATAATAATTGCTTTGTTTATAGACCGACAAAATGGAACATTGCCACTGGTGGGGGCTCTTCCACTGGATGTTGGCAGTAATGAGACGATAAATTTGACAATTTCAACTGGGGAACTCTGGAGGCCGGGCAAGTTAAAGAATCTGTTTATTGAATTTCAGATATCGACTAAACTAGATGATAACATCAGGACAATAGAATTTTTCACTCTTCTATCATTTTGATTAATGCACTGAAAGTGTTGTCGGACTCAGTCAATTAAGACCAAACAATAGATACTTTATTTTGTTTATAAATGTGGAAGTACTTCATTGGGATAGTACATATCGATGTATCGTATAAGGATAAAGGGAACAGTAAATATAATTACTTGCTCCTACAAAAGTTTAGAAAGTCGATATTATTTATCTCCACAGATAATCATTGGCAATGGACTTCAATAAAAAGGCCTTCACGAAGTTGCTGATCTAAAATTCTAAGTTGCACGCTGCGGGGAACATCCTTGATGGCAAGTTTATCGACCTTCAGGCACGGTGATCGTAACGATATTCCTTGTGCACGATTCTTCCCTTATTAAAGATGCCTCTGTGCTCGATGGAACTCTCTCCATGAAGAACCCGGGCTGTTTAGGCTGTGGCAAGATTTGTTCCTCATTCGCTAACATGAAAACGACTGAAGACATTGCTGGCCTGTCTCCAGGAAACTTTTGGACACATAGCAAACCGACATGGATGCATCTCTCTACTTGGGATGCAATGAAGGAGTCGCATAGAGATTCATGTAGAAGCTCCAAGGACCGGCCTGCGCTCCACAGCAACCATGCCTAGGACAAATCCATCCATGTCATTAAACATCACATAAAAGACATGAGTTTATACAACCATACTGTACTGACTTACATGCCCAAGAAGATTGTGTTGATGATCAGGATGGCAAAACCCTCTGTTCCTTTTGCCACTTACTATCTCTAGCAAAATTACACCAAGGCTAAAAACGTCGGATTTCACAGAGAATTTTCCATCAAAAGCATATTCCGGGGACATATAGCCACTGCATTAAGAATATTGCAGAATTAAATCTCCCAAAGTTCATCAACAGTTGCTCGTTGAACAAGATGAGAAACTTACTAGGTACCAACAATTCTTCTCGTTCTCACTTCTCTTACATCGCCTCCAAAGATTCTTGCGAGGCCAAAGTCTGAGATTTTAGGATTGAGGTCCGCATCTAACAATATATTGCTTATTTTGAGATCTCTATGAATGACTTGTAGTTTTGAATCTTGATGAAGATAGAGAAGTCCTCTAGCAATTCCTAAAATTATGTCAAAGCGACTTCTCCACGCTAACAAGAAGCTTCTGTCATCATCTGCAAACAGTCAACCCAACGTAAGTCTTAACATTTAAGCTCGGCGCTCAAAAGAAAATGAGTTCCTCGATTAGCTTTTGGATGTATGTCCACGCAGAGGCACAAATGACATACAGTCTAATAGGATGGGGGTGGAGTGAAAGGAAATGAAAAGGATCAAGGAGGTCGAACCGAAAATGAAATAATCCAAGCTTTTATTTGGCATATACTCATATATTAACATTCTTTCTTCTTGCTCCATGCAACAGCCAAGAAGTCCGACAAGATTCCTATGCTGAAGTTTGGCAATTAGGAGTACTTCATTCATAAATTCTTCAAGGCCTTGTCTCGAACCTTTGGACAGCCTCTTCACCGCTATTTCTTGACCCATAGAGAGATTTCCCTGCGATATTTTTTCAATTACATAAGCTTATCGTGTTCTGTAAACTTGCAAATCCATAGCTCATTACCTTGTAGACTGAACCGAAGCCACCCGCTCCAATCATGTTGGTCTGTGAGAAATGACCAGTAGCAACGGCAATGGTAGAAAAATCAAATAATGGCAAATCAATGTTTTCCTTCTGACTTCGTAAGCCTACAAGGACGAACACTATCTATCACAGGAAAGTAATAATTAATAGGTCATGGTCCGACAACAGAATTTCAACGCAAATTTTCACGGTTAAAAGGGGACTATATTACAAACTAGCTTACCTCTTCTTTTCATTCTGCTCTTCCACATAATACTCAATGCTAGACCTGCTATGAGCAATCCAGAAATGACTGAAGCCACCGTTACAGTCAACAGTATTTTCTTATTGACAGGGTTGTGGATGGAATCTAGAATTGCCAAGAAAAAGTGTGTTAACTAATTTCGGAAGATAATATGTTCATAAGCTGATGAATGTAACCAAAAATAGTCCAGCAAAAGGATAAGCAAACAAGTAAATAGTTGGGTGCAAGATCATGATTAATCCAGCATTTACTATGTGCACACTATTAAAAAAAGCAAGATCATCGCAGCGTAGGAAAATGGTTGCTAACTGAATCGCTATGTACATATTTACCTAACTCAGAAGCAGATAATTTTATGTAGATATTTTGTTCACAGTTGTCTTGTTCAAATTCTCTTATATCAATGAGATCGCCAAACCACATCAGACAGCCACTTCCTCCTCCTCTAACATCTGAATTAGCGTAAGCCGTACAAGAGCAGTTCTTAAGACACGCCACCTTGCACTCCTCAAGGCTCATTTTCTTGTTTACCCAGAAGTCTATCAGGTCGGGCAGATTCAGCATCGAAAATTCCAGAAAGCCCTGTTCTTGAGAGCAATTCAACTGAGCTTTCCTAATGCACCCACTGGTTGAATTAAATAACTGCCACTCTTCTTGGGATTTGGGCATGAATCCCTGCAAGCACTGGCATCTAGGGTCTTTGTTACTTTTGCAGACACCATTAGCACCACACTGCCCATAGTTATCACATGGATCACGGGGAAATGAGGTCATGACATCCCATTTAGAGCTCTCTTTCTTCCTTAGAAGACGTCGCAGAAGACCAGACTGATTCAATGTGAGTATGGTAATGATATTATCCACGGGATCATCAAACTCATCAATATGTACATCTGTGTCATTGTAAACAAACATCGGCCTGAAAAGGGTACTCTCAATTCCTGGAATTCCCATGAAACACAATCCATTCCATGGCCCTGCTCGAAATGTTTTTGTGGAGCCTCTTTTGCGAACCTCAAATTGGGGCAATCCATTAACATTTATTCCATAGGTATAGTCTCCAGAGGAAGGATCATCGGTGCTTTTCCAAGAAGTCAGATGCCATTCAAAACCGGTTTTGAGGTTCCATCCCACTCGCATACCAGATAAAAGGGTGTCAGTTGGATAGTCAAAGCTCTGCCATGAGCATTCACCAGAATTTGAACTGGTATTCTCTGAAACAACAAGGTTACCAGATTCCAACAGCTGTGCAAAAACCCCGGATGAATTCGAAGACCAGATGACACTCTTTGATCTGTTGAGTACGACTAGATACCTCTCATCGCTAAATATGAGAACACCATTTGAATCAGTCAGAGGGCTGTTTCCATTGGCAACCCAAACTACTTTTTCAGGACTAAGTTTGTACCATATCCCCAAGTACCTATACTTGGAGTTTTCTGGAGAGAAGAAGCCAAGCTCAAAGCTTTGGCCTGAAGAGACCAATTTCTCCCCATCTTTAATGGACTGACCTGGACTTAAGGTATCAGATGCGATCGACCCGCTCAGCACAAACATGACATACACAGAGTAAAAGAAGAGGGAATATGGAAGCTTTTCCAATGCCATTAAAGTCTTCTGTTAATTTTTCCCTAGCTCCTCTCTCTCAATGAAAAGTCTAAAACTCAAAGTTTCTCGCCAAGAATATCTGGCTGAAGCCCACCTGACAGGATATTCTGTAGTTCTATAGCCGAGTCTTATCACTAGCAACTCCCAATGGGATAAGAAATCCAGGGTCATGAAATTTAGACGACGACCAAGTTAAGTTGTCAAGTGTATTTATTGGGAGACTAATGATGTCTATTCGTGGAGTGCAAGAAAGTCATACCCCTCCGTTCACGGATCAATTACAGTCTACAGGACGGAGACAGGGTGACAACTGACAAATCTTCCCCAAGCAGGACTAATGATGGAGTTGGTCCCTGAGGCCTATTTTTCATTATTCGGGCTGCACTAATCTAAAGGAAGATGTGACAACACGGGTTTCGCAACTAGTAAGCGATTTTGTAACGTGTGTTGTAAAGGTTGGGCCAAGCCCACAAGCCCAAGCAACCACTTAAGCGCATGAGGCTATTTTTAAGTTCAGGATGTAATGGTTTCGCAGAAAATAATTGATCTAAAAAACATTATTCAAAAAATAATTTTTTATATCGTTTAAAAAAATAAATGAATGAATGATATTGAAAATGAAAAATTTTGGGACATTTTTCCGGGCTCTTACGAGAAAATATTGGGTATCCCAGTGATACCAAGTCAGCCAAAAACAAGTCCATTCTTCGTGCGCCACGTGTCCCTCGCAGGCCCACTTGCCAGAAAAATTTCTCTCTTCTGCTTTTTCTCCTCGCCTCTATCTTCTGCACTTGCTTTTCTTCTCTCTTTTTTGCCGCCACCATGGCCATGGAGCTTGAGCTCGAGCTTGAGCTTGAGCTTGAGCCCAACATCTCGGCCTCCACTGCCATATAGCTCGAGCTCGCAGTTGCGAGCATGTTCGAGCTTCAAGCTCGCGGCCATGGCTGGCCATGGTCGCTCGAGTTTTGATTCCGTCGATAGCCGCTAGATCTAGAGACTTATGGCCAAGGTTACTCAATCCGGAGTCTCGCCGTCGCCATAGCCGCAGAGCTCGGGTTCGAGCCTAGAGCGCGAGCTCAAGCATAACCGTTCGACCATGGCTACCATATGTTGAGCTGGCGGCCATGGCGGCCGGAGTTTCGACGACTTGCGGCCATGGATGCTCAAGCTCAAGCTCACAAAAGCCATGTAGATGGAGCTTCGAGCTTGCAACTATGGCAGTTAGACCCAGAGTCTCGTGGCCATGGACGCTTGATTTGAAAACTTGCAGCAGCCATGGACGCGGAGCTCGAACTTGAGCTAACGGCCATAGCCGAGAAGAAACCACAATGAAGAGAGAGAAGAGGGGAGAGAGAGGAGAGAAAGCAAGTGCAGGAGAGAGAGTTTTTTCCTGCAGGTGGGCCCGCGGGGGACACGTGGCGCACGAAGAATGGACTTGGTTTTTACTGACCTGGAATCTCTGGGTACCCAATATTTTCTCATTCTGAGTAGGATATGAAATCAAGGGTAATGGAATGTAGACGACCAAGTTAAGCTGTCAAATGTTTTTAGTGGGAGACTTATGATGTCAATTCGTGCAAATGCGAGCTAGCCATACCCACTCCTCACACTAGCCAATCAACTAGGTAAGTTGGTTAGTCGAAAATTGTATGATCCAAATTGATTGATTTTTATGTAATATAATGCTAATAACCCATATTTATTCCAATCCGAACCCAATGAGTATTCTATCCAACTCGAGCTCCAATTCTTAGCAATTGTTTTTTTAAAATTTTTGCCTCTGAAAAATTGATGACTCTATGGACTAGTTCGCCGAGTCTATGAGAGAACTTGGTTGCTTGGTTCGGGCCTTGGGCTAGGACTCTCACTGTTCATGAGCAACGTGAAGACACGCGTGAGCGTCACACCGAGTTCGACAGACAAGAACACCTTCTTGGACTCGTTCTATGGTATTTGGGTTTGTTGACTTGGTCCAATGAAGTGGCTAGTAAAAAAAGAAAAAAGAAAACGAATTGCTTGATGTAAAGCAAAGAGACATGGACTGAGAGACAAACGGGGAAGAAGAAAAAAGAGAGTGATCGCAACAGAGAGGAAAAAGGACGAAGAGGAAAGGGAAAGGAAAAAGAGAGAGACTCGTGCGCACACACCAATCAGACATCGCCAAACCTGGATTTATCTCGGTTTGCAATGCCCAGTAAAATTTAAGCCATTTCTTCGTCTAATTAGAATAGTTTTTGGAATTAGAGCACAAATTCAAATTTATGTCAAATTTGAGTTGCGAAGTCTAATTTTAGAGCAGTAAGTTGTGGAATTACATGGAAATTATGGATTATGGCCTTATAGAGTTGTGGGTTTGGACGGGAGTTGATTTGAAGTAATGATTTAGTCAAAGCGAAATTTTAGAGTTTTGCGTGCAAGCTCCGCTTCGCGCATAACTTTGAATAATCGCTTCAGGCGAGCGTTTGTTGACGTGTGAAAGTCATTTTGTTTGTGTTTAAGCTTAATTTAACCGATCAATTGATAGCATTATGAGATTGTCGATGCATATAGCTATGTTGTTTGATTTTGGGCATTTCCAAGTGAGTAGAGCTATCTTTTCATTGAGTTTGTACCCTCATATTTTGAAAGCGATATGAATTAGATATATTATAAGCCATAAAAAGCATGTCTGCCGCATAAAATTTGGATCGAGCATTTACTAATTTTCGGTTATTTGTGAATGCCTTGAGAAACGTTTTATAAAAGGTGTTTCAAAAGGTTACTGGTTTATGAAATGAAATCCAAATGATTTGAGAAATGTTTTGTAAAATATATTCTATTTGATGAACTGAGTTGCAAAAGATTATATGTCTTGATTTGTGATATTGATTTTGTATTGGCTTTATGGATTTTGGATGATATTATTGTGGGTTTGTATTGATCCTCAATATATCTGTGAACCCATTGAAGGGTTTATGGTTATGCATACTACTTTTAGGATATCCTTATGGACCAGTTACAGGCAATAGAGATGCAGACCTAGCCAAGAAGGAATCTTGGTCACCTTTGTCATGGGAGCTTTTATGCGTGATCGTGTTTGGATATCTAAGTATAAGATTGGTCAATGGAATGGACCATTGACATGTAATTTGAGATTGGTCAATGGAATGGATTATTGATGTATGATTTGATAGAGATTAAGTTTGCTCATGGATGTTTGAATTATGATAGTGGATTAAATGAGTATTTTCTGATTTTGTATAATGCTTTGTTGAAAGGATACAACTCATTTTTTTATCTTGTACGTATACTATATTTTGGATTTGGGTTAAATGAGTTGTGGTTTGGTTTTATAAATGTGCCTGGCGGATGCTCGATCTGTTTAGAGGAGATATACTACTTATTAGGTTGTGGTTACTCATTCCATTTGTTTTTCATGTTTTTCATTTTCCTCGACTGCAGCCCATAGTACGAAAGCACTATGGACAGGGGCTTTTGAGAGTTGGATTTGGGTATGGTATGAGGAAGTTGTATATGTGTCTATTGATAGTTGTCGGGTTTGGCTGAGTTTTGAGATGTAAATATTCTTTTTAATGGATTACAAAAACTCTAATTTTGTAATCAATCTACTAGCTTATCGTATATATAGATGGAAATATATATATTTTGATAATAGGTTATTAGTTGTGTTTGAGGTTATGTTCTTCGAGTGGAATGATGGCCGTGTCATCCTCCATTTTTGTTGGTTTCGGGGTGCGGTAAGCTCAAGGGTCGGGTTATATGCTTAAAAAATTAGGCATGGTAAGTTCGAGAATCAGGTTATTTACTTAAAAAATCAGCCTTACATCCATATGTTTTGGAATTTTGAGATAGGATAAAAAATATCATATCTTGAATTTTATCCGGACGACCAAACGCAGCTAAAGAGAATGCTAGTCGTTCCATACACATCAGGTAATTAACGAAAACACACACGTTTGTACTTTTGGGGATCACCGTACCAACTCTGCTTTGGAGATTTTCGAAAGTAAGATAAGAATGGAAATGAAATTGCAATTAGGTAGAAGCGACCGGATCCTTACCTAACACAGCTCAACCCAAATAGCTCGTAGTTTGAAGGCATTAGTTAAACCCGTTTTCGTTTTTCTAATTTTTCCATTTTGATGTCAATTTCCTCTTTTTGGTCTTTTGCAAATTCAACACGCGTTTTCTGTGTCCTAGACCATATTTAAAGCATGAGAAACCGAGTCGCGCAAATACAAGTCAATACTGCAGCTTCACAAGACCTGCAGTTATCGCAAGAAAGTCCCCTTCCCCACCCACCGATGTTTCAATCAGAGGGTCCACATCACTTTCCTTCACCATTCCTTTCAGGTCAAAGAGAAAATTGTAGGAAGTTCGGATCAAACTTTCTTTTTTGATTATCAAATCTTAACAATAGAAAAAATATGTGTGGTCATAGTTATTTTCACTGTATATCCTTATTGAAGAACTAATTCCCCTTAGGCTGTCATTAGTTGTTCTGTGATATGCATTTTGTTTCTCTTCACACTTACTTGAGGTTCTTTTCTGGAGCACTTCAAGTTGGGGCCACCCATCAATATTTATACCATTGGCACAGTCTAAAGAGGAAGGATCTACTCATGGTTCCCCAAGAAGGCAGATATCATTCAAAAACCGGTTCGCCATCTCCGTCCTACTTTCATACTAGCTAAAAGGGTCATGAAATGCGGAAGATCAAAGAAGATATTACTCCGGACGTACATATGAAACTTCTAAAGAATATAAATCATATGTTCAAACTGTCACTTGCAGAAGGCAAAAGAGAAAACTCTACCTATCTGATCGCTCCTCTGTGGTCAGTGGTTTTCTGGACCTGCATACATTGGACTTTATACCAAAAGCACAAACCAAGAAGTCTAGGACAATGAATGAAATAAATGATCCATGGCATTTGTCTGATCTATTCGCAATTCCTCACAAAAGTGCACTATCGACCATCCAACATCGTCACCATGACTGCATTAACAGTAGGGAGTTCTTCATGCCTCAGGGTTGCGCTTAAGTCCGTTGAACTTCTTTCCATAAAGAAACCAGGCCGTTTAGGTCGATGCAAGCTTGCACTTTCATTTCCTGACATGGCGACAGCAAAGGACATCTCTGGTCTATCGTTGGGGAACTTCTGCACGCATAACAAGCTGATACGGATGCATCTTTGTACTTGAGGTTCCACCGAAGCATACAAGCGCCCATCAACGAGTTCCATGGCTCTGCCTTCACTCCAAAGCAACCAGGCCCGAAAAAAATCTCATCTTGGGCTTAGTAATGCAAGACGAAAAGAAGGAGATAAGGGAGAGAGAACAACACGCGTACATGTCCGAGAAGGTTATGGTGATGATTTGGGCGGCAGAATCCTCTGTTTCTTTTGCTGCTTACAATCTCTAACAAAAGCACACCAAAAGACATTGGATTTCACAGAGAATTTCCCATCGAGGGCATACTCAGGAGACATATAGCCACTGTAATGAAAAAATGATTGGTATTAGTCTTCTAACATAACTAGCGGTCCTATTTAGAGATTTTTTGGAACGATGAGTTCTTACTAAGTTCCGATGATTCTCTTTGTTTTTGCTTCTTTCTCATCACTTGCAAAAATTCTTCCCAACCCAAAGTCCGAGATTCTAGGGCTTAGGCTGCCATCCAATAAAAGGTTGCTAGCTTTGAGATCCCGGTGAATTACTCGAAGTTTAGAATCATGGTGTAGATAAAGAAGACCTTTTGCAATCCCAATGATGATGTCAAAACGTTTTTCGCAATCTAACATTAAGCATCTTTCACGATCTGCATATGCAGATGAGTTTAGTTTAGTCAACCAGAGGAATTAAGTTCGGTGCACAGATAGCATCATGATCAAGTAACATCTTTGAATAAAGGGTCTAGAGGCCTTACCAAAGATGAAATAATCCAAACTCTTGTTTTCCATGTACTCATAGACCAAAATCCTTTCCTCCCTCTCCATGCAACAACCTAGAAGCCCCACAAGATTCCTGTGCTGAAGTTTGGTTATCAGAATTGTTTCATTCTTAAACTCTTCAAGACCTTGTCCTGAATTTCTTGACAGTCTCTTCACTGCTACTTCTTGTCCCGTGAAAAGATTTCCCTGCATTTTATGGTTTTGGGTAGACATGTTAAACAATGAAATATCGTCACTCTGTTTGCAGTAACTTTGTCTTGGAATATGCATGGCTCATCACCTTGTAAACTGGGCCAAAGCCACCAGCTCCGATCAGACTATCTTCAGAAAAACCATTTGTAGCACTAACAATGGTACCCAGATCAAAAAGTGGCAAATCAATATCTTCCTCCTTGATTTTCGAACCTGAAAAAGACCAGTTACTACAAAAATCTTTGTCGAAACATATGTTAACCTTACAAATGGGCCTTAAGGTCTCTTTGCATATTCTGGAGTTGTACATTCATAGAACCAGTTGCTCTGACCTTTTCTCTTTATTCTGCAATTCCAGATTCGTCGGCAGTATACCATGGCCAACAGAAACAAAGCAGCAATTGCTGACATCAGTACGGTAATGACCATCCTTTTCTTCTTGGCAGAATTATGAACGAAATCTAGAATAGAAAAGACTGAGAAGATTAATGCAATCTTCTGGGGTGCTGTTCCTGAATAAGCTGTTTAAAAGATAGAATGTCTAGAGCAAAAAGCAATGACTGTTAAAATAAGTACCTAGTTCAGATTTTGGTAGGCGGATGTACAGAGTTTGCCCGTAGTCATCTTCTTCGTACTCCCTAATGTCAATTAGGCTTCCGAACCACAAGAGACAGCCACTACCTCCTCCTCTAACATCTGAATTAGCATAAGCTGTACAAGAACAGTTCTTTAAGCACTCGGCCGCACATTCCTCAAGGCTCATGTTCTTGTTCAACCAGAACTCTAACAGATCAGGAAGTTTCACTTTTGCAAGTTTGAGGAACCCTTCTTTCTTCGAACAATCTACTGGTATTCTCATGCATCCACCGGACCAAATGAGGAGATCCCATTCTTCTGGAGACTTCGGTACAAACCCCTTTAAGCAATCGCATATTGGAGCTCTGCTAGCTCTACAGATACCATTGGCTCCACAAGTACCGTAAGCATCACATGGATCTTTGGGTGTCGAGTACATGATAGTCCAGGCATTGCTTCTTTTACTTGCAACATAGTACTGGAGCAACCCGGAGTGGCTCATCGTAAGTACACTTGCAATAAATTTGCTTTTTCTGGCTTCATATGCAAAAAAGATCTCATTTTCACCGTAGAAGAACACTGACGTGGTCACTTCATTCGATCCCACTGAAGCAACGCTGAATTGTTTTCCGTTCCATGATCCTATCCGATATATCTTGCTGGATCCTAAGCTGATGAGTTCGACTTGAGGCAACCCGTGAATGTTCAACCTACAAGTATAGTCTCTAGGGGAAGGATCATCCATGCTTTTCCAAGAAGTCAGACGGCTTTCTAAACCGATTTTCAAGTCCCATCAGAATTCATACCGGGCAGTAGTGTGTCGGATGGATGATCAAAACTCTGCCATGAATAGACATCAGAATTCAGACCAGTATTCTCTCTGAGAACAAGATTTCCAGTGTCTAAGAGCTGTGCGACCGGATTTTTCAGAACCCTGGACAAATTTGAAGATCAGATGATACCATTCGATTGGTTGACAAGAACCAGATCTCCATCACGGCTAAACGTGAGAACTCCATGTGAATCAGTGAGTGGATTGTCCCTGTTGGCAACCCAAACAACTATTTCTGGAGTGATCTTGTACCATATGCCGACGTACCTGTTCTGGGAGTTGCCAGGAGAGAAGAAGCCGAGCACAAAGCTTTGGCCTGAAGAGACCAATGTCTCTCCATCCTTCATAGACCAGCCTGAACTCAATGTGTCAGCTGCAGTCGATAAGCAGACAATGAAAAGGCAGATGACAAACGTAGGTGCTTCCATGCCTAAACTAAATCATGCAGAACCACAAAACCGTGTGAGATTTAGAAGAAAAAATGCATGCGCTTTTGTTAAGCAAGCTAAGTTCTAGGAGATGCACAGGAATGGATTGTGATCACCACTGGCAACTTTCTAAGAAGCTGTCTGGATAGAACTTTTCAGTTGACTCGACTGGTCAACTCACATTTCCTGCAAATATAAAATGGGAGAGATCCTTTCTAGGTCACGCGCAGCACATTCCTTACTTTTAGGACACGTCAGTAAAAAGCTTCTTCTTCTTCATTTGGCCTTTTGCTTGATGATGATTAGCTCATACCTGAACACGCATTCATGTTAGAACCATACCACACTATGCATCGTGAATGACTAATCGAGTACTTTCACCGTGCGTTTATCAATGTGATCGTGGCATTAGCCACGGGGCATCATAGATGGGCTTTGGCTGAGTTGTGATGTGAAATTGTAAGTACCTTAGCATTTAAAATTGAATACAAGCATAGTCAGAGAATATGTCAAATTATGTCTTGAGTTTGAATCCGTGCATGAAACCCGACCCGATTGGAAGACGGAGATCGATTTGTTAAACCGAATCGGTTAAAAGGAAGAAATTTCAAGAAATCCACTTTCCTATTTGGATTAGAATTTCTCCACTTATAGTGGACTCTTGCGAAGCTATTAGGAGAATCCTTTAAACGACGTTAAGGGTTTCTTTAGAAAGTAAGCCGCCGCACGAAAAAGAAAAGAAAGAACGTGCATGACGTTCTTGTTTCAGCCGGTGATTTGTTGTGTGAGTTTATATTCAATTGAGTTATTTATTTAAAATTACTATGAGTTTTGGCTTAGTCTAGGTATGAAAAACACTAGACCATGTGAGCGATTGTAACTCTGATTCTCCGATTATTAGTGGATTATTTTCTACTTGCTCTCCCTGTGGAGTAGGTATTGACACGCAGATTGAACCGCGTAAATATCTAGTGTTCTTTATTATTCCTCGTTTATTTTTTTGGAATTTCGCATTAATTTAATTGCAAGATCCGATGTTTTCCGCATTAATATTACAATAGAACAGATTGTTATTTGATGTTTGAATAAAACCGGACATTTTTTTACGGACTTCTCAATTCGTCACGTCAAGCTACTAGATAGACTTCAAAGAGATCCCCACCTCGGGCTTTCACTTGTCGATTGAGTCTGAACTGAAAGCCGGTAAAATTGAAAATTTTGGGACAACTTGACCGGTGTCAAAATTCATGGAAACGTGACTAACTTCTCAAAAGTCACCGTGGACCCTTCTGCCGAGCATCATAGCGGTCGTAAGACGACACACACATTTGACCCTTTTGTTGTTTTTTCGCTTGTTTTTGGTCCATCAACGATTTACATTTGACAAATTTAGAGTTGGAACCTCCCATAAGTAATCAATGACAATTGTTCATTGAATTTCAGCTTCTTTTTTACATACATTTGACCCTTTCCTTGTTTTTTTGTTTGTTTTTGGTACATAAGCTATTTACATTTGACAAATTTAGAGTTGCAACCTCCTCCCACAAGTAATCAATGACAGTTTTTTCATTGAATTTCAGCTTTCCACAGCTCCAGTTGGTTGACTACTGTGGGCTTCTAATTGCGAGTATCGCAATGATGAATTTTTTTTTCATTTTATTTAGTTTCTCCAAGTACTCTGGCTTAAGGAAATTTACTTGTTGGTCTGTCGTCCAGACTTTCTGCTTGTCCAGCTGAAATGATTATAAATTCTCTTTTCATAATCATAGATTATAAATTAGAGATACATTGGACATGTATAATCCTATTTTTCTAGCGGACATACACAACCAGCTGACATATTTAATGCAAAAACAAACAAAGCAAAAAGAAACTCAGCATTAATGGTAAGAACAACTCGCTTTCACATATATGTAATATATAGACTTTTCGTCCCTATATATTCATGCTTTTATTATTCAAGTCCATATATCTTAATTTGGTCCAATAAAATTTTGTTGTCCCTGTCGAACGACGACAAAATATGATGGGAAAAAAATGTGCAGATACCGAAGTAAACATGTGTGGGAAAGCTTGATTAATGCAAACAATGTTGGTATATGATATGAGAAAAGTACCAAAAAAGTCCTCACTTATTGCACTTGTACCAATTTACTCCTAAACATTTCAATCATATCAATTGAATCATAAATATTTTCACATTTTGCCAATTGAGTCCATCCAGGTAATTTTAACTGGAAAGACGCTGATATGGACAATTTCATAAATTTTTATTTTTGGATTTTTTATTATTTCTTATTTTTTCCCTTCCATTTCTTTTCTTTCTTTTCTTTCTTTACCCTTTTTCTTTCTTCCCAGCCCGGCAAGGGTCACTTGGCCAATCCTCGCCGGTCCCAGCGGCCCTCACTAGCTATGGGCGAAAGTTATGCCCCTCACCGGTCGTGAGCGAGGGTCGCGCCTCTCGCTGCAAAGCCCTCATTGGACTTGGCAGAACAAAAAGGAAAATAAAGAAAGAAAAAAAATATAAAAATTTGTTCAAGTTGGCGTCCACCGTTCTACGTGATATCACTTGTATCCACGTTAATGATTTCTAGCTAAAATTAGCCATATGGACTTAATTGACAAAAGTAAAAAGGTTTAAGATTCAATTGGCACAATTGAAAGGCTTATGACAAAATCGACGCAATTGTGGTAGATTTAGGACTTTTTTTGGTACTTTTCTTGATATGATGTAGATAAAAAATAACCGATATGAACATCACTTTGAAAAAATTTGATCCACGTCACACTACAATGCCGTTTGATGGTCACATTAATTGAATCTGGTTGGATTTGGTGTTAGAGGAATATAATTAGAAATTTTGTAAAGTAGAAGGGCTTATATAAATATAGACTTAGATTACAAAAAAGAAAGTGCAAGTATAAGTACGAAAAGTATTTGTGTTCCTAGTTGTCGTTACCTACATCATACGAGAAATTTGACTTGCCCCGATAATCTAAACCGGTGAATTGGACGAAACTCACTTTAAGATCCATCATATTCAATGTTCCGGAAGCAAGTTCACACTTATCCAATGCACTTGATCCCCAAGTTAACTTCATGCAATATTCTCACAAAATGCAATCTAAACTGCTCGAGTAGAGAAGAGAGTGGGAGGACTTTTAACGCGGACATCTTAAGTAAGAAAATCTTAGGAAGATTGGTGACGTATCGACGTAGTGAAATGTGAAACCTTCGTAATCCAGGACCTCTTCCTCGTTTGGTTAATCATCTGAATAACGCAGTCCCCCAAAATAAATCGTCGAATAGATATAGTAATCAGCTGCTGATCAAATGGGCTTCAAGGATGAAATCATCAAAATCTTTACCATTACAAAAAGGAAGAAAAAGATCATCCAACCTCAAGTTCTTAAACCTAGGACAGATTCGCAAGAAGGCTAGGGAGGAGGTTTCAAGATTCTGCAACTGCATTTCATGTAGATTCAAGATTTGATGTAAGGTTCGCAGGTTCATGACTAAAAGGCAAGAATCTCTAGTTTATTTACCTGGAGGTGAAATTGAAGCTTCAACTCTTCGTCGTTAAAATTTTATTTTGATGAGGTTTTTCACTGGTTCAACGTCAATACGCACAGTGCACTGAACATAATTGCCACCAAGGCACCAAATTAGGAGTTACCACCCCTAAGTGAAAATATCTAGGAGAAGCTGTTGCTAGGACGACATTCGGATTCCCCCGATGTTTTGTCCCTAGGGACTTCTGTTGCGAAATTCAAATCGGCATTAGTATAAATATTACAAACAATACAGAATTGTAAAGAAACGAAATTGTAATAATAAAGTTGGAATCGATACAAATGAATACCGAGGTCTGTGTTTGACACAGTTTCCTTAAAACAGATTCGTTCCCTCCAGCACGCGTTTGAGGTTTCGCGAACGTTTGTCTCTCAGGATACAACGGTTGATGGCTAAGAAGTAATCAGCACTTCAAAGCTTCGGGCGAACTTGGACAAATTGTGGAACTGAACACTATCGAAAACAGTGCAAATGCAGAGAATCTTAAACAGAGGAAGAATGATTTTGATAAAATAGAATAGAGGGGAGAGAATTTCGGGAATAATAACGGCCAATTAAATCGGTTGTTACAAAATTAATACGCATCAGGAATAATGGCCGATTAAATCTGCCGTTATAAAATTAATTCCGTAACAGCTTGCAGTTATAAATGTTATAAAATTAATTCCGTAACAGCTTGCCGTTATATAATTAATTCCATAACAACGCCATTAACCTGCTATTAATCGTACGTTATAAATTGAAATTTGTAACAGCTTGAGTTGAAAATAAATCAGAAGGAAAAATTGGACTCGTCGCGAGGCTCACTTTTCGGTCCTGCAATCGTGTATATGGGATGTGCGCTCGTGCCCAAGTTTTAGCTTGTCGAGCATCAGATTTGCATCCCCCCGCGCCTGCGCGTGAGGCATAGTATTTGTGCTATGATAGTTACCACTTCAAATGAGTGTAACTATATATAAAGCACTACATAGCCTTCTTTCTTTTTTAATGTGGGACTAGTGTTTTTCCACTTCCCACTTCCAACTCAAGAGTGTTCTTTGAGCATCAATTTCTCATTCATTCACCCATCAATTTATCCCATATTTCCAACAATCCTCCACATGAATGAAAATTGTTTTAGTTTTGACTCTGTAATAGTGTTCAACAATAGAAACCCGCATAGGATACATAGGTGTTACCCTTTGAACCTTCCCTTGTGAAAGTATATTTACTTTACTAGTTGTCCAGTAAATATGATGTCGTTGAACTATCCAGTTTTCTTATATAAATGAATCATACACTTCACACAGGAATCATCCAAACGTTTATTCAGTTATCATAGTTATGTTCGTTTTGGCCATGAACATCAACCTGGTTCTGCAAAGTTTCTAAAGAATTTAGCACTTAAATAATTCTCCTTTGAAGCGGCCCCACTTCTCTCTCACATAGGTGATTACTTAATTTTTGAGTAATTTGTTTACTCCACTTAAGAATTATTAAAGCAAAATTGCTATCCTTTTCTTTACAATATCACTGATATTTTATAAAGGAATGGTTTTAGGGAGACCCCCACAATGACATTACTAAGTTTATATAATTAGGTTGTCCCTTTGAACCTAGATTTTGGGATTCCAGTCAACTAGATTGGGTTTCCTTTATACCAACTTGTTCTTTCATGGGCTTCAGTCCCATTCCTCTTGTCGATTTCTCAACTAATTCTCTGTTTAACTCTTTGGTTAATGGATCCACAATATTATCCCTTGACTTTACGTAGTCAATTGAGATAATTCCTGTTGAGAGTAGTTGTCTAATGGTATTATGTTTACGACGTATATGTCTAGACTTACCATTATACATATTGCTCTGGGCTCTTCCAATCGCAGATTGACTATCATAATGTATACTTATTGGTGGTACAGGTTTTTGCCATTTTGGAATATCCTCTAAGAAATGGCATAGCCATTTAGCCTCTTCACCACATTTATCTAAAGCTATAAATTCAGATTCCATTGTGGATATGGCTATAACAGTTTGTTTACAGGATTTCCAAGATACGGCTACTCCTACAAGTGTGAATATATTTCCACTAGTAGATTTTGAGTCTTTTATATCAGATATCCAGTTTGCATCACTATATCCTTCCAGAACAGCTGGGTATTTGGTATAATGCAGGCCATAATTTCTTGTATATCGTAAGTACCTGAATACTCTCATTATTGCTTTCCAATGGTCAGCACTTAGATTGCTCGTATATCTACTTAATTTACTAACCGTATAGGCAATGTCTGGTCTAGTACAACTCATTAAGTACATTAGACTTCCAACAACTCTGGAGTACTCTACTTGAAAAATACCCTCTCCCCTATTCTTGGATAGATGAAAACTATTGTCTAATGGTATTCTAGCAATACCAGAATTATTCATGTTGAATTTTTCAAGAATCTTGTCCACATAGTGTGACTGGTTTAAAATAAGACCTTCTAACGTTCTTGTGATTTTAATTCCT
Source organism: Syzygium jambos (assembly GCA_031216235.1). Taxonomy (NCBI): domain Eukaryota; kingdom Viridiplantae; phylum Streptophyta; class Magnoliopsida; order Myrtales; family Myrtaceae; genus Syzygium; species Syzygium jambos. The sequence goes on along the minus strand of CM062225.1, from coordinate 3,917,638 downwards.
AAAATCATATCAGTAGGTCCTATATCTTTCATGTCAAATCTTCAATTCAACATATACTTGGTAGATTTGATCATTTTATCATCACTACCAACAATTAGTATGTCATCTACGTAAAGACACAAAATGACATAGCGATTTGTTGTCTCTTTAGTGTAGACACATTTATCACATTCATTGATCTTAAAACCATTGGTAATTATTGCATTATCAAACCTTTCATGCCACTACTTTGGTGCTTGTTTTAGGCCATACAATGATTTCATCAATTTACAGACTTTCCTTTCTTGTCTTGGAACTATAAAACCCTCAAGTTGTTCCATGTAGATTTCTTCATCCAAATCACCATTTAGAAAAACTGTTTTTATATCCATTTGATGTACTTAGAGATTTCGCAATGCTGCAATTGCAAATATCATTCTAATGGAAGTTGTTCTCGTCACAGGAGAATAAGCATCGAAGTAATCTAAGCCTTCTCGTTGTTTGTATCCTTTGATCACAAGTCTGGCTTTGTATTTATCAACAGAGCCATCTGCTTTCATTTTCTTTTTAAAAATCCATTTGGACTTTAAAGGCTTACAACCAGTAGGAAGATTCACTAGCTTCCCAGTATGATTCTACAAAATAGAATCAACTTCGCTTTTTATTGCTTCTTTCCATAGAGGTCCCTCAGAAGAATTCACAGTTTCTGCATAATTTAATGGTTCCTTTTCTAACAAATAAGTTAAAAAATCATTTCCAAAAGATTTTTCCACTCTTGCTCTTTTGCTACGTCTCAGTTCTAGTTCATGATCTGAGTCATGAATTTCATGAGCCGAATCGTGACTTTCTTCATTCATAGTTTCATTCTTTCGTTTAGATAAACTTGATCCATCATTATATTTACAAGGAAATACATTTTCAAAGAATGATGCATTCCTAGATTCCATGATCGTATTCTTGTGTATATCTGAAATTTTAGATTCATGCACAAGAAATCGATATGCATTACTGTTATGTGCATAGCCTATAAAGATACAGTCCACCGTTTTAGGACCTATCTTTGTCTTCTTTGGTGTTGGAACCGTCACTTTTGCAAGGCACCCCCACACTCGTAAGTGTTTGTAGGATGGTCTCCTACCTTTCATAACTCATAAGGGGTTTTACCCTCTTTCTTTCAAAGTACCTTATTTAAAAGGTAATTGCTTGATAATATAGCTTCTCCCCACATATTTTGGGGCAAATATGAATTTAGTAATATCGCGTTCGTCATTTCTTTCAATGTGCGATTTTTACGTTCAGCAACACCATTGATTGATGAGAGTAAGGCGCAGTTATTTCATCTATAATTCCGTGTTGTGCACAGAATTTACCAATTGGTACTTCGTACTCGCTACCTCTATCACTTCTCAATCTTTTAATTCTCTTGTTGAGTTGATTTTCAACTTCATTCTTATAGAGAATAAATTTCTCTGAGGCTTCGTCTTTGCTTTTAAGCAAATACACATAGCAGTATTTAGTGTTGTCATCGATAAAGGTAATAAAATATTTATTACCACCTCTTGTTTGTAGGAATTTCAAATCATAAACATCACTATGAATTAATTTAAGGGGTTCAGTGTTTCTTTCAATTGTTTGAAATGATGATCTCGTTAATTTTGCCTCAACACAAATTTCACATTTATGTTTTGAATCAATTTGAAATGAAGGTATATGTTCCAAGTTAATTAATCTACACAATGTATCATAATTAACGTGTCCTAGTCTACCATGCCATAAATTGGAAGACTTAAGCAAATAAACGGAAGACTTATTATCTTTATTGATAATTGTCATTACATTGAGCTTAAAAAACCCATCATTTGCATATCCCTTCCCCACATACATTCCGGATTTAGACAAAATAACTTTATCTGACTCAAACACCATACGAAATCCATGCTTGTTCAACAGAGACCCAGAAACCAGGTTCTTTTGGATTTCTGGCACATATAGGACATTGTTTAGAGTCAGCTCTTTTCCTGAGGTCATCTTCATCAACACCTTCCCTCGGCCTTCGACAGCAGAAGAGGTAGAGTTTCTCATAAAAACCTTTTTCCCATTAATTGATTCAAGATTTGTGAACAGGTCCTTATTAGAGCATATGTGCCTCGTGGCACCAGTGTCAATCCACCATTCCTTCGATTGGACCCAACTAAGTTTACTTCGGAGATCATTGCAGAAAGGTTTATGTTTGACACGTCTTGAGCGATGCCATTCACCATATTTGCCTCATAATTCTTCTTCTTCGGAAGTCTGCAATCCATAGATCTATGCCCCATCTTGCCACAGTTGAAGCATTTTCCTTGAAACTTGTTCTTGGAAACTCCTCCTTTTGGTCCCAACTTTGGCTTGGCAATCTTCTTGTTCTTGTAGCCTTGCCTAAGCTCCACAACATTTGCCTTGGCTGTAGTAGGATTGAACCCTTTGTGTTCAAATCCTCTATTGTCTTCTTCAATTTGAAGTCTAATAATTAGCTCTTCCAAGTTTATTTTTCTTTCATTTATGCTTGAGATAGTTCTTGAAATCCTTCCACCCAAGAGGTAGTTTTTCAATAATAGTAGCCACTTGGAAGGTTTTACTCAAGATCATTCCTTCAGCCTGAATTTCATGCAAGATCACTTGAATTTCTTGCACTTGACTGATCACAGTCTTAAAATCCACCATTTTATAGTCAAGGAATCAACCGACAACAAATTTCTTTGCTCCGGCATCCTCTATTTTATATTTCCAATCCAAGGCTTCCCATAACTCCTTGACCATCTTTTTTGCACAATATACATTGTACAATGAGTCATGTAAACCATTCAGAACATAGTTTCTACACAGGAAGTCAAAGTGCTTCTATGCTTCAATAGCGTTGAAGGCTTGCTTATCCATTTCTCCATCGGATAACTTAGGAGCTTCCTCAGTCAAGAATCTCACAAGATTCAAGGTTGTAAAATAAAACAGCATCTTTTGTTGCCACCTTTTAAAGTTCGATCCGTCGAAATTTTCAGGTTTCTCACCATGGTGGATAGAAACCGCTGAAGGGACAGAGGATGAGCCAGGCAATTGGATAGCTGAGGCATTGGCAGAGTCTTTGGTGATGTTATCAGCAGCCACATCCACAAGTTTGTTTCCAGTAGCCATTTGAATTGTAAAACCACGAATCTGTTTTAAGATTGTTGCGAAATTCAAATCGGCATTAATATAAATATTACAAGCAATACAAAATTATAAAGAAATGAAATTGTAATAACAAAGTTGGAATCGATACAAATAAATATCGAGGCCTGTGTTTGACACAGTTTCCTTAAAACAGATTCGTTCCCTCCTGCACGCGTTTGAGGTTTCATGAACGTCTATCTCCCAGGATACAATGGTTGACGGCTAAGAAGTAATCAGCACTTCAAAGCTTCGGGCGAAACTTGAACAAATTGTGGAACTGAACACTATCGAAAATAGTGCAAATGCAGAGAATCTTAAATAGAGGAAGAATCATTTCGATAAAATAGAACATAGAGGAAAGAATTTCGGGAATAATAACGGCCGATTAAATCGGTTGTTACAAAATTAATACGCATCGGGAATAATGGCCGATTAAATCTGCCGTTATAAAATTAATTCTGTAACAGCTTGCAGTTATAAACGTTATAAAATTAATTCCATAACAGCTTGCCGTTATATAATTAATTCCGTAACGATGCCATTAACCTGCTATTAATCATACGTTACAAATTGAAATTTGTAACAGCTTGAGTTGAAAATAAATCAGAAGGCAAAATTGTGCTCGTCGCGAGGCCCACTTTTCGAATCCTGCAATCGTGTACATGGGACATGCGCTCGTGCCCAAGTTTCAACTTGTCGAGCGTCGGATTTGCACCCCCCTGTGCCTGCGCGCAAGGCATAGTGTTTGTGCTATGATAGTTACCACTTCAAATGAGTGTAACTGTCTATAAAGCACTACATAGCCTTCTTTCTTTTCCAATGTGGGACTAGTGTTTTTTCACTTCCCACTTCCAACTCAAGGGTGTTCTTTGAGTATCAATTTCTCATTCATTCACCCATCAATTTATCCCATATTTCCAACAACTTCAAGAAAGACTAGACCAGCAAAAGGCAATGACAGAGCACGACAATGTCAGGCTTTCTCGAAGAGACATACTTGAGCCTTCAGGTCAGTGAGCGACACTATAGAACTCCCAAGATGACTAACTAGGATTTACCTCTCTCTCTCTCTCTCTCTCTCTCTCTCTCTCTCTCTCTCTCTCTCTCTCCCTTCCCACTCGCAACTCTCCTGATTCTTCCCAATCTCTCTTTCTTCTTCTCTGTACTGAGATTTATTGTTGTTTGAAATTAAGAATAGTGAGGAAGAATTCAACAGAAGAATAGAGGAAGGAATATGTAAATAATCTTTTTGTGTTTTGTATTTTTCTATCGTGTCTTTGTACAATTACAAAGGTTTGATTTATAGACTTTCACAAGAAAACCAATGTCTACACTTAAGGGGGGTTTTGAAAGGAAACATAATTCACTGATTGGGAATTGATGTAGTCATTTTTTGATGCATGAATTGTGGGGATTTGATTCTGTCAATTTGTTTCTTTCTTTGGTGGAATTGTGTTGTGGGTTTCCTTCTTTGCTTGATTCTTCCAATCTTCCTTCTTTGGTGTTACCATCATTGGTGGAACCAGAATGGTGTTGATTGCTTGATTGTTGCTGATTTCTTGAATTTCGGTGATTGGTTGATTCCCTTAACATCCCCTCGCAAGCTAACTGGGGAGAATGGACATTCAGCTTGGTTCGAAGCATTCGAAATCTAGCTGATGAGAGTCCTTTTGTGAAAATGTCGGCTGGTTGATCGATAGTTGATATATAATGAACCGAGAGTTGATGGCGTGCCAAGCGTTCTTGGATGAAGTGAAAATCAATCTCCACACGCTTTGTGTGGGCATGGAAAATCGGGTTCGCAGTGAGATAGATAGCCGAGAGATTGTCACATCAAAGTGTAGGCAGGTGTGAAGGTAGTGCCCGAAGGTTGCGAAATAGAAACTCTATCCAAATGAGCTCGGCTATGGTATGTGCTAGGCTTTTGTGGTCTGCTTCAGTGCTAGAGCGAGCAATTTTTCGTTGTTTGCGCGAACTCTAGGAAATAATGTTGGAACCAAGGAAGATGCAGAAGCCACCAATGGAAGGTCAGTCGTCACGATCACCAGCCAGCTTGTGTTGGAAAATGCATGGAGAGCAGTGGAGGACGAGTGGCCAAAATGTAGCCCGTCTCGTGGAGTGTCAGCAAGATAACGTACGATTCGTTTCACAGCTTGCCAATGCATGGTGGTGGGAGCATGAAGGAACTGATAGGCGGTATTCGCAAAATAAGCTATATCTGGGCATGTAAGTGTGAGGTATTGAAGAGCTCCAACAATGCTATGATAAAGTGCAGGATCAGGCATAGGATCATCGGAGTAAGCAGATAACGGTTCATCGGTGGTGCAAGGAATGGGAGCAGCTCTGGCTTCGATCATTTTGGCCCTCTGTAGGATCTCTTGTATGAGCTTGGTTTGATTGAGTAGAAGGCCGGTGGAGGTGTGTTGAACTTCCATTCCCAAAAAATAATGAAGTGGTCCAAGGTCTTTGATGGCAAATTCACCTTGAAGTGAGTTGAGTAAGGACTCTAGAGGAGCCTGAGGTGACCTTGTGAGGATGATATCGTCGACATAGACAAGCAAAAAAATGTTGTAATGTGGAGTCTGCATAATGAAGAGGAGAGTCCACAGTAGATACATAGAACCCGATTTTAAGGAGATATGATTTGAGCCGTTGGTACCATGCGCGTGGTGCTTGCTTTAAGCCATAGAGAGAACGTCGAAGACAGTATACTTGAGGCGGTCGTTGGGGACCAAAAAATTCTTGTGGTTGCGTCATGTAGACTTCTTCAAATAAGTGGCCATGAAGGAAAGCATTGGACACATCTAGTTGTCGAATAGGCCAGCCACGAGAGTAAGCTACCGTAAGTATTGTGCGGATTGTGATTGGCTTAACAATGGGGCTGAATGTTTCCATATAGTCAATTCCCAGTTGTTGGTGATAACTTTTGGCAACTAGTCGAGCTTTGTACCTTTCAAGGGAGCCATTAGACCTGAGCTTGCTTTTGTAAATCCATTTGCAGTTGATGGGGCAGACATGAGAAGGTGCTGGTACAAGTTCCCAAGTTCCACTGTTGATTAAGGCATCATATTCTGCCACCATAGCTGCATGCCAATTTGGATTTTGGGAAGCTTGTGTGAAACAAGTAGGCTCGACGGGAGTTTGTGTACCACACTTATAGGTGGAGGGCAGAGCATGGCGGTGGAGATGGTGTATCGCCAAATGGAAAGGTGTGTTCGTCAAAAACTACATCATTCGCAATGTAGATTTGGTCAGTTTGTGGATAGTAACAGTGATAGCCTCTGTACCTCAGAGGATAGCCAAGAAAGATGTAACGGTGTGATCTTGGGGCAAGTTTGTGAGTGGTATAGGGCCTCAAGTATGGAAAAATGCGCACCCAAAAACTTTGAGGTGTGAAATCTCTGATGGTGTTTGGAGCAATGTCTGCCAGGGTGTGAGATTGTTGAGGAGAGGAGTTGGTGTCCTGTTGATAAGATGTACCGCCGTTTCAAAAGCATATTCCCAGAACTGGTAAGGAACTGAAGCATGGGACATAAGAGCTAGGCCTATCTCGACAATGTGGCAACATTTGTGTTTAGTGGTGCTGTAAAATATGGGTTCCGAAAAATAAAAAAGGTCATCAGTCAACAAGTCAAAAGAAGGAACAGTGGTATTCGGCTCTTTTAAGCCAGCCAAGGGCACGACGCCGAAACAGAAAAAAACAAAGAGGAAAAGAAGAGAAAGGAGAGGAAGAGAAGAAGAAAAAGAAGAAAGGGGGGATTTTGCGCCGCGCGGACCTCGCCTAGCCGATTCGACTTCGTATCACAACGCTTGATAAGTACTCGCGCCCCTCGTTCGTTTGATCGGAGAAGTTTTTCGATTTAGGGTTTAAATTCGGAATTTTGGGAAATTCGAGCGGCGAAGTCTGATTTTTGAGTCGTTGAACTGTGTATTTTTATAGAATTGGTAGTTTACGGTGTTGCGGAGCCATGGGATTTTACGGAACCTGATTTGGACTTACGGTTTGCTGGATATGAATTTTTGAAGTTGAGTGCGCGCAGTGAACAGTGCGCGAGCAGTCGTTTTTAGGCCGATTTTCGTCGGTTTTCGGCTCGATTTTGGGGCTGCCAAGTTGGGGTTCTTGTAGTGCTCGGAATAAGCTTTCTCTGGACTATAAGTTCGCTTAGAACAGAGTTTGGTAGAAAAAGTTATGGCACAATCAAATTTTGCGCTCAAATTCCGCGTCGTGGACGAAATTGGATAATCGCTTTGGACGAGTGTTTTGGGAGCGTCTTTTAGTCGTTATATTAGCATCTAAGCCTAGTTGAGCCGAATCGTAATTGAAGTATCATTTTACTCGGTTTTGATACCTCTTTTCGGCTTATTGTTAGGTATTCGAGTGCGTCGGCTCGAGAAACCGCTATAGGTTAGTTTTCAGCTTTTTAAGGTGAGTGGTACTATTTCTTCTTTAAATTTGTAAACTCATGTTTAGAAAATGATATGTATTAGATATGTTACCATATAAGAAATGGCATTTTGATTGCATAAAACTGGATCGAGCATTTACTGCCATCTTGTGTATTTAAAATGAAAGATTATCTTTTGATTTCAGTTTTAATTTACTGAATGCAAATAGGTTTGCGAAACCTTTTGAGAAGGACTCATGAGGAGTTCTTGCATTTGAATGTGGCTTATGAAGAGTTTTATATCGGTTTATGAAATGGTTTATGAAATGATTTTTGGAATGAGTGTTGTAGATTGATGGGTGATATTATTGTGGATTTTGATGCTCAGTGTCTCTGTGAACCCAAATGAGGGGTTATAGGTATGCGCATACTAGTCTAGGATATCCTTGTGGGCCGAGCCACCGGCTTATAGTAGGTGGAGACCTTGCTAAGGGGGGAATCTTGGTCGCCTTTCACGGGGCGTTATCCGTTATTATACTTAGATTTCTGAGCATGAGATTGGCCAATAGAATGGACCATTGGCGTGTGCTTTTCGACGAGATTGGCCAATGGAATTGACCATTGGTTTCTTCTTTGATATTACAAATTAAAACGAGATTTCCTTTTGTGAAAAGGTTATGTTTAAATTGGTATATAACGTATTTTGACTTTGAAGTTTGTGATATGTTGGAGTTGGGTTAATTGAGCTTTCGTTTGGTCTTTAACCGTGTGCATAGTAGGTGCTTGATCTACTTAGAAGAAATGTATTACTCACTGAGCCATGGTAGCTCATTCCCCTCATTTTACTTGTTTTTCAGGTTCTTCACCGAGGCGTTAGTAGGCGTGAGAGTTCCGGTGTCGGGGAGGGCATTTTGATAGTTGAGATTTTTGGTACGAGTTACACATGGATGTGGAGCTTTATGTACTTAGCTTTTTGGTGGATTGTAGTTAACTCTGATATTGTAACCAAATAAAATTTATATCATGTATATATGTGGTTGCATATATTTTGATATCATGTGAATTTTGGTTATGTTTAGGCTGCGTCCTTTTGTTAAAGGATGGCCGTGTCATGCCCTTATTCTTGTTGAGTTTACGGTGTGACAGGTGCCATTTTGGAATGGAGCATATGGACAAGATACTCATTGATGAATACCCTGTTGGAGGAGATGGTTTCGCATTTTAGTAGAACGGCGAAATTTTGGTGCGCTATCGCATTGAATGTCTTAAGTGTATATTGCAATTGAGTTTCTTCAAATTTGTGAAAAGCCTTAAAAATGTTTGCAAATTGATCACGAGTGGTGAAAGGATAATACCAAGTGAATCAAGAATGGTCATCAACAAAATAGACATAATATTTATATCCTGAAACAAAAGTGACAGGGGATGGTCCCTAGACATCAAAGTGAACAAGTTCAAGGAGAAATTTAGCTCTAGAAGGGGATGGGGGTGGGGTTGGCATTTACTCTTGCTAAGAGCACAAGCCGTACAATGGGATAGAGATGACTTGGAAAATTATGTTTGTGTGGATTGAAGTAGACGAGTTTTTCGATCAGATGACGTATGACCCAGGCGTTGATACCATAAGTTGAAGGAATTAAGGAAAGTTGATGGAGACTTGTCAGAGGTGGAGACCCAATACAGACCATTCTCAAGATGATCTTAGAGGAATACCGGACCAGTATGAACACACATAGCAACAAATGAGGTGGGGTAAAATAAGAAGATGCAATTGTTGTCATGCAAAAATTTAGAAACTGATAGCAGATTTTTTTGTAATATGAGGAATAACTAAGACATCTAAGAGACGAAATTGTAGACTTGTTGGAGGCATGAATGTACCTGTGTGAGTGATAGGAAGGGAAACTCCATCACCCACAATCAATTGTTGATTACCGGTGTATGGAGTGACCTAGGAGAAGCCATAAATGCTGTCGGTGATGTGGTGGGTGGCTCCAGAATCTAGATACCAAGACTGAATATCCATTGCATAAGGTGGCGTAGTAGGTGAGGCATAATAAACTATGGGTTAAGCTATTCTGGTTGAGGCCGAATAATGTGCCTGAGGTGGTGCCGGTGTAATAAACTGGGGATTAAACCACTATTTGCAATTGTTCGCTCGGTGGCCTTGTTGTCGGCATATTTGACAGAATGGACCTGAATTTTGTCGCTTGCCACCTCCACCAAACTATTGGTAGTTGGGTGCCCTTGTTGGTGTTGGTGAAATTGGATTAGTGCTAGATGGGTTTGTATTTGATGGGCTGAAATTTTGAGTGCCCCCTTTAGACTGTTTAGACGTGAATCTCGACTGGTGAGATACAAAAGCAATAGGTGGAGGGGTATTGAAGGTCATTTTGTTGATTTCTAGTCTTCCTTCGTGTTAAAGCAGCAAACCATGAAGGGCATCACGTGAGAGTGCTCCTAATTGAGATACGACGGAAATCTCTACGTCCAAACCGTAAAATTTTGGTCCAAGACCACGGAAGATGTGTGCGTGGTACTCATTTGCTGATAGGGGTTCTCCAATGGTGGCTAATTGATCTGCGATGGTGGCTGCCTCGTGAAGAAATTCTGTTATTATGCGGCTTCATTTTGTAATGGATTGAAATTGAAGTCGCAAAGCTGACGCCCGTGTTATTGATTGTGCGGCATAAGAGTCGGAGAGGTATCTCCATATGGCTGTTACAGATGTGTGGTTCGTCAATTGAGCGACGACAGGAGAGGTGGATGAATTGAGAATCCACCCCATTGCGATTGAGTCATGGATTCGCCATGCCTTGTATTCGGGATTGGGCACCAGTGTGCCGTTGTTAGAAGCATGTGAGATGTGTTGGGGAGGAGCCGCTTCTGAGCCATCAAGAACAGAGAAGAGATTGGCTGCAAGAAGATATGGGGTAATTTGGACTTTCAAGATTGGGTAATTTTGCCCAATGAGTTTTTCCCCTTTTGTGAGTGGGGAGTGAAGATTGGGTGTCGAATTTGGAGCTGCAAGATGTGGAAGGACAGTGGTAGTGATTATACTTGAGGATACAGGAGTTGAGTTAGTGTTGGATCGAGGGCTTTTGCCAGTATGCTCTGATGCCATGTTTGAAACTAAGAATAGTGAGGAAGAATTCAACAGAAGAACAAAGGAAGGGATGTGTAAATAATCTTTCTATATTTTATATTTTTCTGTCGTGTCTTTGTACAATTATAGAGACTATTTATAGACTTCCACAAAAAGACCAATGTCTACACTTAGGGGGATTTTGAAAAAAAACGTAATTCATTGATTGTGAATTGATGTAGTGATTTGTTAACGCTTGAATTGTGGGGATTTGATTCTATCAATTTGTTTCTTTCTTTGGTGGAGATTGTATTGCAGGTTTCCTTCTTTGCTTGATTCTTCCCATCTTCCTTCTTTGGTGTTACCATCATTGGTGGAACCATAATGTCGTTGATTGCTTAATTGTTACTAATTTCTTGAATTTCAGTGATTGGTTGATTCCCTTAACATCCACCTGCAAGCTGACCGAGTAGAATGGACATTCACCTTGGTTCGAAGCATCCGAAATCTAGCTAATGAGTCCTTTTGTGAAAATGTCAGCTGGTTGATCGACAGTTGATATATAATGAACCGAGACTTGATGGCATGCCAAGCGTTCCCGGATGAAGTGACAATCAATCTCCACATGCTTTGTGCGGGCATGAAAAACCAAGTTCGTAGTGAGATAGATAGCCGAGAGATTATCACACCAGAGTGTAGGCGGGTTTGATAAAAGTTGTGTGATTAAAGTACCTCCGAACCAGAATGTCATCACAAGGTTCGGAGGTACTTTAAACATCAATCGAGCAGGATGATGTAGCAATGGCGATAAGTTTGAAGTCCTCTGCCATCAGAAGACGATTCATCCTCAAGGGGATCCTCTACGGCTTCATCAGTCTGTGGCCAGAAATATTAACTTTTATTAGTCACTTGCTATGGTTGAGAAAAGGCAACAAAAAAATAGAAATACTGGACAAGGCAAAACAGAAAAGGCAACCAAAAGAAAAGGTAAAAAGCATTTAACATGCTCTCTTAAACTATCCCAACCAATAAAGTAGAACTTCCCAATCAAATTTTACTTTTACTAGGCTTTAGCATCTTTCCAACAAGGGTGTCATGATCAATTTCAATTTTTTTTGTATGAGAATTCTGCAGCCACTAATCATTTGTTATCTCTATGTCGTGATCATTTTGTGACCACAAAAACTGATTACTTATACTAGAGGGATTTGTATATCAGCAAATGCAAAATTTTTGTATACTCAGAATGGCTTTTTTTGGAAAGTCGGAGTGAGAAACTTTTTCTAAATATACAAAGAGTGCCTCGGCCAAAAAAAAAGAAACAAGAGCAAGGACTACTGCCATTGTTATTCATTCAGAGTTAAGGGAGTATTTTTTTTTTCTAATTTTTGAACATCGCCGAAACAACCAAGGTTTAATAATAACACGACCATTATGCTACACTTTCAAGCTGTAGTAGAATTCATTTATCAGCGTGTGGCACAGGCCTAATTGCTAGTTTCTAAGCAGTTATGTGGACACTTGCCATAAAAAGTTAGGAAAAAAATGAACTTCCCATACTGCGAGACAACCGATCCTTAGAAGGGACCCAGGGAGATGGAAAGGATACAAGAAGTAAAATTGGTGGCTGACTTACCAAGAAACTTGATGGAAGTGTTCAAGTGAAGAACGGGTAAGGAGATGATCCCACTCCAGCGACTCCCACGTCAGCCGATTTATCCGAATCTCTTGAAGAGAAGGGGGAGGAGAAGGGAGCCCATTGTCAAGCAGGGGCAGTTGCAGAGGAATCCTCTTCAGTTTCGGACAATTGTCTATAGAAATCCGCCGGTGGGATTTGCAATTGGTGGTCCCATCACATATGTTCCTCAGTTCCGAAAGATTCCATAGATCCAGGTCCATTAACTTTGGAAGGAACAGTGTGAAGTTTTGGCAACGGTGCCTATTATCACCTCTATGCACTTGCAGTCTTTGACTGATATCGCTTGGAGGAAAGGGAGGTGAAGCAACATGTTTTGTGTCAGCAGCACCCTCTTCATGTTGTTGCATCCATTTACTTCAAGATATGTCAGGCGGAGCGCTTGACAAAGGCCCAGGTATTATCTCCTCTAATTTCTCACAACTATTTATTATAATCTCCTATAGATTTGGAAGGAGAGTGGTCAGCCACTCCAATTCCATCACTCTCTTCATTTTGACACCCGGACAATTCCAATGATTGCACACTTTCCGGAAGCAGAGCGCAGCCATCACCACTTGTTCCGTCTACACTCCCAGCGATATGGTCAAATATCGATGAGTATACTCCTCTCAGTCTCACTCCCACACCAAAGGCTGAAATCGTCTGGTGCACCCATCGCGAGCCTGTACCATCGAGAACTATTTCGCTCAAGAGACCCTACCCAAGTATTGAACATTTGCACATTGGAAACAGAACAATGAAGTGCCTCCACCTTCGGTAATTTTACCTCTTCTCCTGCCCTCAGCTTTTTAATCACGAGATATTGCAAGTTCACCGGCTTCCCCAACACTCCCTCCGGTAATGTCTCGATCTCCGTGCCATCTAGGGCGAGGTACCTTAGGTTTACCAACATCTCCATGCCCTCTGGCACTCCTTCAAGACTTTCACATGCTTTGAGGTCCAACTTTCCTAGGGATCCCAACTTTCCTACATAAGGAATAAAACGTAATGCAGAACAACCTTTTAGTAATAGCACTTCCAAGCTCTCCAACTGAGAGATGGAGTCTGGTAATTTCGTGATTCTGGTACTGCTGAGATCTAGAACCGTCAGCTGCTTTAGATGCTTGAAGAAAGATTCATGCATGACTCTCAAGGTGAAATTGTCATTCAAAGTCAGCCTCGTCAGTTTAGGGCAATTTGGTGACATGTCGTATGGGATTTCTTCTATTTTGTTGTCTTGTAAAAAGACTTTCTCTAAACGATCGGTCCAAAATACTTCCTCCGGTATTTCTTTCAATTCCATATAGGACTTAACCATGTGAGTTGTGCTTGGCACTATATTTAATGCCATGCCCCTCGTCAGCAGGTGTAGAAACCGACGCCCTTATTCTGGATCCAACAGGCAGGCGCTTCCAATTTTATCCAATATGGTGTTACCCCAATCCTGCAGTCCTTGCCTGGTGCCAATTCCACCTAACAAACGCTCATCTATGAAAGACTCTATCAAATACTCTCCATCAGCTTTTGAAAGGAGTTGTCCAGAACAAAGTATTAAACGCAGGAAACATTGTTGCACTTGATCATTACTCAAGTTCAAGTAATTGAGCTGCAGTCTCTTGAACACGTCAAGCTACATCCTGGAGTCTTCTAATTTTCCCAACATGCCTCTCCATTCATGCACTTTCTCTACTCCTCTCATGCGAGTTGCAATCTCAGTGATCCCAAGTGGCAGACCATAACACCTATCAAGAAGAGACCTTGCAATTTGTTCGACTTCCCAAGAGAGTTCTGCAAAGCAAAGCGTCTTTGAAAATAACCTACCAAGAATCTTCCATATCTAGAAGTTCTATCTTGATTTGCTTTTGACAGAGCATCATACGACACACATCTAGCGATCAAGTTGTCACTACCAACTTGAGCCAGCCTGTGTCAACCGGAATTCCCATATCCTTAACTTCAAAATGCATCTGAAGGCCATCTAAAATTAGGATGGATCTATTCTTCACATTCAGATGTCCATATAATAGGCCTGCCCTTCTCTGCACGTCCTTCTCATTTGAGAGATTGTCTAGTCCCACCGCTTTGGCAATCTCTTCTTGTAGTGCATAAACACTAAAATCCTGAAATACATCAACCCAGAATACATCCAATGCATGATCCTCAAGGTATCTATTATAGACATGCCTCAAAATGGCCGTCTTGCCCACTCCACCCATACCATAAACACCAATTATGGAAACATTGTCCCGCATTAAATAGGAAAAAATCTCATTCACCTTCTGTCAAGTTTCTTTGCCTACTAATTCTTCTATTGTCACCAAGGGAGTTGTTTTGCTGCATCTAACAAGTGCAGTTGCCTCTTGTCGAAGTCTTCCTGGAACTAGAAGAATCTCTTCAACTTCTTTGCTCAACCCTTCCACCTCTCCTATTTTCTCCAGTGGAAAAGATATTCCTTCTCTGATTGCCCGTGCTACACTCCAATATTCTTCTACTATCCTCCTCCACTTCGAATTTTGCTTGTTCATGTCCGTTTGGCGACTACTGATGAGTTCTCCCAGCTTTCTTTTGATAGATATCATTTTTGTGTCGGCAATCCTATGGGTACCTGGTTGACTCTTAGCCGGTGCAATATGCGGTCTCGCACCTAAACTCAAGTATAAGTGAAAATTCACTATTAGATACTTCTTAGATATATTTTATAGATATGTTACACTCACAGAAATAAATAAATTTTAACTTTGTATTCACTTTCTCGAACAAAAATATTATATACAACATATCATACGATAATTAATATGCTATGTAGGCATTCATGTCACAATAGTGAAATATTGGTGACCCCATATCATGAGCTCTTCGTTGGAAAAAAAAACTGATTTAAAATTAAATGCATAGGAAAAATCTTCGATAAATAATTTAATCATATATAAGCCAATGCTCACGCAGGAGATCAGAGGGGGGATAGGGAGAGCCATGGCTTTTCAAGATTTGAATGCCACACTTCAAAACATTTGTCTTTTCATTTTCAAAGATCTAGTGATTATCAATGACCAACTCTTAAAACTCCTCTTTCCCTGTTAATTCCTGACTATTTTCTGTTTCTCTATAACTATTAGAAATCTGAGCATCCTGCCTATATTCCTAATCTTAATTGAAGATTAGAAGACAAATCAAGCATCCTGCACGAGCTTCAACTTATGGCAAATTTAGAGATGCACAAATACCATGTGGAACCTCTGTACTGGGTTCTCCCTCTTCGGCATTCAGTGGGTGTTGCATGTTGGTTAAAGCAGAAAGAGACTGATTGGGCAAATTCGTATCAGGCAATGGAAGAAAGGCTGATGAACCTGCAACTATTCACAATTTGGAAATACTTTTGGTAATTCGTTAAATAAAACATGGATGAAATATGAAACGATGTTCCCAATTTTTGGTACATGAGATAGAAATTGACTGATGCTTTTATGTATAAAGATATAACTGTCCATCTCCCAAGTCAGCGCGCTAGCAAACGAAGTTCACTAATCAAGTGGGCTTATTTACAAGAACCAAGTTGTGCGAGTTTATTCTTTGCCACAATCTTTGCATGGGACAGTAATTAAACTTAGATTTAAAGCTTTATGTGATAGAAACACATATACACCTCCCTCCCTCCCGCCCTCTAACAAGCAGCAATTTGTGTGAGTTTATTGTTTGCCTCGATCTCTGCAACTGATAGGCTGCATTTAAATCGAATCGAAAAGTTCTTATACTTTGATTTAGAGCTTCACATGATAGCAATACACATATATACCTCTCAGTCCCTCCCTGCCTCTTGCTCGTCCAGTTACGGCATTATTTCATGGCCCGGGCTCAGCTGCAACCCCGAGTTCTTCAGTTTGCTGGATTTCTTCTAATGTCAATCAATTCTAAGGATGGACTGTAAACTATCCAGTGTGCACGCATCAAGTATGGCTTGACCAAGTATGGCTTCCCAAAGCCTAGTTGGAGTTGAGAACAATTGAAGTGGAAGCCATTGGTCAAGCCAATTATGTAACTTGTTGTTGCTAAACCCAATAAACGTCTTTGCCCTTTGCTCACCAGAAACATTACGTCATCTTATTTGATAGAGAACGCCCTTCCGCAGAAAGCCTCCAGAAACAAGACCAGAGGTGATTACCGCTTATTTTCTGTTCCAATATTTGGCCAATTATACAATTGAAGTGTCATATGTTTCTTACAGATATAGAAGATCTGGAAATTGAAGTAAGAATGCGCAGTTAAAATCCTAGAATAGAGGGCCACGAGTTGCAACAGGAAATTCAGACAGGCCATGCATAACGTGGGTAAAAGATTACGTACCAGGAGGAGGAGGACTGAAGCTCCGGTCCAGTTGCTAATCTCTGGTAGTCGAATTTGGTCCTTCAGACCCTGATCACACACACCCTTGATTGACTCCGTCTACAGAAAAATTTCCATGGCCTCTCGAGTTCTTATCCCTCGATCTGCATCTCGTTCTCGTTCTCGTTCGCATGGAAATTTCAAAGCGGTGTGATACGGCGGGATGAAAGAAGGAAGAGGAAAGACGAGAGAAGGAAGAAACCACGCGATTAAAGTATAAGAGAAACTTTAGAAACCGAGAGTGCCCCCTCGATTGCCGTTCTCTGGCACATCCGCACCGTTCGATTCTTCAAACGAGCAAAGGACCACCATCGTTGGATTATTTACGTAAGTGGAAAGCAAACTAATTTCGGATATATCGCCGTCTCCCACGTCCGAGGTCCCCCCGTGACGAGGGTGATGTTTGCTGGCGGGACAAAACGGGAGGATGTTTGGAGCCGACCCACCGAGCGGCCGCGCCGGGATCGGGGGCCAGCGACGGTATGCCGCCGTTGGGCCGGCCCGGTCACGATCCCCGACGCCGGCGTCCGCCAGCGCCTTGATCATCGCCGGACCGGCGCCGTATAGCCTGACCTTCCCGACCGCCGTCTACCCCAGGAGCCTCGCCGTGGACTCCGAATCTGGGGCTGATGGGCGAGAAGCTCCGCCACCCATTTCTCGCAAGGACTCGACTCACTCGGTAAATCGGACGAGATTCAGCTCAGAAGCTGGAAATTTTCGCTGCTCAACTGGTGAAGAATCTTGCTTGAAGACAGAGAGGACGTGCGCGAAGTGGGCGAAGTGGACGAAGTGGAAGTGAGCTGTGGAGGAAAAGAGATGATCTGCAGGGGAGAGTGGCAAGTGATAGCTTATCATCAGCTCTTCGTATCTTGGGCCAAGTAGAAAGCCCCGTGGGTAGTCCGGTCCATCCATCGCTGAGGATTGTCAGCAGATTATGGCCCAAATGCGGGGAGTCTCTCTAGCCTTTTGTTCCAGGGAAGCTGATCAGCCCGCAGACTGGATTGCGAAGGCCTACCGAAATGAGTCTCTGACCCCGAATTGGATTTCCGTGTTCCCCCCATCCTCTTCGGTCTTTGTTATGTTACGATTTCGAACCCTCCTGTGGTCTACTTTCAAGTTATCAATGAAATTAAGGCACTTTTCCGATCAAAAAAAAATAAAAATAAAAACCAGTGAAGAATCTGGCCAGAGAGAGGGGGGAGGAGAACATTGGATAGATCGTTACGGAGGAAGCGCAGAAAAAGTGAAAAATAGGAAAACGGAAAACAGAACGATCCGATCTGAACGGAAGTGTGTTTTTCGGTTTGGATATGATCGGTTCATATCGCCTTTTGGTTCGGAGCTAGCACACATCTAAATGGTTCGGTTCGGTTTTCATAAAAATTCAAACCGAGTCGAACCATTGACACCCCTACCAGAAAAGTTACTAACAATTATTGCAGACTTACTTCTTAGTCTATAAGTAAACTTACTTTTCTATATGAAAAGTTACTAATGATGTATTGAAAAAAAAACTAATTATTTCCTGATTGCTTGATTTGGATATTGGCATTTCAATAATTTTTATAGGAAAGTACGATTATCGCGACCCTCGCAATGGGTGAAATGCTAAGTCTTTCAAAATCTTTCTCATATGAAAATCTTTGGAAATCCCATCTCCTATCGGCTTCTCACTCAAACCCTTCCAACCATGTATCCAGGAAGTCAACCTCGGGGCATGAAGACTCTTAACCTACACGAGTCCACAGAATTCTGGGACGGCCTGATGAACAGTGGAAGCACTTCTTGTGGGTCATACGGCCAAACTCCATCCCTAAAGAAAGCGGCTCCTCCATCTTTGAGGAGCTAAGGGAGGCGACACCGGAGAAGGTGTGCGTCATAGGGTGGGCCCGCAAGAGGAGGTTTTAGCACCACGGTGTCGCGTTCTCGATGCACATCAAGTGGAACTCAATACTTGAGAGCATGGTTGCCAAGAAGCTGATGGTGTGCTGGCCGTTCTTTATTGACCAAAGGGTGAATAGCCGGTTCGTGAGTGACGTGTGAAAGATCTAGCTCGAAGTTAAGGTCGTATGCAATGGGGGGAAAGGTTGATCTAAGGCAAACCTAGTACGACATTGTCTTTAGACCCCTTTTCACCCCACTTGTCAGAACATGGCCTGTGGCAGTGATGGCATGCTACGATGATGGTGTAATGGTTGGAAGTGATGACGATCGGCAATCTTGGTGGTGTCCTCGGGCAATGCAGACAAAGCAATAGCCCATGCAATAGCCGATGCTTCACTCCATCACTTAGTTAAAAGATAATAGGAATTGTTAAGTTATTTTTTAAATTTATATTCAATCTGGGTTTATCCCACCCCTAGGCCGGATTTCTTTCCCTAAATTTTTTCTGAATGTATCTCGGTTTATCCAGTCCAGAGAACGTTATCAAACGTCTGATAAAATAATTTGTTATCTACTCAAAACCAGACTAGAGTGTCCCTCAATTGTGCAACCGCAGTGTTTCATGCTCGGCACATCTGCATCGCTCGATTCCCAAACAAGCAAAGATCGTCGTCGGATTTGGGAAGTGGAGAGCAACGCGAAACCCTGCTAGGCATATTTCCAGTTAGATTCTTGAGAAATCAAGTTATTTTGCGTTCAAAATTTCCGGAACCGCACGGCGTGTAGCTGTCATGAGGGATCAGTAGGGAGCAGTTGCACGATAGACCAACTATCGCTTCCCTTCTTCCACACAAAGCATTGCACCAAACCAGACGTACTCAGATGGTAACTAGTCTCTATAGAATCAAGCAAATGTATGAAGTACAGACACATTATGATCCACTGAACTGAACTGAACTGAATTGAACTCTCCAACCAATTACTAATCAAGGCCACAATGATTTCCACAATCCAATGGAGTTGACAAATTCTACCCGAAATTGATAGTGTATAGAGGAGGATGCCGGCATGCAAATTCAACACGCGTGTTCATTGTTCTAGGCCATACTAAAAGCACAAGAAGCTGAGCACCGTACAAAAAAGTCCAGCCTCAACTTCACAAGACCTGCAGTTATCACAAGAAAAGTCCCCGCTAATGTTTGAATCTGAGGGTGTTATACGTGTATAGGGTCCACATTACATTGCTCCACCATTCCCTTCAGGTCAAAGAGAAAATCATAGTTTTGTGTTCGCCGTAAAGCTAGATCCCAGAAATCTCTTCTCGCTGCTACAAGTTCTTACAAATTTTCCTCATCTATCTTCTGAACAAAATTTCTACTGATTTCTTATACCCCTAGATTATGTTAACCACAACCTCTTACTTATTTCCCATCTTGTTAAATATGTTTTGAATTTTATGTACTCAGTCCGGTTCATGACCTGACCTGACATATTTTTGGTGCAACCTAAAAGTAGAGAAAAAATTGGGATTTGGTTCGCTTTCAGCCTAACTCGGAGCAAGCAAACAAATCTTTATGGCGGATTGCCCAAGCTGGAGCAAGCGAACCAATATTTTGGAGGGTTCAGGGGCTACACCTCCAAGGAAATTTTTGGGAGCACTATTTATACTACGACTAGGTTTTCTCATTGATATAGAGAGAATTTTGTTTTCGGAGAGTTTTGTGAGCCGTGAGATTTTGTTAAGTCGTTGTTTCGACTTCTGAAAACTGTACTATCTTTGATTTTAGTAGAATCTTGTCTTGCCTTGCCCGTGGACGTAGATTACCTTGTGATCGAACCACGTAAATCCTTGTATTCTGTATTTGTTTTTTCGCATCTGTTTCCAATACATCTTAATCAGATAAAAGTCAGATTCATGAGATATTCTGTTTATTTCATCAACTATGTAAAATGCTAGTCAAGATCCAAGTAGATGGTCCAAATACGAAGTTACTAGAGAAGAACTCGTGCCGTGCGCGGGCTAGAGAAAACCTTCTATCTTTTATCAATTACTATGAACATGCTATCCTAAACACTCTTTTTCTTTGCTATGCAGATTCTCTTTGTAGGAAAAATGTAAGGAAAAGTTCTGATCAAACTTTCTTTTTTTGATTATCAAGTTGTTAATGATAGAAAACTATGACTCATTCTAATTATTTTCAGTGTATATCCTTATTCAAGAACTAATTTCCCCTAGGTTGTCATTAGTTATTTTGTGAAATGAATTCTGTTTTCCTTCACGCTTACATGAAGTTTTCGTGGAACACTTCCAATTGGGGCCGCCCATTAATATTTATACCATCGGCATTGTCTCCTGAGGAAGGATCATCCATGCTTCCCCCAAGAAGTCAGATATTCTTCGAAAACCGGTTTTCAAGCTCCATCCAGCTAAAAGGGTCAGGAAATGTCCGCGATCAAAGAAGATATCATTCCTCACATGCATATGAAACTTCCAGAGAACATAAATCATAAGTTAAACTGTCAATTGAAGAAGGCAACAAAACAAAATTCTACCGATTTGATCAAGCCTCTGTGGTCGATGGTTTTTTGGACCTGCATACATCGGATTTTATACCAAACACACAAATCATGAAGTCTTGGATAATGAATGGAGTAAACAATTAATGGCATTTGTCGGATCTATTTGCAATTCCTCACAAAAACGCACTATCGACCATCCAACATCGTCACCGTGACTGCATTAACAGTATGGAGTTCTTCATGCCTCAGGTTTGCGCCTAAGTCCATCGAACTTCTTTCCATGAAGAAACCAGGCTGTTTAGGTCGAGGCAAGCTTGCACTTTCATTTCCTAACATGGCGACTACAAAGGACATCGCTGGTCTATCGTTGGGGAACTTCTGCACGCATAACAGGCCGATGTGGATGTGTCTTCGTACTTGAGGTTCCACCGAATCATACAAGCACCCATCAACGAGTTCCATGGCTCTGTCTTCACTCCAAAGCAACCATGCCTGAAAAAAATCGCATCTCGGGCTTAGTAATGCAAGACTAAAAGAGGGAGATAAGGTTGAGAGAACAACGTATGCTTTGGATCTTTTCTCGTACATGTCCGAGAAGGTTATGGTGATGATTTGGGTGGCAGAATCCTCTGTTTCTTTTGCCGCTTACAATCTCTAACAAAAGCACACCAAAGCTAAAGACATTGGATTTCACAGAGAACTTCCCCATCGAAGGCATACTCACGGGACATATAGCCACTATAATGACAAAATGATTGGTATTAGTCTTCTAACATAACATGCAGTCCTATTTAGAGATTTTCTGGAACAACAAATTCTTACTAAGTTCCAATGATTCTCTTTGTTTTTGCTTCTTTCTCATCACATGCAAAAATTCTTGCCAACCCAAAGTCCGAGATTATAGGGCTTAGGCTGCCATCCAATAAAATGTTGCTACCTTTGAGATCCCGGTGAATTACTCAAAGTTTAGAATCATGGTGTAGATAAAGAAGACCTTTCGCAATCCCAATGATGATGTCAAAACGTTTTTCCCAATCTAACATTAAGCATCTTTCACGATCTGCATATGCAGATAAGTTTAGTTTAGTCAACCAGAGGAATTAAGTTCGATGCACAGATAGCATCATGATCAAGTAACATCTTTGAATAAAGGGTCTAGAGGCCTTACCAAAGATGAAATAATCCAAACTCTTGTTTTCCGTGTACTCATAGACCAAAATCCTTTCCTCCCTCTCCATGCAAGAACCTAGAAGCCCCACAAAATTCCTGTGTTGAAGTTTGGCTATCAGAATTGTTTCATTCTTAAACTCTTCAAGACCTTGTCCTGAATTTCTTGACAGTCTCTTCACTGCTACTTCTTGTCCTGTGAAAAGATTTCCCTGCATTTTGTGGTTTTGGGTAGACATGTTAAACAATGAAATATCGTCACTCTGTTTGCAGTAACTTTGTCCTGAAATATGCATGGCTCGTCACCTTGTAAACTGGGCCAAAGCCACCAGCTCCAATCAGACTATCTTCAGAAAAACCATTTGTAGCATTAACAATGGTAGCCAGATCAAAAAGTGGCAAATCAACATCTTCCTCCTTGACTTTCCAACCTAAAAAAGACCTTAAGGGCCTTAAGCTCACTTTGCATATTTTGGAGGTATACATTCACAGAACCAGTTGCACTGACCTTTGCTCTTTATTCTACAATTCCAGATTCGAAACCAGTACACCATGGCCGATAGAAACAAAGTAGCAATAGCTGACATCAGTAAGGCAATGACCATCTTTTTCTTCTTGGCAGAACTATAAGGGAAATCTATGATAGAAAAGACAAATGAGATTAAATGCTATAAGCTGGTTAAAAGATAGAATGTCTAGAGAAAAAAGCAATGAATGGCAAAATAAGTACCAAGTTCAGATTTTGGTAGGCGGATGTATAGAGTTTGCCCATGGTTATCTTCTTCGTACTCCTTAATGTCAATTAGGCTTCCAAACCACAGGAGACGACCGCTACCTCCTCCTCTAACATCTGAATTAGCATAAGCTGCACATGAACAGTTCTTTAAGCACTTGACCTCCCATTCCTCGAGGCTCATATTTTTGTCCAACCAGAACTGTTAACAGGTCAGGAATTTTCACTTTGGAAAGTTTGAGGAAGCCTTCTTCCTTCGAATAATTTATTGGCACTCTTCTCATGCATCCACTGGACCAATTAAGGACATCCCATTCTTCTGGAGACTTTGGTACAAACCCCTTTAAGCAATTGCATATGGGAGCTCTGTTAATTCTACAGATACCACTGGCTCCACAAGTATCGTAAGCATCGCATGGATCGTTGGGCACTGAGTAGATGATATTCCAGGCATAGCTTCTTTTACTTGCAACATAGTACTGGAGCGAACCTGAATGGTTCATTGTAAGTACTCTTGCGATATATTCACTTTTTCTGACTTCATGTACAAGAAAGATCTCACTTTCACCATAGAAGAACACTAACTTGGTCACTGCATTCGGTCCCACTGGAGCACCACTAAACTGTATTCCGTTCCACGGTCCTGTCCGATATTTCTTACTGGATCCTAAGCTGCTGACAATTTCGGGTTCAGGCAACCCATGAATGCTCAACCTGTAAGTATAATCTCCAGGGTAAGGATCATCCATGCTTTTCCAAGATGTCAAACACATTTCTAAACCTATTTTCAAGTCCCATCCTAATTTCATACTGGGTAGGAGTGTGTCGGACTGATTATCAAAACTCTGCCATGAATAATCATTAGAATTTAGACTGGTATTCTCTCTGAGAACAAGATTTCCAGTGTCTAAGAACTGGGCAACCGGATTTTTCAGAACCTTGGACAAATTAGAAGACCAGATGACACTCTTTGATGGGTTGACAAGAACTAGATCTCCATCATGGCTAAACGTGAGAGCTCCATGTGAATCAGTGAGCGGATTGCCCCAGTTGGCAACCCAAACTACTGTTTCCGGAGTAATCTTGTACCATATGCCCAAGTACCTTTTCTTGGAGTTGCCAGGAGTAGTCATGGCCACGGGCTGGTTTTGGACCGGAATCGGCCCAGTCAAACCTGAGGCCGGCCTGTTGACCAAGCCCGCGGTTCAGAACCGGAACCGGTCCGGTTCCAACAATTTTGGAACTGGCCCGGAACTGCCAGTTCCGGTTCCAAATTATTGAAAAATAATAATAATAACGAAATTTAAAAAAAAATTCATTATTTAATTTTTTTATAAAACAATTTGAACTCTAATTGCTATGCATTGTAAGTGCATTGATATATAATTATAATGCTTGGCTTGGGTGTATTGAACTTTAATTACAAAGCTTGACTTAGGTTTTATACACAATGATTCTAATGCCTATTCGTTCCCATTCGATGTGCGACTCTCGGCTTACCTTGAACACCTTCAATGTGAGACTCTTGACTTGTCTTTATGCAAATGCCAAGAGTCCCACATTGAATGGGAATGAAGAGACCATTAAAGGGGTTATGTATAAAACCCAAGCCAAGCCATGAGCAAGTGAAGTTATATGCTTTTTGTGGTTACGATCTTTTGATAGTTAAGAGCAAAGGGTTTCATTAGACCGCCTAGAACCGGACCGGGCCAATTGTCCGATTCCTGATTCTATGATTTGCCGACAGCCGATCTTACCGGTTCGGTTCCCGGTTCCGAGCAGAACCGGATCAAACCAGGAGCCAATCACCCCTACAATTTACATTTTGATTACAATTTATATTGAAAAATTTATTATTTCATAATTTTATAATTCATAATTTTTTTATTTCATAATTTATTTTAAAAATTTTTAAATTACAAACCAGAATCGACCGGTTCAAAACCGGAATCGAAACCGGCCGGTTCAAAATCGAAACTGGCCTGTTCCGGTTTATAGATGGTCACAAACCGGAACCCCCGGTTTCGAACTGGCCAGTTCTGAACCGTGGCAATGCCTAGCCAGGAGAGAAGAAGCTGAGCTCAAAGCTTTGGCCTGAAGAGACCAATATCTCTCCACCTTTCATAGACTGCAGTCGATAAGCCGAAGACTGACAGGCAGACAATGAAAAGGTGTTTCCATCCCTAAACTAAATCGTGCTGAAAAGCGAATTTGAATAAGATTTAGAAGAAAAATACATGTGCTTGTGCCATGCAAGCTAAAATCTAGGATTTGGAGAGAATTAGGATTGTGATCACCACTATTTGCCTTCTAAGAAGCTGTCAGGATAGAATTTTTCAGTTGGCTCGACTGGTCAACTCACATGTCCTGCAAGATTGGTGGAGATCCTTTCTAGGTCGAGTGCATCACATTTTTTATTTCTAGGACACGTCGGTCAGAAGATTCGTATTCTTATTTTGGCCTGATGCTTGATGATTGGCACATACCTGAATTCGCATTCATATTTGAACTATACCACGCACATTGCAATCTACTGTAATTGATTATGTTCACCGTGCGTTTGTCAATGTCATCGTGGCATTAACCACGGGGCATCACAGACGGCCTTTGGCTGAGTCGTGATGTGAAATGTGAAATTGTGAGTACTCTAGCATTAAAAACGTACACAAGCAAAGTCGTATAACAGATTGTGATTTGATTTTTGAACATTACCGGACTCTTAATTACGGACTTCTCAGTTTGTCGCATCAAGCTACTAGATAGACCTTAAAGAGATGCCCACCTTGGTCTTTCATTTGTCACTTCAGTCTGACCTGAACACCCACAAAATTGAAAATTTTGGGACATTTGTCCGGGCTTTTAAAGAGTCAAGGCACGTTAAAATCTATGGAAACCGGAGAAACTTCTCAAAAGTTACGATGGGGCCCTTCTGATGAGCATCATACATAGCGGTCATAAGATGATACACACCTTCGACCCTTTTGTTGATTTTTTTTTCCTGTTTTGGTCCATCAACTATTTTACATTTGACAAATTTAGACTTGGAACCTCCCAAAATATATTGATCACAATTATTCATTAGATTTAAGATTTTCACTGCTTCAGTTTTTAAATGCCAAAGCATTTAGTTGACTACTGTAGGATTCTAATTGCTAATGATTATCGCCATGATGAATTTCTTTTCAATTTTTTTAGGTTTTCTAAATACTCTGGCTTAGTACAGTACAAGAGGATAAGTGGTAATATAGAATGAAATGTGGGGATGGATTGGATATTTACTCTAAAAAAACATCAGTTCTATCATTTGACAATGCATATCGTCATAAAGACGATCCACGTCATTATGAATGAGAAATTCGTTTGCTACTCTTGAGTCTTGAAGCTTGTTGGCCTTCATCTCGTGCTAAATAGTCCTCAATGTGCAAGCAAGCGACAGATTCATATCCACACATATCACAATGCTTTCACAAACTTTTCAGATTGTTGTTTAGCAACAGTTTTCTATAACTGGAGAACCTGATGAAGCAACGTTGACGTCTAGCTCACTGTACCTCTCACACTTTGAAGTGCTTAGTTCACATCTAATTATTACTAGCCCATGTTTAATTAGGAAGACTCTTGAACACAACTATGCACAATTCTGAAGCTACTCTTAGAAAGATTGATGATCAAGGGAGGACAACTAGGAGCTGAAACAAAACCTGTACTCATTGGTCTCCTCTTTCCTTAGTTCAAACCAAACTAATGATGTGATAAACAAAAGTTTTAATTTGACTAGCTGTCTTATTTATATTTCCTCATGTTATTCCTTCCTCGGGCAAGATACCAATATTTCCCTTTCCATGTCAAGCTCACACGGGATATCTCTTATCCATTCTGTCATTATGGTTGTCTATAATTGTTTCCTGTCGATTCTGATTCCACCTTGAATACTACGGTAATGTTGGATTTCATGAAAAAATTTCCTGGAATAATATTATTAATCAAAGGAACGCGGGATTCCTTCCTTATCGCTCTTGTTTTGAGAGCCTAGGAAAGTCATCCAACATGTGATCGGTACTTAAAATTATGTTCGGGAAAAGGAAGCTATGAAGTCTTATATAGTCATATTAGAATCTCATGATTTGTCATTTACCTACACCTAGCAAATAAATATGATGTAAAACTTTGGTGTATAAGAATGTCTTTCAGGAAGGTGGCTAAGGTCATCTTGTTTGGGTTCACTTTTGTCTGCTCTACCATCTTACATACAACTAGTAGCATACACGTGCGTTGCACAAACATGTATTTTATCATTTGTGTAGGATGAACTATATATTAAAACGCAGTATTGGTTACATTGTATCTTATTTCATATGAATCTTCCTTTTTGAACCAAATAAAGATGAAACTCTCAGTTCATATGTATATTAATGTAAAATATAAGAAGTCGGTAACAGTTAGAAAATTCCTAAGTATTGTGTGACATATATAACTTTATATGTGATGGACTACATTAATGTAATGTTGAGGTAAAATAATAAAAATCTTCCAAGGAAATATTTAATAGGAAGAGTTACAAAAAGTACTAAAGTTTTCAATAAATGCTAATTTGGGACATAAAAGCTCAGTAAAACTATTTTTAGCTACTGAACAAAACCAGCAAGGATAATAATCAATCTCTTAAAGGCAATCCTTTGTTGTGTTAAGCAAACCATCGAATAATAAAATAAACAAAACAAGAAAATAAATTGGATATTATATTTACATGATTTGGTCGGTGTAACCTACGTTCACGAGGAAAGCAACACAATATTCCACTATAGATTAAGCGATACAACGGAGAATATATCTAACTCAAGTCACTCGAACACTCTTAGTACTTTCTAGGCACTAATTACACCCTATAACTCATAGTGCTTAACCCCACAATTTCTCACAAATAATCTCTCGATATTACAAAGGAATTATAGAAATCATAAGACAAGATTTTCACGACTTCAAACACTCGAGACACAATTTACGAGTACAAACTCGTCTTGGATGCTCTTGACAAAGAAGACCTACTTCTCATATAGACAATAATTGGATAAAAAACAAGAAAATTTTAGGAAACATATTCCTCCAAGGAAACCATTGAAAATAGGAAACCTCCTAGAATTGGGAAAGTTTCCTTTTTTGTGCTTAAATTCGAGACACAATTTCAAAAACTATCACCTTGGCTTGACGTCTGTGCCAAGTTACAATTGCTTTGTTGTTTGCTGCTACTTTCCCACATACCCTCTTGGGCTCCTCAACTGCTACCTTGGACCAAGTTAGAACACCAACTTTACCTACTCTACAAAGATTTTCTGACTCAACTTTCTTTGCCACAAATAATGCAAAACCATTGTTGCATTCATAATTTGTCAGTAGATCAAGCATGCACCTCGTCAAACTCAACAGCTTCAAGAATTGGTGGCTTGATGGGCTTTACCTCGCTATAAGCACCATCTATGTTGATTACTACATTAGTACCCGCTACCTTAGGAGTTTTTAATTGCAACTCCACCTTGAGCTAACATCATCCAAGTCCGTATAAATGCTACAACACTCGCTCCTATGGAAAAGTACTAGAGATTCATCAAATGTAACTTTTCTACTAATAATAGGTGAATTTAATTCCAAGCACCATCATGCACTTTCTTGCCTTTCTATCGAGCTTATCATCGCTCACTCGAACATAATACGGGTAACACAATATTCTAAGAACATAATAATAAGCAATATTTCTTGACAACACTTCTTCATGAGTCTGACATTCAATTGCAGTCGATGGGGATATTAATTGAGTTGTGGTTGCTCATCTCATTCATTCACAATCTTTGTCAGGTTTTTCAGCTAGCAACAAGTAGGACGAGATTAATATAGTCGGGGAATTTTTGGTAGTTGAATCTTGGGTATGAGTGGAAATAGTTGGACATATATATGAGATGGCTTTGTTGAGATTTTGTTTGTTAATTTGGAAAGTATATATCATTTTTATTGACTTCATAACTCTAAAGCGATAATCAGATAACTATTTTATCATATATATAGAGAGAGAGAGAGAGAGAGAGAGAGAGAGAGAGAGAGAGAGAGAGAGAGAGAGAGAGAGAGAGAGAGAGAGAGAGAGAGAGAGAGAGAGAGAGAGAGAGAGAGAGAGAGAGAGAGAGAGAGAGAGATAGAGATATATGTTTGATAATAGGTTGATGTTGGTTAGTTTGATACCGTGTCCTCCGAGTAGGAGGACGACCAACCATCTCATTCCCCTCTATTTATGGGAGTGGGGGTGTGATATTATATTGAAAATCAAATCCATCTTTATCCTCATTTTTTCTGACCCCTTCCCACTTGTCTTTCTCGTTTTCTTGCGGAAATCTTTGATGTCCATCTATTTTCGTGCATCTGATTCTTGCTTCATATTCCATCCAAAATACGATAACATGTCAGCTTCTCCACAATGTTTATTCATTTTGAAGGATAAACGATGAAAAAAATAAGCCTTTAAATTCGGTCTACCAAGTCGTACCTAACCCGCTTATGTAACATTTTCATAAAATATCAATTTCATGTGATGTGATGATCTAAGCACACCAGGTTTGCATGGCGCAAACAAGAAATCTTTCTTTGACCCATTTTTCTTTATAATTAGCTCAGAGCTGAACAAGTCTTCGTGTTTGCCATATATCTCACTGTAGTATATATTGATTCACCATGTGTTTCTCAATACCATCGAGATCATAAAACGGAGTCTAGCTGAACCTAGACTATGATAGTACGTCAAAAGAAGTGTACAAAACAAAGAGTCAAGAATCATGTATTAGATATCAATCATTATCCGATCTTTTTTGTAAATTAGTCTAAAAGTCCACATTGCTTTGTCTTTATTTTTGTTTTTTGCTCTTTACTGGGTAAGAAGCAATAGCTTTGGGAACATTGCCATTGGGGCCTATTTCTCACAAGTTGCTATTGGGCTCTTCAGCTAGGCATCGGCGGTCATGAGACGAGACATGATTTGGCCCCTTTTTTCTTTTGGTCAATCAATTACATATTTGACAATTTCAGACAATGACTTAAGGAGATTATAAAATGAGGACAATAGAATTTGTTACTCTTACTATTTTGATTAATGCACTGAGAGTGTTGTTGGACTCATTCAGCTAAGACCAAGCAATAGATACTCCGCATTGGGAGAGTTCATACCTAGGTTTCATACACGGATAAAGTAAACCAGTAAGTATAACAATTTGCTCATATAAAAGGCTAGAGAGTCGATATTATTTATCTCTACAAATAATCATTGGCAATGCGCTTTCAATAAAAAGGCTTCCACCAAGTTGCTTGAGCCACTGAATCATAAAAACTTGAATCCTTTATAGTAGCCCTCGTCCTGCCCTAAACAGTCCTCAATCTGCGAGGAAGCAACAGATTCGTGTGCACAATCTTCTGATCCTTTTTACCTTCGTGCGCCATGAAAGCTGATCTAAAATTCTATAAAATTGCACATTATGGGGAACATCCTCGATGAAAAGTTTATCGACCTTCCGGCATGGTGATTGTAACGATATTCCTTGTGCATAATTCTTCCCTCATTGAAGATGCCTCTGTGCTCGGTGGAACTCTCTCCATGAAGAACCCGGGCTGTTTAGGCTGTGGCAAGATTGCTTCCTCATTCGCTAACATGAAAACGACTGAAGACATTGTTGGCCTGTCTCCAGGAAACTTTTGGACACATAGCAAACCGACATGAATGCATCTCTCTACTTGAGATGCAATGAAGGAGTCACATAGAGATTCATGTAGAAGCTCCAAGGACCTGCCTGCGCTCCAAAGCAACCATGCCTAGGACAAATCCATCCATGTCATTAGACATCACATAAAAGACATGAGTTTATACAACCATACTGTACTGGCTTACATGCCCAAGAAGATTGTGTTGATGATCAGGATGGCAGAATCCTCTGTTCCTTTTGCCACTTACTATCTCTAGCAAACTTACACCAAGGCTAAAAACGTCGGATTTCACGGAGAATTTTCCGTCAAAAGCATATTCCGGGGACATATAGCCACTGCATCAAGAATATTGCAAACTTAAATCTGCCCAATGTTCATCAACAGTTGCTCGTTAATCAAGATGAGAAACTTACTAGGTACCAACAATTCTTCTCGTTCTCGCTTCTTTTACATCGCCTCCAAAGATTCTTGCGAGGCCAAAGTCTGAGATTTTAGGATTGAGATCAGCATCTAACAATATATTGCTTGTTTTGAGATCTCTGTGAATGACTTGTAGTTTTGAATCTTGATGAAGATAGAGAAGACCTCTCGCAATTCCTAAAACTATGTCAAAGCGACTTTTCCACGCTAACAAGAGCCTTCTGTCATCATCTGCACGCAGTCAACCCAATGTAAGTCTTAACATTTAAGCTCATCACTCAAAGAGAATGAGTTTATCGTTTAGCATTTGGATGTATGTCCATGCAGAGGCACAAATGACATACAGACTACTAGCATGGGGGTCGAGTGAAAAGGAACTGAAAAGGATCAAGGAGGTCGAACCGAAGATGAAATAATCCAAGCTTTTATTTGGCATATACTCATATATTAACATTCTTTCTTCTCCCTCGATGCAACAGCCAAGAAGTCCGACAAGATTCCTATGCTGAAGTTTGGCAATTAGGAGTGCTTCATTCATGAACTCTTCGAGACCTTGTCTTGAACTTTTGGACAGCCTCTTCACCGCTATTTCTTGACCCATGGAGAGATTTCCCTGTTTTTTTTTCCAATTACATAAGCTCATTGTGTTACGTAAAGTCGCAAGTTCATAACTCATTACCTTGTAGACTGAACCAAAGCCACCCACTCCAATCATGTTGGTCTGCGAGAAATGTCCAGTAGCAACGGCAACGGTAGAATAATCAAATAATGGTAAATCAATGTCTTCCTTCTGACTTTGCAAGCCTACAAGGATAAGATCACATGAAAGTAATATTAATTGGTCACGGTCTGACAACAGAATTTCAAGACAAATGTTCACTTTAAAAAGAGGACTAGATTATGAAGCTCACCTCTTCTTTTCATTCTGCCCTTCCATATAATACTCAATGCTATACCTCCTATGACCAATCCAGAAATGACTGGAGCCACCGTGACAGTCAACAGTATTTTCTTATTGACAGGGCTGTGGACTGAATCTAGAATAGCCAAAAAGTGTGTTAACTAATGACAGAAAGTAATATGTTCATAATCTGATGAATGTAACCAAAAATACTGCAGCAAAAGGATAAACAAACGAGTAATAAATAGTTGGGTACGAGATCATGATTAATTTAGTATTTACTATTTACACAAACAAGAAGAATAAAAAAGCAAGATCATCGCATCGTAGGAAAGCACTTGCTAACTGAATCATATGTACATATATACCTAACTCAGAAGCAGGTAATTTTATGTAGATATTTTGTTCATAGTTGACTTGTTCAGTTTCTCTTATATCAATGAGATCGCCGAACCACATCAAACAGCCACTCCCTCCTCCTCTAACATCTGAATTAGCATAAGCCGTACAAGAACAGTTCTTTAGACAGTCCACCTTGCACTCGGCAGTGCTCATGTTCTTGTTTACCAAGAAGTCTACCAGGTCAGGTAGCTTCAACATTGAAAGTTTTAGAAAGCCTTCTCCGTGAGAGCAATTCAACTGAGCTTTCCTAATGCACCCACTGGTTGAATTAAGTAGTTCCCACTCTTCTTGGGACTTGGGCATGAAACCCTGCAAGCACTGGCATCTAGGGTCTCTGTTACTTCTGCAGACACCATTAGCACCACACTGTCCATAGTTATCGCATGGATCACGGGGAAATGAGATCATGACATCCCATGTAGAGCTCTCTTTCTTCCTTACAAGACGTTGTATAAGACCAGACTGATTCAATACGAATATGGTGATGATATCATCCCTTGAAGATTCAAACTCAACATATACATCTGTTTCATTGTAAACAAACAACGGCTTGAAAAGGGTACTCTCAGTGGCTGGAGTTCCCGTGAAACTGAATCCATTCCATGGCCCTGTCCGAAATGTTTTCGTGGAGCCTCTTCTGAGCATTTCAAATTGGGGCAACCCATTAACATTTATTCCGTAGGTATAGTCTCCAGAGGAAGGATCATCCGTGCTTTTCCAAGACGTCAGACGCCATTCGAAACCAGTTTTGAGGTTCCATCCCATTTGCATACCAGCTAAACGGGTGTCAGTTGGATAGTCAAAGCTCTGCCATGAGCATTCACCAGAGTGTGAGCTGGTATTCTCTGAAACGACGAGGTTACCAGAATCCAACAAATGTGCAACTGGGTTTCTTAAAACCCCGGATGAATTTGAAGACCAGATGATACTCTTTGATTGGTTGAGAACAACCAGATTCCTCTCATCGCTAAATGTGAGAACACCAGTTGAATCAGTGAGCGGGTTGTTTCCGTTGGCGACCCAAACTACTTTTTCAGGAC
Organism: Syzygium jambos; assembly: GCA_031216235.1. Lineage (NCBI taxonomy): Eukaryota > Viridiplantae > Streptophyta > Magnoliopsida > Myrtales > Myrtaceae > Syzygium > Syzygium jambos. Next base: position 3,884,144 of record CM062225.1, on the reverse strand, counting down.
TAAATTTGTACCATATCCCCAAGTGCCTATACTTGGAGTTTTCTGGAGAGAAGAAGCCAAGCTCAAAGCTTTGGCCTGAAGAGACCAATTTCTCCCCATCTTTAATGGACTGACCTGGACTTAAGGTATCAGATGCGATCGACCGGTTCAGCACAAACATAACATAGACAGAGTAAAAGAAGAGGGAATATGGAAGCTTTTCCAATGCCATAAAGCCCTCTTTTAATTTTTTCTCTGGCTCCTCGAGAAAATATTGGGTACCCAGTGATTCTAGGTCAGCAAAAAACAAGTCCATTCTTCGTCGCCATGTGTCCCCCGCTGGCCCACCTGCCAGAAAAATTTCTCTCTTCTGCTTTTTCTCCTCGCCTCTATCTTCTGCACTTGCTTTTCTTCTCTCTTTTTTGCCGCCACCATGGCCATGGAGCTTGAGCTCGAGCTTGAGCTTGAGCTTGAGCCCAACATCTCGGCCTCCACTGCCATATAGCTCGAGCTCGCAGTTGCGAGCATGTTCGAGCTTCAAGCTCGCGGCCATGGCTGGCCATGGTCGCTCGAGTTTTGATTCCGTCGATAGCCGCTAGATCTAGAGACTTATGGCCAAGGTTACTCAATCCGGAGTCTCGCCGTCGCCATAGCCGCAGAGCTCGGGTTCGAGCCTAGAGCGCGAGCTCAAGCACAACCGTTCGACCATGGCTGCCATATGTTGAGCTGGCGGCCATGGCGGCCCGAGTTGCGACGACTTGCGGCCATGGATGCTCAAGCTCAAGCTCACAAAAGCCATGTAGATGGAGCTTCGAGCTTGCGGCTATGGCAGTTAGACCCAGAGTCTCGTGGCCATGGACGCTTGATTTGAAAACTTGCAGCAGCCATGGACGCGGAGCTCGAACTTGAGCTAGCGGCCATAGCCGAGAAGAAACCACAATGAAGAGAGAGAAGAGGGGAGAGAGAGGAGAGAAAGCAAGTGCAGGAGAGAGAGTTTTTTCTTGCAGGTGGGCCCGCGAGGGACACGTGGCGCACGAAGAATGGACTTGTTTTTTGCTGACCTGGAATCTCTGGGTACCCAATATTTTCTCAATCTGAGTAGGATATGAAATCAAGGGTAACGGAATGTAGACGATCAAGTTAAGCTGTCAAGTGTTTTTAGTGGGAGACTTATGATGTCAATTGGTGCAATGCGAGCTAGTCAAACCCACTCCTCACACTAGCCAATCAACTAGGTAAGTTAGTCAGTCGAAAATTGTATGATCCAAATTGATTCATTTTTATGTAATACAATATTAACAACCCATATTTATTTCAATCCGAACTCAATGCATACTCTATCCAACCCGAGCTCCAATTCTTAGCAATTGTTTTTTTTTAATTGTTACCTCTGAAAAATGGGTAACTCTATGGACTAGTTCGCCGAGTTGATGAGAGAGCTTGGTTGCTTGGTTCGGGTCTTGGGCTAGGACTTCTCACTGTCCATGAGCAACGTGAAGACACGCGTGAGCGTCACACCGAGTTCGACAGACAAGAACAACTTCTTGGACTAGTTCTATGGTATTTGGGTTTGTTGACTTGGTCCAATGAAGTGGCTAGTAAAAAAAGAAAAAAGAAAACGAACTGCTTGATGTAAAGCGAAGAGACATGGACTGAGAGACAAAAGAGGAAGAAGAAAAAGAGAGTGATCGCAACAGAGAGGAAAAAGGAAGAAGAGGAAAGGGAAAGGAAAAAGAGAGAAACTCGTGCGTACTTCACCAATCAGACATCGCTAAACCTGGATTTATCTCGATTTGCAATGCCCAGTAAAGATTTAAGCCATTTATTCGTCTAATCGGAGTAGTTTTCGGAATTAGAGCACAAATTAAAATTTATGTGAAATTTGAGTTGCGAAGTCTAATTTTGGAGTAGTAAATTGTGGAATTACATGGAATTTATGGATTATGGCATTATAGAGTTGTGGGTTTGGACGGAAGTTGATTTGAAGTAATGATTTAGTCAAAGCGAAATTTTAGAGTTTTGCGTGCAAGCTCCGCTTCGCACATAACTTTGAATAATTGCTTTAGGCGAGCGTTTGTTGACACGTGGAAGTCATTTTGTCTGTGTTTAAGCTTAATTTAACCGATTAATTGATAGCATTATGAGATTGTTGACGCATATAGCTATCTTGTTTGATTTTGGGCATTTCCCAGTAAGTAAAGCTATCTTTTCATTGAGTTCGTATCCTCATATTTTGAAAGCGATATGAATTAGATATATCATGAGCCATTAAAAGCATGTCTGTTGCATAAAATCTGGATTGAGCATTTACTAATTTTCGGTTATTTGTGAATGCTTTAAGAAACATTTTATAAAAGGCCTTTCAAAAGGTTACTGGTTTATGAAATGAAATCCAAAATGATTTGAGAAATGTTTTGTAAAATATATTCTATTTGATGAACCGAGTTGCAAAAGATTATATGTCTTGGTTTGTGATATTGATTCTGTATTGGCTTTATGGATTTTGGATGATATTGTTGTGGGTTTGTGTTGATACTCAATATCTTTATGAACTCATTGAGGGGTTTATGGGTATGCATACTACTTTTAGGATATCCTCATGGACCAGTTACAGGCAATAGAGGTGGAGACCTAGCCAAGGAGGAATCTTGGTCACCTTTGTCGTGAGAGCTTTTATGCGTGATCGTGTTTGGATATTTGAGTATAAGATTGGTCAATGGAATGGACTATTGACATGTAATTTGAGATTGGTCAATGGAATGGATTATTGATGTATGATTTGATAGAGATTAAGTCTGCTCATGGATGTTTGAATTATGATAGTGGATTAAATGAGTATTTTATGATTTTGTATAATGCTTTGTTGAAAGGATACAACTTATTTTTTTATCTTGTACGTATACTATATTTTGGATTTGGGTTAAATGAGTTGTGGTTTGATTTTGTAAATGTGCCTAGTGGATGCTTGATCTGTTTAGAGGAGATATACTACTCATTAGGTTGTGGTTACTCATTCCATTTGTCTTTCATGTTTTTCATTTTCCTCGACTAGCAGCCGATAGTACGAAAAGCACTATCGACAGGGGCTTTTGAGAGTTGGATTTTGGATATGGTATGAGGAAGTTGTATATGTATCTGTTGATAATTGTTGGGTTTGGCTGAGTTTTGAGATGTAAATATTCTTTTTAATGGCTTACAAAAACTCTGATTTTGTAATCAATCTACTAGCTTATCGTATATATAGATAAAAATATATATATGTTGATAACAGGTTGTTAGCTATGTTTGAGGTTGTGTTCTTCGAGTGGAATGATGGCTGTGTCATCCCCCATTCTTGTTGGTTTCGGGGTGTGGCAAGTTCGAGTGTCGGGTTATATACTTAAAAAATTAGGCTTACATCCATATGTTTTGGACTTTTGAGATAGGATAAAACATATCATATTTCGAATTTTATCCGGACGACCAAACGCAGCCAAAGAGAATGCTAGTCGTTCCATACACATCAGGTAATTAACAAAAACACACACGTTTGTACTTTGGGGATCACCGTACCAACTCTGCTTTGGAGATTTTCAAAAGTAAGATAAGAATGGAAATGAAATTGTAATTAGGTAGAGGCGACCGGATCCTTACCTAACACAGCTCAACCCAAATAGCTTGTATTTTGAAGGCATTATTTAAACCCGTTTTCCTTTTTCTAATTTTTCCATTTTGATGTCAATTTCCTCTTTTTGGTCTTTTGCAAATTCAACACGCGTTTTCTGTGTCCTAGACCATATTTAAAGCACGAGAAACCGAGTCGCGCAAATACAAGTCAATAGCGCAGCTTCACAAGACCTGCAGTTATCGCAAGAAAGTCCCCTTCCCGACCCACCAATGTTCCAATCAGAGGGTCCACATCACTTTCCTCCACCATTCCTTTCAGGTCAAAGAGAAAATTGTAGTTTTTGCTGTCCACTGCGAAGCTACATCCTAGAAATGCAGGAAGAAGTTCGGATCAAACTTTCTTTTTTGATTGTCAAATCTTAACAATAGAAAAAATATGTCTGGTCATAGTTATTTTCACTGTATATCCTTTTTGAAGAACTAATACCCCTTAGGCTGTCATTAGTTGTTCTGTGATATGCATTTTGTTTCTCTTCACACTTACTTGAGGTTCTTTTCTGGAGCACTTCAAGTTGGGGCCACCCATCAATATTTATACCATTGGCACAGTCTAAAGAGAAAGGATCTACTCATGGTTCCCCAAGAAGGCAGATATCGTTCAAAAACCGGTTCGTGATCTCCGTCCTACTTTCATACTAGCTAAAAGGGTCATGAAATGTGGAAGATCAAAGAAGATATTACTCCCGACGTACATATGAAACTTCTAAAGAATATAAATCATATGTTCAAACTGTCACTTGCAGAAGGCCAAAGAGAAAACTCTACAGAGCTGATCGCTCCTCTGTGGTCAATGGTTTTCTGGACCTGCATACATTGGACTTTATACCAAGAGCACAAACCAAGAAGTCTTGGACAATGAATGAAATAAATGATCCATGGCATTTGTCTGATCTATTCGCAACTCCTCACAAAAGTGCACTATCGACCATCCAACAACGTCACCATGACTGAATTAACAGTAGGGAGTTCCTCATGCCTCAGGGTTGCGCTTAAGTCCTTTGAACTTCTTTCCGTAAAGAAACCAGGCCGTTTAGGTCGAGGCAAGCTTGCACTTTCATTTCCTAACATGGCGACAGCAAAGGACATCTCCGGTCTATCACTGGGGAACTTCTGCACGCATAACAAGCCGATCCGGATGCATCTTTGTACTTGAGGTTCCACCGAAACATACAAGCAACCATCAACGAGTTCCATGGCTCTGCCTTCACTCCAAAGCAACCAGGCCTGAAAGAAATCGCATCTCGAGCTTAGTAATGCAAGACGAAAAGAAGGAGATAAGGAAGAGAGAACAACACGCGTACATGTCCGAGAAGGTTATGGTGATGATTTGGGTGGCAAAATCCTCTGTTTCTTTTGCCGCTCACAATCTCTAACAAAAGCACACCAAAGCTGAAGATATCGGATTTCACAGAGAATTTCCCATCGAAGGCATACTCACGGGACATATAGCCACTGTAATGACAAAATGATTGGTATTAGTCTTCTAACATAACATGCGGTCCTATTTAGAGATTTTCTGGAACAACAAATTCTTACTAAGTTCCAATGATTCTCTTTGTTTTTGCTTCTTTCTCATCACAGGCAAAAATTCTTGCCAACCCAAAGTCCAAGATTCTAGGGCTTGGGCTGCCATCCAATAAAATGTTGCTAGCTTTGAGATCCCGGTGAATTACTCGAAGTTTAGAATCATGGTGTAGATAGAGAAGACCTCTCGCAATCCCAACGACAATGTCAAAATGTTTTTCCCAGTCAACCAGAGAAATTAAGTTCGGTGCCCAGATAGCATCATGATCCAGTAACATCTTTGAATAAAGGGTCTAGAGGCCTAACCAAAGATAAAATAATCCAAACTCTTGTTTCCCATGTACTCATAGACCAAATCCTTTCTTCCCTCTCCATGCAACAACCTAGAAGCCCCACAAGATTCCGGTGTTGAAGTTTGGCTATCAGAATTGTTTCATTCTTAAACTCTTCAAGACCTTGTCCTGAATTTCTTGGCAGTCGCTTCACTGCTACTTCTTGTCCCGTGAAAAGATGGCCCTGCATAATGCGGTTCGAGTAGACATATCAAACAATGAAACATGATCACTCTGTTCGCAGTTAACATTGTCTTGGAATGTGCATGGCTCATCACCTTGTAAACTGAGCCAAAGCCACCAATTCCTATCAGATTATCCTCAGAAAAACCATTTGTAGCATTAAAAATGGTAGCCAGATCAAAAAGTGACAAATCAACATCTTCCTCCTTGATTTTCCAACCTGAAAGAGACCAGTTACTACAAAAATCTTAGCCGAAGCATATGTTAACCTCACAAAAGGGCCTCAAGGTCTCTTTGTATATATTGGAGGCGTAGATCCATAGATCCAAAGTTACTGACCTTCGCTCTTTATTCTGCCTCTCCTGATCCGATGGCAGAACACCATGGCTAATACAAGAGAAGCAGCAATAGCTGACATCAGTATGCTTGTGACCATGCTTTTCTTCTTGGCAGAGTTACGCTGGACATCTAGGATAGACAAGACTGAGAAGATTAAATGCAATCTTCTAGAGTGCTGTTCCTGAATAAACTGGTTAAAAGATAGAATGTCTACAGAAAAAAGCAATGATTGGCAAACTAATTGCCTAGTTCAGATTTTGGTAGGCCGATGTATAGAGTTGGCCCATAGTTATCTTCTTCGTACTCCTTAATGTCAATTAGGCTTCCGAACCACAGGAGACAGCCGCTACCTCCTCTAACATCTGAATTACCATAAGCTGTACATGTCTCACCCCAAATCCTACATGAATAGGGATAGTTACACGGCTGTCCTTCCTCTCGAAGGACAAAGCCTCTAAATATACGTAAAAAATCGAAAATGTATGATAACTTTCCAACAAAACTCTATGCATACAAGATCAGTCATCAAAACTTACTCAACAATAATAAACAATCATCAATAATCTATTCCATTGATTAATCTCATCAATCACACATCGATGGTCCATTCCATCGATTAATCTTATGTTCATCATCGAACTATAGTCACGTTTAACGCTGTGACAAAGGTGACAAAGTTTACTCTCCTTAGTTAGGTCTATCACCTATATAGCTGGCAGTTTGGCCCAGAAGGACGTCTTGATAGTATGCAGACTCCCCTCTCAATGGGTTCTCGTCACAGCGATATAAGCCATATCAACCAAAACATTTCTCCAACAATGCACAATCAACACCAGAAAGTTATTTCATAAACTGGTTTTACAAACTGAATCGCATAACCTTTCACGATTTTATTTATCAATTAAAATACATTTCATAAAACATTTCGTAATTGATATGAACTACTTCTGGAAATTCCTTTCACTAAACATTTAACTAAAACATTCACAATTGATCAATTTAGACCTCTTCATAAAACATTCTCAATCCGTTTTCAATTGACTAAAAATATAGTGAAAGTTCGATGCAATTTATGCAAGAAACGTGCTCTTAATAACTCATACTATATTAAAACTCTACCATTTTCAAGACATGAATTTGTAAATTCATGTAAGAAATAATATCACTCACCTGAGAAAGCCGAAAACCAACCTACGATGGTTAATCGAGCCAATGCACTCAAATTCCTATCAATTAATTGAAAAACGATGTTCAAAATTGAGTAATACACAACTCTAACAAACGACTCAGCTAAACCATGTTTAATTGTCGATAAAACAACTTTTACACGCTAACAAGTAACCTCGTTGAAAGCAAACGTTCATTTTTTTTCTTATGCGTATTATCCGTTACGAATAACTCGAACGCCAACTTCAGAATTTCGTTCCAATCAACCCGTACTTCATAATCGATTTTCATCGGACCCCACAGCTCCACAATGTCTTAAACTATCATTTCCACAAAAACCATAGCCTAATGACTCCTCCATCGTACCCCGTAGTTCAAAATCGACGTCACTTCGGACTCGTGCCCTTAATCCAAAAATTACTCCAATTAAACGAATAATCGGCTTGATTACTCACCAGGCGTTGCGATTCGTAGTTGATTCAACTTGTCAGGAGATTCGGATTGTGAACGTGCGGAAATTTTCTTCTCTCCCTTTTTTCCCCTTCTCCTCTCATCTCCACGATCGAGCTCCTCTTACTTCTGGTTTAATCTGCCGCTTACTGCTTCTTCTTTCTTCTTCCAACGCACGATTTACTGGAGGAGGAAGAAAATGGGCTAGGCTTTGGACTTAACTGACAAAAAAATGGGCTAGTTTATGGCCCATATATTACAGTACATGAACAGTTCTTTAAGCACTCGGCCTCACATTGCTCGAGGCTCATTTTCTTGTCCAACCAGAACTCTTAACAGGTCAGGAAGTTTCACTTTTGAAAGTTTGAGGAACCCTTCTTCCTTCGAACAATTTATTGGCACTCTTCTCATGCATCCACTGGACCAATTAAGGACATCCCATTCTTCTGGAGACTTTGGTACAAACCCCTTTAAGCAATCGCATATGGGAGCTCTGTTAATTCTACAAATACCATTGGCTCCACAAGTACCATAAACATCGCATGGATCGTTGGGAACTAAGTACATGATATTCTAGGCATAGCTTCTTTTACTTGCAACATAAAACTGGAGCGACCCTGAATGGTTCATTGTAAGTACTCCTGTGATATATTCACTTTTTCTGATTTCATGAACAAGAAAGATCTAACTTTCACCATAGAAGAACAATAACTTGGTCACTACATTCTGTCCCACTGGAGCACCACTGAACTGTATTCCGTTCCACGGTCCTATCCGATATTTCTTGCTGGATCCTAAGCTGCTAACAATTTCGAGTTGAGGCAACCCGTGAATGTTCAACCTGTAAGTATATTCTCCAGGGGATGATCATCCATGCTTTTCCAAGAAGTCAGGCATTTCTAAACCTATTTTCAAGTCCCATCCTAATTTCATACCAGGTAGGAGTGTGTCGGACAGATGATCAAAACTCTGCCATGAATAATCATCAGAATTCAGAATGGTATTCTCTCTGAGAACAAGATTTCCAGTGTCTACGAACTGGGCAACCAGATTTTTCAGAACCCTGGACAAATTAGAAGACCAGATGACACTCTTCGATGGGTTGACAAGAACCAGATCTCTATCATGGCTAAAAGTGAGAGCTCCATGTGAATCAGTGAGCGGATTGTCCCCGTTGGTAACCCAAACTACTGTTTCGGAGTGATCTTGTACCATAGGCCCAAGTACCTTTTCTCGGAGTTGCTAGGAGAGAAGAAGCTGAGCTCAAAGCTTTGGCCTGAAGAGACCATTGTCGAAGAGACCATTGTCTCTCCATCTTTCATAGACTGGCCTGAATTTAAAGTGTCAGCTGCAGTCGATAAGCCGAAGACTGACAGGCAGACAATGAAAAGGCAGATGAACAAAGTAGTTGTTTCCATCCCTAAACTAAATCATGCAGAACCGCGAATCTGAATAAGATTTAGAAGAAAAAATACACGTACTTGTGCCATGCAAGCTAAAATCTAGGATTTGGAGAGAAATAGGACTGTGATCACCACTATCCGCCTTCTAAGAAGCTGTCAGGATAGAATGTTTCAGTTGGCTCGATTGGTCAACTCACCTGTCCCCCAAGATTGGTGGAGATCCTTTCTAGGTCGCATGCGTCACATTTCTTACTTCTAGGACACGTCGGTCAGAAGATTCCTATTCCTATTTTGTCCTTATGCTTGATGATTGGCACATACCTGAATTCGCATTCATATTTGAACGATACCACGCACATTGCAGTCTACTGTAACTGAATAAGTTCACCGTGCGTTTATCGATATCATTGTGGCATTAACCACGGGGCATCATAGACGGCCTTTGGCTGAGTCGTGATTTGAAAATGTGAGTACTTTAGCATTAAAAACGTATACAATCAAAGTCGTATAACAGATTGTGATTTGATTTTTGAACATTAGCGCACTATTAATTACGGACTTCTCAGTTTGTCGCATGAAGCTACTGGATAGATCTCAAAGAGATGCCCACCTCGGTCTTTCATTTGTCACTTCTGTCTGACCTGAAAACCCACAAAATTGAAAATTTTGGGACAATTTGTCCTGGCTCTTAAAGAGTCAAGCACGTCGAGATCTGTGGAAACTTGAGGAACTTCTCAAAAGTTTACCATGGGGCCCTTCTGATGAGCATCATACATAGCGGTCCTAAGACGATAAATACCTTCGACCCTTTTGTTGATTTTCTTTTTCCTGTTTGGTCCATCAACTATTACATTTGACAAATTTAGATTTGGAACCCCCCAAAATAAATTAATGAAGATTGTTCATTGAATTTCAGCTTTTAACTGCTTCAATTTTCAAGAATCGGTATATTGCCACTAATTGCAGCTCCTCTTCAAAGATAAAGGAACTATGCCTAAGCACTTAGTTCACTACTGTAGGATTCTAATTGCTGACTATTATCGCCATGATGAATTTCTTTTCATTTTATTTAAGTTCTCTAAATACTCTGGCTTAGTATAGTATAATTTATTTGTTGGTCTGTCCTCTAAACTTTCTGCTTGTCCAGCTTATATAATTTTAGTGTAATTTGAAGGAAAATTATATTCATGTAGCAACCTTGCAAGACACTAATTACACCCTATAACTCATAGTGTTTAACTTCATAATTTCTCACCAAATAATCTTTCAATCTTACAAAAGAATTACAGAAAACCATAAAACAAGATTTTCATGGCTTCAAACACTCGAGACACAATTTACGAGTACAAACTCATCTTGGATGCTCTTCACAAAGAAGAACTACTTCTTATATAGACAATAATTGGATAAAATACAGGAAAATTTTAGGAAACATATTCCTCCAAGGAAACCATTGAAAATAGGAAACCTCCTAGAATTAGGAAAGTCTTCTTTTTCGTGCTCAAATTCGAGGCACAATTTCAAAAATTTTCACCTTGGCTCGACGTTTGAGCGAAGTTACAATTTCTTTGTTGTTCGTTGCTACTTTCCCACAGACTCTCATGGGCTCCTCAACTGCTGCTACCGTGGACTAAATTAGAACACCAACTTTACCTACATCTTTAACTACTCTACAAAGATTTTCCGGCTCAACCTTCTCTGTCACAAATAATGCAAAACCATTGTTGCATTCATATTTATCAATAGATCAAACACACACCTTGTCAAACTCAACAGCTTCAGGAACTGGTGGTTTTATAGGCTTTACCTTGCTATAAGCACAATCTGTGTCGATTACCGCGTTAGTATCCGCTACCTTAAAAGTTTCTAGTTGCAATTCCACCTTGAGCTCAACATCATCCAAGTCCGTATAAACACTACAACACTCACTCCTATCCAAAAGTACTAGAGATTCATCAAATGTAACTTCTCTGCTAATAATAAGTGAATTTAATTCCGGGCACCAACATGCACTTTCTTGCCTTCCTATCAAGCTTACCATCACTCACTTGAATATAATACGGGTAACATAATATTATAAGAACATAATAATAAACAATGTTACTTGACAACACTTCTTCATGAGTCCAACATTCAATTGCAGTTGATGGGGCTATTCATTGAGTTGTGGTTGCTCATCTCATTCATTCACAATCTTTGTCAGGTTTTTCAGCTAGCAACAAGTAGGACGGGATTAATATAGTCAGCGAATTTTCGGTAGTTGAATCTTGGTCACAGTGGAAATAGTTGGATATATGTATGAGATGGTATTTGTTGAGATTTAGTTTATTAATTTGGGAAAGTACATATCATTTTTATCGACTTTAGAACTCTAAAGCGATAACCAGATAACTGTTTTATCAGATATATAGATAGAGATATATGTTTGATAATGGGTTGATGTTGGTTAGTTTGATACTGCGCCCTCCGAGTAGGAGGATGACCAACCATCTCATTCTCCTATACTTATAGGAGTGGGAGTGTGACATTGACATTGACCCTTCCCACTTGTCTTTCTCAATTTCTTGCTGAAATCTTGGATGTCCATATGTTTTCGTGCATCTGATTCTCGCTTTGTATTCCATCCAAAATACGATAAAATGTCAGCTTCTCCAAAATGTTTATTCGTTTGGAAGGATCAATAATTAAAAAAAAAGCCTTTAAATTTGGTCTGCCAAGTCGTATATAACCCGCTTATGTAACATTTTTGTAAAATATCAATTTCATGTGATGTGATGATCTAAGCACACTAGGTTTGCATGGTGCAAACAAGAAATCTTCCTTTTACCCATTTTTCTTTATAATTAGCTCAAAGCTAAAGGAGTCTTCATGTTTGCCCTATACCTCACTGCAGTATATATTAATGCACAATGTGATTCTTAATACCATTAAGATCATAAAAACGGACTGTAGTTGAACCTTGACCTTGATAGTACGTTTAAAAAAAAGTGTACATAACAAAAAGTCAAGAATCATGTATTAGATATCAATCATTATCCGATCTTTTTTGTAAATTAGTCTGAAAGTCCACATTGCTTTGCCTTTTTTTTTTTTTTGGCTCTTTCTTAGCCAAGAAGCAATAGCTTTTGGAACATTGCCATTGGAGCCTATCTCTCACAAGTTGCTATTGGGCTCTTCAGCTAGGCATCGGCGGTCATGAGACGATACATGATTTGGCCCCCTTTTTCTTTTGGTCAATCAACTACATATTTGACAATTTCAGACAATGACTTAAAGGAGATTACAAAATGAGGACAATAGAATTTGTTACTCTTATTATTTTGATTAATGCACAGAAAGTTTTGTTGGATTCATTCAGCTAAGACCAAGCAATAGATACTCTGCATTGGGAGAGTTCATATCCAGGTTTCATATAAGGATCAAGTAAACCAGTAAGTATAACAATTTGCTCATATAAAAGGCTGGAGAGTCGATATTATTTATCTCTACAAATAATCATTGGCAATGAACTTTCAATAAAAAGGCTTCCACCAAGTTGCTTGAGCCACTGAATCATAAAAGCTTAAATCCTTTATTGTAGCCCTCGTCCTTCGCTAAACAGTCCTCAATCTGCGAGGAAGCAACAGATTCGTGTACACAATCTTCTGATCATTTTTACCTTCATGCGCCAAGAAAGCTGATCTAAAATTCTATAAAATTGCACAGTACGGGGAACATCCTCGATGGGAAGTTTATCGACCTTCCGGCATGGTGATCATAATGATATTCCTTGTGCATAATTCTTCCCTCATTGAAGATGCCTCTGTGCTCGGTGGAACTCTCTCCATGAAGTACCCGAGCTATTTAGGCTGTGGCAAGATTGCTTCCTCATTCACTAACATGAAACGACTGAAGACATTGTTGGCCTGTCTCCAGGACACTTTTGGACACATAGCAAACCGACATGAATGCATCTCTTACTTGGGATGCAATGAAGGAGTCGCATAGAGATTCATGTAGAAAATCCAAGGACCTGCCTGCGCTCCACAGCAACCATGCCTAGGACAAATCCATCCATGTCATTAGACATCACATAAAAGATATTAGTTTATACAACCATACTGTACTACTTACATGGCCAAGAAGGTTGTGTTGATGACTAGGATGGCAGAACCCTCTGTTCCTTTTGCTACTTACTATCTCTAGCAAAATTACACCAAGGCTAAAAACATCGTATTTAACAGAGAATTTTCTGTCAAAAGCATATTCTGGGGACATATAGCCACTGCATTAAGAATATCGCGACTCAAATTTGCCCAAAGTTCATAAACAGTTGCTCGTTGATCAAGATGAGAAACTCACTAGGTACCAACAATTCTTCTCGTTCTTGCCTCTCTTTCATTGCCTCCAAAGATTCTTGCTAGGCCGAAGTCTGAGATTTTAGGATTGAGATCCACATCTAACAATATGTTGCTTATTTTGAGATCTCTGTGAATGACTTATAGTTTTGAATCTTGATGAAGATAGAGAAGTCCTCTTGCAATTCCTAAAACTATGTCAAAGCGACTTTTCCACGCTAATAAGAAGCTTCTGTCATTATCTGCACACATTCAGTCGTGAAGTCTTAACATTTGAGCTGTGGCACTCTAAAGAAAATAAGTTCATCGATTAGCATTTAGATGTATGTCCATGCAGAGGCACAATTGACATACAGAATAATGTCATGGGGGTCAAGGGAAAAGGAAATGAAAGGATCAAGGAGCTCAAACCGAAAATGAAATAATCCAAGCTTTATTTCGGCATATACTCATATATTAACATTGTTTCTTCTCCCTCCATGCAACAGCCTAGAAGTCCAACAAGATTCCTATGCTGAAGTCTAGAAATTAGGAGTACTTCGTTCATGAACTCTTCGAGACCTTGTCTTGAACTTTTGGATAGCCTCTTCACCGCTATTTCTCGACCCATGGAGAGAATCCCCTGCATTTTTTTCAATAACATAAGCTTCTCGTGTTCTGTAACCTCGCAAATTCATAGCCCATTACCTTGTAGACTGACCCAAAGCCACCCGCTCCTATCATGTTGGTCTGCGAGAAATGTCCAGTAGCAATGGCAATGGTAGAAAAATCAAATAGTGGTAAATCAATGTCTTCCTTCCGACTTTGCAAGCCTACAAGGATGAACACTATCCATCACATGGAAGTGATTCTCAATTGGTCATGGCCCGACAGCAGAACTTCAACACAAATCTTCTCAGTAACAAGGGGACTGGATTAGGAACAAGCATACCTCTTCTTTTCCTTCTGCTCTTCCACATAATACTCAATGCTATACCTGCTATAAACAATCCAGAAATGACTGAAGCAACTGTGACAGTCAACAGTATTTTTTTATTGACAGGGCTGCGGATGGAATCTAGAATAGCCAAGAAAAAGCGTGTAAACTAATTTCAGAAAATATTATGCTCATAAGCTGATGAATATAAGTAAAATATTGCAGCAACTAATTTCAGAAAATATTATGTTCATAAGCTGATGAATGTAACCAAAAATAGTGCAGCAAAAGGACTAGCAAACGAGTAGTAAGTAGCTGGGTGCAAGATCATGATTAGTCCAGCATTTACTATGTACACAATTTAAAAAAAAAAAGCAAGATCATCGCAGCGTAGAAAAGCGATTGTTAACTAAATCACCATGTGCATATCTACCTAACTTAGAAGCGGGTAATCTTATGTAGAAATTTTGTTCATAGTTGACTTGATCGGATTCTCTTATATCAATGAGATCGCCGAACCACATCAAACAGCCACTCTCTTCTTCACTAACATCAGAGTTAGCATAAGCCGTACAAGAACAGTTCTTTAGACACTCCACCTTGCACTCTGCAATGCTCATATTCTTTTTTACCAAGAAATCTACCTGGTCAGGTAGCTTCAACGTTGAAAGTTTTAGAAAGCCTTCTCCGCGAGAGCAATTCAACTGAGCTTTCCTGATGCACCCACTAGTTGAATTTACTTGCCACTCTTCTTGGGACTTGGGCATGAAACCCTGCAAGCAGTGGCATCTAGGGTCTTTGTTACTGCTGCAGACACCATTAACACCACACTGTCCATAGTTATCACATGGATCATGGGGAAACAGGACCATGACATCCCATGTAGGGCTCTCTTTCTTCTTTAGAAAACGTTGCATAAAACCAGACTGATTCAATGTGAATATGGTGATGATATCATCCCTTGAAGATTGAAATTCAAAATATACATCTGTTTCATTGTAGACAAACATCGGCCTGGAAAAGGTAATCTGAATCACTGGAGTTCCTGGGAAACTGACTCCATTCCATGGCCCTGTTTGAAATGTTTTTGCGGAGCCTCTTTTGAGGATTTCAAATTGGGCCAACCCATTAACATTTATTCCGTAGGTATAGTCTCCAGATGAAGGATCATCCGTGCTTTTCCAAGAAGTCAGATGCCATTCGAAACCAGTTTTGAGGTTCCATCCCACTCGCATACCAGCTAAAAGGGTGTCAGTTGGATTAGTCAAAGCTCTGCCATGAGCATTCACCAGAGTGTGAGCTGGTATTCTCTAAAACGACAAGGTTACCAGAATCCAACAACTGTGCAACTGGGTTTCTTAAAACCCTGGATGAATTTGAAGACCAGATGATACTCTTTGATTGGTTGAGAACAACCAGATTCCTCTCATCGCTAAATGTGAGAACACCATTTGAATCAGTGAGCGGGTTGTTTCTGTCGGGGACCCAAACGACTTTTTCAGGACTAAAATTGTACCATATCCCCAAGTACCTATACCTGGAATTTTCTGGAGAGAAGAAGCCAAGCTCAAAGCTTTGGCCCGAAGAGACCAATTTCTCCCCATCTTTAATAAACTGCCCTGGACTTAAGGTATCAGATGCGATCGACAAGTTCAGCACAAACATGACATAAACAGAGTAAAAGAAGAGCGACCATGGAAGCTTTTCCAATGCCATTAAGCCTTTTGCTAATTTTTCCCTAGCTCCTCCCTCTCGATGGAAAGTTTTAAACTCAAAGGTTCTCACCAATAATGTGACGTCCTAAAGTTGGTCCATTTGGGATTTATGAAATACTTAGTTTTATAAATGTACTCGCAGTTAGTTCTTGTTCGGAACTGATCATTCCTGGGATACTAACCATTAGGGAAAAGCTAACTAGGCATTTAAATTCGTGCAACTAAGAGAAAATTCGATCGTGAATTGATTTCGACCATAAAATCGTCGAGGTGACATTTTGAGTCACTGTTGGCCGATCCAAGGATAGTCAGGGGTCAATTCGCCACTGTCATAGCAGTAGATCGCGGGTGATTCCGTCGGATCACGAAATGAATTGACAAATGATCCTGAACCTATACCGAACGATCGTACCCCTCGGATCTAGTAATTGATCCTCACGATTTAAATGACAACTGAAGTCGTCACGAACCGGATAAATTTGCACGTGACTCGATCTATTATCAGTCATGAGTCGACTATGCAAATTTCCCCAAAAAACCGCCTGTTAGTCTGAGAAACGCTCGAATTGCATTTATTAAAATTTAATTATTTAAATTTAGCCCAAATTGGACATCGAAAAATTTGGAAGTCACAATAAAAAGTTAGGACGACGTTGTGGGTGGAACGTGCAATTTTGGATTATCCTAAATCCTTCAGAAAAATTCAATTTCGGCAAGAATTGAGGAAAGTGACCATTTTACCCCTAAGGAATTATAAAGGGCAAGTTATATGAAGGAGGGGCATTTTGGTCATTTTGCCCTAACTTTTTGATGGGACAATTTTACCCTTGGAATTTTATGAAATTCCCAAATTGCCCTTGGATATTATTGGGAAAGATTCGATCTCGGCTGTTGGTTTCAAGATAATGTTGAATCTGGGCCGTTGATTAAAAAGATTAGACAAGGGCAAGATGGTCATTTGCCAAAGGGGTCAAAATTGCACTATTTAGGTCCAAGACCCACTTTCTCTCTCCTCATTTCCTCTCTCTCTCTCTCTCTCCCATTTGGCCGCCCCCCATCGAAATCTCTCTCTCTCCCTTGCCGCCGCCGCCAATCGCCGCCCATCACCCGTCCGCCCCCCGTGCCGTCCACGCCACCGCCGTACCCCCGCCGTCCCCCTCTCACCCACTCGGCACTCTCTTTCTCCCTCGTGTGGCCGTGACCCACGGCAAGGAAGCCGTCGTCGCCACCGCACGTCGTCCCCGTCGCCAAGCCGCGCCGCTGCACACTGCCGTCCCCTGCCGATCGCCGCCGATTTTCGCTCTAGCCGCGATCGTCTAGAGTTCGATAAGTCGCACCCTAAACCCTATTTAGGACGTCGGGTATCGACGGATAATTTCTGAAGTGAAATCGGGTTGATTTAGATGCGGTTTTGTGCGATTTTTTAGGCGAAATTTATTAACGGGCCTTAGGATTGGATTTTGGGAATTTGGTGGAAAATTGGAGGCCAAAGGCAGGCTGTGAATGGCTAATTTACATGCTGTGATGTTCGGTTCGGTATGCAAATTGGATATTTAGAACCGGCAATTAATTATGTGAAAGTTTCGTGAAGAGCCGTGACTGATTTGACGTCGTTTGGACTTGGAAAAAATGCCAATTTGTATGTTGATGGTGTGTTTGTATTGTGGCTGAATTGTGATAGTGAAATTGGGTGCAATTGTGTGCAATTGATTGGTTGAGAACACGCTTGATTATGTGCACGCTTGGGTCGAATTGAATTAATTATCAATTGGCCGTGTGGAATGCTTAATGAGCATGAGAACATGTGAGAATTACTGCGTGCACGGGCTTTGTATGATTGGCCAATTTATTGACAAGTGGATATTGAGCGTGTGATCGAACAAGAAATTGTGTGTGGGTGTGACACGTGTGATTGTGAAAATCCCTGAGGCGTGTACTTCAACGCGGGGAATTGTGCCGTTCTGAGCCGTGTACTTTAACGCGGGACGATGCCCGGCATTACCGAAAGACTGCCAACCTGAAGCGTGTACTTCAACGAGGGTTGTGCCGTAGGTGGTAGATATTGAGCTTGAGGTGTGTACTGTAACGCGGGCCCTAAAGTGTTGTGATGAGATGGTCGCAGTGGACCTGAGGCATGTACTGTAACGCGGGTCACTGGCGAGAGTTGGGAAAAGAACGTGATAAGCTGGGAATAAGCGCGTGAAAAATAATGTAATCGTGCATGTGATTGAATATGTTGTTGATGTGGCTAACGTGCAGGTTGCACGCTAGAAAGGCCCAGGTAAGTCTTGATTGTATGCCTGCAATTCGATACCTGAGTGTGATTGTTTGTTGTGAATGTCTGGAGGTACGTGGTAGCCTAAGTGGGGTTTAGGGGAGTACTTATTGAGATGAATTCTCATAGTTATTTCAACCAAACATTTAAGACCCCGGGCAGGAACAATGAATCCGCCGCCGCCGCCACCGCTTGAGCATTTTGGAGTATCGATGCACATCGAGCGTAGTGTTTTAGAGTTTCCTATGGATGACCATATGACCTGGATTAAGCATACTACGGTAGTGTTTGTAGACGTAGGATTACCCTTATGGAAGGCCCATACGTATACAGCCTAGTTCTTTAAGGACGGAGTAAATGAGTTCCGTCCTGTTTGTGGATTTGACGTCCCTTTTGATGGAGTTAGGGACTGGGACCCGTCTGCTATACCTCCTCCGGATGGGGAATTGACTAATTTGGAGACTAGTCTGGCGCAGTCAGGACTACAGCCAGTGCCCGCGGCAGCGGAGTCTTTAGGGGCCGAACAAGAACTGGGGCCGGAAGGATCGCAAGCGGAAGACGATCTAATGAATATAGATTTGGAGCCGATCCCAGAGGAGGAACCAGAGGAGGAGGAGCTCGAGGCCGAACTTGAGAACGGATCTGTTGAGCCAGAGGACGAGTCTGTCGAACCCGAGGAAGAACCGAACTACATGCTCCCGTACGAGCAGTGGCACGACTTCGAGTTTGTGCCAAAGGACGAATCCGATGAGGAGCCCGTTGACGAGGAGTGTGTTGAAGTTCCAGCGGAGTCGGATGACATCAATAATCCAATTGAGATTGAGGTTGAATCGGAATCCTCAGAGGATGAGACGGTTCAGGAAGACCCAGAGTCGGATGATGATGAGTTAGACTCGGAGTGGACGTCGAGCAGAGGGCGTAGGGGTTAGTGTATGGGTGAATAGTTGGGCTTTTTGAGGTGTACCATTTTTGGAAGATAGGACGTCCAGGTCATCGATCCTTTTTATGTCGGTGGTTTATAGTATGGTGTGCATGTGTATATGATGGTTTGTATAATGGTGAATATTATGGTATAAGCTTGAATGAGAAATGAAGATGTACATTCTCCCTATCATCCCTAGTTTTAAATTGTTTGGGTGTTTATAGTTTCCGCTAATCGTTCACTATCTCCGATGTTCGTAAGCGAGGTCGGCGATACCCTGGGATATCGCACTAATCGACTAGAGACGTGTGTTGCGTGCTCGTTAGGGTTCGGGGCATAACAAATAATATCAAGCTTAAGCCCACCGGATAGGATATTCCGTAGTTTTATAGCCGAGTCTTATCACTAGCAACTCCCTACGGGATAAGAAATCAAGGGTCATGGAATGTAGACGACCAAATTAAACTGTCAAGTGTTTTTATCGGGAGACTAATGATGTCTACTCACGCAACGCACGAAAGTCATAACCGTCCGTTAACGGCTCAATTACGGTCCAAGGACGGAGACAGGGTGACAACTAACAAATCTTCCCCAAGCAGGACTAATGATGGAGTTATTACCTATGGCCTATTTTTTAATCTAAAGGAAGACGTGACAACACAAGTTTGGCAACTAGTAAGCGATTTTGTAACGTGTGTTGTAAAGGTTCACGCCCACAAGCCCAAGCAACTACTTAAGCCCATAAGACCATTTTTAAGTCTTGGATGTATTCATTTTATGAAAAATGATTGATTTAGTAAATATTTTTCAAAAAATAATCACTTCTATTGTTTAGAAAAATAAATGAATGGAAAATTTTATTTACCGCCCATGAAAATAATTAGGTATAAATTGTTATTGATGATGAAAGTATCTTTCATTGACTAATTTTTCTAAATGATATAAGTAATTATTTTTCAGAATTTTTTTTAAATCATTCATTTTCCGTGAAATAATCGCACCTTGCTGTTGGTCGAAAAGCATCGATTGATGCCAAATATCCCTATTGCATGTGATCGGTAAGTGTTTCCTTCTTGTTTTTTTCCATTGCAAGTTAGTTTTTGTTCTAGGAATAAAAATTTGTAGACCTGGCTATGTTGGTTTCGATGATGACGCTCCGGTCAATATTGAGCTGTTCAATGGTGATAATTAGGTTCCTCACATCCCTAGGAACTTGTAGGAATTTATGGATATTTCCTGTTTGAGAGAAATTTATTTTTGGACATCCTTGGGACATGCTGTATAGTAACTCGACCAGCAGCTTTTCCGTGCCGAAATTCGTTGATTGCTAGCTAAATTGGAGCGGAAAATCTTAGGATCTGTAGTACTTCGAAGATGCTTTCTTTAGACATTAAGCTTGTTTAAATCGTAGTACGGTGGAGAGAATTGTAGCGTGACCAAATTTGACAAAATGAGCTGCGCATGGCAGACAACAATCAATGTTCTGCTATGGTTGAGCTTTTCTTTGACGCACATAAGTTGTTTTGTTGACGAATAAGTTTAATATAGTCAAGTCGCTGTTAAAGTAGAGCTCTTCTTGATTTTGATATTGTTTTCTCGCTTAATTGGTAAGATTTCGAGTTCGTCAACGGGAGTAGCTTACATTGTTTGATTTTGCAACTCTAGATGAGCAGTGCATCTTTGAATTTGTAAACTCTTAGCTTAAAAGTTATCGGAATTTGATATGTTATGAGTTACAAAATAGTGTGTTTGTTGCATAAAAACCTAGATCATACTTTTAATACTGTTTGGTTATTTGTGAATGGGCAAAAGGACACTATTGGTGCCATAACTTGTGTACGGAGATCACTTTGGGGCCATAACTTTTTTTTGAATTATTTTAGTGCCAACTTTTTTGAAAAATGATCACTTTAGTGCCAATGCTGACATGGCCGCCGGAAATCTGACGTGGCTCTTTTTTTTTATTAATTTTCGATGCTGACATGGCTCACCGAAAATCTGACGTGGTTCGCCGGAAATCTGACGTGGCTCTTTTTTTGGCCGGAGTCACTAAAGTGATCTTTTTTCTCCTATTTTGGCACCAAAGTGATTCGAAAAAAAGTTATGGCATCAAAGTGATCTCCGTACACAAGTTATGGCATCAATAGTGTCCTTTTGCCTTTGTGAATGGTTTGAGAAGTGTTTTTTTTAAAGGTATTATGAAAGGTTAAATGTGTTGCCTTGCGAATCTGTTTATGAAATGAATTCTTAAATAATTTGAGAATTCCTTTATGAAAGGTATTCTGACTGATGAAATGAGTTGTGAAAGAATCTATGTTTTGATTTGTAAAACCGATTTATGATATAGATTTTGGAATTAATTTTATGGATTATTGGAAGATAATGTTAGTAGTTTGATACTCATTATCGCTATGAATCCACCGAGAGGATTTTGGGGATGCATACTCTTTAGGATTTTCTTGTGAATCGAGCCATTAGCAATATAGATGGATTGATTGCCTTTGTTAGAGGGTGTTAAACATGACTATAGTTGGATGTTGGGTATTAGATTGATCAATGGAGTGCACTATTGATGTGTGATTTGATGAGATTGGTCAATGGTTTAGTCCATAGACGCAATATAGATGGATTGATTGCCTTTGTTAGAGGGTGTTAAACATGACTATAGTTGGATATTGGGCATTAGATTGATCAATGGAGTGCACTATTGATGTGTGATTTGATGAGATTGGTCAATGGTTTAGTCCATAGACGTTTGCTTTGTTTTTATCAATGGAGTGAGTATTTATGACACGGGCATAGTTATGTTGAAGTGATATGACTCATTTTGTCTTTGTACACGTATTATATACTAGATTTTGGATAAATGAGTTTGGGTACCGTTTTATAAAATATGTGTAGTGGATGGTCGAACTATGAAAGAAATATATACTGCTTATTGGGCTGGGGTTATTCATACCATTAATCTTACATCCTTTTCAGGTATTGAGCTAGCACCAAGTAGGATGAGAGCTGCCATCAATTGGGGAAACTTTTGATAGTTGGATTTTGGGTATGAGTCTGGATAGATATATAAACATCCGATGTTGTCATTGTTGGGTTAGCTAAATTCAAAGATCTATGTATTCTTTTGAGGAACTTAGAACTCGGATCATTGTAATCATTAATTAGATATATAGATGGAGGTATATCTTGAGATAACAAGTTAATGTTGGTGATGTTGAGGCTCCATCGGAGGCACGTCCATGTCATTCCCCTATTTTTGTAGGACTGGGGTGTAACATGTGTGATCCCATCACTTCAGAGCAATCTCAAACTGTAAGACAACCAAGGACTTGCGTGTCATTTTGTTGCAGTTTCCGGATGGCCTCTGATCACAAAAGTGTTGTTGGACTCATTCAATTAGGATCAAACAATAGATAATCTGCAAATGGCAAAAAAACTTTATATTGTTCATAAACGTCGAAATACTACCACTGGGAGATCACTTATCCACGTATCGTACAAAAATAAAGTGAAGCAGTTAATAACTAAATATAACTACTTGCTCATATGAAAGTTTAGAGAGTCGATATAATTCTCTACGAATAACCATTGGCAATCAATTTCAATAGAAAGGCCTATACCAAGTTAATCGACCCTTTTGAATTATTAAAATGCGAATCCTTTGTTGTAGCCCTCGTCTAGTCAGTCCTCCATCTACGAGGAAGCCGACAGATTCGTGTACACAAATATTACATATTCATGGAAGAGGCAACTGCAATCCATGCCTTCAGAACCTTTTTAGATTGTTTTGAGCAGTGTTTTCTACAATTTGAGAACCTGAAGAAGCAACGTCAAATTGTAGGTCACTGCACCTTTCACACATTGAAGATTGTAGCGATTGCAGACCACCTACTGATCCTTGCAAACTTCATGCACCGAGAAAGCTTTTCTGAAGTCCACACTGCAGGGAACTTCCTCGATGGGAAGTTCATCGACCTTCCGGCATGGTGATTGTAACGATATTCCTTGTGTACGATTCTTCCCTTATCGAAGATGCCTCTGTGCTCGATGGACCTCTCTCCTTAAAGAACCCGGGCTGTTTAGGTTGTGGCAAGATTGCTTCCTCATTCGCTAACATGAAAATGACTGAACACATTGTTGGCCTATCTCCTGGACACTTTTGGACGCATACCAAACCGACTTGGATGCATCTCTGTACTTGGGATGCGATGAAGGAGTCGCACAGAGATTCATGCAGAAGCTCCAAGGACCTGCCTGCGCTCCACAGCAACCATGCCTAGGACAAATCCATTCATGTCATTAAACATCACATAAAAGACGAGTTTATACAAACCATACTGAACTACTTACATGCCCAAGAAGGTTGTGTTCATGATCAGGATGGCAGAACCCTCTATTCCTTTTGCCGCTTACTATCTCTAGCAAAATTACACCAAGGCTAAAAACATCGGATTTCACGGAGAATTTTCCATCATAAGCATATTCTGGGGACATATAGCCACTGCATTAAGAATGTCATGTCTTAAAATCAACCCAATGTTAAAAAAAAAAAAATCTACCCAATATTCATGGACAGTTGCTTGTTAATCAAGATGAGAAACTTAATAGGTACCAATGATTCTTTTCGTTCTTGCTTCTCTTTCGTGGCCTGCAAAGGTTTTTGCGAGGCCGAAGTCTGAGATTTTAGGATTGAGGTCAGCATCTAACAATATATTGCTTGCTTTGAGATCTCTGTGAATGACCTGTAGTTTCGAATCTTGATGAAGATACAGAAGTCCTCTGGCTATTCCTAGAGCTATGTCAAAGCGACTTTTCCATGCTGACAAAAAGCTTCTGTCATCATCTGCACCCATTCAACCCAACGTAAGTCTTAACATTTAAGCTCAATAATCTAAAGAAAATGAGTTCATCGGGTAGCATTTGGATGTATGTCCATGCAGAGGCACAAAGGACATATAGATTAATAGCATGGGGGTCGAGTGAAAAGTAAATGAAAAGGATGAAAGAGCTCAAACTGAAGATGAAATAATCCAAGCTTTTATTTGGCATATACTCATATATTAACATTCTTTCTTCTCCCTCGATGCAATAGCCAAGAAGTCCGACAAGATTCCTATGCTGAAGTTTGGCAATTAGGAGAACTTCATTCATGAACTCTTCGAGACCTTGTCTTGAACTTCTGGACAGCCTCTTCACTGCTATTTCTTGACCCATGGAGAGATTTCCCTGCATATTTTTTTTTTTTGCAATTAAGCTTATCGTGTTCTCTAAACTCGCAAATTTGTAGCTCATTACCTTGTACACTGAACCAAAGCCACCAGCTCCAATCATGTTGGTCTGTGAGAAATGTCCAGTAGCATCGGCAATTGTAGAAAAATCAAATAATGGTAAATCAATGTCTTCCTTCTGACTTTGCAACCCTACAAGGATTAACATTATCTATCAAATGAAAGTAATAATTAATTCTTCATGGTCCGACAACAGAATTTCAACCCAAATCTTCACAGTAAAAAGTGGACGGGATTACCAACAAGCTTACCTCTTCTTCTGATTCTGCTCTTCCTCATAACACTCAATCCTATACCTGCTATTAACAATCCACAAATGACTGAAGCCACTGTGATAGTCAACAGTATTTTCTTATTGACAGGGCTGTGGATGGAATCTAGAATAGCCAAAAAAAAGTGTGTTATCTAATAACAGAAAGTAATATGTTCATAAGCTGATGAATGTAACCAAAAATAGTGCAGCAAAAGGATAAACAAACGAGTAATAAATAGTTGGGTGCAAGATCATGATTAATCAACCATTTACTATGAACACAGAGAAAAAGAAAAAAGCAAGATCATCACAGCGTAGGAAAGCAATTGCTAACTGAATCATTATGTACATATATACCTGACTCAGAAGCAGGTAATCTTATGTAGATATGATGTTCATTGTTGACTTGTTCGGATTCTTTTATATCAATGAGATTGCCGAACCACATCAAACAGCCACTCCCTCCTCCTCTAACATCTGAATTAGCATAAGCATTACAAGAACAGTTCTTTAGACACTCCATCTTGCACTCCTCAAGGCTCATATTCTTGTTTACCCAGAAGTCTACCAGGTCAGGTAGCTTCAACATTGAAAGTTTTAGAAAGTCTTCTCCGTGAGAGCAATTCAACTGAGCTTTCCTAATGCACCCACTGGTTGAATTAAGTACTTCCCACTCTTCTTGGGACTTGGGCATAAAACCCTGCAAGCACTGGCATCTAGGGTCTCTGTTACTTCTGCAGACACCATTAGCACCACACTGTCCATAGTTATCGCATGGATCACGTGGAAATGAGATCATGACATCCCATGTGGAGCTCTCTTTCTTCCTTAAAAGACATTGCACAAGACCGGACTGATTCAATGTGACTATGGTGGTGATATCATCCTTTGAAGATTCAAACTTCAAACATACATCTGTTTCATCGTAAACAAACATTTGCCCGAAAATTGTACTCTCAGTCACTGGAGATCCCGTGAAATAGAATCCATTCCATGGCCCTGTTCGAAATGTTTTTGTGCAGCCTCTTTTGAGCACTTCAAACTGGGGCAGCTCATTAACTTTTATTCCGTAGGTATAGTCTCCAGAGGAAGGATCAATCGTGCTTTTCCAAGAGGTCAGATGCCATTCAAAACCGGTTTTGAGGCTCCATCCTATTCGCATACCAGCTAAAAGGGTGTCAGTTGGATAGTCAAAGCTCTGCCATGAGTATTCGCCAGAACGTGAACCGGTATTCTCTGAAACGACAAGGTTACCCGAATCCAACAGCTGTGCAACTGGGTTTCTTAAAACCCTGGAGGAATTCGAAGACCAGATGACACTCTTTGATTGGTTGACAACAACTAGATTCCTCTCCTCGCTAAATGTAAGAACACCATCTGTATCAGTGAGTGGGTTGTTTCCGTTGGCGACCCAAACGACTTTTTCAGGGCTAAATTTATACCATATCCCCAAGTACCTATACTTGGAGTTTTCTGGAGAGAAGAAGCCAAGCTCAAAGCTTTGGCCTGAAGAGACCAATTTCTCTCCATCCTTAATGGACTGACTTGAACTTATGGTATCAGACGCGATTGAGAAGTTCAGCACAAACATGACAAAAACAGCGAAAAGGAAGGGGGAATAAATAAGCTTTTCCAATGCCATGAAGCCCTCTGTTAATTTTTTCCCTGGTTCTTCCCCCTCAATGACAAGTTTTAAACTCAAAGGTTCTCACCCAGAATATTTAGCTGAAGCCAACCTGACAGGATATTCTGTAGCCTATATCATTAGCAATTCCCATTAGGATATGA
This sequence comes from Syzygium jambos, assembly GCA_031216235.1. Classification (NCBI taxonomy): domain Eukaryota; kingdom Viridiplantae; phylum Streptophyta; class Magnoliopsida; order Myrtales; family Myrtaceae; genus Syzygium; species Syzygium jambos. The sequence goes on along the minus strand of CM062225.1, from coordinate 3,857,601 downwards.
AATCAAGGTTCATGGAATGTAGATGACCAAGTTAAGCTGTATAAGTGTTTTTTTGTGGGAGACTTATGATGTCAATTCGTGCAATGCGAGCTAGTCATGCCCACTACTCACGCTAACCAGCTAACCAATCAACCTGGTGGGTTGGGTCAATCGAAAATAGTATGATCCAAATTGATTTGTTTTTATGTAACATGCTAGTGACCCATAATCATTTTGATCTGAACCCAATTCATACTCTATCAACCCGAGCTCCAATTCTTAGCAATTTTTTCCTTAAATTGTTGAGAAAATCTCAAATCAGTACCCAAAGTGGGGTTATTTTTTCAAAAAAGGTTCTAAAGTGAACATAGTATCAAATAAGGCCTGAAATGCCCAATCAGTCTCAAATAGGGGCTCGAAGGGCCTAATTAGTCTCAAGTAAGGGCCTGGGTTCGCCGGCCGATCAAATGTTCACCAGCCAGCAAGTACGTCATTATTCCAATGATCGGAACAATGATAATTTCATCTTTTACTTTTTAAATTTTTTTGTTTCTTTTTCCTTTTTCTGTTTTTTTCTTTTCCTTTTCCTGTTCTTGTTCTTTTTTTTTTTTCCTCTTTTCCCTCCGCCGATCATAGCCAGGGCTGGCGAAGGTTGCCAGCTGTCACGCCCCGTACCCCACGTAGCGCAACATCCCATCACCGGTCGATTTTGACTGCGACGTCCCAGGAAGCGTCGCCGACCCGCACCCATACAGAGATCAAGCATAAGCGGAAGTATGAAATAAACAAACCCAGACAACTTTAAATAGAACCCGGGGATAGCCAAACGTCAAACACTTACAGAAAATAATTACACATTTATATTACTAGATAAAAACTATTTGTACAACATTTACAAGTACAACAAAAGATACAACTTGTCAGCAGCCACCTGGTCAAAAAGGGATAAGTGGCTGGGGAGGTCAGACTAAACTAGGGGAGAGGGTGACAATCCAAAAAGTAACGACCCTCGTTGTTAACTAAGGATACTGGGCGGCCCTAAGGCTCCCAGTCGGGGTCGGCTGACTCAGTGGGATCGTCTGACAACTCCTCAGAAATGTCCTTGCTAGACTCGGAGTCCTCGGAATCCATCGCCTGGGCTCGCTCATCCTCGGAGTCTGGCTCCAACTCTGGGTCTAGGTAAAGCTCGAACTCCTCCTCGTTTGATCCTAGCTCCGCCATCTCTCCGTCCTCCTCGACATCTTGCTCCATGGCCTCGGGTTCGTCATCCTCCTCCTCATCCATAGGCTCGGCGTCCTCTGCTAGTACGTTGGGCTCCTCATGCACCTCCTCCTCCTCCATTTCCTCAGGTATGACCTCAGGGTCTATCACCTCACCAGCAGCTATAATTGGTTGCATCAGCCCAGTATTATCAATAGGGACATCAAAGGTTCTAAGGGGTTCTCCCTCGTTTCCATTGGCATCCCGATGACACCACGCCACATATTCTTGTTTCTGATAGTAATCTACACTTATGTTCACAACTACTTCAGACCAATACCTCACAAAAGCCTCCCCATTTCCTGAAGGGTAGGTAGTAGTATACTTCCGGATCTGCAGAGGGATCCCAAAAAGAGGCGGTGGTCTCTCCATCCTCACGGCCGGGGGTCTGAAATGTTTCGGTTTACACAACCGTGAGATAAATCTCAGTGAGTTCAACCCCTAAACCGAGGCTAGGCTAACATGCAATCTCTTGACTGGAAAATAAATATTTAAAACACAATACAATAATAATCAAACCATTTTCTGACCCTGCAGGTTAGACAGATCAACATATAATAGTCACGACACACAAGTGACATGCATGATCACACGCATGCCTATCATATGTTCATACACTGAGTCTCACCCACTCGCATGCTAATCAATGCCTGCTTGTGCAAGCAAATGTTATTAATAAACCATGCATATTCTTTGGCCCACCGGCCCACATCGGCACACTCGCCTAATTCATTTATTATTAAGACTCAAGTCATTAATTTTTCACGGCCCGGTGCGTCTAGCCTGCTTCAAAGTGCATGAGGCGCAGCAACCGATCTGGCCCAGTGTCTTTAGCCTGCTTCAAAGTGCATGAGGCGCAACACTATTCTCCTTGCGAACCAGAGCCTGCTTCAAAGTACATGAGGATGGTCGCCTTCCGGATGTACCGGCCATCGTCCTGCTTCAAAGTGCATGAGGACGGTATCGACCCGAAGGTCCTCAGGTGATCACACGATTCCTTGTTATTATCTGTGCCACGCCTCGAACCCCAACGGGCACGCGACATCCACCTCTGGTCGATTCAAGCGACGTCCCAGGAATGTCGCTGACCTCAAAACGCCATTAGAGATTTACTACCACAGCGGATATTAACAAATAAACCCGGACAATTAAAACTAGGGAGAATAATCAGGGAGAATGTACATATCTTTTTCATTTCCTTCTTATACCATAATATTTACATTTATAAACTGTCCCATACATGTACATGCACATCGCCTTTCTCAAAAACCGATACTCCAAGGATGAAGACCTGGGTTTATAACTACTACTCCAAAAATGGTGCTCGCCAAAAACCCACTCTGAGTTTGATTCCTTGTCCTCTGAGTTTGAGTCCCCTTGTACCGTCCCATCCACTAAGGACTCCAAAACGTTCTGGTGGCGGTGGCGGAAGATTCATGGATCCTGTCGGGGTTCTGAAATTGTTTGGTTGAAAACAACGTGAGACACTTCTTAGTAAGTTCACCCCTAAACCCAACCTAGGCTATCACGTACCTCCAGATAATTACGCAATCACACACATTCACATACATCAAGTAATCACAAAGCAGACACATCAATTAATATGGTCAGGCTCAATCATGCGCACACCCGCACTCAATCACAATTACATCAGATGCAAACATGCGCATGTCCCATTCTCATCTTGTACACATTCTTTCCGTTCTCAGATTCTCTTTCTCACATCACTCGCCAGTGACCCGCGTAAACATACACGCCTCAAGTACACTACGACCACTAATCACTTTCCACATCACTCGTCAGTGATCCGCGTAAACGTACACGCCTCGGGTACACTGCGATTGTTCATCACCACACTTATGGCCCGCGTAAACGTAAACGCCTTAGGCCATGTTTCTTGCCCGCGTAAACGTACACGCCTCAGGCTCAACATCTACCACCTACTGCATAATCCATGTAGAAGTTCACGCCTCAGACTGGCAGTCTTCCGGAAATACCGGGCATCGTCCCGCATAAACGTACACGCCTCAGGACGACACAACCTTCCACAATCTTTCATGCCATGCCACACATCCTTTCTTTCTTACTCATGCACACATTCAGCTTACTCATGCACATATTCAGCACCCAATTACCACAATCAATTGACCCGCTACTCACAGTCCACATGCGCATTATTTAGCTCATCATTCAAGCTCATTCATCATAAAACATGGTAACATCATTAATTAATTTAATCAACCTCACGAGTACACCCAACGAGCACATATAATCACCCAATTACACAATCACATGCTCAATTTGTTCACTACCATTTATTTATAATTAACTAAACATCCAACATGTAAATTCTCATTTTTCTTCGACTAATTGGCGTCGGATTAATTCCGAGCCTTCACGGAACTTTCTCCCCATCATTTCTAGGTTCCAAAAATTCAACTCGTGTCTCAATCGGACCCTCGTAGCCCCGGGAACAGTAATTTACAGCTGATGAACAGTGTTTCAAGGCATATGAACAGTGTTTCGAGGCAAATAAACAGTAACTCGCAGCCCCAATTTTCTGAATTTCTAATAAATATTGTCCGAATTAATTCCCGATGCTCGCCATAAAATTTCCACTCCCTATTCATGCTATTCCGCACCTAATTTCATACTGATTTTGTCCAAAATCATCCGCGATACCCGAAATCCTAAATTAGGTTTAGGCGCGACTTACCCGCGTTCTAGACTTTCACAGCTAGAACGGATAGCGGCGGCCCTTAATCGGGGATGACGGCGACAACGTACAACTCCCGGGTGGCGGCGATCGGCTTAGATGGCGACGGCGTGACTTGCACGTGGCCAAAAGCCTCACGGCTAAGAGAGAGAGAGGGAAACCGAGAGAGAGAGAGAGAGAGAGAGAGAGAGAGAGAGAGAGAGAGAGAGAGAGAGACGACGGGAGGGAGTGATGGTGACGTACGGCGGCGTGGACGGTGGCTTGAGGGTGGTCCGGTGTGGTGGCGGCGAGCGGCGGTGCCGGCGGTGAGAGAGAGAAAGAGAAAGAGAGTGTATGGGAGGGGTGGGGTTCTCACGGCAAAAAAAAAAAGGGAATTTCACGATGGCGAGGGGAAGAAAGAGGAGAGAGGAGAGAGAGAAAGGGGTCAAGGGTTTTAAACATCAATTTTGACCACTTTTGGCAATTTACCAAATTGCCCTTCTCTCACACAACATTTCCAATGGTAAAATGGTCCACTTATCCGTTTCTTGCCAAAATCGAATTTTTCCGAAGGATTTGAGCGCACCAAAAATTCACACGTGTCACGTGCAACGTCGTCCTAATGTTCCGGCGTGACTTCCTAATTTTCCGGTGTCCAATTTGGGCAAAATTTCCATAATTAAATTCTATTAAACGCAACTCGAGCGTTTCTCAAGCTAACGGGCGGCTTGCTGGGGAAATTCGCGAAATCGACTCATGACTGATACTAAATCGAGTCACATGCAAGTCCATCCGGTGCGTGATGACCTCGATTGTCATTAAAATTGCGAAGATCAATCACTTGATCCGAGGGGTACGATCGTTCGGTATAATTTTGGAATCATTCGTCAAGTCGTTTCGTGGTCTAACGGAATCACCCATGATCCACTACTAGGACAATGGCGAACTGACCCCTAACTATCCTTGGATCGGCCAACAGTGGCTCAAAATATCACTTGCGCGATTTAATGGTCGAAATCTATTTACGATCAAATTTTCTTTAGTCGTGCGAATTTAATTCCCCTATTAGCCTTTTCCTAATGGTTAGCATTCCCAGGAATGATCAGTTCTGGGCGAGAAATTTACTACAAGCACATCTCATAAAACTCAATTATTTAATAAATTCCAATTGGCAGAAATTTCGGAATGTCACAATCTGAACCAGCGTATAGCGCTTCTGGGTATTTTAGGTGATCACACACTCATGGCAGACACGTATTCTCGCACAATTCACAACATGCTCCACTCTAGGCATACGAAATGCGTGCCCATGTTATGCAATGCAATGCACCATAAGTGCCAAGGAAATTCAATCACAATCAAACACAATTTACGAACAATTAATTATTTCCGAGCACGCTCAATACTTTTCCCACGAACATCTATATTGACCAGCTAATCCAATTAATCACCGCAAATTATTCTTATCAGCCTATACAATTTTTCCGATAACAATTCCTATCAATTAATCCTTAACCCAATTGGAAATACACACCGATACTATCTAAACCCATCTGAACGTACCGATAACACCTAAACCAGTCCAGAAAAATGCATTATCTTCCTAATCCGGGTTTAGAAATTTCACTCACCTAATCCGAAATTACGACAACGGGGAATGGCGACCGATCACTGATGAACAGTGAAATCGACGGCTGAATTCCCGGGATGCGGCGTACGGACGGATGAATAGTGATTTCCGTACGCGTGAACAGTAACTTTTCCGTATGGATGAACAGTACTTCCGTACGGACCTATACGGACAGCCGGAAAATGGTGGCCGGTGATGTGCCGGAGATGGCCGAGACGTCCGTACGGTCCGGCGTGAACAGTGACCGTACGGTGGATGAACAGTATTTCCGTACGGGACACTGTACGGGGACGGGTCCGACGGCGACGTATGGAGGTTTTGGACGGCCGGGTGTCGACGGAACGGCGATCGGAGCTCCGACAAAGCTCTGGCGGTACTGTTTACGGAATGAAAAATAAGAAAAAGAGAGAAAAAAAATAGAGAAAAAGAGAGGGAAAAGGAGGGAAAAATGGGCTGAATCAAGGCTGAGCTGAGGCGGGGGACCAAGGGGGTTGACGACGAGGCACGGCGGTTGGCGGCGTGCTCCGGCCAAGCTCCGGCGAAGGCGATTTGCTGCTGGAATTTTCTGTTTAGTGCTGGAAATGGCTGCTGTGGGTGGCTGTTTAGGGGCGAAGAGGGCTGAGGCAGTGCGGGATGGTGGCTGGGGATGTCCAGCAGCTCCGGCTGGTACTGTTCCGGCGTGAACAGTACTAGAATGGACAGAAATGCACAAAGAAAAACAGAAACGGAAGAGAAAGAAGGGGAAAATGGAGAGGAAAATCTGCTGAAGGCTGGTCTAATGCGTGAGAGTGAGAGAGGAGAGAGAGAGAGAGTTTATCTTGATCAAACATTGAAGACTAGGGGTGCCAAGTGTCAAAATCTTACAAAAATGCCCATTTTACCCCTCATCCAAGAGCCCATAATTGATCTAATCCAATAATTCAAGAGCATTTTGGTCATTTGTCCTTAACCATGGTTGACTAGACCTGGTTTAGCCCTAACTAATCTTGGTTAATCCCAAAATTAAATCCAAAATTCGGAATTAATCAAAAATAGCTTAGGGGTATTTTCGTCATTTTTCGATCCCGAACCAAAATTCCAATTTTCATCCACACCGGTCCTATATATTCATGGAAGACATAATCCGGTGTCGGAATCGAAAAATTCATCCTTTAAGCCCTCGAAAAGCGACTACGAAGTTCTGGGAATAAAATAATATTATTTTTTCAATTTTTGTCGAAATTCCAGTTTTTGTTCGAAATGACTCCCGGTATATGTGGCCACTCAAAAATGGTGTCGGCTCCGAAAAATAACCTCGATTGACCTCGAAAAGCGACGCTGGCGTCCCAAGGGACAAAATCGTCATTTTTCACCCCGGACCAAAATTTCAATTTTTACACGTACTAACTCCAAATGTGTGTGGCCAGCGTAATATGACGTCAGATTTCCAAAAATAGTCCCTTAAACCTTCGAAAATCAACATCGAAATCCGAGCTCAATTTCGCGAATAAATTTGCTAAACTTTCAGTTTTAGGGTTTCTCACTAACGGGCGGCTGTTTAGAAATTACGCGTATCGACCTAGGGCTATCCATGCCGTGATAGTCTCGATCATTGAGAGAATGAGAAATTATCACTAGTTCCAGAGGTCACGATCGTTCGATCTCGGTTCAGGACTGGTTGGCCATGTGTACTTTCGGTCTTGCAGAATCACCTGCGTCCGTATCATACATCATTGGCCTTGGCCAAACTCAATCCATTACCCTTTCCTACGATCGGCCCACGTTAGCCCAAAATATTCCCTTAGCGTCTCTCGTGATCGGTGTCCGTTTCACGATAGGGTCCCCGGTCCACGTACTGTTTTTTAGTTAGCCATACCCCATTGGTTAGTATCTCGAGAGTGATCAGCTCTGGGCGAGACTCACTAAAATGAAATGCGAATTAATATCAGTTTCATTGATTCCGGAAATTACATCAAAATTCGGGCTGTTACAATTCTTCCCCCCTTACAAAAATTTCGTCCTCGAAATTTGCAATCTACCCTTGTCTACTCAAACAACTGGGGGTGTTAACGTCTCATAACTTCTTCACTCTCCCACGTGGCGCCTTCTGTTCCATGGTGTTCCCAGACAACTTTAACCATCGGGATCGTCTTGTTCCTCAGCACCCGTTCTTTTCTATCCTCGATCCTGACTGGTCTTTCCACATACGACACCTTATCATCCACTTCTATCTCCTCGTATCTCAAGACATGAGTCGGATTTGGTTCATACTTCCTTAGCATCGACACGTGGAAAACACTATGTACTTGTGACAAATTGGGCAGTAAGGCAAGTCGGTAAGCTATATCTCCAATCTTTTCCAAAATTTCAAATGGCCCGACATATCTAGGACTCAGTTTTCCTTTCTTACCGAATCTAGATAATCCCTTCATATGCGACACCTTAAGAAACACGTGATCTCCAACCTGAAACTCTAAAGGTCGTCGTCTCTGATCGGCATAACTTTTCTGACGACTTTGCGCCGTTCTGAGTCTGTCTCAAATAACCTCAACTGCCTCAACGGTCTGCTGTATCAACTCTGGACCTGTGATATTCTGTTCACCCACTTCATCCCAATACACCGGTGTCCTGCATGCCCTACCATATAAAGCTTCAAACGGTGCCATCTGAATGCTCTGCTGATAGCTATTGTTATAGGCAAACTCCACCAAGTGTAACTATTCCTCCCATTTGCCTTGAAAATCTATCACACAAGCTCTCAGCATGTCCTCTAATGTCTGAATGGTCCTTTCAGACCGTTGACACCTAAATTTCGACCGATCATTTAATAATAATAATTTGCATAGAAAATTAGGGATTAAATTTTAACCCCTAAACAAAAATATTAAAATTGCATAGCATATAATTTAGGTTCATATAGATTAATTGCATTCCGCATCGGACCGGCGCTGGCAAGAAAGTTGAGAATTCATAGCGATTGGAGGCCAAAATTCATAAGTCCAGAAGGCTTTGGTTATTTTAATTTGAGCTTAAATCAGCCTGAATTAATTTAGCCCATTTGGAATTAAATAAAAATTAAAGGATAAAGCCTAAGCCAAAGCCCATTAGGACTAGAAAATCCGGTCAATTAACCTAGGGTTGCGATATAAATACGTCGTTATGCATCATAATCAAGGGGACTCTCATAATTTCTAGAACACAATTCCTGAGAGCACAAGAGAATTAGAGCGAAAAGAGAGAGAAGGAGCTTGGCTTGATCCTCCACGGCCAAGCCCCCATCCTTTTGCGGCCAGACCTGTGGCCGCACCACCGACAACGACGCTGAGCCAGTCCTCTGACGACGAAGCCACCAAGCGTCGTTTGCTGCTCTGAGTTAGCGCCCACGACGTCATTGTTTTTCTTCTGTTGCCAACGCGAGGACCACAGCATCCAGCAATTAGCCTGACGTCCCTGCACAACTAGATTGGTTTTGCCGCCGAACTGTCTTCCTCGCGGTGGACTCTAGCAAGACCAGTTTTTCTTTAGGCGATTCACTTGAATTTTTGTTGCAGGCTTTCCATTTGATACACACAGAGGCATTGGGGACAGACAAGTGGAAAATTTAATTGTGTGGGCTTGGGAAGTCAAAGTCTGATAATCAAAGAAGACTGTCACAAGACTAGCCAAATTCGGTCAAAAGTTGAGGGGTTAAACTAAGAGACCAAAGAAAATTTTCTTTGGGGATCACTCAGTGGATTTTCCTTGAAGACGTTGGAGCAGCTCCTTGCGCCACTGCTGTGCCAAGCCAACGTCCTCGTCGTTGCTGTATCGCCCACGACAAGCCGAGTTGCTATCGCTCGGCCCGTCGAACCGTCGTCACCGCCGTCCTCGTGGCTACCTGTCGCCAACCACACCGTCCCGATGCGCAAGCCTCAATCCGAAACCGAGTTCGAATTTGGAAGATATCCGCAAATTAGGTAAGATCATTATCCGAATATTTTTCGAAATATTTAATTTCCTAAGTTTTCGATGTTTGAATATTTCGTGGATATTCTTTGGTGGATTGCTAGATATCTTAGGATAATGTGTGCTATATCCGCAATACTTAAAAAAACCCAAAATTAGGAATCATTCCTAATTTTGCAACATATCTGGACGACTATCCGACCTTATCCCTAAGGTACGATACGCGGCGATACGGAAAATCGTTATCTTATCCATAATCACTTGGATACGATAATAGATTTTATTTGCTTTCCAAATTTAAACAATCAACTTTCTGTCGATATCTATAACCCTATAGATATGACTGTTAGTTTGATTTTTTTTCCTTATCTGAATTCGAAAAATCTTGCGGATTGTATGGATTGTGTGAACATGGTTTTATCTTTGTTTAATTGTTTTCCTTTTAAATAAAGAAAACCCAAAAATATGTTAGTTAGGATTTAAATTTAAAATTTTGCATGTTTAGGGAATCTTAAATATATCCAAAAGAATAAAATAATTATTTGATTTAAATTGGGATTTAGGGTAGCATATTTCCTAGTTTAAATTAGAAATTATTTTAATCTTTATGGATTATTTAGGATATTTAATTATTTCTAATTTTCATAAAATACCAAAAAGAATCACTTTAGGATAGATCAAATCATTTTTATTAGAATAGATTGCATGTTAATTTAGGTATTTTTTTTAATTCCGAATTTCATTGAAAATACTAAAAATAAATCATTTGTCCGTCATTAGAATTAGGTCACGTCGTTGCATGGCATATAGTTTGCATGTTAGGCTGCATTAATCGCATGTTAATTTTTGCACGTCATTACATATAGATTAGCTCTCATTTAAATAAGTGAAAATCCAAAAAAATATTGAGTGAACTGCTTGTTAATTAGAAATTGTATTAGGATTATTGATATGATTTTCTAGCTGACAACGCAGATGCTTACGTTGCTTCAAGGTAAGTAATTTTTCCAATGTTGTAATTTATTTAATGTTTTGATTATTGGGTGTTACTTTGGTGGTTTGCGCACCAGCATGAACACTTCACATGTTAGTGATTAGGCTATAAAATGGATCCAGACTGCATGCAAAACATTTTTTGAAAAGAAAAGGTACCGAAAGGGCGTTAGACTAGATCTAGCGTAATCAAGTCCCCGAACTTAGAATCTCTGGTTCGTAAGAATAAAACATATCTCCCTATGTTTTATTTATGTTTCTAATCGACCTACCACAATAGATTAGTGGCGACTCCAAACATGAAAACTTTTGCATGTTAAAAACTTAAACCCTAAGTTGCGAATTGGTAGGGCTTGGGAGGGCCCGAGTTAAGCTTAGTCTTAATAATCCATTAGCCTGAGAGGAAAATTTAGGTCGTGACATAGACTGATCGTCTGTCTGTGGATGGTATGCCGTACTGAACTGTAACTTCGTTCCTAAGGCCATTTGTAAACTTTTCCAGAAGTTGGCCGTAAATCTTGGATCACGGTCCGAAGTGATCGTTACCGGTACTCCATACAACCTCACAATCTGCTTCACATACAAATCTGCATATCTTTCCAACTCAAAGTCCTTTCGCACTGCTAGAAAATGCGCTGATTTAGTTAGTCTATCCACTATCACCCAGATTGAATCATGTCCTCTCTGGCTCCTTGGCAGTCCCGTCACGAAATCCATTGTAATATGTTCCCATTTCCACTCTGGAATTTCTAATGGCATCAATAATCCTCCAGGCTTACAATGCTGTGCTTTCACTTGTTGGCACGTCAAACACTTAGCTACATGCCTCGCTACATCTACCTTCATTCCATTCCATCAGTAGTGTTGTCTCAAATTCTGATACATCTTCGTACTCCCTGGGTGGATACTGTACTTGCTCCTATAGGCTTCCAAAAAAATTTCTTCTTTAAGTTTCACATCATCCGGCACACACAATCGCCCTCGAAACTTCAGAACTCCATCCTCGGACACTTGAAAATCCGGTTTCCTCTTAGCTGCATCCATCTCAACAATCTTCTGGATTTCTTGATCCGTAGTCTGTAGTTCCTTAATCTTGACTTAAATTTCTGGCTCAATCCTCAAAGCGGCTAGTAAATTCGATACTCGACTCATCTCAAACTTGAACTCGGAAACCCTGAGTTTTTCCAATAGGGTCCGCTCCTTGACCATTAGGTGCGCCAAACTAGACTTTCGACTCAAGGCATCTGCCACTCGATTGGCTTTCCCGGGATGGTACATAATGTCACAATCATAATCCTTTAGATACTATGAGAAGCGTATAGCGCTTCTGGGTATTTTAGGTGATCACACACTCATGGCAGACACGTATTCTCGCACAATTCACAACATGCTCCACTCTAGGCATACGAAATGCGTGCCCATGTTATGCAATGCAATGCACCATAAGTGCCAAGGAAATTCAATCACAATCAAACACAATTTACGAACAATTAATTATTTCCGAGCACGCTCAATACTTTTCCCACGAACATCTATATTGACCAGCTAATCCAATTAATCACCGCAAATTATTCTTATCAGCCTATACAATTTTTCCGATAACAATTCCTATCAATTAATCCTTAACCCAATTGGAAATACACACCGATACTATCTAAACCCATCTGAACGTACCGATAACACCTAAACCAGTCCAGAAAAATGCATTATCTTCCTAATCCGGGTTTAGAAATTTCACTCACCTAATCCGAAATTACGACGATGGGGAATGGCGACCGATCACTGATGAACAGTGAAATCGACGGCGAAATTCCCGGGATGCGGCGTACAGACGGATGAACAGTGATTTCCATACGCGTGAACAGTAACTTTTCCGTATGGATGAACAGTACTTCCATACGGACCTATACGGACAGCCGGAAAATGGTGGCCGGCGATGTGCCGGAGATGGCCGAGACGTCCGTACGGTCCGGCGTGAACAGTGACCGTACGGTGGATGAACAGTATTTCCGTACGTGACACTGTACGGACGGGGTCCGACGGTGACGTATGGAGGTTCTGGACGGCCGGGTGTCGACGGAACGGCGATCGGAGCTCCGGCAAAGCTCCGGCGGTACTGTTCACGAAATGAAAAATAAGAAAAATAGAAAAAAATAGAGAAAAAGAGAGGGAAAAGGAGGGAAAAAAGGGCTGAACCAAGGCTGAGCCGAGGCGGGGGACCAAGGGAGTTGACGACGAGGCATGGCGGTCGGCGGCGTGCTCCGGCGAAGGCGATTTGCTGCTGGAATTTTCTGTTTAGTGCTGGAAATGGCTGCTGTGGGTGGCTGTTTAGGGGCGAAGAGGGCTGAGGCAGTGCGGGATGGTGGCTGGGGATGTCCAGCAGCTCCGGTTGGTACTGTTCCGGCGTGAACAGTACCAGAATGGACAGAAATGCACAAAGAAAAACAGAAACGGAAGAGAAAGAAGGGGAAAATGGAGAGGAAAATCTGCTGAAGGCTGGTCTGATGCGTGAGAGTGAGAGAGGAGAGAGAGAGAGAGTTTATCTTGGTCAAACATTGAAGACTAGGGGTGCCAAGTGTCAAAATCTTACAAAAATGCCCATTTTACCCCTCATCCAAGAGCCCATAATTGATCTAATCCAATAATTCAAGGGCATTTTGGTCATTTGTCCTTAACCATGGTTGACTAGACCTGGTTTAGCCCTAACTAACCTTGGTTAATCCCAAAATTAAATCCAAAATTCGAAATTAATCAAAAATAGCTTAGGGGTATTTTCGTCATTTTTCGATCCCGAACGGAAATTTCAATTTTCATCCATACCGGTCCTATATATTCATGGAAGACATAATCCGGTGTCGGAATCGAAAAATTCATCCTTTAAGCCCTCGAAAAGCGACTGCGAAGTTCCGGGAATAAAATAATATTATTTTCCAATTTTTGTCGAAATTCCATTTTTTGTCCAAAATGACTCCCGGTATATGTTGCCACTCAAAAATGGCGTCGGCTCCGAAAAATAACCTCGATTGACCTCGAAAAGCGACTCTGGCGTCCCGAGGGGCAAAATCGTCATTTTTCACCCCCGGACCAAAATTCCAATTTTTACACGTACTAACTCCAAACGTGTGTGGCTAGCATAATATGACGTCATATTTCCAAGAATAGTCCCTTAAGCCTTCGAAAATCAACATCGAAATCCGAGCTCAATTTCGCGAATAAACTCGCTAAACTTTCAATTTCAGGGTCTCTCACTAACGGACGACTGTTTATAAATTATGCGTATCGACCTAGGGCTATCCATGCCGTGATAGTCTCGATCATTGAGAGAATGAGAAATTATCACTAGTTCCAGAGGTCACGATCGTTTGGTCTCGGTTCAGGACTGGTTGGCCACGTGTACTTTCGGTCTTGCAGAATCACTTGCGTCCGTATCATACATCGTTGGCCTTGGCCAAACTCAATCCATTACCTTTTCCTACGATCGGCCCACGTTGGCCCAAAATATTCCCTTAGCGTCTCTCGTGATCGGTGTCCGTTTCACGATAGGGTCCACGGTCCACGTACTGTTTTCTAGTTAGCCATACCCCATTGGTTAGTATCCCGAAAGTGATCAGCTCTGGGTGAGACTCACTAAAATGAAATGCGAATTAATATCAGTTTCATTGATTCCGGAAATTACATCAAAATTCGGGCTGTTACACCAGCCTTGGGCGGAGGCTACCCTCGCCGGCGTCGGGCAAAGGCCACCCTCACCTAGGCTGGGCGAGCAAGGGTCGATCCTCGCTAGATTCGGCGAGGATGAGGGTTGCTCTCGTCGGATTTGGCGAGGGTCACCCTCACTCGTCCAGCCTAGGCAAGGCGACCCTCGCCAAACCCTGGGTTGCCCTTGCTGGTGTCGGGCGAGGGCGGCCCTTGCCTGACGCTGGCGAGGGCAGCCTCTGCCCAAGGCTGGCAACCTCCATCGGCCCCGGCTATGGCCGATGGAGGGAAAAGAGGAAAAAAAATAGAAGAAGAAAAGGAAAAGAAAAAGAAAAAAAAACAGAAAAAGGACAAAAGAAACAAAAAAAATTAAAAAGTAAAAAACAAAATTGCCCTTATTCCGATCACTGGAACAGTGATGTGCTTGCCGGCCGGTGAGCATTTGACTGGCCGATGAATCCAGGCCCTTACTTGAGATTATTGAGCACTTCGAACCCTTATTTGAGATTGATTGGGCACTTCATGCTCTTATTTGACATTATATCCACTTTTGACCCTTTTTTGAGAAAATGATCTCATTTTGAATAGTGATTTGAAATTTTCCCTAAATTGTTGCCTCTAAAAAATGAGCAATTTTATGGACCAGTTAGCCGAGTTGGTGAGAGAGCTTGGTCGCTTGGCTCGGGTCTTGGTCGAGGACTTCTCATTGTACATGAGCATCGTGAAGACACGCGTGAGCGTTACACTGACGACCAAGAACACCTGCTTGGACTACTTCTATAATATTTGGGTATGTTGACTTGGTCAAATGAAGTGGCTAATAAAAAAAGAAAAAATAAAAAGAAGACTGCTTTATTCAACGCAAAGAGATTTGGACCGAGAGAAAAAAGGGCAAGGAGAAAAAGAGAGGGATCGCAACAGAGAGGAAAGGGGAAGAAGAGGAAAGGGAAAGGAAATAGAGGGAAACTCGTGCGTACACGTTACGGAAATCTCACTAAGCCAGATTTATCTCGATTTGCATTGTCCGATGAGGAGTTAAGCCATTTGTTTACCTAATCGGAGTAGTTTTCAGAATTATGGCACAAAATCAAAATTAAGTGAAATTTGAGTTGCAAAGTCTGATTTTGGAGTAGTCAAGTTGTGGAATGACATAGAAATCATGGATAATGGCATTGTAGAGTCGTGGGTTTTGATAGGAGTTGATTTGAAGTAACGGTTTAGTTAGAATAAATTTTTAGAATTTTGCATGCGAGCGCTGCTTTGAGAATAGCTTTGAATAATCGCTTTATGCAAGCATTTGTTGACGCATGGGAATTAGTTTGTTAGTATTTAAGCTTAGTTTAGTCAATTAATTGATAGGATTATAAGATCGTCGACACATATAGCTACGTAATTTAATTTAGGGCATTTCCTAGTGAAGCAAGCTATCTCTTCATTGAGTTTGTATACTCATATTTCGAAAGAGATATAGATTAGATATATTATGAGCTATTAAAAGCATGTCTATTGCATAAAATCTGGATCGAGCATTTACTATTTTCGATTATTTGTGAATGCTTTGAAAAATGTTTTATGAAAGCCGTTTTGAAAGATTATTGGTTTATGAAATGAATTCCGAAATGGTGTGAGAAATGTCTTTTAAAATATATTCTATTTGATGAACTGAGTTGTAAAAGATTATATATTTTGGTTTGTAATATTGATAATGAATTGGTTTTGTGGATTTTGGAGGATTCTGTTGTGGGTTTGTGTGGATGCTCAGTATTTCTACAAGCCCATTAAACGCCATATTAGTTTTAGGATATCCTTATGGGCCAGTCACTGGCAATATAGATGGAGACTTAGTTAAGGGGAAATCTTGGTCGCCTTTGTCATGAGGGCATTATGTGTGATTGTGTTTAGATATCTAAGCACAATATTACTCAATAGAATGGACCATTGACATGTGATTTGAGTTTGGTCAATGTAATGGTAGAGATTGATCCATGGATGTTTGAATTGTGATGGTGGATTAAATGAGTGTTTCTGATTTGTATAATGCTTTGTTGAAAGGATAAAACTCATTTTTTTATCTTGTATGTATATTATATTCTGGATTTGGGTTAAATGAGTTGTGGTTTGGTTTTGTTAAATGTGCATAGTGGATGCTCAATCTATTTAGAAGAGATGTACTACTCATTAAGTTGTAGTTACTCATTCCATTCGTCTTTCATGTTTTTCAGGTTCCTCGACTAGCAGCCGATAGTAAGAAAGCTCTATCGATAATAACTTTTGGGAGTTGGATTTTGGGTATAGTATGAGGGAGTTGTATATTTGTCTGTTGATAGTTATTGGGTTTAACTGAATTTTGAGATGTAAATATTCTTTTCAATGGATTATAAAAATTCTGATCTTGTAATCAACCTGCTAGTTTATTTTATATATATATATATATATATATATTCATAATAGGTTGTTGGTTGTGATTGAGGTTGCGCTCTTTGAGTGGAAGGATGGTTGTGTCATCTCCATTCTTGTTGATTTCGAGGCGTGACAGTTTCGGTGATTGGGTTATATATATTTAAAAATTAGGCTTTTGTTTTCTAACATCCATATGTTTTGGACTTTTGAGCACCCACTTAATCATTAAAGAGAATGCGAGTCGTTCCATACACGTCGGATAATTAACGAAAGCACATACGTTTGTACTTTTGGGGATCACCGTACCGCCTCCACTCCGGAGATTTTCGAAAGTAAGATAAGAATGGAAATGAAAATGCAATTAGGTAGAGGCGACCAGATCCTTACATAACACGGCTCAACCCAAATAGTTCGTATTTCGAAGGCATTATCCAAACCCTTTTTCCTTTTTCTAATTTTGCCATTTCGATGTCAATTTCCTCTTTTTGGTCTTTTGCCAGTCTAACGCGCGTTTTGTGTGTCCTGGACCATATTAAAAGCACAAGAAACCGAGTAGCGCAAACACAAGTCAATAGCGCAGCTTCACAAGACCTGCAGTTATCGCAAGAAAGTCCCCTTCCCCACCCACCAATGTTTCAATCAGACGGTATCATACATATTCCTTACATGTCAGAGAAAATTGTAGTTTTTTTGCTGTCCACTGTGAAGCTACATCCCAGAAATGTAGGAAGAAGTTCGGATCAAACTTTCTTTTTTGATTATCAAGTCTTAACAATAGAAAAAATATATCTGGTCGTAGTTATTTTTACTGTATATCCTTATTCAAGAACTGATTCCCCTGAGGCTGTCATTAGTTGTTTTGTGAAATGCATTTTGTTTCTCTTCACACTTACATGAGGTTCTTTTCTGGAGCACTTCAAGTTGGGGCCACCCATCAATATTTATACCACAGGCAGTCTCCAGAGGAAGGATCTACTCATGCTTCCCCGAGAAGGCAGATATCGTTCAAAAACCGGTTTGCGATCTCCATCCTACTTTCATACTAGCTAAAAGGGTCAGAAAATGCAGAAGATCAAAGAAGATATTACTCCCGACGTGCTTATGAAACTTCTCAAGAATATAAGTCATATGTTCAAACTGTCGCTTGCAGAAGGCAAAAGAAAAAACTCTACCGATCTGATCGCTACTCTGGGGTCAATGGTTTTTTGGACCTGCATACATTGGACTTGCTACCAAGCGCACAAACCAAGATGTCTAGGATAATGAATGAAATAAATGATCAATCGCATTTGTCAGATCTATTCGCAATTCCTCACAAAAATGCACTATCAACCATCCAACGTCGTCACCGTGACTGCATTAACAGTGTGGAGTTCTTCATGCCTCAGGGTTGCGCTTAAGTCCATTGAACTTCTTTCCATGAAGAAACCGGGCTGTTTAGGTCGAGGCAAGCTTGCACTTTCATTTCCTAACATGGCGACTACAGAGGACATCGCTGGTCTATCGTTGGGGAACTTTTGCACACATAACAAGCCGACATGGATACATCTTTCTACTTGAGGTTCCACCAAATCATAGAGGCAACCATCAACGAGTTCCATGGCTCCGTCTTTGCTCCAAAGCAACCATGCCTGAAAAAAATCGCATCACAGGCTTAGTAATGCAAGACGAAAAGAGGGAGGTAAGGGAGAGAGAACAACATATGCTTTGGATCTTTTCTTGTTCATGTCCGAGAAGGTTACGGTGATGATTTGGGAGGCAGAATCCTCTGTTTCTTTTGCCGCTTACAATCTCTAACAAAAGCACACCAAAGCTAAAGACATCGGATTTCACAGAGAATTTCCCGTCAAAGGCATACTCAGGGGACATATAGCCACTATAATGACAAAATGATTGGTATTAGTCTTCTAAAATAACATGCGGTCCTATTTAGAGATTTTCTGGAATAACGAATTCTTACTAAGTTCCAATGATTCTCTTTGTTTTTGCTTCTTTCTCATCACATGCAAAAATTCTTGCCAACCCAAAGTCTGAGATTCTAGGGGTTAGGCTGCCATCCAATAAAATGTTGCTAGCTTTGAGATCCCGGTGAATTACTCGAAGTTTAGAATCATGGTGTAGATAGAGAAGACCTCTCGCAATCCCAACGACAATGTCAAAACGTTTTTGCCAGTCTAACAATGAGCATCTTTCACGATCTGCATATGTAGATAAGTATAGTTCAGTCAACCAGAGAAATTAAGTTCGGCGCACAGATAGCATCATGATCAAGTAACGTCTTTGAATAAAGGGTCTAGAGGCCTAACCAAAGATAAAATAATCCAAACTCTTGTTTTCCATGTACTCATAGACCAAAATCCTTTCCTCCCTCTCCATGCAACAACCTAGAAGCCCCACAAGATTTCGGTGTTGAAGTTTGGCTATCAGAATTGTTTCATTCTTAAACTCTTCAAGACCTTGTCCTGAATTTCTTGACAGTCTCTTCACTGCTACTTCTTGTCCTGTGAAAAGATTTCCCTGCATATTGTGGTTTTGGGTAGACATGTTAAACAATGAAATATCATCTCTGGTTGCAGTAACCGTGTCATGGAATATGCATGGCTCATCACCTTGTAAACTAGGCCAAAGCCACCAGCTCCTATCAGACTATCCTCAGAAAAACCATTTGTAGCATTAACAATGGTAGCTGGATCAAAAAGTGGCAAATCAACATCTTCCTCCTTGATTTTCCAACCCGAAAAAGACCAGTTACTACAAAAATCTTTTTTGAAACATATGTTAACCTCACAAAAGGGCCAAAGGTCTCTTTTGTGTATTCTGGAGGAGTACATTCATAGAACCAGTAGGACTGACCATTTCTCTTTATTTGGCAATTCCAGATACGACAGAAGTACACCATGGCTGATAGAAACAAAGCAGCAATAGCTGACATCAATACAGCGATGACCATCCTTTTCTTCTTGTCAGAATTGTGAAGGAAATCTAGGATCAAGAAGACTGTTAAATGCAATTTTCTAGGGTGCTGTTCCTGAATAAGCAGGTTAGAAGATAGAATGTCCAGAAGCGATAATTGGCAAAATAAGTACCTAGTTCAGATTTTGGTAGGCGGATGTATAGAGTTTGCCCATAGTCATCTTCTTTGTACTCCTTAATGTCAATTAGGCTTCTAAACCACTGGAGGCAGCCGCTACCTCCTCCTCTAACATCTGAATTAGCATAAGCTATACATGAACAGTTCTTTAAGCACTCAGCCTCGCATTCCTTGAGGCTCATGTTCTTATTCAACCAGAACTCTAATAGGTCAGGAAGTTTCACTTTTGAAAGTTTGAGGAACCCTTCTTCCTTCGAACAATTTATTGGCACTCTTCTCATGCATCCACCGGACCAATTAAGGAGATCCCATTCTTCTGGAGACTTCGGTACAAACCCCTTTAAGCAATTGCATATGGAAGCTCTGTTAATTCTACAGATACCACTGGCTCCACAAGTACCGTAAGCATCGCATGGATCGTGGGGCACTGAGTACATGATATTCCAGGCATAGCTTCTTTTACTTGCAACATAAAACTGGAGCGACCTTGAATGGTTCATTGTAAGTACTCTAGGGATAAATTCGCTTTGTCTGGCTTCATACACAAAAAAAAAATAGATCTCATTTTCACCATAGAAGAACACAGACTTGGTCACTGCATTTGAACTCATTGTTGCACCACTGAATTGTATTTCGTTCCACGGTCCTGTCCGATATTTCTTGCTGGATCCTAAGCTGACGAGTTCACCTTGAGGCAACCCGTGAATGTTCAGCCTGTAAGTATAATCTCCAGGGGAAGGATTGTCTATGCTTTTCCAAGAAGTCAGATGCCTTTCTAAACCAATTTTTAAGTCCCATCCTAATTTCATACCGGGTAGTAGTGTGTCTGATGGATGATCAAAACTCTGCCACGAATAGTCATCAGAATTCATATTGGTATTCTCTCTGAGAACAAGATTTCCAGTGTCTAAGAGCTGTGCAACCGGATTTTTCAGAACCCGGGACAAATTCGAAGACCAAACAACAATTTTCGATTGGTTGACAAGAACTAGATCTCCAGCATGGCTAAACGTGAGAAATCCATGCGAGCCAGTGAGTGGATTGTCCCTGTTGGCAACCCAAACAACTGTTTCCGGAGTGATCTTGTACCATATGCCCAAGTACCAATTTATGGAGTTGCCAGGAGAGAAGAACCCGAGCTCAAAACTTTGGCCTGAAGAGACCAACGTCTCTCCATCTTTCATAGACTGGCATGAACTTAATGTGTCAACTGCAGTTGATAAGCTGAAGACTGACAGGGAGACAATGAAAAGGCAGATGAAAAATTTAGGTGCTTCCATGCCTAAACTAAATCATGCAGAACCGCAAAACTGTGCGATATTTAGAAGAAAAAAATGCATGTGGTTGTGCCAAGCAAGCTAAGTTCTGGGAGATGGACTGGAATGGATTGCGACACCACTGGCAACCTTCCAAGTAGCTGTCAAGATAGAATTTTTCAGTTGACTCTGTCACACCCCGAAACCTATCAGGATAGGGGATAACACGACCGTCCTTCCACCCGAAGGACGCAGCCTCAAACCACCCAAAAATTTCCACGACATCACTCTCGTTCTATCAGCTACCAACCAAAGAACCTGAAAAGATTGGAGAAAGAGAGAAGTGAGTAACCACAGCTTAGTAAGTAGTGCATATCTCTTCTAAGCAGATCGAACAGCCACTATGCATGAATACATAAAGCCATACCAGAATTTCAGGAGCCAAACTCAAGATATCAAATACATAAAGAATTACATAAGAGTTATTTCATTTCAACAAAACTTTATACAATTCAGAAAATACTCATTTAAATCATCATAAACATTAATAGTCAAGTCCATTGATCAATCTCTATTAAAAACCACGTCAATGGTCCATTCTGTTGATTAATCTCAAATCACATCAATAATCTATTTCACTGGTGAATCTCATATCACATCACATGTCGATGATCTATTCCATTGACCAATCTATTGCTCAATATCTAACCATGGTCACGACACAAAGCATTGTGATAAGGCTATCAAGATTCCCCTCTTGGCAAGATCTCCACTTACAAAGCCGGTGGATCGGCTCAGAAGGATATCCTGACTCGGTATGCATACCTCCAAACCCCTTAATGGGTTCACAGCGATATTGAGCACAAAACTCACATCCTCCAATACCAGAAATTCAATCCAGAAATCAATCACATAAACCAAACAGTTAAGTTTCTCGCAACACGGCTCATCCACCAGAAATACATTTCGTAGAGCATTTCTTGAATCATTTCCGAACTCATTTCATAAACTAGTTCATAATGTAATACACATATATTCTTCACAATACATTTCCAAAAAACGATTCTCAAATCATTTCACAATAATCGATATATAAGACATTTCCAGAAATGTTTTACCATACCATTTCAGATAATCAACAGGGTAGTAAATGTTCGATTCGAGCTTTTATGTAATAACAATGCTATTTAACTCGTAACATATCTGATTCATATCGCTTTCGAAATATGAGTTTATAAACTCAAAGAAGAGATAGCATTACTTACTTGGAAATGCCTATGATCAAACAACAAAGATTACTTGAACCGTTGAACTCACAGTCCTATCAAATAAGCGAGAAATAACATTAAAATAGAGTAAAATGCTACCTCAATTGTGACTCGGCTAAACTAGGCTTAGATGCTAACATAACGACTAAAAGGCTCTCACAAATTGCTTACCCAAAGCAATTACTCAACGCCGTCCGCAACGCGGAGCTTGAACGCGAAACTTGATCATGCCAAAACTTCCTCCACCGAACGCCGTTTCAAGCGAGCTTATAGTCAATATAAGGCCCATTCATAGCATTCCAAGAACTCTAACTTGGCCATCCCAAAATCGAGCCGAAAACCGATGAAAATCGGCCTAAAAGCCGCTGGTCGCACTGTTCACCACGCGCGCGCAACTTCAAAAATTCGTATCCGGCAAACCGTAAGTCCAAATTGAGTTCCGTAAAATCCCACGGCCCCACAATACCCTAAACTATCAATTCTATATATATATATATATATATATATATATTTTTTTTTTTTTTTGGTAACCCAGGAACCCCCCGCACGGCCGACAGCCGGAGAGGTAAACCTGGGGTGACGCTAGCGCAGGACCCACCACCACGGCGCCACACTTAAGAATCCCTAACGCCTACGCGAATTCTATATATTTTCATAGCTCAACGACTCAAAAATTGGACTTTGCTGCTCAAATATCACATAACTCCGAAATATGAGCCTTAACCCGGAAATTATTCCAATTGAATGAACGAGAGATGCGAGCACTTACCAGACGTTGCGTTACGAAGTCGAATCAGCTTGGCGAGACCCCATAACACCAAACCCCCTCTCTCTTCTTTCTTGTTCTTGTTCTTATTCTTTCTCCTTTTTCTCTTTCTTCCTCTGTTTCTTGCCGAGGGAGCTCTCGGTCTCCCTTTTAACCGAGCTCCCTATTCCTTTGTTGACTGAGTCAACAATTTTTTTTTCCTTTTTTTTTACTGGGTCAAAACCCATATATTACAGACTCGACTGGTCAACTCACATTTCCTGCAAGTATCGAATGGTAGAGAGACGACATTTCTTACTTTTAGGACCCGTCAGTCGAAAGCTGCTTCTTCTTTATTTGGCCTTCCGCTTGATGATTAGCTCATACCTGAATACGCATTCACGTCTGAACTACACTATACTATACATCGCGATTTACTATAATTTGAGTACATTCAACGTGCGTTTATCAATGTCTTCGTGGCATTATGAGGGCATCACAGACGACATTTGGCTGACTGGTGATGTGAAACTGTAAGTACTTGAGCATTGAAAACGTATACAAGCAAGTCGGATGACAGATTGTTATTCGATGTTTGAATATGAACGGACCTTTGATGACGGACTTCCCATTATTCCATCAAGCTACCAGATAGACCGCAAAGAGATCCTCCAAGCCGCGCCGCGAAACCCACACCAAAAAATATCAATGACGAAGCACTTGGATGACTGCCGTGGGCTACTAATCGTGGACGATTACCGCTATGATGAATTTCTTTTCATTTTATTTAGTTTCTCTAATTGTTGTGGCTTAGAGAAATTTATTTGTTGGTCTGCCCTCCAAACTTTCTGCTTGTCCAGCTGAAATGATACGAGCGCAACTTTGAAGGACGATATAGATTCTTGGAGCAACCTCAATTGTTAGTCGTTCGTAATTTTTCCCAACGAAATTAAAGAATGGAAAATACCAAAAATCATCCTTACATTCCACCCCATTACCACTTACCCCTCCTCTATTTTTAAGAATACCACTGACCATCCTCTAAATAAAATCTCATCGCTAAAAAGACCAAATTGCCCCTCTTTGGAATTTCCGATCCTCCAAGTCTCACAAAATCTTAAGCCTCCGTCACCGACGAACCCAAACCTCTTTCATCACCCATCACATCGTCTGCCGCCACCACTGCCATGGCCACGGTGGGCAATGGCGACCAGCGGTGACTACTAAGCTTAAGGTTCAGTAGTTATGTTTTGAGTTTGGTTTTGGGGGGTTTGGGTGTGCTAAGAAATTTGGGACCTGGGCGGGGGCAGTTTTGAAAATGAGATTGCACTATTGTAAATAAGGCTACATATGAAGATGTAAAATGGTCTCCAATGACAAAACTCAGTTATTAATTGGTGTTTTTAAAAGTACATGAAGGTAAGTGGTAATAGGATCAAATGTGGGGATGGTTTTTTGGTTGTTACCTTAAAGGGCTGTTATATCATTTGACAATACATATCGTTATAAAGACTATCCATGTCATTACGAATGAGAAAGTCCTTCAATACTCTAGTCTTGAAGCCTGTTGGCCCTCTTCTCGTGCTAAATAGTCCTCCATATGCGAGCAAGCTACAGATTCATATCATCACACATCACAGTGCTTTCACAAACATTTCAGATTGTTTTTCAGCAAATGCTATCTAAAACTCGAGAACCTGATGAAGCAACATTAAAGCCTAGGTCACTATACCTCTCGCACATTGAAGTGCTTAGTCATGGTGATTGGAGACCATCTTCCTTTTTATATACCGAGAAAGCTGGTTTAAATTCCACGCTGCGGGGAAGTTCCTCGAAGGAAAGTTTATCGACCATCCGGCATTGTTATAGTAACGATATTCCTTGTGTGCAATTCTTCTTTTATCAAAGATGCCTCTGTGCTCGACGGACTTCTCTCCATAAAGAAGCCGGGCTGTTTAGGCTGTGGCAAGATTGCACCTTCATTCGCTAACATGAACAGGACTGAAGACATTGATGGTCTATCTCCGGGAAACTTTTGGACACATAACAAACCAACATGAATGCATCTCTCTACTTGGGATGCAATGAAGGAGTCGCATAGAGATTCATGTAAAAGCTCCAAGGCCCTGCCTTCACTCCGAAGCAACCATGCCTTGAACAAATTCATTCATGTCATTAGACAGTATCATTATAAAGCTTGTTAGAAAACACATCTGCCAGTACGTAATAGATGTGAAGTTATGTAACCATACACTACTTACGTGCCCAAGAAGGTTCTGGTGATGATCTTGATGCCAGAATCCTCTATTCCTTCTGCAACTTACTATCTCTAGCAAAAGTACACCAAAGCTAAAAACATCGGATTTCACTGAGAATTTTCTGTCAAAAGCATACTCTGGAGACATATAGCCGCTGCAATTAGAAAATAAGGACTCAAATTTTCCAAGGTTTATGGGAAAATATCCATCTATCCAAGGTTGATGGAGGAGTGCTCGTCAGTTGAGATGAGAAACTTACTAGGTACCGATAATTCTCCTAGTTCTTGCCTCCCTTTCATCACCCCCAAAGATTCTTGCGAGACCGAAGTCTGAAATTTTAGGATTCAGGTCAGCATCTAACAATATATTGCTTGCTTTGAGGTCTCTGTGAATGACTCGTAGTTTTGAATCTTGGTGAAGATAGAGAAGTCCTCTCGCAATTCCTATGACTATGTCAAAGCGACTTTTCCATGCTAAGGTGGAGCTTTTGTCATCATCTGCACAAACTCAAAACATATGAGTTTTATGCTTGACCCTCTGAAGAAATTAAGTACATCGATTAGCATTTGGATGCCTGTCCTTTCAGACAAAATTGACAGACTGATAGTATTGTCGTGACCTAAAAACTCAAGTTTTCCAATCTTAGGCTAATGGATTACTAGATCAATTAAATTAACTAACCTAGCTCGAGTTCTTCCAAACTCTACCAATTCGCAACTTAGGTCTAATTATGAACATGAAAATATTTTCAATGGGAGCCATCACTAATCATTTAGGGTAGGTTGATTAGAAACCTAAATAAAATAGCGGAAGTACTATTTTATTTCTGCGAACCAGAAATTATGAATTCGGGGACTTGATTACGCTAGATTCCCTAATGCCCTTTCAATACCAATTTCAGGAAAAATACTCAATTTGACAATTTTGATAAATTTTGACTTAGAGTTCAAAGGTGTAGAAATTTTCTCTTTTTTTTTTTTACTTATTTAAATGAAAGCTAACCTATATGTAATGATGTGCAAAAATTGACATGCAATTAATGCAACCTAACATGCAAACTATATGTCATGCGACGACGTGACATGTTTCTAATGGCGGGCATATTATTTTTTTATATATTTTTTTAATGAAATTCGGAATTAAAAATGCCAATTATCTAAACATGCAATTTTAAACTAAAGAAATTATCCTATTTTAGAGTAATTTTTTTGGCATTTTTTATCGAAATTCGAAATTAAAATCAAGTAAAAAAAATATAACCTCTAAATCTTTCAAATTAAGTTTCGATCTGAAGCCTGACAGATCGATCCTAAAATTCGAAATACCCGCTATGGAAATAACTCTATCTAAAGCCTGATGGATAGATTTATTTCCATGTGCGCGGTTGCGGATTAGGAAATTTTCCTAATCGATTACATCTTGAAAAAATTTTGATATCTCAAGTGTTTTGGCTATATTCAAAGGATTTTGAAAATTCTAAACTCTATCCAAATTTGATAAGTAACAGATATCCAAGATTTCAAAAAAAAAAAAAGAAAATAAATCCTAATTGAAATAATGCCTATTGTTCAAATATGCAAAGTTAGATATCAATAAGTACAAATTAAACAATAAAATATTCAAATCAAATTGGGATAAGATAATTACCTGATTTGCAGATTTCTTTCCTAATTTAAATTTGCAGCGGATCGAGATTGCGGATTGGGATGGTGACTGGCGGTGCGTCGGGAGTGGCGTTGCGTCTCACGTCTGGCCGCGGGCTTGCTGGTGTTTTGCTGATAGCCGCAGGTTGCTTGCTGGATTATATTGGTGAGCGTTGCTGGGAACGTCTCTATGGCCGGAAACGCAAGTGAAGATTCGCTTGAGGTGCGGCGGGGACGCTGGACTGAAGCGGACAAGGCACTGCAGAGGTTTGTGGAAGCTATCGGGTTCACCGCCAAATAGGAAACAGCAGCCAACGATCGTGAACGTCGGGTGTCCTTGACGCTAAAAGAATCACCGAGATAGCTGGTTTCGTTGCGAAAACTGTCAATGCTGTAAAAGACTCACTAGTGCATAACAGCAGGTCGGCAACGCAAGAGCACGGCACGAAGGTAGTGTGCACGTTAGGAGGCAGGGGTTGCCAGAAGAACAATGGCTAAAGATCTATGGTGGAAGGGGACAACGAGAGCTTTTCCCTCTTCCTCTCCAACTGAATATTATCCCCTCTCCACTCCTTATCTTCTCTCTTTTACTTTTCTTTTTATCTTTCTCTTGCTTTCTGACTCTCTCTATGCTCTCACGTAGGAAAAAGCCACCATGATGATGATGAAGACCTCCCCCTTTTCTTTTCTGACGACTTTTTTTTTCTTTTCGTGACCGTGTGTGTATCCCCCCGATTATGAGACATAAACATATATTTATAGTGTAAACCTAGGTCAATTAGCCGGGCTTTCTAGTCCTAATGGGCTTAGGTTTAGGCTTTAATTTAATTCTAAGTGGGCTAAATTAATTTGGGCTTTTCTTTAATTAAGCATAATGGGCTAATTTAAGCTCAAATTAAGATAACCAAGTCCTTTTGCGTGTGATTTTCGGCCCATGCTTTTTGAGTGAGCCGAGTCTCATTCAATGCCCGAGCTCGATTTACATGATGAATTTTAAGCTCGCTTACCACCGTCAATCCGATGCGAAATGCAGTTAATCTATATTAACCTAAACTTTATGCTATGCGATTCGTAATATTTTTGTTCATGGGTTAAAATTTAATCCCTAATTTTCTATGCAATTAACCACTAAATGATGCGCCGAAATTTAGGTGTCAACAGCTGCCCCTCTTTAAGTGGAAGCTCGTAGAGGTTTCGCTCAAAGACTGAGACCTAAATTTAAACTATGCAAAATGATGAATGATTTTTTTCTTGATTTTTTTTAATGCAATGATGCATGATATGCAAACAATAAAGAACGTATGCTAAGGCTTCTCACTTCGTGTAGAGCGGTGAAAGAGCCTTACATACGGATCGCACAAAAAGCATCCAAGTGAGGGAAAGCTTTATAATGCTTTGACTTCCCTCAATCTCCAAACTTTTGGTCCACTGGAAGTAAGGTTCTCGAGGTACTGGATTGCCTATCTGTTACCTATAGTTTCCTACAGATGCGAAATAGTGTATGATGTAAAGAAAGAATGGGATGTGTTGCCCATACCACTGGGCAATCACTAAAAGGATCACGTCACCTCTTCCATTGGATGAACATGAAATGGGGTGTGCCGCGTACGCCACTTAGCAACACCAAATGAGAAATTATGCTGCCTGTACTACTGGGCAAACATGAAATGGGGTGTGCCGCATACTCCACTTAGCAACACCAAATGAGAAACTATGCCGCCTATCCTACTGGGCGAACATAAAATGGGGTGTGCCGCGTACTCCACTTGGCAACACCAAATGATATGTCACCTGTTCTACTTGACGAACATATAAAAGAGATCATGTCTCACATTTTGGGAAAAGAGAAACAATGAAGAATAATTAGTAGTCATACCTGATTTCTTCTTGTGTTATAAAAATGGCAATGCCAATTGCATTGCACCTGTTTTTACCTGAGAAAAGGTTAAAACAACACATGCGCAGGGGCAGAGAAAACATAATTCATGAATCTGTTTACATTACCAAGCTTCACTGGGGAATTTATCAATAAGAACAACCATTTCGTCCTTTTGACAATTTGATCACATTAAATGAGAGACCTTTAATCAGAAAGGACTTTCTACTCACTTTTAATGAAAGGCTTTTGACCCGACCTTTGATGCGGGTATAAGAATCACTCAAACTCTCTTCATCATGCTTGACAAGGGTTCGGATATTCTTAAAATCAGTATGACTTGACCAATCTGAGAGGTCTTTATAAGGACTAAAACATGGGTTTGGTTAATGGCTTAGCAAAAGGGATTTTTCGAGTCAAGGCTATTGGAAGAATTGATATCACCGGCTGCTTCGGGTTTACAAGTCAGGAATACTGCAAAAATGAGATAGAAAAATCTTGCTCGCACTTCTTCGAGCAACATTTATAAGCATTTGAAACTCTACGTTAACTCAAGTGCTCTATTCTGAAGAGACTTCGGTAAGGGTTGTAACATAGGTTCGGGTAGGCTTGAAATGAATGGCTTACTTCATCAAAAGGGGGCTATTATGAACATGGAGATTGGTGATCATCCAATTATGTTACTGGTACCATTGATCTATCTTTAGCAATTGCTCCACAAATGAACCTTCAAACGGTCTTTTCCTTGAAGACTGATCTAGTATGTCGACTCAGTTCTTGCTGAAGCTTTTCTTTCTCTCCTTTTTCTCTCTTTTTTTTAGAGAGAGATTTTATTTTCGAGATATTTTTCCAAGAGAGAGAACTTCGATTTAATGGAGTCCTTTTGCGTCCTTTCTGATGAATTTTCTTTCGAGCTCCCTTGCTTTGAGATGATTTCATTTGTTTATCACAAGCATGATCACCAATCGGGTTGAAATGAATCCACCGCTCAAATTGGGTATGCAAAGGGTATAATGTGTAGGGATATAGAAAGAAATGCTCTTCGTCACATCTAAGGCACTCGAGCTAACACAAAATTTGCATGCAATAAATATACTTGAAGATTGATGCAAGTGAAAGCAAGAAAATTCTAACCATTTCGAACTTTCTAAGAAATTGCCCCAGCATGGGATTGTTCCTGACAGGGGTAACAAATGAAACTCCGTTCAAAGGGTTAAGCAAATGATAACCTGTAGTGTTTAGATAGAGGGAATGAATGCCTCTCATCATTTTGGTCGTCATACTTTTCGTGAGATAATCCTTTACCTTATAGCACGGAATTTTCACTCAACTCGTACTGAGGATTATTATTCAGGACGTGTATGGAAATGACTTGCCTTTCGTCATCTTGAAGTCCCTCATGCAATATGATCGCTTCATTGAGACAGAAACAGATTGCCAGATCAAAAGTTTTCCTCAAACAAAGCTTAATAACATAACAAGAAAATCAATTGATTCATGAAATTCAATTTGAGACTTTACAGAAACAAAGTCAGAATGAGTACAAATCAAGTGTAGTACTTCTTCACAGAATTAGAATTAACTGGACTGGAAAAAACACGACCATCCATCTCGGCCAAAATTAAAGCACCTCATGGAAGGACTTTCTTCACAATGTACGGGCCGCCATAATTTGGGTCGAATTTTCCTTCTGCAAGAGGAACTATCGGCAATAACTTCCACAGGACAAGGTCACCTACCTGAAAATGTCGAGGCTTGACCTTTTTGTTGAAAGATTTAGCAACTCGTTGTTGGTAGCACTGGCCATGACATAAAGCTCTAAGCCTTATCTCATCAATCATGTTCAACCGATCCAATCTTTGCTAGATTCAATCTGCTTCTAACAGTTATACATGTGAAAGAATACGTAACGAAGGAATTTCAACCTCAATAGGTAGCACTGCTTCCATACCATACACAAAAGAATATGGAGTTGCCCCTATAGATGTCCGGATAGAAGTCTGATATGCCATAAGTGCAAAAGGTAATCTTTCATGCCAATCACGATAGGTCTCGGCTGTTTTAGCCAAAATTTTCTTGATATTCTTGTTGGCTGCTTCGACCGCTCCATTCATTTGCGGACGATATGGAGAGGAATTCAGATGCTTGATCTTGAACTCCTTGAGCAGATCATCCACCAATTTATTATTTAGATTCGACCCATTGTCAGTAATTATGGTCTCAGATGCACCATATCGAGCAATGATGTCTCGACGAATGAACTTCACCACATTCCGGGCCGTCACTGTCGTATAGGACATAGCTTCAATCCACTTCGAAAAATAATCGATAGCGACCGGGATACACCGATATCCATTTGACACTTTAGGATTGATCGGGCCAATCACATTAATACCCCACATAGAAAATGGTCATGGTTCAGACATCTGATGTAATTCATTCGGAGGAGTATTAATCTCGTCACCATGGAACTGGCATTTGTGACAACTCCGAACATGCCGATTGCAATCACTTTCTAAAGTGAGCCAGTAATAATCCATCCTCATTATCTTCCTTGCTAGCATATGACCATTCATGTGCAGACCACATACTCCCTCATGTATTTCTAGCATCAAACGAACAGTCTCGGTTAAATCAACACACCTTAATAAAACCGAATCATAGGACCTCTTATATAGGCATTCTCCGCTCAAGAAGAACTTCGATGTCATTTTCTTGATATACTTTTGGTCAGATGCGGTACTTTTCTCAGAAAACTCCTGTGTTTGAAGATATGTTTTAATATCATGATACCACGGTTTGCCGTCGAGCTCTTCAGTCGTGGCCATGCAATAAGCCGGTTTCTGTAAAACCTCTATCTTTAAAGGTTCAACTTCTAACCCACTTGTCACTCGTAGCATTGCCGATAACGTAGCCAGAGCATCAGCAAAATGGTTTTGAGTCCTTAACAAGTATTCAAACGAAATGTCTTCAAACTCTTCCACCAACTCCTCTAAATAGGCGTGATAGGGCTGCAATTTAGCATCTCTAGTTTGCCAATTACCAACGGTTTGAAGAATAATGAGGATTGAATCTCCGAACACCTTAAGTCGAGCTACTCCCATTTTAAGTGCAGCTTGTATCTTGAGGATGCATGCTTCATATTCAGCGATATTGTTCGTGCAAGGAAATATCAGTTTCGCCGCTACTGGATAATGTTGTCCACCTGGGGATATTAAAATTGCCCCAATACTTGATCCTGACAAGTTTACGGCCCCATCAAAATACATGGTCCATACATACTCATCAATTGGCATGACTCTATCTTCTAGCGGACCCAGATCCTCATTTTTCCCAGGATTTTCGGCCAGGACATCAGCAACTACTCATCCTTTGATTGATTTTTGAGACAAGAATCGAACATTGAATTCTGAGATGAGAATCTGCCATTTTGCCAGTTTCCTAACCAAAGCGGGTTTGATTGAGCAAGTATTTGATGGGATCACACTTTGTTGCAAGCAATATCTGATAGTGCAAAGTGTATTGCCTCAACCTGTGTAGCACCTAGACCAGTGCTACGCATGTTCTTTTTGCTTCAGAATAATTCATCTCAGAGGCGATGAACTTCTTACTCAAATAATAAATCGCACGCTCTTTTCCATCCTCCTCACTTTTCTGAGCAAGCATGGCGCCTAAGGACTTACTATGGATTGTAAGGTACAGGGTCAGAGGTTGCCCCGGCGTCGGCGGAACAAGCACCAGTGGATTCATCAAGTAGTGCTTAAGCTTGTCGAATGCCTGTTCACATTCTTCATCCCATCTAACCAGCCAATTCTTCTTGAGAAGTTTAAAGAAAGGGTTCACTGTCTCAGATAGCTGAGAAATAAATCTGGCTATATAGTTTAGTCTACCCATTAAGCTACGAACTTCCTTCACCGAAGAGGAAGATTTTATTTCACAAATGGCCTTTACTTTTGATACGTCAATCTCAATCCCTTTATTACTGACAATGAAGCCAAGTAGTTTGCCAGAGGCTGCCTCGAATACGCATTTTGCCGGATTGAGGCGCAATTTGAACTTGTGAAGCCTGTCGAATAGTTTCGTCAAGATTTCTATGTGATCTTCTCCACGTCGAGTTTTTGCAATCATGTCGTCAACATAGACCTTAATCTCATTATGCATCATGTCATGGAACAACGTGACCATTGCCCGCTGGTAAATTGCTTCAGCATTTTTGAGACGGAAGGGCATCACCTTGTAATGAAATGTCCCCCATGGAGTGGTAAATGCCATTTTCAACTTATCATCCTCATTCATCAAGATCTGATTATAACCTGAGAAACCATCCATGAAGGAAAAATAGTTCGAACCCGGCTGTGCTGTCTACAAGCACATCAATGTGTAGGAGTGGAAATCATCCTTAGAGCTAGCTTTGTTCAGATCTCGGTAGTCAACACACACTCGAACCCGACCGTCTTTCTTCAACACTGAGACTATATTAGCGACCCATTCTGAGTATTGGGTAGTCTTAATAAATCCCACGTCGAGAAGCTTCATGACCTCTTCTTTGATCTTCTTTGCCAGTTCTGGCTTAGCTCTTCGCGGCCTTTATTTCACGGGCTCAACCGAAGGATTAGTCGGTAGATAATGTTCGACGATTGATCGATCGAGACCCGGCATGTCAGTATAAGACCAGGCAAAGATGTCTTGATAATCTTTCAACAATTGGGTCAAGCGTTCGGCCACATCTTCAGGGAGACATGCCCCAATCTTCACCTCTCTAGAATTCTCCATTTCGCCAAGATTGATCACTACAGTTTCTTCAACAGTCAGAGGCTTAGATTTCTCATGGATTTCCAAGTTTCGTCATATCTCTTCATCATTTGGATTAGAATTGTCTGGGTCATCGAATTGACTTGCATCACATATATAAGGATCTATGATTCTCGTCCCTTCGCCTGCCTCGAGATTAGTCCTGAAACATGAAAGAAAGGGATAAAAAAGACAAGATAGGGCTTAACTACATGCAATTTTCGAAAATTGATCATTGCTTTTTTTTTTAAATATTCATTTTTCTTTCGAAAACCTCGAGACGAGAATTCTTGAGAAGCCCAACCCTCAGTTCTTACCATAGATGACAAAATTTTTCAATCGTTGGTTATCGTCATCGGGTTGGTTTGGGGCACTTTAACAAGATTCAAAAATGATAAAAACCTCTATAATTTTATTGATATCGAATCAATGAATTACATCTTATTGGATTGAAAAACTTAAGTGCAACATGAACTAAAATGAAAATCAAGAAAAAGTAATAAAGATTCCCATGCAGGGGAGATACGAAAATTGGAAATAATTACTCTCGAGGGCCAGCGCCCATCCCTTCAAGTGGTTCTTCAATGATTGCACCAATGGAGGTCTCAGCAAATCAATCGGTGAGGTAAGGTATATTATCATTAAGGTCAGAGTCCACCACCCTCGACTCCGGCTTCTTGAAAATACAGGGTATCTGGTCATCCTCAGAATCATCAGACAAACTGATCAAAATCGTTTTACCGTGCTTCTTAGGGGAGTTAGTTAGGGCTTGTGGCGACTTAGGGAAGATAAGCCCAAGATCATCCCCAATCGGGTTCGGCTTCAAATGCTCATATCCCCCTACTACTCCAGTTGAGCGAAAGGTGTGGTTAATGGGAGGTGGTAAGGGACTTTGACCTATTCCTCTTCGGCCTCTGCAACAATCGTAGCTTTGTTCGCGGCTTCCCGGCCCCTGATATCCCAAACCAGCCTTGTGGGATTGTTCATTTATCTCAATCGGGGCATGAATACCTTGGCCTTCCTTTCCAAAACCTTGACCTGGCTCAAAATCATTACCGACCATGACCTTAGCCATCATGATAGTTGCATTAGAGACCTTAGGAATAGGCAACGGCATATCTGAGGAGGTCTGAACAACTTGTACTATCTCAAATGAATGATAGCTATCCTCCTCAACATGATCGGGCTCTATGTATGGGACCGATGTCGCATTGAAGATTCGGTGATCTTCCTCTCCATAAACTGTAACCAACTTTGCCTCAGCCACAAACTTGATCTTCTGATACAAACTGGAGGGCACTGCGCTTGCATTGTGGATCCATGGCCGTCCTAACAAGAAATTGAAAGCAGAAGTGATATCCAGCACTTGAAAAAGAATATCGAACACCGAAGGTCCGATCTGCAGCTCTAAGTTAATCTGGCCTATCACATCCTTCTTTACTCCATCAAAGGCTCGAACAGAAGTCTTGGCTGCTTGCATGGTAGATGGATGAATGCCTAGTCTTTTCAAAGTAGCTAACGGGCATAAATTTGAAAGCTGACACATTATCAACAAGCACCCTAGCCACGTGAGTCTCCTTGTACTTCACTGATATATGAAGCACCTTATTATGACCACGTCCTTCAACTGGGATTTTCTCATCAGAAAATGCTACTTGATCCTTGAGGAGGATCGTCCCGACAAACCCCTCTAGCTTATCTTCTTCAATAGTCTCAGGCACATGAATCTCGCTCAAAACCTTTATCAGAGCACCCCGATGCTTATCTGATGTCTAGAGAAGTTCCAACAACGAGACTTGTGCAGGTAACTTTCTCAGTTGATCAACCACGCTATATTCACTAGTCTTAATTACAGCTAGGAATTCCTTCGCTTCTTTCTCGGCTACTGGCTTGGCCGATTGATTATCAATATAAGTTCGTCCTGACCTTGTTATCAGATCAACATCGTATGACCATGGAACCATCTTGTCACTTTCATAAACGTAGGGTTGAGGTGATGCCAGCACCAATATTTCAGAAGTATCAGGTATAATGATGCTGAGGTCATCATTGGAGGCATCCTCGAGAGGGGGCATGTCAGTTAGCTCAGGATCCAATTTAACTTGTTCATCGGTCAACATTGCGAGTTCTTCATTCCAGTCAATGATGACTTGGGATACAGTAGCCACTACTCCGAATTCATCAGCTGTCTCGATCATTCCTTCTCTTACCAACTCATCCACCTTCTTCTCTATTTCATCGAATGATACCACTTCATCAGTATAAACATAACCAACTCGGACTAAAGCATCGAACATATCCTCGACAGAGACCCTAAAGCCTTGAACCTGCTCGACCTCCGGGCCAAGGACAACATTTACATTGCTCGAATGATTAGGGAGTGGATTGTTTTGCACATTGGGCTTATCGGTTGATTGTAGTGCAAACGCTCCAGTCTCGAGTAGATCCTGTACTTGATGTTTGAGCACTTGGCAATCATCTGTCGAATGTCCTACTTCACCTCTATGGTAATCGCATTTCTTCGACGGATCAAACCTTGCAAAGCTGGCAGCATTAGCCCTTTATGGCTCTGAATTCAGCAAGTTCTTCTTCCTCAGCACCGCCAGTACCGGAGATAACGTCCTAGGAAGTGGAGTAAACTGGCGAGGTTTGCGCTGCTGGCGCGAGTCCTGCTGGCCTTGCCGCCCATAAGAGGTTGCCTGCTGGGTGGTAAATTATAGTTTCGGGGCCTGAGCTGGCGTCTTCTGCACATAAGTCATGTTGATTTTGGGGGCATGCTCTTTATCCTTCTTACTAGTAAACCTTTTGCCTGATGAACCTGACTCATTGTACCATCCTTTCTTGAGCCCGGACTCAATCTCCTCACCCATGGCTATTAGTTGGCTAAAAGATTAGACGGCCGTTACTAGCATTCGTGAACGAACCAGCTGCGGTAGAGTGGACACGAACAATTTCATTAAGTCACGTTTTGAGAGTTCAGGCATGATCTGTCCTGCCATATTCCTCCAGCGAGTGGCATACTCCTTTAGAGTCTCGCCCTTTTTCTACTCAGCTCTCTCTAGGTCTTCCCTTGTAATGGTGACATCGAGATTGAACTTAAAGTGCTTGATGAAAAGATTTGCCACCTCTTCCCACGAGTCCTTCCGGTTGATCTGGTGGTTGGTGTACCACCTCATTGCAGCATCCTTTAAGCTTGCTTGGAAGGTTTGGATCATTAGAAGTCCGTTAGAAACACATCTATTCATGAGCCCATGGTACATCTCGATGTGCTGAATTGGGTTTGAGGTGCCGTCATACTTCTCGAAGGCTGGCATCTTGAATTTGTCGAGCACTTGGACCCGGGCAAAAACAGACAAATCAACAGGTGGAACACTTTGAGTTCCTTCCACTTCACGTAACCTTTGGTCGAGCTTAGCCAGCAACTTGACATTCTCATCATTAGGGCATAAATGAAGAACAGGGGCCGCCAGAGACGTACTAGTATCAGTCAAAATGGCATCATCCAGATGAAAAGTTGGATTAGTATTTACTGTAGGAGTTTTGTCAGGGCGGATGCCTTGACGGGTTGGAGGTGGAATCTCCGATTAAGAGGCAGCATTGATCTGTTGCTGCTTGGCCATGAGATCATTTATCATTTTGGACATGGTAGCCGCGATATGCTCATTCATTGCATTCATATGTTCTCTCAGTTTTTCGTCAATCATGGCTGCAATCTCAACTTGATTGGCCATCCTTCTTTTGGTTACCGATCGAGTATTATGAGGATGAGGGGGATCCGTGGCAAATTACTTGCAAAAAGCAACGGTAGAATAAATATGACAAGTAAGAATAACGAGTCGGTCCATGACATCCTCTAGACCCTCAAGATGAAATTTCTTTCGAACGGCCGATTCGTCCAGTAAATCCCGAAATTCCAAATTGTTTTATTCAATAAAAACCTGGACTGATTCCAAAATTTACAAATTATAGCTCTACGTTTTTCATTGAATTGCTCAAAATGGAAAATGCCTTAAAGGAATTTCTAGAAAGATCGCCCAGAAATGGCAACATCTATTACAAGAAAACGTCAATAGTAAGCTAACATTTCCTCCTAAAAAAAGAAAAGAAAAACTCCCTAAATCCAACATGAAATCAAATGGTCTTCCTTTTTTTAGAGGCCACGTGATCTATAGACGAATGGGCCTTCAAGGCACACCGTAATTGTGCATTCTCTTCAGCCAAAGCATTTGCCTTTTCCTGGGCATTCATCGCTTTTTCTTCACTGATTTTGATTTGGGTCTGACGGGTATGCCGCACTATCACAACCGGGATCTTCGGGAGTGTCTCAGCAGGGATGGTATGATAATAAATATACCGGGTCGTGGCAAAGTGACTCTTCATCTTTCCGGTGGGCTCATTCGCGGGCCAAATCAGCTTCTAAGTGGAACAATTCTGCCAAGCCTCAAAATGACGCCTAAACTCGACTCTGTAGGACTCGCCTTTCTCGAACTGGACTTGAAATTCATTGGGCCTGAGTGGAGGTGGGACATCCTGCAGAACTCGGAATTGACGTGTAACCCGAAGAGGCTGATAGCTGGTTGTCCCAAAAATGCCAATCAAAGGTACGGGCTTCTAATCGCCACTGTATAGTCGAGCCTCAACCTCCCGAAACCACACAGCTTGCCAAAGGAAAATCTTAGAGCTTGGATTCTTGAATAAATGGACCCATTGTGTATAGTGCAAACTCTTAGTTTGATCTTGTATTTGTTTGAACCTTAAAATAGGGTTATCAGTCATGCCCATTTCAAACAAAGTCATATTTTCCTCAAATTGAGAAAGGTGTGAGAAAAGCCAGATTTATAAAAGCTCAATCGGGGCTCGAAAAGTTCTATCTTTTCCTTTCTTAAATCGTGTCAAAGATATGAAAGTCTCTGCCAGAATTGTGTTTATAAAACTAACTCCACCACATATTAGTTTTACCGTCCAAGCCATGACAGGATCAATAGCATTTTGACGGAATGGAAAAATGATGAGTCCAAAAAAGGCTAAGATAAAAATCTTAGATCTCATGAGGACGGAGTTATTTTCGAAACATTCAATAAGAAAAAATAATGAGCATGCTTGACAATTACCCTTTAGCACTTTTTCAGCTTCCTTTTTAGGCAAATTCAAAAATTCAGCAAGCGCTACCACAGGATCTACCTTAATGGGTGG
The DNA here is from genome assembly GCA_031216235.1 of Syzygium jambos. Taxonomy (NCBI): domain Eukaryota; kingdom Viridiplantae; phylum Streptophyta; class Magnoliopsida; order Myrtales; family Myrtaceae; genus Syzygium; species Syzygium jambos. The sequence goes on along the minus strand of CM062225.1, from coordinate 3,818,903 downwards.
TTCAACTATATCCTACTCAATCAATTTCTCAATGGCAATACTGTATTCTTCCAGAGTCGGTGTGAGCTCAAACTTACCTTACAACACAAATGTGGTTGTCTCGGGGCACCAAAAATAAGCGAGTGCCTGCATGATCCCGCTCTGAACATCTATGTCTAGGATTGGCAGCATGAATCCAATGCGCTTGAGAACGTACTGCTGACCATCTGGCTTCAACTGGCTCCATAACTTCTTGAGCTCCAGCTTCGGAGTAGGCACAAAACGGATATCAAGGCGACCCATTCTTATATAGACCACGTGCCAAAAGACTCAACCTAAATCATGGACCGACTCAAAATAAGATGAAGAAAACCAAAGATAAAGCTCGAGAAATTACCGTCTTTGGGGAGAAAATGTCAATCACAGAGACATGCACATGAATTGTGAGTTTAAATTTTAATCTATCTATTCTAATGGCTTTTGCAAAGTGAAATGATGAGCGGGATGACGCGTCGCATCCTCGCATACAATCATCATGACTAGTTGCAGCCTTGCATACAATAGTCATGACTAGTCGGGTCCAATCACTTTGGCTCGGTTCGGTCGACAAGGGCAATCTCCATGCATTGTAGCCTCACGTGCATGAGGACAACCCTTAAGCCATTTTTTGGAAAAAATTTCGGGATTCAAATGGGATAACTTTTAGCGAAGCCTTATTGCCAAGGTTAAAGAACCACCTAAATACTATCTTAAAACTATGGGTGTGACCCAGGTCCGATCACAGGTTGTGTGTGGTGTAGTGCAAATACTATAAATCATGCACAACAATTATATGCAACCACCACTTCAATAGTACGAAAATTAAACCAAATTCCACTCCACCAAACCTACAAAACAAACGGTTAGTCAATCATTATTTCCCTTATAACTCCCATTCTGCAAAAACATTTAACACCTAAGAATGAGAATTCAATTAAATTTTGCCAAATTGAGTGATTTTTATCTGAAATTTTTTTTTGGCCTAAGTCCTCTTTAAATTTTCAAAAAAAATTCAAGTTGTCCCCAGCGGAGTCACCAAGCTATCGCGACCTAAAAAATCAAGTTTTCCAATCTTAGACTAATGGATTACTAGATCAATTAAATTAACTAACCTAGCTCGAGTTCTCCCAAACTCTACCAATTCGCAACTTAGGTCTAATTATGAATATGCAAATATTTTCAATGGGAGCCGCCACTAATCATTTAGGGTAGGTTGATTAGAAACCTAAATAAAATAGCGGGAGTACTATTTTATTTCTGCGAATCAGAAATTATAAATTCGGGGACTTGGTTACGCTAGATTCCCTAACGCCCTTTCGGTACCAATTTCAGGAAAAATACTCAATTTGACAATTTTGATAAATTTTGACTTAGAGATCAAAGGTGCAGAAATTTTATCTTTTTTTTTTTACTTATTTTATTGAAAGCTAACCTATATGTAATGACGTGCAAAAATTGACATGCGATTAATGCAACCTAACATGCAAACTATAAGTCATGCGACGACGTGACCTGTTTCTAATGAAGGGCATATTATTTTTTTTATACTTTTTTAATGAAATTCGGAATTAAAAATGCCAATTATCTAAACATGCAATTTTAAACTAAAGAAATTAACCTATTTTAGAGTAATTTTTTTGGCATTTTTTATTGAAATTCGAAATTAAAATCAACTAAAAAAAATATAACCGCTAAATCTTTCGAATTAAATTTCGATCTGAAACCTGACAGATCGATCCTAAAATTCGAAATACCCGCTATGGAAATAATTCTATCTAAAGCCTGATGGATAGATTTATTTCCATGTACGCGGTTGCGGATTAGGAAATTTTCTTAATCGATCACATCTTGAAAAAATTTTGATATCTCAAGTATTTTGGATATATTCAAAGGATTTTGAAAATTCTAAATTCTGTTCAAATTTGATAAGTAACAGATATCCAAGATTTAAAAAAAAGGAAATAAATCCTAATTGAAATAATGCCTATTGTTCAAATATGCAAAGTTAGATATCAATAAGTACGAATTAAGCAATAAAATATTCAAATCAAATCGGGATAAGATAATTACCTAATTTGCAGATTTCTTTCCTAATTTGAATTTGTAGCAGATCGGGATTGCGTATCGGGATGGTGATCGGTGGTGCGTCGGGAGTGGCGGTGCGTCTCACGTCTAGCCGCGGGCTTGCTGGTGTTTTGTTGATAGCTGTAGGTTGCTTGCTGGATTATACTGGTGAGCGTTGCTGGGAACGTCTCTATGGCCGGAAACGCGAGTGAAGATTCGCTTGAGGTGCGGCGGGGACGCTGGACTAAAGCGGACAAGGCACTACAGAGGCTTGCGGAAGCTGTCGGGTTCATCGCCAAACAGGAAATAGTAGCCAATGATCGCGAACGTCGGGTGTCCTTGACGCTAAAAGGACCACCGAGATAGTTGGTTTCGTTGCGAAAACTGTCAACGCTGTAAAAGACTCACCGGTGCATAACAGCAGGTTGGCAACGCAAGAGCGCGGCACGAAGGTAATGTGCACGTTAGGAGGCAGGGGCTGCCAGAAGAACAATAAAGATCTATGGTGGAAGGGGACAACGAGAACTTTTCTCTCTTCCTCTCCAACCAAATATTATCCCCTCTCCACTCCCTATCTTCTCTCTTTTACTTTTCTTTTTATCTTTCTCTTGCTTTCTGACTCTCTCTATGCTCTCACGTAGGAAAAAGCCACCATGATGATGATGAAGACCTCCCCCTTTTCTTTTTTGATGCCTTTTTTTTCTTTTCGTGACTGTGTGTGTATCCCCCGATTATGAGACATAAACATATATTTATAGTGTAAATCTAAGTCAATTAGTCAGGCTTTCTAGTCCTAATGGGCTTAGGTTTAGGCTTTAATTTAATTTTAAGTGGGCTGAATTAATTTGGGCTTTTCTTTAATTAAGTATAATGGATTAATTTAAGCTCAAATTAAGACAACCAAGCCCTTTTGCGTGTGAATTTCGGCCCATGCTTTCTGAGTGAGCCGAGTCTCGTTCAATGCCCGAGCTCGATTTATATGATGAATTTTAAGCTCGCTTACCACCGCCGATCCGATGCGAAATGCAATTAATCTATATGAACCTAAACTTTATGCTATGCGATTCGTAATATTTTTATTCAGGGGTTAAAATTTAATCCCTAATTTTCTATGCAATTAACCACTAAATGATGCGCCGAAATTTAAGTATCAACAAGTATTGGGATGGGATCAAGTGAAAAGAAAATGAATAAGGATCAAGGAATTCGAACCAAAAATGAAATTATCCAAGCTTTTATTTGGCATATACTCATATACTAGCATTCTCTCTTCTCCCTCCATGCAATAGCCAAGAAGTCCGGCAAGGTTCCTGTGCTGAAGTCTGGCGATTAGGAGTGCTTCATTCATGAACTCTTCGAGACCTTGTCCTGAACTTTTGGACAGCCTTTTCACTGCTATTTCTTGGCCCGTGGAGAGAATGCCCCGCATTTTTCCTTTAGTTTCATAAGCTTATCCTGTGCTATAAGCTTGCAACTCCATAGACCATTTACCTTATAGGCTGTACCAAAGCCACCCGCTCCAATCGTGTTGGCCTGAGAGAAATGTCCAGTCGCAACGCTTATGGCAGGAAAATCAAATGATGGTAAGTCAATGTCTTCCTTTCCACTTTGCAAGCCTAGAATGATGAACATTGTCAATTAAATTGATAATAGTTGGTCAGAATCTAAAAACGTACAATGCAAATCTACACTTTATGAAGGGGACTGGATAAGAACAAGCCTACCTCCTCCTTCCATTCTGCTTTTCCACATTATGCCCAATGCTATACCTACTACAAACAATCCGGAAATTGCAGAAGCCACTGTGAGAGTCACCAGTCTTTTCTTATTGAGGGGGCTGTGGATTGAATCTAGAATAGCCAGGAAAAAGTGCGTCAACTAATTTTGGAATATATTTTGTTCATAAGCTGATGAAGGTAAGAAAAAATGCAGTAAAAGATTACAAAATGAGTAATAAATAGTCGGGTACCAGATCAGGATTGACCTAGCACTTACTATGTACATGATGCAAAATAAGGGAAAAAAGAACAAAAGCATGATCATGGCAATGTCAAAAGCAGTTGCTAACTGAATCAGCATGTTTATATCTACCTAACTGAGATGCAGGTAGTCTTATGTAGAGATTTTGCTCGTAGTTGACTTGTTGAGATTCTCTTATATCAATAAGATCCCCAAACCACATTAAACAGCCACTACCTCCTCCTCTAACATCTGAATTAGCATAAGCCCTGCAAGAACAGTTCTTTAGGCACTCAACCTTGCACTCCTCAAGGCTCATAGTCTTGTTTAACCGGAAGTCTCTCAGGTCGGGCAACTTCAGCTGCGAAAGTTTCAGAAACCCCTCCTGGCGAGAGCAATTCAATTGAACTTTCATTATACACCCACTGGTTGAGTTAAGCATCTGCCACTCTTCTAGGGTCTTGGGCATGAAACCCTGCAAGCACTGGCATCTTGGATCTTTGTCAATTGTGCAGACACCATTAGCACCACGCTGCCCATAAATGTCGCATGGTTTACAGGGCATTGAGACCATAACGTTCCATGTAGAGCTCTCTTTCTTCCTTAGAATACATTGCACAAGACCAGACTGGTTCAATCTGACTATGGTGATGACATCATCGCTTATAGATTCAAACTCAAAATACACATCTGTTCCATTGTAAACAAACATGGGCTTAAATAGGGTAATTTCAGACTGCAGAGTACCTGGGAAATGGACTCCATTCCATGGACCAGCTCGATATTTGTTTGTGAAACCTTTGTAGAGCACTTCCAATTGGGGCAACCCATTAACATTTATTCCATAGGTATAGTCTCCAGAAGAAGGATCATCCATGCTTTTCCAAGAAGTCAGATGCCATTGGAAACTGGTTTTGAGGCTCCATCCCATTCGCATACCAGCTAAAAGGGTGTCAGTTGGATAGTCAAAGCTCTGCTATGAGTATTCACCCGAATATGAACTGGCATTCCCTGAAACAACAAGGTTACCAGAATCTGACAGCTGTGCAACTGGGTTTCTTAAAGCCCTGGATGAATTCGAAGACCAGATGACACTTTTTGATCGGTTGAGAACAACTAGATTCCTCTCATCGCTAAATGTGAGAACACCATTTAAATCAGTGAGTGGGTTGTTCTCGTTGGCAACCCAAACTACTGTTTCAGGACTAAATTTGTACCATATCCCCAAGTACATATTCTTGGATATTTCTGGAGAGAAGAAGCCAAGCTCAAAGCTTTGGCCTGAAGATACCAATGTCTCACCATCTTTAATAGACTGACCTGAACTTAAGGAATCAGATGCGATCGACAATTTCAGCACTGGCATAAAGATTACAAAAAGAGAGTGAAAAAGAGGGGAAAATGAAAGCTTTCCAATTTCCATAAAGCCATCCGCCATTTTTCCTTTGATCCTCCTCACCAGTGCCAGTTTTAACAATCAAAAGATGCTTATCGTGAATATCTAGCTGAATTCCACCTTACAGAATGTTCTGCAAACCGGCAGCTCCCAGTGGGATATGTACACTTGGTCGAGAAAGGTTGATCAGAAGACACACAATGGCTATTCACGCAATGAAAGAAAGTCATATCTCTATCACCACGACTGAGACAGGGCGATGACTAACCAGTCTTCCCCAAGCAGGACTATTGATGGTGTTGAACTAGCCCATATTTGCAGTTCAACATCTTCTAGAAGGAATATTTAGGCTCTGTTTGGGAGATGAAGGAAAATGGAAGTGATGAAATTTTGGGTAGAAAATGGAGAAGAATTTAAAATTTTTGTGAGAGAGGATGTAGGGAACTTTGAATTTTCATGTTCTTTCCACTCACATTTTCTTCACCCCAACACTCCCAACCACAACACTAACGCTTGAAGACCAAAATGGTGAACCTGCCAGCTCCTACAGACACAAGCGCGAGATGCAAGAAAAGAGGAAGAAGTCTTTAATTTCCCTTGAACAAATTTGGCTAGCACATGTTCTTCAAGGAGCAGAAGTTTGAGCAGGAAGAGCCACTTTTGAAATAGTAGTTTCTAAGCCATAAATAAGATCATTTGGTGAGCCATTGAGAGTGAGCCTTAGATAGCCAAGGTGCTTTGGAATAAGAGAGAAGGAGAAAGAGTTGGCTCGTTGACAAATGAGAGAGAAGGTGAGAATAAAGAGTTGAGAATGCTTGTTTGCATTACGTAGTTTGCTCCAAGTGTTGTGTGTGGTGAAAGTGAACAAACTTTGATAGCTGCATAAGGTCTTGCACTATCCACAAATTTTGTGTGTAACATGAATTAGTGTGAAATACAAAAACCAATGCTGTTTGACATCAATTATCATTTCTTGTTCCACTTAGCATATGTGCTGTGTACAGTAATGTAACAGTTATCTCTATTGGAAAGATCAACGCCAATGTTGACTCTTAGTCAGACATGCTGTAGTGGATTGAAAAACCATCATGTTTGCAAGTCTATGGATGACTAATAAGTAGAAGATATGACTAGTAAATAAAACCATCATATGACTAAACCACTACGATCTGCTGATCTGGACTCTTCAGCGCATCGGTCTTTCGAAGATAGGAATGGTTCACCCACATTTCAATGGCGTTAACAACTACTCTGCAAAGGTGGCACTGTACAACTGAGGATGCCGAGGTGCGAATGCATATGCTAATTGTCTTACTGTCATAGAAGTCAGAGAGATACAGGTATCATAGATATTAGATGAAGGTGTCAGCTTCATTAGACCTGCAGTTATCGCTAGAAAGTCCCCACTAATGTTTGAATCACAAAATAACCAAGTTGCCTATGCATGCGTGGGCATCGAAACTTCCAATTTAATATGAATGCCATCAGATTGCCTCCTGTCTTCAAATAATGTCACAGAAGAAAGGTTCCGGAAGGTATTTTGTTCATTATTCCTCAGGTGACATGTCAACATCAAAATTTCGTGTCTACTGCGAAACTGGAACACAAAAGGCTCATGCTACCCCTTAAAATACTAGTAAATATTCCCCCACATCGCTAAATGCAAGAACTCCATCCGCATCGGTGAGGGGATTGTCTCTGTTGGCAACCCAACCAACTGTTTGAGGACTAAATTTGTACAATATCCCCAAGTGCCTGTCCTTGGAGTTGCCAGGAGAGAAGAAGCCAAGCTCGATGCCTGGGCCTGAAGAGATCAATATCTCTCCATCTTCCATACACTGGCCTGAACTCAATGTACGACAACCCCAGCAATGACACAAAGATGGCAGCAACAATAACAGAGTCAAAATGGAAACTTTTCCATAGCCATGAAGCCTTCCATCAATTTTTCCCGTGATCGCCCCCATAAATTCCCCTTTTTTAGCTCAGTTAGCTACTTTAAGCATGGAGTCCTTACTACTCATCCCAAACATAGAAGAGCGAGATTCTGGAGCCTTCAGGCTGCGGCCGAGGGGATGAACGGCCAATTCACGGTGGAGTCAAATCAAGGGTCATCGAAGATGACGACCTCCGAAGTGAAAGAAGCAATTTCTCTCTCAAAAATGACTTCTTGTTTTTTCAAGGATGGGACGTATACAGAGAAAAATGGGCTGCGGAAGTTCAGTCTCCGATGCAGTTTCGAAGTTCATTTTCCAGGAGACAGTTGGTCTCTCTGTCTCTGTCGTGCAAGAAAGTTAAATCCCCGTACTCGCCTCTCCGCTTTTTTCTCGAGAAAGCTTGTTTTATTGCGCGACATGTTGTAAATTCACAGCAACAATATCCCGTTCAAAATTTTCTCGGGAAAAAAAAGGGGACAACGACATGAATAGTCATAAACTTTGACTTAATGTGTAATGTGATCTTTAAATTTTTAATTTATTCAATATGATTTCTGAACTTTATGAAAATATTCAATGTAATCCAAGTTCAGGGATTATATTGAATAAATTAAAAATTCAAGAATCACATTGCACATTTAGCCAAAATTCAATGATTATTTGTGTTATTTTTCGAAATAAAAGTGATGATCCAGAAATGAGTATGATGACATCATAACGTGGACGATGATCGTGTTATGTTCTATTGGAATGAAAAGCAAAAAACGCATTTCATGATCTGATTGCCATGTCATTGATTATTTTAGGGTTAATATCATAAAAAACTACAAATTAATATAAATGTACCACATCTTCATAAAAAAATCTCAAACTGGTACAATATGCTGCATTTTTCCCAAATTAATTTTCATGTCATAAAAAAAATACCAAATTAGAGTAAATGTGGCGCGGATGGACCGGTTTGAGATTTTCTGTGATACGAAAATTAGTTTGGGGGTAGATGTTGCACGAGCATACCATGTGGCAGGAGTGTACGTGTTTGAGATTTTTAATGACATAGAAATTTATTTTGGGTGAATACGACACGAGTGTATCCATTTAGGGCTTTTGACGGTATTAGCCCTAATTTTTATCACATTTATCTATAAAATTGATATAATACCCGTGCGATATATGCATTGATTGAATAGTTAAAAATAATAGAACCATCTCATTCACATTCGCAAAATATAAAAGAGAAATAGTTAAAATTTTCTCAAAAATGGAAACAACATAGCTTCACACGGATGGTTATTTTGAAGTCACCTCTTTGTGCAGGGGGGGATAGCATCAACAGGGCAATGCATTCAAACCTAATGGGCGAACGGGAAACTATACTGGCCTCTTGCGCAACCTGCAATCAATCGGATAGCAGTTGACAATGATCAGTTAATGGTCAAACATTCGAACAACCTCTTTGTTAATATTGCTAGACATTAAGAAGTCAACGGTCGATATATATACCGCACTAGAGCTGTCAACTTCTCTTCTCTACTTCGACTCTTGTCCTGCTGTCATATATCTAACACTTTCCTTCTAGCAAGGAATAAAGCACGTATCTAGGACAGCGTTGTACACAAGTTGGGTCAGTTTTGCCTTATTTGATTTTGCTCTCCGAACTGCTCAAGTTGTTAAGAAACAGTAGGTAAAGAAGAAAGTTTGGAAACAGTAAAGTCTCAAGGAGACCGTATTGTGCTCTGTACTCTTTGTTCGTATTGAGAATGTATATTATGCAGTGGCGAGACCATATGTTATCGTGACGGAATAGGATTGAGTCGAGCATGCGTCTCTAAATTTACAGTTGAAAGACATGATTTACGATGTCAACGAAGTAAACGAACATGATTGCTCAGATGATGCAAGTAACTCCACCATATGTGAGAACATATCAATATCCACGAACATGTCCATCTACACTGCCTACAAACAAGTGAAATGACAGTTTATTCATCCTAAAACCTATCTGGTGCAGGTTGCCCTTGTGTGTCAAATTTTCACTTTTTTTTGCAGCCTGCGCTTTATGTTCAATGAATTTAGAACCCGAGAAACAACAGATGATGTTTAAGTCGTCGGATCTTTCACTGGCAAAAATTGGTTTGTGATAGTGATAGAGACCATCCTCTGTGACTTTCGTCAATCTAAATTCTGCAAAAACCATCCACTGCAGCATGTCTATCAGCCCTCTGGCATTGTAATCGTCACAAGATTACGCGTCTCAGGTCTTTCCCTCAACGGAAATACACCTGAGTTTCCTGTACTTTTCTCTTCATCAAGAAACTGGGCTCTTTAGACCGTGGCAAGATTGCTCCTTCATTTGCTAACACGGAAACAACACCAGGCATTGTCGGCCTATCTTCAGGAATCTCTTTTGGACACACAACAACCCAACCTGAATGCATCTCTCTGCTCATGATTTCATGGAATCATCGCATAAAGATTCGTCAATGAGCTACAATGCACTGCCTTCAGTCCATTGCAACCATGCCTAAAAGCAATAAAATACTCATCATTGATGCATCTGCACGTCAAGTAAACCAGAAAACTCAATTGTTTCACTTTTGTTCTCTTCCAATATTAACCCTAGAGCACAATTCAAATATTACAACAGTTGAGTACTAAAAGACCAGGAACAAAGCAAAATTTTGCTAGATATAGATCATTAGCACATATGTGCAACAAAGACTATGCATTTTATTTTTGAACGGGGTTAGATTGCTCTCAGCTTTGATGTGTTCTTTATTTTGTTCTCTTGCTGTATTCAGTTTCTCCAGAGCACGCAGAACATTTCTTTGCATTACTGAATTGAAGGTTCATGTGTTTTAAATATTTATTATAACTATGTATGTTATTTTCAATCGTGTTCGTTGTTCACTCTAGATGATTTCAGTTTGTCAATCCCATCTTCATTCGAATGCTTTTAAAAATTGCAAATTGCTATTACATGATTTTCAATTCAAAATTCCAATCACAGGTACCTCCTTCTCACGCAATCCCAATTGTACCTACTTTATACGGGGGATTTTTGTCTTTTTGGCCATAAAGCCAAAACTGTCTACCCTAACCTTCCCTACTAGAAGGAATCACGTAGATTAATTAGGCTCCCTCTTACTTTTAAACCAAGTCCTAATATTTCATGTTTGCCCATGGATAAAAAGATGTCATACTAATCGGTGAATCAATTTTCAATGAATCGGTTTCATGGCTCAGAATACAATTAAATGGGCTCCAATCGGTCCACTGAACTGGATGTAGTAGAGTCCTCACAAATCGATACCCTTTAACCCCAATGCTTGGTTTGAATGGCATAAATCCCATGTTCAAATCGCAGCATTGCTTACTCAAAATAAATTTGGAGGCCATGTCAAGCTGAAAAGTTTGGCTACCCATGTTTTTATTTTCTTGGGGGTGGTGGGCAAGGCTAGCTCACTAAATCCACTATATGTGAGCTAACAACAGATTTATATTGTCACGCCCCGAACCCTACGAAGCGCGAGCATCCCACCTCCGGTCGATTATAGTGCGACGTCCCAGGAAGTGTCGCCGACCCAACACCCAAACAGAGTTAAGGCACATGCGGAAACCACGTATATAAATATATAAATATATAAATAAATATATATATATATATACCCGGACAATAAAATACATGAGGCCAAAGATAGCATAATCAACCAAACAAGAATATACATTATCATTACTAACATAGAAACCTTTTTACAGTATACTCTTTACACAAACCGAAAAGACACAAGCAGAAAACGGTTAGCAGCCACGAGATCAAAATGGGAGAGTGGCTAGGGAAACTAAACTGGCTAAGACGGGTTTCAATCAAAAAGGTACAACCCGCTCTGTCCTGACTAAGGTCAACCTAGGGAGCTCAGTCTGGGTCGGACTGATGACCTCTCGGAAGAGCTCTCTTGGGACTCGGACTCCTCGGATTCCATGTCCTCTACTGCAGCCCTCTCATCTTCTGAATCTAGCTCCAATTCCGGATCAAGATACCAGCCTAACTCATCGTCTGGTCCTATCTCAACATCCAATCCTACCTCCGCAACTTCTCCGTCTGCCTCATTATCCAAGTCCATTGCCTCCGGATCAATCTCTTCGTCATCCACCTGACCTAGGTCCTCGGCTATCATCTGCTGCTCTTCCTCTTCCTCTTCCTCTTCCATAGTTGCTGGTCCATCTATGGTCTCGCCCTGACTGCTCTAATCAGGCGGAGTTGGAGGATCAGAAATCTCACCACTTGCCATTTGCGGGATCATGACATCATTCACATCTACTGGGACATCAAATGTTCTAAGCAGGGGTCCGATTACTCCGTCAGCTCCTCTGTAACACCACGCCACGTACTCTTGGGTATGGTAATAGTCCTCTCCCACGTTCACAAACAAAATAGAGTAGTATCTCACATATGCTGCTCCATCTCCACAAGGATGTACACTTGATGACCGCTGAATATGATGTGGTATTCCAAAAAGAGGTGGTGCCCTCGGCATCCTACGGCAGGGGGTCTGAAAATGTGGGTTATTACAACCTTGAGACGAATCTCGGCGAGTATAACCCCATAAACCTAGGCTAGGCTAACATGCAATCTCCTGACTGACAGCACAAAACAACATTGCAAACCAACTCATAAACAAACCTCGACCTAAGCCCTCTGGCCCAGATCACTTACCTGGCTGACCCTACAGGTTATTCACAATAATAATATAATCAAATCACATACCCACGCACTCGGTTCACGCGTACGTCAAACGCATGCTCATACTCAATAATGGTAATATCGCGTGCCATTCACCGAGTCTCGCACACCCGCATACTAACTCAGGCATTCCAATGCATGCAATGTCCTTGTCATGCCATGTTTCACACTAACTCATACTGTACATGGGCTCATTGCTCAATTATTAATATTATTCTAGAGTTTGACCCGCGTAAAACGCATCAGGTCTGACCCGTGCCACTGCACCGGTCCACTTAATCACAACACTCCATGGCCAGCGTAAAGACGCCGCCGGCCCAGTGTCTCTAGCCCGCGTCAAAACGCATCAGGCGCAACACCGATCTCCTTACGAACCAGAGCCCGCGTAAAACGCATCAGGATGGTCGTCTTCCAGACGTATCGGACATCGTCCCGCGTAAAACGCATCAGGACGGAACACCCCGCGTAACACACATCAGGGCAAATTGTGATCACACGAACATACAGTCAATTATTATTTGAACCCCGCGTAACACGCATCAGGGTATTTAGGTGATCACATGCTCATGGCAGGCACACACTCTCGCACAATTCACCACACGCTGCATTCTTGTTATTTATAACGCGTGTCGTGCCATGCAATGCAATTCAATGCAACATGAGCATCCACATAACATAGGCATGGGCACATAGTTCACTCAAAATCAATTCACAGTGCCTAATTTATAAATAGCATGTTCTCTTAGCCAATTAGTACCGTGCGGCCTCATTTCCAATACACAATTCCATATTAAATTCAAGTCATCAATTGACTAATCACACTTCGCACGATTCAGCCACACGAGCACGCAGCATGGCATTTTACAATTAAGCACAATCATCACCAATCAGTCAACAGCCAATCACTCTAGCTCATCCTGGTCATTCCGCTAACAATTCGGACTGTCCGATAATACCCGGTACGTTCCTCAAAATGCGGACAGCCACTATTTCCTCAATCCGGGCCCAATAATTATCTCTAATAATCCCACTAAATTCCTCAAATTTTATTTCCACCAACCATTCCTCAATCCAATCCAAAACATACACTGATGCTACCTAAACCAGTCCAAAATATACCGATAATACCTAAGTCAGTCAAGAAAAATGCACTATCAGTCCTAATCCGGGTTTAGGAGGTATACTCACTTAATCCGACTTCCCGGGGATGAGGAACGGCGGCCGATAACCGGTGAACGGCAGAACCGGCGGTGGCGTTCCCGGCGGACGACGTACGGACGGTGGCCGGTTGCGTACGAACACGACGTACAGACTGTACGGACCTGTACAGACTGGCGGGAAAACGGTGGCCGGCGAAGCGGCGGTGGCCAGGGCGGCAGTCGTGCGGCGGCGTATGGACACTGTACGGATTGTACGAAACCGTACGGACGTGGAGAGGGGGAGAGAGAGAAGATGGATGGGATGAGGGTGGTGAGGTGAGGTCGGTCGCAACAGCAGCTTGACGGCACGGCAGCGCATGCGGCGACGATGATCTCCGGTGGACGGCGAGGAAAACCGGCGAAGGAGGAGGAAAACGTGGAGGAGGGGGTTGCTGGTGGTGGTTCTGGCCAGATGAGGGTGAGGAGAGAGAGAACATGGTCAAATCTGGTCAATTATAGGGGCTAAGGGCGGACACGTGTCGCCGATCCGACGGTTTTGATCAAAATGCCCCTAATTCGACGGTTCTAAAGAGATAGGATCAAATAATTGAGGGGTAAAAGGGTCAACAGCCCCAATAATTCAGCTGAAGACCTTTAATAATTATCCCAAAATTTTCCAAAAATTCGGACCCGAAAATAGCCCAGGGGCAAAACTGTCATTTTTCCGGTCCTAGGTCGAAATTCCAATTTTCGCACGTACGGGTTCCATATGTGTGTGGCCAACATAATATGGCGTTGGATTCGTGAAATTCACTTTTTAAGCCCTCGAAAATCGACTGCAAAATTTCGGGAATAAAATATTATTATTTTTCACTTCAGAGCCAAAATTTCAATTTTTAACTGAAACCACTCTAAATGTGCGTGACCACCCCAAAATGACATCGGTTTCGAAAAATAACCTTGTACGACCTTGAAATCGGACATCGGGGTCCCTAGGGGCAAAATCGTAATTTTTCTCAATTTTTATAGAAATTTCAATTTTTAGCTAGATTAGCCCCAAATGTGCGTGGCCACAACAAAACGACGTTGGTCTCGCAAAATAATCGTAAACGTCCACAAAATTTCGACGTCAAAGTTCGGGTCCAATTTCGCAATTAAATTTGCTCATTTTAAAATTCTAGGGTCTTTCACTAACGGGCGGTTGTTTAGGTGTTACGCGTATCGACCTAGGGTTGTCCGAATCGAAATGACCTCGATTTTTGAAAGAGCGCGAGGAATTATCATTAGTACTGGAGGTCTCGGTCATTTAGGTTAGTTCGGGAATCGTTTGCCATGTGTACTCTCGGTCAGGCGGAATCACCCGCGATCCGATCGTACGTCATTGGTCGAATCGAATCCGTCACCTTCCTAAGATCGGCCTACATTGGTCCAAAATATTCCCTCGGCGTTCCTCGAAGTCCGTGCCCAACTCGCGATCAGGTCCCCGATCCATGTACATATTCCTATTTAGCCTTTCCCAATAGGTTAGTATCCCGTAATTGATCAGGTTCGGACGAGACTTTCTAAAATTAAATGAGAAATAAATTTACACTTTATTGATCCGAAAATGGATCGAAATTCAGGATGTTACGTATATTCACAAATGTCCCATCTACAAATCTACTATCACAAAAAAGTGAAAGTTGCATGTATATTCATCCTAAAACCAGCCTGCTGCAGGTTGCCCTTATACGTCACATTTTCACACTTTTCGGAATATACATGCTTTCAGAAACTTGGGCAATTACTGTCTTCCTGATCTTTTCTCCTGAATTAGAGGACCTGAAAAGCTACAGTTGATGTTTAAATCGTCGGGTCTTTCATCAACAAAAGTGCTTTCTGATAGTTAAACAGGTCATCCTCTATATTCTTAGTCCTTCGTACCCGAGAAAGCCGATCTAAATTCTGCAAATTCAGAGACATCCTCGTTGGCATCATGTCTATCGACCTTCTGGCAATGTGATCGTAACAAGATTACAGGTGTCAGATTTTTCCCTTACTAATGATGCATCTGAGTTTCCTGAACTTCTCTCCGCAAAGAAACCGGGCTCTTTTGGCCTCGGCAAGGTTGCCCCTTCATTTGCTAACGTAAAAACAACAGCGGACAATGTTGGCCTGTCTCTAGGGAACTTTTGGACACATAACAAGCCCACCTGAATGCATCTCTTTGCTTGAGATTCGATGAAAGAGTTCCATAAAGAATCGTCATTTAGCTCCAAGGCCCTTCCTTCACTCCATAGCAACCATGCCTAAAAGCAATAATTTACTCATGATTTTCTGATCTGCACGTCAATTAAACATTTGAAACAAAACATATCCACCAGAACATCCAGAAAATGAGATTTTCGATAAAACATAATAGCAGATCTTGTTTAGCAAATAAAAAAAGAACAAGAAAACAGCACTATTCATACTCTACAACTTACGCGCCCAAAAAGGTTGTGATGATGGTCAAGATGCCAGAATCCTCTATTCCTTTTCCGCTTGCTATCTCTAACAAGAGCACACCAAAGCCAAAAACATCAGATTTCATGGAGAATTTTCCATCAAAAGCGTACTCTGGGGACATATAGCCACTACATGAGGAAAAGCATGCTTCAGTTCCTCCAACTACTAATCGATGATATCAGAAACTTACTATGTACCAACTCCTCTTCTCGTCCTTGCCTCGGTGTCATCTCCTTGAAAGATCCTTGCCAGGCCAAAATCTGAAATTTTTGGATTCATGTCTGCATCTAACAAGATATTGCTTGTTTTAAGGTCTCTGTGGATAGCTTGTAATTTTGAATCCTGGTGGAGATAGAAGAGTCCTCGGGCGATTCCTAAAACAATGTCAAGTCGTCTTTTCCATGCCAAAGAGGAGCTTCTCTCATGATCTGCACACACTCAAGTCCATGGAAAAGTAGTTAATTGCATTTAAGCTGTAGTTTCTGGTGGAGGAATCGATGAACAAAACAGAAGTACGAGGAGTTGAGTGAAAAGGTTCTGAGAAGCATCAAGTGGTTCTGACCAAAAATGAAATAATCCAAGCTCTTGTTTGCCAAATATTCATAAATTAGCATCCTTTCTTCTCCCTCAATGCAGCATCTGAGAAGTCCGACAAGATTCCGATGCTGAAGTCTAGCAATTAGAAGGACTTCATTCATAAATCATCAGGACCTTGTCCTGAATACTTCGACAACCTTTTAAGTGGGACTTCTCATCCTGTAGAAAGATTTCCCTACATGTATTTTATTAATTGTTAGTCTATATAGATGTTTAAGTTTACTGATTATAGCTCATCACCTTGTAGACTGAACCAAAGCCGCCAGCTCCTAAATTGTTTGTTTGAGAGAAATAGTCAGTAGCAACAGCAATGGTAGTGAAATCAAACAATCGCAAGTCAATCTCATCCTTCCCACTCCACAAGCCTCAAAGGAGCGTAGATTAGTCAAGGGGATATACCAGATCAAGCCTCAAAAAACAAACGAAATAATAACGCAACTTTGGATGGTATGAAGTAAAATTTTCATATATTGGTTGATTTGACTTACCTGCCCTTTTCATTCTTCTCTTCCAGATTATAATCAAAGTCCTACCCACAATGAGCAATCCTGAAATAGCCGAAGCCACTGTGACAATCACCAGTCTTTTCTTGGCTGAACTTCGGATTGAATCTAGCATATTGAGGAGATAATGATTCAGTCCAGCATTCACGAAGCACCAATGGAAGGCAAGATTAGAACAAAATAGAAAAGCATTACCAGGCCCAATTAAGATAAGAATGTACCTAATTCGGAAGCAGTTACTCGTATGAAGAGGTTTTGCTTCCTGTTAATCTCTTCAACTTCTTGTTGGCTGAAAAAGAACTCAACTTCTTTAATATCAACGAGATCACCGAACCACAGTAAGCAGCCTGCTCCTCTAACATCAGAATTAGCATAAGCCGTGCAAGAGCAGTTTTTTAGACACTCAGCCTTGCATTCCTTGAGTCTCATATTATCAAATAGCCAGGAATCTATCAAATCGGGTGATTTCACCTGTGGGAGTTTCATAAATCCCTCTCCACGAGAACAATTCAACAGAGTTCTCCTTACGCACCCCTCCGTTGAATTCAGCATGTCCCACTCTTCTCGCGACTTAGGCATGAAACCTCGCAAGCACTGGCATCTTGGGATTTTGTTGATTCCACAGACAGCATTCGGACCACACTGTCCGTATCTCTCACATGGGTCATCAGGGAGCGAGTACAACACTTCCCACTTAGTGCTTCCTTTCCTCCTTAGAAGACACTGCAGCAAACCGGACTGACTTAACGTAACTTTGACAGTGATATCATCCTTCAAAGATTCAAATGCCAAATAGGCACTGGTTTCATTGTAAACAAAGATGGGCTTGACGACGATATTTGCCTCCAAGGAAACGCTGCTGAAGTGGACTCCATTCCAGGGTCCTGTTCGATATACTTTGACAGAGTCCTTACTGACTATTTCAAGCTGAGGTAACCCTTCATTTGTGTATCTGAATGTATAGTTTCCAGGGGAAGGATCATCTGCACTTTTCCGAGAGGTCAGATTACGTTCCAAACCAGTTTTGAAGTCCCATTCCACTTTCATACGAACCAAAAGTGTGTCGGAGGGGTAATCAAAGCTCTGCCATGAATAATTCGCAGAATCCAAGCTGTTGCTTTCTGTTAGAACGAGGTTACTAGAATCCAGGAGTAGTGCAACTGGGCTTCCAAGAACCCTGGATGAATTTGTCCACCAAAGGACGCTCTTTGACTTGTTGAGGAGAATGAGTTCGCCTTCACTGCTAATTTCCAGAGTGCCATTTGAATCAGTGAGCGGGTTGTTCCTGTTGGCAACCCACACAACCGTTTGAGGACTCATCTTGAACCATATCCCTAGGTACCTGTAATTTTAGTTTCCAGGAGAGAAGAAACCAAGCTCAAAATTTTGTCCTGAGGAAACCAATGACTCTCCATCTACAATAGACTGGGCACGACTCAGGGTGTCCACTGCAATTGATAGCCCCGGCAGCAACAGAATGGCGATGGAAGTGTACAAGAAGTAAAGAGACTCTTCCATTGAAAAATTTTGGACTGCTCTACAAGAAATATGTAGACGGCGACAATGTCATGATATAGAAGTGTCGCGACCTCCCCGAACCGGCCCCGCCGCCTAAGGGGTTTGGCTAATGGATTACTAAGTTAAACTTAGCTCGAGCTCTCCCAAGCCCATACCAATTCGCGACTTAAATTTAAATCATTGACATGCAAATCGATTTCATCTAGGAGTCGCCATTAATCGGTTTTTGATAGGTCGATTAGACACCTAAGCGAAGCACGGGAGAAAAGCTCCACTTCTACGGACGAGAGATTCAACGGGTATGGGGACTTGATTACACTAATCAACTAATTAGTGCCCTTTCGGTACCTAATCTTGTTCAATTCACCACCTAACATGTTTTTGCTAATCGAGAGCTTCGAAATGCCGTTCCTAACTAAACTGACGGAAGTAACACTTAATATCTAAACCTAGACATACCTAATCAACCACACGCGAGATTAAATTAAAGGTGCAACTCGAAGTGTATGAACCGAGCGGCGTGGGATTAAATATGACACTACACATGCGAAAAGGGCAAGAAAACCAATTTCAAACTCCAAACAAAATTTTAAATTTTTTTTTTTAAAAATTAATATTTTTTAAAAAATTAAAAAATTAAAAAATTTTAATTTCTTTTTCGGAATTTTTTTAATTTTTTTTGAAATTCTTTTGAAATTTTTTGAAAATTTTTTGAAATTTTTTGAAATTTTTTTTGAATTTTTTTTTAAAAAATAATTAAAAACAAACCGGGTCGGATCTCCATATCCGACCCGGTTCGAAATTGACCTGGGCGCGCCGGCCCGGGTCCACGACTGAGCCGGGTTCACTTGTCGAGCCCGGTCCGGCAAAATAAAAAAAGAAAAAAAAAAGCAAAGGCCCAGCCCAACATTAATTCCCTAGAAAAAAGAAAGGAAAGCCCAAAGCCCACTAAAAAGGAAAGACCAAAAAAACAATTGGCCCAATTTTCGGACTCGGCCCACGTGCGAAAGGCCCAAACCGAATAAAACACTAAAGCCGGCCCACCCGGCAACAAATTGCGAACCCGACCCGACCGGAAACCCTACCCGGCCGACCCGGCTCGCCTGACCCGGCACGCGCAAACCCTAGCGCCCGACCCGACTCGCCGACCCGGTTCGCAGCCGCCTCCGCCGCTTGCGGGCGCGACTCTCGCGTCGCCATTTCGCGCCTGCGGCCGGTGCTCACGCCGATGGCCGGCGCCTCACCTGCCCGCAACGCCACTCCGACGGAGGGCAGCCGACGCCCTTCCCCCCCGAGTCACCGCTGTGGTGATCGGCGAAGGACCGAGGCTGTCCAAGCCTCGGCGGAGGGCTGGACAGCCGCGGATCAGCCAGCCCCGACGAGGGACTGCCGAATGCCTCCGCCTGCAGTCACGCCCGGACTACCGTGGCGACCGGCGACACGCCGGGACCGACCGACGCCCCCAAAATTGCAGCTAAACAAGGTCAGCATTCAAGAGTTTCACTAGAGCATATTATCGAACACATGGCGGGCATCGACGAAAGTGAGAGATATTAGGCTCGGTCGAAGCTCAAACGTATCTGAACTCACAACCACGCGCAGACGAACAGGACCGAGCCTGAGGCGTCACTGGCCAGAACTCGCGCGAGCCGGACGGCCGCGAGCTCCGGCCGGTGAGCCCGGCAGCAGCAAGCACAGAAACAAATAGGGGAAGGGTGGCGGCCGATTGCGGCTCTCCCTACCTGGTCGGACAACGGCGAACAAGGGCGAGCTCGAACCAGGCTATGTCCGGTTGCCCCGCGCGCTTCCGAGCCGGGATCCTCGGGAACTCGACCACGATTCAAACTCTAAACGAAACAAAACCCGGCCAACGCTCGAGATTGGGACCTACCGTGCGGAAGGGGACTCACTGGCCACAGCCGAGGCGCGGCGGTCGTCGGTGGAAGACCGTTCAACCTCGAATCGCCCTCTCTCTCACACTCTCAGCTTCACTCTCTCTGGGTCTCTCTTCTCCGATCTCTCTGTTTCTCTCCGGAAAAAGTCCCCTCTCTCTCTGATCTCTCTCCCATTTAAGCACAACCAGCGGACAGGCGCGCATGGCCCCTGCCGCGGCCGGCCGATCGCCCGACCCGAGGATCGCGCTGCCATCGCACGCCTCTGGCTCCTGTTCCGGCCGCGGTCTCTGCCTGCTCTGTTCCGGCTTCTGTCCCTCCCCCCGTACGTTGACTGGGGAAGGGGATGAAGAAGAACAAGCGTGGGCCGGGCCAGGGGGAAAAGGGCCGGCCCACGCGAAAAAAAGGAAGAAAGAGGAAAGAAAAAAGAGAGGAGGGGGGGAAAAAGAAAATAAAAAGGAACATAACAAAAAAAAAGAAAATGGGCCGTGCGAAAGGCAAAAGGAAAAGGAAAAGAAGGAGTGGGCCGACGAACCCGGCTCGGGATCTCTTCCTCTCCCCTTTTTTCTATTTTTTTTGAAAGGCCCTATTAAAACAAGTGCGCCTAATGTCTACGTGCCATGCAATTTAATGAAAATATTTTTTTATTATTTTTTTTCTGCGATAAAACCCTAAATGATTTGGACAAAATTTAGGTGTCAACAGCTGCCCCTCTTTGAAGGGGAGCTCGGAGAGGTTCCTTTCAAAGACAAAAGACGCCTAAATTTGTCAGCGGAAGGCAAGCGAAAGTTGGATTCACGCAAGAGAAAAACAAATAAAATAAAATAGAACAAAAAGATGAGAGTAAAATAAAATGAATAAAGTGTGGTTTAAAGTTGGACCACAAACCTTTGATGCGCAGTTTAAGGTTGGACCACAAACTTTTGAAGCGTGGTTTAAGGTTGGACCACAAAGCTTTTGGAAAGAGTGGTTTAAGGTTGGACCATAAACCTTTGATGCGCGATTTAAGGTTGGACCACAAACCTTTGAAGTGTGGTTTAAGGTTGGACCACAAACCCTTTGGAAAGAGTGGTTTAAGGTTGGACCACAAACCTTTGAAGCGTGGTTTAAGGTTGGACCACAAACCTTTGAAGTGTGGTTTAAGGTTGGACCACAAACCCTTTGGAAAGAGTGGTTTAAGGTTGGACCACAAACCTTTGAAGCGTGGTTTAAGGTTGGATCACAAACCTTTGAAGTGTGGTTTAAGGTTGGACCACAAACCCTTTGGAAAGAGTGGTTTAAGGTTGGATCACAAACCTTTGAAGCGTACCTAGGTGTACATACCTGTAGGTCAGATCGGATTGCTTAAAAGCTCTTTGCCAGCTAGACTCGGAAAGATTCAGTGAATGAGCACTCGGGGTTCTTTGTCCGAAAGTTTGATAGACCGTCTATTGTGTCCTTCCTAGCAGGGTCTTGGGAATTCATGAATGCTTGGATGTAAATATTTCTGAGATCAGTTTGAAGGTTAGTGTTTGAAGAAACGTCATCTGTCTTACAGGATTAGTAATAACAGGTATACGTATTCATCTCGAAAACAGACAACCGGCACTCTCTAAAACACATGCTTCAAGATCAGTTCTATTAGAGTTCATGTGTAATGATTTTAACATGTCCGCATCACTAACTTTCCACCGGGGATAATTATCATTTAAGACAATTTCCACTCATAACACGAATCATCTTGAAAATGCTAAATGAGAGACTTTCAATCAGAAAGGACTTTTGTTCACTCTTATCTAAAAGGGTTATTTTATGAGAATCACTCTGTCTTACCATCATCACGTCAACAAAGGTCCGAGTATTCTCGCAAACAGTACAACCTTACCAATCTGAGAGGTCTTCATCGGGACTGTAATATAGGCTTGGTCGATGATTTAACAAATGAGACTGTCCAAGTCGAAGCTATGAGATAAACACTTCGTGATCATCTTGGGGTTTATAAGTCGAGAACTCTGCGAGATAGGATAGAAAATAATCTTGTTTGCACTTCTTCGAGCGACACTTATAAACATATGAGCTCCTACGTTGATTCAAGTGCCCCAATCAAAAAAGACTTTGCGAAGGACGTAACGTAGGTTAGGTTCATGGGTTGAGAAACGAAAGGATTGCAGGCTCAATGATGTGTATTGGGGTGAGAGCTGGTGATCATCATGGCATTGTCACCGGCCTCCTTCTTCGCCATCGGGGATTATCCTCGGAAATGCACTGTCGATCTCAGCCATTTGGCACTCGCCTTCTGGAGACTTGAAGGACGAGTATTGCTTGACTAGGGCTGACTCTGTAATTTCAACACACATCATCTCAACATTTTGCGTCTTATTTGATACATGGGGGCTAGCCTCACTTTGACAGGCACACTGCCTTTAATGCCCTATAGCTCACGTTTTTTTTTTTTCAACATTCATATCTATGGGCATTGACCTTGCTTTTACCAGGTACACTGCTTTTTCGTGCCCCTAGTTTTCATTCATCATTTTTTGGATTGGCCTAGATAAATTTAAGCAATACAATGCTGTTGAACTCTCAAGTCCTCATCTTTAGTCGGCACTCCGGATCATGATGCTCGTACAGTGGTGATTTTTGCCTTGCCCCGGTGTGGGGGATGATCACCAACTAGGTTTATGAGAAGCAAAATTGCAGGCTCAATTGGGTTGTTCAATGAATATAAGTGTATAGGATAGAGAAAGAAACGCTTTTCGTCGTCTTGAGGCACTTGAATTCACGCACCAGTTCATTTGCAATAAAGGCACTCAAAGATTGATACAAGTGAAAGCAAGAACATTTTCTACCCATTTTCCCACCTCGATATGCCGACCTACCTTCGATTCGCCTCGGTGTGGGGTAGTTCTTGACAGGAGTGGCACGAAAGAAACTTCACAAGTGTTTGAGCTCAAAAGGGTTAAGCAAATGGTAATCTATAGCGTTTGCGATGGATGAACGAAATGCCTCTCATCACTTTAGTTGCCGTACCTTTTGCGAGATAACCCTTCACTTTGCAAATATGAAATTCTCAACTCACTAGTACATGGGACAGTGTATGGATCATGGCTTGCCTTTCATCATTCCGACACGTCTCATTTAGCATATTCAAGCATCTCCGCACCACTCATTGAATTGTCCATTTTAATGACCCTCAGCGGAATTGATGACTTAGACAGATAAAAATCGTTACAAAGTTCATGGATATTTTCGATATTCACATGCACCGGAAGGTTCATAACTGTATAACGATCAATTACCAGACATGACTTTGAGCATTCATTCAAAGAGCTGTCATCACAAGAAATATTTCTCGTCACTGCACTTCAACTCCCTCGTCGTTCGTCCTTCATTTCGTTACAGTTGGGTACCTGAAACACAAATACATGTACATGTATGGAGATGTATGCATGACATGCATGACACTAAGTGATTTGGATTGCACGAAAAACAGCTTTTTAGCCTTGATTTCATTCATGGAAAATACTTCTTGACTGCGTCAGAGTTTACAGGCTTGGACAGCTCGTGGCCATCCATTTCCATTAACACTAAAGCGCCACCTGGCAGGATCTTTTTAATGACATAAGGGCCTTCATAAGTCGGGGCAAATTTGCCGTGAGGGTTACGTACAATGGATATCACCTTCCTCAATACCAAATCGTTGATTTCGAGGTGCCGGGGACGGACTTTTCGATTGAACGACTTCGCTACTCGTTTCTGATAGCATTGACTGTGACATATGGCTTGTAATCTGCTCCCATTGATCATGTTCAACTGTTCATGCCTTTGTCGTACCCATTCGGCCTCATCAAGTTTTGCCTGAGAGAGAACCCTTAAGGATGGAATTTCGACTTCTACAGGTAGGACCGCTTCCATTCCATATACTAACGAAAATGGGGTTGCTCCAGTCGAGGTGCGAATCGATGTCCGATATGCCATCAATGCATATGGAAGTCTTTCATGCCAATCGCGATAATTCTCAGCAGTCTTTGATAAGATCTTCTTTATGTTCTTGTTTACCGCTTCAACGGCCCCGTTCATTTGAGGGCGGTATGGTGATGAATTCAAATGCCGGACTCGAAATGTCTCGAGCAATCCGTCCACGATTTTGTTGTTTAGATTGGAGCTATTGTCAGTGATGATTGCTTCCGGAACTCCGTAACGGGCGATGATATCGCGACGAATGAACTTGGCCACGTTCTTCGCGGTGACATTAGCGTATGAATTGGCCTCGATCCACTTCGTGAAGTAGTCGATTGCTACTAAGATGAATCTGTGTCCGTTTGACGCCTTGGGGTTGATCGGCCCAATTATATCTATTCCCCACATGGAAAACGACTAAGCTTGAGACATCTGATGGAGTTCGTTTGGCGGAGCATTAATCCTATCTCCATAAATTTGACATCGATGGCAACATCGCGCATGCTGAATGCAATTAGACTCCATGGCCAACCAATAGTACCCGAGTCGCATGATTTTCCTTGCTAGGAGATGGCCGTTCATGTGGGGACCACATTCCCCTTCATGTATCTCTTTCATCAAACGATTGGCCTCCTTCGCGTCGATGCATCTCAGTAACACTGAGTCATAAGATCTTTTGTAAAGTGCGTCCCAGCTAATGAAGAATTTTGAGGCCAGCTTCATCAGATATTTCCTATCTGATGCTTCACTTCCTTGAGGGAACTCACCTTTCCGCAGGTAATTTAGAATATCATGGTACCATGGTTCTCCATCAGGCTCTTCTTCAATTACCATACAGTAGGCCGGATGCTTAAGGATTTCAATCCTTAATGGTTCAATATCCAAGCCTTTTGTTGCTTGCAGCATTGACGATAACGTGGCTAAAGCATCGGCGAACTGATTCTGAGACCTAGGTAGGTAATCGAATGATATTTCTTGGAATTCTTTCACCAGCTCTTCCAGAAACTCATGATATGGGATTAGTTTTGGATCCCGCGTTCGCCACTTGCCTTCGGTTTGAAGGATAATGAGGGCCGAATCGCCATAGACTTGCAATTTTAGAATCTCCATGTCAACAGCAGCTTGGAGGCCAAGGATACATGCTTCATATTCCGCGATGTTATTTATGCAAGGGAAAGTCAATTTGGCAGCCATGGGGTAGTGCTGACTATCTGGGGAGATGAGAACTGCCCCAGTGCCGGAACCAGATAAGTTGACCGCACCATCAAAGTACATGGTCCATTTGTCATTTGACGCAAATAAGACCTGCCTATCCATGTCACCATCTTCATCGGGGTCTTCCGCTTTTTCGGGACTTTCCGCTAAAATGTCCGTTATGGCCCTACCCTTTACGGACTTTTGCCCCAGGCTTCGCACGTCGAATTCTGAAATTAGAATCTGCCACTTGGCCAGCTTCCCCACCAAGGTTGGCTTCTCTAAGAGATACTTGATGGGATCATTCTCAGTTACTAGCAGAACTTGGTGATGGATGGTGTATTGGCGTAGCCTGTGCAGCACCCAGACCAAGGCTACGCACGTCTTCTCAACCTCCGGATAGTTCACCTCCGAGGTAGTGAATTTCTTGCTGAGGTAATATATTGCGTGTTCCTTCCCGTCGTCCGGCCTTTTTTGGGCCAGCATGGCTCCTAGTGATTCACCATGGATAGTTAGATACAAAATTAATGGAACTTTGGGCACTGGCGGGACCAGGATCGGGGAGTGAGTCAGATAATACTTTATCTTTTCAAAAGCATCTTGACATTCAGCGTCCCATTCGATTTTCGCATTCTTCTTCAAGAGTTTGAAAAACGGCCTCGCCGTTTCTGACAACTGGCAGATGAATCTTGCGACATAATTTAGCCGTCCCAACAGACTGCGGACTTCTTTGATAGTGGTCGAAGGCCGTAAGTCGCAAATGGCCTTTACTTTCGACGGGTCAATCTCGATACTTTTGTTACTGACCATAAATCCTAACGGCTTTCCAGACTTTGCCCCAAATACGCATTTCGCGGGATTGAGGCGCAGTTTAAACTTTCGGAGGCAATCGAACAACTTTTGCAAAACTTCGACATGGTCTTCACCTTGCCTCGACTTCGCAATCATATCGTCCACATACACCTCAATCTCCTTGTGCATCATGTCGTGAAATAACGCGACCATGGCCCTTTGATACGTTGCCCCGGCATTTTTCAGACCGAAAGGCATCACCTTGTAGCAAAAGGTCCCCCACGGGGTTATGAACGAGGTCTTGCTCCTATCCTCCTTCTTCATGCGGATTTGATTATACCCTGAGAATCCATCCATGAAGGAGAACAATTCAAATCCTACAGTACTGTCGACCAAGACATCTATATGTGGGAGCAGAAAGTCATCCTTTGGACTAGCTCGGTTTAAGTCGCGATAGTCCACGCAGATCCTGACTCGACCGTCTTTCTTCATTACTGGCACGATGTTTGCTATCCAATCGGAGTAGTGTGATGCTTCGATGAACCCTACTTTCAGCAATTTCATAACCTCTTCCTCGATTTTCTTGGACAATTCTGGCTTGGTCCTTCGGAGTTTTTGCTTCCTCGGAAGTATGTCAGGATCAGTTGGTAGAGCATGCTCTACAATTTCTGGATCCAATCCCGGCATATCAGCGTATGTCCAAGCGAACACATCCTGATATTCTTTAAGAAGGCAAACCATTCTTTCGGCCTCTACTTTCGAAAGACTTGCCCCGATCTTTATTTCCTTGACATTTTCATCATTACCCAAGTTTATGGTAATTGTTTGTTCCACTGTTAATGGCCTCGATTCCTCATGTCGCTTCCATTCACGCTCAATCCCCTTCGAATCATTGTCATCGCTATCGATATCCAAGAGATTCCCTTCGTGCAAATCCGAATCACATGCGTCCTTACCATGATTATGCATGATGTGATGCCTGAGATGTGATGAGATGAGTTAGGACATAAAACATGGTACATGCCAATTTGAAAATGCTTTTGAAATTTTTGGAAAAGGCTTTCAAGAGCTCATCCTCATGTCATCGAACTTCCTCGCTCATGAAGACCACAAAAACAGGGAGCACGTGGGACCCCAACCCTCAGTGACCATCATAGGACCAGTTTGGTGTGATTCCACGTGTCCTTAATAAAACATGCATGCATTTCATTGAATTAAAAGGATAAGGCCGCATTACAACACGTACCGCCCCGAACCAACGGCTCAAGATTCGGGGCTAGACAAAGTTTTCATTACAAACGAACCTAGATTAACTAATTGTAACGACACTAAGCTCCCACGCAGGGGAGAGAACATAAAGCAAATAACAACACTAATGGGAACCGCCCTACTCTGCATGGTCAGCGACACTTCCAGAAGATTTAGGTTCTTCACCCGTCAGGATAGTGCATATGGTATTCTCCTCGAATAGCTTAGCTATACTGTCGATGGCCGCCTCTTCCTCATGTAGCATCTTCGGAGGCCCGGGAAACATTTCTTTCAATAGGGGGAGTAATGGGCCTTGACAGCCCTTTTCCACTCCAATATGTCCGCCATGGTCCCCCTGACCTGCGCCTTGGCCTCCATGGTTGCTCCAGCCTCCGTTGCTACCTCGACCTCTACGACCACTTCGGCCTCCATCAATACCTCGACCTCCATAGCCGCCTCGGCCTCCGCGATTACCTCGGCCTCCATCATTGCCTTGACCTCCATGGCCACTTCGGACTCCATCGATACCTCGACCCCCATAGCCGCCTCGGCCTCCGCGATTACCTCGACCTCCATCGTTGCCTCGACCTCCGTTGTCTCGACTTTCACGATTGCCTTGGTCTCCATTATCTTGGCTTTTCTGATACCCTAAGCCTTCCCTCCTTAAGCCTTTTCCAGCTTCGATGGGTTTCCAAATCCCTTGCCCATGCAATCCAAGGCCTTCCCCAGGGTTGTACCCGTTCGCGAGCATAATTTTTCCAGCTGCCAGAGCCGGCTTGGACAGTTCAGGGGTGCCCATGAGCGAGCCAACGGGAACGTGGACCATAGATACCAACTCTAGAGTTTGGAAACTAGATTCCTCTTTGCATTCAGGCTCCACGTACGGGATGGCTGTCTCGTGATAGATTTTGAAGTCCGTTTCTCCATGGACTGTAACAAGCTTGTTGTCGACCACAAACCACACCTTTTGATGGAGACTAGAGGGTACAGCACCTGCGGTATGAATCCATGGTCTCCCTAGTAGAAAGTTGAACGCGCTTGGGATGTCTAGTACTTGAAAAAATACCAGAAACGTCACGGGACCGATTAGGAGCTCCAACTCTATCTCTCCCATTACTTCCCTTCTAGTGCTGTCGAATGCTCGTACGGGATTTTTGGCAGTACGCATCTTCCCTAGATCGACCTTTAAGAGACGGAGGGTGGCTAACGGGCATAAATTCAAAGCGAAGCCATTATCGATCAAGGTCCTCGCGACCACCATATCGTGATGCTTAACCGAAATGTACAATGCTTTGTTATGATTCCGGCCCTCTACCGGAAAGTCCTCGTCCGCAAAAGAGATTTGATCCTTCAACAGGATGGTCCCTACAAATTCTTCTAACTGGGCTTCGTCGATCGTCTCCGGGACATGAACCTCATTAAGGACCTTTAATAAGGCATCCTTGTGTTTCTCAGAAGATATGAAGAGATCCGGGAGAGAGATTTGGGCTGGCATTTTCCGCAGCTGGTTCACCACATTGAATTCGTTCATTTTTATTACTGCCAAAAATTGCTTTGCGTCTTCTTCAGTCACTGCCTTTTTCTCAACTCCTCCCGCAGGCGCATAGCAGCGACCTGACCGGGTGATGGCATCCACTTCATCCGTTTTGTAATCCCACGGGACCGCCTTAGTATCGAAATCTGGAGGGGCTTCAAGGACTATGACCCCTTCTTCTTCCAGGGGCGGCAGCTCGATCACAACCCGCGTCGTATCCTCCTTTCCCACCTGGATTGCTGAGAATTCCTTAGTTGCGAGGTCGATGATCACTGGCTCGATATCCTCCACCTCCGGCTCACTAGCATAGTCCTCATCAGAGAAGTATATCACGACTGGTGCTGTCATGGCGACTAATCCCTGTCCCATATCGACATTCCCAATTACCCCCATGCTCATCGCTCTACGAACACACTCTAATTTTTCTTCCATCGTGACGTCATTTCCTCCTTTGTGGTGTCCAGCTAGTTGAAGAACTCCGTATAGCCTCGGGATGTTCACTGTGAAGGCTTGTTTGCTCACGTTCGCTTTTCCGAACACCACATTTACGCCTTCGGCATGGTCGGGCAAAGGATTTCGCTTCACGTTGGGTTGTGCCCTCTCGAACGATAGAATCCCCTTGTCCAACAAGTTCTGAATCTTGATCCTTAGTGCAAAACAGTTATCCGTGTCATGCCCCCTTTCGCCTCGGTGGTATTCGCATGTCTTAGTCATGTCAAACCCAGGGAACCTCGGAGGATTGTCCCTAGGTACTTCTTTGGCTACCATCCTCTTCTCAATGAGCACGGGTAGCAACTTTGACAAGGATTTTGGCAGTGGGGAGAATTCCCTATGAGGAAACCTCTTACTTTGATCATGCCCTTGGGGCGTACGTCTTTGTACGGTTGAGGGTTTTTGTGGGGGTGCTGAGAAAGGCTTAGACGGCTCTTGGACGAATGCAACTTCGACAGCGGCTTCCTTGTTCTTCCTTATTGGGAATCCTCTGCTATTCTCCGCGGGTATCCTCCCATCGACAATCGCCCATTCTACCCCTTTGCCCACTTCCACCAGTTGGGAAAATGTTTAGCACCCAGAAGTTAACATTCCGTGAAAGTACTCAGGTGGTAGGGTTCTCAGAAAAAGTTGCCTCATCTCCCTCTCGATTAGCGTGGGTTTTACTTGTGATGCCATCGCCCTCCATCTTTGAGCGAAGGCCTTGAAAGGTTCATTCCTTCTCTTTTCTAGCCGAACCAAGTCTTCTCTGGTGGGGATGATTTCAGAGTTGAACCTGTACTGCTGACGGAATTCTTCGGCAAGATCTTCCCATCCTGTGATTGTCTCAACATCCAGTGCAATGAACCATGACAAGACAGGGCCAAACAAGCTATCTTGGAAAGTCTAGATGAGGAGCGGTACGTTGTCGAAATAACGAGCCATTTTTCTCAAATAATACTTGAGGTGAGTCTTAGGGCAACCGGTGCCATCGTATTTCATGCTGAATTTCGGTTCCTTGAAGGTTTCAGGGACTTTCACTTTAGCATACGGAGATAACTTGTCAACCCCTCGCATCTCGTACCCCTGAAGAACACAGAGTCGTTCCTCCATTTTGGCCAGGCGCCTTGCGCTTTCCTCATCGAGGCGGGAAACGAGCTCCTCTCTTGGAACAGGATCCAGATTCACAATGATCGGTGTGACAGAGGGAGAATCTGATGCGGTCCCCTTTTCAGGAGGGTCCGTGACATGTGGATCAACGGCCAACGGGGGAGTATGTCCTGAGGAGGTGGGGACAGAAGCCTCGGTGGCATGTGCAGGCGGAGGATCCTTGAGTTTCTGACTTATCTCGATCATCATGGCGGTAAGTTGAGCCAGTTGGTTTTCCATGTTGGTCATGCGCGCATTGGCTTCTTCGCTCTCCATTCTGACTTTTGCACGGGTTCGGATCGGGGATCTCCTTTTAGCTGTCTCGATTATATCGGCGGAACGGATGCACTAGCTAAAGCCTGGTTGTGATGGTTGATGGCTACAGGAAGAAGCTCCCCAATCTCGATTTCACCCTCCGCGTGTTGATTGAGCTCGAATTAACAAATACGGATGGTTCGTAATCACCGTGGGGGATGCCGAGGCTTCGCCGGCCTCAGATCTCTCGACTTCTCCCTTCGTGTGTTGAGTGGACTCAGACAATTTGCGAACACCTAAAAAAAATGAGTATAGGTGAGCACACGATTTAGGTGGGAGGTTGGCCCATGGCAATGGTCTAAGCGTTTCGTATCCCTCGAGAGAAAGCTTTTTATTTATTTATTTATTTATTATAAAAAAAATGAGATTTTGGAGTTTTTAGACATTGCAAACGATAAATGAAAGCTTCTTAACACTGAAAATGAGAAAACGAGATTCTCTTATCATTGAAACAAAGGAGGTACATAACGATTCCTAAACCTGGAAATAAAGAAAGAAATTACCTAAACATTGAAACTAAGGAAGTACATGAAACTGCTGGAATATAAGAAGAACGAAATTCCCTAAACATTGAGACTAAAAAGCAATAGAACCTCCTAAACAAGAAACTAGGGGGACAAATTTGGTGAAAGTGCCATCTCAAATTTCTCAGGGCGACTCATTTTATATGCGATGCGGAATTCGCGGCTTTGCGGAGCCGTTTGTTCTCTCGAGTTAACTTCGAGATGCGAGTCTTGTCCATTTCCACCCTCTTTTCAAGATGCTCAATTTGCGCCTTCTGGGATGGCTTGTCAGTCACTTCCGGGACCAGTGGTCGCAGAATGGTCGGAATTCGGTGGTTACGGATGTAGAACGTGGAGGCGTGGTGAATCTCCTCCTCCCCATTTAGCGTCTTAGGCACGATGATTCTTTCAGGACGACACTCACTTCAGGTAATCTCAATAGCACGGATTTCGTCGAAGTAGTCGTAGTCTGTGCGGGTGAAGCGAGCCTGGAACATCTCCGTCTTGAGAGGCGGCGGAATCTCTTGTAGAGCTCGGTATTGGTGGGCCACCCTGTACGGGTAATAGGAGGTGGTGCCAGAGAGACCAAGCAGAGGGATCGGGTTAGCGAACTTGTGAGCAAAGCGGGCTTCCTCGACCTGGAGCCATTTAGCATGCCATAGAAATGCCTTGGGTTCAGGGTCTATCAGGAAATTTATCCAACGGGAATATTCTTTGTCAGGGGAATGCTTTTCTAAGACTTGAAACCTCTGTATTAGGTGCCTAAACTTATCTATTTGGAACAACTGCATAAGGTACCCAAATCCCCTTATGTGAGAAAGAAACCATATTTGCAAAATTTCCGGGGAAGCTCGCATGATTTTGTCTCCGTTTTGTTTAAAACGATTAAGGGACAACAATGTTTCGACTAAAATCATGTTGACATAGTTTAACCCAGCACACATGTGTTTGACCACCCAAGCAATTGAAGGATTTATGGTATTCTTACGATAAGGGAAGATGATCAGTCCGACAAATGCTAAAATAAAAATCCTACTCCTTTGGGCTATTGGTTGACTTGAAAAACACTCGGCCAAAAATGAGAATGGGCACGCATAACAATTAGCCTTAACGACCTTCCTCACCACCTCGGCCCTAACTCTCAAAAATTGTGACAACTCGGAGATGGGGTCTATACCTATGGGTGGCTTGACAAGCTCGGTTCCAAGAGGCATTCCAATGGCAATGCTATATTCTTCCAAGGTCGGAGCTAACTCGAACTCGCCAAATATGAAAGTCGATGTTTGAGGGCACCAAAAGTGTGGTATCGCTTGCATAACCCCGGAATGGATGTTGATCTTGAGCAACGGGAGGAGACGGCCAATCCTTGCCTCGACCTGCCTTCGACCAGTTTGATCCAACTAATCCCACCACGCTATGAGCTCTTTCTTGGGAGTGGAAATGAATTGGACATCGGCTCTCCCCATCGCATATAAATTGAGACTAACAATCGACCTAATTTGCCATGGACCAACAAAAGGAAATAAATGAATTGCATAACAGGAAAGATAAATGCTTACGTTATTGAGAACAATGGCGGACACAAAGACACACGCATGAAAGGTGAGGCTCGCTTTCTATTTAAACGGTTGAACAAGGTGAAGTTAAGAGGATGATCTGACCGTCGTAGTCTTGCGTTGGTGTCAGGTCCTCTTAACTCCGGCTTAGTCGAAAGAGATATCCTGTAGTCACGCGGTCTCGCGGACAAGGATAAACACTTACAACACCAAGAAAGAACTTTCGGGGAGAAGAAAGGCAACCTCTACATCGCGGTCTCGCGTTCGAGGTTGTATCTTTCTTAACACCATCCTAAAGCGTCCTATCACGGCCCGGGTCCGGCAGTATGGTTGTGTGTGCAATAGTGTAGTGCTAAAACATCTAAAGCATGCACAACAATGTATAAGCAAACAATGCTTCAAACGTCCGAGAAAATAAACATTCATTCCCCAAATCCCAAGCCTGCAAAACAAGAGATCGATGGCGAGAACATTCACGTTAGGGATGTATATAAACAAGAAAAAAAAGCCCTAAGTCCACAAAAAAAAGCCCCCAGCGGAGTCGCCAAGCTGTCGCGACCTCCCCGAACCGGCCCCGCCGCCTAAGGGATTTGGCTAATGGAATACTAAGTTAAACTTAGCTCGAGCTCTCCCAAGCCCATACCAATTCGCGACTTAAATTTAAATCATTGACATGCAAATCGATTTCATCTAGGAGTCGCCACTAATCGGTTTCTGATAGGTCGATTAGACACCTAAGCGAAGCACGGGAGAAAAGCTCCACTTCTACGGACCAGAGATTCAACGGGTACGGGGACTTGATTACACTAATCGACTAATTAGTGCCCTTTCGATACCTAATCTTGTTCAATTCACCACCTAACATGTTTTTGCTAATCGAGAGCTTCGAAATGCCGTTCCTAACTAAACTGACGGAAGTAATACTTAATATCTAAACCTAGACATACCTAATCAACCACACGCGAGATTAAATTAGAGGTGCAACT
The DNA here is from genome assembly GCA_031216235.1 of Syzygium jambos. NCBI lineage: Eukaryota > Viridiplantae > Streptophyta > Magnoliopsida > Myrtales > Myrtaceae > Syzygium > Syzygium jambos. Next base: position 3,784,962 of record CM062225.1, on the reverse strand, counting down.
CGAAGTGTGTGAACCGAGCGGCGTGGGATTAAATATGACACTACACATGCGAAAAGGGCAAGAAAACCAATTTCAAACTCCAAACAAAACTTTTAATTTTTTTTATTTTTTTAAAATTTTTTTTTAAATATTTTTAAAAAAATTAAAAAATTTTAATTTCTTTTTCGAAATTTTTTTAATTTTTTTTGAAATTCTTTTGAAATTTTTCGGAATTTTTTGAAATTTTTTGAAAATTTTTTTGAATTTTTTTTAAAAAAATAATTAAAAACAAATCGGGTCGGATCTCCATATCCGACCCGGTTCGAAATTGACCCGGGCGCGCCGGCCCGGGTCCACGACTGGGTCGGGTTCACTTGTCGAGCTCGGTCCGGCAAAATAAAAAAAGAAAAAAAAAAGCAAAGGCCCAGCCCAACATTAATTCCCTAGAAAAAAGAAAGAAAAGCCCAAAGCCCACTAAAAAGGAAAGACCAAAAAAACAATTGGCCCAATTTTCGGACTCGGCCCACGCTCGAAAGGCCCAAACCGAATAAAACACTAAAGCCGGCCCACCCGGCAACAAATCGCGAACCCGACCCTACCGGAAACCCTACCCGGCCGACCCGGATCGCCTGACCCGGCACGCGCAAACCCTAGCGCCCGACCCGACTTGCCGACCCGGTTCGCAGCCGCCTCTGCCGCTTGCGGGCGTGACTCGCGCGTCGCCATTTCACGCTTGCGGCCGGTGCTCACGCCGGTGGCCGACGCCTCACCTGCCCGCGACGCCACTCCGACGGAGGGCAGCCGACGCCTTTCCCCCCCGAGTCACCGCCGTGGTGATCGGCGAAGGACCGAGGCTGTCCAAGCCTCGGCGGAGGGCTGGACAGCCGCGGATCAGCCAGCCCCGACGAGGGACTGCCGAATGCCTCCGCCCGCAGTCACGCCCGGACTGCCGTGGCGACCGGCGACACGCCGGGACCGACCGACGCCCCCAAAATCGCAGCTAAACAAGGTCAGCATTCAAGAGTTTCACTAGGGCATATTATCGAACACATGGCGGGCATCGACGAAAGTGAGAGATATTAGGCTCGGTCGAAGCTCAAACGTATCTGAACTCACAACCACGCGCAGACGAACAGGACCGAGCCTGAGGCGTCACTGGCCGGAACTCGCACGAACCGGACGGCCGCGAGCTCCGGCCGGTGAGCCCGGCAGTAGCAAGCACAGAAACAAATAGGGGAAGGGTGGCGGCCGATTGCGGCTCTCCCTACCTGGTCGGACAACGGCGAACAAGGGCGAGCTCGAACCAGGCTATGTCCGGTTGCCCCGCGCACTTCCGAGCCGGGATCCTCGGGAACTCGACCACGATTCAAACTCTAAACGAAACAAAACCCGGCCAACGCTCGGGATTGGGACCTACCGTGCGGAAGGGGACTCACTGGCCACAGCCGAGGCGCGGCGGTCGTCGGTGGAAGACCGTTCAACCTCGAATCGCCCTCTCTCTCACACTCTCAGCTTCACTCTCTCTGGGTCTCTCTTCTCCGATCTCTCTGTTTCTCTCCGGAAAAAGTCCCCTCTCTCTCTGATCTCTCTCCCATTTAAGCACAACCAGCGGACAGGCGCACATGGCCCCTGCCGCGGCCGGCCGATCGCCCAACCCGGGGATCGCGCTGCCATCGCACGCCTCTGGCTCTTGTTCCGGCCGCGGTCTCTGCCTGCTTTGTTCCGGCTTCTGTCCCTCCCCCCGTACGTTGACTGGGGAAGGGGATGAAGAAGAACAAGCGAGGGCCGGGCCAGGGGGAAAAGGGCCGGCCCGCGCGAAAAAAAAGGAAGAAAGAGGAAAGAAAAAAGAGAGGAGGGGGGGGGAAAAAGAAAATAAAAAGGAACATAACAAAAAAAAAGAAAAAGGGCCGTGCGAAAGGCAAAAGGAAAAGGAAAAGAAGGAGTGGGCCGACGAACCCGGCTCGGGATCTCTTCCTCTCCCCTTTTTTCTATTTTTTTTGAAAGGCCCTATTAAAACAAGTGCGCCTAATGTCTACGTGCCATGCAATTTAATGAAAATATTTTTTATTATTTTTTTTCTGCGATAAAACCCTAAATGATTTGGACAAAATTTAGGTGTCAACAAGAAGAAAGCATCAAGGTCAGTGACTGAAGAGCATATGTGCCAAAAAAGCTGTGGGTCGCCCAAGTGCTCGCTGTTATGCCTCCAAACTATCTGTAATTGTTGAGCTCCTGCTAATCGACATGACCAAAATCATCAGAAGTACCTCAATCGATCAGTGGCAGGTTCTTTATACAAGTAACACAAGCACACTATCTCCCCCCCTTGACGGTGGACATGAGCTTGTCATAATCACCATGTCGTTATCGATTAGCGTCCTCGTCGTTTATCACCTTTGATCGTTGATTTATGTAGGCCCGATGTTCATTTTCTTTCCCTGTTCACACGTGGCATCATCTGAGCAACACAATCATAGGCAATTTCTTTGCCTTCAATTGTAGGGAACTTTGCAAGGAACATGACAAAGACCAGCCCTCAGGAGCTTCCACCTATCAATGACAGTTTGTCAAAACTCGTCCCTTCGTTTGGAGAATTAACAACCATAGAAAAAGTCAAAAGTTCCACATCCGGGACTCGTAGTTTCCAGAGATTGATCATCGACATGCTAATAGTAACATAATACTATACATCTCCCTCTGGGTCGTTCACATAGCTCTTCCTCCACCTATCAATGACAGTTTGTCAAAACGCGCCCCTTCGTTTGGAGAATTAACAGCCCTAGGAAAAGTCAAAAGTTCCATATCCGGGGCTCTTGGTTTCCAGGGATTGATCATTGACATGCTAATAATACACAATACCGTACATCCCCCTCCGGGCTGTTCACATAGCTCTGCAGACAAGTGTGTCCTAAGCCGATTCCTAATATTCCATGCGTGGAAATACGAAATATATAGATCTGTAGCGAGAATTGCTTAAAACCATCAATAAAATTCAAAGCCTGTTGGTTATTAAATTTTTACCATTAACATATTTAGTCTGTAACGTGTTAGTAAGTGACTAATATATTATAGGCATAACGACAGTTATTTAGCATATATCGTGTTAATAAGTTACCAACAATTTTGTGAAAATTGAAACAGATATTTGATTGCTTTAAATTACCAACTGTAGTTATAAACTACCAATATTTTACTTGCGTAGCTAACCATCATATTAAAGTTACTTAACTTTTATTGTAAATTACCAACTCCTATTGGAGTCCATTTACTAAATTTCATGTGATTGTGTCAAAATTGTCGATTGTTCCAAGAACTTACCAATATTTATTTGATGAGGTTACCAAGTTACTCACTCTTATAGCATATTAGCCATATCAATTTGAGTGATTTTCCAACTTTTCACGGATATTTAACTTTACTAACTCTTATTTGATTAAGTTAGCAAGTTCTTAAATCACTACCCGTTTTAACAATTAACCAACATCTGTTTTTGCGGATGTTATCAACATGCAAAATTGCATATAATTTACCAACTCTTATTGGAGTCCAATTACCAATTTTAATTAACTGTAACTTTTACACATTGGAAAGCTCTCCAAACAAATGTAAACAAATTATTTTGAACACTTGGTACTTTTAAAACAATCAAATAGAAGATGTTAAGCGACTCAAATAGAGTTGGTAATTTTATGTAAGAGTTGATAACATAAGCTCCACAAATTGATTGAGATGTAGCCGGTAATTTTGAAAAACAGTTGGTGATTTCGTATAAGATCGATGATTTCAACATGTTGTAAGCTTTTCAAATTAACATGGTATATTGCGGAATCAACTGACTCGAATAAGAGTTAATAACTTTTCTCCGGTGGCTAAGTTGCCATATATGTCAATAAATTATTGGATCAGTTGGTACAATCAAAACAATAAAATAAACATTGGTAAACAAACCCAAACATCAGTCGATTTCATATAAGAGTGGTAAATTAAACGCTTCGAATAAATGTCGGTGGTAATTTTGTTTAAGAATTAGTAACTTTAACATGTTTTTGGCCAAAAAAAAAACATGTTGTTAACTTTAACAAGTAAATATGAATAAATTATAGCAACATTTGGTAATTTTAAAAACAATCACTTTGACGGGAACTCTTGCTGACTATCTCAGGTTTAGGTAACCCGTCTATTTTCTATTTGAATGTATATTGTATATAGTCTCCAGGGAGGATCGTCCGTGCTTCTCCGGTAACTTGGATGGTGTTTTAAAACCTGTTCTAAACTTCCAGCCCACTGTCATACTAACAGAAATCGTGTCGGGATGTTTCATCAATGCTCTGCCATGAGTAATCCACAGAATCTTAACTATTGCTTTCCCTAAGAACGAGGTTGCTAGAATGTAGGAGTTGTGCAACTGGGTTCCCATGAATTTGCTGATTGAATGACGCTCTTTGATTGGTTGAGAAGAACAAGTTGACCTTCTTTGCTTATTTCCAGAAATCAGTGAGCGGACTGTTCCTGTTAGCAACAACCCACACAACCGTTTCAGGACTCTCCAAGAATCATATCCCCGAGAAACTATACTTTGAGCTTCCAGCAAAGAATAAACTGAGCTAAACTTTCGGCCCAGGTGTCACGCCCCGAACTCTATCGAGCTCGCGACATCCTCCACTGGTCGATTTATTTGCGCGACGTCCCAGGAATGTCGCCGACTTCAAATAAACATCAGAGATTTCATTTCGCAAACGGAAACCATGAAATACCCGAACAAATAAAACTGGGGAGAATTGAGAGAATGTACATATCTTTTTCATTTCCTTCTTATACCATAATATTTACATTTATAAACTGTCCCATACATGTATATGCACACCGCCTTTTTCAAAAACCGATACTCCAAGGATGAAGACCTGGATTTACTACTACTCCAAAAATGGTGCTCGCCAAAAACCCATTCTGAGTCTGATTCCTTGTCTTCTGAGTCTGAGTCCCCTTATACCGTCCCATCCACTAAGGACTCCAAAACGTTCTGGTGGCAGTGGCGGAAGATTCATGGATCCTGTCGGGGTTCTGAAATTGTTTGGTTGAAACAACCGTAAGAACACTTCTCAGTAAGTTCACCCCTAAACCCCATCTAGGCTATCACGTACCTCCAGACAATTACGCAATCACACACATTCACGTACATTAAGTAATCACAAAGCAGGCATATTAATTAATGTTGTCAGACTCAATCTTGCATGCGCCCACACTCAAACGCAATCACGTTATAGGCAAACACATGCATATTCCATTTTCATTCCTACTACTCCCTTCCATTCTCAATTCCTCTTTCACACTACTCGCCAGTGACCCGTATAAACGTACACGTCTCAAGTACACTGCGACCACTCATCACTTCCCACATCACTCGCCAGTGACCCGCGTAAACGTACACGCCTCAGGTACACTGTGACCACTCATCACTTCCCACATCACTCGGCAGTGACCCACGTAAACGTACACGCCTCAGGTACACTGCGACCACTCATCACATCATTTCCGGCTCGCGTTGAAGTACATGCCTCAGGCCATGTTTCTTGCCTACGTAAACGTGCATGCCTCAGGCTCAACATCTACCACCTACTGCACAACCAGCGTAGAAGTTCACGTCTCAGGCTGGCAGTCTTCCGGTAATACCGGGCATCGTCCCGCGTAAACGTACACGCCTCGGGACGGCACAATTTTCCACAATTTCTCATACCATGCCACACACTATTCTTTCTTTCTCAAGTGCACGCTCAATACGCATTTACCACAATCCACTGGCCCATTACTCACGGCCCGCACATGCACCATTTAACACATAATTCATGCTCATTCAGCATTGGACATGGCACTATCAATAATTAATTTTAATCTGACTCACATGTGCATCCAACAAGCATATACAATCACCCAATTGCACAACAACATGCTCAATTTGATCACCACAATTTATTTATAATTAAATATGCATCCAACACGTAAATTCTCATTTTTCTCCAACTAAATGGCGTCGGATTAATTCCAATCCTTCACGGAACTTTCTCGCCATAATTTCTAGGTTCCAAAAATTCAACTTGCGTCTCGATCGGATCATAGCCCTGTGAACACTAATCCACAGCTTGCGAACAGTGATTCGCAGCATATGAACAGTAATTCGCAGCCCCCATTTTTCTGAATTTCCAATAAATATTACCCGAATTAATTCCTAAGGCCCGCCATAAAATTTCCACTCCCTATTCATGCAATTCCGCACCTAATTCCATACTGATTTTGTTCAAAAATTACCCGTCGATACCCGAAGTCCTAAATTAGGTTTAGGCGCGACTTACCCGTGTTGGCTAACTCAGCATATCACATGGTCAATTGAACAATCATTTCAATTGAACCCAAACGCGCACGAATCAAACATATTTACACTAGCCCATTGCACAAATGCACACACAATTCTACCACCACAACTCAATTATAATTAAAACACACGTAAAACACATAAATTTCTATTTTTCTCCCACCAAACGACGCCAAATTGATTCCGGTCCTTCATGGGACTTTCTTGCCATTAAATACCGGTTCTAAAAATCCAACTTGCGTCCCGAACCGAGCATCACAGCCTCGTGAACAGTGAATCACAGCTCGTGAACAGTGATTTTTAGCTTAAAATTCTCTCAAATCGTCCTCCAAAAATTCCAAATTAATTCCTTAAAGCCCGCCATACATTCCCTGTCACTCCCCGAACCCCAACGGGCGTGCACTATCCGCCTCTGGTCGATTCAAGCGACGTCCCAGGAATGTCGCTGACCTCAAAATGCTATCAGAGATTTACTACCACAGCGGATATCAACAAATAAACCCGGACAATTAAAAAAACTGGGGAATCAATTAGGGATAATGAATATATTCGTTCTCATTGCCAAACTTGCACCATAATATTTACAATATCCATTATTATTACAAGCACCCCGAACCAGTAACTATTAACTTCCAAAATACAAAAAAAGATCAGCATTATCCAAAAATGGGGCATTCTCAAATTATTGCCTCGCTCCCAGAGCTAGTCCCTACGCCCTCTCGGAGACGTTCACTCTGACTCACTGTCCTTGACATCGCCGCATGAATCCTCCTCAGCTATCTATTCACCCTACGGTTCCGAGTCGACCTTAATCTGGTCATGGCTCAGGCGGGGGCTCTGAAATTATCGGTTGAAACAACCGTGAGAACACTTTTCAGTAAGTTCACTCCTAAACCCAACCTAGGCTATCACGTACCTCCAGACAATTACGCAATCACACACATTCACGTACTTCAAGTAATCACAAAGCAAGCATATCAATTAATGTTGTCAGACTCAACCTTGCATGCGTCCACACTCAAACACAATCACGTTATAGGCAAACACACGCACATTCCATTTTCATTCCTACTACTCCCTTCCATTCTCAATTCATCTTTCACACTTCACTCGCCAGTGACCCGCGTAAACGTACACGCCTCAGGGACACTGTGACCACTCATCACTTTCCACATCACTCGCCAGTGACCCGCGTAAACGTACACGCCTCAGGTACACTGCGACCACTCATCACTTCCCACATTACTCGCCAGTGACCCGCGTAAACGTACACACCTCAGGTACACTGCGACCACTCATCACATCATTTCCGGCTCGCGTTGAAGTACACGCCTCAGGCCATGTTTCTTGCCTGCGTAAACGTACACGCCTCAAGCTCAACATCTACCACCTACTGCACAACCCGCGTAGAAGTTCACGCCTCAGGCCGGCAGTCTTCCGGCAATACCGGGCATTGTCCCGCGTAAACGTACACGCCTCAGGACGGCACACTTTCCACAATCTCACTTTCCCAATCCACACAAAATTTCTCATTTAATTCACACGCGCAACACACACTTGCACTCAACTGGCCCGTCACACGTGGCTCGTGCACGCAATATTTCACACATGATTATCATGCTCACAAAGCATTCCATATGCCAAATATCACAATTAATTCATTTTGGCCCATGCGTGCACACTGCAAACATAATTCAATCAACCAATTACACAATTGCACAATTAATTTCACCACCCCAACTCAATTATATATCAAATGCACATAAAATACGGAAATTGCTATTTTTCTCCCATCAAACGACTTCAAATCGAATCCGGTCCTTCACGGAACTTTCTCGCCATACTTTCAAGGTTCCAAAAATTCAACTCGCGCCTCGATCGGACCCTCACAGCCCCGTGAATAGTAATTCACAGCTTGTGAACAGTGTTTCGAGGCTTGTGAACAGTAAATTCGCAGCCCTATTTTCTGAATTTCTAATAAATAATACCCGAATTAATTTCTAAGACCCGCCATAAAATTTCCACCCCCTATTCATACCATTCCGCACCTAATTCCATACTGGTTTCGTCTGAAAATTTCCGTCGATACTCGAAGTCCTAAATTAGGTTTAGACGCGACTTACCCGCGTTCAAGAAATATAGAAATCGTTATTTTTCTCTAACCAAACGACATCAAATCGATTCCGGTCCTTCATGGGACTTTCTCACCATTAAATATCGGTTCTAAAAATCCAACTTGTGTCCCGAACCGAGCATCACGGCCTCGTGAACAGTGATTCTGAGCTTGAAATTCCCTCAAATCATTCTCCAAAAATTCCAAATTAATTCCTCAAGGCCCGCCATACAATCCCGGTCTAAAACCCCAACATTTCACACCCGCACAAGTCCAATTTCACCCAAAATTAAATTATTCGGCGATACCCAAAACCCTAAATCGGGATTAGAGTGTGACTTACCGCGTTCTAGACTAAAACGGATAGAACGGGGAGCGGCGGCACACTATGGCGACGGCATACGGCTCACGACGGTGTCCGGCTTGAGCAGCGGCGGTCCGGTCCTCCTAGATGGGGCTCACGGCCATCTAGAGAGAGAGAGAGGGAAAGAGAGAGAAACGGTGAGGGTGGAGGGCGGCACGGCAATGGCAAGGTGGCGGTCTGGCGGTGTGGCAAGCGGCGGCGAGCGGCGGTGGCTTGGCTCACGGCTAAAAGGAAAAGAAGCCAAGAGAGGGAGAGAGTGTCCACGATAGGGGAGGCTTCACGGCAAAGGGAAAGAGAATTGAGAGAGAAAAATGGGTCTTCTTGACCTAAATAGTGTTCTTGACCCCTTTTTGGCATTTTACCAAAATGCCCTTTACTCTTAAAGCTACCCCTTTAATAAATTCTAGGGGTATTTTGGTCACTTTCTCCGTTTCTTGTCCAAATCGAATTTTTCCAAAGGAATTAAGCACACCAAAAATTCACACATGTCACGTGCAACATCATCCTAACGTTCCGGCGTGACTTCCTAATTTTCCGGTGTCCAATTTGGGCAAAATTTCAATAATTAAATTCTATTAAACGCAACTCGAGCGTTTCTCGAGCTAACGGGCGGCTTGTTGGGAAATTCGCTGAATCGACTCATGACTGATACTGAATCGAGTCACGTGCAAGTCCGTTCGGTGCGTGACGACCTCGGTTGTCATTAAAATCGCGAAGATCAATCACTTGATCCGAGGGGTACGATCGTTCGGTATAATTTCAGAATCATTCGTCAAGTCGTTTCGTGGTCCAACGGAATCACCCGCGATCCACTACTAGGACAGTGACGAACTGACCCCTAACTATCCTTGGATCGGCCAACAGTGGCTCAAAATATCACTTTCGCGATTTAATGGTTGAAATCCATTCACGATCGAATTTTCTTTGGTCGCGCGAATTTAATTCCCCTATTAGCCTTTCCCTAATGGTTAGCATTCCCAGGAATGATCAGTTCCGGGCAAGAATTTACTACGAGCACATCTCATAAAACTCAATTATTCAATAAATTCCAATTGGTGGAATTTCGGAATGTCACATTCCCGGTCTAAAGCCCCAACATTTTGCACCCGCACAAGTCCAATTTCACCCAAAATCAAATTGTTCGGCGATACCCAAAATCCTAAATCTGGATTAGAGTATGACTTATCGCGTTCTAGGCTAAAATGGCTAGAACGGGGAGCGGCGGCACACTACAGCAACGGCGTACGGCTCACGACGGTGTTCAGCTTGAGCGGCGGCGGTCCAATCCTCCTAGATGGGGCTCACGGCCACCTAGAGAGAGAGAGGGAAAGAGAGAGAAATATGGCGTGAGGTTAATGGTGGTGGTGTACGGCGGCGTGGAAGGCGGCTTGAGGGCGGTCCGGTGTGGTGGTGGCGAGCGGCAGTGCCAACGGTGGAGAGAAACAGCCAAGGGAGCTCACGGTAGAGGAGGGGAAGCTCACGGCAAAAGAAAAAAAAAGGGGGAAAGGGGCTGATCGTGAAAATGAAGGAGAGAAGGGGGAAGGAAGACCACATTCTTGACTCAAATAGTAATTTTTGACCCCTTTTTGGCATTTTACCAAAATATTCTTTACCCGTAAAGCTTGTCCTTTAATAAATCCTAGAGGTATTTTGGTTACTTTCTCTGTTTCTTGTCCAAATCGAATTTTTTTGAAGGAATTAAGCGCACCAAAAATTCACACGTGTCACGTGCAACGTCATCCTAACGTTCTGGCGTGACTTCCTAATTTTCCGGTGTCCAATTTGGACAAAAATTTCATAATTAAATTCTATTAAACGCAACTCGAGCGTTTCTCGAGCTAACGGGCGGCTTGCTAGGGAAATTCGCTGAATCAACTTATGACTGATACTGAATCGAGTCACGTGCAAGTCCGTTCGGTGCATGACGACCTTGGTGGTCATTAAAATCGCGAAGATCAATCACTTAATCCGAGGGGTACGATCGTTTGGTATAATTTCATAATCATTCGTCAAGTTGTTTCGTGGTCCAACGGAATCACTCGCAATCCACTACTAGGACAGTGGCGAACTGACCTCTAACTATCCTTGGATCGGTCAACAGTGGCTCAAAATATCACTTTCGCGATTTAATGGTCAAAATCCATTCACGATCGAATTTTTTTAGTCGCGCGAATTTAATTTCCCCTATTAGCCTTTCTCTAATGGTTAGCATTACCAAGAATGATTAGTTCCGGGCGAGAATTTACTACGAGCACATCTCATAAAACTCAATTATTCAATAAATTTCAATTGGTGGAATTTCGGAATGTCACACAGGGAAACTAACGTGTCTCCCTCTTTAATAGATAGAGCTGAACTCGGGGTGTCAACTTCAGTTGATAGGCGCAGCAATGACAGAAAAAACGATGGTCATTTTTAATAAAATTCCGGCTAGAAGCATACAAGTACTATAATGTGCCTCTCCATGGGTGTCTGGTAACCATATATGTAAGGGTATAGAAGTGCAAAAGAAGCTGACGATAGGAGAATCTGCCATTGCAGACCCTTCTGTTCAACTTGCAAGAGAAAGTAAATAACTTGATAAAGATTCAAACGTTTCAGAATAGCATAATAGGATAAGATATAGAAAACAGATTAGTGCAGGGCAAATTCTAGGAATGCCTCATTGGATTGAGTTAGGTCACGCAATAATGCCAGTCACACAAATGGTAGTGCATTGGTCTCCATCCTTCCTGTAATTGTCATGGACCAAAGCCAATTGACTCGAATTGGTGAAACAGTGAGTTTTATTAATAATCACTTCAGGCTTTCTGTTTTGCCTCCGTTGTCAACATCCTTGTTGCACTAGTCCAAGCTCGCATATGACCAAATGATGCGGAAAGTCGTAACGCAGTCCCATCATACGGAGATACACCTTGGATACTAGATGGCCTCTGTGACATTCCGAAATTTCCACCAATTGGAATTTATTGAATAATTGAGTTTTATGAGATGTGCTCGTAGTAAATTCTCGCCCGGAACTGATCATTTCTGGGAATGCTAACCATTAGGGAAAGGCTAATAGGGGAATTAAATTTGCGCGACTAGAGAAAATTCGATTGTGAATGGATTTCGACCATTAAATCGCGTAAGTGATATTTTGAGCCACTGTTGGCCAATCCAAGAATAGTTAGGGGTCAGTTCACCACTGTCCTAGTAGTGGATCGCGGGTGATTCCGTTGGACCACGAAACGACTTGACGAATGATTCTGAAATTATACCGAACGATCGTAACCCTCGGATCAAGTGATTGATCTTCGCGATTTTAATGACAACCGAGATCGTCACGTATCGAACGGACTTGCACGTGACTCGATTTAGTATCGGTCATGAGTCGATTTCGCGAATTTCCCCAGCAAGCCACCCATTAGCTCGAGAAACGCTCGAGTTGCGTTTAATAGAATTTAATTATTGAAATTTTGCCCAAATTGGGCACCGGAAAATTAGGAAGTCACGCCGGAACATTAGGACGACGTTGCACATGACACGTGTCAATTTTTGGTATGCTCAAATCTTTTGAAAAAATTCTATTTGGGCAAGAAACGGAGAATTGGACAATTTTACCCTTGAATATTAAAGAAAGGGTAGTTTTGAGGGCAAGGGGCAATTTGATCATTTTTTAAAAAGTGGTCAAAAACTTGAAGAGAAAGCTAGACCCATTTCTCTCTCATTTCTCTCCCCTTTTTGATCGTGAAAACCCCCCTTCGTGAAAACCCTTTTCCCTCCCCCACCGTGATTCTCTCTCTCTTTTTCTCTCTCTCACCCTCGGTTTTCCTTTGGCCGTGAGCCCCAATCGTCGCTGTGGACACTCGCCGCAAGCCGCCGCTCACCGATTGTAGCCGCCGCCGCAAGCCTTCGTTGGATTTCAAGATTTACCGCCACTTTTGTTCTAGCCGAGAAAGTTTAGGACTCGGTAAGTTGTTATCTAAACCTCGCCTAGTAGATCGGGTTGTTTCGGGTTAGATAGACGCGGGTTGTTGCGATTTTGCAAGCTAAGTTGAATCACGGGCCCTAGGTTTGAATTCCGAGAATTTTGGTGGAAATTTAAGGGCCGATCAATGCTGTGAATTGGGGTTTAGTGTGCTGTGGTGTGTTGTTGGGAACGAGAATGGTACCGTTGAGTCTGGCTTGGAGTTTTGTGTAAGTGTCGTGAAGAGTCGGTAGTGTGATTTTGTGGTTTGAGTGCAGAAATTACTGTTCACGAGCTGTGGGAGTACTGTTAACTATGCTGTGGTGAGTCGTTTGACTCGTGATTGGTACCGTTAGGTCCGTCTTGAAATTTTATGAAAATCTCGTGAAGGACCGGAATCGATTTGGCGTCGTTTGATGGGAGAAAAATAGCGATTTATGTGTTTAATGTGCGTATGGAAATTAAACCCAAATTAGGACTTTGGGTATCGACGGGCGATTTTGGACGAAATCAGTATGGAATTAGATGCGGAATGGTATGAATAGGGAGTGGAAATTTTATGGCGGGCCTCAGGAATTAATTCGGATAATATTTATTGGAAATTCAGAAAATAGGGGCTGCGAATTTACTGTTCATATGCCCGAAACACTGTTCACAAGCTGTGGATTACTGTTCACGGGGCTGTGAGGGTCCGATTGAGACGCGAGTTGAATTTTTGGAACCTAGAGATTATGGTGAGAAAGTCCCGTGAAGAACCGGAATTAATCCGACGCCATTTGGTTGGAGAAAAATGGGGATTTACGTGTTGGATGCTTAGTTAATTATAAATAAATGGTGGTGAACAAATTGAGCATGTCGTTGTGCAATTGGGTGATTATATATGCTTGTTTGGTGCACACGTGAGCTAAACTGAATTATTTATTGACATTGGTTGTGCGAATTGCTGAGTGAGCATGTTTTATGTGTGAAATGATGTGTGCATGAACCCCATGTGTTGGGCCAGTTGCGTGTGGTAAATGTGTGGACTTGAGTAGAAGGGAAATTGCGGTGTGGCAAGTGACTGTGAAAAGTATGTGAAAGGGTGAAAGTGCGAGGTTGGGATCGGGCCGAGTATCATAAACTTGGGCAGCGATCACGTAGGTCTGTTGCATTTGGCACAGGCTGAGGCTCGAAAGAGCATGATTGAGTTCGGTCCGAGGCACGATCAGCTCGGGTGAGACCGGGATTGGACCGAGGCATTATAAGCTCGGGTTCCGATCATGTAGGCCTTCGCATTTGGCGTGGGTTGAGGATAGTGTGAAAGTGGGATCGGACCGAGGCGTGTGATGCTCGGGGCGCGATCGAGGGCCGAGGCGTGTTTACGCGGGCCGAGAAAGTAGAGGATCGGACCGAGGCGTGTGATGCTTGGGGCGCGATCGAGGGCCGAGGCATGTTTACGTGGGTCGAGGAAGTGGAGGTGGAATGTGAGTATGTTGAGCAGGTTGGAAACGTGGCATGTTCGTTGTGTGCGTGATATGTGGAAAGTTCGTATGTTGTGTCATATGTTTTCAAAATAAATTTTTATAATTGGACTAACGTGCAGGCTGCGTGTGTCAAGAGTTCAAGTATGTGTATTCGTGTGTTCTGTGGTGGTTTGTTTGGTCGTGTGTTTATCTATGTCTGGAATAACGTGATAGCCTAGGTAGGGTTTAGGTTACAACTTATTGAGAAGTGTCTCATGGTTGTATAAACCAAACCATTTCAGATCCCCCGCCTGAGCGATGAATAATCCGCCATCGCCGCCAAAACGTTTTAGAGTTCCAGTGCATAGAGAATATGAGACAGCTAAGTTTCAAATGAGAGATGGGATGATGTGGAGTTAGATTCTGAGTAGACGCCAAGGAAGGGGTGTTAAAGGTTGTTACGGATTGGATGACAGGTCATCGGTTTTTGTTCTTACTCTTGAAGGGTTTGTAATCTGTGCACTGATAAACTAAGGTTTGTATTTTGTAAATATGGTGGTACAAGTTTGATCGAGTAATGGAAATGAAATATGGATATGTATATTCTCCCTTAATGCCTCCCCAGTTTTTATATTGTCCGGGATAAATTGTATTATCCGCTGTGGTTGTAAATCTCTGATGATTATTTGAGGTCGGTGACATTCCTGGAACGTCGCACTCATCGACCAGGTAAGGGGCGTCGCGTGCCCGTTGGGGTTCGGGGCGTGACAGCCTCCATGCCGTGAAGGCTCATTATCTGATACCCTTCATGATGTTGACTCAACCTTCGATTGTTACAGCCCCAAAAAGCAGCCTTTCGTCTTCTTCGCCGGTTGGCATCGTTAATTGACCAAATTCTTAGCCCTGACATAGAATGTCAATTGTGTACGAGACTTTTTTCATATTGAATCAAGAAGATACCCGCACTGATCTTTAACCCTACAAATTGTATCGATAATTTCAGGCTAAAGTTTCCTCTTATTAGGTGAAGTTATGCTTTCCAAAACTCGAAGCGTTTGAATCATTCATCCTCGTCCCTTCTACAGATTGAAAACTGATGACATGAGAAAAGTCTATTTTTCATGGAGAAAAAGGAGAAAAGGAAAAGGTGACAGAAACATCAGTGAAGCTAAAATCTGTCAGCTTGGCAAGAACCTGCTCATCGGATTGCGATTTCTCATATTCATACGTTGGAACGGTCATAACACGCAATCTGGGCTTGCAAATTCCAACGACTGGTCACTGTGGAGAAGGTGGTCCAAAGAAAACAAAACAAGATATTATAGTTCAATTGGAAAAAAATTTTAACTGGCCAGAATTTATTAGAAAAACTAAATTTCAAATAAGGATATAAAATGAAGCCGTTTTCTCCAAAATGACTCGGAGTAAACTTTATCAGAAATAATAATTTAAAGTTACCATCTTAGCTTCAAATAGAGCCTGAACTTGCCAGCCAGCCAAATATTTGCTAGCCGCCTTTTCGCCATAGCAAGAGCTGGGGCAATTTTTCCCAAATTTTTCTCTGATACCCAAATTGAAGCTGAAGTTCGTGCTAACCAATTCAACAAAGACCAAAACCCTAAAAATATAAAAAGCCTCAAATTGAATTCGCTACTCATGTTTTCTCCCGCTCCCGCTACAGTTGATGAAAACATTTGGGCAACTATTTGCTAGTGGAAGACAAAGCCATATTTTCGTTTTCATTTTTAGTTTTTTGCTGGTGAAGCAGTTGCACTTCTGATGAACGACCATCTCACCAGCAAAGCAACCTTGGGTCGGCTTCCCGCAAGTGTAAACATCATTGTAAAGGACATTGCAGAACCTTATTAGGTGTTGCAGGCGGCTTAATTTGTTTGAAAGTCCAATTATAGTTCGTCGTATCACTATATAAATGAATTCAATAGACCAAACTGTATATATAGCTCTACCAAAGAAAACATCATTTTGTGAAAGTCAAAATAGCCGACATAAAGAAAAATATTAACGGCCTTCCTGTGGCATCTAATTGCTAACAATGGCCCTTTGAACTTAATTGTATTTACAAACCACAAAAAAAAACTTAATTGAATATTTAAGTCAATTTTATTTCTAAGTTACCAAACAAGCTAAATCTCTTAGGTGCTGAAGTTTTTAATTTTATCATTTAATTGGGTTATTAGACAAACCCTATTCAATATAATAAACATTTAAAAATAAACTACAATCTTGCCTATTATATTGTTAGAAGCCTAAAACCTATCAATAATGTTCATCATTCCATATTTGGTAACAAGTTAATATTATCCAATACTCCATATTCAGCTATTATAAAAATAAATACGGCTTGTTTCTTTGATTTAAATAAAAGTAAAAAAAATATTTTGTTTGCTTTATCGCCAAAATTTAAAGTATTATTTAAAATTTCAAAAGAATATGAAAAGATTATATGTGGATCTAGTTGTCAAAAATTGAGCATTGTGAAAATTTTCAGACTTTCGGTTTTGAAAAAAACCAAAGTAGGTTAGTCATGATATATAGATTAAGGACCAGTTTGATAACATAATTAAGTGCTGAAAATTGAAAGTTTAGCGGTAAATGTTAAACTTGCTCAGTAACCTTAATTAGCATTGACTTGATAAACTCAATTAAGTCAAAAATCCATTTAACGTGGTAAGTAAGGGAGGATTAAATAATAAAAAATAGATGGCAACTAAAATTGTCAAATATATTGCTAAAACCTACGAATAATTGTCTTTATTATAGCCTTGTAAGAAATCAGTAACATTTAGCTATAACAGACTGAATTTTCGATCCTTTTTCCCGGGATCTATGAAATGAATATTTTGGCCAATGCACTTATAGTGAGATCTCACACGGAAATGCTCATTCACGGGATTCTAACCTTAGGGGTAAGGCTATTACGGGATTGAGTTCGAACGACCAAAGAACTTGACCTGGGTTCGATCTTCGAACATATGAATTGACGAGGGAATGTTTTGAGCCAACCGAGACCGGTCTATTTGATTGATCGTGTCCGAAGGGAACTAGCGACAGACCCTCGCAATTATATGACAACCGAGGTCGTCCTGGGTAGAGTAAACTTAAACGTGATTTAACTTAGTGTCGGTCACGGGTCAAGAGCGCGTAATCCCATCGAGCCACCCGTTAGCCAGAGATAAGCTAAAGTCGCGGTTGTTTAATTTTAGCCATTTCTTGGAATTCGGACCCGGAAATTGAGAATTTTGAAATTGACATTTTTTAGCGCCCGATGACGTTTTTGGCTTGGCCAACCTTGGGGCCACCTATTTCTGCAAAAAAATGGATTTCGGTTCGGGACCGAAAAAATTACAATTTTGCCCCTCTGGACACCGATGTCGATTTTGAGGTCGTTTGAGGTTATTTTTCGAGGCCGATGCCATTTTGGGGTGGCCACGCACATTTAGAGTTGATACGGTCAAAAATTGGAATTTTGGTTTGGAAGTGAAAAATAATATTATTTTATTCCCAGGACTTTTTAGTTGATTTTCGAGGGCTTAAGAGGCTATTTTCACGAATCCGATGCGAAAATTGAAATTTCGCCTCGGGACCAGAAAATTACCATTTTGCCCCTGAACCCTGTATTGGGAATTCCGAATTTCGGACAATTTTGGGCAATAATTGAGGACTAAAATAAGTGAAAAAGAAATTGGAATTATTGAATTATCATATTGCCCTTGAATTATTGGATAAAGACAAACGAGGACCGTTGGATCAAGGGCATTTTGGGAAAAATTGCGAATCGCTGACACGTGTCCACTTTAGCCATTATATTTGACCAGATTCTCTCTCTCTCTCCTTCCCCTCATTCAGCCAACTCCCACGATCAGCCTCTCTCTCTCTCTCTTTCCCTCTCTCTTCATCTTTGTTTCCTCTCATCACCATTGCTGCTGCTGCTTCGCCCATTTCAGCCACCCGTCCAGCCCGTTCTTCTCGCCTTTCTTAGGTAAGTGACTTCCCCAATCGACACCTAGGATCTTGGGTATTGCTAGGCTCATTTAGGGTTTGGTTTAGGTGATTTTCGTGGCTATTTTGGACTAATATATTGATTGGTGGTTCGAGTGGTTGTGGACTGATTTGGAGACTGAAAATAGGAGGTTTGGGAGGTTCGGATAGGGCCGTGACGATATGGAACGATCACGGTTTGAATTCGTGTGATTTGGTGTGATTTTCGGATTTGTGACTACTGTACCCGTCCGAATTGCTATTTTTATGGAGAATTTTGGGGGCCGAATTTGAAGAAGTGTTCTTCATTAAAGTTGTTTCCAACATCTTGAAGTATAACATATTTTAATTTGGGAATTTTTGGAAATCATTTGATGCCATTCGGAAGTCCATCTTTGGACCAAAATAAAACTGCCCGATTTACTGTTCACCCGACCTTCGGGTCTGTTCGAATTTTTATAAAATTTTCCAGGCCTATTTTGAAAATACTTCCTTCACAAAAATTGTTGAGGACATTTGTGGCTATAACATATAAAAATTTCAAGGTTTTCCAAAATGATTTGGATACTGAATGAGTTGTATTTTGATGGCCTGAGGGCTGTCTGAGCGAACTGGATTTCGTCTAATTTTGAGTGTCAAAACGAGGTGTTTACGGTTAGAACTGTGTTTTGAGTTCTTCATGGAAAATGTTCATCGAGATATTTTGTGCAACATATCCAAATTTCAGAATTTTTGGAATTGATTTAGTATTTATTTCAAATGGATTTTGGCCACTGTGTAAACTGCCCAGATTTACCCTGATGTTATGAATTGAATCGTGTACGTGGTTGTGTGATTTGTGATTGTGAGCTGATTTGGATTGTGCTTGGGCCGAATGTGATGTGGTGCTGTGCCATGTGTATGTGGCCGTGAGATGTAGAGGCGTGGTCGTGTGAATATGCATTGAATTCGTGTGCCAAGAATGTGATTGGGTGGCGTGTTCATGTGACGAGAATGTGAAATTGTGAAATGTGTGTGTGAGGTGTGTATGTTTGGCCATGCGTTTGTTGGCCGTGTGTAAGTGTGGTTTGAGTGGAACGAGGATACAGAAATGTGGGATTGGTTGGAAAGGATCCGTCCTGAGGTGTGTACGTTTACACGGGACGATACCGTCCCTGACGAGGTGACGATGCCCGGCCCGACGGGGTGATGATGCCCGGCCCGACGGGGTGACGATGCCTGACGTGGTTAGAAGACCGTTGGCTTGATGCGTTTTACGTGGGCGCGGTAGAAAGAAAGTGTGTGTAGGATTCCGTCCCGAGGCGTGTTCGTTTACGCGGGACGATGTCATCCCTGACAAGGTGACGATGCCCGGTCCGATGGGGTGTCGATGCCTAATGAGATCAGAAGACCGTTGGCCTGATGTGTTTTACACGGGTGCGGTAGTGGTGGAAGAGTTGAGAATGAGCGGAAATTGGTTTGAGATGCGAGGTTTGAGAAAGTGACGCGTGGTGTGAGTTGGTGTATGAGTGTGTTTGTATCGCGTGGTGTGATGCTCGATTATGGGGTAAAAACTGCTAGGCATGGTATGGGACGTGCCCAAGTGGGTTTTGCTCTATAATCGGGGCACGCGCGCAACTGTGATGTATTTTTGTGGTATACTGGCTGTGTGGTTGACTAACGTGCATGGATGCGTATGATGAGTTCCAGATAGGTTCGTATGTGTCTGTTAGCTTGGCTGATCGTTGTGTGTTATATGTGTTTTCGTCTGGCGGTACGTGAGTACCTACGTAGGGTTTGGGGT
Source organism: Syzygium jambos (assembly GCA_031216235.1). NCBI lineage: Eukaryota > Viridiplantae > Streptophyta > Magnoliopsida > Myrtales > Myrtaceae > Syzygium > Syzygium jambos. The sequence goes on along the minus strand of CM062225.1, from coordinate 3,764,966 downwards.
TGTACACTTATTGAGATTCGTCTCACAGTTGTATAACCGTCACTTTCAGACCCCCAGTCGTAAACCCGGGAAGTGCGCATTTTTTTTTAGAAGTTCGAGGAATCGCTTTTGGTGCTCGGTGGAACTGCATGCGAGTGTCGGAAGATCCAAGCCAGAGAAACAGGAGCGGATTGGATAGGAGGCGACCAGTAGGCTTTCCCGATGGTATTTTAAGGGTTGTTTGACTTGGATTATCTGATAGTGAAGTTAAGATAACCAAACCCTTGAACTTTTGTTAAAACGGTGACGGAGAATGTTCGTCCGTATTTATGTCGGTAATATGATGTTTGTATATATTTGTTGTTGTTTGATCATTATGGTGTTCTACCCCGTTGTCGTCATTTTAGTCCGGAGGTTTTTATATATTCGCTTCCGCATGTGGCTCTGATGTTTGGGATGGGTCGGCGACGTTCCTTGGACGTCGCATCATTTCGACCGGAGCAGGGGATGTCGCGAGCTTGATGGGGGTTCGAGGCGTGACAATAACTTTACAATTATCACCGAGCAACTTTTTATTTTTATTTTCAATACTTAAAATTCAGTACCAAAACTTTCAGTACCCTGTTTGACAAATTTATTATTGAACTTTACACTATCACATGCTTCTTCTGTCCTTTGTACCCGAGATGACCTGCCTACAATCTGCAGAAACATCCTCAATGACATTTCTATCGACCTTCTGGCAATGTGACCATAATAACATTGGCTGTGTAGGCTTCTTCCTTAACTAAAGATGCATCTGAGCTACCTGAACTCCTCTCCATGAAGAAACCAGGCTCTTTAGGTAGTGGCAAGGTTGCTCCTTCATTTGCCAACATGAAAACAACACTGGACATTATTGGCCTATCTTCAGGAAACTTTTGGACACATAGCAAGCCCACCTGAACGCATCTCTCAGCTTGAGACTCCACGATAGAGTCGCATAAAGATACATCTACGAGTTCCATGGCCCTCCCTTCACTCCATAGCAACCATGCCTAAAAAATTTAAACCATTCATGATTATCACTATCTGTGCATCAAAAAGAAAACACGTCTACGGGAACAAAGAACAAATGGGATGAGGTTTTAGGAGAAACAAAATATCTAATCTCGTTTAGCGAAAAAGAAAATGGGGCAGATTTTAACAATCATCTACCACTTACGTGCCCAAGAAGGTTGTGATAATGATTAGGATGTTGGAATCCTCTATTCCTTTGGTTACTGACCATCTCTAACAATAGCACACCGAAGCTAAAAACATCAGACTTCACAAAGAATTTTCCATCAAAGGCATACTCTGGGGACATGTAAGCACTGCATCAAGCAAATCAGGTTTCAGTTTCTCCAAATACTGATGGATAGTGCTGTGTTCGAATGAATCTAGATGAGAATCTTACTATGTACCAACTATTCTTCTAGTCTTTGCCTCTGTGTCATCACCTTGAAAGTTCCTTGCCAGGCCGAAATCCGAAATCTTTGGATTCATGTCATAATCTAACAAAATGTTACTCGCTTTAAGGTCTCTGTGGATAACTTATACTTTTGAATCTTGGTGGAGATAGAGAAGTCCTCGGGCGATTCCTAAAACAATGTCCAATCGCCTTTTCCATTCCAAAGAGGAGCTTCTGTCATGATCTGCACACACACAAACCCATCAAAAACTAATTAGGTTGTTTGCATTTAGCTGTATTTGCATAAGGAATCGAGTGAAAAGGAATTCAGAAAGATAAAGTGGTTCTAACCAAAAATGAAATAATCCAAGCTTTTTTTTTTTTTTTTTTTGGTAAAGGTAAATGTTTGTATAACTTTTCAAGTCACCAAGTACAACCTAAGCTCGAACCTAAACCTGACCATATTAGGACACAAAAAGATGTCCCGACAAGGTCAAGAAGGTCCAGCAGGAACTAAGTACAAAACAGGCCAGGGCCCCAGCTAGAACGAGAACAAGTAGACTCGACTAGAACAAGAATAAAAAACCAACCAGCAAAAGACACAAAGCAAGTGGACAAGAAAGTACAGATGTGAAAACTGGATCAGCAGCAAGATACGCCCAAGCTTTGCAGTCAACTCATGGCACCGGAGCAACATCAGGACAGCAAAGAAGGAGACCCAAGGTACCGAAACCATCGGGAGCAGCATCATACAGCAAAAACCTTCAGACAAACCGGAGGAGCTGGACGGCGAAGATAGAGGTCCTGTCACCGAGCCTAGCCGGAGCAGCAACAAATCATCGAAGGATTGAGGTGGATGCCCACAGCAGAACAATGAAAATATAGGCCCAGACGAGAGCAGCAACAAGAGAACCCAGCCGAGTGCAACAGCAAAATAAGGTGATACCCAACTAAGAGAAGATGGAAGGAGAGAGTTCCCAGTTCCTTTGAAGTCTTCTGTTTTGCGGTGTGTCAACAATTTTTCCAAGGGATAGAACTTTGTCTTTGACCATCTTGATGATGTGCTTACAAATTCCAGGGATGAAAATATCCTTGTTCCTGAAGAGGGAGTTGTTCCGCTCAATCCATATAGTATGGCATAGAGCTCCCAAAGAAAACCTGGCAAGCCTATGTGCGAAGAAAGGGCCCCCACAGACTCTACTTGCCCACGCAATAAGCTCTAGCCACGGTCGGTTGCGCCATTGAATATTGCATTTAGTAGCCCAAAAAACAGCTAGCCTACTAGTAACGGAGCATTCGAAGAAAAGGTGATTGATGGAGTCTGGAACAAGACGACAGAAAGCACAAACACCTGAATCAATGCGACGATTTTGAATAAGAAGGACCTGCGTGGGAAGCCGGTTTAAAGACACAATCCATAGAAGAAAAGAGTGCCGGGGGGTCAAGTGAGAATCCCATACAAATGAATGCCAAGATGCTGGCCGGCCTTTCTTCCTTGTGTGGTTCCAGGCCTGTGCGACCGAGAATGGTTGAGTTGGATCAGGATTCCAAATGAAGCTATCCGGGGTATCTTCCTCAAAGCTTGGTGGAGCTTGAATCCAATCCATAATAGAGTGAAGTGAGGATGATGGTTGCCAGGTGGAGTGAAAAAAATCCCATACCGAGGCATCACGTGGAATCCGAGACTGGTATATGTCCATGTTGCTAAAGGTGGGATAAAGGGGCCCTTTAGAGTGCCACCTATCAAACCAAAAGGATATCATCCGGCCATCTCCAATCTTCCACCCGAATAAAGTCTGGGCTAGAGCTCGCAGGTCAAGGATCTTCTTCCAAGTCCATGAGCAAAAGGTGGGTTTGGAAACATTCCAGAAATTTTTCTTTTGTAAAAAGTTTGTATGAATCCATTTGCACCACATAGATTCTTTGTCGGAGAAGAGGATCCATATGTGCTTTAGCATCATTGCTCTATTGTAGTCGAAAAGACATCGTATCCCGAGGCCACCTTCTTCTTTTGGGAGACAAACAGTATTCCAGGCTACCTTAGCACCACCTGTTCCTAAGTCAGGGCCTTTCCAAAGGAACTGTCTAAGTATGGTCTCAATATCATTTAAGACACATATGGGAAGTGGAAATATCGCGGCCCAGTATACTTGTATAGAATGCAGAACCGATTTTATAAGTTGCATGCGACCCGCAAAAGATAAGAATCTTTGTGTCCAAGAACGAGCTCTCGCCGTGATGGAATCAACCAAGAGCTTGCAATCCTCTTTTCTTAGCCTGGAAGAGATAATAGGCACACCCAAGTATCGGAAGGGAAGAGATCCCTGTTGAAATCCGAGACATTGGAGAATACCATTATGTGACTCCGAGTTACCTCCCGAGAGGTATATGTTGCTCTTATTTGGGTTTGGACTTAAGCCAGACCAACTTGAGAATAATGTTAGAGATTCCTTGATAAGCTCTATCGATCTCATATGCCCTTGTGAAAATAAGAGAACATCATCTGCAAAGAACAAATGTGATATACGGGGTTTCTTGCAATGCCAATACCAATGGAATTCCGGGTTTTCAGTTTTGGACTTGAGAATAGCCGAGAAGATTTCCATAGAAAGAATGAATAAGTATGGAGACAAAGGGTCCCCCTGACGAATCCCACGGTTACTAGCAAAATAGCCATGTAGTTCGCCATTGATCGAAATGGTGTACTTTGCAGTTGAGATGCATGCCATGACCATCTTAATAAAAGAAGCTGGAAAGTTAAAAGCAGTGAGAACCCTTTCAATAAAGGCCCAGTCTATCGTGTCAAAAGCTTTATGAAAATCCACCTTGATGGCGCATTTAGGTAGATAAGCTTCGTGATGAAAGTCCGCAAAAAGTTCTTGAGCTAACAAAATATTGTCGCTAATACGGCGGCCTTTAACAAAAGCTGTTTGGGAAGGTCCCACCAATAACGGGATGACCCTTGCCATGCGCCTAGCAATTATTTTAGAGATACATTTGTACAAAGTATTGCAACAAGCTATTGGCCGGAAATCACTCATACTCGAAGCATTTGGGACTTTTGGCACTAATGTGAGGATGGTATTGTTGATCTCCTTAAGCAGGAAACCCGTCTCGAAGAAAGCCTTAACCGCATCTAAGATAGATTTTCCAATGATTCCCCAAGAGTGTTTGAAGAATTCAGCATTGAAACCGTCAGGACCAGGAGCTTTGTCATTTGCAAGAGAGAAGAGAGCGGTTTTAATTTCCTCCTCAGATATCGGCTGAATTAAGGTGGCGCTTTGGTTTTCATCCAGGGCATGTCCAAGGAGAGCCTCCAGCTCCAAGGCAGTGGGAAGAACCGTTGCTGAACTGCCATTTAACAAGCTCTGAAAGTGATGGACAATATGGTCTCTGACTTGTTGAGGTTCGGTGATAAGGCCCCCAGCCTCTGTCGATACTGAAAGGATTCTATTGTGCTGCCTCCTTTTGTTGACCTGGAGGTGAAAGTATTTTGTATTCAGGTCCCCTTGCTTGAGCCATCTTATTCTAGATTTTTGTCTAAAGAAAGACTCTTCTTGGGAACGAAGATCTGAATAGGTTTGCAGGAGCGAAGCTTCACTTGTTCCGAGGTTTTGGTCAAAAGGATTTGACTCCAGAGCTGTCTGAATAGCAGAAAGGTTCAATCTGGCCTGTTCCGTTCTTGCAGAAATGTCTGAGAAAAAAGACCTGTTCAAACGCTTCAAATGTATCTTGAGAACCTTAAGTTTACAACAAACAATAAACATAGGTGAGCCAGTAACATGGGTATCCCAAGCATGAGTAACTAACTCCAGGAAATGTGGATGAGTGGTCCAAAAGTTAAAAAACTTGAACGGCTTTTTGCAGGGACTAGGGTGAACAATCTTTATTACCATCGGGGAATGGTCAGAGATTCCAGGCGGAAGAAAATTTGCTTCAGAAAAGGAGAATTGTTGAAGCCAGCTACCATTTACAAGAACCCGATCAATCTTGCGCATTTTGCGGTTAGCCAACAAAAGCTTGTTGGACTTGTATTCATAAATTAACAAGCTTTTGTTTGGCATGTATTCATAAATTAACATTCTTTCTTCACCCTCAATGCAGCAGCCAACAAGTCCAACAAGATTCCGGTGCTGAAGTCTGGCGATTAGAACGACTTCATTCATAAACTCATCAGGACCTTGCCTAGAAAATTTTGACAGCCTTTTCACTGCAACTTCTTGTCCTGTGGAAAGACTTCCCTGCATGTATTTTACTCATTGAGGGCCTCTGTTGTTATTTGAATTTATTGATTTATAATTGATTACCTTGTAGACCGAACCAAAGTCGCCCGCTCCTAGCTTGTATGTTTGAGAGAAATGGTTGGTGGCAACAGCAACAGTAGCGAAATCATATAATGGCAAGCCAATGTCATCTGTCCCACTTGGCATGCCTACAAGGGCTGTAAACTAGTTTCTCAAACCATACCATAATCTTAACAAGAAAAAAGCAATCCAGAATTTGACCACATAAAGTAAAAGAAAGGTGTTTAGCTTACCTCGTCTTTTCATTCTTTTCCAGATTATGATCAATGTCATGCCCACTATAACCAATCCCGAAATGCTTGAAGCCACTATGATAGTCACCAGTTTCTTGGATGGACTGTGGATTGAATCTAACATATAGAACCAAGTGAAGTAACTAATTTCAGAGAAAGAGTTCATCCGTAAGCTGATGAATCTATCTCTGTTAGAGGAACTTGAACATGAGATATAAACAGTAAGGAATAGAACAGTAGTTCAGTCAGGTAATGACAAAGGACGCTTCGACGTAATGAAAGATTGGAACAAACATGAAAAAAGCAATTGCTAAACCAATTAGCCAATGCAGATAAAATGCATGTATTTACCTAATTCAGAAGCAGGTAGCCATAGGAAGAGATATTGCCCATTATCAACCATGCCAATTTCCTTAATATCAATGAGATCGCCAAACCACATCAAGCAGCCTACCCCTCTAATATCCGAATTAGCATAAGCTGTGCAAGACCAATTCTTTAGACACTCAACCTTGCACTCCCCAAGGCTTATATTCTTGAATAGCTGGAAATCTACCAAGTCAGGTAATTTCACCTACGAAAGCTTCTTAAAACCCTCCCGCTGAGAACAATTCAACGGAATTTTCCTTATGCACCCCTCCGTCGAATTAAGCATGTCCCACGCCTCTTGTGACTTGGGCATAAAACCCTGCAAGCAGAGGCATCTTGGGCTTTGGTTAACTCTGCACACGCCATTAGTGCCACACTGTCCATAGCTGTCACAAGGGTCATGAGGGACCGAGTACATCAAATCCCACACCGTGCTTCCACTCTTCAATATATGACACTGCATAACACCATCTGACCTTAATATGCCTTTGATAGTGACATTGTCCTTTAAAGTTTCAGCCTTAAAATAGGCACCTGTTTCGTTGTAAACAGCGATGGTTTTAACGACGATATTCGTCTCGTTGGAATCACCACCAAATCCAACTCCTGTCACGCCTCGAACCCTATCGAGCTCGCGACATCCTCCACTGATCGATTTATTTGCGCAACGTCCCAGGAATGTCGCCGACCTCAAATAAACATCAGAGATTTTATTTCGCAAACGGAAACCATGAAATACCCGAACAAATAAAACTGGGGAGAATTGGGAGAATGTATATATCTTTTTCATTTCCTTCTTATACCATAATATTTACATTTATAAACTGTTCCATACATGTACATGCACACCGCCTTTCTCAAAAACCGATACTCTAAGGATGGAGACCTGGGTTTACTACTACTCCAAAAATGGTGCTCGCCAAAAACCCATTCTGAGTCTGATTCCTTGTTCTCTGAGTCTGAGTCCCCTTATACCGTCCCATCCACTGAGGACTCCAAAACGTTCTGGTGGCGGTGGCGGAAGATTCATGGATCCTGTCGGGGTTCTGAAATTGTTTGGTTGAAACAACCGTGAGAACACTTCTTAGTAAGTTCACCCCTAAACCCCACCTAGGCTATCACGTACCTCCAGACGATCACATAGACACGCGTGCATTCATATACATCAAACCATTACATTACAGGCACATCAAATAATATAGTCAAACTCAAACATGCGTACACCCGTACTCAATCATAATCACATCGTATGCAAACACGTGCATGTATTGTTCTCATCCCACTATTCCTTCCATTCTCATTTTCACTTTCGCAATCACTCGCCAGTGATCCGCGTTGAAGTACACGCCTCAGGCACATTGCAATCATTTATTTTCCACTTTCACTCGCCAACGACCCATGTTGAAGTACACGCCTCAGGCATACTGCGACCACTTTTCACAACACTTTAGGCCCGCGTACCCGTACACGCCTCAGGCCATGTTTCTTGCCCGCGTAAACGCACACGCCTCAGGCTCAACATCTACCACCTACTGCGCAACCCGCGTTGAAGTACACGCCTCAGGCTAGCAGTCTTCCGATAATACCGGGCATTTCTCAATCCTCGCCAATGACCCCCGTAAACGTACACGCCTCATGTCCACTGCGACCACATCTCACAACACTTCATGCCCGCCTAAATGTACACGCCTCAGGTCATGTTTCTCGCCCGCGTAAACGTACATGCCTCAGGATGGCACAATTTTCACGATCGCACATATGCCATGTCACACATAATTTTTACGAATACGAATCATACCACATTTCTTTCTCACTCACGCACACGCCCAACAATCACTTGTCACACATAATTGGCTCATCACACGCGGCCCGTGCACGCAATAATTCACACATAATTCATGTTCATCGAACAATTGACATAGCCAATTTTATCAATTAACTCAATCTAGCACAACGTGCACCCAACAAGCATTTTCAATCAGCCAAATTGCACAAATGCACGCTCAAATCCACCACCACAACTAAATTATTTTCCAAACGCACATTAAATACAGAGATTGCTATTTTTCTCCTATCAAACGACGCCAAATCGATTCCAGTCCTTTACGGGACTTTCTCACCATAAATTCTTGGTTCTAAATATCCAACTTGCATCCCGATCGGCCCATCACGGCCCCATGAACAGTAAATCACAATCACTGTTATTTTCTAATTTCCAATAATTAATGCCTGAATTAAATCCTAAGGCCCGCTATAAAATTTTCACTAACAATTCATACAATTCCGCACCTAACTTTATACAGATTTCGCCCAAAATCGCCCGTCGATATCCGAAGTCCTAAATTGGGTTCAGAGCGCGACTTACCCACGTTCTAGACTATCGCGGCTAGAATAGAAAGCGACGGCCCTTAATCGGGAACGGCGGCGACGGCGTACGGCTCCCGGGTGGCGGCAATCGGCTCGGGTGGCGACGACGCGGCTTGGGCGGCGATTGGGGGCTCACGGCCAAGAGAGAAAGAGGAAAAGAGAGAGAAACGGTGGCTGGTGGTGGTGGTTTGGGGCTGGTACGGTGGCTAGGCGGCGGCTTGAGGGTGGTCCAGCTTGCGGTGACAAGCGGCGGTGCCGGCGGTGGAGGAAGAACGGCCAAGGAAAGCCCACGGTGGAGGAGGGAGGTTTTCACGGAAAAAAAAAAGAAAAAGGGGGGGGGGGCTAATCGGGAAGATGAAGAAGAGAATGGAGAGAGAGAAGACAATTCTTGACTCAAATAGTGTATTTTGACCAATTGCGAAAATGATCAAAACGCCCTTTACTCATATTTTTAATCCGACGGTCCTGATTCGATCTTATCTTGATCCGACGGCCGAGATCGATTCTTGCACAAAAATATCCAAGGGCATACTTGTAATTTCCAAAATATCCAAGGGTAAAATTGTCCAATCAAGATTTAAGGGCAAAATTACCAAAATGCCCTTTACCAACATACATTTTTATAAATCCTAGGGGCATTTTGGTCACTTTCTTCGTTTCTTGTCCAAATCGAATTTTTCTGAAGAAATTAAGCACACCAAAAATTAACACGTGTCACGTGCAACGTCGTCCTAACGTTCTGACGTGACTTCCTAATTTTCCGGTGTCCAATTTGGGCAAAATTTCAATAATTAAATTCTATTAAACGCAACTCGAGCGTATCTCGAGCTAACGGGCGGCTTGCTGGGGAAATTCGCGAAATCGACTCATGACTGATACTAAATCGAGTCACGTGCAAGTCCGTTCGGTGCGTGACGACCTCGGTTGTCATTAAATTCGCGAAAATCAATCACTTGATCTGAGGGGTACGATCGTTCGGTATAATTTCAGAATCATTCGTCAAGTCGTTTCGTAGTCCAACGGAATCACCCGCGATCCACTACTAGGACAGTGGTGAACTGACTCCTAACTATCCCTGGATCGGCCAACAGTGGCTCAAAATATCACTTCCGCGATTTAGTGGTCGGAATCCATTCACGATCGAATTTCCTTTAGTCGCGCAAATTTAATTCCCTTATTAGCCTTTCCCTAATGGTTAGCATTCCCAAGAATGATCAGTTCCGGACGAGAATTTACTGCGAGCACATCTCATAAAACTCAATTATTCAATAAATTTCAATTGGTGAAATTTTCGGAACGTCACAACTCCATTCCATGGCCCGGTTCGAAATAATTTGACTGACCCCCTGCTGACTATTTCGAGTTGAGGTAAGCCGTCAATTTTGTATCCGTTTGTATAGTCACCAGGGGAAGGATCATCTGTACTTCTCCAAGAAGTCAGATGACGTTCCAAACCGGTTCTAAAGTTCCATTCCATTGTTATACCATCCAACATCGTGTCTGATGGGTAATCAAAGCTCTGCCATGAGTAATCAACAGAACCTGAACTATCGCTTTCCCTAAGAACAAGGTTACCAGAATCTAGGAGCTGTGCAACTGGGTTTCCAATAACCTTGGTTGAATTCGTTGACCAAATGACGCTGTTTGATTGGTTGAGAAGAACAAGTTCACCTTCATTGCTTATTTCCAGAGTACCATTTGAATCGGTAACAATTTGTTACTGCCCCGGAAAGCAGCCTTTTGTCTTCTTCGCTGCGTGGCATCGTTAATTGACCAAATTCTTAGTCCTGACATAGAATGTCAATTGTATACGAGACTTTTTTCTAGATTGAATCAAGGGGAAGCCCGCACCGATCTTTAACCCGACGAATTGTATCGATAATTTCAGGCTAGAGTTTCCTCTTGTTAGGTGAAGGTATGCTCTCCAAATCTCAAAATGTTTGAATCATATTCATCCTCGTCCCTTCTACAGATTGAAAATGGATGACATGAGAAAAGTCTATCTTACATGGAGAAAAAGGAGAAAAGGAAAAGGTGACAAAAACATCAGTCAAGCTAAAATCTGTCAAGCTTGGCGAGAACGTGCTCATCGGATTGCGATTACTCATATTCTTGAGTTGGAACGGTCATAACACGCACTCTGGGCTTGCAAATTCCAACGACTAGTCACTGTGGCGAAGGTGGTCCAAAGAAAACAAAACAAGATATTATGGTTCAACTGGCCAGAATTTATTAAAAAAATAAATTTCAAATAAGGATATAAAGTGAAACCGTTTTCTCAAATGATGCCTAGGAATGGACCTTATCTCAAATAAGGGTTTAAAGTAAACATCTTAGCCTCAAATAAGGCCCGAACTTGCCGGTCGGCCTAATGTTTGCTAGCGGGCTTTTCGTCGTGGCAAGAGTTGGGGCAATTTTGCCCAAAATTTTCTGATGATACCCAAATTGAAGCTGGAGGTCGTGCTAACCAATTGAACAATGACCAAAACCCTAAAAATAAAAAAAGCCTCAAATTGAATTCGCTATTCATGTTTCCTCTGTCTCCCGCTACAGCGACGAATGCACTTCTGATGAACGACCAACTCACCAGCAAAGCCTCCTTGGGTCGGCTTCCAACAACTATAAACATCGTTGTAAGGGACATTGTAGAGCCTTATTAGGTGTTGCAAGCAGCTTAGTTTGTTTGAAAGTCCAATTATAGTTCGTTGGATCACAATATATATATGAATTTAATAGATCAAACTTTATATATCAAGCTCTCCTAAAGAAAATATCATCTTTGCGAAAGTCAAAATAGCGGACCTAAAGAAAAATATTAACGGCCTTCCTGTGGCATCTAATTACTAACAATGGCCCTTCAACTTAATTGTGTTTACAGACCAAAAAAGACTTACTTGAATATTTTAGGTCAATTTTATTTATAAGTTACCAAACAAGCTTAATCTTTTAGGTACTGAATTTTTTAATTTTCTCATTTAATTGGGTTATTAAACAAGCCCTATTCAATATAATAAACATTTAAAAATAAACTACAATCCTGCCTATTATATTGTTAGAAGCCTTAAACCTATCAATAATGTTCATCATTCCATATTTAGTAACAAGTCAATATTATTCAATACTCCATATTCAATAATTTTCTTATCATGTGACTTCTCATAGATATTGGTTTACTACCTATCAATGCACGGGAATGTGGTAAGGTGCTTATGGGGAACGGTGCTGCTTGTAAAGTGGTAGGAATCAGAATAGTTCAAATTAAGACGCGCAATAGGGTGGTGCAAACATTGACATAGGTAAGGCATGTACTGGAGCTAAGAAAGAAGCTTATCTCGTTGAGTGCTCTTGATAGGTTCAGATACCGAATTTCCGCTAAAGGTGGAGTTTTAAAGGTCTCTCGAGGTGTGATTAGTATGATGCGGGGGAAGATAAACTGCGGGTTGTATCTCCTCCAAGGAAAAACAATGATTGGTTTGTCTGCTAGATTCTCTAAGATTTCAGGTGAGGACATGACACAGTTGTGGCATATGAGACTTGGACACATAAGTGAGAAGGAGATGATTACTCTAAGTCAAAGGGGTCTACTGGGAGGCCATCAAATTGAGAAGCCGAATTTTTGTGATCACTGCGACATGCATAGTTAGTGGATAGTGAAGTTTAGTACGACAGTTCACCGGACCTCGGAGATTGTAGGTTGCGTGCACTCAGACTTACGAGGACCTTCTCAAATTCCATTCAAGGGTGGTGCCAGGTATGTGTTGTCCTTTGTTGATAACGTTTCGAGAAAAGCTTGGATTTGTCTTCTTAAGCATAAGAACGAGGTGCTTGGTCGAATCAAGTTGTGGAAAACGATGATTAAAAAGCAAATAGTAAAAAAGATCATGTGCTTGAGAACTGACAAAGGGTTAGAATTCTGTTCTAAAGAGCTTAGTCGGTTTTGCATAGAGGAAGGCATGGTGAAACACCACACCGTTGTCGATTTACCACAACTAATCGAAGTTGCAGAAGTGATGAACAGAAATATATTGGAGAGAGCTCACTCTTTACTCTCCAATGCTGGATTAGATGAAGATTTCTAGGCCGAAGCCGTGAATACCGCTTGTTGGTTAGTGAACATATCAACATCACCAACAATTGATTGGAAAACTCCTAAGAAACGTGGTCAGGTAAGTATGCTGATTACATTGGACTGAGAGTGTTCGGTTGCTCTACTTATACTCGTGTAAGTGATGGCGCGCTAGAGCTGAGGGTAAGGAAGTGCATATTCCTAGGCTATGCACATGGGGTGAAGGGAGACAGGCTGTGGTGCACTGAGGAAAATTCACCTGGTTTTATGTTAAGCAGAGATATTATATTTGACGAATATGCTCTGTTTCAGAATAAGAGTAAGGTAACAATTAGGGGGAAAGATCTGGACGGTGTTCAGAAACAGGTGGAGCTTCAAGTAGAGCCTAGAGATATTCAAAGTACAATTGATGTGACAATGTCTGCAAAGTCGCTAGATTCCATAGCAGCCGATAATTATTCCAAGGTCACTAATGATGAAGTTTCAAGGTGGTCAACGGAAGTGGATGAGATAGAAGGACAGTTTTAAGCAGATATTAAAATAGATAATTTGGGTGCAATAGAGATAGCTTCGGGTTTGGAGATGCAGAGAGAGATTGCTAGAATGTTGTGAGTGACTCGGAGGAGTTATGTGGGGAAAGCGTCAAAGTGCTTCAATAAGTAGTTGAGAAATTCTATAAGTACCCTACTTGCTACACATTATAAATTGTCTAGTTTGTCACAGTGTACTTTGATGGAGGTGGAGCAATTGTCTCATGCTTCACATGCTAGTACTGTTGGTTACTTAAATTATGTAATGGATAGTACTAGGCTTGATCTATCATATACAGTCAGGAGAATGTATACGGTTAATCCAGGTATACATTGTGATGCTATGAAATGGATCCTCCTGATTTTATTGGGGACAACAGATATTGAGGTATGTTTTGGAGGATGTAATTCAGGTAATGTGGCAGTAACTGGGTTTGTGAACCTGGGTCATGCAGGGAGCCTGAAAGATGGTCGATTACTGAGCAGTTATGCCCTTACTTCTATTAGTTGCTTTATGAGTTGAAAAGCATCGCTCGGAGACACTATGGTTTTGTAGACGTTTGAGACTGGAAACATGGTAACAACGGAAGGAGTTGAAGAGGTGGTGCAGTCTAATTACTTGGTTAGAGATGTTGACATGAGACATCCAGTTGATGTGATGTTTGGTGGAGGTCAGAGATATCACTAGAGAATTGAGTTAATTGGTGATCGAAATTTTTGCATAAGAATTAGCATGTCAGGAAAGGATGTGACTGTGAAGAAGTTTCTTGTGGCGGAGAATCCTATGGACATGTGGACCGAGTTCATTCCTCTAGACAAGTTCAAGCTTTGCTTGAGCTTGATAGACGTCTGTGATGATTGAACACCCGTCGGGGCGTTAGGAGAGTCAACGTGGATGAGGAGTACTATGACTTGATTTCAAACATTGAGTCAAGATGGAGATTGTTAAAATTATGTCTCGAGTTTAAGTTATTTACGGAATCCGTGGTTTAAGGATATATCTAAAGAAATCCAAAGAATTCTAATTGGATTAGAATTTTTTTTGAAGGCCTATAGATATATGTATGTTGGAGATTTGTTTCCGTTGAAACAGAAAAAAAAGGAAGGATAATATCCAAGTTTGACCGGTTGACCAAGATTACTTTACGTGGGCGCCTCTTCTTTGGTCGTGGTCAACAAGATTTCCAAAGGTGATGTTATCTTTGACTTTCTTAGGGCTGCACATATAATATATAAGAAAAAAAGAGACTCAGCCGCGGAAGTGGAACGGAAGGGAACAGAAGGCTCGCATGGCTTGTGGATTTATTCTGTCGATTTTGGTCGTGCACAGCAGCAAGACGTGCAGTGACGAAATCCACAGAGGCCGCACGAAGGAGCTCTGTACACGAGTAACACACGGATTTATACTGTGAGTTGCTTTATTTGTAAACAATTTTGGGTTTAGGTATAAATCTAGGTGTAGAAAACACTTGAGCAGGTGAGCGATTGAAACTCTGTAATTCTCTGACTTGATAGTAGATTATTTCTGCTGGCTCTCCCCATAGATGTAGGTACCGATACTCGGACCAAACCATGTAAATCTTTGGTATCCTTTATTGTTGCTCGTTTATTTCTCTAGTGATTTCGCATTTATTTAATGGCAAGATCCATTAGCGTTTCCGCATTATATCACAACATCAACAATAGGCTTTGTTCATGACCTGTGGACGCATCAAAATTTGCATGGTCAATCTCCAAAATGTAACTAATTTTATCGGATGTCTCTAAAATGTAACTAATGAAAAGTGCCAACTTAAATTAGTATCGCTATGAAAGAGTATCATTTGATCAGTATAAAATTTAAAAATTGTCTAACCAAATATGAAATAATTCAAGCTCTTGTGTCCATGTACTCGTAAAGCAGGATTCTCTCCTCTCCCTCAATGCAACAACCTAGAAGTCCGACGAGATTCCGGTGTTGAAGTCACGCGATCAAGAGTGCTTCATTTTTGAACTCTTCAAGACCTTGCCCTGAACTCTTTGATAGCCTCTTGACTGATAATAGCTGTCCTGTCTGAAGATTTCTCTACACAATAGCAGCATTATAACGCATTTATTAGTTCGGCGTAGAACTCTATATGATGTAAGTTAAGCTCCATACCTTGTAAACAGAACCAAAGCCGCCAGCTCCAACCAGATTGTCATCAGAGAAGTTGTTCGTGGCACTTACAAGGGTGGCCAGATCGTATAATGGTAAGTCAATATCTTCTTTTGTGATTCCTAGATCTAGTAAAGTAATATCCGTCGATTTGCATCAGCATAGGACTATGAGAACGAGCTATCGTGCCGATTAAACCAATTAAAGCACTGCAGCTTCTAGTTCATAACGAAATCTGCCTTAGTTGAAGGTCGGGCTTTACCTCCAATCCTGATTATCCTTTTCTTATGCTTTACGCACCACAATGCAGTTCCGACCGAAAGCATTCCACCAATGATTGAACTTGATGTGACACCGACTATAATTTTTTTCCTCCTAGTACGGTCACGAATGGCGACCAGAGTAGAGAAAAAGAGGTGCATAAATTAACCATTTCCACGTCTCTTGCCCAAATAACAAGAATTTCAATAATTTAGCAGAAAAAGAGCGAATCAGCATCAGTTTGCATACCTAGTATGGAAGCTGATACACGTATGTATAGAGTTTGCACCTGGTTCTGTTCTTCGAGCACTCTCATGTCGATCGAGTCCCCAAACCACATGAGACATCTACTGCCTCCTCCTCTGATATCTGAATTAGCATAAGCCGTGCACGAACAGTTCTTCAAGCACTCGTCCTTGCATTCCTTGAGGCTCATACTCTTGTTCAGCGGAACCTCTAACAGGTCGGGCAGTTTAACATTTGTAATTTCCAAGAACCCTTCTCCTTTTGAACAATTCGTGGGTGTTGTCCTCTTGCATCCGCTGGAAAACTCAAGGACCATCCATTCGTTGGGCGACTTAGGCAAGAACCCTTTCACACATTCGCACAAGCTAACGTTACAGATGGCATTAGCACCGCTTGTCATATATATCGCAAGCATCACTAGGGAACTCATGCATGAGATTCCACGTGAGGGTTCTCGATCTATCCAAAACGAAAACCTGCAGCACTCCCCAATAGTTTAATGTCATTTTCCAGAAGAGTTGACCGTTATGAACCTCAAACATGAAGGAAATCACAGTTTCATCGTACACGAAAATGGGCACAACAGCTGGATTTGGTTTTTCTTTTTTTTTTTTTTATTACCGAGGTGTCCGCGTGGCCGGCGAGTTTGCGCTCAAACCAGCGGTGAAGCCTGACTAGTCCTCAGGGGGGCTAGTGCAGCATCCCACTGCCACGACCCTCCACTTAAATCACCGGCACCTACGAGTTTTGAACCCAGGACCTCTCGTGAAAGAAACTGAGCGCAAACCATCGCGGCCATCGATGGATGGGTAGCTGGATTTGGTATTTGTATAGGGGGAATGCCAACAAATTGAACTCCATTCCATTGCCCGGTTCGAAATGTTTTGCTATGCACTTCCACTTGGACTACTGAAGTAGTCCCTGATTGTAGTGTAACAAATTTACATAATCTCCAAGAAAAGGGTCGTCCATGCTTTTCCGCGCAGTCAGACGCCATTCAAGACCTGTTTTCAAATTCAAACCCAGCTTCATACCGGCTAAAAGCGTGTTTGACGGGTAATCGAAGCTTTGCCATGAGTAGGCTTCATCAGAACTCGAACCAGATTTATCCCAAAGAACAAGATTTCCCAAATCCAGGAGTTGCGCAACTGGATTCTGGATGACCCTAGATGACTTTGAACACCAAGCAACACTATTCGACTGGTTGAGAACAACTAGATTGCCCACATTGCTAAATGTGAGAACACCGCTACAATCGGCAAGTGGATTGTTTCTGTTAGCAACCCACATGACCGTTTCAGGACTGAACTTGTACCATATGCCCAAGTAGCTCATACTCGAGTTGCCAGGAGTAAAGAATCCTAGTTCAAAGGTTACGTTTGAAGAAACCAATGTTTCTCCATAACAGATGGACCAGTTCATGCCCAAAATATCGGCCGCAAGTGACAAACTGATCGCAGGGACAATGATGAAAATGTAGAATGCGATCGCTGCCATTGTTTGCAAATGTCCTCTTCTAAGTTCTAACTTCATCTTTATATGCGAATCATTTCTAAACTAGTCCACAACATGAACACAATTTGTTGAGAAAAATCCCTAATTAGTTTTGAAGAATGACAAAACAATCTTTTACTGACCACAATTACACTTAAGTTATTTGATGAAGGTAAATGCTGAGTCATCAGATTTAGTCGATAAAATGACTTTGTTATCAAACTCAAAATTACTCGTTAGATTCAATAAATGTTATTTTTAGCAAGTTCATGTAGGACAATCAAATTGATATTTCAAGATATCCTAATTAACAATCACAAGATCGTTCCTTAAACACGAAGAACTACACTTATGGAAACCTTGATTTGATTGTATGGACGATCAAATCACCTAGAGATAATGGTTTTTCTTCTAATGACTATACATTTTCTTTTGGGAAGTTCCTCCAACGGGTTGATTTGGAGATAAAATCCTCTAAAGAATGTCCAACGGATAGTTTGGATTTAGAGGAGTACAAAAGGAGTGCAAACATCGCATAAGGAGAGTAACCAGAATTGAGAATTCCAAAGTCTAAATAGGGCTTCGATCTTACACACTTGTGATTACTGTATTCCATATTGTGACTTTAGAAAGAAAATTACTTGAGTGAAAAGTGTATGCGAAAGTGTAGTCTATCATCTAAAAAGCACTGCTCTTGTAATCTTTTGGTGATTCAATAGTGAAACATAGCCAACAGGCTGCCAGCCTAGAGAGTGGACATAGGCTTGATAAAGCCGAACCACTACAAAGATCTGTTTGCAGTATTCTCTATCTCTAAATTTTCATTTATTATTGTTGACATTATACTGCGTACATATCTGTCAAACAAGTTAGTTAAAACATTATCATAGTCATTAGACGCAATCATCCGACGGCAACTTATATACAAGTTTGTCTACACATCAATCTGATGTTGATCATACGAGTTGTTGACCTCGACTATATTCATTCCGCACGTTTAAATCATCAAATTTAATAAAATCACCTATTCACCCCCTCTAGGTGATAATACTAGCCATAACATTTGGTATTAGAGCATAGTGCTCATTTTTCTTTGAAGTGTTATTTTACTTATGAGCTAACGATTCTTGATTGCTAGTAATTCTGAGTCAGGTCACAACAACAGATCGCCTCATTTCAATAGAATTGAGTACAGTGTCTAGGAAAACAAGATGAAGACATTCATCTTGGGAATAGATCAGGATATATGGGACATCGTTGAACATGAAATCATTCCAAATGTTTCAACCGAAACAAAATCCCCAGAAACTTCCAAAGGACAAAATGAGACACCTCCTTCCAAAGGAATTAGAGAGCAAATCAGACCTCAAGCTCTACTTCTCTCGACCAAGGAAATTTACAAAAGGATCCATCTGGATGCAAAGATCAAAATGGCCATATACAATAGTCTAGCAAGTGTTGAATATAAATGAATTGCAAATCTCAAAACTAAAAAAGAAATTTGGAATTGTCTCAAGCTTGTTCATGAAGGAACAGAGAGAGTCAAGGAGACAAATCTCAACATTCTCATTGGGTAGTACGAGTCCTTCACTCAAAAACCAAATGAAACAATTTCCGAGATGGAGAGCAAATTCACTAAGATCGTAAATAGGCTTGAATTCCAAAACAATCCCATCTCAGAACCTATGAAGGTGAACAAGTTGCTAAGAGCTCTTTCAAAAGAGTGGAACAACATCAAAATTTCTATTCGAGAAACTCAGGGAATTATACCACTCACGGTGGACGAACTTATCAAAACTCTTTAATCCTATGAAATTGAAAAGTTCTTAAAAACTAAAGAACCCAAAGGTAAAAAAATCCATAGCTTTAAAAACTAACATTGATTCTGATGACATAAATTCGAAGAAAGATGAGGATGAAGATGAAGAGTTGGCAAACTAAGGAAGATGGCAAAGAAGGTAGAGATGAGTAAGTCAAAGAAGCAATTCAAGAATTTTAAGCCATCAAAAGCCAAGAAGCTAAACTTTCAGAAGAAATCAAGTGGCAAAGATGGAGAAAACAAGGATGTGATATGTTTCCACTGCAAAAATAATGGACACATAAAGCCAAAAATGTCCTCTTCTCACAAAGAACAAAGGAAAGCATGAACGATATAAGAAGGTTTTCAAAGTTGAAACGTGGAATAATTTACAAACGTATGCCAATATCTGCTTGATGGCAAATTCAAACTCAGAATCAAGTTCTGATGAAGAAGACGAAGTAAGTAATTCCAAAATTCCTGAAGCAGTTGCTAATTATATTGATGAGTTCATCTCTGTTAACAAAATTGCTTTAAAAAATATTTATGTATTAAAGAAGAAGATTTTGTCTTTAAGAAGTGCGACTCAAAACAAGGAAATTAATGAGTCAATTGAATGCTTAAAAAAGGAAAACAATCTTTTAAAACAGCAAGATATCTCACAAAAGGATAAGATTGATTTTTTGCAAAAAGAATTTAATCTTATCAAGGAGAATAAAGAATTCCTTGAAAAGAAAAATGATTTATTGAAAAAGGAAATTTCTGATCTGAAAAATATTTCTAAGGAAAGTTTTGATGAAAAAGAACTTATGAAAAATGAAATTTCTAATATTATCAAGAAATTCTCAATGGGTTCGAAAAATCTTCAACATATTTTGTCAATTTAAGTTCCCTATTATAATAAATCAGGTTTGGGTTTTGAGAAAAATACTGAATTGAAAAATGCTTTTCTCAATGTCAAAGAAAGACTAAAGAAAAAGGACCCCAAATTTGTGTATCAAAATCACTTTCAAAAGCAATTTGTGAAATTCAATGGTCAAACTTCCTATAAGTGCTCAAATTGCGGTGATTCAAATCACTTTAAAAGTGATTGTCCTAAAGTTTGGAGACTTGTTCAAAGAGACATTATGAGAATGATTGATCCTAATCAAAATGGACCCAAGAAAATATGGGTACTAAAGAAAAAGTGAGTTACTTATCTTTTGCAGGTACCAAATAAAAGAAAGAACAAGTAGTACCTTGACAGTGGTTGCTCAAGACACATGACCGAAGATCCTATGAAATTCATCTAGTTAGAAAGAATTAAAGGAGGAAGTGTATCTTTTGGAGGCAACAACAAAGAAAAAATAATTGGCAAGGGAACTGTCAGAATCGAAAATCCCATCATCAACAAAGTCTTATTAGTTGAAGGTTTGAACTTCAATTTAATTAGCATTAGTCAATTATGTGATATTAGTTACAGAATCACTTCAATTTAATTAGCATTAGTCAATTATGTGATATTAGTTACAGAATCACTTTCCAAGAAAACAAATATTCAGGGATAAGTAAAGACAACAAACAATCATTTATGGGTTGAAGAACCTACTAGACACAAAGTCTAACGACTTGCAATGTCTCATTTCCATAAAAGAAGAATCTGATCAGTGGCACAGAAGCTCGGGCATGTTAGTGTCAAGATAATTTCCAAAATAGCTTCAAAGAAACTTGTCAAAGGACTACCAGAACAAAAATTCAAGAGCATTGAGTTATGTTCAGCTTGCTCTAAAGGTAAACAAGTAAGAAGTTCATTTAAATCAATAAATTATGGCAGTACTAATCGAGCTTTGCAATTGCTTCAAATGGATATTTTCGGACCTAATAAAACTCTAAGTCTTGGAGGTAAGAAATACTATTTAGTTATTGCAGACAATTATTCAAGATTTACTTGGATATTCTTTTTTTTTGGTGAAGACTTGGATATTCTTTGTGGCTCATAAAAGTGAAACATTTAAATATTTCTCAAAATTTGCCAAAAAGGTACAAAATGAAAAATGTTATACTATTTCGAGCATTAAATCTGATCATGGAAGAAAATTTGAAAATCAAAATTTTTCTAATTTCTGTGATGAAAATGGTATTCAGCATACCTTTTCCTCACCTTATACTCCTGAACAAAATGGAGTAGTTGAAAGAAAGAATAGAACTTTGCAAGAAATGGCTAGAACTCTTCTGTTTGAAAACAAAACTCCAGCACATTTTTGGGCAAAAGCTGTATCAACAGCCTGTACTATTTCAAATAGAATTTTTCCAAGATAGATTCTTGAAAAGGCCCCTTATGAATTGTTTAAAGATAAAATTCATAATGTTTCGTATTTTCGGATATTTGGATGTAAATGTTTTATTCTAAAAAATCCTAATGATCGTGTTGGTAAGTTTGATGAAAAGTCAAATTGAAGGAATCTTTCTTGGATACTCAACTACAAGCAAAGCTTACAGAGTATACAATAAAAACACTCAAACAGTGAAAAAATCATTGAATGTCAAGTTTGAAGATTCAATTCAGACTCAACAAAATGACTCTGACACTGAAAATCCAGTATCTGAAGAATCTGACAAAGTATCTGATGAATTAATGGTAAGTGGAAATGATTAGAATCAAAGATCTGATGAAGCTTAGGAATTATTAAACCAACAAGATAATGAAGAAATATCAAATTTCAATGATGAAAATGAT
Source organism: Syzygium jambos (assembly GCA_031216235.1). Taxonomy (NCBI): domain Eukaryota; kingdom Viridiplantae; phylum Streptophyta; class Magnoliopsida; order Myrtales; family Myrtaceae; genus Syzygium; species Syzygium jambos. The sequence goes on along the minus strand of CM062225.1, from coordinate 3,743,034 downwards.
GAAAGATTTAACAAAAACTGGAAGCAAAAATTCCGTCTTCCCAAAAACCTCATCATTGGAAATTTATATGAAGGAATCAAAACTAGAGCAAAGGCAAAAGAAGTCATAAATATGCTGGCTCTCATTTCTGAAGTTGAACCAAAGAATGTCGAAGAAGCCTTGAAAGATGAAAGTTGGATTGAAGCCATGCAACATGAACTATTACAATTCAAGATCAATCAAGTATGGGAACTAGTTCCTAAACCCAAGAACCACTCAGTTATTGGAACAAAATGGGTATTTCAAAATAAACTGGATGATTAGGGAAAAGTCATCAGAAACAAAGCAAAACTTATGGCCAAAGGATATTCACAAGAGGAAGGAATAGATTACGATGAAACATATGCGCCGGTGGTCAGGTTAGAAGCCATAAGAATTTTACTAGCTTATGCTTGTTTCTATGGTTTTAAATTGATTCAAATAGACGTCAAAAGTGCATTCTTGAATGGGTACATCAAAGAGGAAGTATATGTAGAATAACCTCCGGATTTTGAAGATCCTCACAAGCCTGATCAAGTATATACTCTCAAGAAAATATTATACGGTCTCAAACAAGCACCACGTGCTTGGTACAAAAGACTGAGCAGCTTTCTAGAACAAAATAAATTCACAAAAGGTAATGTAGACACTACCCTATTCATCAAAAGAAAAGGTAAAGATATTTTAATTGTTCAAATCTATATAGATGATATTATTTTTGGTTCTATAGATGAAAACCTGTGTAAGAATTTTTCTAAAATGATGCAAAGTAAATTTGAAATGAGCATGATGGGTGAGTTAACTTTCTTCCTTGGCTTACAAGTTAAACAAACCAAAAATAGCACATTTCTTTGTCAAGAAAAGTATGCCAGGGAAATTGCGAAAAAGTTTGGTATGGTAAATTGCAAAAAGACAGAAACTCCAATGTCATATTCCATTAAACTATACAAGGATGAAAAAGGAAAACCAGTAGATAAAAAATTATATAGAAACATGATTGGCTCACTTTTATATTTAACTGCTTCAAGACCAGATATTCTGTTCAGTGTTTGTTTATGTGCAAGATTTCAGTCAGAACCAAAGGAATCTTATCTTACTACAGTCAAACGAATTATTAAATATATTGGCACTAATCCTACACTTGGGTTGTGGTATCTAAATCGATAAAATTTTACTCTCATTTGATATTTTGATGCCAATTATGTTGGTTACAAGATAGACAGGAAGAGTACTTCCAGAACATGTCAATTGCTAGGACACATGCTTATTTCATGGTATTCAAAGAAGCAACAAATTGTAGCACTTTCTACAGCAAAAGCAGAATACGTCCCGCTTGGAACTTGTTGTGCTCAAATTCTTTGGATGAAGCAACAATTGAGATACTTCAACGTCAAAGAGTCAACTATGGAGATCAAGTGTGACAATACCAACGCCATTAATCTGATCAAGAATCCTATTCTACATTCAAGAGCTAAACATATCGATATTAAGCATCATTTTATCCATGATTATGTTTTAAAAGGAGATATTAATGTTCAATTCATAGACACTAAGCAACAATTAGTTGACATTTTTACAAAACCCCTAGATAAGAAAAGTTTCGAGCTTATTAGAGACAAACTAAACATTATTAACCTTCTTTATTGAGCTGTGCAGTATAAACATATATTGTATTTGATGACTTATTTGAATCAAGCACATATTTGAAGCGTTTGGTTTTGGCACGCAACTCATCTTATAAAAGGTATGTATCTCTCATATATTTTGAATGATATAATTGTTTGAAATAAGCTGTCTTGAATGATATCATTTGGGAATTAAAATCCCAAAATTTTCGGAATATAATTTCCAAAATGTCTGTTAACTATCAATTGACAGTTTCCAAAAAGGGTTTTGTGAGAATTGATATATTACACATCTCGATTTAAACGCCTTTTCTTCTTCTCTCTTGTTATCACTCTCTCCGAACACACAATTTCCTCTTTGAAACCCTAAAAATCCCATCTTTCTCTTTAGAAACCTAAAATTTCTTCAATAGCGCCTAAATCGACCTCTAAATCAAAGAAAGGAACCAAAGGCTCCAGAAGATCAAACCGTCTCGTAGGAATGTTCACCATAGCAAAACAAGATAGAGAACCTGAGAAGATCGATATCTCTGACACGGGTTCTGACAAGGAGTCATCCGAAGGTAATAAATCTCCGAGAATCCCTGTCCATGAACACGATCGTTTTGTTAAGGTAAGGCGATTGATAAAAACCATCAAACTACTTTGAGGAAATCGAAGTGATCAGAGCACTATCAATGCGGTATGCAAGACACTAGGTTTTCTATCTGAATGAGAAGTTATGGATGAATATGAAAGGGATATGAGGATTGGAAAAACACCTGCTGCTAAAAAGGGTATTGTACTTAAAGAGATATCTAATGTTAAAGAAACCCCTACGACAGAGAAGAAAAGAATTTCTAGAAAAGGAAAAGAGAAAATAGGGGTGCAGATGAATCTGTTGGTGAGGAGGAACTTCAGATTATAGAGAAAAGCAAGAACATTGACTCTAGAAAGGAGGATAATGACGAGAAATTATACACTGAGTTTGTGTCTATTTCTGAAATTCCCCTTGATGATAAAAAAAGCGACAGTTTGTTTAGAAACAAAACACATCGGGTTGCTTACAACTCTTTCTTAGCCAGAGGAATCATGAATAACAGAGTAGTAGACTTCAATTTCTTTGAAAACTTCAATATAAAAATTCGGAAGCTGATGGAAAATCTTGAATTTCAGAGAATGTGTTCTCTATCCCACAAGGTTTACCCTGAACTCACTCCTTGCTTCTATTCTAATTTATCCTTCAATTCTCCTGCTGAGATTGAATTCTCTATCTTTCAACAAGATTATAAGTTAACAGCCTTTGATCTCTCTGCCATTCTAGAAGTAAAACATACTGAATTTTCTTTTATTCCTACCACTTCTGATTCGGCATACCGATCTTTGTATGGTAACTCATCTTTCGTCAAAGGTTCCACATTTCACATTTCTCACATTCTTTTTCCTCTCAACTCCATTGTGTTGCACAAAATCATCATAAACTGTCTCAGACCCAAAGAATTTTCCAAAACTGATGTCTCTAGATATGAGGCAACACTAATTTGGGCAATTCAAAATACTTTTCCTATTTCTTTGTCCCATTTGATCCTTTTACAAATGTACAAATCTATCAAGAAAAGCAAAGGTCAACTTCGTTATGGAGCTCTGATCACTGATATTTTTAAGTTCTTAAAAATTCCCATTCCTGATAAACTCAAAGGTAAACCTCTTCGAACCATGACTGTAGGGGAACTTATGATGACTAAGATGAGATATAGGCTTGATGGAGAAAGTTAGAAGGATAAGAAGGGTAAGATTATTCCAGTCGAGCTGATGAGTGAACAGAACAATGGCTCTATTAATATCCTTCATGAATCTGATGAGGAGGAGTCGATTGAACCTCTAGTGAGAAAGAGAAAAGTGAAGCATACTGCCTTAAGATCAGACAGACTAGCCAAAAGAAGATAAGCTGTGGCCAGTGATTATGATGAAATGGAGATATCTGATGAAAAATCTGATGAACAATCTCAAGCTGATGATAGAAGCCTTGAGGAAATAAGGTTTATGCAATGGATACTTTATCAAGAAGCCAAGCATAAAGCTCATGCAGACAAGCATGTTGCAACTCAGCTGGAAATTCAAAGGCTGCGAGATGAAGATGAAAGCTTGATGAAATCACTTAGTAACCTCATCAACAAAATAGTGATGGAGAATCAGCAAGAACACATGGTCACTGCAGAAAAAGTAATTGGTGAAGGACCCTCTAGGAGACAGGGGGAGCTTGAGCATGAACATGTCATAGAGGCTGAAAGGCAAAACGAGTATGAGCAACATAATAGCTTTAATCTGGCTTACATACAGGAGGAGCAAAATCAAAATGCACAAGAGGCAAATCCTTTAGAAGCAACATTTGCAGACTTCCCCCTTGAAGGAGATGAACATGAAAATGTTCCATATGAAACTCAACAGAAAGGAAAAGAGAAGGAAACAGAATATGTTGACATTCAAACCACAAACACTCCCTCTGGATATAACATCTCCTTATCTATGTCAAATCATGTAGCTATTACAAATTTGAGATGGAGGCAAGCTGCTATTCAGAATGAAGTCAGGAAACTCCGAAATGAACTTAAAGAAGGAATTCAAGAGCTCAAGAACTTGAGGGAAGCAAGAATCAATAATCTGAAGATACAAATAAGAACTGATGTACAAATTGCAGCAATTCACACTGCAAATATGTGAATTGCTGCAAATATTGAAGGACATCAACTCTCCTTACATATTGAGCAACAATTGAACCAACTTTCTAGCTTCAATCTTGTTCAAGTGCCTTTCCCATCTACACCTTTTGGACCTTCTTCATATGAACCTTCAAGGCCCTCAGCTCCTCCAGCAAATCAACCAAACTAATCACATATCTTCCCATCAATTAGTTTATGAGCTATTTGTTTCAGCATTCAATATTTGTTTTTGTTAAGTTTTTGACTTGGTGTGATCTTTGGATACTGACTTGTGATTCAACACTGATTGTTAAAACTCTTATGTTGAACTCTTATTGCATTCTCATTAATTATGCTATTGCTACTAATCCTTTCTACTGATGACAAAAAGGGGGAGAAGTATTATAAAGATTATAAATGCAAATGTGGCGTGAGCGGCATAATGAGAACTGATATACTTAAATATTATGTTGGTTTAAAAAATTACTAATGGTTTATATACTTTAAATGTTATGTCCTCTTAATAGACTATTTTGTTCAGCATATGGATAGTTTTGTCATCATACAAAAGGGGGAGAATGTTGAGGAAAATCCCTAATTAGTTTTGTAGAATGACAAAATAATCTTTTACTGAACACAATTACACTTAAGTTATTTGATGCAAGTAAATGCCGAGTCATCAAACTTAGTTGATGAAAGGATTTTGTTATCAGACTCAAAATTACTCGTCAGATTCACTAAGTGTTATTTTTGGCAATTTATGTAGGACAATTAAATTGATATTTCAAGATATCCTAATTAGCAATCACAAGATCGTTCCTTAAATATGAAGAACTATACTTATGAAAACCTTGATTTGATTGTATAGGCGATCAAATCACTTGGAGATAATGGTTCTTCTTCTAACGGCTATGCATTTTCGTTTGGAAAGTTTCTCCAACGAGTTGATTTGGAGATAAAATCTTTTGAAGAATGTCCAACGGATAGTTTAGATTTAGAGGAGTATAAAAGGAGTGCAAACGTCACACAAGGAGAGTAACCAGAATCGAGAATTCCAAAGTCTGAATAGAGTTTCGATCTGACACACTTGAGATTACTGTATTCCATGTTGTGACTTTAGAAAGAAAATTACTTGAGTGAAGAGTGTATGTGACAGTACAGTCTATCCTCTGAAAGGCACTGCTCTTGTAATCTTTTGGTGATTCAATGGTGAAACACAACCAACAGGCTGTCATCGTGGAGAGTGGATGTATACTTAATAAAACCGAACCACTATAAAGATTTGTGTGCAGTATTATTTATCCCTAAACTTTCATTTATTATTGTTTACATTATACTACATACATATCTGTCAAACGAGTTAGTTAAAATATCATCATAGTCATTAGACAATTATCTGACAACAACTTATATACAAGTTTGTCATATGCATGCATCTTATATTGATCATATGAGTTGTTGATCTCGACTAGATTCATTCCGCACGTTTAAATTACCCAATTTGATAAAATCACATATTCACCCCTCTAGGGTGATAACACTAGCCGTAACACAATTCAAACGGGTCCTTGAAGTCTTAAACATTTTTTGTTGCCTTCCGCTTTAAGACTTATCAGTTCCTTGTACTGGTTTCCGCCCATATTCCCTTGGTTCTTTGTTATTTTCTAGCTAAGATGTCAGATGAAAGTCGGAGACTTTAACATGAACATAACACGTTTGTCTCTATCAAACCCATCATTCCTTGGAGGGTTGTGGGTTGGACGGTATGGCAAAAAGAATTAGACGGAAGCAGCAGACATTTGTGGATAGCAGTTACCATAATACTTGGAATTAGAATAATGAAATAAGAGGCCAAAAGCCCAAGTTTTTTTTAAGCCAAGCCTCAGCCCATTTTTCAATTCTCTCTGCAGCTGGAAAAGAGATAAATAAGTGAATAGAAGGAAGAGAAAGAGGAGGACCGTCAATGTCACGCCCCGACTCAAAATTTATGCTTTCCACACCTCCCTTCCATAAGTCGAACGGTGCGACATCCCAGGATTACGTCGCCGACTCAATGGTCTCGCATCAGAGTCAATCGTAGCAGAAACAAATAATTAAACCTGGACAATAAATTGGAGAACACCAGAATTAAACTTGTACGCCCAACCGCCAACACTTACAAACTGTTGGGTTTATTACTTTACAGTATTAGCAAGTTGGGGATATTTATGTAAATGTATTAGACTTAATCCTGAGCCTATAAATACTCTTTGTCATCTCTGGAATAAACTGAGTTACTCTTTTATCATTAACATGGTATCAGAGCACAAATTAAAAACCTAAACCCTAAAATTAACACCTCTCACAATAAACCCTAGCCACCACCACTGTAGATCTCGCCGGCGCCACTGTAGATACCTCCGGCGACCTCCGTCCGGTGTCACCCAAGGCCGGCGACCCTAGTCCGGCGTCGACTAGGGCTCGCGACCCTCCGTCCGGCGTCGCCAGGTCCTGGCGACCCTAGTCCGGCGTCGCCCAGGCCCCGGCGACCTCCATCCAAGGTCGCCCAGCTCCGGCGCACCTCCGGCGACCTCCATCCAGGGTCACTGACCTCCGGCGACCTCAATCCAGGGTCGCCCAGCTCCGGTGAATCCAAGAATAACACACGTGGAACTCATCTAGGGGAGTTTCCGAGGCCAAGGGTTATGTGAAAGTGATTTGTGGAGTTAAATTTGCTGCTTTTCATTGTGGTTTGTGAAGATGGAGTATTGAATTTGGTGGTGATGGTGTATTTTTTGGCTGAATGTGATGTTTTGAAGTGTCAGTTCTCTGAATTTTGTGTTCTATAGTTGGAGTGACATATGGGGTTACTGAGACTTGCGGATACTTGCAGAAGTTACATAATAAGTGGGGTGTGTTATTTATTACATACGTGGGTCAAGTTTTCAGTGATTAGTGGTTTGTGAGGATGTCTACTGGTTCATCTAATTCACCGTCTATTACTTCGGGGTTGGGCTCCTCTAGTGCTTCTTTGAGTTCAGTATCTTTTGGTTCGTATTATAGTATGACTAATCTGCACAATACCTTGGTCAAGTTGGACGGTACTAATTACCCTTCTTAGTCTATGGCTCTTTCGACTTTTATTTATTCTAATCGCCAGTCTAGATGGCTTGAAGAAGAACCACCTGCAGATTCAGCTAGTCTAGATGAATGGAAGTACGTAGATGCTACTTTGCGTACTCTTTTATGGGGAAGTATGGCTAAATCTATTTGTCATCTTTTCATGGATTGCACTACAGCTCGTGAGGTATGGACAAAGTGTGCTTTATTGTATTCTGGACAGAATAACATGAGTCGAGTTTGTGATATGTGGGAGGCTTTATTTGAAGCCAAAATTGGTGATGCTAGTTTGGCAGAACATTATGCTCGTTTTGCATCTTTGTATCAGCGCCTCAAGTCTTATTTTCCACCTGCTACCACTGTTACTCAGATGCAGCAACGAGAAGCAGACATGATAACCGTACTCTTTCTTCGCAGCCTTGGTCTAGATCATAGTGCTCTTCGTCAACAGATTACCTCTCATAGCACTCTTCCTTCCATTGAAGAAGTGTATTCTCGAGCTGCTCGTTACACTTCCAGTCCCAAGACTTCAGTAATTTCAGATAGTAGTGCTATGGTGGCTCGTGGAGGTCAAGGGACTCGTGGTCGTATTAATGGCCGTGGACAATGGAATTCTGATAGTTTTTACCGTGGTCGTGGTCGTGGTTTTCAAGGCCGAGGTGTCGTTCGTGGTGGTGGCAGTAATACTTCTAGAGGAGCACATGGTGGTGGTCGAGCGAACCGTTTTTGTACTCATTGCCAGCTTTCTGGGCACACTGTTGATTATTGTTATGACCTCCATCCTGAACTGCGGGGTCTACATGCTTCTATTGATACTGAACCTTGGGCTCCTTCCCCTGGATCTTCTTCTGGACAGGGTACAGTACAGTTAACTCGTGCAGAATATGATGAGTTGGTTAGAGCACGACAGAGTGAGAGTGGTACTATCTCTGGTCCTACTGCTGCTTTAGCACAGCGTAATGATTCTACATGTCTATTGTCCAGTACAACTCCTCATTCTTGGGTTATTGATTCGGGTGCCACTCATCATATGACTGGTGATCCTCGTCTTCTCACATCCACCTCATCTGTTCCTTCTATGTCAGTCACCTTAGCAGATGGTTCTCAATCCAAAGTTACTGGTACAGGTTGTGTCTCATTGAGTTCCTCGGTCTCCTTACCTTTTGTTTACCATATTCCACACTTTCCTTACAATCTATTGTCAGTCAGTTCTATTAGTCGTGATCTTGATTGCGATATTATCTTTTCTTCGTCTTCGTGTGTTCTTCAGGATCGGAAGACTGGACGCCGAATAGGTGGTGGGCGTGAAACTGGTGGATTGTACATCCTGGAACCTGAGATTATTGCTGCTGCTACAACAGTTCAAAATAAAGCTGTGGATGATCCTTATCGATTACATTGCCATCTTGGTCATCCATCAGCAGACGTACTCCGACGGTTTCCTTTTGTGTCTAGTTCAGGTCTTCAGTTTAATTGTGAAACGTGTCAGTTAGGTAAACACCATCGTGAGTCTTTCTCTCCTCGTGTTTTGAGTCATGCGTCACATCCATTCGAGTTAATTCACTCCGATGTGTGGGGTCCTAGTCGAGAGTCTTCATTTGGTTTTCGGTATTTTGTTACTTTCATTGATGATTGTACTCGTACAACTTAGTTATATTTAATAAAAGATCGTACTGAAGTTTTTCATTCTTTCTGCCAGTTTTATCATGAAGTACGTACGCAGTATGATTGTTCTATTAAATGTTTACGTACTGACAATGCTCGTGAGTACTTTTCTTCATCTACCTTTATTCCCTTTCTCCAATCTCATGGTATTTTACATCAGAGTTCTTGCGCTCACACTCTGCAACAAAATGGAGTTGCTGAACGTAAGAATCGTCATTTGTTGGATGTTGCTCGTTGTCTTCTTCTTCACACTCATGTACCTAAATCATTCTGGAGCTATGCTCTACTTATAGCTTGTCATCTTATTAATCGTCTTCCGTCCTCTGTGCTGAAAGGAGCTATTCCTTATGCTCTTCTTCATCCTGATCATCCTTTATGGTCTATTCGCCCTCGTATCTTTGGATGTGTCTATTTTGTTCATTCTTTTGTCTCCTGGATTAGACAAATTATCACCTCGTGCTGAAAAATGTATATTCGTTGGTTACTCCCGTACTCAAAAGGGATATGTGTGTTATAATCCTACTCATCGTCGGGAGTATGTTTCTGCTAATGTGACTTTCTTTGAGGATAAAGCATTCTTTGGTGATGATTGTCCTCCAGCACCATTAACCCTGGACCTTCTGCCACCCTCTGCACCTACATCTCAGCTGGAGCCACCGTTTGTTACTTCTAATGCTGCTCCACCAGATCCAGGCTCACCAGCACCGACCCCTCTTCAGGTCTATACACGTGGTCCTCGTTCTGTTTGGGATAATACATCTTCACCAGCAAGTATTCCACCACCACCACCAACTTCGGTCCAGGCTTCTGATCCTCTTCCACCGTCTCCTGACAATTCTCCTATTGCTCACCGTACTCGATCTCGGTATCCTCTTTCTAATTTTGTGTCTTATCATAACTCAAGCCCTCAGATGTCTGCCTTTGTGTCGTCTCTTACTTCTGTGTCTGTGCCTAGTAGTGTCTAGGAGGCTTTGGCCCATCCAGGGTGGGCTCGCGCTATGGAGGAGGAGATGGCTGCTTTACATCATAATAAGACTCGGGAGCTCGTTCCCTTGCCGGCTCATAAACAATTGGTAGGTTGTCACTGGGTGTTTGTTGTCAAACACCATCCAGATGGTTCAGTTGAGCGCTTAAAGGCGCGTCTTGTGGCCAAGGGCTATACTCAAGCTTATGGTATTGACTATGATGAAACTTTTTCTCCAGTAGCCAAAATTCCTTCTGTTCGTATCATTATTTCCTTGGCTGCTCGGTCTCAGTGGACTCTTCATCAACTTGATGTAAAAAATGCCTTCCTTCATGGTGATCTTCACGAGGAAGTATATATGGAGCAACCACCTGGGTTTGTTGCTCAGGGGGAGAAGGTGTGCCGATTGCGAAAAGCTCTTTATGTACTTAAGCAATCTCCTCGTACTTGGTTTGGCCGGTTCAGTGATGCGGTTATTACTTTTGGCATGCATCGGTGTAGTGTGGATCACTCAGTATTCAGTATGTCATCTTCAAAAGGCTGTGTTATTCTTGTTGTTTATGTTGATGATATCATTGTCACAGGCAGCGACGTTGAAGGCATACGACAACTCAAGCAGTTTCTTCAAAAGGAGTTTAACACTAAAGACCTAGGTCGTCTGCGATATTTTCTTGGCATTGAAGTTGCCTATGCCAATGGTAGCATTGCTCTCTCCTAGCGAAAGTATACTCTTGACATTCTTAAGGAGGTTGGCTTACATGATTCTAAACCCGGTGACACACCTATGGATCCTGGAGTGAGGCTTGACAATGAACAGGGAGAACTTCTTCATGATCCAGAGAAGTATCGTCGGTTAGTAGGCAAGTCAAATTATCTTACCATTACCCATCCGGATATTTCATTTGCTGTTAGTGTGGTGAGTCAGTTTATGAGCTCTTCTCGTACTAATCATTGGCAAGCTGTTCTATAAATTGTTCGATATTTGAAGAGAGCTCCAGGTCAAGGACTTGTGTTCCATAATCAAGGTCATCTTCGTATAGCTGGTTATTCCAACCCTGAATCTTTGGAGGTGATAGGATATTCTGATGCAGATTGGGCTGGTTGCCCTATGGATCGACGGTCTACTTCAGGATACTGTGTATTTCTTGGTGGTAATCTTGTGTTGTGGAAAAGTAAGAAACAGTCTGTTATTTCCCGATCTAGTGCAGAGGCCGAGTATCGTGCTATGGCTAATGTTACCAGTGAACTTCAATGGGTTCGTATGTTGTTAGTTGAGATTGGACTACCTATGACCGGATCATCTATTCTGTGCTGTGATAATCAATCTGCTATTCATATTGCTAGCAATCCAGTGTTTCATGAGCGAACGAAGCATATAGAGGTGGATTGTCATTTTGTTCGAGAAAAGGTGAACTGCGAAGACATACGGTTGGTACACACATGTTCTGAAGAGCAACTAGCAGACATTTTCACAAAGCCTCTTCGACGTGGATGAGTTTCATATATTTGTCATAAGTTAGGACTTTTTGATATGAACGCTCTAACTTGAGGGGGAGTGTTGGGTTTATTACTTTAGAGTATTAGCAAGTTGGGGATATTTGTGTAAATGTATTAGACTTAATCCTGAGCCTATAAATACTCTTTGTTATCTCTGGAATAAACTGAGTTACTCTTTTATCATTAACACAAACCTTACATTATCCACATATGAACATACTTACACCTTCCCGATGTTTCTGAGTCCATAAATTTTACATGCACATCCACTGCGATTATCTTAAAAACCATACAGCAAAAAGAGGCAAATTCCTAATCTACCAAAAGCGGTACTATACAAACACTAGCTCATCGCCTCCTTACTAGTCCTTGCGTCCTTGGTACGGCATCCATTCAGGGTGTACTCCACGAAATTATCCTCGGTGTGCATGACTGTACCAAAACATTCTAACGGTGGCGGTGGTGATCGATTCCTTGTTTAAGTAGGTTATCTGAAATGGTTTGGTTTATACAACCATGAGACACTTCTCAATAAGTTGCAACCTAAACCTTACTTAGGCTATCACGTACCTCCAGACAATTACGCAATCACACACATTCACGTACATCAAGTCATCACAACGCATGTACATCAATTAATATGGTCAGGCTCAATCATGCGCACACCCGCACTCAATCACAATTACATCAGATGCAAACACACGCATGTACAATTCTCATTTCGCACACTCTTTCCGTTCTCAATTCCTCTTTCCCACATCACTCGCCACTGACCCGCGTAAACGTACACGCCTCAGGTACACTGCGACCACTCATCACTTCCCACATCACTCGCCAGTGACTCGCGTAAACGTACATGCCTCAGGTACACTGCGACCACTTATCACTTCCCACATCACTCGCCAGTGACCCGCGTAAACGTACACGCCTCAGGTACACTGCGATCATTCATTTTCCACAACACTCGCCAGTGACCCGCGTTGAAGTACACGCCTCAGATACACTGCGATCACTTTTTACAACACTTCAGACCCACGTACCCATACACGCCTCAAGCCATGTTTCTTGCCCGCGCACGCAACAAATACACGCAATCCATGCTCATCAAACATTTGACATGGCCAATTTTATCAATTAAACCAATCTGGCCCAAACGTGCACCCAACAAACATAATTAAATCAACTAATTGCGCAATTACACATTTAATTCACCACCACAACCTAATTGTAAATTCAAACGCACATATAACACAGAAATCATTATTTTTCTCTGACCAAATGACCTCAAATCGATTTCGGTCCTTCACGGGATTTTTTCACCATAATTTCTTGGTTCTAAAAATCCAACTTGTGTCCCGATCGGCCCATCACGGCCCCGTGAACAATAAATCACAGCCACTGTTATTTTCTAATTTCCAATAATTAATACCCGAATTAAATCCTAAAGCCCGCCATAAAATTTTCACTACCAATTCATACAATTCTGCACCTAACTTTATATAGATTTCGCCCAAAATCGCCCGTCGATACCCGAAGTCTTAATTTGGGTTTAGAGCGCGACTTACCCGCGTTCTAGTGGCGTCGAATTAATTCCGATCCTTCATGGGACTTTCTCGCCATTAAATACCGGTTCTAAAAATCCAACTTGCGTCCCGAACAAATCATCATAGCCCCATGAACAGTAATTCATAGCTTGTGAACAGTAACTTGCAACTTATAATTCACCTCAAATTGTCCTCCAAAAATTTCAAAAATAATCCTCAAGGCCCGCCACAACATTTCCGATCTTAAACCCTAATATTTCGCACCCGCATATTGTCAATTTCACCATCCCAACTTAATTATAATTTCAACACACGAAAACACGGAAATTGCTATTTTTCTCTAACCAAATGGTCTCAAATCGATTTAGGTCCTTCACGAGACTTTCTCACCATAAATTCTCGGTTCTAAAAATCCAACTTGCGACCTGATCGGTCCATCACAGCCTCATGAACAGTAGCCCACAGCTTGTGAACAGTAATTCGCAGCCCCTATCATTCTGAATTTTCCAATAAAAATTTTCTGGTTTCAATTCTAAGGCCCGCCACCTAATCCCACCTCTAAATCATGCCATTCCGCATCTAATCTATTCCCGGTTTCGCCCAAAATCGCCTGTCGATACCCGAAATCCTAAATTGGGTTTAGATTGCGACTTACCCGTGTTCTAGACTATCGAGGCTAGAACGGAGAGCGGCGGCGCTTAATCGGGAAAGGCAGCGACGGTGTATGGCTTCTAACGGGCGGCGATCGGCTTGGGCGGCGACGGCGCGGCTTCCTTTGGCCGTGACCCAAAGCTATGCAACAGAGAGGAAGAGAAAGAGAGAGTACGGTGGGGGAAAAAGAACTGAATGGGAGGGGTGTGTTCACGTGAGAGAGGAGATAAGGCTTGGACCAAATAGTAGAATTTGACCAATTGCGGAAATGACCAAAACGCCCTTTTCTCATGTTTTTAATCCGAAGGTCCCGATTCGATCTTATCTTGATCCGACGGCCAACATCGATTCTTGCACAAAAATATCCAAGGGTATACTTGTAATTTTCAAAATATCCAAGGGTAAAATTGTCCAATCAAAATTTGAGGGCAAAATTACCAAAATGCCCTTTACCGTTAAAGCTTCTCCTTTAATAAATCCAAGGGGTATTTTGATCACTTTCTCCGTTTCTTGCCCAAATCGAATTTTTCCGAAGGAATTGAGCACACCAAAAATTCACACGTGTCACGTGCAACGTCGTCCTAGCGTTCCGGCGTGACTTCCTAATTTTCCGGTGTCCAATTTGGGCAAAAATTCAATAATTAAATTCTATTAAACGCATCTCGAGCTTTTCTCGAGCTAACGGGTGGCTTGCTTGGGAAATTCGTGAAATCGACTCATGACTGATACTAAATCGAGTCACGTGCAAGTCCGTTCGGTGCGTGATGACCTCGGTTGTCATTAAATTCGCGAAGATCAATCACTTGATCCGAGGGATACGATCGTTTGGTATAATTTTAGAATCATTTGTCAAGTTGTTTCGTGGTCCAACGGAATCACCCGCGATCCACTACTAGAACAGTGGTGAACTGACCCCTAACTATCCTTGGATCGGCTAATAGTGGCTCAAAATATTACTTACGCAATTTAATGGTCGAAATCCATTCACGATCGAATTTCTTTTAGTCGCGCGAATTTAATTCCCCTATTAGCCTTTCCCCAATGGTTAGCATTCCCAAGAATGATCAGTTCCGGGCGAGAACTTACTACGAGCACATTTCGTAAAACTAAGTTATTTCATAATTTTCAATTGGCGGAAATTTCAGAATGTCACAGTTAGAAAAGGGAAAAGTGTCAGAAAAGTCAAAAACATATTATATTAATGTCAATTTAGTTATAAACTTTTTTTTAGTGTCAATTCAATCCTAAACATTTTGTCTCTATGCCAATTTAATCCTTCAGGCTAATTTTGATAGGATATTGCTGACGTGGACACCGGCTTACCTACGTGGCACCGCCAACGATGACGTGGACAAATTTTAATAATATTTTAATATTTTTCGAATTATTTATTTATGTATTCTTTGTTTCTTTCTTTTCCTTTCTTGTTCCTCCAACTAGTCGCCGGTCTGGCATCCGATTGGAGGCTAGTGTCAGCGAGGGACCTCATCGACCTTTAGCAAGCCCCACCGGCCACTGACGAGGCTCACCTTTGCCAATGATGGTGAAAGTGAGCCTCGCCCAACCGCTAGGCGAGGCACGACCTTGCCGAATCTAGTGAGGTCGGGCATCACCCATGGCCAGCAAAGCTCGACCCTCACCGGCCCAGCGCAAGGCCACCCTCGCCGCTCTTGGCCTTTAGATGATCACCGGACCGGTGACGGTCAGATAAAGAAGAAAGGAAAAGAAAAAATATAAAAAATAAAAAAATAAAAGAATTTAAAAATTAAATAAAATATTCAAAAAAATATTAAAAGATATCCACATCATCGCCGGTTGTACCATGTAGATCGACCGGTGTCCACATCAGCAATATCCGGCCAAAATTAGTTAGAAAGATTGAATTGGCATAAAGATAAAAGGTTTATGACTAAATTGGCACCAAAAAAAAGTTTAGGACTAAATTGGCATTAATTCAATAAGTTTAGGACTTTTTTGATGCTTTTCCGAAGTTGTATTTAAGCCAAGCCTCAGCCAATTTTTCAATTCTCTTTGTAGCTGGAAAAGAGATAAATAAGGGTGTGAATGGTAACCATTCTGCTCCAGAAATCAAATTCTTGCCAGAAATTGATTTCTTGAATTATTGCCAAAAATTGATTTCTGGAGGAAAAATCTATTTGGTAAAACATGACTAATTCTGCTCTAGAAATTGATTTCTGAAAGAGAAATCCGTTTAGTAAAACATGAGGAAATTTTTGCTTATGGATGAGAAATACATTTGATAACGGCGTGTCAATTCTATTTTCGTAACAAAGATAGTCCAAACTCAATTTTTGAAAACAAAAATTCAAAAAATTAAAAAATAAAAAATTTCAAAACTTCACAGAATGGCTAAAATACTTGTGACCACACACTTTGAGTGAAATTTAAATTTTTTTATGTACCCAAAAAAATAAAAAATTACAAAACTTATTAGAATAATTGTGGCCACCCACTTTTAGCGAAATTTTAAATTTTTTAGCTGCCCAAAAAATTCAAAAAAATCAAAAAATCAAAAATTTCAAAACTTCACAGAATAGCTTAGAATACCTATGGCCACACGTTTTGAGTGAAATTTAAATATTTTTAGGTACCCAAAAAAATAAAAAAATCAAAAATTTCAAAATTGATCATAATGGCTTAGAATAGCTGTGGTCACCCACTTTGAGTGAAATTTAAATTTTGTTAGGTGCCCAAAAAAATAAAAATTTGAAAATTTTCAAAATTTCACAAAATGGCTTAAAATTCCTATGGCTGCCCACTTTGAGTGAAATTTAATTTTTTTAGGTGCCCAAAAAAATAAAAATTCAAAAATTTCAAACTTCACAAAATGGCTTAGAATACCTATGGCCACCCACTTTGAGTAAAAATTTAAAAGTTTGGAGGTGCCAACAGGTAATCTAAGCCATTTTGTGAAGTTTTGAAATTTTTAATTTTTTGTGGGCACCTAAAAAAATTTAAATTTCACTCAAACTGGGTGGCCACATGTATTCTAAGCCATTCTGTGAAGTTTTGAAATTTTTGATTTTTTTTATTTTTTTGAATTTTTTTGACACGTAAAAAAATTGAAATTTCACTCAAATTGGGTGGCCACAGGTATTTTAAGCTAAAAATTGATTCGATAACAATGCACCAATTCTATTTCCGCAACAAAGATAGTCCAAGCTCAATTGCAAAACGTTATATATCTTAACCTACAATGCATGATATTCGAGGCAAAATCTAGTACATTTTTTTTAAATCCTCAAATAGAAAGAATAGAAATTCCAAAATAACATGTCATTACAAGAAGATCTGGTGCCAAATCCTCAATTACACATAATACGAATCCTACAATACAACATTATATTACAAAAGGAAAAAAAAGCAAATAATCCTCAAATAATAATAATGGAAGTACAATACAATAGTGGAAAACTGAATTTCATGGAATCTCTGGCATATGATTATCCCTAGCCATTTTATTGACAATACGTTTCCTGATAATGTTCATCTCGTTTCCCTCTTCGGTCGTCACTATATCATCTGTACCCTGTTAAGTAGCTTCACACACATAATCTGAATCTCCATATATGGACAAATGCTTATCCATCTTGTCTTACTCAATGATGTAGTTATGAATCGCATAGCATGCAATTATAATCTGTGTTTCTTTTTCAAATTTAAATGGAGGCATATGTCTCAAAACAAAAAAACGATTCTTCAAAGCCGCAAAGGATCTCTCAATGATATTCCTTAATGACGAATGCTTGTGGTTGAACAATTCTTTTGCTGTTGTTGGTCCCCCACTTCGTCGAAATTCTGGTATATGATACCGTTCACCTTTAAATGGTGTTGAAAATCCTGGACTTGAAGCATAACCAGAATCGACGGCGTAGTATTTGCCTACAACAAAGTATTCATGGATTGATCATATAATGCAATCCTAGCAAACTCATAAACACAAATACTCGTTATATATCAAAGTAGCACCTGCGGGTGGTCGAGGAAACTGTAGGTGATGTGTGTCAAGTGCAGCCGATAACACCCGGCAATCGTTCGCTGATCCTTCCCAACCAGCATACACAAAAGTAAATCCAAAAGGCAATGCATGGAGCGACGAGGCACTTGGACTTTCAAATTCAAATTCTTCTTGGAACAAGTGTGGCTCAGATATAGACTAGGGAAAAGTAGAATGCCACGAAAGACACTTGTTAAGATCTGTTGTAACATAGGACATGGAATAATATCATGTAAATTCAAAGAATTTAACATATGAATAGCTGATGCTCAGGAAAAGATATAGAAGGGAAGAGCTATGCCTCTTTCAAGACATAAATTACATGAAAAGTGCACATGTAAATAGACCGGGGATCAATTTTGTAAGGGACTAAGCTGGTAGACAAATACCACAGAATCAGACAAGCAAGGAAGCAGAGGAAGGCAGCTTCTTAGAAGAGTGTAGTCCCTAGCAAGAATGTATTGCTTCTAAGAAGTCAGTTCCATTAGATAAACCAATAAGCTGTAGCATTATTGACTAGATTTCTGTTCTTCCATTTATTAAATCAAGATAGCTGGAACAAGACAGATGAATCACCCTTAGTCAGTCAAAAAACAATAAAAAGGAAATTCTTTTGTATTGTCGTAGTAAATAATGCAAACAGATACATAAAATTTCAATTAAAAAGAAGAATCAAACATAAAAAGCAACTCAGAGTGATCTCTTCATAATAGAGCCACATTGCTCTTAGATAGTCACCCATAAAAGAGACAGTGACACTATAATGAATCCCCATCCCAAAAGTGAGATGACTCGAACCAGAACATCTAAATGAGTTAACCTAAAAAGACTAAACTTAGTCTACTGGCCACAAAGAAAACGAACAGAATAATGCTTTCCCCATTGCCATAACAAGCAATCTATAATAGATAGACGATACATAATCAAAACGAACTAATTTAACCAATCCATAGAAGAAGAACTTCCCTAAGAATGACCGCAATGTGAAGAAATGCAAAAGCAACGGAGATGATTGTGAGACCCAGGCCTAAGACTGAGAGTTTTCAACATGGGGATCTTAATTCTAGCCTCAAGAACATAAGGTCAACCAGACCCAACACCAGAAATTCTCATTCCCAGAGAGAGAGAGAGCTTTATACGAATTACCTTTTGCATAAGATCGAAGAGTAGCCAGAGTCGGAGATGGACATGATTCTGAGCTTCTGTCGTTCTTTCTGCTCTGTGTTCGTGTTAAGGCGAAGTGATACTTGGGTGGGAAGATTCACTGCGAGTCAAAGGAGAGCGCTACGTTAGGAATGGAGAGTTCTCGCCAGATCACTCCGCGGCATCTCGTTCCTTCAATTTCGACTCAATCGAGCGAGATTCGCGCGAGCCGCGTGCCCTAAACGAACAGCCGCGTTGCGCACCACCGATTGCACCGAAGGAAAAAGCTAACAAGAGAAGGAATCGAAGACTCACGAGCCCCTTTGAAAAAACGGAGACAGCAGAGATGGAGGGCCAAATCGATCGCCGCCTTGTGTGGTGGCGGTTTCGGTGCTGTCGCGAGGAAGGAAGGGCGTGGCGGCGGTTCCGGTGCAGTTGCAAGGAGGGAAGGACGCAGCGGTGGTTTCGGGGAAGGATGCGGCGATGATTCCAGTGCAATCGCAAGGAGGGAAGGAGGGCATGAAGAGTTGAAGGAGAAGCCAGAATACATCCCGGAAGCAGAGAAGCTACTTTTTGTAGCTTCTTTTTTTCGGTGAAAAACGCATTCTAAGTGTGAGAACGCATTCGGAACTAAAAAAAGAATGTGTTTTTACCAAACGAATTTTTTCTCCATAATGCAAAAATTATTCCAGAATGCATTCCGTAAATTTTTTAACAAACGTCATTCTGTTCCGGAATGCATTCCGGAGCAGAAATTTTGTTCCGGAATGCATTCCATGCGCACCCTAAGCGAACATAAGGAAAAGAAAGAGAAGAGGACCATAAAAAAAACGAGAAAAAAAGAAAGGGAAGAACGGAGGCCGGTGAAATGTCAAACGAGAAATATGAAGGGTTAATACCACAAAAAATCTCTAAACTGATAAGTCTGTGATAAATTTACCCTAAACTAATTTTTTGATCATAAAAAACCCCAAACTGATACATCTGTGATAAATTCACTCTAATCTAATTCTTTAACCACTAAAAACTACAAGCCGGTACACTTGTAACAAATTTATCTTTCATTTTTTTTTTGGTAAAGGTAAGAGTATATAGACTTTTCACACACCAAATTATAAGCTAAAGCACAGACCAACACCTGACCTTATTAGGACAAAGTGTCCACACAAGGTCAAGAAAGGAATGGCAGGAACTATACAACAAGAAGAAGCCCAAACTGGATAATATCACGAAAAATTTATCTGTGACAAATTTATCTTTCATTAGTTTCTATTAAATTGGATAATATCACGAAAAATTACAAACTAGTACACCTATAACAAACGGATGATAAAACCCCAAACTGGTATACTTGTCGATTGTCACAGGTCATCCAGCTTAACAATTTGACGTTAAACTTTAACAGAAACTAACAGATGGTAAATTTATCATATGTGTATCAGTTTTGGGTTTTTCATAATATGAACCCAAATAGGAAAGGGGTTCATCGTATCCATGCATTGGAGGCCTTCACAAGTGAGATTAACTCCATTTTATAGCACCCAGTAAGGATTCATTCTCTTTAATCATCTAATCGGACGAAGTTTTGGAGTTGAGCCTATAATTCGGATCCATGTATTTTTAAGTTTCTGGGTCTAATTTAGCAGTTGTTTGGCTGTGAAATTATGTGGGAATGACATATTAGGGTAATGTGGAGCCATAAGATTTTACAGAAGTGGATTCTGAGTAACAATTTCATCAAAATGAATTTTTAGAGTTTTGCACTCTTTGCTGCTCGGTTCCCAATTTATGTTTTTGGTGATAATTTTCGCTTGGTTCGGCCTTCTTTTCAGTCTGTGAAATTTACAATTTTTTAGTACTTCGATTAGGTTCTCTGTTGACAGTAAGCACACTTGAATTTGAGTTCAGTAGAGAGAGATATGATGAGAGAGTTGCTATTCGTCGGAGTTGGCCATTCTTGAGATTTTTTGTTGGCTTGTAGTGAATGATTTGACTCAAAAATTGTGTAGCCTAGTTGAGTCTTAGTTAAGGTGATTATTTACTTGAGTTATGATATCATTTCTCATTGTAGGATTTCGAGTTTGTCTACTTGAGATGACTTTTGTGGTTTGATTTAAACTTTTCCAAGTGAGTGATGCTTATTTCTTCTTTGAATTTGTAAACTTATGTCTTGAAAATGATGGAGATTCAATACATTATAAGTTATTAAATGACATTTTTATTGTATAAAATCTATATTTACTACTCTTTTGATTATTTTAATTATGCATGGTAAAGCATTTTTAGAAATTAATGAATTGATTCTTTGTGAAGAAGGTTTGAGAAATGCTTTATGAAAGGAATTGCAAGTCGCTATTTGTATTAATTCGCAGACATGGTTTATGAATTGTGTTCCATTTTGAAAAAGTGTATGTTTTGGTTTGTGGAATGCATTCTAATTTATTCTATGGATTCTAGATTAGGGTGAATTATTGGAAGATGATTGTATTATACTCATTATCTCTGTGAACTCGGTTATGGTTTTCTGTGCATTCATATTGGTTTCAGGATATCCTTCTAGATTGAGCTACCGGCTAATAATAGGTGGATACCTTGCCAATGGAAGAATCGTTATCACCTTGTCATTAGGTGTTATGTCGTACCATTATTGATAGTGAGCATAAGATTGATCAATGGAATGGACCCTTCACATGTGATTTGAGATTGATCAACGGATGGATCATTAATGTGTGATTCGATGTTGTCGATTTAAATGACTATTTCTGATACATAAAAAGCTATATTGTAATGAAAGTATATTCAATTTGTACGCGTGTTATAATATGTCTTTGAATTATTTAGTTTCTGATATTGTTTTATGCTCAATCTGTTTAGAGAAGACATGTACTATTCACTGTGGTTACTCACTCCATTCCTTCCAAATCTTTTTCAAATTCTTCAACTAGCACCAAATAGAACGAGAGTGATATCGACGTAGAATTTTTGTAATTAAACTTTTAGGTATGAGTTGGGATATTTTGATATATGTCCGAAATGGTATTTGTTGAGGTTTAGTTTGTTTGTTGGGGAACATGTATATTCTTGATGGATTTTAAAAACTCCAATTCTGTAACCAACTCACTGTTTTATCAGATACATCACTATTTATGTTGTGTTAATCTAGTAATTCGGATAAATGTTAGACCGTGGTTACGGAAAAGATCAATGTGAACAAACTTGGAGCATTTTCAATTACTTTTTAATTAAGCCTAGTACGTGCACTAATATCGGACGCGAGTATGGACCAAAAGGGCTAGAAATCATTCACATGCAATGGATGTGTGGCATCAATTAATACCGTCTTCGTGTTACTTCTTTTGGCTTTCTTTTCTTTATTCCCATTGGAGGAGTGAAATTACTTCGTTTTGTTTCGTCTGGTGGTTAGTACAATGCGGGTATGTTATGTCCTAACAATGATATTTTGGAACGTAGAAACTTGAAATAAACTATCACAGATCTGTATGTCGAGCCCCAGTCACAAGATCCGGAAGGCTTCTTGGACAGGTTTTTGGTCTAATTTTTTTGGGACAAGTTTAAGAGTTCTGGCAAAAAAGCCTAAAATAGCGCGATCGGTTCCTAGTCAAAGCCTAGCCCTATCCAACCCGAAGATTTGCATATGAAAAATTTATGTGACTTTTCTTAGCTTCCACTTTTGGATAAGTCAAAACATCAAAGGGGAAAAAGAAAAATTTGAATAGTCAAAGAAGCAGAAAGTGGAAGCCTTCAGTTTATGGAAAGGGGCCGAGAGCTCGGCCGCAGAGAGAAGAAAGGAAAAAGAGAGAAAGGAAAGAAAAGAAAAAAGAAGGAAGAAAGAAGAGAGGTTTCGCGTATATTTCATAGAAGTTTCGTCAAATCCAATTAACTACATATCACAACACCCGGTAAATGCTCATGCCCTTTGTTTGTCTAATCGGAGTAATTTTCGGAATTATGTCATATATTCGAAATTTTGTGAAAATCAAACCGTGTAGTCCGATTATTGAGTTGTTGAGCTGTGAGATTTATGAAAATGGTAAATTATGACATTGTTTATTTTCCCAGGGTTGTTTTTTAACTTTTCCCAGGGTTGCCTATTACATTGTTAGAAGCCTAAAACCTACCAACGATGTTCATCATTCCATATTTGGTAGCAAGTTAATCTTATTCAATACTCCATTTTCAGCTGTTATCAAACAACATGGCTTGTTTGTTTGGATTTAAAATATAAAAAAATCGTTTTCCTGACAAATTTAAAAGAATTATTCGAATTAAAAAAATTATGGGAATCAACTTGTTAAAAATTGAGTGTTGTGAAAGTTTTTGGAGTTTCGGTTAAAAAAATTATCAAAGTGCGCTGAAAACTTATAATTTAGCACTTAATGAGGTTAAACTTGGCTGATAACTTAGCATTGAGTTGATATACTCAATTAAGTAAAAAATCCACTTAATGCGGTAAGTAATGGAAGGACTACTTAATTCATTCAACAATAAAAAAAATTGATGGCAACTAAAATTGCCAAAATTGTCATTGCTATAGCTTTGGTAAGAAATCGAAAAAATTTAGCTATTACTTTTCAATTATAGTCAAATGATTCTGTATTCTATTTTCAACACTTAAAAATTAACTACTTCAATTTTCAGTACCCTGTTTGACAAATTTGTTATTGAAATTTACACCATCATATGCTTCTTCTGTCCTTTGAACCCGAAAAAAAACCAGTCTACAATCCGCAGAGACATCCTCGACGGCATTCTATCGACCTTCTGGCAATGTGACCGTAATAACGTTGAGCGTGTAGCCTTCTTCCTTAACTAAAGATGCATCTGAGCTACCTGAACTCCTCTCCATGAAGAAACCAGGCTCTTTAGTCTGGGGCAAGGTTGCTCCTTCATTTGCCAACATGAAAACAACACTGGACATTGTCGGCCTATCTTCAGGAAACTTTTGGACACATAACAAGCCCACCTGAACGCATCTTTCTGCTTGGGTCTCGACGACAGAGTCGCATAAAGATACATCAATGAGTTCCATGGCCCTTCCTTCACTCCATAGCAACCAAGCCTGAAAAATTTTAACTATTCAAGATTACCACTACCTGTGCATCAACAAGAAAACATGTCTACGGGTACAAAGAACATATGGGATGAGGTTTTAGGAGAAACTAAATATCTCATCTTGCTCAGCGAAAAAGAATGGCAGATCTTAATAACCCTTGACCACTTACGTGCCCAAGAAGGTTGTGATAACGATCAAGATGCTGGAATCCTCTATTCCTTTTGCTACTTACCATCTCTAACAAATGTACACCAAAGCTAAAAACGTCGGACTTCACCAAGAATTTTCCGTCAAATGCATACTCTAGGGATATGTAACCACTGCATCAAGCAAATCAGGCTTCAGTTCCTCCAAATACTATGGATAGTGCACTATTCGAATGAATCAAGATAAGAAACTTACTATGTACCAATTCTTCTCGTCTTTGTCTCTGTGTCATGTTCTTGAAAGTTCCTTGTCAGGCCAAAATCCGAAATCTTTGGATTCATGTCAACATCTAACAAAATGTTGCTTGACTTAAGGTCTCTGTGGATAACTTTTAGTTTTGAATCCTGGTGGAGATAGAGAAGTCCTCGAGCGATTCCTAAACAATGTCAAATCACCTTTTCCATTCCAAAGAGGAACTCCTATCATGATCTGCACACACTCAACCCCATCAAAAACTAATTAAGTTGTTAGCAGTTGGCTGTATTTTCTGGCGAAGGAATTAATGGATAGAACAAAAGCACAAGGAATCAAGTAAAAAGGAACTCAGAAAGATCAAGTGGTTCTGACCAAAGATGAAATAATTCAAGCTTTTGTTTGGCATATATTCATAAATTAACATTCTTTCTTCTCCCTCAATGCAGCAGCCAACAAGTCCAACAAGATTCCGGTGCTGAAGTCTGGCAATAAGAAGGACTTCCTTCATAAACTGATCAAGACCTTGTCCTGAATATTTTGACAGCCTTTGTACTGCTGCTTCTTGTCCAGTGGAAAGGCTTCCCTGCATGTATTTTACTCATTATGGGCCTCTTTAGTTATTTGAAATCATTGATTTATCACTTATTACCTTGTAGACCGAACCGAAGCCGCCTGCTCCTAGCTTGTTTGCTTGAGAGAAATTGTTAGTGGCGACAGCAACGTTTGCAAAATCATATAATGGCAAGTCAATGTCATCCATCTCACTTGGCAAGCCTACAACTACAAGGGATGTAAATTAAATTCTCAAACCATACCATAATATTAACAAGCAATCCGGAATTTGACCACATGAAGTAAAATAAAGGTAGTTAGCTTACCTCGGCTTTTCATTCTCCTCTTCCAGATTATGCTCAATGCCGTGCCCATTATAAGCAATCCCGAAATGGCTTAAGCCACTGTGATAGTCAACAGTTTCTTGGATGGACTGTGGATTGAATCTAGCATAAAGGAAGAAGTGAAGAAACTAATTCGGAAAAAGAGTTTGATGTGTAAGCTGATGGATCTATCTCCATTAGATGAGATATAAATACTAAGTAAAAGAGCAGTAATTCAGTCTGGCATTGACAAAGGACACATCGATTTAATGAAAGTTTAGAATAAAGAAGAAAAAAGCAAATTGACCAAACCAATTAGCTAATGCAGATTCAATATATGCATTTACCTAATTCAAAAGCAGGTAGCCGTAGGAAGAGATATTGCTTATTTTCAATCTCGTCAATTTCCTTAATATCAATGAGATCACCAAACCATATCAAGCAGCCTTCCCCTTTAATATTCGAATTAGCATAAGCCATGCAAGAACAATTCTTTAGACACTCAATTTTGTACTCCTCAAGGCTCATATTCTTGAATAGCTGGATATCTACCAAGTCAGGTAATTTCACCGGTGAAAGTTTCAAAAAACCGTCGCCACGAATGGAATTTTCCTTATGTACCCTTCCGTCGAATTAAGCATGTCCCACTCATCTCATGACTTGGGCTTGAAACCCTGCAAGCAAAGGCATCTTGGTCTTTGGTTAACTCTACACACGCCATTAGAGCCGCACTATCCATAGCTGTCACAAGGATCATGAGGGAATGAGTAGATTAGATCCCACTCCGTGCTTCCACTCTTCAGTAGATGACACTCAATGATACCATCCCGACTTATCACAACTTTGGCAGTGATGTCTTCCTTTAAAGTTTTAATCGTTAAATAGGAATCTGTTGAATTGTTAAAAATGACGGGGTTAACAACACTATTCACCTCCACGGAAGCACCGCTGAATGCAACTCCATTCCATGGCCCAGTTGGATATACTGTAACATCCTGAATTTTGACCTATTTTCGGGATCAATAAAGTGTAAATTATTTCTCATTTAATTTTAGAAAGTCTCGCCTGGACCTGATCAATTACGGGATACTAACCTATTGGGAAAGGCTAAATAGGAATATGTACGTGGACCGGGGACCCGATCGGGAGTTAGGCACGGACTTCGAGGAACGCCGAGGGAATATTTTGGACCAATGTGAGCCGATCTTAGGAAGGTGACGGATTCGATTCGACCAATGATGTACGATCGGATCGCGGGTGATTCCGCATGACCGAAAGTACACATGACGAACAATTCCCGAACTAACCTAAACGACCGAGACCTCCGGTACTAGTGATAATTCCTTGCGCTCTCTCGAAAATCGAGGCCATTTCGATTCGGACAACCTTAGGTCGATACGCGTAACACCTAAACAGCCACCCGTTAGTGAGAGGCTCTAGAATTTTAAAATGAGCAAATTTAATCGCGAGATTGGACCCAAACTTCGACGTCGAAATTTGGTGGACGTTTACGATTATTTTTCAAGCCCAACGTCGTTTTGGTGTGGCCACGCACATTTGGGGCTAATTTAGCCAGAAATTGGAATTTCGACAAAACTTGGAGAAAATTACGATTTTGCCCCTATGGGCCCCGAGGTTGGATTTTGAGCCCGTTTGAGGATATTTTTCGAAACAGATGTCATTTTGGGGTGGCCACACACATTTAGAGTGGTTTCGGTCAAAAATTGGAATTTTGGCTCGGGAGCGAAAAATAATATTATTTTATTCCCGAAACTTCGCAATCGATTTTCGAGGGCTTAGAAAGTGAATTTCGCGAATCCGACGCCATATTATGTTGGCCACACATTGATAACTCTATAAAAATAGAGTTATTTTATCTACTTTAGGCAATAAATAATGCAATATTTGTTAGAATATATTTGGATTTCCTTTTATTTACTTAATATTTCCTTATTTATGCAGAATATTGAGATATGGAGAAAATAAGGAAAATATGGCAAAAAGAAGGAAAGAAATATGCGATCCAGAGAAAAGTTAGAAGATGGATATTACATTGGAAATTATGTGATTTATTTTCTAATTTTATGTGAAAAAAGAAGTAATTGCCTTGTGAGAGGAGTCTTGAATGTTATTATATAAATAGGATAACTTGAGGGAACATAGAAAACAGAGAGAGAGAGAGAGAGAGAGAGAGAGAGAGAGATCATTTTTATTTTCAGTGTTCTGAGAGTTTTTTAAGTATTTTGAAGAGAAGACAAAAGTGGTGACAGAATTTTTGTTCTTTGATTCAAGATGTTTGATTTAATTTCTATTTTCGTTTCTTCTTCTATTATATTCTAATTTTCTTTGTTAGAGCTACGATGTAGCCTAACCATGATGATATGAATTTCATGTTTTTTTTATGCTTTGTAAGTAATTTCATTCGTGTGAGTTATATATTATTGTGCTTAATGCGTTTAGGTGACTGGCCACCACTTGAATGATCTGATGTGCATATTTGAGACTGAGAAGTGATAATATGCAATTGCTCCTTATAATATATAACCATGAATTAAATGTGGATAGAAATATATCATGTTATTTGTGTAGCTTTCGGTGATAAGGTGGTCCAAAAGATTCATTGTAAACCGTAAATATTCACAGATTTTAATGCGCTTATGTTTATTTAAATTCACATAGAAATATAGTGAATTGATAAACTGAGTAGATTTGCTATACCTAGAGATAGGATGGTAAATAGATTAGGAAATTCCGCTATCATATGCTTGATATTGTTCTTGTATGCATAATGATCTGAAATTCATATCTAGTAGTTATGGTGAAATCGGATGCTCTAACATGTTTTACCTGATTGATTATCCGCCTTTAGTTTATAAAATTTCGTTTTCAAAAATTGTCAATTTTTATTTGTTCTCAATTATATTTTGATCTGTTAGATAAATTTTAGAATTAGTCTATTTTTAATATTTAATTGGTTTATTATCATCAATCTCTGTGGGACGATACTCTTCTTATCATTATATTACTTGTTCAACACGTTCCTTGACACGTGCAGCATTTTACGATCAAGTTTTTGACGCCGTTGCCGGGGATTGTTTATTTAATACCAATTAATATTGATACCGGATAATTCTAAGTTTAATCTAGCTTTTATTTTTTTTTTCAGAGTATACATTGGTGCATGACACGGAGCCAACAAGGAAAACTTACTGAGTTTGATCTAGAAATCGAACGCACATTTAAACGGCGACTGAAAGAACAGAGAAATCACATTAAAAAGATGGAGGGAGTTGATGATGGTAGAAATCAACGTAGACTCTTGAAAGATTATGCTGCACCAACAATTGAGGGCACCACATCAAGTATCAGGAGACCTGCAATTTAAGCAAACAACTTTGAGATCAAGCCATCACTGATTCAGATGCTTTAACAATCAGTGCAATTTAGTGGGCTACCAAACGATGATCCAAACGCTCACATCGATGCTTTTCTTGAAATCTGTGACACAATTAAATATAATGGAGTTTCAGATGATGCTATTAGATTAAGATTATTTTCATTCTCTCTTAGAGACAAAGCTAAAGGTTGGCTCTCTTCTTTTCCTGCAGGATCGATCACTACATGGAATGATATGGCCCAAAAATTTCTTGGTAAGTTCTTTCCACCTGCAAAATCTACAAAAATGCGTAATGATATTACTAATTTTATGCAGATGGATAATGAATCATTGTATGCAGCATGGGAAAGATTCAAGGAGTTTCTTAGGAGATGCCCACATCATGGATTACCCATATGGATGCAGGTACAAACTTTTTATAATGGGTGCAGTACAAATCTCCGTTCTATGATTGATGCAGCTGCAGGGGGAACTCTGAATAATAAAACACCAGAAGAAGCCTACAACTTATTAGAGGAGATGGCATCCAATAGTTATCAGTGGCCTACTGAGAGGATATCAGTACGAAAAGCTAGCAGAGTTCATGAGGTGGATGCTTTCACGGCAATCACTGCACAAATTGAAGCACTCAACAAAAAGATAGATAATATGAGTGTTTCATGCATGAAAATTCAGAATATGACATGTGATTTCTGTGGTGGAGGACATGTTAGCACAGAATGTCAGGTAGGTAACACTTTTGCTCAATCTAATGAAAATGCTAACTTTGTTGGGAATTTTAACAGATCACAGAATAATCCCTACTCCAACATGTACAATTCAGGATGGCACAATCATCCAAATTTTTCATGGAATAATCAAAATGTGACAAGACTGCCATTGGAGTTCAAACAACCAGAAGAGACAAAGTCCAATCTAGAAGATATAGTCACAAAACTTGCCAACACTACTCAGGACTTCATGAAGAGCACAGATGTGAGATTTCAGAACCAAGAGGCTTCAATTAGAAATTTAGAGATGCAAGTGGGGCAGTTAGCAAACATGATGTTTGGGAGACAACATGGTTCTTTACCTAGCAACACAGAGAAAAATCCAATTGAAAATGTAAAAGCTATAATCCTGAGAAGTGGTAAACAAGTGGGTGAAAAAGATACCAAACAAGAGATTTCCAGAGACAAAAAAGAAGAGGAGAAGAAACAACCAAAGGAGATAGGCAAGAGCAAACTTTTTCCAGATAATCCCAAGCCATACGTGCCGCCAGTTCCATTCCCTCAACGACTCCAGCAACACAAAATAGATAAGCAATTTTCTAAATTTCTTGATGTTTTTAAAAAATTACACATTAATATTCCTTTTGCAGATGCTTTAGCACAAATGCCTAGCTATGCAAAATTTTTGAAGGAGATTTTGGCAAACAAAAGAAAGCTAGAAGATTATGAAACTGTGAAGTTGAATGAGGAATATTCGGCCATCCTACAAAATAAATTACCTCCAAAGTTAAAAGATCCAGGGAGTTTTACAATTCCTTGCACTATTGGAGAATCTTATTTTGAAAAGGCATTGTGTGATTTAGGTGCAAATATTAATTTGATGCATTTCTCCGTTTTTAGGAAATTAGGGTTGGGTGAAGTAAAAGTAACTACAGTGTCGCTTCAACTGGTTGATCGATCAATTAAATATCCAAGAGGTATTGTGGAAGATGTATTGGTAAAAGTTGACAAGTTTATTTTTCCTGTAGATTTCATAGTTCTTGACATGGAGGAAGATTTTGAGGTATCACTTATCTTAGGTCGTCCTTTTCTAGCAATAAGAAGAGCTCTTATTGATGTACAACAAGGGAAGTTGATTCTTAAAGTTTAAGATGATCTTGTTTCTTTTAATGTTTTTAAAGCAATGAAATATCCCTTTTGATGATAATTCTTGTTTTAGAGTTGAGACAGTTGACAAGTTGGTTAACAATGTTTTTCAAGAAAATATTTTTAAAGATCCACTTGAAGCATGTTTGGTTCAACCAAAAGACAGAGAAATTGGGAATGAGGAGATAATGGAATACGCAAATTTTATGGAGGCAAATCCAACATATTAAAGGCCTAAGACAACAAAATTTGAGGAGTTGGAACAACACACAACGAAGCTTAAGCCATCAATTGAAGAGCCTCCTATTTTTGAACTCAAACCCTTACCTTCTCATTTAAAATATACTTATTTAGATGGAATTTCTTCTTTACTAGTAATTATATCTTCTTCTTTGACAAATTTGATGGAGGAGAAACTGCTCAGAGTGTTGAGAGAACATAAAGGTGCAATTGGATGGAAAATAGCTGAATTTTGATGGAGGAACAACATAAACCCACTATCCAACCTCAGAGGCGTTTGAACCCGAAAATGCAAGAAGTTGTGAAAGCTGAGGTAATTAAGTTACTTGATGCAGGGATCATCTATCCTATCTCTGATAGTTCCTGGGTAAGTCCTGTGCAAGTTGTTCCAAAAAAAGGAGGTATGACTATTCAACTAAATAATGATAATGATTAATTTCGACTAGAACCGTTACTGGATGGCGTGTTTGCATGGATTATAGAAAATTGAATGATGCCAACCGTAAAGATCACTTTCCTTTACCTTCCATTGATCAATTGTTGGAGAGACTTGCAGGGCATGAATTTTACTGCTTTTTAGATGGATATTCTGGTTATAATCAAATTCCTATTGCACCTGAGGATCAAGAAAAACCTACTTTTACTTGTCCTTATGGTACTTTTGCTTATAGGAGGATGCCTTTTGGTCTTTGTAATGCGCCTGCTACTTTTCAAAGATGCATGATGGCTATTTTTTCTGACATAATGGAAAAATATATTGAGATATTTATGGATGATTTTTCTGTTTTTGGCTCATCTTTTGATTCATGTTTGAATAATTTAGCTTTGGTGTTACAAACATGTGAAGAGACTAACCTTGTCTTGAATTGGGAGAAGTGTCACTTTATGGTGCAGGAAGGGATTGTGCTAAGCTATAAGATCTCTATAAGAGGAATTGAGGTAGACCGAGCTAAGATTGAAGTTATTTCAAAACTGCCGCCTCCTACCTCTGTGAAGCTTGTTCGAGGATTTTTGGGACATGCAGGATTTTATAGGCGTTTCATTAAAGATTTTTCTAAGATTGCTAGACCCCTTTCTAAATTGTTGGAAAAAGACTCTAAATTTGACTTCTCTAATGATTGTTTGCAGGCATTCAACACATTGAAGGAGAAGTTAATTTCGCCCCTATCATGACTGCGCCTACTTGGAATTTGCCTTTCGAGTTGATGTGTGATGCTAGTGACTCGGCTGTTGGAGCCGTACTTGGACAAAGAAAGGATGGAATTTTTTGAACCATATACTATGCAAGTCGAACCTTGTCAGGTGCACAATTGAATTATGCCACAACTGAAAAGAAGCTTTTGGCGGTAGTGTTTGCTTTTGATAAATTTCGTTCTTATTTAATTGGTTCAAAAGTTATAGTTTATTCTGACCACTCTGCTCTTAAGTATCTACTTGAAAAGAAAGAGTTAAAACCACGTTTAATCAAGTGGATTCTTTTGCTGCAAGAATTTAATTTGGAAATCAAAGATAAGAAGGGGACTGAAAATCTAGTTGCAGATCACTTGTCAAGATTCCGAATTTAAAGGAAGAGGTAAGTCCAATTATGGAAGAGTTTCCTGATGAGAAAATTTTTTCCATCAAATCCACAAAAATTCCTTGGTATGCTGATTTTGTGAATTATTTGGTAAGTAATATTCTTTCTCCTGAATTGTCATATCAACAGAAGAAAAATTCTTTTCTGATGTTAAAAATTATTTTTGGGAAGAACCTTTTTCTTTTTAAGGTATGTGCAGATCAGGTTATAAGGAGATGTGTTCTAGACGAAGAAAAGGCAAATATTCTACATCATTGTCATGACAGAGAAGCATGTGGTCATTTTGGTGCCACCAAAACTGTAGCTAAGGTTTTACAATCTGGATTTTATTGGCCCACACTTTTTAAAGATGCTTACTCCTTTGTAATTTCATGTGACCGATGTCAGAGAACTGAAAATATTTCTAGAAAAAATGAGATGCCTTTAAACAACATTATTGTGTATGAATTATTTGATGTTTGGGGTATTGATTTCATGGGACCCTTTACATCTTCTTATGTTAATTTATACATTTTAGTGGCTGTAGAGTATGTGTCTAAGTGGGTAGAAGCTATAGCATTACCAAAAAATGATGCTAACGCTGTTGTCAAATTCTTGAAGAAAAATATTTTTACGCGATTTGGCACTACTAGGGCAACATAAGTGATAGGGGGACACACTTTTGCAACAAACAATTTGAAGCACTTTTGAGTAAGTATGGAGTTACACATAAAATTGCAACCCCTTATCATCCTCAAACTAATGGTCAAGTAGAGGTTTCAAATAGGGAAATCAAGAGAATTTTAGAAAAAAACAGTAAATGCCTCTAGGAAAGATTGGTCAATAAAACTTGATGACGCACTTTGGACCTATAAGACAGCATTTAAAACCCCAATTGGGATGTCTCCTTTTAGGCTAGTGTTTGGGAAGGCTTGTCATCTACCGGTGGAATTAGAGCACAAAGCATATTGGGCATTGAAATTTCTAAATTTTGACATGCAGTCTGTAGGTGAAAGAAGATTGTTGCAACTAAATGAATTAGAGGAATTCCGCAATGAGGCCTATGAAAATGCTAAGATGTACAAGGAGCATACCAAAAGATGGCATGATAAATACATATTCAGAAGAGAGTTCGAAATTGGCTAAAAAGTCTTACTTTATAACTCTCGTCTTAAACTTTTTCCAGGAAAGTTACGTTCTCGATGGTCTGGTCCTTATATAGTCACATAGGTATTTCCATACGGTGCAGTTGAAGTTGCACATGACACCGAAGGCACATTTAAGGTGAACGGTCAATGTTTGAAACCTTACTTCGAAGGTGGTTACAACAAGCAGAAGACTGCTATTGAACTTCCTCATCCAGAATAGCGATATCTGATATAGTTTGGCTGAAAACTATAAAGCAAGCGCTTCTTGGGAGGCAACTCAAGCATTTTTATTATGTTTCTTTATTAATTTTTATGTTCATTTTTTTCCAAAAAAAAAGACGAATTCTTGTTCCTATTTTTCTTTTGTTTCTTTTGTTTTTCGCATTGAGGACACTGCTTCATTCAAGTTTGGGGGGAGACAAAATTTTTGCTCAATTTTTTTTTTGCTAAATCTGAATTTTTTTTGCATTCCTTGTTGTGAATTTTTGCGATTCTTAGGAAAATTTAAATTTTGTTCAAACTTGCGAATGATATGTGAGTTAATTTTGATTCTGCTGATGTCGATCCACTTACTGAGCACTAGAAGTCCTTAATTTTTGAGTAGTGTGTACATCTAGAGAACATTCATATGAAGTATGTGCTTTTCTTAGATCTCACCCAAATCTTAGAATTTGTTTGATTTTCTCTTGAGGCGAAATCCTAGGCTATATCTAACTGAAAAAATGATTTAGGCAATTTTTGGATCGATTGAGCCTTTTAAGCCAACCCTATTTATTTATCCATAGTCACCCCGTTGAGCCTTAATTATTATCCAATTTTTTATTGGCACCCACGTACTTTTTAGCTTACCTTTTGTCAAATTATATCATTGTCCCACGCCCCATGAACATGTTGATTTTTTTTAGGATAAAAGTTTATTTGAGCATAATAGCAATTTGGGAGGAAGGGTGGAGCATGGAAATAATTGATTGCCATGGTTGTTTGGGTGTATCTTCTTCAAAAAAAAAAAAAGAAGAAGAAAAAAAAAGAAAAAAAAAAGAGAAAAAGAAAATATTGCTTTTATGGTTCCCTATCCAACTTTCAATTGAGTGAGCGTTTTGAATACTCAATGGGTTGGGAATGTTCACGTTATATTAGGAGGGACTTAGGGAGGAACTCCACCATAAAGCAATGAAAAAAAAAAGAAGAAGAAAAAAGAGAAAATAAAAGAAAATAAAAAAAAGAGGAAGAATGATGATTCGTAGTAGCAGAAAAATTATTTTGAAGATGTGAAATTGGGGATAGTGGCATGTGCTCTAATTAGATCCTAAAAGTCAATGTGTTCATGGGTGATTTGAGCTTAAATTTACCATTATCTCACTGTTAGCCCAGTCTTACATCACAACCTGAGGAAAGTCCTATTGATTTTTGATTGGATGATTAGCTTACATTAGTGGAAAGAGGAATGAAAAGCAAACCTATGAGATTTGGTTATAATTATAAAGAGTTTTTGAGAGATTGCATACCAATGTGAACTTATTTGGATTGCATATAATTCGAAAAGATGAGGACTCACACATACACTTGGATCACATAATTAGAATCGGTTTTAACTTATGAATCTATTTTAATGTTTGGATGCAATTTGTGTTTTTCTTTGAATTGTGATTTTGATCAATTATGGAAGGAAGTCATGGAGGGGGCTGTTAGCTTGAGTATGTCTTATATCTTGCTTTTGCTCGAGGACTAGCAAAATGTTAAGTTTGGGGGTTTGATAACTCTATAAAAATAGAGTTATTTTATCTACTTTAGGCAATAAATAATGCAATATTTGTTAGAATATATTTGGATTTCCTTTTATTTACTTAATATTTCCTTGCTTATGCATAATATTGAGATATGGAGAAAATAAGGAAAATATGGCAAAAAGAAGGAAAGGAATATGTGATCTAGAGAAAAGTTAGAAGATGGATATTACATTGGGAATTCTGCGATTTATTTCCTAATTTTATGCGAAAAGAGAAGTAATTACCTTGTGAGAGGAGTCTTGAATGTTATTATATAAATAGGATAACTTGAGGGAACATAGAAAACAGACATAGAGAGATCGTTTTTGTTTTCAGTGTTCTGAGAGTTTTTCAAGTATTTTGAAGAGAAGACAAAAGTGGTGACAGAATTCTTGTTCTTTGATTCAAAATGTTTGATTTAATTTCTACTTTCGTTTCTTCTTTTATTATGTTCTAATTTTCTTTGTTAGAGCTACGATGTAGCCTAACCATGATGATATGAATTTCATGTTTTTTTTATGCTTTGCAAGTAATTTCATTCATGTGAGTTATATATTATTGTGCTTAATGCGTTTAGGTGACTGGCCACCACTTGAATGATCTGATGTGCATATTTGAGACTGAGAAGTGATAATATGCAATTGCTTCTTATAATATATAACCATAAATTAAATGTGGATAGAAATATACCATGTTATTTGTGTAGCTTTCGGTGATAAGGTGGTCCAAAAGATTCATTGTAAACCGTAAATATTCACAGATTTTAATGCGCTTATGTTTATTTAAATTCACATAGAAATATAGTGAATTGATAAACTGAGTAGATTTGCTATACCTAGAGATAGGATGGTAAAATAGATTAGGAAATTTCGCTATCACATGCTTGATATTGTTCTTGTATGCATAATGATCTGAAATTCATATCTAGTAGTTATGGTGAAATCGGATGCTCTAACATGTTTTACCTGATTGTTTATCTGCTTTTAGTTTATAAAATTTCATTTTCAAAAATTGTCAATTTTTATTTGTTCTCAATTATATTTTGATCTGTTAGATAAATTTTAGAATTAGTCTATTTTTAATATTTAATTGGTTTATTATCATCAATCTCTGTGGGACGATACTCTTCTTATCATTATATTACTTGTTTAACATGTTCCTTGACATGTGCAGCATTTTACATTCACATACATATGGAACGCGTATGTGCAAAAATTGGAATTTCGCCCCGGACAGGAAAAATGACGATTTTCCCCTAGGCCGGTATTAATTTCGAATTTTTTTTGGGATAATTTTAGGATAATTGTCAAGGGTTATCAGCTGCATGACTGGATCAAAAGACCACTTTGCCCCTTATTTTTGAATAGGATTGAATTAAAACCGTCGGATTATGGGTATTTTGGTCAAAACCGATGGATCGGCGACACGTGGCACTTTGGGCTGCTTTATTTGACTAGCTGACCATCTTCTCTCTCTCTCCTCCCCTCATTCTCGGCAGAACCAGTCCCCACCAGTAGCTTCTCTTCCATTTTCCTCTCTTTTTCTCCATTTTCCCTCTTGGTTTTTTTCTCGTCGGAGCTTGCCGCCGGCCACTAGAGCGCCCGCCGTCGACCGCCGTGCCCTGCCGTCGACCACCACAGTCCCCCAGCCTCAGCCTCGCCTCTGACCAGCCCTTTCTCTCTCCCTTTTCCTCTCTTTTTCTCTCTCGAATTAGCGTCAAAGCCTTGCCGGAGCTTCACCGGAGCTCCGATCGACGTTCCGTCGCCACCCAGCCATCCAGCCCACTCGTACGTCGATGTCCAGCCTTTTGTCCGTACAGTGTCCGTACGAAATCACTGTTCACCGGTCCCGTACGGATACTGTTCACTCCGTCCGTACGGGTCGCGTCGGCCGCCGCCGCTTCGCTGGCCACCGTTTTCTGCCCAGTCCGCACCGCCGTGAACAGTACCGGCGTGAACAGTACTCGTGAACAGTATGCGCCGGGAATTCCGCCGCCGATTTCACTGTTCATCAGTGATCGGCCGATATTCCTCGTCGCCGTGGTCCAAAGATTAGGTGAGTATATTTCCTAAACCCGGATCAGAACTGATAATGTGTTTTTCTGGACTGGCGTAGGTATTATCGGGGTAGTCTGGACTGGTTTAGATAGTACCAGTATATAATTCGGACTGGACTAAGGATCAATTGGTAGAAATTAAATCTAAGGAATTTAGTGGGATTATTAGAAATAATTATTGGACTAGTTCGGATTAATCGGGGATTATGTGATTGGACTGCCGGGTGTGCCTGGATTGATTGACTGGTTGATTTCTGTGCCCAATTATTGGGAAATTGAATAATGCCATGTCGCGTGACTGTATGACCGACTTGTGCGGAGTGTGATTGGCCATTTGATAGTTTGGTTGGATTATTGAATTGCACATTGTGGAATTGGGCCGCATGGTATTAATTGGCCAGTGAACGATTATTGCGGCATGAAATTAATTGAATGCTTGAATTATGCTAATGCTCATGTTGCATTGTGTTGCATTTCATGGCACGTAGAGTGAATGCCGGGAATGAGGCGTGTGATGAATTGTGCGAGAATGCGTGCCTGCCATGAGCATATGATCACCTAAATGCCCTGATGCGTGTTACGCGGGGTTCAGATAATAATTAACTGTATGTTCGTGTGATCACATTTCGCCCTGATGCGTGTTACGCGGGGTGTGCCGTCCTGATGCGTGTTATGCAGGACGATGCCTG
The DNA here is from genome assembly GCA_031216235.1 of Syzygium jambos. NCBI lineage: Eukaryota > Viridiplantae > Streptophyta > Magnoliopsida > Myrtales > Myrtaceae > Syzygium > Syzygium jambos. The sequence continues at coordinate 3,705,074 of CM062225.1, read as the reverse complement.
GTATGTCCGGAAGACGACCATCCTGATGCGTTTTACGCGGGCTCTGATTCGTAAGGAGATCGGTGTTGCGCCTGATGCGTTTTGACGCGAGCTAGAGACACTGGGCCTGGGGCGTCTTTACGCTGGCCACGAAGAGTTGTGATTTAAAAAGAGACCTCATGCACTAGGTCAGGGTAACGAGAATAAATATAATTGGGCCAGTGTGTGTGACATGAGACAAAATGTGGACATTTGCATGCATTGGAATGCACGAGTTAGTGTGCGGGTGTGCGAGACTCGGTGAATGACATACGAAATGTGCACTGAAATTATGAGCGTGCGTTTGGCGTACGCGTGAACCGAGTGCTTGGGTATGTGAATTGATGTTATTCTTATTGTGAATAACCTGCAGGGTCAACCAGGTAAGTGATCTGGGCCAGAGGGCCTAGATCTGAGTTTATTTATGAGTTGAATTGCAGTGTTGTTTTGTGCTGTCATTTAGGAGATTGCATGTTAGCCTAGCCTAGGTTTAGGGGGTTATACTCGCTGAGATTCATCTCGCGGTTGTATCAACCCACAATTTCAGACCCCCAGCTGTAGGATGCTGAGGAGAGCGCCTCTTTTTGGGATACCGCATCATATTCAGCGGTCATCGAGTGTACACCCATGTGGAGACGGAGAAGCAGCAGCAGACATGGATTCGGAGGAGTCCGAGTTTCAGGAGAGCTCTTTCGAGGGATCGTCAGAGTTCGATCCAGACTGTGCTCTGTAGGTTGACCCTAGTCTTAGATAGAGCGGGCTGCACCTTTTGACTGAAGCCCGCCTTAGCCATATTTCGTACCCTAACCTCTGACCCCCACTTTTGATCGAGTAGCTGCTAGTGTGTGCTGTTCACCATCATTGTATAGTTGAAGGTTGTAAAAAGTTTTCTATGGCAATGCCAGCGTATATATATATTTTTAGAGTTGTTTGATTGCTGGTTGTTCTACCTTGGTCTCATGTGTTTCTTGTACGGGTGTATATATATTTATATACGTGCTTCCGTATGCGATTGATCTCTGCTTGGGCGTTGGGTCGGCGACGTTTCCTGGGAACGTTGCACCTTAATCGACCGTCAACGGGATGTTGCGTTCCGATAGGGTACGGGGCGTGACATATACTTTGATGGAACCCTTGCTGACAACTCCAATTTGAGGTAACCCGTCGATTTTGTATGTGTATGTAAAGTCTCCAGGGGAAGGATCGTCTGTACTTGTCCAGGAAGTCAGATGATGCTCCAAACCAGTTCTAAAGTTCAACCCCAGCTTCATTCCGACTAAAAGCGTGTCAGAAAGGTAGTCGAAGCTTTGCCACGAATAGGCTTCATGAGTACTTGAACCGGAATTATCCCAAAGAACAAGATTTCCCGAATTCAGGAGATGCGCAACTGGATTCCGGAGGATCCTGGACGACTTTGAAGACCAAACTACAGCATTCGATTCGCTGAGAACAACTAGATTGCCCACATTGTTAAATGTGAGAACACCATCACGATCGGCTAGCCGGTTGTTTCTGTTAGCAGCCCACCCAACCGTTTCAGGGCTGACTTTGTACCACATGCCCAAGTAGCTCACACTCGAGTTGCCAGAAGTAAAGAATCCTAGCTCAAAGGTTAGGTCTGAAGAAACCAATGTTCCTCCATAACTGATGGATCGGTTCGTGCCCAAAATATCTGCTGCAAGTGACAAACTGATTGCAGGGACGATGATGAAAATGGAGAATGTGATCCTTGCCACTGTTTGCGTATGTTCTCTTCTAAGTTCTAACTGCATCTTTATATGCAAATCATTCCGAAATTATCCCCAACATGAACACAATTCAAACGGGTCCTCACGGTCTAAACATTTTTTATTCCTTCCCGCTAATATTATCGGTTCCACTTTGTTTATAGCAGCTTTTTTGAATTCCAGTCCGATAATAAGGGGTAGGAACTCATGCTCGCGGACCACTTTTCATTTCGGCCATGTTCATATCCTAAGTAACACCGACATCGACACGCAACACGCAACACGCAACACGACACGACATGCGATAGTTATTTCTCAAAAAATAGATAATTCCGACACGTTGGGACACATTATATATTAAATATATATTTTTATATATACATAATAAATTATTATTTTTAAATTTGATTCAAATAAGTAAATAAATGATAAAAAAAAGCATAGAATGAATTTACCCTAAAAACATTATACACATGCGAGCTTAGTAAACATAAATTTTCAAAAAATAATTATGTGTAAATAAATAAATTAGTTAAGAAACTAAAAGTAGATAACCAAATTAGAAAAAAAGGAAAGTACAAGATCAAAAATAAAAAAAGCAGCCCATTGTTGGAAGCCCAACCCACTTTCATTTGTCAAAACCCTAATAACATCTTCCTTTCTTTTTCTCGGCCTCGTGCTCTCTCCAGCTTCCTTCTTCGCGCGACCCACAGCCTCCTCCCATCTCTTCCTTCTCCTCCGTCGTGGGCGAAGTGCAAGGCAAAGGAGATGATGACGTGAAGGGCATCATCCTTGGCACCAAAGAAGCAGGAGGCGAAGGAGATGATGGTGTGGAGGGCGTCGTCCTCGGCGCCAAAGATTTGGCACCTTTTTCCTCATCTGTCTCTCTCGGTAACGAAGAGACACGCGTGTCACCAGCATGTCCGATGCGTTGACCACGTGTTGGATGTCCAACACCTGTTAACTGCATGTCCGAGTGTGTCCGAACGTGTTGGATGGTGCAGGACACGGTGGCTCCCAGAGCGTGTCGATGCTACATAGTTCATACGTCGTTCTTTTCCAGTTAAATTATTCAACGTCGGCTGAAACAAAGAAAGTTTCACATAAGCATGACACGTTTGTCTGTACCAAACCCATCATCCCTGGTCAGGGATAATTTCAGGGTCAACCATGCCCGTTTTGATACGACATGCGAAGTTGGCAATTCCTTAGTGGGTCGGTTTAACCCTTCCAATGGGTTGGACGGTGCGGCAAAACCGGATTGGAGGCTGTAACATAAAGTAGGGATTATTAAGATGAGATAGGCGATTTGTCCGTTCAAGAGTTATTTATATATGAGAATTTTCGTGGATGTCACTCATCCAAGAAATAACTCTTTGAACGAAAAATAGTTACAAGATTACAAGATTATATTTTGATGTTCGATATGAGTACTCTGATGTTCCTTTAAGACAGATCTACCGTCTAATAATTATAGCTTAAGATATTGATGAGTACAATAAATAGATTCTTCAGACCGTGCATTTAAAATTAATCACACCTAAGTTGTTGGCCGCCTTGACGCATACCCTTCTCCCCATGCATCGTCCTACACACCGAAGTAGATCAAAAAGGGACTATAATGATGATGACCAATATTTGTGAAGTTAGACCATAGACCACTATTATAGTTCCATCCGTTAAGAAGCCCACAATATGCTTTAGCCGGTGTAGAGCTATCTGGGTACAAGCCTCCGTCTTTCACCTTCGGATCTTTAATCCATTTTAGGATTTTTCATGTGATTACTTGAACCATATATGATCTTTAAATTTAGTACTTTGGCTAAATGTTAGACCATGGTTAAGGAAAAGGTCGATGCGAACATTTTTAAAGAGCCTTATTAGATGCAGCAGACAGCCTAATATGTTTAAGAGTTCAATTACAGTTCGTCATAGCACTATATAGATAGAAGTTAATAGCCCAAACTTTATAATCAGGCATTGCTAAAAAAAAATATATCCTCTAGGTGATGGTAAAAAAAAGTTCACATAAACTCTCCATCTGTCTAGAGTATAGGTCCTAGAAATATAATTTTGCCCAGCAAACTGTAGTCTATTAATCAGCCCATCCGTGCTGAGCTGGTTGTAAAAGTAAATTGCACATGATATTATATGAGTGAGTTAACACTGAGAGAAATTTATCACTTGATATATATATATATATATATATATATATATTTGGGTGAGTCACATAATTAAGCACTATCTTAGGAAAAATTAATTTTTTAAGTCTATTTTGAAGTGCTCATCAATAGGTATGTAAAGAATTTCGAATTCATGTTTTACATGTATTGTTTGAATGTTTATGATCAACAGAGAAGCATCTAGTGAAGGAGTTCCTGCATGGTCAAAGAAACAGTAATTAATCAACTCTCTTGCTCGCCTAGCTGCTGGAGAAAGTATTCACAGAGAGAGTCTGTGGTGTGGTGCGATGTGGTGTGATTCATGTGGTGTTGGAGATGGAGATGGCATCACTCTAATTAATGATTCATTCAGTTGAAAATTCCAAGGAATGGGCTTCCCAGGTTGAGTTAAGATATATCATCAAATAATTCATGGGCCCAGGCTAAGACTTCAAGCACAGAAATTGTCAATTACGGCACTACATTATTACTTGCCCGTTATTTCCTGGCAGAGGAATCGGCGGACAGAACAAGAACCATAAGGAATCGAGTCAAAAGGAACGGAGAAAGATCAAGTGGTTCTGACCATAAGTGAAATAATCGAGACTTTTTTTCGGCATATTTCATAAATCAACATGCTTTCTTCTCCCTTAATGCAGCAGCCATGAAGCCTGACAAGATTCCGGTGCTCAAGTCTGGCAATTAGAAGGACTTCATTCTTAAACTCGTCAGGACGTTCTCTTGAATAATTCGATAGCCTTTTTACTGCTACTTCTTGGCCGGTAGAAAGACTTCCCTGCATGTATTTTGCTCATTGGGGGCTTGTGTTGTTATTTGAATTCACTCATTATACATTGTCCACTTTGACCCGTCTTATACAGAGTCTTACGGTTTTGTCCCTTGAAGTTCCAATGTTAAACATTGTCGTTATGTTAAAAGGCATCTCTCTTATGAGTTAATTTTAGTCTCACACACACACACACACACACACACACACACACACACACACATATATATATATATATGCCAAGAATGCTCTCCCTTCAATGCGCAACTTAGTCCGTTCTTGTCTTTTTTGCCATCCCAGAAGCCTACCAAAAACTGCTCCTAGTCTAGGCCTCTAGCCCTGGTGAAGGAAATTGACAAGGTTGTCTAGTTTCATAATATCACCCAATCACATCAAGCCAAACCCTAAATTTAGTTAGTTCACTTCTTCCAATATGCTAAATTCAATCTGCAATCCATCCAAGAAACTGGCGATTTTTACAGTACTTTAGCCTTATGGATACTTCTTATAGTGTAACGACCCGGTATGATGAGTACATTGAACAAATTAAAAGTTCATGGACTGTTTGTATTATTATCCCATACTTTTATCGTTTTGTTGGCATTTCCTGTCAAGGTCAAACTATTGTGCGTCCGCTGAGGACGTTCTCCTAACTATATAGAGAATCAGGTCATAGAATTTTGAATATCTGATTTTTGACGATAGTTTCCTATTGATTTTTTTTTAATTCTTGGACGGGTTCTCTGAACATTTGGACATCATCTGAAAATGTTCGTACTTTCACAATGAGAGATCACGCGTTAATTGTAGTTTCATCTCAGTTGAAATAACAGAAGACGTAGCATAGGAAAATGATCCTTTGTTTGATTGCTTTGAGATTTCCTCATAAGTGACATTGGGCAAGCATGCAATAGAAGAAAGAAAGGACCACTCGATTCAAATGAAATGGTTTTTATACACGAGTTCAGGTGTAACTGTAACTCTCAAATTCTATTCAATTCCAGAACATACTAATCCGCAAAATTCACTGGCCTCTTCTATTCAACTCAGCACAAGTCCTGGCATGATCTGTTATACGCCTTTTAATTAGATGATCTCTTAGATAGTGGATCTTTCATAAAATCCACTCTTAAAATACGGAGTTTCTGATTGGACCCAGAAGAATATGACTCCTGAAAACCAAGCTACTAAAGTTTCAAGAAAATTGGGATGCTGTCACTGCTACTGGTAACTCGTGACGAGATGGTACAATTTTCCGAGTCACATAACTTTGTTAGACTAGCTTTGAACAAGTGCCTTAAACAATTTTTGTCAACACTAAAGATAAAAAGATGAGAGGCATGCCATTATACGTCAACATTGGGGATAAGAAATGAGAGGTGTGGTGATTCCGTGTAGAAAATACAACGTATTCTGCTCCGGCACATTGCAATTTGGCCCCGATAAACCAAATATGGATCCAAAATCTCTGTGAACACAAAACCTAGTAATGTATCGCCATATGAAAGTTTCAACTCTATACCACAGAATGCCTACCGACATTCCTGCATAGTCAGAGTGACTGCATTTTGCATATTCGAGTCTCCCTTTGATGAAGCCCCATCGGAGCACACCAAGTTTCTTTCCGTGAAGTAGCCGGGCTCTTTAGGTTCAGGCAGCACCCATCCACAATTGAGTATCATACAAACTGCAGATGACATAGCCGGCCTATCTTCAGGGAACTTTTGGACACACAACAAGCCCACTTGAATGTATCTTTCTACTTGGGTTCTGTTAAATGAGTTGTGCAGGCATTCATCCATTAATTCCAGGGCCCTACCTTTACTCCAAAGCAACCACGCCTGAAGAAAATTGAGAACTCGGGTGCTTAGTCATTGAGAATTTGCCCCAGATGAACGTGTAAAAGATCAAAGAGAGATGGAAAGCCAGTGTTAATTGTGTCTGTTTACTTACATGTCCAAGCAGGTTGTGGTGATGACTTGGATGGGAAAATCCTCTGTTCCTTTTGCCGCTGATTATCTCCAACAAGAGCACGCCAAAGCTATATATGTCCGACTTTAAAGAGAATTTCCCATCGAAAACATACTCAGGGGCCATGTAGCCACTACATTTTGGGAAAAGAAGGTTTTTAGGCTTTGGTCCTCTAATGATGTGTTCTTCATGTCAAGAACCAAGAAAAGAACCGAAAAGGGAAGACTTACTAAGTCCCAATGACTCTTTTTGTTCTTGCTTCCTTTGGTTAGCTCCAAAGATTCTTGCCAAGCCAAAGTCGGAGATTTTAGGGTTTAGGTCGCCATCTAGTAATATGTTGCTTGTTTTTAGATCTCGGTGGATTACTTGAAGTTTGGAATCATGATGAAGATAGAGAAGTCCTCTTGCAATACCGACAACAATGTCAAACCGTCTTTGCCATGTCAACAGAAGGCTTTGATCTTTTTTTTTTTTTTTGATAAAGGTAAGAGTATATATAACTTTTCAAACACCAAATACAACCTAACGCCCAAACCACCACCTGACCCTATTAGGACAAAATGATGTCCACACAAGGTCAAGAAAGGTTCAGCAGGATCTAAACAGCAATGATTGGAGGTGAAGGCCCATGTCCTCGAACAAAGCTCCGTAGGTTCCCTGGAACAGCAATCCAAAAGAAAATCCGAACAGGAAACCCGCAACAAAGCCCTATACAAGACAAAGAACTATGCAACGAATTAAGAAAAGATGGAAGGTGAAAGTTCCCAGTTCCTTTGTAGTCTTCTATTTAATGGTGTGTCAGCAATTTTTCCTAAGGATAGAGCTTTATCCTTCACCATCTTGATAATGTGCTTACATATACCCGGAATAAAGATAATCTTGTTCCTGAAGAGAGAATTGTTCCGCTCAATTCATATGGTGTGACAAAGAGCTCCGAAGGAGAACCTAGCAAGTCGGTGCGCAAAAGAAGGGCCTCCACAAACTTTGTTTGCCCACAAAATAAGATCTGGCCACGGACGGTTGCGCCACGGAAGATTACATTTTGTAGCCCAAAAAGAAGCCAGCCTGCTAGTAGTGGAACATTCGAAGAAAAGATGATTGATGGAGTCCAGTATAAGACTACAGAAAGCACACAGTCCTGATTCAATGCGACGATTTTGAAGAAGAAGAACCTGTGTAGGCAGCCGATTTGATGACGCAGTCCATAAGAGAAAGGAGTGCCGGGGGGCCATATGAGAGTCTCATACAAATGAATGCCAAGTAACTGGGCGACCTTTCTTCCTTATGTGGTTCTAGGCCTGGGCAACCGAGAAGGATGTAGTCAGGTTAGGGTTCCAGATGAAGCTATCCGGAGTATCATCATCAAAGCTTGGGAGGGCTTCCATCCATTCCATAATAGTATGTAGAGTGGGAGATGGTTGCCATGTAAAGTGAAAGAAATCCCAAACTGAAGCATCCCGCGGGATCCGAGACTGGTAGATATCCATATTGTTGAAAAAGAGATAGAGGGGCCCTTTTGAATGCCACCAATCAAACCAAAAGGATATCATCCGGCCATTGCCAATCTTCCAGCGGAAAAGGGTCTGGGCTAAAACTCGCGAGTCAAGGATCTTCTTCCAAGTCCATGAGCAAAAGGTGGGTTTAGAAACAGTCCAAAAGTTTTTCTTGCGTAAAAAGTTTGAATGAATCCATTTACATCACATAGATTCCTTGTCAGTGAAAAGGATCCATATGTGCTTTAGGGTCATGGCTCTATTATAATCAGAAAGGCTCCGTATCCCGAGGCCGCCTTCTTCTGTTGGAAGACAAACAGTATTCCAGGCTACCCTAGCACCACCCGTACCTAAGTCAGGACCTTTCCAAAGGAATTGTCGAAGTATGGTCTCAATATCATTCAAGACACTTATGGGAAGAGAGAATATCGTGGCCCAGTATTCTTGGATAGCATGCAAAACTGATTTAATAAGTTGTACGCGACCAGCAAAAGATAGGAATCTTTGTGTCCAAGAACGGACTCGCGCCATAATGGAATCAATCAAGAGCTTGCAATCCTCTTTACGCAGCCTGGAAGAGATAATAGGCACACCCAAGTATCGGAAGGGAAGAGATCCTTGTTGAAATCCGAGACATTGGAGAATATCGCTTTGCGACTCAGAATTACCTCCCGAGAGGTAAATGTTGCTCTTGTTAGGATTTGGTCTTAATCCGGACCATGTTGAGAAGAGGTCAAGTGATTCCTTTATAAGCTTTATCGATTCCATGCGGCCTTGTGTAAATAAAAGAACGTCATCTGCAAAGAACAAATGTGATATGCAAGGTCTCTTGCATCGCCAATACCATTGGAAATCCAGGTTGTCAGTTTTGGTCTTGAGAATCGCTGAGAAGATTTCCATAACAAGAATGAAGAGGTATGGTGAAAGGGGATCCCCCTGACGTATCCCTCGGCTACTAGCAAAATAGCCATGCAATTCTCCATTAATCGAGATCGTGAATTTGGTAGTTGAGATGCATGCCATAACCAGCTTAATGAAAGAAGCTGGAAAGTTGAAGGCTGTAAGGACCCTTTCAATAAAGTTCCAGTCAATCGTGTCAAAAGTTTTGTGGAAGTCCACCTTAATGGCACATTTAGGTAGGTATGCTTCGTGGTGAAAGTCCGCAAAAAGTTCTTGTGCTAGCATAATATTGTCACTGATTCTGCGGCCTTTAACAAACGCTGTTTGGGAAGGTCCAATCAGCATCGGAATAACCTTTGCCATACGCCTAGCAAGGATTTTAGAAATGCATTTGTACAAAGTATTGCAACATGCTATTGGTCGGAAATCGTTCATGGCCGATGCATTAGGTGATTTCGGCACCAACGTTAGGATGGTGTTGTTAATCTCTTTAAGTATGCAACCAGTTTCGAAGAAATTCTTAATCTCCTCCACAATGGATGGTCCAATGATTCCCCATGTGTGTTTGAAGAATTCAGCATTAAACCCGTCAGGTCCAGGGGCTTTGCCCTTGGCAAGAGAGAATAGGGTAGATTTAATTTCCTCTTCAGTGGTTGGCTGGATTAAGGTGAGTCTCTAGTTGTCATCAAGGACGTGTCCAAGGAGAACCTCCAACTCTGAGGCAGAAGGTAGAACCGGTGATGGACCACCATTTAATAAAGACTGAAAGTGATGGACAATATGGTCCCTGACTTGTTGAGGTTCAGTGATTAGCACACCATCCTCTGTCGAAACAGATAGGATCCTATTATGGAGTCTCCTTTTATTGACATGGTGGTGAAAATATTTTGTGTTCATGTCCCCTTCTTTGAGCCAACGGATTCTAGATTTTTGTTTGAAGAAGGACTCTTCTTGAGATCTCAAGTCAGAAAAAGTTTGCAGGAGACTTGCTTCACTTGCAACGAGGCTTTGGTCGAATGGATTTAATTCCAAGGCTGTCTGAACAGCATAAAGATTCAGTCTAGCCTGCTCTGTTCTGGCGGAAATGTCTGAAAAGGAAGACCTGTTCAAAAGCTTCAGCTTTGGTTTGAGAATCTTAAGTTTGCAACATACTATGAACATAGGAGAACCAGTAATGTTAGTATCCCAAGCTTGGGTAACTAAGTCCAAGAAGGATGGATGCGTAGTCCAGAAGTTGAAGAACTTGAATGGCTTTTTGAAGGGACAAGGTAGTACAATTCTTATCACCATGGGGGAGTGATCAGAAATTCCAGGCGGAAGAAAATTTGCTTCAGAGAAGGAGAATTGCTGAAGCCAACAGCTATTAATAAGGACACGATCAATCTTACGCATTTTACGATTAGCACCTGAAGAACGTGTCCATGTGTATCGACACCCTATGTAGCGAAGGTCCTCCAAGCCCGCCTGGTTGAGGCCTTCATGACATTCATCAAAGGCCGGGATCCATTGGGTTGAGCTGCCCACCCTGTCTTCCGGGTCTCTGATTGCATTGAAGTCCCCAACTACAATCCATGGTAGGTCACCGTTAGAGAGACGACAAAGATAAGCCCATAATTGTTGACGTTTCACAAAGGTGTGCTGGCCGTATACAATTGTGCACAAACAAGAATCCTGAAGGTTCAAAAAACAAAGCTGAAGATGTATAATTTGGTCCGAAGAGAAGATGAGACTAATATCTATCACATTTGGGTCCCATCCAAACCAAATCCTACCAAGAGGAGAGTGATCATAGTTGGAAATCCATCTCCAAGTACTGTTTAAGCCTCTAGAGATCACATCAAAAGAAGAAGCTTTAACTTTAGTTTCAATAATCCCAACACAGCAAAGGTGGTATTTCCTAATGAAAGCACGAATTTCGGCTTGACGCAAGGGTCCTACTAAGCCCTTAATATTCCAAACTCTAAAAAACATGAAAGGGAAAAGGGGATTATCTTCGAGAATTTCTTGCCCTCCTCCTCTTGTCTTTCTTTTTCGAGGAGGACGGCCCAGAAGCCATACTAGGGCAGCTCGAGCTAGGAATGGGCCCCAAGGAGGCTTTAGAGGGATCATCCACATAATAGGAAGCCAAAGTTCGAGAGCGGGTGTTTGGGGGCGATAGCACAGTAGGATCCTCCACCATACGCTCTTCAGAGTCGTTATTCTCCTCCCCGATGTATGATCCAGAAGACTCGTCGGAGGAAGAATGGGAGTTGATAATAGGGTCCTCAGGTTGCTGGTCCAGGCGTCCTTTAGGATCAGGTGCAGCAGAAGGTGCAGCCGAAGGGACCATCTCAGTAGTTGGGTCCTTCAGGAAATTCAAAACAGGGCTTAGTCGTTGATGGTCCTGTGAGGGGATCGGAACAGGAAGCAAAGGATCTTTTTCCCCTGGGTTCATGTTCAGGGCAAGGTCGGTTGCAGCTGTGGACAATCCAGCTTTGGAACCCTGTGGACAGTTCTGAGCATGCCTGAACAGATCGTGAGCCATGGAAGGGTCAAGAGCAGAAGGCAGAGGAGCCCCCTCCCCTGTGTTCACGTCCAGAGGAAGGACAGATGCAGTTCTGGTCAGATCAGTATTAGCTTCCTTTGATAGGATCATTAACTGACCAGGACCAGTGGGTGGGGCACGGCCAGACAGCAGGAGGGCCTCCTCCCCTGGATTCGACTCCAAGGATACAGGTCTGGTCTGAGCTGCAGCATTGTTCCTCGGGTCTTTGCTTTTTTTCCGGTTGACTTGGGTCCATGCTTCAACTTCACGAGGCCGTAGAGAGGTCTCAGGTCTGGCTTTAGCTCGAGGTTGGAGAGTTGTCTCGGCTATTTCTACAGAATGTTCAGATGCACACTCAAAGCCAGCTGAACCTAGTTTGTGTCCGAATAAACCACAAGAAGAGCATACCATAGGTTTCCACTCATATTCCACATGGACCAGATGAACTTCGCCATCCCAACGAACCTTTACTGATTCCAGTCGGGGTTTAGTGGCTTTCATTTCTACACAAACCCTCGCGTAAGAGATTCTAGCTATTTTCTCGGTTTGGGAGTCCACATAAAGTGGCTTTCCGAAGGCACTTGCTATCCTACCTATACCCGCCGGTGACCACAAAGAAAATGGAATCCCTCGCAACCTAACCCATACCGGGATAGAGTCCATAGCACCCTTTTTAAGCTTGAGCTTAGGATGCCATTGTTGAAGTATCATAGTGCTACTAAAGATAGAAACTGGACCTAAGTCAAGAATCTTCCTGCGATAGTCCTCGTTCGGAACTCGAAAGAAAAAGAACCCGTTTTCATGTAGTTTAACATCAACTACATGGTCACCCTAAGTCTTTTTAACAGCTTCTTCCGTTAGTTTGAACGGGACTTTCCTGCCAACATAATGGCCCACAATGCATTCCTGCCAAAATGGATTCTGTTCAGCAACAATGTCTGGAGTTATATCCACTACCACTTCGCCATTCTCCTCTAGGGGGGGGGACAAATTGTAGGTTATATCCTTTAGTCTGCACCCGAGCGACATTTGCCCAAGTTCTAGTGGTGGGGGCTTGGTTTGTCTGGCCTTGAGGGCGAGAAGAGGACTGCTCCACCATAGCTGGTTTCCTTACTGCTTTGATCTTGATCTGTGGACAGCTCAAAATTCGCACAGTCAATCTCAAAAAACCAAAAAGTCTAATGAAAAGCGGTAACTTCAATTGGTATCACTATGAAAGAGTATCATTTGATCAGTAGGGAATTAAAACGTGAAATTGTCTAACCAAATATGAAGTAATTCAAGCTCTTTTTGTCTTTTTTTTTTTTTTTGATAACCGAGGTGTCTGCGCGGCCTTCAAGCTCTTTTTGTCCATGTACTCATAAATCAAGATTCTCTCCTCTCCCTCAATGCAACAACCCAGAAGTCTGACAAGATTCCGGTGTTGAAGTCGCACTATCAAGAGTACTTCATTCTTGAACTCTTCAAGACCTTGCCCTGAACTCTTAGACAGCCTCTTGACTGCTACCAGCTGCCCTGTATGAAGTTTTCCCTACACAATAGCAGCATCTTTTTTTATAATGCATCATCAGTTCGGCGCAAAATTCTATATGATATAAGCTAAACTATGTACCTTGTAAACAGGACCGAAGCCGCCAACACCAATCATATTGTCATCAGAGAAATTGTTCGTGGCACTTACAAGGGTGGCCAGATCGTACAATGGTAAATCTATGTCTTCTTTTGTGATTCCTAGATCATGTAAAGTAATATTCGTCTTTTGCATAAGCATAGGACTATGACAACGAGCTAGCACGCCTATTAAACAAATTGAAGCAATGCAACTTTGAGTTTATAACGAAATCAGCCTTAATCGAAGATCAGGCTTACCTTCTATTGTGATTCTCCTTTTCCTATGCTTTAGACACCACAATGCAGTTCCGACCAAAAGCAATCCACCAATTATTGAACTCAATACAACAGCAACCATAATTATTTTGCTCCTGGTGTGGTCACGAATGGCATCTAGAGTAGAGAAAAAGAGCGGTGAAGATTATATCTTCCCCATTTCTCTTGCCCAAATAACTAGCATTTCAATAATTCAGGAGAAAAAAGTCAATTAGCATAAGTATGCATACCTAGTTCAGAACCTGATAGGCATATGTATAGAGTTTGCCCGTAATTCTGTTCTTCGAACACTCTCATGTCGATCAAGTCCCCAAACCACATGAGACAGCCCCTGCCTCCTGCTCTGATATCTGAATTAGCATAAGCCGTGCACGAACAGTTCTTCAAGCACTCGTCCTTGCATTCTTTGAGGCTCATACTCTTGTTCACCGTAACCTTCAACAGGTCAGGCAGTTTGACTTTTTTAATTTCCAAGAACCCTTCTCCTTTTGAACAATTCGTGGGTATTGTCGTCTTGCATCCGCTGGAAAAATTTAGGACCGTCCATTCGTCAGGCGACTTAGGCATGAACCCTTTCACACATTTGCACAAGCTAAGGCTGCAAATGGCATTAGCACCGCACCTGCCATAGAAATCGCAGGGATCACTAGGGAACTCATACATAACAGTCCACGTGGCGCTTCTTGATCTATTCATCAACAAAACCTGCAGCACTCCCGATTAGTTTAATGTCATTATCGAGAAAAACTGACTGTTCTGAACCTCAAACATGAAAGAAATCTCAGTTTCATTGCACACAAATGTGGGCAGAGTAGCTCGATTTGGTGTAAAGGAATCACCAACGAATTGAACTCCATTCCATTCCCCAGTTCGAAATTTTATGCTTGGGACATCCACTTGGACTAATTCATACTGAGGTAGAACCTGACTGTAGTTTAACCCAGAGACATAATTTCCAGGAGAAGGGTCATCCATGCTTTTCCATGCAGTCAGATGCCGTTTGAGACCCGTTTTCAAGTTCAACCCCAGCTTCATACCAGCTAAAAGCGTGTCAGATGGGTAATTGAAGCTTTGCCACAAATAGGCTTCATCAGAACTCGAACCAGAATTATCCCAAAGAACAAGATTTCCAGAATTCAGGAGCCACGCAATTGGATTTGAGAGGACCCTGGATGACTTCGAAGACCAAACAACACCTTTCCACTGGTTGAGAACAGCTAGATTGCCCACGTTGCTAAATCTGAGAACACCCTTAGGACGGTCTATCGGGTTGTTTCTGTTAGCAACCCACACAACCCTTTCAGGACTGAACTTGTACCATATACCCAAGTAGCTCATACTTGAGTTGCCAGGAGTAAAGAATCCTAGCTCAAAGATATGGTCAGAAGAAACCAATGTTTTTCCATAACTGATGGACTGATACATGTCCAGAGTATCGGCTACAAGTGACAGACCGATTGTAGGGACAATGATGAAAATGGAGAATGTGATCTTTGCCATTGTTTGCAAATGTCCTCTTCTAGGTTCTAACTCCATCTTTATATGCAAATTATTCCAAACTTATCCACAACATGACCACAACTCCAACGGGTCCTCAAAGCCTAACATTTTTTATTGCTTTCCGCCTAAAGATTTACGGGTTCCTTGTACCAGTTTCGCCGCATATTCCTATGGTTCTCTGTTCTCAACTCTGACTACCGATCTTTTTCCTTCTCCAAGTTGTTGAATAAACATTAAATGTCCGTTTTCTATTAGTGCGTTATTTCAGCAGTTTTATAGCAATATGAAAGGTCAAGAGTCAGCAGTTACTCTTACGAGTGATAATGGTTTTTAATTTTGGTTTATGGCTATTAATAGAATTGCCTATAATTAAGTTTATTTCAGTTTTAGAAGGGGCAGACTACAACCTATAAATCATTGTATTGCTTGTAAGGTTGACATAGAATCGAGAATAAAAGCTTCTATTCAGAAATTAGTTTCTCCACAAGTCCATAGTTTTTCTATCAACAATTTTTTTTCCTTTTACAAATTGGTATCAGAGCCGATGGGGAGTGTAATCAACAATATGCCACTGCCCCGATTAACGAAGGTGAACTACGAGAATTGGAGCATCCAAATGAAAGCTCTTCTCGGTTCTGTGGATTGTTGGGAGGTGGTTCAAGAAGGTTTCGAAGAACCAGAATCTACCGCAGGATATACGGCGGCTCAAAATAAGGCGTTGAAAGAAACGCGATCAAAAGATAAGACAGCATTGTACATGCTGTTCCGAGCTGTTGATGAGTCGGGCTTCGAGAAGATTGCGAGTGCGACAACTTCAAAAGAAGCGTGGGACATCTTGGAGACTGCGTACAAAGGAGCCGACCGAGTTAAACAAGTTCGCCTTCAAACTCTTCGCAACGAGTTGGAAGGCATGAAGATGAAGGAGTCGGAAGGTGTGTCCGATTACATCACGCGTGTTCAAACCGTGGTGAATCAACTCAACCGAGACGGAGAAAAGTTGTCCGATGCGCGGGTCGTGGAGAAGATTTTGAGGTCGTTAACCGACAATTTCGAGAATGTGGTATGTGCCATAGAAGAGTCAAAGGATCTAGCAACGTTCACGGTCGATGAGCTTGCCGGTTCCCTTATGGCACATGAATATCGTAAGAAGAAGAAGAAGGAGGAGAAACTTGAGCAGGCACTTCAAACCAAAGCATCGATCAATGACGAAAAGATATTCTATTCTCAAAACTTTCGAGGTAAATGGCGTGGCCGTGGTAGTCGAGGAAATAGTCGCGGTGGGAAAAGCCGCGGTCAAGAAGGATATCATGAGGAGAAGGGGCAATCAAACCAACAGAATTGGCGTGGAAGAGGACGCGGTCGTGGAAGAGGCGGTCGGTCAAATTATTCCAACATCGAGTGCTACAAGTGTGGCAAATATGGCCACTATGCGAAGGATTGCAACTCCGATAAGTGTTACAATTGTGGAAAGGTGGGGCATTTTGCAAAAGAATGTCGAGTCGAGAAAAAGGTGGAAGAGACAACCAACCTAGCCACGGAAGATGAGGTGAAAGAAGGTTTTCTCTTAATGGCATATAACAAAGTCAACACCGACAACGACACGGTGTGGTACCTCGACACGGCTGCAAGCAACCATATGTGCAGGCACGAGCATTGTTTCAAAGAGATGCGAAAGGTTGAAGCTGTATCTGTATCGTTTGGAGATGGCTCGAAGGTTGAGGTCAAAGGCCAAGGTACGATTTATTATTTACAAAAGGATGGTTTAGTTGGGTCAATCCAAGATGTGTATTACGTACCAGACCTCAAGAGCAACATTTTAAGTATGGGGCAACTCATGGAGAAAGGTTATTCGGTTTTTATGAAAGACCGGATATTACTGTTGAAAGACAAGCAAGGGCGTTCAGTCGCTCAAGTTGAAATGGGGAGAAATCGGATGTACAAACTGAATTTGAGAAGTGTACGAGAAAAATGTTTACAAGTCAACGTAGAAGACAAGGCGTCACTGTGGCATCTCCGTTTTGGTCACCTACATCATGAAGGCCTAAACAAGTTGGCAAAGAAGAACATGGTGCACGGACTACCGGACATGGAATACGAGGGAAAATTTTGTGAAGAATGTGTGCTCGGAAAGCATGCGAGAATGTCGTTTCAAAAGAAGGCAGAATATCGGGCTAAGCAACCTCTCGAGTTGATTCATTCCGACATATGTGGGCCAATCACCCCTGAATCTTTCAGCGGCAAAAGGTATTTCATTTCCTTTATTGATGATTTCTCAAGAAAAACTTGGGTTTATTTTCTGAAAGAAAAATCCGAGGCGTTCGAGGTGTTCAAAAAATTTAAAGTGCTGGTGGAAAAGGCAACCGGTAGACACATCAAATCTGTACGATCCGATAGAGGTGGCGAATACACTTCGACGGTTTTCATGGAGTATTGTGAGGAGCAAGGCATAAGGCGATTTCTAACCGCACCGTACTCTCCACAGCAAAACGGTGTGGCCGAGAGGAAGAACCGTACCATTCTCGACATGGTTCGGTCAATGCTCAAGAGCAAGAAAATGCCGAAGGAATTTTGGGCGGAAGCCGTGCAATGCGCCGTCTATATTCAAAATCGGTGTCCACATGTGAAGTTGTATGATCAAACACCACAAGAGGCATGGAGCGGACAAAAACCGACAATCTCTCATCTCAAAGTATTCGGCAGTTTGGCCTACGCACACGTGCCGGATCAGCGAAGAACAAAGCTCGAAGACAAAAGCAAAAGATATATTTTTATTGGGTATGATGAGAAAACAAAAGGATACAAGCTATTCGACCCGATAAGCAAGAAGATTCTAGTGAGCCGTGATGTACGAGTTCATGAAGCAAATGAGTGGGATTGGAATAAAGCAACAGAGGGTATCATCAAAGTTGGAGAATCATCAACTGCTGTACCAACAACCATACCGGAAAATTCTGAAACTATTGATGATGAAGATGAACCGCGACAACCCAAAATGCGAAGTGTACAAGATTTGTATGATTCGACAAATGAGGTACACCTTGTATGTCTTTTGGTGGATTCCGAGAATATAAGTTTTGAACAGGCGGTGCGAGACAAGAAGTGGCAAACTGCCATGGACGAGGAGATTAAAGCAATAGATCGCAACAACACATGGGAGTTAGCAGAATTGCCGAAAGGAACTCAGCCCATTGGTGTCAAGTGGGTGTTTAAGAGAAAGATGAATGCTCAAGGGGAGATAGAACGGTATAAGGCGAGACTTGTAGCAAAGGGATACGAGCAAAAGGCAGGAATCGACTATGACGAGCTGTTTGCTCCCGTTGCAAGAATGGAGACAATCAGATTGCTCATTTCACAAGCGGCTCAATTCAAATGGCCGATATTACAAATGGATGTCAAGTCGGCATTCCTGAATGGTGTGCTTGAAGAAGAAGTTTATATCGAACAACCACCCGGGTACATGAAAATCGGAGAAGAAAAGAAGGTGTTGAAATTGAAGAAGGCACTTTACGGGTTGAAGCAAGCACCGCGGGCGTGGAATACTCGTATCGATACATACTTCAAGGAGAACGGGTTCGAGCAATGTCCCTACGAACATGCCCTTTATGTGAAGAAGAATGGAGGTAATATGTTATTTGTTGCTCTTTATGTTGATGACCTCATTTTTTTGGGGAATAATAATGAAATGATACAAAAGTTCAAGAGCACAATGACACGGGAATTCGAGATGACAGATTTGGGCTTGATGAAGTTTTTCCTTGGTCTGGAGGTAAGACAAGGAAAGACGGGTATCTTTGTATCCCAGGAGGCATATACAAAGGAGATTTTGAAGAAGTACAAGATGGAGTCTTGCAATCCGGTTTCAACACCAATGGAACCGGGTGCAAAACTCTCTAAGTTTGATGGAGGAGAACGAGTCAACGCAAGCAAATACCGGAGTTTAGTGGGAAGCCTTCGCTATCTCACATGCACAAGGCCGGACCTTGCATTAAGTGTCGGCATTGTAAGTCGGTTCATGGAGGAGCCAGTTTATTCACATTGGAAGGCGTTGAAGCGAATCCTACGGTACATCCAAGGAACAGTGTCACTCGGGTTATTCTATACAAATGCGGCAGATTACAAGTTGGTCGGGTACTCCGACAGCGATTGGTGCGGAGACTTGGACGATCGAAAAAGCACATCGGGTTATGTGTTTTTTATGGGTGACACGGCGTTTACCTGGCTTTCAAAGAAGCAACCGATCGTGACACTCTCGACATGTGAAGCTGAATATGTGGCAGCATCTTTGTGTGTACGTCATGCGATATGGCTCAGAAATTTGTTGGGCAAGTTGGAGCAACAACAACTCGGTGCGACTGTGATACGAGTTGACAACAAATCAGCAATTGAGTTAAGCAAGAACCCGGTGAATCATGAGAGAAGCAAGCATATTGACGTTCGCTTTCACTTCATCCGAGATCAAGTGAAGGAAGGAAGTGTGGAATTAGTGCACGTGGCAAGTCGGGACCAAGTCGTGGATATCTTCACGAAACCGCTACCGACGATACTTCTCGACAACTGCAAAAGACTGATCGGCATGAAAGATGGCAGAAGCATTTAAGTTTATGGGGGAGTCTTGTTGAATAAACATTAAATGTCCGTTTTCTATTAGTGCGTTATTTCAGCAGTTTTATAGCAATATGAAAGGTCAAGAGTCAGCAGTTACTCTTACGAGTGATAATGGTTTTTAATTTTGGTTTATGGCTATTAATAGAATTGCCTATAATTAAGTTTATTTCAGTTTTAGAAGGGGCAGACTACAACCTATAAATCATTGTATTGCTTGTAAGGTTGACATAGAATCGAGAATAAAAGCTTCTCTTCAGAAATTAGTTTCTCCACAAGTCCATAGTTTTTCTATCAACAATTTTTTTTCCTTTTACACAAGTTCTCCATGTTCCACTTTATCCACTTTGTTTATAGCAGCTTTTTTGGATTCCAGATGGATATTAAGAGGCAGGAACTCATACTGACGGACCACTTTTCACTTCGGCCATGTTCACACCTTGTGCTTTTCCAGCTAAATCCTTCAATGTCCGATGAAACTCAGACATTTTGACATGAACAGTAACGCGGTTGTCTCTATAAAACGCATCACTCCTGGTCGAGGATGATTTCAGGGTCAACGGTTTGGACTTTCATGAAACGACGCGCGAAATTAACAACTGGGCGGTGTTTGGGTGCATTTTCTTCGCACGTCGTTTGAACCCTTCAAATGGGTTGGACTATATGCCAAAGAAAATAAAACACCAATAGCCGCCATTTGCGTAGGCTGTAACGTAAAGAAGGAATTACGAAGAATAAGATGGGCGATTTCTTCCTCCAACTGTGAGTATGCGGAGCGATATGATAAGAAAAAGCATGCAAAATAATTTACATGATCATATATCTTTTTTTCGATATTCGTATAAGAGAAAACTCTGAAATTTATTTAACATTGACTAATTGTCTGATAAGTCTAATGTAAAGTATTGATATAAGTATTTGGTGAAAAAGCCTAACACAGCTTGATCGGGCCCCAATCACAGCCCGGCCTGGCCCGAAGATTTGCATATAAAAAATTTTACGATGGATAGGCTTGGCATGTCACGCTCCGAACCCCATCGAGGTCGCGTCATCCTTCTAACGGTCGAAAGATGCAACGTCCCAGGTTATCGCAGACCCCAGTACAAACCTCAGAGATTTTATTCGCCCAGCGGAAAAATCATAAATACCCTGACATTTAAATCTGGGGAGAATAGGGAGAATACACATATCCATTTCTCCTTGCAAACTTATACCATAATATTCACAATTTACCAACCATCCATATATATACATGGGCAAAAGTACACTATAAGTGCCATAACTTGTGTACGGCGCTCACTTTGGTGCCATAACTTTTTTTCGGATCACTTTGGTGCCAAGTCGGAGGAAAAACGATCACTTAAGTGTCATAACTTTTTTTGGATCACTTTAGTGCTAAAATTTTTGAAAAATGATCACTTAAGTGCTAAAATTTTTTAAAAACAATCATTTAAGTGCTAAAATTTTTGAAAAACGATCACTTAAGTGCCAATCTCCGGCGAGACTCCGGCGAGCCACGTCAGCTTCAGAAATTAATAAAAAAAATGCCACGTCAGATTTTCGGCGAAAAATTGTGTACGGCACCGGAGTTGGCACTTAAATGATCGTTTTTCAAAAATTTTAGCACTTAAGTAATCGTTTTTCAAAAATTTTAGCACTTAAGTAATCGTTTTTCAAAAATTTTAGCACTAAAGTGATCCAAAAAAAAGTTATGGCACTAAAGTGAGCGCCGTACACAAGTTATGGCACTTGTAGTGTACTTTTGCCTATATACATGCACACCATGTTACAACTACCGACATACAATAGATCCATGACCTGGATATCATGTCCACAAAAATGGTACACATCAAAAACTCTGATTATTCACTCCTACACTAGCCCCTACGACCCTTACTCAACGTTCATTCAGAGTCTGATTCTTCGTCCTCTGAACCTGAGTCCTCTTGCACCGTCTCATCCTTTGAGGATTCCGACCCGGCCTCTATCTCGATCGGGTTATTAATGTCACCCGACTCAGCTGGAATTTCTTCTTGTTCATCCTCAACGGGTTCCTCATCCGATTCATCCTCTGGTACAAATTCGGGGTCGTACCATTGCTCATACTGGAGTATGTACTCTAGTTCTCCTTCAGGTTCTGCAAACTCAGCAGGTTCATTTTCAGGTTTCACTCCAGGTTCTATGTCCTCTAGTTCCTCCTCGAGAATTGGTTCGAGGTCTATGTCCATTGGGTCGTCTCCCGCTAATGACCCTTTCGGCTTCGGCTCGTACTCGGCCTCTGAAGATCCTTGTGCTGCCGGCGTTGGATGCAGTCCTGACTGCGCTAGATTAACCTCCGCACTAGTCAACTCGCCATCTGGAGGGGGTACAGCAATCGGATCCTAGTCTCCAACTAAATCAAAAGGAATGTCAAAACCGCGGACGGGTCCGAACTCGTCTACCCCGTCCCTAAAGAACCAGGCGGTATACTTATGCTCTTCCCATAGGGGTAAACCTACGTCTACAAAAACTGTAGTAATGCGCTTAATCCAAGTCATGTTATCAGCCATAGGAAACTCTAAAACTTCCTGTTCGATGTGCACTGATACTCCAAAACGTTCTGGCGGTGGCGGCAGGGGATTCATGGATCCGGTCGGGGTTCTGAAAATATTGATTGAAACAATCATGAGACTATATCTCAGCAAGCTCACCTCTAAATCCCACATAGGCTATCATGTACCTCCAGACAATTACATAAAACACAATCACATACGCCCAATCATTACATAACAGGCACATCAACTATTTTTACCTGGGCCTATCCTGCTTGCACCCTACACGTTAGTCTCAATCACATTGTCGCGACCTCCCCGAAACGGCCCCGCCGCCTACGGGATTTGGCTAATAGATCACTAAGTTAAACCTAGCTCGAGCTCTCCCAAGCCCATATCAATTCGCGACTTATGTTTAAGTTGTTAACATGCAAATCAATTTCATTTAGGAGCCGCCACTAATCGATTTTTGGTGGGTCGATTAGACACCCAAGTGAAGCGCGGGAGAAATGCTTCACTTCTACGAACCAGAGATTCAATGGGTACGGAGACTTGATTACACTAATCGACTAATTAGTGCCATTTCGGTACCTAATCTTGTTCAATTCATCACCTAATATGTTCATACCAATCGGGATCTCAAAATTCCGTTCCTAACTAGGCTAAGGGAAGCGACAATTAATATCTAAACCTAAACATGCATAATCAACTACGTGCAAGGTTAATTTAAATGTGCAATTCAAAGTGGGTGAACCGAGCGACGTAGGACTAAATATAGCACTAAACATGCGAAAGGGGCGAAAAAAGCTAATTTGAAAATCCAAATAAAACTTCTGATTTTTTTAAATTTTTTTTTAAATTTTTTTTTAAATTTTTAATTAATTTTTTTGGAATTTCTGAAAATTTTTGGAATTTTTTTTTGAAAAAATTTTTTTTTCGAAAAAGGAAAATAATAATAATAAAATAAAATAAAATTTGAACTTTTCTTTTTCTTTTTTTAAAAAAAAATTTAAAATTTTTTTTTTAAAAAAATAGAATATTAAAATAAAATAAAACGGGTTCGGGTCGGGTCTCCACATCCGACCCGGATCGGTGCCGACTCGGGCACGCCGGCCCGGGTCCGCGACGGAGCCGGGCTCATATGTTGAGCCCGGTAAATTTTTTAAAAAACAAGAAAGGCCCAACCCCTAAACTATTTCATTTAAAAAAAAGAAAGAAAAGCCCAAAGCCCAGCCCACTATAAAGGAACTAACAACACTTTTAACCCAAATCCTCAAAATTCCGGCCCCAATCGCGAAAGGCCCAAAACCGGGTCATACCCGCGAACCCGACTCGCCGGAAACCCTACCCGGTTCACCCGCGCGTCCGACCCGGTACGCGACCCGACTCGCGGTCGCTGCTCCGGCTTGGAGCTCACTTGGTTCCCGCGGCCGGGATCGTGCCCGGCCCTCCGCTCACTTAGCCCTGGCCTCCACGGCCAGGGTTTCTGGTCCGGCGGTCGAGTCAGTGATCGGCCGCCGCCGACGCTCCCTGACCTCTGCAGCCAAGGCTTTCGACTCCACGGTTTCAGCTTAATCAAGTCGCTGTGACGAGCCTCCTCCGTCCGCGGCGCCGCCCCGATGTGGAGCGGCGAGCGAGCTGCGTCCACGTCTGACCGGTACCGTCCAAACCCCGCCGAGGGGCTGGCTGGCCGCGAGTCAGCTAGGTCCCGACGGGGGACTGGCCGAACCGAGCTCCCTGCTCATGCCGCCTCTCCGCAGACCTTCTTCGTTCGTCAAAAGAAAGAAAGGGAACGACTCGGCCGTCCAAAAGCAAGCGACTACGCAGCCAAGACACCATCAGTAAAGAGAGAAGCACCAATATTCAGGAACGCATCACACGCAAAGGAGGACAACTTGCGTATTGCACTGAAGCATTTCAGCGAGCACGTGGTATGCGACATTAAAAGGGAGGCCACAAATCCAAACAAAATGTCAAATACAGACCGGAACATGCTCGAGATCATTCAATGGCTATCCATCTACGCTCGACACAAACATAAACAGGGAACAGCAGATCTCGGCATCGGTTGGGGCCAAAAATAGAAGACAAAGCACCCGAGAACCGCAAGAGATGCGAGCTCAGTCGCCGGAAACGGCCCTACCCGGTTCGGCAACGGCGAACAAAGGGCGAATTCGAGATATGTCGGATTCAGTCCGGTCGCCTCGCAACGTCTGTGAACCGAGATCCTCGGGGAAGAAGTTGGCTCGACTCAAAGAAACCTACCCAGAAATTCGCACTGTGGTAGAGGAGCCCGCGGACTCGGAGGCGTCAACTGGAAGTCACGGGACGCGGCCAGACCAATCTTCTTCCGGCGCTTGCTCTCTATGCCCTCTCTCTCGGATCTCTCTCTTTCTCCTCTCTGTTTCTCTCGCTCTCTCGTCCTCTCCGTCTCTCTCGCTCCCCTCGTATCCCTCTGTCTCTCTCGCTCTCCCTTCTCTTCAGAACTCTCTCGGCCCCCTTGTATCCCTCGGTGTCCCTCTCTCTGTTCTCGCTCTCGCTCCTCTCTCCTTGCGTGTCTCTCTCTCTGTCTGCTCTCTATTTCTCCTCTCTCAAATCTCAGCTCCCTGCGTGCTTCTGCCCCTCTGAACTTCTGCTTCGTTTTCCTTTTCTACGCAAGTAGCGGCAGAAAAGTGGGCCAGCGTTGACTGATTCAACGCTGGCCTTTCTCTCTTTTATTTAAAAAAAAAAAATTTAACGATTTTTTTTTGAATTTAAACCAAGGGGGCATGCTCTAATATACCTTATATGAATGCACCTAAAGTCTATGTGCCATGCAATTTAATGAAACCCATTTTTTCTAGGGGTTAAAAAATTAAGCCCTAATTTTGTTATGTAATGAAACCCTAATTGATTAAGCAAAATTTAGGTGTCAACAACTGTCCCTCTTTGAAGGGGAGCTCGAAGAGGTTCCTTTCAAAGATAAGAGACACCTAAATTTTGTTCATAGAGGGCATGTGAAGATGCATGAGAGATGACTAACGGGCTTGTGACTGAATGAAAAGGAAGCCATACCGTGTAAGAACGGGCTTTCGACTATATGAAGTCTTGCTATATAAAGAAGGAAACTCTGGGCTGTGAAAGCTCACTAGGTCGACGGGGTACTCCGGGCTACGAAAGCTCACCAGACAAGAAAAGAGAAAGACTCTGGGCTGCGAAAGCTCGCCAGGTCAATGAAGCGCTCCGGGCTACGAAAGCTCGCCGGGCGAGGAAAGAGGAAGACTCTGGGCTGCGAAAGCTCGCCAGGTCAACAAGGGTGTGCTCCGGGCTGCGAAAGCTCGCCGGGCAAGGAAAGAGGAAGACTCTGGGCTGCGAAAGCTCGCCAGGTTAATAAGGTGCTCCGGGCTGCAAAAGCTCGCCGGGCAAGGAAAAAAAAAGGACTCTGGGCTGCGAAAGCTCACCAGGTCGATAAGGTGCTCCGGGCTATGAAAGCTCGCCGGGCAAGGAAAGAACTCTGGTGGCATTTAGGGACTAAAACCCTGTAAGTACGCCTAGGGACTAAAATCCTATGAACGACGAAGATTTAGCTTAGGAACTAAAGCCCTGCGAACCTTTTGAAATCAGGGTTTTGAAAAAGACCCTGAACCTTTTGAAATCGGGGTTTAAAGGAAGACCCGGAACCCTTTGAAATCGGGGTTTAAGGATAGACCCGGAACCTTTTGAAATCAGGGTTTAAAGATAGACCCGCAACTTTTGAAATCAGGGTTTAAGGATGTCCCGCAACCTTTTGAAATCAGGAACCTTTTGAAATCATGGTTTAAGGATGACCCGCAACCTTTTGAAATCAGGGTTTAAGGATAGACCCGCAACCTTTTGAAATCAGGGTTTAAGGATGACCCGCAATCTTTTGAAATCAGGTTTTAAGGATAGACCCGCAACCTTTTGAAATCAGGGTTTAAGGATGGCCCGCAACCTTTTGAAATCAGGTTTTAAGGATAGACCCGCAATCTTTTGAAAAGCGTGGTTTAAGGTTGGACCACAAACCTTCTTGAAAGAGTGGTTTAAGGTTGGCCCACAAGCCTTTTGGAAAGAGTGGTTTAAGGTTGGACCACAAACCTTTTGAAAGAGTGGTTTAAGGTTGGACCACAAACCTTTGAAAGCGTGGTTTAAGGTTGGACCACAAACCTTTGAAGCGTGGTTTAAGGTTGGACCACAAACCTTTTGAAAGAGTGGTTTAAGGTTGGACCACAAACCTTTGAAGCGTGGTTTAAGGTTAGACCACAAACCTTTGATGCGTGGTTTAAGGTTGGACCACAAACCTTTTGAAAGAGTGGTTTAAGGTTGGACCACAAACCTTTGAAGCGTGGTTTAAGGTTGGACCACAAACCTTTGACGCGTGGTTTAAGGTTGGACCACAAACCTTTGAAGCGTGGTTTAAGGTTGGACCACAAACCTTTTGAAAGAGTACCTAGGTGTACATACCTGTAGGTTAGATGGGATTGCTTAAAGGCCCTCTGTCAGCGAGGCTTGAAAAGACTCAAACCCTTAGGGGTCCTTGTCCGAGGGTTTGATAGATCGCCTATTGTGTCCTTGCTAGCAGGATCTTGAGAATTCATGAATGCTTGGATGCATCTTAGCATTTCTGAGATCAGCTTGAAGGTTGGTGCTCGAGGAAACGTCACCTGTCTCACAGATTAATAATAACAGGTACGTGTTATAACAAGTGCTCTGGTAACGAGTGCGTACCAGGCAAAATAACAACACAAGAGGCCATATCAAAATGGTATCATCAATAAAAAAGCATTGATTGCACGAGCAATTTAGGATAGACTCAACTGTTTGGAAAGCATTCAACATCCTTCAATATTGCAAAATCGCCTTTATGCGTGAAAGACATCATTAATCATCAAATTCCCTTAGGAGAAAGTCTTTTATCAAAATGATGTTAACTTATAAAGAGAGCCCATTAAGCATGCCAAACAAGAATTCCTTAGTCTGAAAAGACTTCTCACATACTCTCAAAAAGGCTGTTCGATCCCATCCATTGATGTAGGAAGTAAACATGTTCTCTCTATATACCTCACTACCAGTGTCGAAGGCTTCGAAAATCATTCGCAATAAGTACACATTGACCGATCCAAGAGGTCTTTTAAATGACCGTAATGTGGATTTGGTCATGGTTTCAACAACAACTAAGCATCATCGGCTAAGGAATGAAATAATTTTCAATCAGCATCTCCATCAGGTTTACAAGTCAAGAAACCTTGAGATAAGATAAGACAACTTTGCCCCAACTTCTTCAATCGATAACTTGTTTGGGAATCCAAATTTCTGCTTAGACCATCCTGATCTGAAGAGACTTTGGAGAAGGTTATAACATTGGTTTGGGTAAAGGCTCGAAAGGCTCAGAAATTTTCAAAAGGGGTTTAGGAGTTGGTGATTATCATAGCATCATTATCATATCATCCAATCTTTTGAGGGCACTCGACTTCTGAAATTCAACTCATCTCGAAAGTCCATTGACTAATCGTTTTAATGTAAGAGCTTTGCTCCTTTCTCTAATGACTTTTGCTTTTGCAATGATTTTTTTTTTTGCAAGCATTTTGCTCTTGACATTCCCTCTTTTTTCATGAGAATTTTTCTCTTGATACAACTTTTTTTTTGCTCAGGGCATTGGCCTTGCTTTTACCAAGCACACTGCTTTTTCATGCCCCCCTAGTTTTCCTTTGACTTTTGTTCTTTTCATTTTTTTTTGAGCTTTCAAAACTTTCGAGATATTTTTCACACTGTCTCATGAGTACCAATTGTCTTGATAAATCACGTGCTTTGCCCCAGTGTAGGGAGATAATCACCATTCGATTTTAGAAATGAATATTTAGGCTCAATTTGGCTAAACAAAAGGTATGAGTGTGTTTGGATAGAGAAATGAATGCTCTTCTTCATTTTGGGATGTTTCAAGCTTCCACAAGAACTCATCTGAAGTTACCACAAAAGGATTAATGCAAGTAAGGGCAAAGAGGTCTTTTTCATCTTTTCCTCCAAAGCATGTCAATCAAAACCTCCAAAATTGCCCCGTTGTAGGGTGGTTCTTGATAGGGGTATTTTGCAAACTCTTCACATTCAATGGCTCAAATGGGGCTAACTATGATCACCTGTAGTGTATAGGATAGAAGAAGGAAATGCCTCCTTTCATTTCGATCCATGTACTACTTGCGAATGAATCTCTTGCTCTTAAACAACACTAATTTTCTCTTCCACTCAACTCTCAAAGTGTTTGTGGGATGTGTTTGGGAATGGCTTGCCTTTCCTCATTCTAAGTATTTCTCACTTGGCATTACTAACATCTCCCTTTCATTTTGTTGAGATCATCACGAATTGATTAGTCTCCATGGGGAATTTTGATTCAAAATGAATGATTCGCCAAGCACAAAGACAATAAGGATGATATTCGAAATTTTTGTGAAGAGCTTGCTTTTTCAGTCTCCACTTTAGCGCTTGTTTTTTTTTTTCAAAAACATCAAAGACTTTTTCTTTGTGATGAAAATTATCCATTTGATTTCCGTTTGAATTTTGGAAGAAGGGTACTTACCTGCATCATGGCGACTTGATAAACCTATAAAGAATAAAAAGAATGTGTTAATTAAATACCCTTTAAGGATTGAAAAATTGGGAACGATACAACATTACCCCTCGTTTGCATTTGTCCTTCAAGTCTTTGATGCTTCCTATCAAAGGAAAAAAAGAATCGTGTCAAAAATTGTATTAAAATGGACAATCGGAAACGATACGATTTACCCTTCATTTGAATTTGCCTTCCTGGGTGTTTGACAACTCCCTTCATTTGAATTTGCTTCCATGTATGTTTGGCAACTCCCTTCATCTGCTTTCTTCGCCTTGATTTTTCGGCATTATTTCGTTATTTAAGGGCATTGTCCCTTAGATACCCTGCCTTGTTTACTGCATGTTTCCTTGGTAGGAGGTGTCGCCTCCGCGGTCAATGTGTGCCTTTGTTTATAAGAGAGGGGACATGTTAGTTCAATCCCAAAATTGAATTGGACTAATTTAGGAACGATACACCCTTTTTGTGTTGAATCGAATGACTCCTCTTTATCAGGCATCATGGGTGAGGATTATTGCCCTTTGAGTGACTTGCCCTATCTATCACCCCCTTCAATGTGTGTTGCCTCATCATACTTTCTTGGAAGAAGTTGTCACCATGGTCAAACACATTATTTCACCTGCAAAACGAGAGATGGCACCAGTCATTTCCACTCTCTGTTGAACTAACTTAGGAACGATACAACTCTTTTTGTGCTGAAGTGAACGCTTCGATCATGTTCTCTTGGTGAGGGATGCTGATCTTATGCCGAATCAAATTTCCTCGACACATGCTACTTTTGCCATGCTTGCTTGCGGGCTCTTATTTGGGGTCCATCTTTTTCAAAGTCGAGCAATTTGGCAATCCTATCATATCTTCGTGAAGGAAAGGGAGAATGTGCGCCTTTGTCTTGTTGTGATTTGTTGGCAAGAGGTGTTGCCCCGTGGCGCACTCAATTGGCGATCAGGCCATGTTGCATTTGACTCGGGTTCTAAGTGCTTATACTTCTGCCTTTTAGAGGATATGAATGTCGAATCAGTCATTCATTTTACCTATTTGACAAAAATGGATGGACGAATCAGTTGTTGCACGAGAAATTCCTATTGGAACGATTACAACCTTACCATCTCACAATATCATCTTGCGGTCCCAACTAAGAAAGTGATCAAGCAAAGAAATATAAAACCTTAAGCAAGTCCCCTTTTTCTTTTTTTTTTTTTAAAAAACTTATTTTCGAAACATTTTGAAAGTAAGGCATAAAAGCCTAACCCGGGGGTGCAGTTTGAAGTACTACAAGTACTTTAAAGGCCAATGATATGAGCTAAAACCTCATTACTCAAGGACGAAAGTGCACGATTTACAAACACATTGATTGGGTTCACGATTAAACCCAAATCAGAAAACACGATTCGTAATGAGACTAAAGACAAGGACATGGTACAAAAAACTCTTGCAAAGAGGAATGCGATAAATAATTCTTGTCCTAGCTTTAAAGTCTACTTCTTGGCGTGGTCAGGTGAGAGGATTCCAAAGAATGACCATTGCGCATAACCTGCGAAAGGAAGACAATGTTAGTAGATGAATGAGAAAGCGGTCTTTCACTGATGCTGCCTCTTATGACGAAAGCGAGGCAACAATACATGCCCCCATGGTTCCTATTTGTGGGCATTTAGTATTTCACCAAGATTTCATCGTAAGTGGAGACATCATTAAAAGATCGAATTGCGGCTATCAATCGAGCGCCCTTTTTATTCTAAAAGTTTCATCGCAAAATACGGCATCAATTTTGAAAGACTGATTTATGATTTTACTTTTGCAAAAATGAGGTGATTCCTATTTTAAAAAATTAATGCACAAAAAGTGATTTGAATTTTGATTCCAAAATGTGAACAAAAAAGAATTTTATTGAAAATGTGAATTCGATTTTATGCCCCAAGATGCAATCTTGACTTGAAAGAATTTTTATACAAAATGTGATTTTAAACTCATGATTTAAAATTTAGACAAGACCATCTGTTTTGTAGGGCCAAATCAGAGATGTTTGAGATTCATGCTCAAGGCTCGCTATCAAAAGTGATTGCCAGAAATTTTGCAATTATAAACTTAGATCACCTAGGGTATTCGATTGATTTCCATAAATTTCAAAAATGAAAGCTTTAATTCAAAAGTAAACAAGTAAAGAGAGGAACCATACTTACAGTGGATGACAGTGGATGACAAACTTTTATCACACAAACATACAAATGTAACGTGCGGCTGGACTTCTACTCTAGACGGCTTAACAAATTGGAATTACGAGAGTGGGATGACTAGTCGCCGCCTCGCGCGCTAAGCCAAGTTCTCGTAACTCCGGCTTGGTCAAGAATGATACCCCGATACAACGCGGCCTCGCGAGCAAAGGTAAGCATTTTTGACACCAAGAAAGAAATTTTCATGATTGAGTTGGGCAACCTCTACTACGCGGCCTCGCGGTCGAAGTCGTATCCAACTCAATACCATCCTAAACATTCCTAGCGCAGCCCAAGTCCTGCAGCATGGTTGTGTATGCAACAGTGTAGTGCTAAAACATTTAAAGCATGCACAACAGTTTATAAGCAAACGATGCCTCAAGCATTCGAAAAATAAACACTTATTTCCCAAATCTCAAACCTGCAAAATAGGGGGCCAATGGCAAAAATATTCACATTAAAGGTGTATTTGAACAAGAAAAACGGCCTAAGTCCACTAAGAACTCCCCAGTAGAGTTGCCAAGCTGTCGCGACCTCCCCGAAACGGCCCCGCCGCCTACGGGGTTTGGCTAATGGATTACTAAGTTAAACCTAGCTCGAGCTCTCCCAAGCCCATACCAATTCGCGACTTATGTTTAAGTTGTTAACATGCAAATCAATTTCATTTAGGAGTCGCCACTAATCGATTTTTGGTGGGTCGATTAGACACCCAAGTGAAGCGCGGGAGAAATGCTTCACTTCTACGAACCAGAGATTCAATGGGTACGGAGACTTGATTACACTAATCGACTAATTAGTGTCATTTCGGTACCTAATCTTGTTCAATTCATCACCTAATATGTTCATACCAATCGGGGTCTCAAAATTCCGTTCCTAACTAGGCTAAGGGAAGCGACAATTAATATCTAAACCTAAACATGCATAATCAACTACGTGCAAGGTTAATTTAAATGTGCAATTCAAAGTGGGTGAACCGAGCGACGTAGGACTAAATATAGCACTAAACATGCGAAAGGGGCGAAAAAAGCTAATTTGAAAATCCAAATAAAACTTCTGATTTTTTTTTTTATTTTTTTTTATTTTTTGATTTTTTTTAAATTTTTTTTAAAATTTTTAATTAATTTTTTTGGAATTTCTGAAAATTTTTGGAATTTTTTTTTGAAATTTTTTTTTTGAAAATTTTTTTTTCGAAAAAGGAAAATAATAATAATAAAATAAAATAAAATTTGAACTTTTCTTTTTCTTTTTTTTTAAAAAAAATTTTTTAAATTTTTTTTTTAAAAATACAATATTAAAATAAAATAAAACGGGTCCGAGTCAGGTCTCCACATCCGACCCGGATCGATGCCGACTCGGGCACGCCGGCCCGGGTCCGCGACGAAGCCGGGCTCATATGTTGAGCCCGGTAAATTTTTTAAAAAACAAGAAAGGCCCAGCCCCTAAACTATTTCATTTAAAAAAAAGAAAGAAAAGCCCAAAGCCCAACCCACTATAAAGGAACTAACAACACTTTTAACCCAAATCCTCAAAATTCAGGCCCCAATCGCGAAAGGCCCAAAACCGGGTCATACCCGTGAACCCGACTCGCCGGAAACCCTACTCGGTTCACCCGCGCGTCCGACCCGGTACGCGACCCGACTCGCGGTCGCTGCTCCGGCTTGGAGCTCACTTGGTTCCCGCGGCCGGGATCATGCCCGACCCTCCGCTCACTTAGCCCTGGCCTCCACGGCCAGGGTTTCTGGTCCGGCGGCCGAGTCAGTGATCGGCCGCCGCCGACGCTCCCTGACCTCTGCAGCCAAGGCTTTCGACTCCACGGTTTCAGCTTAATCAAGTCGCTGTGACGAGCCTCCTCCGTTCGAGGCGCCGCCCCGATGTGGAGCGGCGTGCGAGCTGCGTCCACGTCTGACCGGTACCGTCCAAACCCCGCCGAGGGGCTGGCTGGCCGCGAGTCAGCTAGGTCCCGACGGGGGACTGGCCGAACCGAGCTCCCTGCTCATGCCGCCTCTCTGCAGACCTTCTTCGTTCGTCAAAAAAAAGAAAGGGAACGACTCGGCCGTCCAAAAGCAAGCGACTACGCAGCCAAGACACCATCAGTAAAGAGAGAAGCACCAATATTCAGGAACGCATCACACGCAAAGGAGGACAACTTGCGTATTGCACTGAAGCATTTCAGCGAGCACGTGGTATGCGACATTAAAAGGGAGGCCACAAATCCAAACAAAATATCAAATACAGATCGGAACATGCTCGAGATCATTCGATGGCTATCCATCTACGCTCAACACAAACATAAACAGGGAACAGCAGATCTCGGCATCGGTTGGGGCCAAAAATAGAAGACAAAGCACCCGAGAACCGCAAGAGATGCGAGCTCAGTCGCCGGAAACGGCCCTACCCGGTTCGGCAACGGCGAACAAAGGGCGAATTCGAGATATGTCGGATTCAGTCCGGTCGTCTCGCAACGTCTGTGAACCGAGATCCTCGGGGAAGAAGTTGGCTCGACTCAAAGAAACCTACCCAGAAATTCGCACTGTGGCAGAGGAGCCCGCGGACTCGGAGGCGTCAACTGGAAGTCACGGGACGCGGCCAGACCAATCTTCTTCCGGCGCTTGCTCTCTATGCCCTCTCTCTCGGATCTCTCTCTTTCTCCTCTCTGTTTCTCTCGCTCTCTCGTCCTCTCCGTCTCTCTCGCTCCCCTCGTATCCCTCTGTCTCTCTCGCTCTCCCTTCTCTTCAGAACTCTCTCGGCCCCCTTGTATCCCTCGGTCTCCCTCTCTCTGTTCTCGCTCTCGCTCCTCTCTCCTTACGTGTCTCTCTCTTTGTCTGCTCTCTGTTTCTCCTCTCTCAAATCTCAGCTCCCTGCATACTTCTGCCCCTCTGAACTTCTGCTTCGTTTTCCTTTTCTACGCAAGTAGCGGCAGAGAAGTGGGCCAGCGTTGACTGATTCAACACTGGCCTTTCTCTTTTTTTTTTTAAAAAAAAATTTAACGATTTTTTTTTAATTTAAACCAAGGGGGGCATGCTCTAATATACCTTATATGAATGCACCTAAAGTCTATGTGCCATGCAATTTAATGAAACCCATTTTTTCTAGGGGTTAAAAAATTAAGCCCTAATTTTGTTATGTAATGAAACCCTAATTGATTAAGCAAAATTTAGGTGTCAACAACTGTCCCTCTTTGAAGGGGAGCTCGAAGAGGTTCCTTTCAAAGATAAGAGACACCTAAATTTTGTTCATAGAGGGCATGTGAAGATGCATGAGAGATGACTAACGGGCTTGTGACTGAATGAAAAGGAAGCCATACCGTGTAAGAACGGGCTTTCGACTATATGAAGTCTTGCTATATAAAGAAGGAAACTCTGGGCTGTGAAAGCTCACTAGGTCGACGGGGTACTCCGGGCTACGAAAGCTCACCAGACAAGAAAAGAGAAAGACTCTGGGCTGCGAAAGCTCGCCAGGTCAATGAAGCGCTCCGGGCTACGAAAGCTCGCCGGGCGAGGAAAGAGGAAGACTCTGGGCTGCGAAAGCTCGCCAGGTCAACAAGGGTGTGCTCCGGGCTGCGAAAGCTCGCCGGGCAAGGAAAGAGGAAGACTCTGGGCTGCGAAAGCTCGCCAGGTTAATAAGGTGCTCCGGGCTGCAAAAGCTCGCCGGGCAAGGAAAAAAAAAGGACTCTGGGCTGCGAAAGCTCACCAGGTCGATAAGGTGCTCCGGGCTATGAAAGCTCGCCGGGCAAGGAAAGAACTCTGGTGGCATTTAGGGACTAAAACCCTGTAAGTACGCCTAGGGACTAAAATCCTATGAACGACGAAGATTTAGCTTAGGAACTAAAGCCCTGCGAACCTTTTGAAATCAGGGTTTTGAAAAAGACCCTGAACCTTTTGAAATCGGGGTTTAAAGGAAGACCCGGAACCCTTTGAAATCGGGGTTTAAGGATAGACCCGGAACCTTTTGAAATCAGGGTTTAAAGATAGACCCGCAACTTTTGAAATCAGGGTTTAAGGATGTCCCGCAACCTTTTGAAATCAGGAACCTTTTGAAATCATGGTTTAAGGATGACCCGCAACCTTTTGAAATCAGGGTTTAAGGATAGACCCGCAACCTTTTGAAATCAGGGTTTAAGGATGACCCGCAATCTTTTGAAATCAGGTTTTAAGGATAGACCCGCAACCTTTTGAAATCAGGGTTTAAGGATGGCCCGCAACCTTTTGAAATCAGGTTTTAAGGATAGACCCGCAATCTTTTGAAAAGCGTGGTTTAAGGTTGGACCACAAACCTTCTTGAAAGAGTGGTTTAAGGTTGGCCCACAAGCCTTTTGGAAAGAGTGGTTTAAGGTTGGACCACAAAC
Source organism: Syzygium jambos (assembly GCA_031216235.1). NCBI lineage: Eukaryota > Viridiplantae > Streptophyta > Magnoliopsida > Myrtales > Myrtaceae > Syzygium > Syzygium jambos. Next base: position 3,669,822 of record CM062225.1, on the reverse strand, counting down.
CTTTTGAAAGAGTGGTTTAAGGTTGGACCACAAACCTTTGAAAGCGTGGTTTAAGGTTGGACCACAAACCTTTGAAGCGTGGTTTAAGGTTGGACCACAAACCTTTTGAAAGAGTGGTTTAAGGTTGGACCACAAACCTTTGAAGCGTGGTTTAAGGTTAGACCACAAACCTTTGATGCGTGGTTTAAGGTTGGACCACAAACCTTTTGAAAGAGTGGTTTAAGGTTGGACCACAAACCTTTGAAGCGTGGTTTAAGGTTGGACCACAAACCTTTGACGCGTGGTTTAAGGTTGGACCACAAACCTTTGAAGCGTGGTTTAAGGTTGGACCACAAACCTTTTGAAAGAGTACCTAGGTGTACATACCTGTAGGTTAGATCGGATTGCTTAAAGGCCCTCTGTCAGCGAGGCTTGAAAAGACTCAAACCCTTAGGGGTCCTTGTCCGAGGGTTTGATAGATCGCCTATTGTGTCCTTGCTAGCAGGATCTTGAGAATTCATGAATGCTTGGATGCATCTTAGCATTTCTGAGATCAGCTTGAAGGTTGGTGCTCGAGGAAACGTCACCTGTCTCACAGATTAATAATAACAGGTACGTGTTATAACAAGTGCTCTGGTAACGAGTGCGTACCAGGCAAAATAACAACACAAGAGGCCATATCAAAATGGTATCATCAATAAAAAAGCATTGATTGCACGAGCAATTTAGGATAGACTCAACTGTTTGGAAAGCATTCAACATCCTTCAATATTGCAAAATCGCCTTTATGCGTGAAAGACATCATTAATCATCAAATTCCCTTAGGAGAAAGTCTTTTATCAAAATGATGTTAACTTATAAAGAGAGCCCATTAAGCATGCCAAACAAGAATTCCTTAGTCTGAAAAGACTTCTCACATACTCTCAAAAAGGCTGTTCGATCCCATCCATTGATGTAGGAAGTAAACATGTTCTCTCTATATACCTCACTACCAGTGTCGAAGGCTTCGAAAATCATTCGCAATAAGTACACATTGACCGATCCAAGAGATCTTTTAAATGACCGTAATGTGGATTTGGTCATGGTTTCAACAACAACTAAGCATCATCGGCTAAGGAATGAAATAATTTTCAATCAGCATCTCCATCAGGTTTACAAGTCAAGAAACCTTGAGATAAGATAAGACAACTTTGCCCCAACTTCTTCAATCGATAACTTGTTTGGGAATCCAAATTTCTGCTTAGACCATCCTGATCTGAAGAGACTTTGGAGAAGGTTATAACATTGGTTTGGGTAAAGGCTCGAAAGGCTCAGAAATTTTCAAAAGGGGTTTAGGAGTTGGTGATTATCATAGCATCATTATCATATCATCCAATCTTTTGAGGGCACTCGACTTCTGAAATTCAACTCATCTCGAAAGTCCATTGACTAATCGTTTTAATGTAAGAGCTTTGCTCCTTTCTCTAATGACTTTTGCTTTTGCAATGATTTTTTTTTTTGCAAGCATTTTGCTCTTGACATTCCCTCTTTTTTCATGAGAATTTTTCTCTTGATACAACTTTTTTTTTGCTCAGGGCATTGGCCTTGCTTTTACCAAGCACACTGCTTTTTCATGCCCCCCTAGTTTTCCTTTGACTTTTGTTCTTTTCATTTTTTTTTGAGCTTTCAAAACTTTCGAGATATTTTTCACACTGTCTCATGAGTACCAATTGTCTTGATAAATCACGTGCTTTGCCCCAGTGTAGGGAGATAATCACCATTCGATTTTAGAAATGAATATTTAGGCTCAATTTGGCTAAACAAAAGGTATGAGTGTGTTTGGATAGAGAAATGAATGCTCTTCTTCATTTTGGGATGTTTCAAGCTTCCACAAGAACTCATCTGAAGTTACCACAAAAGGATTAATGCAAGTAAGGGCAAAGAGGTCTTTTTCATCTTTTCCTCCAAAGCATGTCAATCAAAACCTCCAAAATTGCCCCGTTGTAGGGTGGTTCTTGATAGGGGTATTTTGCAAACTCTTCACATTCAATGGCTCAAATGGGGCTAACTATGATCACCTGTAGTGTATAGGATAGAAGAAGGAAATGCCTCCTTTCATTTCGATCCATGTACTACTTGCGAATGAATCTCTTGCTCTTAAACAACACTAATTTTCTCTTCCACTCAACTCTCAAAGTGTTTGTGGGATGTGTTTGGGAATGGCTTGCCTTTCCTCATTCTAAGTATTTCTCACTTGGCATTACTAACATCTCCCTTTCATTTTGTTGAGATCATCACGAATTGATTAGTCTCCATGGGGAATTTTGATTCAAAATGAATGATTCGCCAAGCACAAAGACAATAAGGATGATATTCGAAATTTTTGTGAAGAGCTTGCTTTTTCAGTCTCCACTTTAGCGCTTGTTTTTTTTTTTCAAAAACATCAAAGACTTTTTCTTTGTGATGAAAATTATCCATTTGATTTCCGTTTGAATTTTGGAAGAAGGGTACTTACCTGCATCATGGCGACTTGATAAACCTATAAAGAATAAAAAGAATGTGTTAATTAAATACCCTTTAAGGATTGAAAAATTGGGAACGATACAACATTACCCCTCGTTTGCATTTGTCCTTCAAGTCTTTGATGCTTCCTATCAAAGGAAAAAAAGAATCGTGTCAAAAATTGTATTAAAATGGACAATCGGAAACGATACGATTTACCCTTCATTTGAATTTGCCTTCCTGGGTGTTTGACAACTCCCTTCATTTGAATTTGCTTCCATGTATGTTTGGCAACTCCCTTCATCTGCTTTCTTCGCCTTGATTTTTCGGCATTATTTCGTTATTTAAGGGCATTGTCCCTTAGATACCCTGCCTTGTTTACTGCATGTTTCCTTGGTAGGAGGTGTCGCCTCCGCGGTCAATGTGTGCCTTTGTTTATAAGAGAGGGGACATGTTAGTTCAATCCCAAAATTGAATTGGACTAATTTAGGAACGATACACCCTTTTTGTGTTGAATCGAATGACTCCTCTTTATCAGGCATCATGGGTGAGGATTATTGCCCTTTGAGTGACTTGCCCTATCTATCACCCCCTTCAATGTGTGTTGCCTCATCATACTTTCTTGGAAGAAGTTGTCACCATGGTCAAACACATTATTTCACCTGCAAAACGAGAGATGGCACCAGTCATTTCCACTCTCTGTTGAACTAACTTAGGAACGATACAACTCTTTTTGTGCTGAAGTGAACGCTTCGATCATGTTCTCTTGGTGAGGGATGCTGATCTTATGCCGAATCAAATTTCCTCGACACATGCTACTTTTGCCATGCTTGCTTGCGGGCTCTTATTTGGGGTCCATCTTTTTCAAAGTCGAGCAATTTGGCAATCCTATCATATCTTCGTGAAGGAAAGGGAGAATGTGCGCCTTTGTCTTGTTGTGATTTGTTGGCAAGAGGTGTTGCCCCGTGGCGCACTCAATTGGCGATCAGGCCATGTTGCATTTGACTCGGGTTCTAAGTGCTTATACTTCTGCCTTTTAGAGGATATGAATGTCGAATCAGTCATTCATTTTACCTATTTGACAAAAATGGATGGACGAATCAGTTGTTGCACGAGAAATTCCTATTGGAACGATTACAACCTTACCATCTCACAATATCATCTTGCGGTCCCAACTAAGAAAGTGATCAAGCAAAGAAATATAAAACCTTAAGCAAGTCCCCTTTTTCTTTTTTTTTTTTAAAAAAACTTATTTTCGAAACATTTTGAAAGTAAGGCATAAAAGCCTAACCCGGGGGTGCAGTTTGAAGTACTACAAGTACTTTAAAGGCCAATGATATGAGCTAAAACCTCATTACTCAAGGACGAAAGTGCACGATTTACAAACACATTGATTGGGTTCACGATTAAACCCAAATCAGAAAACACGATTCGTAATGAGACTAAAGACAAGGACATGGTACAAAAAACTCTTGCAAAGAGGAATGCGATAAATAATTCTTGTCCTAGCTTTAAAGTCTACTTCTTGGCGTGGTCAGGTGAGAGGATTCCAAAGAATGACCATTGCGCATAACCTGCGAAAGGAAGACAATGTTAGTAGATGAATGAGAAAGCGGTCTTTCACTGATGCTGCCTCTTATGACGAAAGCGAGGCAACAATACATGCCCCCATGGTTCCTATTTGTGGGCATTTAGTATTTCACCAAGATTTCATCGTAAGTGGAGACATCATTAAAAGATCGAATTGCGGCTATCAATCGAGCGCCCTTTTTATTCTAAAAGTTTCATCGCAAAATACGGCATCAATTTTGAAAGACTGATTTATGATTTTACTTTTGCAAAAATGAGGTGATTCCTATTTTAAAAAATTAATGCACAAAAAGTGATTTGAATTTTGATTCCAAAATGTGAACAAAAAAGAATTTTATTGAAAATGTGAATTCGATTTTATGCCCCAAGATGCAATCTTGACTTGAAAGAATTTTTATACAAAATGTGATTTTAAACTCATGATTTAAAATTTAGACAAGACCATCTGTTTTGTAGGGCCAAATCAGAGATGTTTGAGATTCATGCTCAAGGCTCGCTATCAAAAGTGATTGCCAGAAATTTTGCAATTATAAACTTAGATCACCTAGGGTATTCGATTGATTTCCATAAATTTCAAAAATGAAAGCTTTAATTCAAAAGTAAACAAGTAAAGAGAGGAACCATACTTACAGTGGATGACAGTGGATGACAAACTTTTATCACACAAACATACAAATGTAACGTGCGGCTGGACTTCTACTCTAGACGGCTTAACAAATTGGAATTACGAGAGTGGGATGACTAGTCGCCGCCTCGCGCGCTAAGCCAAGTTCTCGTAACTCCGGCTTGGTCAAGAATGATACCCCGATACAACGCGGCCTCGCGAGCAAAGGTAAGCATTTTTGACACCAAGAAAGAAATTTTCATGATTGAGTTGGGCAACCTCTACTACGCGGCCTCGCGGTCGAAGTCGTATCCAACTCAATACCATCCTAAACATTCCTAGCGCAGCCCAAGTCCTGCAGCATGGTTGTGTATGCAACAGTGTAGTGCTAAAACATTTAAAGCATGCACAACAGTTTATAAGCAAACGATGCCTCAAGCATTCGAAAAATAAACACTTATTTCCCAAATCTCAAACCTGCAAAATAGGGGGCCAATGGCAAAAATATTCACATTAAAGGTGTATTTGAACAAGAAAAACGGCCTAAGTCCACTAAGAACTCCCCAGTAGAGTTGCCAAGCTGTCGCGACCTCCCCGAAACGGCCCCGCCGCCTACGGGGTTTGGCTAATGGATTACTAAGTTAAACCTAGCTCGAGCTCTCCCAAGCCCATACCAATTCGCGACTTATGTTTAAGTTGTTAACATGCAAATCAATTTCATTTAGGAGTCGCCACTAATCGATTTTTGGTGGGTCGATTAGACACCCAAGTGAAGCGCGGGAGAAATGCTTCACTTCTACGAACCAGAGATTCAATGGGTACGGAGACTTGATTACACTAATCGACTAATTAGTGTCATTTCGGTACCTAATCTTGTTCAATTCATCACCTAATATGTTCATACCAATCGGGGTCTCAAAATTCCGTTCCTAACTAGGCTAAGGGAAGCGACAATTAATATCTAAACCTAAACATGCATAATCAACTACGTGCAAGGTTAATTTAAATGTGCAATTCAAAGTGGGTGAACCGAGCGACGTAGGACTAAATATAGCACTAAACATGCGAAAGGGGCGAAAAAAGCTAATTTGAAAATCCAAATAAAACTTCTGATTTTTTTTTTTATTTTTTTTTATTTTTTGATTTTTTTTAAATTTTTTTTAAAATTTTTAATTAATTTTTTTGGAATTTCTGAAAATTTTTGGAATTTTTTTTTGAAATTTTTTTTTTGAAAATTTTTTTTTCGAAAAAGGAAAATAATAATAATAAAATAAAATAAAATTTGAACTTTTCTTTTTCTTTTTTTTTAAAAAAAATTTTTTAAATTTTTTTTTTAAAAATACAATATTAAAATAAAATAAAACGGGTCCGAGTCAGGTCTCCACATCCGACCCGGATCGATGCCGACTCGGGCACGCCGGCCCGGGTCCGCGACGAAGCCGGGCTCATATGTTGAGCCCGGTAAATTTTTTAAAAAACAAGAAAGGCCCAGCCCCTAAACTATTTCATTTAAAAAAAAGAAAGAAAAGCCCAAAGCCCAACCCACTATAAAGGAACTAACAACACTTTTAACCCAAATCCTCAAAATTCAGGCCCCAATCGCGAAAGGCCCAAAACCGGGTCATACCCGTGAACCCGACTCGCCGGAAACCCTACTCGGTTCACCCGCGCGTCCGACCCGGTACGCGACCCGACTCGCGGTCGCTGCTCCGGCTTGGAGCTCACTTGGTTCCCGCGGCCGGGATCATGCCCGACCCTCCGCTCACTTAGCCCTGGCCTCCACGGCCAGGGTTTCTGGTCCGGCGGCCGAGTCAGTGATCGGCCGCCGCCGACGCTCCCTGACCTCTGCAGCCAAGGCTTTCGACTCCACGGTTTCAGCTTAATCAAGTCGCTGTGACGAGCCTCCTCCGTTCGAGGCGCCGCCCCGATGTGGAGCGGCGTGCGAGCTGCGTCCACGTCTGACCGGTACCGTCCAAACCCCGCCGAGGGGCTGGCTGGCCGCGAGTCAGCTAGGTCCCGACGGGGGACTGGCCGAACCGAGCTCCCTGCTCATGCCGCCTCTCTGCAGACCTTCTTCGTTCGTCAAAAAAAAGAAAGGGAACGACTCGGCTGTCCAAAAGCAAGCGACTACGCAGCCAAGACACCATCAGTAAAGAGAGAAGCACCAATATTCAGGAACGCATCACACGCAAAGGAGGACAACTTGCGTATTGCACTGAAGCATTTCAGCGAGCACGTGGTATGCGACATTAAAAGGGAGGCCACAAATCCAAACAAAATATCAAATACAGATCGGAACATGCTCGAGATCATTCGATGGCTATCCATCTACGCTCAACACAAACATAAACAGGGAACAGCAGATCTCGGCATCGGTTGGGGCCAAAAATAGAAGACAAAGCACCCGAGAACCGCAAGAGATGCGAGCTCAGTCGCCGGAAACGGCCCTACCCGGTTCGGCAACGGCGAACAAAGGGCGAATTCGAGATATGTCGGATTCAGTCCGGTCGTCTCGCAACGTCTGTGAACCGAGATCCTCGGGGAAGAAGTTGGCTCGACTCAAAGAAACCTACCCAGAAATTCGCACTGTGGTAGAGGAGCCCGCGGACTCGGAGGCGTCAACTGGAAGTCACGGGACGCGGCCAGACCAATCTTCTTCCGGCGCTTGCTCTCTATGCCCTCTCTCTCGGATCTCTCTCTTTCTCCTCTCTGTTTCTCTCGCTCTCTCGTCCTCTCCGTCTCTCTCGCTCCCCTCGTATCCCTCTGTCTCTCTCGCTCTCCCTTCTCTTCAGAACTCTCTCGGCCCCCTTGTATCCCTCGGTCTCCCTCTCTCTGTTCTCGCTCTCGCTCCTCTCTCCTTACGTGTCTCTCTCTTTGTCTGCTCTCTGTTTCTCCTCTCTCAAATCTCAGCTCCCTGCATACTTCTGCCCCTCTGAACTTCTGCTTCGTTTTCCTTTTCTACGCAAGTAGCGGCAGAGAAGTGGGCCAGCGTTGACTGATTCAACACTGGCCTTTCTCTTTTTTTTTTTAAAAAAAAATTTAACGATTTTTTTTTAATTTAAACCAAGGGGGGCATGCTCTAATATACCTTATATGAATGCACCTAAAGTCTATGTGCCATGCAATTTAATAAAACCCATTTTTTCTAGGGGTTAAAAAATTAAGCCCTAATTTTGTTATGCAATGAAACCCTAATTGATTAAGCAAAATTTAGGTGTCAACACACATCATATGCAATCATAGGCATAATCAATTCTCATTCTTGTGCATTCGTTCCGGTTTAATCACATCTTTTTCACACTCTCGCTAGTGACCTGCGTTGCAGTACATGCCTCAGGTCCACTGCGATCAACTTATCATAACACTCCAGGGCCCGCGTTACAGTACACGCCTCAGGCCATGTTTCTCGCCCGTGTTACAGTACGCACCTCAAGCTCAACATCTGCCACCTACTGCACAACCCGCGTTGAAGTACACGCCTCAGGTTTGGCAATCTTCCGATAATACCGGGCATCGTCCCACGTTGAAGTACACGCCTCAGGACGGCACAATTCTCATGATCACACATTCCATACCATGCACAATTTCTCGTTCATTTACATGCTCAACAATCACTTGCCACTTGTTAACACCTAAATTTTAATTCCATTTAGGTACATATTGCATAGAAAAATTAGGGATCGATCTCGGTCCCTAGAAAAAAAATTAATTAGTTAAATTGCATATAGATATTAGGGGGCATTTCATTGATAGTTAATTAGGCCCATATAATTTGCATTTGCATCGGACCGGTGGCGGATAGTTCTGAACTTAATTGAGCCCGTATGGATTGGGAACTCGGCCAAGCCCGTTCATTATTATGGCTGAATTTTTGCACGTGGAGGACTTTTAAAATATATTGGCAAGGGCAAAGTATAAAACATGCAGATCTTTATCTTTGGAATAAACATAAAGGAAATTGTGATAGCCTATATTTCTAGTTCGGTGCACTTGGTCAATATTAGAAGAACAAAATACCCACAATTCATTCTTGACCGTGATAGGTGTTTAGGCACGTGTCTGAAAATATCCTCCTTGATATGCTGGAGATACCCATAATTTCTTGGGCATTACTTCTCAGTTGTTTGATGGAAAATAAAAAAAAAAAAAAGAATAAGAGCAACTTGGAAAGAAATATTCACGTGCGGGCATATATTATTTGAGCAATATATCTTTCTCAAAACAAGAAAGAGTATATTGTCAAGGAGCTTCACGCGTTCATGGATGGAAGAAGAATGGGAAAGAGCAAAATTATATTATATTTTTAAGAGGAAAGAATGTTGACTTTCTTGTTCTGAAGGCGCGAGTCATCCCTGCTTATAAAAAGGAGACCTATCAGAGGAAAGGAGGGTTCGGACAATTTGAGAAGAAAAGAAATAGTGAGAGCAAGAGAGAGGAAGGGGGGGAAGAGAGAAAATCACGAGTGGACTTGCCCCACCGCGCCTTCATCGACGCTGCACCCACTCACGGCCAGACCAGTGGCCGTGCATCACTGCCACCCCGGAGACACGAGTGAAAATGTGAGAGCCAGAGCGAAAACAAGGGAGAATTGGTTGCGCGCGCCTGCCCCAACGCCGCGCTGCCTCACGCCCACGCCACCTTGCGCTCGTGTCGTCCAGCATACGTACCGACGCCGTCATCCACATCGCGTAAACTGCTGCTGCTGTTGTTCCGTGACGTTGCCGTCCCACTGCTGATTGCCGAGCCGCCACCCGTCGCTGCTTCTCTCACGGCCAGATCTGTGGCCGTGAGTCGCGATCCCCCTCGCTCCGATATCTGTTGATCCTACTGACCACCATCATTGCTTGACGGGCCCCTCCTACGAAGCTGCTGCACCTGAATCGTGGAAGTCCCTGCTGTACCGATGACAACTTGCTGATCTGTGGCCGAGAAGGTCCTATACCGTGAGTCCCTGCTTCAACGACGAAGCAATCGTGCCTTGCATAAAGCCGTTGCAACATTGTAACACCCTTGTAGCATTCAAGTCTTCGCCACCAGCAACGCTATCAGTTTTCGTCCGATATAGCAAATTGGGGCCTTGTTTGGCGAATTCCTCGGCTCAGCTACAAGACCCAATAAAAGTTTAGCCCGCTTGACACTTTTCCATGCAGGTTACTTGGCGAAGACAACCACTCTTGCAGCAAATCCCATAGCCACGTACTCTGGGAATAGAGGATTCCAAAAAAGAAAATAAGAAAAGGAAAGTGGTCCCACCCACAAGACACATCCACGTCCATTAACTTTCGTGTTCATTGGAATCTCACAGCCGCTCCTTTGCTGCCACGCTCACACGGATCAACCAAGAGCCACGCCATTGTAAAGACCACCGCGAGCGCCGTCGCCGGCCACACCGTCGAGCCCCAGTCGCGAAACGCCGTTGGCCCTGATTCGCGATCTCCAGTCCAATCTCGAGACGATTCAAATTTCGAAGTTATCCGCAAATTAGGTAAGGTCATTGTCTGAATATTTTTCGAAATATTTAATTTCTTAAGTTTTCGGTGTTTTAATATTTCGTGGATACTCTTTGGTAAATCGCTAAATCTTAGGATAATATTTGCGATATCCGCAATATTCGAAAACATCCAAAATTAGGAATCATTCCTAATTTGGCAACGTATCTGGGCGACTATCCGACCTTATCCCTAAGGTACGATACGCGGCGATACGGAAAATCGTTATCTTGTCCATGATCACTTGGATATGATAATAGATTTTATTTACTTTCCAAATTTAAACAATCAACTTTCTGTCGATATCTATAACCCTATAGATATGACTGTTAATTTGATTTCTTAGCCTTATCCGAATTTGAAGAATCTTGCGGATTGCGTGAATTGTTTGAGTGCGTTCGTTATCTTTGTGTGTTTGCTTTCCTTTTAAATAAAGAAAATCCAAAATTTTGTTATTTAGAATTCAAATTAGAAATTTCGCATGCTTAGGGAATCTTAAATATATCCAAAAGAATAAGATAATTATTTGATTTAAATTGGGATTTAGGGTGGCATATTTCCTAGTTTAAATTAGAAATTGTTTTAATCTTAGTGGATTATTTAGGATATTTAATAGTTTCGAATTTTAATAAAAATCCCAAAAAAAGAATCACTTTAGGATAGATCAAATCATTTTTTAGAATAGATTGCATGTTAATTTAGGCATTTTTTAATTCCGAATTTCATTGAAAAATACCAAAAATAAATCATTTTTCCGTCATTAATTAGGTCACGTCGTCGCATGGCATATAGTTTGCATGTTAGGCTGCATTAATCGCATGTTAATTTTTGCATGTCATTACATATAGGTTAGCCTTCATTTAAATAAGTGAAAATCCAAAAAAATATTGAGTGAACTGCTTGTTAATTAGAAATCGTATTAGGATTGTTGATATGATTTTCTAGCTAACCATGCAGATGCTTACGTTGCTTCGAGGTAAGTAATTCTCCCAATTTTACAATTTATTGGGTGTTACTTTTGGTGGTTTGCGCACCCGCATGAATACCTCACATGTTAGTAATTAGATAATAAAATGGATCCAGACTGCATGCATAAACATTTTTTGAGAAGAAAAGGTACCGAAAGGGCGTTAGACTAGATCTAGCGTAACCAAGTCCCCGAGCTTAGAATCTCTGGTTCGTAAGAATAAAACATATCTCCCTATGTTTTATTTAGGTTTCTAATCGACCTACCACAATAGATTAGTGGCGACTCCAAACATGAAAACATTTGCACGTTAAGAACTTAAATCCTAAGTTGCGAATTGGTAGGGCTTGGGAGGGCCCGAGTTAGGCTTAGTCTTAACAATTCATTAGCCTGAGAGGAAAATTTAGGTCGCGACAGCTTGGCGACTCCGCTGGGGACTTGAGTTAAAACTCTTAGTGGACTTAGGCCAGTTTTTCTTTTCAAAAACATATTTTTTGCTTGGCAGCGAGGATCCCAGGTACATCCCTAATATTTAGGTGTTAAATGTTTTCGCAGAATGGGAGGTATAAGGGGAGGCGTGATTGTTAACCCTTGTTTTGCAGGGAGGTGTTTGGATGTATAGTTTATTTTATGCACGGAGCGCTGTATGATATAACTTGCTGTGCATGCCTTGCATTTACACTACGTCCCACACACTACCCGCTGCCGGGCCTGGGTGGCACAGGTTTAGGATGGTACTAAGACAGCGGACACCTCGACCACATCCGCGTGGTATGGGTCGCCCTCCTTGGCCCCGAAAGTTTTTTTTTACTGTGTCATTGAGTTCCCACCACGGTTGCACCCTTTGCAACCCGGGTCGGCTCCTTGACTAAGCCGGAGACAGGGGAACCTCGGCCTAACCACAACCATGACTGGTTTAGCCCGGTAATCCTCGCGTCTCCATTTTGCAAGCCAGAGTCTAGATAGAAATCGAACCTCACATTTCATGCGCATGTCTTTGTGATTGCCATGGTCCTATTGGGTAAAGTAAGTTTTCTAAACCTTTATCTCGCAATATATTTATGTTTCGTATTTTCCTTGGTCGGTCCATGACATTAGGTCGGTCGCGAGTCTTGATCCATATACTATGGGAGGGGCAGACATCCGGATTCTTGATGCTCCTAAGGACGAGCTCCGTGCCTGGTGGAACTTACTCAGTCCGACCAACCGTAAGCTGGTTGAAGGCCACATCGAAAGGCTACTCCCCTTATTGGAAGTCAAAGTCCGTACCGGCCTCGTTCGAGCATTAGCACACTTCTGGTGTCCCGAGACGTCTACCTTTATATTCGGTAAGCATGAGCTCACCCCGACTTTGGAAGAATATAGCGTGATCATTGGAAAACCTTTAGGGTCAGAATTAGTTACACCACCTCTAGGAATTGATTCCACCTTAATGTTATCTGAATTTTTGGGTGTCGGAAAAGATGAATTGGGAAAAGTCTTAAAAGAAAATCGTGGAACATGTTCCTTTTCGTACCTTCGTCAATGTTTTGATAAAGCCACATCTTTTCAAAAAGGCAGAATATTTTTGTTAGCATTTTTCGGGTTCGTGATTTTTCCCCACTGTAAGAATGCGTGTAGTTCGTCAATTGCATGGTTGGTCCAACAAGTCTGTCTTGGAAAGAATTTTGTCAATACCATTTTAGCCGAGACTTTCATTTCCCTCACTAAATTTAAGCAACATGTTGACAAAACGTTTCATGCCCCCCTCGAACTTTTACAAATTTGGTTTTTGTCTCACATAAAAGGATGTGGCGATTTACTCACAATATCTGAGCTTAGTGATTCTAGTCATCCAGTCTTGAGGTATAAGGAAAAACAAGGGGATGCACCCGATTATCATTACTCTGAATGGATCATTTTCATGAAAAACGCTAGACCCCAAGGTTTCCAATGGCATGCTAACTGGTTCCAAGTCGAGGAAGCTCGGCTTACGTGTAATGGTATTGGACCGGTTCCACTCTTGGGTTTCACCGGTGCAATTGAATACTACCCCGCCAGAGTGTCTCGTCAGTACCAGATTCTCCAAGGACTCCCTCCAGCGCTACAACCAGAACTCCTCCAAGTCGACTTCACCAATGGCGATGAAGACCACGAAGGGACTGTAGCTCAGCTCAAGAAGATGTGGAAGAAGTGTCGCCTCTTAAAGATAGCCCGACCCCAAAAAGAACTTAAGGGGGAACAGAAGTCCTACTTCGCGACTACCGAGTATATTCGACAGCACAAAGTCCCACAGGAACTACTCCCGAAGATACCTAGGGTGCCTCTCAAGCTTGCCACTTGCTCAGAGAACAACCGTCTCAAAAGGAAGGCCGAAGAAGCTCAAGAGAAAGCATCCAAGATAGCTCGAGCTTATGAGCAATTGAAGAAGGAAGTCGCCGCCCATATGTCTATGGATCAAGTCAAATAGAATAGCTTGAATTTTTATACTTTTTTTTCAGTTCTAGTCTTCAGTCTTGTTTAGGAATTGAGTTTTTTTTTAAGAGATTTTAAGTCATTGTCGTTGTAAAAACACAAAAAAAAAATTCATTTCAATAAAAAGCGTTCAGACCAATGTCATGGATCGGCATGTGATTCTTCTTGACACTTACGTATGTCTGTTTTATCCGAAATTAGGTAATTACGGACCGATCACGATCGCCTATTCGCACGTGATCGAGAACTAGAATGGCCGATCAAACTGACTCACGAGATCGTGTCGTTGGCATTGAGGACCAAATGAAGCAACTCCTCATCGCAATGCAACAGATGTCCGCTGAGATCAAAACCCTTCGGCTGACTCCTATTCCTGCGTCCCCTGAGGCATCAGCCTCAAAGCATAAAGGAGGGAAGAATGCCAATAGTGAGGAAGATGACGATCTTCCCGATTTAGAAGATGACCCCGTCCAAATTATTGTCAACAAGGAAAAACCTGATGAACGGGTCAACAAACTTGAAGAAAGAGTGAAGCAGTTGGAAGGCTCGCATGATTTGCCCTCAATCGACTTGTCTCTTTACTCACAGATCAAAATCCCGAAGAAGTTCAAGATGCTAGACTTTGACAAGTACAATGGCACCTCCTGCCCGAGAGCTCACCTGCAGCTATATCACGTACAAATGACACCGTACGTTGATAATGAACTCCTGATGATTCACGCATTTCAAGCAAGTTTGATGGGTCCTGCCCTGAACTGGTATCTCATGAAGAAGATAAATGGCCTCAAAACCTGGAAGGAAGTTAGTGAAGCATTTCTAAAGCAGTACAGGTTCATAACGGACATCATTCCCACCCGCGATGACCTCGAGCATGCTCAGATGAAGAAGAATGAGTCATTCAAGGATTATGCTATCAGATGGAGAAACATAGCCGCACAGATTATCCCAGAACCCATAGATAGTGAATTGAAGAGGATGTTTATTAAAACGCTTCCGTTCAAATACCGTAATCGGATGGTAGCCACTCCGGCTAACAACTTCAATCAACTCATCCCTATAGGCGAACAGATTGAGATAGGGCTGAAAGATGGGTGGTTCGTAGAGCCGCCTTCCTCGACCAAAAGATTTGGTGCAAGAAAGGAGAAAGAACCGACAGCTGAAGTGAATCTGGCTTACACTCAACCGGGCCAACGGAATGTTAACCTTGTCTCTGCGATCCAAGTAGCAGAAACTCAACAACAGAACACTGGTCGTCAACCCTCTCAGAGAAGGAACAACAAGAGGCAATTCACTCCTCTCCCTGGGTCATTGTCCCAAGTACTAGCAGTACTCCAAAAGAAGGGTTTGCTTACCACCGAGCCAAAGCAACCTAACTCTGAAAAGTACTATAATTATGACCCATCAAAAAAATGTGATTATCATATGGGCGAAGTGGGGCATTCAACTGACGACTGCTTTACCCTTAAGCACCGAATCCAGGATCTCCTGGACACGAAGGCCTTCTCATTCCAACCTGCCAGGCCGAATGTTCAGAACAACCCGCTTCCTGATCACACGGGCAAAGTAAATGCCATATTTAGTTTCGATACTGATCGAATCAAGAATGTCAAGGTATACACTGCTGACGTCTACGGTGGGTTAGTAAGAGTTGGCTATTACCCGAGTGATGAGATGCCTCCTCTGACTGTCATGAAAAAAAGAATCTCCAAAATGGTGGAAGCCGGAATGATTATCTATGCCAATCACACTGGCATTGTCTCCACAGTCTTTGAAGTGGTTATTAATTGGGATGAGGAGTTTGCTGCATTGAACACCACGAAGGAAAAGGACGACCCTCTGCCTGAAGACATGCCTCCGCTCGAAAATGCGTCTGATGATGAAGGGATCGTAGTAAGCACGCCTACCATTGATGAAGGGATAGTGATCGAAATACCTCAACCGTATGAGTACAGTGATAATAAGGCTGTCCCTTGGTCCTACAGTCTCGATGTCGACTTGGTTACCAGATCTGGACGTACTTATAACCAAGCTAGTGCTCAACCTGCAAAACCTGTTACTGATGAAGAAGCCAAGGAATTTCTAGCTATGATTAAGGCTAGCGAATACAACATAGTTGAACAATTGCGCAAGCTGCCCGCGCAAATCTCTTTGCTTGAACTACTCCAGACGTCTGTCAAGCATCAGAAGGCCTTAATGAAGGTGTTAAGTGAAGTCCACGTGCTAGAGACGATTGATCATGACAAATTAGAGGAATTTGTGGGTTCTATACTCCTCAAGGATCTCATAGCCTTTTCAGATGAAGAGTTCCCTCTGGAAGGAAGGGGGCATACTAAGGCACTTTACATTTCCGTCAAATACAAGGCCTCGCATGTAGCCCGGGTACTCATCGACAACGGATCAGCCTTGAATATCTGTCCTTTGGTGACTTTACACCGCCTCAAGATAGATCCTTCTAGAATAAATTCTGCGAAGACCTCCGTGCGAGCCTTTGATGGAACGAAGAAAGAAGTGATGGGAGAAATCCACCTTGACATACAGATAGGACCAGCAATGTTCAACATCCTATTTCAAGTCATGGACATTCCCACTGCATTTAATTTTTTGTTGGGTCATCCATGGATTCATACTGCCGAAGCTGTGCCATCCAGTCTACATCAGAAGGTGAAGTTCGTTGTGGAGAGGAAGTTAGTCACAGTCCACGGTGAAGAAGAGCATCCGATTTACCATGCAACGGCTATCCCTTATGTTGAGCCGGATTGCAAAATGGAATCGAGCTATCAGTCACTCGAGCTCGTATCAACCATACATGCATCTAGAGGATCATCACCGCCCATTCCTGAGGTGTCAAATGCTGCAGTCATGGTTGGAAGAGTAATGGTGTCCCATGGCTTTACTCCGGGTGAAGGCCTTGGTAGGAATGGTCAAGGTATTCGCCAACCGGTGGAAGTTTTTCGGAGGCCCCGCACTACTGGGTTGGGATACCAGGGGTCAAGCGAGCCAAATAATGGGGGACGTGGACATGAACGTGGACGCAGTCGAGGTCGAGGTCGAGGTCGAGGAGATGGACATAATAGACAGCGATCCGAAGAAGAGCCAAATGGTGAAGAACGTGGGCGTGGAATTACCCAAAATAATGGAGAGCTTGGGCGTAGTAGGTTGCCTCCACACATCCGCACCACATTCCCAGGCCCTGCAAGAATGATGCATGAAGAGAAAGAGGTGATCGACACTTTGGGGCAACCGAGCTGCAAGTTCGATTATTATGTGAAATACTCGGCGCCTCCGAGCTTTTATGTTGATCCCTGTGACATTGTCTCAGATGGATGGGGAGGTATGGATGATCCAACACCTCTAATGACAAAAGATCCTGATGATGTAATGGATGGAATCACTACCCTGTTCGATGATTTCTTCATTGGAGCTATCGAGAAATGATCGTTGGAGGGAATGGGCACTGGCCCGCAAGAGTAACACCTTTACTTTTTTCGCACACTCCCCTGCGTAGGAATTTTTACTGCTTTTTAGGATTTGACCAGTCTTGGGAGCTGCTTTTTAGCACTTTTCATTTCTAGGACTTGATCGTTGCAATTTCCATTCAATAAATGTAATTCATTTGGTAATAATCAATAAAATTACAAATTATTTTCATTTTTGAGGACATGTTGAGGTACATCAAACCAGCCCGGTGATGATATCCAACCGATAAAAGAAAAATATAGTCCAAGGAGAATTCTGAGGCATGGGCTTCTTCTTGTTCCCTCGTGTTAAAACCTTTTTGAAAAGAATTTCAGAAAAAAATTCAAAAAAAAATTTAGAAAAAAAAAAGAGAAAATTTTCGAAAAAATGCAATGTTTAGCCATGTTTGTCCTTCTGAACCCCCTACTTTATGTTTCAGGGATAATCTTGTGACACGTGAGGGTATGGAAATAGTCCAATCTAATTAATCATGTGCAGCCGAGCTTGATCCCAATGACACCGACGAACTCAACGATTCCTCAGATATTCAGTGCAATCTAGAATGGCATGAAAGGCCCAAAGTTCTCACGTCAGATCAAACTGTCACTGTCAACTTGAGTGATTCCGGAAGAGAGGGGCGAATCCCCCTGAGAGTGAGACGAAACACCCGATCCAGTTGCCGCATGAGTAGGTAAGTCTTTCAACCAAAAAGTGCATCAAGGATACTTCGAGGTAAATGATCTAGTCCTAAGGGAGGTATTGCTAGTCTTTCCTGTTCCTGAGGGTAAATTTTCCCTAAACTACATCAGCCCATATATGGTCAAAAAGGTGCTTCCTGAAGGTGCCCTAATTCTCGCAGAAGTGGATGGTCGTAAGTTCTCCACTCCTGTTAATTCTGATGCTGTGAAGATGTATTATCCTTGATAAAATTTAACATTTTGAAGAAAAAGTTTTCAAGTGTTTGGTTTTATATTTTGAATTACAAACATTTCACTTATGAATAAATGATTTCAATCAATTTAAAGATGGAATGTGTGCATTGACTTTAAATTTTGCTTGATCATTTTGTCAGTCTGTATCATCGATTTCAAAAGGGGAATCTATTTGGACAATTTGATAACTCATATGGAATGAATTGAATGTGTTGAATGAGGTACATCGGGATGATGAAAGGCAAGCCCTATCCTATACACAGTCCCATGCACTAATCCCCAATGAGTTAAGTGAAAAAATTCCATGTCTGCAAGGTAAAGGGTTATCTTGCAAAAGGTACGGCAACTGAAGTGACGAAAGGCAATTCATTTCTCTATCCCAAACACTACAGGTTATCCATTGTTTCGCCACATTGAGCCTACATGTTTGGAGAAATCCTTTCAAATTACCCCTGTCAAGAACCACCCCACATTGGGGCAAACTGGAGGTAAGTCAGCATTATAAGGTGAAAAATGAATAGAGATTTTCTTGCTCTCACTTGCATCAATCTTCGAGTGTTGCTTTTTCAGAAGAATTCACATGAAGTTCAAGTGCCTTAAGATGACGAAGAGCATTTCTTTCTCTATCCTATACACACTTTATCCTTTGCTAAGCCCAATTGAGCCTACAAATTCGTTTCTTAAACCCAGTTGGTGATCATCCCCCACACTGGGGCAAGGTAAAAGCCATCGCTGTCCACGCAGCATATCTGGAGCGCCGATAGAAGACGAAGACCCTGAAAGTCCAAATGTTAGTCATTCGATCAAAACAAGCCAAAATGTGGCTGACCAATATATGCATTGTAGACAATGTGTGTCAAAAAAAAAAGAGAAGAACTAGGGGGCATGAAAAAGCAGTGTGCCTGGTAAAAGCAAGGCCAATGCCCGAGAAAAAAAAAAGAGAAAAGAAAATCGAAAAAAAAAGGAGAACTTTAGCGAAAAAATGTCAAGATACGACATGTCAAAGTCATGAATCTCAGTGGAGCAGTGGTCTTACGAGTCTCAAAGGAATCAAGTGGTGAATTCAAGCCCAATGGAACGTCTACCGAGAAGACAATCCCTGGCGAAAAGGAAGACTGGTGACAATGCCGAGATGATCACCAACTCATTCACCCTAATTATACACATTTTGAGCCTAATGATCCTTTCATTTATCAACCCATGAGCCTAGCCTACATTACGTCCCTTACAAAGTCTCTTTAGATTATGGCACTTGAACTAATGTAGGATTCGGATGTTTATAAGCTTAGCTCGAAGAAGTGCGAGCAAGTCCATTTCTATCTCATTTTGCAGGGTTCTTGACTTGTAAATCCGGAGACAATTATGGAGTATTTTCTTTCAAAAGCCTCGACTCGAAGAGTCCCCTTTTGCTAAGCCATTGACCAAGCCTATGTTACGGTCCTAGCAAAGACCTCTCAGATTGGTAAGGTTGTACCACTTGCGAGAATACTCGGATCCTTGTCGACATGAAGATGGTGAGATAGAGTGATTTTCATAAATTAGCCGCTTTTCGATGAGGATGAGAGAAAGCCCTTTCGGACCGAAAGTCCCTTATTCGACATTTTCAAGATATCCACTTGTGAATCTGGATTGTCTTATCATGATTTTCCTCAGTGAAATTTAGTAATGCTGATTTGACAAAATCGTCATGCATGAAAACCAGTTGAATTTATAGTGCATGAGTATATGTGTTCTTGATTGCCCATGAATGCATATTATTTGTTGTCTATAACCGTGTCTAGCAGGAGACACACACTCAAGAGTCAGAGATATCAACAGGTAAGTATGTCTCTACCCCTTCAGGTGTCTGTGTTTATCCAGGTATTCATTCACCTGTTCGAGCAATCGACAGGCTTCAGATCTAATTAGTTTTGTTGCAGTCACTCGGCGTCTTCGACAATGTCCAGATGTCTATATATTTCTCATTCGAGTGCCTGAGGAGAAATCCAGGTATCTCATTCGAGTATCCGAGGAGAAATCCGGATATCTCACCATATTTCTCATCCGAGTGCCTGAGGAGAAATCCAGGTGTCTCACCTGAGTATCCGAGGAGAAATCCGGACATCTCACAATATTTTTCAATTGAGTGCCTGAGGAGAAATCCAGGTATCTCATTTGAGTATTCGAGGAGAAATCCGGATATTTCGTAATATTTTTCACCCGAGTGCCTAAGGAGAAATCCAGGTGTCTCACCTGAGTATCCGAGGAGAAATCCGGATATCTCATAATATTCCTCAACCGAGTGCCTGAGGAGAAATCCAGGTGTCTCGCCCGAGTGCCTGAGGAGAAATCCAGGTATCTCATTTGAGTATCCGAGGAGAAATTCGGATATCTCATAATATTCCTCAATCGAGTGCCTGAAGAGAAATCCAGGTGTCTCACCCGAGTGCCTGAGGAGAAATCCAGGTATCTCATTTGAGTATCCGAGGAGAAATCCGGATATCTCACAATATTTCTCAACCGAGTGCCTGAGGAGAAATCCAGGTGTCTCATCCGAGTATCCGAGGAGAAATCCGGATATCTCATCATATTTTTCACCTGAGTGCCTGAGGAGAAATCCAGGTGTTTTATCCGAGTAACCGAGGTGAAATCCGGGTATCTCACGATGTCCCTTTTCAGAACTCCTGAGGTGAAATCCAAGTAATTGGAATCCTATCGGGAGTCTTCGATCCTATCAAGTTTGTGAGGTAAAATTCAAATGCTTGATGGCCTCATAAGGATTGTCACGTACCTTTCAATCTACTTAACCACTCTTACAAGGTAAGTAACTTCATGTATGTTTTTGTTATTTGCATGCATCATTTCTTATTGCATTTCAAAATGGGACTCATACCACGACCAAAAATAATATTCATTGCATTTTCATGGTCAAAATTTAGGCATCATTTAGTCTTTGAATGCAACCTCTTCGAGCTCACCTCCAAAGAGGGGCAGCTGTTAACACCTAAATTTTAATTCCATTTAGGTACATATTGCATAGAAAAATTAGGGATCGATCTCGGTCCCTAGAAAAAAAATTAATTAGTTAAATTGCATATAGATATTAGGGGGCATTTCATTGATAGTTAATTAGGCCCATATAATTTGCATTTGCATCGGACCGGTGGCGGATAGTTCTGAACTTAATTGAGCCCGTATGGATTGGGAACTCGGCCAAGCCCGTTCATTATTATGGCTGAATTTTTGCACGTGGAGGACGTTCAAAATATATTGGCAAGGGCAAAGTATAAAACAT
This sequence comes from Syzygium jambos, assembly GCA_031216235.1. Lineage (NCBI taxonomy): Eukaryota > Viridiplantae > Streptophyta > Magnoliopsida > Myrtales > Myrtaceae > Syzygium > Syzygium jambos. The sequence continues at coordinate 3,648,596 of CM062225.1, read as the reverse complement.
GCAGATCTTTATCTTTGGAATAAACATAAAGGAAATTGTGATAGCCTATATTTCTAGTTCGGTGCACTTGGTCAATATTAGAAGAACAAAATACCCACAATTCATTCTTGACCGTGATAGGTGTTTAGGCACGTGTCTGAAAATATCCTCCTTGATATGCTGGAGATACCCATAATTTCTTGGGCATTACTTCTCAGTTGTTTGATGGAAAATAAAAAAAAAAAAAAGAATAAGAGCAACTTGGAAAGAAATATTCACGTGCGGGCATATATTATTTGAGCAATATATCTTTCTCAAAACAAGAAAGAGTATATTGTCAAGGAGCTTCACGCGTTCATGGATGGAAGAAGAATGGGAAAGAGCAAAATTATATTATATTTTTAAGAGGAAAGAATGTTGACTTTCTTGTTCTGAAGGCGCGAGTCATCCCTGCTTATAAAAAGGAGACCTATCAGAGGAAAGGAGGGTTCGGACAATTTGAGAAGAAAAGAAATAGTGAGAGCAAGAGAGAGGAAGGGGGGGAAGAGAGAAAATCACGAGTGGACTTGTCCCACCGCGCCTTCATCGATGCTGCACCCACTCACGGCCAGACCAGTGGCCGTGCATCACTGCCACCCCAGAGACACGAGTGAAAATGTGAGAGCCAGAGCGAAAACAAGGGAGAATTGGTTGCGCGCGCCTGCCCCAACGCCGCGCTGCCTCACGCCCACGCCACCTTGCGCTCGTGTCGTCCAGCATACGTACCGACGCCGTCATCCACATCGCGTAAACTGCTGCTGCTGTTGTTCCGTGACGTTGCCGTCCCACTGCTGATTGCCGAGCCGCCACCCGTCGCTGCTTCTCTCACGGCCAGATCTGTGGCCGTGAGTCGCGATCCCCCTTGCTCCGATATCTGTTGATCCTACTGACCACCGTCATTGCTTGACGGGCCCCTCCTACGAAGCTGCTGCACCTGAATCGTGGAAGTCCCTGCTGTACCGATGACAACTTGCTGATCTGTGGCCGAGAAGGTCCTATACCGTGAGTCCCTGCTTCAACGACGAAGCAATCGTGCCTTGCATAAAGCCGTTGCAACATTGTAACACCCTTGTAGCATTCAAGTCTTCGCCACCAGCAACGCTATCAGTTTTCGTCCGATATAGCAAATTGGGGCCTTGTTTGGCGAATTCCTCGGCTCAGCTACAAGACCCAATAAAAGTTTAGCCCGCTTGACACTTTTCCATGCAGGTTACTTGGCGAAGACAACCACTCTTGCAGCAAATCCCATAGCCACGTACTCTGGGAATAGAGGATTCCAAAAAAGAAAATAAGAAAAGGAAAGTGGTCCCACCCACAAGACACATCCACGTCCATTAACTTTCGTGTTCATTGGAATCTCACAGCCGCTCCTTTGCTGCCACGCTCACACGGATCAACCAAGAGCCACGCCATTGTAAAGACCACCGCGAGCGCCGTCGCCGGCCACACCGTCGAGCCCCAGTCGCGAAACGCCGTTGGCCCTGATTCGCGATCTCCAGTCCAATCTCGAGACGATTCAAATTTCGAAGTTATCCGCAAATTAGGTAAGGTCATTGTCTGAATATTTTTCGAAATATTTAATTTCTTAAGTTTTCGGTGTTTTAATATTTCGTGGATACTCTTTGGTAAATCGCTAAATCTTAGGATAATATTTGCGATATCCGCAATATTCGAAAACATCCAAAATTAGGAATCATTCCTAATTTGGCAACGTATCTGGGCGACTATCCGACCTTATCCCTAAGGTACGATACGCGGCGATACGGAAAATCGTTATCTTGTCCATGATCACTTGGATATGATAATAGATTTTATTTACTTTCCAAATTTAAACAATCAACTTTCTGTCGATATCTATAACCCTATAGATATGACTGTTAATTTGATTTCTTAGCCTTATCCGAATTTGAAGAATCTTGCGGATTGCGTGAATTGTTTGAGTGCGTTCGTTATCTTTGTGTGTTTGCTTTCCTTTTAAATAAAGAAAATCCAAAATTTTGTTATTTAGAATTCAAATTAGAAATTTCGCATGCTTAGGGAATCTTAAATATATCCAAAAGAATAAGATAATTATTTGATTTAAATTGGGATTTAGGGTGGCATATTTCCTAGTTTAAATTAGAAATTGTTTTAATCTTAGTGGATTATTTAGGATATTTAATAGTTTCGAATTTTAATAAAAATCCCAAAAAAAGAATCACTTTAGGATAGATCAAATCATTTTTTAGAATAGATTGCATGTTAATTTAGGCATTTTTTAATTCCGAATTTCATTGAAAAATACCAAAAATAAATCATTTTTCCGTCATTAATTAGGTCACGTCGTCGCATGGCATATAGTTTGCATGTTAGGCTGCATTAATCGCATGTTAATTTTTGCATGTCATTACATATAGGTTAGCCTTCATTTAAATAAGTGAAAATCCAAAAAAATATTGAGTGAACTGCTTGTTAATTAGAAATCGTATTAGGATTGTTGATATGATTTTCTAGCTAACCATGCAGATGCTTACGTTGCTTCGAGGTAAGTAATTCTCCCAATTTTACAATTTATTGGGTGTTACTTTTGGTGGTTTGCGCACCCGTATGAACACCTCACATGTTAGTAATTAGATAATAAAATGGATCCAGACTGCATGCATAAACATTTTTTGAGAAGAAAAGGTACCGAAAGGGCGTTAGACTAGATCTAGCGTAACCAAGTTCCCGAGCTTAGAATCTCTGGTTCGTAAGAATAAAACATATCTCCCTATGTTTTATTTAGGTTTCTAATCGACCTACCACAATAGATTAGTGGCGACTCCAAACATGAAAACATTTGCACGTTAAGAACTTAAATCCTAAGTTGCGAATTGGTAGGGCTTGGGAGGGCCCGAGTTAGGCTTAGTCTTAACAATCCATTAGCCTGAGAGGAAAATTTAGGTCGCGACACCACTCATTTGGCCAGTCACACGTGGCCCGTACACGCAACAATTCACATATATTTTTCGTGCTCACAAAGCATTCAATATGGCCAATTTAACAATCAATTCAATATGGCCCAAGCGTCCACACAATAGGCATAATTCAATCAATCAATTGCACAATCACACACTCAATTTTACCATCACAACTCAGTCATAGTACAAACGCACCATCCTTACGTAAATCGCCCTTTTTCTATACTCAAACCACACCAAATCAGTTCCGATCCTTCACGACATTTTTCCCCATTAAACGACGGTTCTAAAAATCCAATTTGCGTACCAAATCGAGTATCATAGCCCTCAATTCATCCGTTCACAGCCCACTTTCAACATCAAATTTCCACCAAAATTCCCGAAATTCATTCCTAAGGCCCGCTCTTCATTTCTATTACTAAAATCGTACCGATCCGTACCTAAATAAACCTGATTCTAACACAATAATTGTCCATCGATACCCGACGTCCTAAATAGGGTTTAAGGCACGACTTACCCGAAACTCTAGACTAACGCGGCTAGAGCGGAAAGTGGCGGTGATCGATGGGGGACAGCGGCGAGCGGCGGCAGCGCGGCTTGGCGCTGGCAGTGGCGTGCGGTGGTGGTCCGGGCTTGCTCGGTTGTGACCCACAGCCACACGGGGAGAGAAAAAAGGAGAGGGACGGCGGCGAGGGGTGGCGGTGGTGCGGCGGCTGGCGTACAGATGGTGGCTCGGCGGCGGACAGGCGTGATCGGCCAAGAGGAGAGGGAGAGCTCACGATGGGGGAGGGGGAACCAAGAGAGATGGAGAGAGAGTGAGGAGAGAGAATAGGTCATTTGGACCTAAATAGTGCAATTTGACTCAAAATGGCAAATGACCAAAATGCCCCTCTCTAACCTTTTTAATCCAACGGTCAAGATTCGATCTAATCTTGAAATCAACAGCCCGGATCGAATCTTGCTTTAAAATATCCAAAGGTATTGTGTCTTTTCCAACTTTGGGGGCAAAATGACCAAAACGCCCTTGCCTCATAAACCTAACCCTTTAAAAAGTCTTGGGGGCAAAACGGTCTCTTCCTCATTTTCTTATCGAATTTGAATTTTTCGGAAGGATTCGGGACAATCCAAAATTGCATGTTCCAACCACAACGTCGTCCTAACGTTCCATTGTGACTTCCATTTTTTTTTTCCGATGTCCAATTTGGGCTAAATTTAAATAATTAAATTTTAATAAACGCAACTCGAGCTTTTTTCAAACTAACGGACGTCTTTTTTTTTTTTGGGAAATTCGCATAGTCGACTCGTGACTAATAATAAATCGAGTCACGTGCAAATTTATCCGGTTCGTGACAACTTCGGTTGTCATTGAAATTGCGAGAATCAATTACTAGATCCGAGGGGTACAATCGTTCAATATAGGTTCAAGATCATTCGTCAATTCATTTCGTGGTCCGGCGGAATCACCCGCGATCCACTACTATGACAGTGGCGAACTGACCCCTGACTATCCTTGGATCGACCAACAGTGATTCAAAATATCATCTCGGCGATTTTATGATCGAAATCAATTCACAATCGAATTTTCTCTTAGTTGTATGAATTTAAATCTCCGCTCAGCCTTTCCTCAATGGTTAGTATCTCAAGAATGATCGGTTCCGAACGAGAACTAACTGTGAGTACATTTATAAAACTAAATATTTCATAAATCCCAAATGGACCAATTTCTTAGAATGTCACATGGCAAAAATTTAAGACTGACCTTAAAGCTCAGCTTGATCTTGCTCAATGATCACCTCTAATTTAAAATTAAAATTAGTGCATGTTTACATGATTTGTCGATATATAATATGGACAATCATTCTGAAAATAATTAAACAAACTTAATCTGTGATTGTCATATGATTTTACTATTTGTACCTTGTAGATGATAAACCAAAAGTGAGGGTGCAATCAAATATGATATGATGTGCCATAGTTCTATAAGATCTAAAGTTAGATTTATCTGACTTTTCCTACCTTCCACTTTTAAGTAGCTCTTCCCATCTTTATGCTTGATACAGAAATCATGCTTCTTATTAAGAGAAACTAAGAGACTATGTACCAGTTCAGGCAATTCAACTAGCAAAAGTTTCATAAAACCCTCACCACGAGAACAATAGAAATGGAATTTTCGTCATGCGCTCCTCCGTCAACTTAAGCTAATTCCATTCTTCTTACGACTTAGGCATAAAACCCTGCAAGCAGAGGCATATCTGATACCTTGCAATCAGGCCTTGCTAAACCAAGCATGGATACAAATTCTCTTTCAACAGAAATTGAGTAATTTATCGCAATATCACAGTTTCGACTCCAGTAGCACAAGATGCCTACCGGCCTTCCAGCATAGTCAGAGTGACTACATTTTGCGTATGTGAGTCTCCCTTTGATGATGTGCCTTTGGAGTACCCCGAGTTTCTTTCAATGAAGTAACCAGGCTCTTTACGTTCAGGCAGGACCCATCCACAACTGAGTATCATACAAATTGCAGACGACATTGCCGGCGTATCTTCAGGGAACTTTTGGACACACAACAAGCCCACTTGAATGCATATTTCCACTTGGGTTCTGTCAAATGAGCTGCGCAGGCATTCATCCATTATTTCCAAGGCCCTACCTTCTCTCCAAAGCAACCATGCCTGAAGATAAATTGGGAACTCGTGTGCTTAGTCATTCAGAAATCCCCCGAATAATTGTGCAAAATATCAAATAGAGATGGAATGCCGGGGTTACTAGCGCATGTTTAACTTACATGTCTGATGAGGTTGTGGTGATGGCTCGGATGGGAAAATCCTCTATTCCTTTTTCCGCTGATTATCTCCAACAGGAGCACGCCAAAGCTATACATATCCGACTTCAAAGAGAATTGCTCATCACAAGCATACTCCGGGGCCATGTAGCCGCTACATTTCGCAAAAAGAAGGATTTTAGACTGCGGCCCTCTATCATAATGAGTGCTTCATCTCAAGAACCAATAAAAAAAAAAAAGGAGAAGCGAAAAAAAAATGGCCTTACTAAGTTCCAATCACTCTTTTTGTGCTCGCTTCTTTTTCGTTAGCTCCAAAAATTCTTGCCAAACCAAAGTCCGAGATCTTAGGGTTTAGGTCTTCATCTAGTGATACGTTGCTTGTTTTAAGATCTCGGTGGATTACTTGAAGTCTGGAATCATGGTGGAGATAGAGAAGTCCTCTTGCAATACCAACAACAATGTCAAACCGTCTTTTCCATGTCAACAGCAGGCTTCGTTCTTGATCTGTGGATGGCTCAAAATTCCCATGATCAATCTCAAAACAGCAACTAATGAGAAGTGCTACCTTAGATCGGTATCACTATGAAAGAGTATCATTTGATCAGTAGGGAATTAAAAAGCGAAGTTGTCTAACCAAATATGAAGTAATTTAAGCTCTTGTTGTCCATGTACTCGTAAAGCAAGATTCTCTCCTCTCCCTCGATGCAACAACTTAGAAGTCCGACAAGATTCCGGTGTTGAAGTGGGGCTATCAAGAGTGCTTAGTTCTTGAACTCTTCAAGACCCTGCCCTGAACTCTTTGATAGCCTCTTGATTGCTACTTGCTATCCTGTCTGAAGATTTCCCTACACAATAGCAGCATACTATTTATAACGCGTCATGAGTTCGGCGCAGATTCTATGTCATATGCAGTAAACTCTGTTCCATGTAAACAAGACCAAAACCGCCAGCCCCAATCATATTGTCATCAGAGAAATTGTTTGTGGCACTTACAACGGCGGCCAGATCATATAATGGTAAATCTATATCTTCTTTTTTGATTTCTAGATCAAGTAAAGTAATCTCTGCCAGTTTGCATCAGCATAGGATTGTGACATCAAGCTAGTGCCTATTAAACCAATTAAAGCAATGCAACTATGAGGCTCCATTTTTTTCTCGGAAAATGAACGAATTGAAAATTTTTTTTCTAAAAATAATAGCTTGTATTATTTGAAATAATTAGCCATTAAAAAATATTTTTATTACTGATAACAATTTATGTCTAAAAAATTTCATAAATGATAAAAATATTTTTCGTTTATTTATTTTAATAAGTGATACAATCGATTATTTTTAAAAAAAAATTAAATTATTTATTTTTCGTAAAATAAACAAAACGTGAGTTTATAACGAAATCTGCCTTCGTTGCAGGTCGGGCTTACCTCCTGCGCTGGTTCTCTTTTTCCTATGCTTTACGCACCACGATGCAGTTCCGACCGAAAGCAATCCACCAATGATTGAACTTGATATGACAGCATCGATAATTATTTTCCGCCTGGTGCGGTCACGAAGGGCATCTAGAGGAGAGAAAGAGTTGCGAAGATCAACTCTTTTCACATTTCTCTTGCCCAAATGACAAGTTAACAATAATCAGCATAAGCATGCATACCTAGGTCGGAAGCAGATAGGCGTATGTATAGAGTTTGCACGTCGTTCTGTTCTTCGAACACTCTCATGTCGATCAAGTCTCCAAACCACATGAGACAGCCCCAGCCTCCTCTGATATCTGAATTAGCATAAGCCGTGCACGAACAATTCCTCGAGCACTCGTCCTCACATTCCGTGAGGTTCATACTCCTGTTCAGCGTAATATTCAGCAGGTCGGGCAGTTTAACCGTTTTAATTTCCAAGAAGCCGTCTCCTTTTGAACAATTCGTGGGTATTTTCCTCCTGCATCCGCCGGAAAAATCAAGTGATGCCCATTTGTCTGGCGACTGGGGCACGGACCCTTTCACACATTCGCACAAGCTAAGACTGCAGATGGCATTAGCACCACACCTACCATAAGTATCGCACGGATCACGAGGGACTTCCAATATGATATTCCACGTGGCGCTTCTCGATCTATTCACCAGAAAAACCTGGATCACTCCCAGATAGTTTAATGTCATTTTCCAGAAGAGTTGACTATTAAGAACCTCATACGTTACGGAGATTTGAACTTCATCGTTCACGAAGATGGGCGCAACAGCTGGATTTGGTATAAGGGGAATGCCAACAAATTGAATTCCGTTCCATTGCCCGGTTCGAAATTTTTTGCTGTGCACATCCTCTTGGACTACTTCATACTGAGGTAGACCCTGACGGTAGTTTAAAAAATTTACGTAATCTCCAGGAGAAGGGTCGTTCATGCTTTTCCATGCAATCAGACGCCATTCGAGGCCTGTTTTCAGATTCAACCCCAGCTTCATACCGGCTAAAAGAGTGTCAGTTGGATAATCGAAGCTTTGCCATGAATATGCTTCATCAGCACTCAAACCAGATTTTTCCCAAAGAACAAGATTTCCCGAATCCAGGAGTTGCGCAAATGGATTCCGAAGGACCCTGGACGAATTCGAAGACCAAACAAAACCATTCGACTGGTTGAGAACAACTAGATTGCCCACGTTGCTAAATCTGAGAACACCGTTACAATCAGCTAGCGGGTTGTTTCTATTAGCAACCCACACAACCGTTTGAGGACTGAACTTGTACCATATGCCCAAGTAGCTCACACTCGAGTTGCTAGGAGTAAAGAATCCTAGCTCAAAGGTCAGGTTCGAAGAAACCAACGTTTCTCCAAAACTGATGGACTGGCTCGTGCCCAAAATATTGGCTGCAAGTGACAAACCGATTGCAGGGACGATGATGAAAATGGAGAACACTATCTTTGCCATTGTTTGCAAATGTCCTCTTCTAAGTTCTTAGTCCATATTTATATGCAAATCATTCTGATGGGTTTTCTTTGTGAATGATGGGCCGCCCATGATGGGCTAACCCAGCCCATGAAAGGAAATAACTGCACTTGGCAGTTATTGTCTGGACACAAAAAGTGAGAACACACGTAAGGGAGAATGTGTGGTAGCATTTTCATCATCAGAAACTTATTCTCACAAAAGGACAAAGAAGAAGGAACTTTGTTCAACAATCTAAGGATTGTTCTCTCTCTCGAGACTGCGATAGGTGCATTTAATCTGTGGCAAAGAGGTATGTTCGTTTACGTGATATACTTCGAACGATCGGTGATTCAAGTATAGAATGAGCACGTTTTTCCGCAATTTTTATATTATGTTTAGGAATATGTTTCCTTCATTGGTATCAGAGTATGTGTTCTTGTTTCTTGATTGTTTAATATGCTTATAACACGGAGTATTGGCCGGAATTCATGAAACGGCGCCGACGAACGCTCGGGTACGAAAAACCGACACCCGACTGTACTGTTCGAGGTCGTTTCTCAATTTTCGTGCGTCAAAATTATTTTTTGAAAGTGTAGGGTCGTAGTGCTCGTCGAGACGAGCAAAACGACGGGTGGCACGCCGCCGGGGGAGGCCGGACGTGCCTCCACGCGCCGCCGCAAGCTGCGGCTACGCCGGCACGTGCGTTGCACGTGCGTAGCAGTTGCTGCGCACACGTGCAACGCACGCGCCCTACGTGCGCGTCTAGCGTGGCTGATGTCACGCTAACGTCAACCACGCCGGTTGATTTGGACCCGGCCCGGAAGCCCGACTTGACCCGACCCAGAGACCTGTTGACCTGACCCGGTCATCCGTTGACCGTTGTTGACCTTCGTTGACCACCGTGACCTGCGTTTAACCACCAAGAAAAAAAAAGGGGGTTCTGTCCACGTGATTAGTTGCGTGGAAGCTTGAATTGGAGTGTTTTTTCGGTGGCAATATGTGCATATTGGAATGTCTATTGTGATGTTCAATGGATTATATGTTAATCCTTCATTGTTCTGCATTTGTTGCAGGAACAAAGGCGTACCATTGACACACACCGATAGTTGTGAGGATGAATGAACAAATGAATACTCTTGCGAAGTTGAAAGCTGATTTAGCTGCCTATCAATGGGATGGATGTCACATGGAAATGCACAATATGAAGGTTAACAAGATAATACGGGATATCATCTCGAATGGATACCATATGTTGGATTCAGAAAAGATTGATGCCCTAAGAACCACTCTTCCGTATGAGTGGAAAATGCTGATTGATGATTTGTGGAAGGGTCCGGAGATAATATTTTTTGAGGATGGTGGATGGGATGACGGGAGTGATCCATGGATTCCAGAATACAAACAGTTTGTTGTGGATTTTCTTAAGGAATTCATAAGGATTGGGGCGAAGAAGACGTCAACTCTTGGGATGAACTCATCCTGGCGCAGAATAAATGCGCCATGGGGAAAACCCAAGGGATTTCCGATGGTCTTTTCATGGCTACCCGATACGACCATCGATCTTTCAAAGGGTTTTGACAATGAGGAATTTCTTAAGTCTTTTCCTAGTTCTTAGGATAGTTAGGAATCGTTGACTTCTATGTTATTTTAGTTTGGTTTAAGATATCCTAGGTGGATATTTCTGTTCACGTTGATGTTCATGTTTCTTTTCTATGCTAGTTTCGTTCCTAATGCAAATAGTACTTAGTGAATGAATGTTGATGGATATTTATTATTGTGAATAGTTTATGGTACTATTTTTATTATGATATCTGTCTTATTAGAATAAGGTGGTTGAGTGGGAGTTCTAAAAGTTTTAGTAACTTTAAAGAACGTAATTTTACCTTAATGATTATATTAACGATAATTTCACATTAGGATTTTAGATGATGATTAGGAACATAGTGAACTTTCGAATCTAAAAAACTATGTGAAATTACTCATTAATATATTCAATTTGTGTAAAATTGATGCATAAATAAGTGGCATTAATAATTCGTGCTTGTCTGTCTGATATGTTCAGATTCAATGGCTTCAGCAACTAAGAACATAGTAGCTGAGTTAACAAAGGAGAGAAATTGAATGGCGAGAATTATGAAATATGGAACATGAAAATCCAATATGTGCTAGAAGAACAAGAGGCACTAGAAGCTCTTAACCAACTTATGGAAGAACCTGAGGATGGGAACACTGCATAGCATAAGAGAGATAGAGATGCATTTGCTGTATGGAAAAGGAAGAACTCGATTGCTCGCATCACGTTGCTGAGTAGCATGGAGAATGATATCATGCGAGAGTTTAGGCGTTTTGAGAATGCCAAGGAGATGTGGGAAGCATTAGCAGCGAGATTTGGTCATACATCGGTGACCAAGTTGAGATAGCTCATTATAAGGTTTGACTCATATAAGAAGCCTCATGGTCAGTCCATGAAACAATACCTGAGAAAGATGTCGAACATGATCGTTGAGCTGAAAGATGCTGGACACATTCTGACTGATGAACAGCAAGTGCAAGCAGTGATCTGTTCCTTGCCTCAAAGCTGAGAGCACATGAAGGTGCACCTAATCCATAATGAGAACATCAAGGCCTTTGAAGATGCCATGCACCATCTTGAGTTAGAAGATGATCGCCTTTTGGCGGCGAAACCAGAAACCGACATCTATTATGCTGGTTCTAGCTCACATGGGGCTTCGAGCTCCAAGCGCAAGCGCGTCGAAAGGTTCACAAAGTGGAAAGGCAAGGGAGCAAGTTCTTTGGGTAAGAAACCAAAATTTAATCAACATGACAAAGGAAAACGTTCTTTTGTTAAGAAGATGTCGAGGGTGAAATGCTACAACTGTAGCAAGAAGGGCCACTTCGCTCGCGATTGCGGCGAGCCAAAGAAGGTAAACTCCCCTTGCATTCTTGAGAACTTTGTCTATGTGTCAAGTTCTGTATTTTTAACTGAGTCTAATCCTTTATGGACTGGAGATTCGGGAGCAACAAACCATGTAGCAAAGGACAGAGATGCCTTCGTGGAGTTCCGACGGGTTCCAACCGAAACGAAATGGATCTATGTAGGGAATAACTCCAAAGCAGAAGTTAAAGGAATTGGCACCTGCCAGTTGATGATGCGTGGTGGACGTACATTATTCCTACATGATGTATTATATGCTCCGGAGATTCGTCGGAATTTAGTGTCTGTATTAGTGTTGGTTAAACTTGATTTTAATTTGAACTTTCATAACAGTGATGTTGATTTGTATCTGAATACGAATTATTATGGTTGTGGATACTTTCTGAATGGTTTTATAGTACTAGATGTTAACTGTGGTGATGTTAACGTTTGTTATTCCCTATTTACATCTTCCAACTCATATGAAAATGATGTGAATGTGTGGCATGCTAGACTTGGTCATATTAGCCAACACCGAATGCAAAGATTAGCCAAAGAGGGCTTATTAGGCAATATTGAAAAAGTTGATTTGCCTATTTGCGAGCATTGCTTAGCCAGGAAAACAACAAGGAAACCATTCGGAAATGATACAAGAGCTGAGTTTCCTTTGCAACTAATCCATTCTTACATCCGTGGTCCAATGAATGTAAGAGCAAGGCATGGGGCTGTGTATTTCATCACATTCATAGATGATTGTACTCAATTTGGATATGTCTATTTGATTTCTCATAAATATGAGGTATTGAGTTGCTTCAAGAAATTTATGAACTTAGTAGAAAATCAATTAGATAAGAAAATAAAAACGTTTAGATCCGATCGAGGTCGAGAATATTTATCTGATGAGTTCAGAAATTTATGTGATGAAAAAGGAATAGAAAGACAGTTGTCTATTCCATATACTCCTCAACAAAATGGTGTTGCCGAGAGGAGAAATAGAATCCTATTGAAAATGGTTAGGTCTATGATGGCACAAGCTAATGTACCTATCACCTTTTGGGATGATGTTTTGTTAACTGCTGCTTATGTACTTAACCGTGTGCCTTCTAAATCAGTTACTTTCACTCCGTATAAGTTATGGACAGGTAGAAAACCTGATTTAAGTTTTTTTAAATCTTGGGGTTGTATTGCTTATACTCACGAGCCCTCTCATAAATATGGAAAACTGGGTCCTAGAAGCAAGAAAAGTATTTTCATAAAATACTCAGAGCACTCAAAAGGATATGTGTTTATAGGTGAACAAGAAAGTGGGAGTATAACTGAATTTGAATCACGAGATGTCACATTCTTAGAGAATGAGTTTCCTACTAAGGGCGAAATAGGTGAGGACTACTCACTATTTGAAACTTTGGATCCTGATAATGAAATTGATGAAGTTCGTCCAAATGGGAGCAATGTGAGAAGTGAGAAATTAAATTCGACTCAATCTCAATTGCAACCGCTTGATGAGACGATACCGTCATTATCTAATCCAAGTGGGAGCATAATGGAGAATGATGTGCCATGTATATAATCTCTCGTACGGCGAACAAGTCGCAAAAGTGTTCCCCGACGACGTTTTGACATTGAAGGGAAAACTTTCATCGTCGCTCCACAAGATGAAGATGAGCCAAGAAATGTAAATGAGGCTCTAAGTTGCCCTAATAAGAAAAAATGGATAGATGCAATGGAAGAAGAAATGGAGTCAATGAAGTCAAACCATGTTTGGGAACTGGTTGATCTTCCAAAAGGACGCAAAGCTATTGGGAATAAATGGGTTCTTAAAATAAAGCGAAAAGCTGATGGCTCAATAGAAAGATATAAAGCTCGCCTCGTGGCGAAAGGGTATAATCAACAGGAAGGAATTGATTATGAGAAAACTTTTTATTCTATAGTGAGATTTACCTCAATTCGCCTTATTCTGGCAATAGTGGCAAGTATGGATCTTGAATTACATCAAATGGATGTAAATACTGCTTTTCTAAATGGAGAATTAGAAGAAGAAATTTATATGGAGCAACCAGTTGGCTTCATTATGAAAGGCCAAGAACAAAAAATATATCAACTTTTGAGATCGATATATGGCCTGAAGCAGTCTTCAAGACAATGGTATACGCGTTTTCATAATGCCATAGTAGCCTATGATTTTACAATTATTGATGAAGATCATTATGTATATATGAAAAGATCCAAAGATCAATTTGTGATCTTATCATTATATGTTGATGACATTCTGATTGCCGGAAGCAATAAGGAGTTGGTTAATACTATTAAGAGTTGGTTATCATCCAATTTTGAGATGAAAGATATGGGTGAAACTGCATATATTCTTGGAGTTAAGATTTCAAGAGATCGTTCCAAGAGATTATTGTCTCTTTCGCAAGAGACTTATATCAATAAAGTTCTTGAACGATTTTGTATATATGACTGTAAACCCATGGATACTCCTATTGCAAAAGGTGAAGGATTGAGCCGTAGGTTGTGTCCTAAGACTTCACAAGAGAAGGAACAAATGAAACGTGTTCCTTATGCTAGTGCTGTTGGGAGTTTAATGTACGCTATGATGTGTACAAGACCTGACATATGTTTTGCAGTTGGAATGGTAAGTAGATACCAATCCAATCCAGGTCAAGCACATTGGAAAGCCGTTAAAAGAATCATAAGGTATTTAAAGGGTACTGCTGATTATTCTCTGAGTTATCAAGGAAAGGATCTGCGACTTGAAGGCTACTCAGATGCTGACTAGGGAGGAGATTTAGACGAAAGGAAATCTACCTCTGGATTTGCATTCTTACTGAATAATGGTGCCATATCTTGGAGCAGTAAGAAACAGACATGTATAGCATTATCCACCATGGAAGCCGAGTTCGTGGCATTGTCAGCAGCAGTACAAGAGGGAGTTTGGCTTAAGAGATTTTTGGATCATTTAGGTGTTATTGAGCATGCTGCAAGCTCATTGTTAATCAATTGTGATAGTCAAGCAGCGATAGCATACACTAAAGATCCGAAATATCATGGCAAGACCAAACATATAGATACCAAGTACAATTTTGTTAAAGATATGGTAGCACGAAAAGATGTGAACTTACAGTACATATCTACGCATAGTATGATAGCAGATCCTATGACAAAGCCAATTCCTAGAGATGTTTTCATTGGTCATGTAAAATCTCTAGGACTGCGTAGATGCTGATGTACTGAATATTGTAATTTCCCTGAATGTTCATATTTAAATGAAATTGTTATATCATTGTTAATGCCTATGATATTTTTATTTATGCATATTAATACTTAGTGTATTATGTCGAGAAAGTATGTCGGATAGATAAGATTAACCCACTCACACAGGTAATTACCTCTATTTACTGTGTGATAAATAGAGATGAGACAATTTTTTGGCTTATTATCTAGGTGATAATCGAGAGCTCAAGCTTAAAATATAAATGTTGCCTTAGCTAAGTACTAAGATGAGGACATAACATTTACTATGTCCGAAAGTAAAATAACCCACATATTTTACTTTATCTGTCTTTGATTCTAGATGTGAGTTTTAATGGATTCTTTAGAGGAGTAGATACGTGAACTCAAGTTTAGACATTGGGTATGTCTAAATTATTATCTGTATGGTATTGAATGTAAAGACATACGCTCCACGGGAAATGAGTTAATATCGTAATACGTATTTCATACTACGTATTGTTGACACCTAATTTTTAGCCGGTGCGTCATTAAAAAATAGAAAATTCGAGATTATGGTTTCCGATCGCGACGGAGCCCGTTTCTTGAGCAAAAAGTGTCGTTTTTTAATTCTGTCTGTTGGTTTAGCTTTTATAAGTGATTTTCTATCCATTTCATACAAAAACCCGAAAAGTCAAATGGTTGACTTTGGCGTTGACTTTTTGGTCAACCCTTTGACCAAAAGTCAACCCCAGGTCAAATTAGGGCTTTTCATTTAAAAAGATTCCTTTCTAGTCCAATTTCACTTTAGAAGTGAAAATTTCAGAAAAATTCAAAGATTTGACCATAAAATCAAGCTCCTAGTGAAAAGTCAACTAGGGTTTGACTTTTGGTCAAACCTTTGACCAAAAAAATTGAAAAATTCAAAAATCCCCAAATCATCTTATTTTACTTTCAATTTACCTTTGGCATTAGAAATTTTACAAAAATCGATTTTGAATCAACTTTTTCCCAAATTGCGAAATTTGATTCAAATCGGCCAAAAATGAAATTACTTCATTTCTAGTTTTTTTTTAGATTAGTTTTCTTCACGACATTTGATCTAGAGGTCATTTTATATCCAATTTTTGAACCAATTTTGTGATTCCAAGCCAAACACAAAAACCCCCAATTTTAGCCCTGATCGGTGATTTTGATCGATTCTTCATGATGTGCGCAATTGAGACACGATTGAACCTCATTTCTTATATGAAACCCAAATTCAAAATCAATTTTAGAAGAATCACATGAATTTGGGTCAATTTGGTCAATTTAGTGATCCAATGATTAGGAAGTCTAAGAGTGATTGGTCTAATTAATGCAATTCAACTTGACCCACTCTAGACTAATATTCAATTTGATGAATTGAGACTCAATTTGGTTAATTAGACTTCAATTAAACTTGTTAGTCTAGCTTGATCATGCGATTACTCAAAATCCAGTGCTAATTGACTCATATCGGTTTAATTCAAATTGAACTAATCCGATCAAATTAGTCATTTTCCGGTCGAAAATTTTGATGATCAATAATCCGGTCGGACCAACCGAGGTCAGTCACATTCTCTTGAGTGCGAAAATGACAAAATTGACCTTAATTGAGAATTACAAAAAAATGACTAAGAGAAATGACCAAAATACCCTTCTTCAAGGATTAAACAAATTAATTAGGGGATTAGCAAATCAATCATGGCCATTCATCTAAAATTGATCATGACCATCCATGATGCCATGTCATCAATCCTTAGCTATTAAGGAATATTCTTAATCATTAAGGATCCATTTTGAGCCATTTGATTGATCTAAGGGCTAAAATTCAAAGTTGGGGAGGGTATATAGCATTTTTCCCTCCAAAAATTGGGGGGGATGCTCATTTTCAGATCTGATTTTCTCTCTCCTCTCTCTCTCTCTCTCTCTCTCTCTCTCTCTCTCTCTCTCTCTCCCTCTCCCACGATCAACTCTCTCTCTCTCGAGCTCCCTCTCGGCCGCCGGCCATCCGGCGCCTTGCCGGCCTCTTCCCGGCGAGCCGCCGCCACACCGGCGTCCCCCACGGCGGCACAAGGCTGATCGCAAGATCAGCCTCCTTCACCGGTGGCCGGAGCTTCCTTTTCCGGCGAGTTCTTCATCTCGGCAACAGTACCGGCAAAACTGCCGGTGTTGTGTCCAGCCGGTTCAACCGGCTGAACCGGCTCTCCGGCGACCTCCTCCGGCGATTCCGAGCCTCCGACTACATCCCCCGACGTCCTCAAGTCGCTGTGGTGGCCGGCCTTGCACCGAACAGCCGCCGGATCACATCGTTTTCTTAGTTTTTTACTGATTCGTTTACTCGAGTAAAAACGAGTCGGTTCTAACATCATCTCTTGCAATCTATTGTCGTAGATCGGTCGAGCTTTCCGAGGTCTCTCCGTGCAATTCTAGATCAGAATACGGAGTCCGGATCGCTCGCTTGAGCGTTGGATCATCGCAAGACAAGGTAAGAACGCCTAAACACAACTCTGTAAATTCGTGTGCAGTAAATCCTGATTGCTTGAGATGCTGTTTTGAGCTAGTAAACGTCGAAATCTGATGAAGTGATAAACTAGAGAGTCGTAGAACTCGTTCTTAGCTTCGATTTGATATATAATATGCCTCGATCGGACTTGATTTGCTATGTCAAAACCTGTTTAGAAGTCACGATCAGAATCTGTAATTGTTGTGCAAAGTCTGTTCTGATGATTCCCTGACTGACGTTGTGCTGTTCATTGAATTTTATGATTTTCTACGATCATTTTCTGGAAAAACTTCCTTCATGAGAATTGTTAAGAACATCTAGATCTGTTCACTGTAAAATTTTCAAAAATTTCTGAGCATGATAGCCTAGCACGATTTACAACGTCATCTGCATGTGGATCGGATTTCATGTTGATTTCAGTCAACCTTTGTGTGTTCTTCGATTTTCATAAATTCGTGTGTTCGAGATATGAAAACATTTTCTTCACGAAAGTTCTTCCTGAGATCAAGATCTTTCAATTGATACTAATTTCATCAAAATCGGAGATCATTTGAATTTTCAAAAGGAATTCTCACAATTTGATCAGAATCTGTGTTCAGATCTGATTTTCATTCCTTTGAAGTTCAAAAGATGTTTCTCCGAATTTGATGAAGTTAGGGTCCTTTTTTGCAAAAAATCAAAACTTCAAAGTTGTTCATTGGGGTCTCATTATGTCAACTGAACATTTTGAGGACCTAATTGCAATTTTTGGAGGGTTGATTTGCTTGAAAAATCTTCTCGGACTAAAATTTCATTTGCAATTGAGTCCCTCGCGAAAATCGAATTTTATAAAAATTTGGAGGGCTTTTTAGCAAAAACTCAAAACACAAAAGTTGTTACACACAGGGAATCCTAACGGCACAAAAATTTTCGCGCTGTTTTGATAAGGTTTGTTATTTTTCCCGCCTTTAATTTGAAATTCGTAACTGAACCGTGTCCAGCCTGTCACTGAAATTTAATTGAGCATTTTCGGGAAAATTGGCTAGGATTTAGAAAAAATGGTCTTCATGACTTTTGTTCCTCATGTTATAAGCTTTCTAATGACACCTGATTCGCTTCATTTGAATGTCATTAGGATAGTTAATCATGCTTGAACAGAATTGATCCGATTTAGATGTTAATTGAATAAGTGGTCTTTCTCATAAAGCCCACTTCCCCTTGCTTGATTGGTTTTGAAATAAGGCCCATGGGCCTAAACGCATGTTCATTTTATTGCTATGCATGTGATTGTTAGATGAATGTTAGGCCCGGTGCATGTTCGGCGGGTAGCCCATTCATGATCATTAGAACCCGACTTTAGGGGTTAATTGATATGAGTTACCGTTTTGTGAATACAAATGGTAGCTCATTATCATTAACCATTAATCAAACAATGTTAGGTGATTAGTGGGTGATTGAATCGAAACGCATGAAAAACAAAGGCCGATCCCGAGGCCCGTGCTTAATTAGTGATTTGGTTGCATCTTTGTTCTTTCATATGTCATTATGAATGAATGTATGAATGTAAACACCGACACCCGAGAGGCGGTCCAAGGAAGAAAAATCCGAAATAGAAGACCAAGGTGATTGACCGATGTCCAATCCGGTCTCAATTTGTACTCATTTGATGATGGTTCTAAACCGATGTCCAATCCGGTTTCAATTTGTACTTAATTCATTCATCCCCGACCATGTCTCGGGATTTCAATTCGTGTTGTAATAAACACCTGACGAGTTGCGGGTTCTTACTTTTTATTTTCTCGTACTTAGAATTAGCTCGTCCTTTCAATACTTCGAGTGTCTACTTTATGTAAAGTCTTTCAATACAATTGATTGTTTCTTTCTTTTTCTAGACTAAGATAGGATTAGTTTAGAATCTTAAATGAAAATGCAAAAAACAAGATGCATGATCACCTAGTGGACTAAGACTTTGGCATGAAAATGGTAAAAAACAAATGCATGATGACTTAGATAACAACCATGTTAAGTTTAGCGGTACCGAAAGGGCGTTAATAGAAATATTAACGTAAGCTAGTCCCCGAACCTTTGATCTCTGGTTTTCGTAGAAACCGAAACGAAATTCCCGCGTTTCGGTTGGGTTTTCTAGCCGACCCCCGACCTAGGCTAGTGGCGACTCCTTAAAAAAATAAAATCAATCCGCTGTCACGCGAGATATGGATTTAGGGAAAATCCACGTTCATGATTAATGGATCATATGGTTAAACAAGAGATTTACACTTCAGTAAAATCATTTTTTTAAGATGCCATATGAAACATCTCATGAACACTTATCTCTAAACCCGCCTCATCCGAGCATTCGGACCCTCGAGGGGCAGGTCGCGACAGGCTTGGCGACTCCGCTGGGGACTAGGTTACAAACCTAAGTGGATTAAAGCCGTAATAAACCTAATTGGTTGTTATCTCACTTGTCTACATTTTGTAGCATCGACTGCATGTCAAAGTCGCGTGGAAAAATGAGGTTAGTCCATTAACCATGTGTTAAATGGTTTTATAGGTGGGAGCCATAAGGGGTGGAGTGAATGCAAACCCTTTGTTTTGTAGGTGGTGTTCGGATGAATGTCGAATGTATGAGATTATATTGAAGTGTTGTTTGCTTTAGATTTAAATGCATGTTTACTTGCTTTAGCACGACACAAATGCACCCACATCCCGCGGTCTAAAACCCCGGATCGCTTTAGGTTACCTCTAGGAGGTATTAAGAGTGGAATCCGCATGTGAATTCATGTGGTAATCCATTCTTCAATACCGCTCATCTTGATTAGTAAGAAGTGCACCGGCCGACGTTAGTAGCGGTGGGTAAACTCTTCTTATTTAATTAAGATGGGGACCTTAAACCTTTAGAATCCTACCCTTAGGTGTCAAAACTCACATGTCCTCATGCGATGTGTCGATGTGTTTGCCATTTTCTCTCCATGGTAAGGTTGATTGTATCGTTCTACAATTTCCATTATGTCATTTCAAATTCCACGTTATATTCTTTTCCATAATGCGTGGTGATTAATCTCGATGCCCCAAATTAGGGTTAGTCAAAATGGATATGTCGGAGATTCGAATCATCCCCGTGCCAAGAGCTCTCGTGACTATGTGGGAAAGCCTCGAGTCAAAGCATAAAGAATACGTGGAAAAGAGGATCGGATATCTTCCCGCGCTCCTATACATCGAGCCTCGGATCGCCATGATCAAAGCATTGTCTCATTTTTGGAACTCGAAGACATCCACTTTTGTGTTTGGTCGAAATGAGTTGACCCCTACAATTGAGGAGTACGATATTGCCATTGGTAGGGTCGGGTCTTTTGGTCTAGTTAGTCCTCCAATAGATATAGATCCTACAACTCTTTTGAGCCAATTCTTAGGAATCGATGTTCTCCAAATCAAGGGAGTTCTTAGAGGAAATTCCAACGCACTCTCTTTCATATTCCTAGAACAACATTTTTCTAGCTTGTCAAAAGAATCGGGTAATCAAATTCCTCGAGTTTTTCTCTTAGCATTCTTTGGTTTTGTGGTTTTCCCATTCACCAAAAAGACCATGGATCCTTTGGTAGTTCATATTGTCAACCAAGTGTGTATGTTCAAAAGATTCTCAAATATGATCTTAGGCGAGACCTTCGTATCACTCAATAGGTTCAAACAAAACAAAAATGGTATCTTTAGAGCCCCAATAGGTTTACTCCAAATTTGGTTGGTCTCTCACCTCAAAGATTTTGGTTTGAGCTTAAAAATCATAGGTGTGTCCAAAGATTGTCATCCTATCTCGCTCTTCCGAGAAAAGGATAAAATCTTTCCCTTTTGGTCATTCTCAACTTGGTTTAATTTCTTCAAGAACCTTGTTCCAAATCAAATCCAATGGCATGTTCGTTGGCTTGGAAATCCCGAGGTGCGCCTTAATAACGGATCCGACAACCCAATCCCACTTTTGGGTCTTACGGGGTCTACGTCATATTACCCTTTTAGGGTGATCCGTCAATATCGCGCGCTTCAAAAGATTCCGCCATTCCTCAAGCTGGGGTTATATCATTTTGACTATCGCAAAGATGTCATCCAAAAGGACCAAATGACCGACGTGAAGGAAATGGTCAAATCTATCATTGATATGTGGTACAAATGCCGCCCGGAGCCGATTATCATTATCGATGAGTCGGAATTGGAAGGAGAAATGAAGATGCATCATGCATTGCCGGAGTACATACACCGTCGACTCGAGCCCGAGCTTAAAGTGGATCTCCCTAATGTCCCCGAGAAGCCAACTCAACAACAAGCTATAGCCGCAAGAGCTCTTAAGGAAAAGAATGAAGCTTTAGCCGAGGTTGAACGTTTGACCCAAGAAAACAAACGAATTCGCCTCGCACCTAAAGAGGATCCATTAGGAGTTTGGCTATATTCCATGAGGAAATCTCCTTTCATGTAATTTTCCTTTTATAGATTTGATGTATAGGGCTTCCTTTTTACTCATTTTAGTAATGATGTAATAGGATTCTCTTCTTGTCTTTAAGGGATTGTATTTCACAAATTTTGTTGTTAATAGTGAAATTTCCCTTTGTGTGTGTTTTATTTTCCGAGATTCCGATGGAATATAGATGGGGCATCTTGATTAATCATCGCGTGTTACCCCTTTAATTGTATAATTTCTTGTGAAGAAATTATGATAAGAGATTATTCACGTGATATTGGGATCATGAGAATATTTCTTATCTTTATTTCATCCAAAGAAAATATAAAATTGAAGGGTTTTATATTTTCATCTCGATTCATTTTCCGTATGCTAATTTGATTTCTGTTTTTTTTACAGAGAGAATATTAAAATACGGCTGAATCGCGTTTTATTATACGCACCCGTCGCCAAGCAAGGATGGAGAACGAAGACACTCGTGCTCGCGTTATTACCATCGAGAATCAAATGGCGCAAATGATGGCGCTCTTAACCGATCTTGCAAATCAAGTAAAGAACTTCACGCCTGTGGCTCCTGCTGCTGCGGCTTCTACTCCCAATGCGCCCACTAGTGCGCCGGTGATAGATCCAGTTGACAAAGGACCTGTTGAAGAGGTCCCCTTTAATGCCATTCCTACCGTCATCGATTTGGAAGCTCCACCTAAGGAGTCGCCTGTCGCTCATATGGATGAAGAGAGTGCGAGACGCCTCGCAAAATTGGAAGAACGCCTGTGCATGCTGCAAGGTTACCAACTCCAAGGTTTTGATAAGCTGTCGCCTTTTACAAAGGTGAAGGTCCCTGATTTTTACAAGGAGCCCGAATTCTCAAGGAAGTATGATGGAACTGGGTGCCCTAAAACCCATTTGAAGTATTATTTGAGCAAGATGGCTCGTTATTCCGATAACACCCCTCTGTTGATCAACAATTTTCAAGATAGTTTGGCTGATTCCGCCTTGACTTGGTTCATCGAATTGGATTTGGAGAAAATTTGCACCTGGGAAGATCTTGCAGATGAATTCCTTCAACAATACAAGTTTAATACCGAAATTGCTCCAACCCGTGAAGAGCTGGTCCGGGTTGACAAAAGGAGGATTGAAACTTTTAGAGCATATGCCCAAAGGTGGAGAACTATGGCGTCTCAAGTCAAACCTCCTTTGTCCGAGAAAGAGATCATGCAGTTGTTTCTTCGAGCATTACCTCGAGAATACTTTGACAAGATGTTTAATAACACTTGCTTTAATTTTCCCGCAATGGTTGAATTGGGAGAACGAATTGAAGGTATCATGCGAGAGGGTCGATTGTCCGAGACGACGACTCGCAGATTCACCTTAAAGAAGGATAAAGAGCCAACGGTGGAGGTTGCCTATATTCAAAATCCTAATGCTCAAAAGCCATCAAACACACCAGTTCAAAGGTCTGTTGTGGAAACAGGAGGTTCTTCCCGGAATTTTGACCGAAAAGGGAAAGCTCCGCAAAGACAATTCACTCCGTTACCAAGACCTATGTCTCAATTACTACCGATGTTGATTGAACAAAGGCTCGTAGCAAAAGAAATTCCGAGAGACAACCCACCGAAGTTCGTTGGGTTTGATTTGGCAAAATCTTGTGTGTATCACATGGGTGAGAAGGGCCATGATGTGAACAATTGTTACACTCTCAAGGTCAAGATTCAGAACCTGTTGGATAAGAAGATCTTGTCGTTTAAAGATGCCACTCCGAATGTTCAACAAAATCCGCTCCCTAATCATACCGAAGCTGTTAATGTGATATTTGGAGATGAGAACGAGAAACCTTTCTTGTTCGATGTGTCGAAGTTGGAAGAGCTATTGACTATAGCTAGAGATCAACCGAAAGAAGGGAATGTATCCCGGGAGGAGAAAATGTATTGCTTAGCCAAGATGGTTGCTTTAGGCATAATTCAGCCTCTTCAAGGAGAAGAACCCGAAAAGTCCATCGAGACTGCTGTAATTGATTTGTCGTCAGAAGAATTCTCATGCAAGTTCGTGGATGAAGCTCCATGCTCTAATCCAAAAGATGATGGATACGAGCCAGATGTTGATGAACTTTGGCATGACACTTATTCCGATAGTGATTGGGAATGTGAAGGCAAGAATGCCTGTCGAGATCGTGAATTTGTGAAGAAAGCCATCGAAAATGGTGAAATTGTTGATACCCTCGGACAGCCGAGTGGTAAATATGACTTTATGGTCAAATATGCGCCATCTCCAAGTTTCTTCGTTGACCTAAAGGATATCATTCCCGATGGATGGGGAAGCATGGATGATGAAGGCACATCCACTAATGAAGACAAGAAGCATGTTTCCGACATGGATTCTGATCTTAGTGTTAATAAGACTCATTGGGATCGCAAAATTGTAACAACCGTTCGTGAGTATGATGAAGTGGTTGATACTCTAAGGCAACCAAGTAGGAAGTATGACACTTTTGTCAAATGTTTGCCTCCGCCAAGTTTCTTCGTTGATTTGAAAGACATTGTTCCGACTGGATGGAGTGATGATGAAGATAATGAAGAAGTTCTTTCCGATACTGATTCGGAATTTGAATACCATACCTCCCATTGGGATCGGGAGTTCGTTAGGAAAGCGATTGAAAAGGGCGAGATTGTTGATACTCTCGGGCAGCCAAGTGGAAAATACGATTTCATGGTGAAATACTCTCCTCCTCCAAGCGCTTCTATCGACCCTAAGACTATCGTCCCGAGTGGATGGGGGTCCGAATTTGAAGATGATGGCATGGTAGCCATGATTGATCCTGTTGTAATTGAATTGAATGCAACTTGTGAAATCCAAGCGCATGTCGTGGAACCTGTGGTTATTGATCTAATGGCCGATGGCTTCGGAAATATAGAGATTTCTAATGAAGATATTGGGCCTGTTGTGATTGAGTTGCCACCGAAGAAGAATGAGAATTTGAAAGAAAGAATTCCTCCTGTTTATGACTCTAAGGCAGTTCCATGGAATTATGAGTCTAATGAGATAGATGCTGTTACTCGGTCAGGTCGATGTTTTCCATCTCGTGAAGGTGTCGAGAAAAAGGCTGTAACCGAAGAAGAGGCGGAACAGCTTCTCAAAACTCTCAAAACGAGCGAATCAGAGGTGATCGAGCAGTTAAGGAAAATGCCGGCTCAAATCTCGCTACTTGAACTATTCAAGTCTTCCGAGAAACATAGAAATGCTCTCTTAAAGGTTCTTAATGAAGTACATGTACCCGAAACAATTGGAGAGGTACAGTTGGAAGAGTTTGTAGGTGCTATCCTTCTTAAGGATCAAATTTCTTTCTCCGAAAAGGATTTGCCGCCGGAAGGGCGAGCACACTCTAAAGCATTATACATCTCTGTTCAGCACTTTGATACAAGGATATCAAGAGTTCTTATTGATAATGGTTCAGCTCTCAACATCTGTCCGTTATCAACTTTGCGCCGTCTAGGTGTGGGTATGGATAATGTTCGTCCTTCTAAGACTCCAGTCAGAGCCTTTGATGGCATGAAAAAGGAAGCTCTTGGAGAAATTGACTTGCAACTGATGATTGGTCCAGTTATGTTCGCTCAGAAGTTTCAAGTGCTCGATATCCCGAGCAACTTCAGTTTGTTGTTGGGACGACCTTGGATTCACGCGGCGGGTGTTATACCCTCAAGTCTACATCAGATGATCCGTTTTGTCGTCTGTGGCAAGATTATAACGGTTCATTGTGAGAAAGATACCGAAACTTTCAACAATACTGCGATTCCTTATGTGGAGCCAGAAGTAAAAGGAGAATCAAGCTATTACTCATTTGAGTTAGTGTCAGTATCTCATGTGCCCGCGGGCACTGTTATGAGGAAGCCTCACTATTCAAAGGCGGCCCTTATGTCTAGCAAATTGTTGATCGAGTACGGATTCACCATTGGCAAAGGATTGGGAAAGCTGTCCCAAGGTATTCTCACACCTATTGAGGTGACTAAGAGAAAGAAGCGAGAAGGCTTAGGTTACCAAGGCGATCAACAAGATCAAGGTAATCAGAAAAACCCGAGCATCAAGGAAAAGAGTTACCGACGTTTACTCCCTCCTCCGTTGAAAGATTTCTTCCCTGGACCGTCAAAGTTCCTTCAAGATGAAGAAGCAGACATTTATGATATCGTCGACTTATTTGAAGAGAATTTTGTGGGTGTCATTTCCGAGAGCTCCGAAGATGATCTACCTACCGATCCCGCTGTGTAAGGGATGTTTCCATGTTTTACTTCGTTTTCAGTTGTAATCCATTTAATTCTCCCCTGCGAGGGAATTCCATTTGTTCATTTGTTTCGTTCATTTCAAGTGTTGTAATAATTCGGATCACGAGCTTCGGATCCAAAACACTATATAGCATTCACTTTCAATTCAATAAAAACATATGCATGTTTTGTTAATAGACGTGCAAAAGTATACCAAACCAGCCCTATGATGATGCTTTGAGGCCTGGACTTTTGCACGATCTATAATTTTCAAAATAATTTTGGAACAAGGATGTCCAATGATATGAGGACGAGTTCCCCTCGAAATTTTCGGAAATTTGGAATTCGAAAAAATTTGTTTTCATCACATCTTCATGCATTGCATTTTCTATCTTCATATACTAACCATTTTGCTTGTTGCATCTCAGGCATGACACTTTGCATAACCATAGTAGTCATATGCATGGCTTGGATTCATGTCCAAAAAACTCATACGAATCTGATTATTCCGATCTCGAAAATGAAGAAGATTCCCAGGCTATTAAAAGAGAATGGATCCGACATGAAGAATCCGTACCTCCTACAGAAGAACGAACTGTTGTTGTAAATTTGGGCGATTCAGAAAATCCCAAAGAAACAAAAATTGGAACAAGTCTCTCTCAAGCAGATGCTGATCGACTGATCGAACTATTGAAGGAGTATCAGGATGTCTTTGCTTGGTCATATGCTGATATGCCGGGTCTGGACCCCAACATTGTGGAACACACGTTGCCTCTTGATCCTACCATTCCACCTAAGAAGCAGAAGCTTAGGAGGACAAAGCCAGAATTATCCAAGAAGATTGAGGAAGAAGTCATGAAACTGTTAAAAGTTGATTTCATCGAAGTTACTCATTATGCTGATTGGATTGCTAATGTCGTCCCAGTCATGAAGAAAGATGGGCGAGTTCGAGTATGTGTCGATTACCGCGACTTGAACAAAGCAAGTCCCAAAGATGATTTCCCATTACCACATATTGACGTCCTGGTCGACAGCACCGCAGGATTCGAATTATTTTCTTTCATGGATGGTTTCTCTGGTTATAACCAAATCCGAATGAAGGAAGAAGATAAGACTAAAACATCATTCATCACCCCATGGGGGACATTCTGCTACAAAGTTATGCCCTTCGGCTTGAAGAACGCAGGGGCAACTTACCAAAGAGCCATGGTGACACTATTCCATGACATGATGCATAAAGAGATTGAAGTTTATGTCGATGACATGATCGCTAAATCGCGAAGAGGTGAAGATCACATTGAAGTCTTGAAGAAACTGTTTGATCGACTTAGAAAATTCAAGCTAAGGCTTAACCCCGCCAAGTGCATTTTTGGGGCAAAGTCTGGGAAGCTCCTTGGATTTATGGTTAGTAACAAGGGCATCGAGATTGATCCCTCGAAGGTGAAGGCCATTTGTGATTTAAAACCTCCTTCTACTGTTAAGGAAGTTCGAAGCTTGTTGGGAAGATTGAATTATGTTGCAAGATTCATTTCCCAGTTATCAGAAACAGCTAAACCATTCTTTAAGCTGTTGAAAAAGAATGCCAAAGTTGAATGGAATGAAGATTGTCAGAAATCCTTTCAACAACTGAAGCAATATCTTTCACAACCACCAGTTTTGGTACCGCCCACTCCGGGTATACCTTTGATTTTGTATCTTACCATTCATGATGAGTCTTTGGGAGCTATGTTAGCGCAGAAAAGACCAGAGGATGGAAAGGAACGCGCTATTTACTACCTCAGCAAAAAGTTTACTTCTGGTGAAGCTCGATATCCAGAAGTTGAGAAAACGTGTGTAGCCTTAATTTGGGTATTACACAGATTACGGCAATACACCCTTCACCATCGAATTCTACTTGTGAATGAGAATGATCCTATCAAGTATCTGTTGGAAAAGCCTGCACTGGTTGGAAGGCTTGCCAAATGGCAAATATTACTCTCCGAGTTTGATATCCAGAGCATGTCTCAGAAGTCCGTCAAAGGTCAAGCCATAGCTGATATGTTGGCTGAAAATCCCTCAAAGTTGAATGATTGGGATGAAATTGATGAAAGAATCCATTTGGTGTCACAAGACAAGTGGGTCATGTATTTTGATGGAGCCGTTAATCTCTCCGGTTCAGGTACTGGAGCAGTCCTGATATCCCCATCGGGTCAGCATTATCCAGTAGCCGCAAAGTTGGTATTTCCTTGTACCAATAACATTTCAGAATATGAAGCTTGCATCCTCGGTCTTCAATTAGCCATCGATATGAAGATTAAGAGATTACAAGTTTATGGCGATTCCGCACTTATCATTCTCCAAACAGGAGGTGAATGGCAAACTCGTGATTCGAAATTGATTCCTTATCATGAGTATCTTAAAGATTTGGTGGAGGAGTTCGAAGATATCTCGTTCGATTATTTGCCAAGATCTCAGAATCAATTTGCTGATGCTTTGGCAACATTATCCTCAATGTTACAAATAACTGATGGATTGAACGTTGACCCTTTGCAAATCGACGTTTTAAAGAAGCCTGCATATTGCATGGTTATAGAAGAAGAATTTGATGGTCAACCATGGTATTATGACATCATGAATTACCTTCGAGAAGGAAAATTTCCTCAAGGAAGTCAAGCTATGGATCGGAAATACTTGACCAAATTAGCTTCCAAATTCTTTCTTAGTGGAGGTGCTTTGTACAAGAGATCTTTCGATTCGGTCCTGTTGAAGTGCGTAGACACCAAAGAGGCCAATTTATTAATGAAGGAGATACATGAAGGAGAATGTGGTCCTCATATGAATGGTCATCTTCTAGCAAGGAAGATCATGAGGCTAGGTTATTATTGGTTAACCATGGAAGCCGATTGCATTCAACATGTCAGATGTTGTTATCAATGTCAAATTTATGGGAACAAAATCAATGCTCCCCCAAATGAATTACATCAAATGTCTGAAGCATGGCCTTTCTCAATGTGGGGGATTGACATTATCGGACCAATCAATCCTAAGGCGTCAAATGGACACCGCTTCATTTTAGTGGCTATTGATTACTTCACCAAATGGATCGAAGCCAATTCTTATGCTCATGTCACCGCGAGAAGTGTGGCAAAGTTTATTCGTCGAGATATTATTGCTCGATATGGGGTTCCCGAAGCAATTATCACGGATAATGGGTCAAACCTGAATAACAAAGTAGTGGATGAGCTACTCAGTAAGTTTCATATTCGCCACTTGAATTCTTCTCCTTACCGCCCACAAATGAATGGAGCTGTGGAGGCGGCAAATAAGAATATAAAGAAGATTCTGTCCAAGACGGCAGAGAATTACCGAGACTGGCATGATCGGTTGCCGTATGCGTTAATGGCTTATCGAACTTCCATTCGCACCTCGACTGGGGCAACACCATTCTCATTGGTATATGGGATGGAGGCAGTTTTACCTGTGGAAGTGGAAATTCCTTCATTAAGGGTACTTTCGCAAATAAAGCTTTCCGAAGCAGAATGGATTCAACAGAGATTTGAACAGCTTAATATGATTGATGAAAAAAGGGTAAAAGCCCTATGCCATGGACAAAGCTACCAAAAGCGAGTGGCCAAGTCATTCAACCGTAAGGTTCGACCCAGACATTTTGAGATCAATGATCTGGTTTTGAGGAAGGTCTTACCCATTATTCCAGATCGTGGAAAGTTTACTCCCAATTATGAAGGGCCGTATGTCATCAAGAAAGTGTTGCCTGGTGGAGCATTGATTCTTGTAGAAATGGATGGCCGAGAGTTGCCAAAACCTGTGAATGCTGATGCTGTCAAGAAATATTTTCCCTGAATAAAAGTTTCGAGTTGCTTTGGACTGAATCCAAGTCTCCTTAAGAACATTTGCATCATGCATTTCATGCATACATAGCATTTTTGCATGATTGTTCATTTTGTAGGTACTCAACTGTTCCCCAGGGAAGCTATTCCAAACCTCAAGGAATCAAGCCCGAGGAAGTTGCTACATCAAACCGATCTTCTCCCTAGAATTTAGGAAGTAGATCCCATGTGTGAAAACCTTTTTCTGTCCCAGAAGGTTTTTCAAGTTTGAAATAAAAATCCCCAGAGGAGTCAAAAATCAAATGTCTTGATTTATCAAAATTCCCCACAAACGGGAGATTTAACCAGATGATCCTTTGAAAAACAAAAAGAGGATTTCTCAAAAATGCCAAATGGAAATACTTAGGATGATAAAAGGCAAACCTTTGATCAAACACGTCCCTATACTCATTTTGAGAGAATTGAGCGAAGAGCCATGTCGTAGGACGTAGGATTCGTTCACATTGAATACATGGATTGAAATGATAAAAGGCATTTCATTTCTCTATCCTAAATACTCGTATTATCCTTTGCTAGCCACTTTGAGCCAAATAAGGAGAATTCTCAAAATACCCCTGTCAAGAACCACCCCACATTGGGGCAAAATAAGAAGTTATGGTTGATCATTTTTGGAGCAAAAAGATTAAGAAAGATTTTATTGCTTTCACTTGCATCAACCTTCTTGTGATAGTTTCAGATGGATCTTTATGGAAGCTCGAAGCATCCCAAAGTGAAGAAGAGCATTCTTTTCATCTACCCCAAACACAATTATCCTTTGCTTAGCCAAATTGAGCCTTAAGCATGTTCATTTCAAAGCCCAAAATGATGATTATCTCCCTACATTGGGGCAATGCATATGATTTACCAAGGAGATTGAGAAATTGGTGAATATGTATGAAATGTCTCGAGAGTCCAAAGAACTCAAAAGATAAATATTAGGGGGCATGAAAAAGCAGTGTGCCTGGTAAAAGCAAGGCCGATGCCCATGAAAAAACATGTCAAAAGCAAAAGCAAAAGCAAGAAAAAGCAACATGCTTATGCTTAAAACAAAATTCCATTCGCATAAGATGCTTAGAAAGAGCAAAGCTCTTATATTGCAAGAAAAATGGACTCTCGAGACAGTTTGGTTTTCAAGAATCAAATAATGTCAGATTTGAATGATTTGGTAATGATGCCAAGATAATCATCATTCTTTCAAACCCCTTCTATCAAATTTCAAGCCTTTTGAGCCTAACCCGAACCGACATTACAACCCTCTCCGAAGTCTCTTCCGATTGGGATGGTTTGAGTTAATGTGAAGATTTCACAAAGGAACTACCGCTAGAAGGAGTGGAAGTAATCCTATCTTATCTTATCTTCAAGGTTCTTGACTTGTAAACCCGTTGAAGATATTGATATATTTCTTATCTTGGCCTCAAAGCAAATACCCTTTGTGTAAGCCCATGACCAAGCCTATATTACGGTCCTTTGGAAAGACCTTTCTGATCAATCAATTTGTATTCAATGTGAATGTTTCCGAAAACCTTTGACATAGGTTCGTGAGGCATCACCAGTGAGAATTGAATAGCTTTCCCACATCGATGAATGGGAATCTAAGCCTTTATGAGAGCCAGTGTGAAAGACCTTTTTGATTAGGTTATTTCCAATTTGACATTTTTATCTAACCTCTTTAAGTGGTTATTCAAAGATTATTTTGTTAAAATTTCCTCTTAAGGATTTTGATAATCTTTGCCTTTTACCAAGAGTTGAAAAATTCCGTTTGCTGTTAAACAATCTCGGAACCTTTTTTCAAAATATCTTTCCCCAGTGGATCGGTTTTTGGTCATCCTAAACCATACCTTCGGTTTTTGGTTAGCCTAAACCATAACTTTCATTTTCGGTTTTTGGTTAGCCTAAACCATAACTTTCATTTTCGGTTTTTGGTCAGCCTAAACCATACCCTCGGTTTTTGGTCATCCTAAACCATACCTTCGGTTTTTGGTTAGCCTAAACCATAGCTTTCATTTTCGGTTTTTGGTTAGCCTAAACCATAACTTTCATTCCCGGTTTTTGGTCAGCCTAAACCATAACCCCTTGTCTTAGGTTCTAGGTTATCCTTAAACCTTGTCCTTAGGTTCTAGGTCATCCTTAAACCTTGTCTTAGGTTCCTGGTTATCCTTAAACCTTACCTCCTTAGGTTCTAGGTCATCCTTAAACCTTGTCCTTAGGTTCTAGGTCATCCTTAAACCTTGTCTTAGGTTCCTGGTTATCCTTAAACCTTACCTCCTTAGGTTCTAGGTCATCCTTAAACCTTGTCCTTAGGTTCTAGGTCATCCTTAAACCTTGTCCTTTGGTTCTTGGTTTTCCTTAAACCATAGGTTTCCTACAAAACCATTTCTTTGTCTTTTCTCCCTTCATTCCACCCCACGAGAGAGAGAAGAACACATGAATGGTCTGACAATCCAACGGTAAGTGCTTCAGGTAAGACTCTGATCAAATGTCTGTCTTTATTTTCTTTTTCCCAAGCGGAATCGACTAAAAATTTGCAGGTGCCAATTGGTCTTTGAGCGAAACCTCTTCGAACTCCCACTCAAAGAGGGGCAGCTGTTGACACCTAATTTTTAGCCGGTGCGTCATTAAAAAATAGAAAATTCGAGATTATGGTTTCCGATCGCGACGGAGCCCGTTTCTTGAGCAAAAAGTGTCGTTTTTTAATTCTGTCTGTTGGTTTAGCTTTTATAAGTGATTTTCTATCCATTTCATACAAAAACCCGAAAAGTCAAATGGTTGACTTTGGCGTTGACTTTTTGGTCAACCCTTTGACCAAAAGTCAACCCCAGGTCAAATTAGGGCTTTTCATTTAAAAAGATTCCTTTCTAGTCCAATTTCACTTTAGAAGTGAAAATTTCAGAAAAATTCAAAGATTTGACCATAAAATCAAGCTCCTAGTGAAAAGTCAACTAGGGTTTGACTTTTGGTCAAACCTTTGACCAAAAAAATTGAAAAATTCAAAAATCCCCAAATCATCTTATTTTACTTTCAATTTACCTTTGGCATTAGAAATTTTACAAAAATCGATTTTGAATCAACTTTTTCCCAAATTGCGAAATTTGATTCAAATCGGCCAAAAATGAAATTACTTCATTTCTAGTTTTTTTTTAGATTAGTTTTCTTCACGACATTTGATCTAGAGGTCATTTTATATCCAATTTTTGAACCAATTTTGTGATTCCAAGCCAAACACAAAAACCCCCAATTTTAGCCCTGATCGGTGATTTTGATCGATTCTTCATGATGTGCGCAATTGAGACACGATTGAACCTCATTTCTTATATGAAACCCAAATTCAAAATCAATTTTAGAAGAATCACATGAATTTGGGTCAATTTGGTCAATTTAGTGATCCAATGATTAGGAAGTCTAAGAGTGATTGGTCTAATTAATGCAATTCAACTTGACCCACTCTAGACTAATATTCAATTTGATGAATTGAGACTCAATTTGGTTAATTAGACTTCAATTAAACTTGTTAGTCTAGCTTGATCATGCGATTACTCAAAATCCAGTGCTAATTGACTCATATCGGTTTAATTCAAATTGAACTAATCCGATCAAATTAGTCATTTTCCGGTCGAAAATTTTGATGATCAATAATCCGGTCGGACCAACCGAGGTCAGTCACATTCTCTTGAGTGCGAAAATGACAAAATTGACCTTAATTGAGAATTACAAAAAAATGACTAAGAGAAATGACCAAAATACCCTTCTTCAAGGATTAAACAAATTAATTAGGGGATTAGCAAATCAATCATGGCCATTCATCTAAAATTGATCATGACCATCCATGATGCCATGTCATCAATCCTTAGCTATTAAGGAATATTCTTAATCATTAAGGATCCATTTTGAGCCATTTGATTGATCTAAGGGCTAAAATTCAAAGTTGGGGGAGGTATATAGCATTTTTCCCTCCAAAAATTGGGGGGATGCTCATTTTCAGATCTGATTTTCTCTCTCTCTCTCTCTCTCTCTCTCTCTCTCTCTCTCTCTCTCTCCCCTCTTCCACGATCAACTCTCTCTCTCTCGAGCTCTCTCTCGGCCGCCGGCCATCCGGCGCCTTGCCGGCCTCTTCCCGGCGAGCCGCCGCCACACCGGCGTCCCCCACGGCGGCACAAGGCTGATCGCAAGATCAGCCTCCTTCACCGGTGGCCGGAGCTTCCTTTTCCGGCGAGTTCTTCATCTCGGCAACAGTACCGGCAAAACTGCCGGTGTTGTGTCCAGCCGGTTCAACCGGCTGAACCGGCTCTCCGGCGACCTCCTCCGGCGATTCCGAGCCTCCGACTACATCCCCCGACGTCCTCAAGTCGCTGTGGTGGCCGGCCTTGCACCGAACAGCCGCCGGATCACATCGTTTTCTTAGTTTTTTACTGATTCGTTTACTCGAGTAAAAACGAGTCGGTTCTAACATCATCTCTTGCAATCTATTGTCGTAGATCGGTCGAGCTTTCCGAGGTCTCTCCGTGCAATTCTAGATCAGAATACGGAGTCCGGATCGCTCGCTTGAGCGTTGGATCATCGCAAGACAAGGTAAGAACGCCTAAACACAACTCTGTAAATTCGTGTGCAGTAAATCCTGATTGCTTGAGATGCTGTTTTGAGCTAGTAAACGTCGAAATCTGATGAAGTGATAAACTAGAGAGTCGTAGAACTCGTTCTTAGCTTCGATTTGATATATAATATGCCTCGATCGGACTTGATTTGCTATGTCAAAACCTGTTTAGAAGTCACGATCAGAATCTGTAATTGTTGTGCAAAGTCTGTTCTGATGATTCCCTGACTGACGTTGTGCTGTTCATTGAATTTTATGATTTTCTAAGATCATTTTCTGGAAAAACTTCCTTCATGAGAATTGTTAAGAACATCTAGATCTGTTCACTGTAAAATTTTCAAAAATTTCTGAGCATGATAGCCTAGCACGATTTACAACGTCATCTGCATGTGGATCGGATTTCATGTTGATTTCAGTCAACCTTTGTGTGTTCTTCGATTTTCATAAATTCGTGTGTTCGAGATATGAAAAAATTTTCTTCACGAAAGTTCTTCCTGAGATCAAGATCTTTCAATTGATACTAATTTCATCAAAATCGGAGATCATTTGAATTTTCAAAAGGAATTCTCACAATTTGATCAGAATCTGTGTTCAGATCTGATTTTCATTCCTTTGAAGTTCAAAAGATGTTTCTCCGAATTTGATGAAGTTAGGGTCCTTTTTTGCAAAAAATCAAAACTTCAAAGTTGTTCATTGGGGTCTCATTATGTCAACTGAACATTTTGAGGACCTAATTGCAATTTTTGGAGGGTTGATTTGCTTGAAAAATCTTCTCGGACTAAAATTTCATTTGCAATTGAGTCCCTCGCGAAAATCGAATTTTATAAAAATTTGGAGGGCTTTTTAGCAAAAACTCAAAACACAAAAGTTGTTGCACATAGGGAATCCTAACGGCACAAAAATTTTCGCGCTGTTTTGATAAGGTTTGTTATTTTTCCCGCCTTTAATTTGAAATTCGTAACTGAACCGTGTCCAGCCTGTCACTGAAATTTAATTGAGCATTTTCGGGAAAATTGGCTAGGATTTAGAAAAAATGGTCTTCATGACTTTTGTTCCTCATGTTATAAGCTTTCTAATGACACCTGATTCGCTTCATTTGAATGTCATTAGGATAGTTAATCATGCTTGAACAGAATTGATCCGATTTAGATGTTAATTGAATAAGTGGTCTTTCTCATAAAGCCCACTTCCCCTTGCTTGATTGGTTTTGAAATAAGGCCCATGGGCCTAAACGCATGTTCATTTTATTGCTATGCATGTGATTGTTAGATGAATGTTAGGCCCGGTGCATGTTCGGCGGGTAGCCCATTCATGATCATTAGAACCCGACTTTAGGGGTTAATTGATATGAGTTACCGTTTTGTGAATACAAATGGTAGCTCATTATCATTAACCATTAATCAAACAATGTTAGGTGATTAGTGGGTGATTGAATCGAAACGCATGAAAAACAAAGGCCGATCCCGAGGCCCGTGCTTAATTAGTGATTTGGTTGCATCTTTGTTCTTTCATATGTCATTATGAATGAATGTATGAATGTAAACACCGACACCCGAGAGGCGGTCCAAGGAAGAAAAATCCGAAATAGAAGACCAAGGTGATTGACCGATGTCCAATCCGGTCTCAATTTGTACTCATTTGATGATGGTTCTAAACCGATGTCCAATCCGGTTTCAATTTGTACTTAATTCATTCATCCCCGACCATGTCTCGGGATTTCAATTCGTGTTGTAATAAACACCCGACGAGTTGCGGGTTCTTACTTTTTATTTTCTCGTACTTAGAATTAGCTCGTCCTTTCAATACTTCGAGTGTCTACTTTATGTAAAGTCTTTCAATACAATTGATTGTTTCTTTCTTTTTCTAGACTAAGATAGGATTAGTTTAGAATCTTAAATGAAAATGCAAAAAACAAGATGCATGATCACCTAGTGGACTAAGACTTTGGCATGAAAATGGTAAAAAACAAATGCATGATGACTTAGATAACAACCATGTTAAGTTTAGCGGTACCGAAAGGGCGTTAATAGAAATATTAACGTAAGCTAGTCCCCGAACCTTTGATCTCTGGTTTTCGTAGAAACCGAAACGAAATTCCCGCGTTTCGGTTGGGTTTTCTAGCCGACCCCCGACCTAGGCTAGTGGCGACTCCTTAAAAAAATAAAATCAATCCGCTGTCACGCGAGATATGGATTTAGGGAAAATCCACGTTCATGATTAATGGATCATATGGTTAAACAAGAGATTTACACTTCAGTAAAATCATTTTTTTAAGATGCCATATGAAACATCTCATGAACACTTATCTCTAAACCCGCCTCATCCGAGCATTTGGACCCTCGAGGGGGCAGGTCGCGACACGTATGCATAAGACGACCGATAAGAGTGGCAAAAGTTTTTTATCTCAACTTTATGCCGTGTGAGACTCTTGAGGATATGAGTTCCTCATTTAGTACCCTCACGACTCTAACTTATTCTCAAAGTTTCTATTAAGTCTTCACTATCTTAGGATGTTGCCAATGGTCATGAATGATTCGATCTAATGAGGCATTTCTAGAAAAGCGAGCTGGACTGAAATAGAGAGGTTTAAAGAAAGAGGAAGATCAATTCATCATGACGTCACATTCTATTTTTTTTATTCACAGGTTGACCAATTATGATTTTAAGAAAATCATAGTTGTGAATACAATATACGAGATACTAAAAGAGATCAAAAGAGATATAAATGTGACTGATTGATCTAGGGTACTGCATACTATATCTACTCGGAAAACGTTGTACCCAATTTTGAGCTGCTATGTATTCCTAACAGATACATCGCAACGAGCTTTCGAAGTATGCTGGTCGCACAGATTATTTGCTAATATGAATATTGCAAAGAAGAGAGAGTTAATGTTTAGCCCACCATGTGCGAGTGGGAGATGATGGGTTTTCTTTGTGAATGATGGGCCGCCCATGATGGGCTAACCCAGCCCATGAAAGGAAATAACTGCACTTGGCAGTTATTGTCTAGACACAAAAAGTGAGAACACACGTAAGGGAGAATGTGTGGTAGCATTTTCATCATCAGAAACTTATTCTCACAAAAGGACAAAGAAGAAGGAACTTTGTTCAACAATCTAAGGATTGTTCTCTCTCTCGAGACTGCGATAGGTGCATTTAATCTGTGGCAAAGAGGTATGTTCGTTTACGTGATATACTTCGAACGATCGGTGATTCAAGTATAGAATGAGCACGTTTTTCCGCAATTTTTGTATTTTGTTTAGGAATATGTTTCCTTCACATTCTAAAGTTGTCCACAACATGATTACAATTCTAACGGGTCCTCAAAGTCTACACATCTTCGTTTTTTTTTGTGCTTTCCACTTTAGGTCTTATCGGTTCTTTGAATCGGTTTGCACGCATATTAATTGGTTCTTTGTTCTTAACTGTGGCTACTTACATTTTCATTTCTCCAAGTTCTCCATGATATACGGTATCCACTTTGTTTATAGCAACATTTTTGAATTCCAGTTGGATATTAAAAGGCAGGACCTCATACTTGCGCATCCCTTTTCACTTCGGTCATGTCTATACCTCTTACTTTTCCAGCTACATAACTCGACATCATATGAAACTCAGACACTTTAACGTGAACATAACACGTTTTTTTTTTTGGTAAGGTGTGAACATAACACGTTTGTCTCTATCAAACCCATCATTCCTCGTCAAGGATGATTTCAGGGTCAGCTGGGCCCCTTGGACTTCATGAAACTAGAAACACCATAATGGATTAAAGAGATTTGTACACCTGATTTGAAATTTATCGTTCTTGATGTGGAATGACAATAATCCAAAGCTCAAATGCTTCTTTTCTATTACCCTCTAAATCACTGGCTCAATGAGACTGCCTCTCATGTCGCAATTCTATAATTGCTCCTTGTGTGAAGTTGTTAGTGCATCGAGATTAAAAGAGAAACTTCAGCTCTATTTATGGAGTTTTCAGCCTGGCTCTCTCATCACGGGCCGGGCTCTACTGGGTCCACAAAAGCTAGAACCATATTAGACTAATCAAGAATTTTATATCTTACCTTATTAGACCAAGCCCGTAAAACTGTTAATTACAATCTCAATTAATGTAAGTCACATCAGAAAAACTCTTACAGAAATAACATGCAAAGTTGACACTTGAGTGACATTTCGGTTCACTTTCTTCGCAAGTCATTTTAAACCATCAAATGGGTTGGACGGTATGGCAAAGAAAGGCAGCAGCAGCCATTGGAGGCTGTAAGATTTATGAAGGATGAGATACGTCAGTTATTGGTTCTGGAGTTATACATATAAGACTTCTTGCACGTGTCACTCCTCCAACAATGAGTATGTCAAGTGATGAGATAAAAAACCAAAGAATGGAAATCAAATTTTTAAGATCATATTTTTTTATGTTCGATACGTGTAAATGAGAAAACACCTGATCATTTAAGGGTGGCGTATTGTCCGATTATTATAGTTTAAAACATTAATAGAGGTAAATATAATTTAAAAAGTTGGCTTACTATCCAAATCAATAATCATGGACGTGGAATCATGGATTGCACGATAATGGATTGCATGGATTGTGTACTTAGAATTAATCGCAAACAAAATGAACCAATATCTGTAAGTGAGAGACCGTAGACTCACTTTATTGTTCAATCCACGTAATCTTCAGGAGAAGGGTCGTCCATGCTTTCCACGCAGTCAGACGCCATTCGAGGCCCGTTTTCAAATTCAATTTGTGATTAATTGAAGATTAATCTTCATACCGGCTAAAAGCGTGTCAGACGGGTAATTGAAGCTTTGCCTATTCAAGGCTTCATCAGCTCTCGAATTCGATTCATCTAAAAAAAACAAGATTTCCCGGATCCAGGAGCTGCGCAACTTGATTCAGGACCCTAGACGACTTCGAAGACCAAACAACACCGTTCTACTGGTTGAGAACAGCTGGATTGCCCGCAATGCTAAATGTGAGAACACCATCACGATCGGCTAGTGGGTTGCTTCTGTTAACAGCCCACACAATCGTTTCAGGACTAAACCTGTACCATATACCCAAGTAGCTCATGCACGAGTTCCTTGGAGTAAAAAATCCTACTTTATAGGTTAGGTCCGAAGAAACCAATGTTGCTCCATAACTGATGGACTGATTCACGCCCAAAGTATTGGTTGCAAGTGACAAACCGATCGAGTGGGTGAGGATGAAAATGGAGACCGCGATCTTTGCCATTGTTTGCAAATGTCCTCTCCTGAGTTCTTACTCTATCTTTATATGCAAATCATTATAAACTTGTCCACGACATAAACACAAATCAAACGGGGTCCTACATTTTTTATTGCTTTTCCGTTTTAAGATTTACCGGCTTGGATGCATAATAGTTGTGGAAACAAGTGATCGAATTGTAAAATAGAAAAAAAAAATAGATTTTATGTGGTTCGGTCGATATAACCTACATTCACAGAGATAGCAACAAAGAATTCCCTATAAATCAAATAATACAATGGAGATTACAACCACAGTTAAGTTACTCAAATACTCTCAATGTTTTTCAAGCTCTAATTATACCCAATAACTCATACAGTATTTATCTCTACAATTCCTCACATACTAATCTCTCAATCTCATGAAAGAATTCACAGATCTTACCACAAGATTTGATCATAATCCGAATATAAGTTTGTATTTAAGTCACAATATTTAACCCCATAATTGTCCAATTCAAGTCCATACTGGAATTTCCAATATTAGTCCAAAAACTTTAATAATTCGAATATAAGTCTGTCAATGTATTTCCTTTTTCTAGTTTGCTTGGCGAATTCCAATTTGATATAAGGAGAAAACAGGAAATATCCAACTTGGACTTTAACAAGGAATAGGAAATATGTATTTTCATGGCACACAATCAGATGTCCACAAATAACAATTTGTCTCGAATCGGGCTTCGTTTGCAGATTCAAACTGGAGATATATTTTAACATCCCTTAATTTTCTGTTCTTAACTCTGACACTTACATTTCTTCCTCTCCAAGTTTTTCCATGTTCTACTTTTATTAACTTTGTTTATAATAGTACTGTTGGATTCCATTTTAAAAGGGAAGACCTCATACTCACGGACCACTTTCACTTCGGCCATGTTCATACGTCGTACTTTTCCAGCTGAATCATAAGTTAATCCAATGTCAGATGAAACTCGGGCACTATGACATGAACATAACGCGTTTATCTCTATCGGGAACCGTCATTCCTGGTCCAGGATGACTTCAGGGTCAAGCATGTTCCTTTTGGACTTCATAAACGACATGCGAAGTTGACACTTCAGTGACGTTTGGGGAAACTTTCTGGGCGGGTGGTTTTAACCCTTCAAATGGGTTGGACGGTATAGCAAAAAGAAGTAAACAGCAGCAGCCGCCAGTAAATTAAGTCCATATTAGAATCAATAATCATGGACGTGGAATCGTGGATTGTACAATAAAGGGTTTGTAAGAATGTATTGACAATTAATCACAAACAAAATGAACCTATATTTGTGAAGTGAAACACGAGAGACCCACTTTAATAGTTCCATCCATAAAGAAGCCCACGCAATGCTTTGGCTGGTGTAGAGCTGTGAGGGTACGAGGGCCTTGTCTTTCACCTTTGGATCTTTAGTTATGGTCAAAAAATGGGGTAATTTTTTTTGTAGGATGACCATTTAGGATTTCGTATGATTATTTGAGCTATGTGTGTTGCTTTAATCTAGTGATTCGGCTAAATGCTAGGCCGTGTTTAAAGAAAATGTCGATGCGAACAATCTTGGAACATTTTTGTTGACTTTTCAATATAACCTAGTATATGCACGCATATAGGACACAAGTATGGACCAAAAAGGCTAGAAAACATTCGGATGGAACGGCTGTGTGACATCAATTAATATCGGTCTCCAAGTTATTGCAATTTGGGTATATTATTTTTTGACAATGAGATTTCGGAACGTCGTAACTTGAAATAAACTTTCATAGATCTGACTACCCGACCCCAGTCACAAGGTTCGAAGAACTTTTTGGATGCGTTTGAGGAAGACTATCTGGTGAAAAAGCCTAACATGGCCTGATCGGGCCCTAATCAAAGATTGGCCCAGTTCGAAGATTTGCATATAGAAATATAAAAATCTTACAATGGACATGCTTGGCAAAAATTAAAGACCGACCTTAATGCCCAGCTATGCTCAAGCTTGCTTGATGATCACCTCTAACTTCAAAATAGGAGTGAATATGGTTCTAGGATAGAATCAAGAAACAAAGAACAAGACCGGCGGGAACCGATCTAGTTCTAGATTCAATGTATGCGGGTTAGGTTTCAAATCATATTTATTTCACTTTTCTTAGCTTTCACTTTTAAGTAGCTCATCCCATCTTTGTGATTGATATAGAAATAATGCTTCACAAGAGAAATTATGAGACTTATATACCCGTTCAGGTAACTTAACCTGCAAAAGTTTCATAAACCCTCGCCACAAGAACAATTCAACGAAATTTTCCTCATGCATACCTCTGTCGAATTAAGCAAGTCCCACTTGTCTTGTGACTTAGCTATAAAACCCTGCAAGCAAAGGCATGTCTGATTCTGACCAAAAAAATGGCATCTCTGATACATTGCAATGGCCCAGCTAAACCAAACACGCAAACAAAATCCCACGAAAAACCTAGTAATCTATAGCAATACCGAACTTTCGACTCTTATGGCCACGAACACCTACCGACTCTCCGGCATAGTCAGAGTGACTATATTTTGCATATGTAAGTCTCCCTTTGATGAAGCCCCATCTGAGTGTCTTTCCGTGAAGAAACCGGGTTCTTGAGGTTCAGGCAGGACCAAACCACAATTGAGTATCATACAAATTGCAAAGGACATAGCCGGCCTGTCTTCAGGGAAGTTTTGGACCCACAACAAGCCCACTTGAATGCATCTTTCCACTTGGGTTCTGTCAAATGAACTGTGTAAGCATTCCTCCATCATCTCCAAGGCCCTACCTTCACTTCAAAGCAACCATGCCTGAAGAAAAATTGATAACTCGTGTGCTTGGTCATTGAGAAATCACCCTGAATGACCATGTAAAAGATCCGAGAGAGATGGAATGCCAGTGTTAGTAGTGCCTGTTTACTTACATGTCCGAGGAGGTTGTGGTGATGGCTTGGATAGGAAAATCCTCTCTTCCTTTTACCGTTAATTATCTCTGTTGTATGATCGGCGACGCGACGGAAGCGAATCGTAACTTTTCAATTAAATCGGAAGCTGTAGAAATGATAGAGAAATAAAACGAGGAACAATATAAAAGGACACAAGAAATTACGTTGTTCGGTCCGAATGTCGGAACCTACGTCCACAGGGAGAACCGGAAAATAATTCACTAATAAATCGAAAAATTACAGAATTATAACCACTCATGCTCAAGTATTTCTCAGCCTTAATATATATATATACCCAATACCCATAGTGTTTAATAACTCAACTTGATAGCCTCGACTTTTACGTACAAATCTCGCAGAGCTTAAGCCTCTCGCTCTTCGGAGCTTTCTCTGGTCTCTCGTCCGCGGTTCCCCTCTTATAGGAGAATGAATGGCCCCATCTTCAGAAGTCGATGCAATTAATGATGGTGTGTACGCATGACCATCATGCACCGCCAATGAGAAAAT
The DNA here is from genome assembly GCA_031216235.1 of Syzygium jambos. NCBI lineage: Eukaryota > Viridiplantae > Streptophyta > Magnoliopsida > Myrtales > Myrtaceae > Syzygium > Syzygium jambos. Next base: position 3,605,467 of record CM062225.1, on the reverse strand, counting down.
GAGCATAGCTTCTGCCTTCTTTCTTCCTTCGTTGAATAACAAGAGGACAATTGAAGACCAGAAGGAAGAGAAGTTCGGTGCCCACGTTCTTCTACGCGCATGCATTCACATCATGTGCATGCATTTATGAGGAAGAAGCAAATGGACGCAGCTCCATTGACATGCATGAGAGAAAAGTCAAGTCATGGGCTCATTTAATTAATAGAAGACAAATATGGCCAAAATTTCTTTTATGCGCAGAGAATATCCAGAATTGCTTCTTCCTCTTTATCTGCGCATCATTTCGTTTTGTACAACTTTGAACAATAAATTCTCCACGTGTGCATTGGATCTCATGTACGGACTTAAACTCGAGACATAATTTAATAATTCTCTACCTTGGCTCGACGTTTATAGCCAAATCATAGTGCTCATTATTCATGTCGGCTCTCCCAATGCCCTGATGGGCACTTACTTTCTGCAAACGCTATTCGAGCTCAAATAGAGCTCGAGCTTTGCCAAAAGAATGGGCTTCGTCATTATGTCGATCGGGTTCTCAGCTGTTGCTATTTTATTCACAACAATCTTGCCCTTTGTTATGACATTTCGAATAAAATGGTACCTGATATCGATATGCTTCGTTCGCTTGTGATATATCGGATTATAGGCCAGATATATCGCACCTTGATTATCATAATGTATAATGACACTTTTCTGCTCCAGTCAAAGGTCCGAGAGCAAACCTCTTAGCCATATCGCTTCTTTCGCCACAAAGGTTAGTGCCATATACTCTGTCTCTGTTGAAGACAAGGCAACATTGTCCTGTAAGGATGCCTTCCAACTTACTGCACCACCTGCACTACAAAAAAACATGGATTTTGCGACGGAAATTTGCGACGGGGATTTTTTTCGTCGCAAATTTGTGACGGAATTTGCCACGAAATAAAAATCCGTCGCAAATTTGCGACGGAAAAAAAAAATCCGTCGCAAATTTGCGACGGAAAAAAATTCGTCGCAAATTTGCGACGGAATAAAAATCCGTCGCAAAAATTTGCGACGGAAGAAAACTCCGTCGCAAATTTTTGCGACGGAATAAAAATCCGTCTCAAATTTGCGACGGAAAAAAATCCGTCGCAAATTTGCGACGGATTTTGCGACGGAAAAAAAATCCGTCGCAAATTTGCGACGGAAAAAAAAATCCTTCGCAAATTTGAATCGGAAAAAAATCCGACGCAAATTTGCGACGGAAAAGAAATCCGTCGCAAATTTGCGACGGAAAAAAAAATCCGTCGCAAATTTGCGACGGAATAAAATTCGTCACAAATTTGCAACGAATTTTGTGACGGAAAAAAAATCCGTCGCAAATTTGCGACGGAAAAAACAATCCGTCGCAAATTTGAACCGGAAAAAAATCCGACGCAAATTTGCGACGGAAAAAAAAATCCGTCGCAAATTTGAACCGGAAAAAAATCCGACGCAAATTTGCGACGGAAAAAAAAATCCGTCGCAAATCTGCGACGGAAAAAAAAATCAATCGCAAAATTTTCCCCGGAAAAAAACGGACCCAAATTTGCGACGGAATTTTAAAACATCCGTCGCAAAATTTGCGACGGCTTTTATTTTTCCGTCGCAAATTTGAACCGAAAAAAAATCCGACGCAAATTTGCGACGGAAAAAAAAATCCGTCGCAAATTTGCGACGGAAAAAAAAAATCCGTCGCAAATTTGCGACGGAAAAACAAATCCGTCGGAAATTTGCGACGGAAAAACAAATCCGTCGCAAATTTTGCGACGAATTTTGCGACGGAAAAACAAATCCGTCGCAAATTTGCGACGAATTTTGCGACAAAAAAAAATCCGTCGCAAAAAATTTGCACGGAAAAAAATCGGACGCAAATTTGCGACGGAAAAAAAATTCCGTCGCAAATTTGCGACGGATAAAAAAAAATCCGTCGCAAATTTTCAGAAACCCGCGCTCTATTCCCCTTCGCGCCATCGTCTCCCCTTTGCTCGGTCTTTTTATTTCCTCACCACCACAGCTTTCCCTCTCTCTCTCTCTCTATCTAACTTATCTCCCTCTTTCTCTCTCTCTCTCTCTAGCCTCCTTTGCCGCTCCTCCACCATGCACCGCTGCCTCCACCAGCCCCACCTCCCCCCCTCCGACTCCCCCGCTACCCTCTCCTCCTCCGCCGATGACGACGCCACCACCAAGCGCGGCAGCTACAACTGTGGCAGCTGCGGCCTCCCCAAGAAGGGCCACTCTTGCCACGCCGGCTCCTCCCCCTCCCTCACCGCCGACTCCTCCTCCTCCTCCGCCGCCCCCACCGTCGCGGCCTCCTCCATGCCCGTCAACGTCGCGGCCTCCTCCATGTCTGAATGGATAAGAGGCATGTTCTCCACCTTCCATTGATGATCATGTTGTCGAGGGCGTTGGCGTCGACCGGCGCGACGTGACGGCATCGCGCTTTGCTCCGGTCACCGCCGGGGGGAGCAGCAAGTCCGACGCCATCTCCGTCGAGCAATACACCGAGGACGAAGTCGCAAATATTTGCTACGGAAAAAAAAAATTCGTCGCAAATTTGCGACGGAAAAAAAAATCCGTCGTAAATTTGCGACGGATTGTGTTCGTGGCTAATTTGCGACGATTTTTGCGACGATTTTTGCGACGGATTTTGCGACGAATTTTTTTTCCGTCGCAAATTTGCGACGAAAATTAATATTTTCCGTCGCAAAAATTTGCGTTGCCCTAGTAGCGACGGAATTTTTTCCGTCGCTAAATTCGTCGCAAAAATGATTTGCGACGGATTTTTGCGATTTTTTCGTCGCAAAATCCGTCGCAAAAAACATGTTTTTTTGTAGTGCTGCCAGCGTAAACACATACCCCGCTAATGATTTACGGTCATCCAAGTTACCAGCGTGATCCGAATCCACATATCCTATGGTCTCACTACCATTGTCGTTCCTCCAATACACAATACCGATGTCTGCTATCCCTTTTAAATATCTAAAGATCCATTTTACAGCTTCCCAATGTGTCTTACCTGGGCACTTCATGTAACAGATGACAACACTAATAGCTTGTGAAATATCAGGCCTAGTGTATACCATGGCATACATAATACTACCCACTGCACTAGAATAAGGAACATGAGACATATGCTCCTCCTCCTCCTCAGTCTGCAATGATAACTTATTAGAAAGTTTAAAGTGCGCAGCTAAAGGTGTACTTACAAATTTTACTGACTGCATGTTAAAACGTGCCACGATCTTCTCAATATATTTCTTTTGGGATAGACATAACATCCCTGCAATCTTTTCACGCAAAATCTCCATACCCAATATTTTCTTAGCAGCACCTAAATCTTTCATTTTAAACTCAGCACTCAATTGTCGCTTCGACACATCAATATCAGACATATGTTTAGCTGCTATTAACATGTCATCAACATATAATAATAGATAAATCAAAGACCCATCCTCCAGTCTCCTAAAATAAACACAGCTATAAAGCTAACTTTTCGAATAGTTTTGATTAGCCATGAAAGAATCAAAACGTTTGTACCACCGTCTAGGAGACTGTTTCAGCCCATACAAAGATTTCTTTAATAAGCAAACATGGTTTTCCTTACTCGGAATAGCAAATCCCTCTGGTTGCCTCATATAAATTCGTTTCTCCAACTCTCCATGAAGAAACGCCGTTTTTCACATCTAGCTGCTCAAACTCGAGGTCCTGTGTAGCAACTAAGGCAAGTAATACACGAATCAAAATATGTCTTACTATAGGAGAGAACACTTCATTGTAGTCGATGCCCTCTCACTGAGTATATCCCTTCGCAATAAGTCTCGCCTTATATCTTAGTGCCTCGACACCGGGAATGCCTTCCTTCCGCTTGTAGACCCATTTGCACCCAACAATCTTCTGGCTTTTAGGTACTTTGACCAGCTCCCATGTATGATTCTAATAAAGTGATTCTATCTTTTCACTCATAGCCTCTAGCCACCGCGATGACTCACTACTAGCCATCCCTTCAGAGTAGGACGAAGGCTCATCTGCGTCCACCTCATCACCTACGGTCAATGAATAAGCAATATCAAAATAACCATAACGTACCTTTGGTTTGATTTTCCTTCTTTGTTTGCCTGTGGCTATATTATGCTATGGCTCTACTGATTGTTTAGTATCACCGTTTTCAAGAACTGTGGCCTCATATGTAGTCTTTTCCTCTGTTACCTCTAAGGTCACCAGAGGCTCCACCTGAAGCTCCACCTTGCTACTGACACTACGATCCGTTTGCTCTACTGTTTAAGTCTCAAAGCTGCTCTTTTGAAGCATTGCAGTCTCGTCGAAGATCACGTCTCTACTGAATAGAAAGCCGGGTGATTTGGGATCAGTGCACCACAGCCGGTAGCCTTTTACCCCTTGTGCATAAACCGGAAATATGCACTTTTTAGCCCTCGGCTCAAGCTTACCATCACTCACATAAGCATACGCTGGACATCCGAATATTCGTAATCCAGAGTAATCGACAGGTTTCTTCGACTACACTTCCTCAGAAGTCTTCCACTCGATAGCAGATGATGGAGATCGATTAACTAGGTAACAGGGCACATTCACTGCTTTGGCCCAAAATTCCTTGCCTAGTCCTGCATGCGAAAGCATGCACTGAGATTGCTCAAGTAGAGTTCTATTGTTCCGTTCTGCAACTCCATTTGTTGTGGTGTTTTGAGAAATATGCGGTGTCTCATAATCCCTTCTTTTTGGTAGAACTCTGTAAAATCTTTTGCCATAGAACTCCATGCCGTTATCGGTTCTCAGGCACTTGATTTGTTTACCTAACTGCTTCTCAATCATTGCCTTAAAATTCTTGAACCGATCAAACACCTCGGATTTGTGCTTCAGGAAGTATACCCATACCTTCCTTGAATAATCGTCGATAAATGTCAGCATATATCGGGCACCTCCTTTCGAAGGAACTGGATATGGGCCCTAGACGTATGAATGAATGTATTCGACCGGTTGCTTGGTTGAATGCATAGCTGAACCAAATTTAACACGATGCTACTTCCGGAAGATACAGTGCTCACACAAGTTCAACTTCCCCGTCTTCTAACCTTTCAGCAACTCCCTTTCACTTAGCATTGTCATTCCAGCCTCACTCATGTGTCCTAATCGCATATGTCATAACTGAGTCAAATTTGAGTTTGACTCACCTAATGAAACTGCAGCAGCTCCGATCACGGTCTCTCCCAGTAGATGATAGAGAGAATTTACCTTCTTCCCTTTCATTATTGTCATGACACCTTGAGAGATCTTCAGTACTCCACCTTCAACGGTGTATCTGCACCCGACATCATCAAGTGTCCCCAAAGAAATAATGTTCTTCTTGAGATCCGGTACATGCCACATGTTTGTCAGCGTCCGCTCTGTGCCATCGTGCATCCGGATCCGAACTGTCCCTATCTCCACAACCTTGCAGGCTGCATTATTCCCTATGAGAACTCTACCACCATCTGCAGTCTGGTAGGTAGTGAACCAGTTCCTATGAGGAGTCATGTGATAGGAACATCTGGAATCTAACACCCATTTGTCTTCTAATGAACTTGTAGATACGCATAGGACAACCTCGGTATCACTGGTACTCTCCTTAGCAACATTCGCCATATTGTTTGTGGCATTTTGCCCACCGCCTTTATTTCTCAGCTTTGGACAATTTCTCCGTATGTACCCTTTCTTGTGACATTCAAAGCACTTCACGCGACCTTTGGATTTTCTATATCACAACTTCGATCTACTTTTACCTCAGCTGCTGCTGGGCCCTCGATGTTGGTCTTTACCTCGAATCACCAGTCCTCGAGCTACGTCTTGCGCTAAATTGTCATCTTGCAACTTTCTTTGCCGCTCCTTCGAGAGCAGGGCAAATTTTACCTCTTTTGAGGTAATCGTAATATGCCCCTATAACAAGGAGTCAGTAAAGTGTTTCCATGACTCTAGTAGAGACGCAAATAGCATCATGCCTTGTTCTTCATCATCTAAAATCTTACCGACATTTTTCAAGTCCATCATGAGTTTATTAAACTCATCTAAGTGGGATCTGATGGACGTACCTTCATGGTATCGGAACTGAAACATCATCTTTAGCATGTATAAGCAATTGTTCAAACTCTTTGTTACATAGAGGGCCTGAAGTTTTGCCCACAATGCCGCAGCATCCTTCTCCTCGGCCATATCTATTGGCACTTCATCTGATAGGTTCAATATGATTATGCTCATTGCCTTCTCCATTAGCGGGTCCTTTTCGCCATCTCTCATTGTTTCGGCTAACTTATCCTTACCCTCCAATGCCTTGGCTAAACCTTGAGTTGTTAATAGTGCCTTCATCTTGACGTTCCATAACTCAAAGTTATTCCTCCCATTAAATTTCTCAACTTCTATTCTTGCTCCAGACATAATTGCAAAGTCTTAGCTCTGATACCAATTATTATATGATCGGCGACGCAGCGGAAGCGAATTGTAATTTTGCAATTAAATCGGGAGCCGTAGAATCGATAGAGGAATAAAACGAGGAACAATATAAAAGGACATGAGAAATTACGTGATTTGGTCCAAATGTCAGAACTTATGTTCACGGGGAGAACCGGCAAATAATTCACTAATAAATCGGAGAATTACAGAATTACAATTACTCACACTCAAATATTTTCCAGCCAATATATATATATATATATATATATATACACACACACACACACACACACAATATTCACAGTGTTTAACAACTCAACTTGATGGACTCGACTTTTACCTACAAATCTCGTACAGCTCAAACTATTGAACAAACACAACACCAGCACGTGAAGTAGTGTTGAAGTGGTCAAATTTCAGTTTTACATGTCTTCAATGATGTAGTAGTGGAGTCCTAGTTTGTAGGGGTTTGTTTCTACACGTTTTAGTTAGTGGGATATGTTAGTGGGTCTTTGTTATCGTTATTCCGTTATTTTCTTGCTGAGTAGTTTTCAATGTTATGCCTATTTAATAGGCTTTGTGATCTGTTGAGTTAAATGTACGAGAGTTTTTTAGTAGCAATTTTTTGTGTGTGTCCTCTTCTACTCTTTGCTCTCTTTAGAGGTTATTGAATCATACTTGCCGCTTGTTCTTTTTCAACAATCTGGTATCAGAGCAAGGTTCTGAGTATTTTGTGAGCATCTCTATTGCCAAGATGGGTGATCTTCAAGTAGTTGGGGGAATCAAGAAGCTGAGCAACCAAAACTACAATTCTTGGTCTACCTGCACAATGTCTTATATGCAGGGCCAGGATTTGTGGGAGGTTGTTAATGGAAACGATGTGAGACAACCGGAGGCTGAAGATGCGAATGGGACATTGCGGAAGTGGAAGATTAAAGCGGGCAAAGCCATGTTCGTTTTGAAGACGACAGTTGAAGAGGATGTGCTAGAGCATATTCGAGATGCGGAAACTCCCAAAGAAGCTTGGGATACGTTCGCCAAGCTATTCTCTAAGAAGAACTATACGAAGCTCCAACTCTTAGAAAGTGAGTTGTTGTCGATGGTGCAACACGACATGACGGTTGCTCAGTACTTCCGCAAAGTGAAGACGTTATGCCGAGAGATTACTGAATTGGATCCGGAGGCTCCGATTGACGATACCAGGATGAAGCGGATCATCATCCATGGTTTGAAGCCAGAATTCAGGAGTTTTGTTGCTGCCATACAAGGATGGCAAACTCAGCCATTGCTTGTCGAATTCGAAAATTTGCTAGCTGGTCAAGAAGCATTAGCGAAGCAAATGGGAGGAGTCTCGTTGAAGAATGAAGAAGAGGCACTCTATGCCAACAAAGGCAAGTGGAATTCCAAGCGGCATGCCTACAGTGGATCCAAAAAGAACGATGACAAGGCGAGAAGTCATCAAGATGAAGGGAGCATTCGTGCATGGAAAGGTTCTAAGAACCATGGCAATGGCCAAAAGTTTGAAGGGAAGTGCTACAACTGCAATAAGAAAGGTCATATGGCGAAAGATTGCTGGTCAAAAAAGAAGACTATCGAGAGTAACGCTGCTACTTCAAAAAACGAAGACGAATGGGATGCTGAAGCTTTCTTTGCCGTAGATAAGGAGAAGCTAGCCCTTACTGCAACAACATTCAATCAAATCGATTATGAAAATGATTGGATCGTTGACTCGGACTGCTCAAACCATATGACCGGTGATAAAGAAAAGTTGCAGAACTTGTCGGAGTACAAGGGAAGTCGGGTGGTGGTGACGGCGAATAACTCGAAGTTACCGATAGCCCATATCGGTAATACGGCTGTCTCTCCCCAATGTAGCGATGCCGAGGTGCCACTCCAAAACGTCTATCATGTTCCAGGAATGAGAAAAAATCTTCTCTCGGTAGCACAATTAACATCTTCTAGTCATTTTGTTCTGTTTGGTCCACAAGATGTGAAGATATATCGAGACCTTGAGATTACAGAAGAGTCGGTAATGAAGGGACGAAGAATGGAGTCCGTCTACGTGATGTCTGCGGAAACCGCATATGTAGACAAGACGAGAAGGAATGAGACGGCAAACTTATGGCACATGCGGCTAAGTCACGTTAGCTATTCCAAGCTAGATGTGATGATGAAGAAGTCGATGTTGAAGGGACTTCCACAACTTAAAGTGAGAATAGACACTGTATGTGCAGGCTGTCAATATGGAAAAGCGCACCAGTTGCCGTATGAAGAGTCCAAATTTAAAGCTAAGGAACCATTAGAGTTGATACACTCTGATGTGTTTGGACCAATTAAGCAAGCCTCCGTTGGTGGGATGAAGTATATGGTGACCTTCATTGACGACTTCTCGAGGTACGTGTGGGTTTACTCTATGAAGGAAAAATCTGAAACTCTTTCAAAATTCATAGAGTTCAAGAAGGTAGTGGAAGCGGAGGTTGGTAAAAAAGTCCGTTGTCTACGCACCGACAATGGAGGAGAGTACATCTCAAATGACTTCACAGATTTCCTTCAGGAGTGCAGAATACGCCATCAGTTCACATGTACTAGCACTCCGCAGCAAAACGGGGTGTCAGAAAGGAAAAACAGGCATCTGGCAGAAGTATGTCGAAGTATGCTTCATTCAAAGAATGTTCCGGGACGGTTTTGGGCAGAAGCAATGAAGACTGCAGCCTTCGTGACCAATAGGCTTCCTCAACAAAGGTTATGTTTTCGTTCACCTTTTGAAAAAATATGGGACATGAAGCCTGCTGTTGGTCATTTTCGAGTTTTTGGATGTGTGTGCTATGTATTTGTACCTGACCAGTTACGTAGCAAGATGGAGAAAAAGGCTGTTAGGTGTATCTTTGTAGGATACGACAGTCAAAGAAAAGGGTGGCGATGTTGTGATCCAACAACCGGGAAATGCTACACATCTCGGAATGTGGTGTTTGATGAAGCTTCCTCATGGTCGTCCTCGAACAAGGAAGTACTACCGTACTCGGATGTTTTTAAGGAAATGTTAGAAATTTCTCAATTCCAGTTGAGTTCAAATGAAACAGAGGTTGCAGACGATGATGTAGATGTTGAAGAAGGCATAGCTCAAAATCCTTGGCAAACAGGTGTATACCAAAGGGCAAGCGAAGAAGATAAGCCAAGTGGAGCAAGTACACCAACTACACTTAGAAGGTCAACAAGAGCCCGAAAGCCAAATCCTAAGTATGCTAATGCCGCCATAGTAGAAGAGGCTGATGCAAAAGAGCCTGAGACATTTGAGGAAGCATCTCAGAGTTCGGAATGGATTAAGGCTATGGAAGAGGAAATTGCTGCATTAGAGCAAAATCAAACTTGGGAGCTCATACCAAAACCAAGAGATCTGAAGCATATTTCTTGCAAATGGGTGTACAAAATAAAGCACTGCACAGATGGATCTATAGAGAGGCACAAAGCTCGTCTGGTAGCTCGAGGGTTCTCTCAACAATATGGACTAGCCTATGATGAAACGTTTAGTCCAGTTGCGAAGTTTACAACTGTACGAGTCCTACTGGCACTTGTAGCAAGCAAAAGTTGGAACTTGTGGCAAATGGACGTGAAAAATGCATTTTTGCATGGGGAGCTAGATCAGGAGATCTATATGAGCCAACCAATGGGCTTTCAGAATCAAGATCATCCTGAGTATGTGTGTAAGCTCCGGAAGGCTCTCTATGGGCTAAAACAGGCACCGAGGGCTTGGTATGGTAAGATTGCTGAATTTCTTACTCATAGTGGTTATTCGGTGACATCTGCGGATTCTAGCTTGTTTGTTAGAGCTAAAGGAGGGAAGCTAGCTATTTTGCTAGTGTATGTAGATGATTTAATCATCACAGGTGATTGGGAAAAAGAAATTCTCCAAACCAAAGAAAATTTGTCAGTTCGCTTTCAGATGAAAGAACTTGGACAGCTCAAACACTTTCTTGGTTTAGAGGTCAACTATACTCAAGAAGGAATATTTCTCCATCAGCAAAAGTATTCCAAAGATTTGTTGAAGAAATTTGCAATGCTTAGATGCAAGCCAATCTCGACACCGATGGAGCCAAATGCTAAAATGTGTGCTTATGAAGGGAAAGATTTAGAAGATGCTACCATGTATCGACAGTTGGTGGGTAGTCTTATCTACTTAACTTTAACAAGACCGGATGTTTCTTTTGCAGTTGGTGTGCTGAGTCGTTACATGCAGAATCCAAAGAAGACTCACTTGGAATCAGTTCGTCGAATCTTGAGATATGTGAAGAGCACACTTGGCTATGGTATTATGTACAAGAAAGGTGGAGATTGCAGACTAGTTGGCTACTGTGATGCCGACTATGCAGGTGACCATGATTCCCGGCGTTCAACTACCGGGTATGTCTTCATGCTTGGGTCCGGAGCAATTTCTTGGTGTAGTAAAAGACAACCAACGGTGTCTTTGTCAACCACGGAAGCAGAATACAGAGCAGTAGCAATGGCAGCTCAAGAAAGCACTTGGCTTATGCAATTATTGAAAGACTTACATCAACCAACAGAGTATGGTGTCTCTTTGTACTGCGACAACTTGTCGGCAATACGTTTGGTAGAGAATCTAGTTTTTCACGCTAGAACTAAGCATGTGGAGGTGCATCATCATTTTATCAGAGAGAAAGTCTTGCAACAAGAAATTGAGTTGGAGCATGTCAAAACAGAAAATCAAGTTGCAGATTTGTTTACAAAAAGCTTGAGTAGCAACAAGTTTGAAAGTTTCTATCATCAGCTCGGTATGGTAAAAAGAGTAGAAGCTGGTGTTGAGGGGGAGTATTGAACAAACACAACACCAGCACGTGAAGTAGTGTTGAAGTGGTCAAATTTCAGTTTTACATGTCTTCAATGATGTAGTAGTGGAGTCCTAGTTTGTAGGGGTTTGTTTCTACACGTTTTAGTTAGTGGGATATGTTAGTGGGTCTTTGTTATCGTTATTCCGTTATTATTTTCTTGCTGAGTAGTTTTCAATGTTATGCCTATTTAATAGGCTTTGTGATCTGTTGAGTTAAATACACGAGAGTTTTTCAGTAGCAATTTTTTGTGTGTCCTCTTCTACTCTTTGCTCTCTTTAAAGGTTATTGAACCATACTTGCCGCTTGTTCTTTTTCAACACAAACCTCTCACTCTTTGGAGCTTTCTCTCGTCTCTCGGCTATTTCTTCCTCTAGCTTCAGTCTGTGCGTCCGCGGTTCTCCTCTTATAGGAGAACGAATGGCCCCATCTACAGGAGTCCATGCAATTAATGATGGTGCGTACGCATGACCATCGCGCACCGCCAATGCGAGAATGAGCATAGCTTCTGCCTTCTTTCTTCCTTCGTTGAATAACAAGAGGACAATTGAAGCCCACAGAAATTGACCAGAAGGGAGGAAGAGAAGTTCGGCGCCCACGTTCTTCTACGTGCATGCATTCACATCATGTGCATGCATTTATGAGGAAGAAGAAAATGGACGCAGCTCCATTGACATGCGTGAGAGCAAAGTCAAGTCATGGGCTCATTTAATTAATAGAAGGCAAATATGATCAAAATTTCTTTTATGCGCAGAGAATATCCAGAATTGCTTCTTCCTCTTTATCTGCTGATCGTTGCGTTTTGTACTATTTTGAACAATAAATTCTCCGCATGTGCATCGGGTCTTGTACAAAGACTGAAACTTGAGATATAATTTAATAAATATCATGTTACCTTGTAGACTGAACCAAAGCCTCCTGATCCAATCATATTCGTTAGGGAGAAATTTTTAGTAGCAGCAGCAATTGTATCCAAATCAAATAATGGAAGGTCAATGTCATCCTTTGCATGCCTCGAGTCTACAGAAACAATTCTTGAATATAGCAGAACATGAAGAAATTGAACCAAAAAAAAAAGGAAGAGGAGAATTTCTAATGACCTGGCAATGTACTTTCACTATGTGAAGCAAATTGTTTACCTCGTACTTTTGATACTTTCTTCCAGGTTATTGTTACAGCCCAGAGGATAATATACCCAGCAAGAGCAATCCAGAAATGGCTTAAGTCACTACGATGGTCACCAGACTTTTCCTTTTGGTGGGTACATGGATCAAATATGGAGTACCAAATGATAATTACTTCTAATATATCTAGTAGATATTATCACTATAAGCTGAGAAATATGTAATAGACTACAACGTCAATCCAGTATTTGGGAGAATTCCCTATGAAACAGCTGGCAGACAGCAAAATGTAAAAGCAATAGCTATATTAGTTATGAAATTAATGTACCTAATTCTGAGCAGATAGACGTATATGTAAGTCTTGCTCATAGATGGCACCTTCAAATTCACTGGTATACATTAGGTCCCTGAACCACATTAGAAACCGCTTGCTCCTCCTCTGACATATGAATTAGCATAATCTGTACACGAACCGCTCCGAAATTCATGACTGAGGCATTGTTGAATACTTCGAGTTGGGGCAACCCATGAATCCTTAACCTGCAGGTGTACTCTCCAAGGGACGGATCATCCCTACTTTTCCAAGAAGTCAGGTACTTTTCAGTACCGGTTCTGAAGTCCCATCCGAGTTTCATACCAGACAAAAGGGTGTCTGATGGGTGGTCAAAGCTCTGCCATGTATAGTCGTCAGAACTCAAACTGGCATTCTCTCTGAGAACAAGATTCCCAGACTCCAAGCGCCGTGCAACTGGATTTCTTAGAACCTTGGATGAATACGAAGACCAAATGACACTTTTTGATTGGTTGATAAGAATGAAATTCCCCTTGTGGCTAAATGTGAGAACAACCCCTGAATCATTGAGTGGGTTGTCTCTATTAGCAACCCAGACAACTGTTTCAGGGGTCATCTTGCACCATATCCCCAAGAAACTGTTCCTGGAGCTTCCTGGGGAGAAGAAGCCAAGCTCAAAGCTTTGGCCTGAAGAGATCCGTGTCTCTCCATGGTTCATGGACTGGCCTGAACAAACTTTGCTAACATTGCTATCTATCTGACCTTCTTTCATTAACAAGCAGGCAAAATTGCATTTGAAGTGCAATGTCTATGGGAAACAAATTACTCTTTAACGTTTCTTAGATTGATAGGTTTTTGTCTTCCTTTCTTTTCTTTGCAATTTCCTCGGAATTAGTATATGTTTTGAGTCTTTTGACCACATTGCCATTCTGCGATTGAATGCTGGTCTTTAGATCACATGTGATGTATGAGCAATAATTTTCTGGCAATCGGAGAGCTCTGTTGGCTCATCACATCATTTGATAAACCTTTTTTTATCTTGAAATCAGTGGCACTAATGCATATTGTTCTCTTTAACATCTCCTCTTCTAATTGCGGAGTGCAGAAAGAGTTGAAAAGGGAAGAGAAGCACTCTGTTCCCGAGAGCAAGACAGTGGCAAGTCCACTACATATCTAATTAATGTCACCAAAATGTACATTAGACTATTTTATGGGGTCTCTGTTGAGATGCACCTATGAGTTGTATTAGAAAGTTTCATATTGGACAATTGCTATGGTGCAGCATAGTTAATATATTATAGTTGGTCCATAATTCATTGACGTAAACTTTGAGTGAATGTGGGTCCAATTAGATATTGATGGGCTAGGATTTAGGCTCTCATTGGTGATCTCTCTAGGTGCAGTATTGGGCTTCTGCTTAGTATTAGGGCCGATGGTTGATTGGTTGGCTGGTGTAAATAGTTTCATCACTAAAGAATGCGGAAACTGTTATAGACCATTGTATCAGACAATTAATTTGGTGGTATTTAACCACTTACACTTTTATCATTGTTCTATTGGTTCCAGTATCCCGCATTTACAGTACCAACTGTTAGAAATTAAACCAAATTTGTTAGTACTTGTTTCCTTTTTGAGTCTATCCGTATTTCCATATTTTGATTTTTCATAGATATTGTGAGATATTGTTTCTAGTTATATTTTAGAAAAATTTCCTAAGTCAAGTAGGTTTCCTAATTAGAATAGGTTTCCTAGAAAGAGATTTCCTATTTCGAATCAAACTATGGCCTATATATAGTCTATTTCTCTTGTAATTGAGACATGCAATAAAAAGACGCGAATTGCGATTGTTTCACCTTCAAAAAGTTCTTCCATCAAATCAATATTGTTGCCACGCTTCTGACGCTCAACAAATTGGTATCAGAGCTTACGGTTCGTGATCATGGCATCAACGAACAATCAACTTCCTCTTCAATACCCTCGTTTTACCAAAGAAAATTATGGTAACTAGGCTGTTAGAATGAAAGCTCTACTCGGCGCCTACGGTGTGTGGGAACTTGTTAGCACTGGCTATGATGAGCCAGAGGATGAAGCCACGTTGAACCAGAACCAGAGGAATGCTTTGGAGAAGGTTCGAACGAAAGATCAATATGCACTGTCGATCATCTATCAAGCGTTAGATGATTCCATGTTCGAAAAAGTTTCGAACGCCACTACCGCTAAAGAGGCATGGGAGATTCTTCAAAACACACATCAAGGAGTTCAAAAAGTTCAGAAGATTCGCCTTCAAACCTTGAGAGGCGAATTCGAGGTAATTCATATGAAAGAATCTGAATCGATTGCTGATTATTTCACGAGAATTTTGGCAATTGTTAATCAGATGAAAAGAAACGGAGAAGACGTTTCCGATGTTCGCGTTGTCAAGAAAATACTTCGGTCCTTAGACAAGAAGTATGATCATATTGCGGTTGCAATTGAAGAATCCAAAGACTTGGATGCCATGACAGTCGATGAACTTATGGGTTCATTACAAGCCCTTGAAGAAAGATTGAGAAAGAAAAAGATTGAGCCGGTGGAGGAAGTTCTTCAAACGCAATTGACCATTCGAGATGAGAAGGAGCAAAGAAGAGATCCCGTACAAAATCGCGGGACAAATCAAGATCGTGATCGAGGTCGTGGCCGAGGTCACTTTCGAGGAAGAGGTCGCGGACGAAGCAGAGGAGATCCTACTCGAAGTGATGGAGGATACCAGTACCAAAGAGGTGTTCGTGGAAGAGGAAAGAACTCAACAAGCCAATGGTATGATAAATCTAAAATCCGATGTTATCATTGCAATAAACTTGGCCATTATGCTTCTAACTGCTGGAACAAAGAAAGTAGCAGAGCAGACGAAAAGGCAAACTTGGTAAATAATGTTGATCAAGTTCTCTTATTGGCATTCAAAGAAGATGAAGAAGGTCAAAGCAATACATGGTATTTGGATACCGGCGCAAGTAATCACATGTGCGGGAGAAAGGAGATGTTTGCCGAGTTAGATGATACAATTAAAGGGAATGTCTCGTTCGGTGATAACTCTAAAATTCTTGTTGAAGGGAAAGGTACCATTTTGATTCGCTTAAATAATGGTGCACGTCAGTTTATTACTAATGTTTATTATGTTCCAAAAATGTCAAGCAATATCTTGAGTTTAGGACAACTTCTGGAGAAAGGTTATACTGTTCATATGAGAAATCTTAATCTTATGTTGAGAGATCGAAATAATAAACTGATTGCAAATGTGAAGATGTCGAAGAACAGGATGTTTATTCTTAATATAAAGAGTGAGATGTCTCGATGTCTAAAAGCATGTGTAGATGATCCTTTATGGTTGTGGCATTTGAGGTTCGGCCATCTCAATTTTGGCGGACTTAATTTGCTTTCTCGCAAGAAGATGGTTTATGGCTTACCACATATTGATCATCCCGATCAATTATGTGAAGGATGTGTTATTGGCAAGCATTCCAGAACTAGCTTTCCGAAGGAGGCGACTTATCGAGCGAAGAAGCCGCTTGAGTTGATTCATTCTGATTTGTGTGGCCCGATCAATCCTCACTCATATGGTAATCATCGATATTTTGCTACTTTTATTGATGATTTTACTCGGAAAACTTGGGTGTATTTTTTGAAAGAAAAGACAGAAGTGTTTGATATTTTCAAACAATTCAAGAACTTGGCTGAAAAGGAAAGTGGCTATTTTATCAAGGCTTTGAGGACTGATCGTGGTGGAGAATTCACCTCAGCAATATTCAACAAATTCTGTGAAAATCATGGTATTCGGCGTTTCTTGACGGCCCCATATTCTCCTCAACAAAACGGTGTGGCTGAACGGAAAAATAGAACCATTCTTGATATGGTTCGAAGCATGTTGAAGAGCAAAAATTTGTCCAAGGAACTTTGGGCTGAAGCTGTTTTGTGTGCCGTCTATCTACAAAATAGATGTCCCACATATGGACTTGAAGGCGTAACTCCACAAGAGGCATGGACCGGGAGAACACCAAGTGTTTCGCACTTAAAAATTTTTGGGAGCATTGCCTATGCTCATGTCCCATACCAAAAAAGATCGAAACTTGAAGACAAGAGCAAAAAGCTCATCTTTATCGGGTATGACTCATCATCCAAAGCCTATCGATTATTTGACCCTAACACTTTGAAAGTGTATGTAAGTAGAGATGTCAAGTTCGATGAAGATGGAATGTGGGAAGAAAATCCAAAAGAAGAAGCGAATGTTCGTGGTGATTCCGATCAAACAAAGTTGAAAGATCAACTTTCACCGTCTTCTCCAACATCTTATTCAAGTTCATCAACACCATCCTCTTCAAATAGTGTCGATGAATCGCTAGCGCCAAGATCAAGAAGATTGTCTGAAATTTACGAAACTACCGAAGAGCTTCATCTTATATGTCTTCTTGCAGATTATGAACCACTTACTTATGATGATGTAGCTAAAGAAGAAAAGTGGAGGAAAGCCATGAACGAAGAAATTGAAGCCATCGAGAAAAATCAAACATGGGAGCTTGCTAATCTTCCGAAGGACAAGAAATCAATTGGTGTTAAATGGGTGTACAAGGCCAAGAAGAATGAGAAAGGTGAAGTAACAAGATACAAAGCTAGATTAGTAGCGAAGGGGTACAAACAAAAAGCCGGAATAGACTATGATGAAGTTTTTGCCCCTGTCATCCACATGGAAACGATTAGATTGATTATTTCCATTGCTGCTCAAAATAATTGGTGGATTTATCAAATGGATGTCAAATCAGCATTCTTGAATTGCATCCTTGAAGAAGAAATTTATGTTGAACAACCTAAGGGGTTTGTTGTGAAAGGTTATGAAGACAAAGTGCTAAGGTTGAAGAAAGCTCTATATGGGCTTAAACAAGCACCGAGAGCATGAAATTCCAGAATTGATGCATATTTCAAGACGAATGGATTCTCTCAATGTCCATACGAGCATGCACTCTATTTGAAGCAAGAAAAATGTGATATTTTACTCGCCTGTTTATATGTTGATGATCTTGTTTTTACAGGAAATAATTCGGCGATGATTGATGCTTTTAAGGCATTGATGGTGAAAGAATTTGAGATGACCGATAATGGTCTCATGAATTATTTTCTTGGTATTGAAGTAAAGCAAAATGCCGATGGGATTTTTATTTCCCAAAAAGGATATGCAGAAAATATTCTTGAAAAATTCAACATGAAGAACTGTATGTCGGTCAATACACCAATGGAGTGTGGAACCAAGCTTTCGAAGTTTGAAGATGGTGCCGATGTTGATTCGACATATTATAGAAGCTTGATTGGAAGTTTGAGATACTTGACATGCACGAGACCGGATATTATGTATAGTGTTGGAATTGTGAGTCGATACATGGAGAAGCCGAAATCATCTCATCTTAAAGCAGCAAAGAGAATACTTCAGTATATCAAAGGTACTATTTCTCATGGTTTACACTATTATTGTTCCGAATCTTTCAAACTTAGAGCTTATTCGGATAGTGATTATGGTGGAGATATTGACGATCGAAAAAGCACCACGGGATTTGTATTTTTCTTATGCGACACTGCTTTCACGTGGTCATCAAAGAAGCAATCAAGTGTTACTCTGTCGACATGTGAAGCTGAATATGTAGCTGCATCTTCAAGCGTTTGTCATGCAATATGGTTGAGAAGACTACTCAAAGATATTTTTATGGAGCAGAAGAAAGCAACGGAGATTTTTGTTGATAATGTTTCTGCTATTGCTTTGGCGAAAAATCCAGTTTTTCATGAACGAAGTAAACATATCGATGTTCGATATCACTTCATTCGAGAACAGGTTAAAGAGAATGAAGTTGAAGTATTGCATGTAAAGACCGGAGATCAAGTAGCAGACATTTTTATTAAACCTCTCAAGATCGATGCCTTTCGAAAGTTCAAGAGCCTGCTTGGAATGATCGATGGAAGAGAATTTGGTTTAGGGGGGAGTGTTAGAAATTAAACCAAATTTGTTAGTACTTGTTTCCTTTTTGAGTCTATCCGTATTTCCATATTTTGATTTTTCATAGATATTGTGAGATATTGTTTCTAGTTATATTTTAGAAAAATTTCCTAAGTCAAGTAGGTTTCCTAATTAGAATAGGTTTCCTAGAAAGAGATTTCCTATTTCGAATCAAACTATGGCCTATATATAGTCTATTTCTCTTGTAATTGAGACATGCAATAGAAAGACGCGAATTGCGATTGTTTCACCTTCAAAAAGTTCTTCCATCAAATCAATATTGTTGCCACGCTTCTGACGCTCAACACCAACAAGAAGCTTTCCCCTTTTATCAAGTATACGCCAAGAAGAAAATCTAGACAGAGAAATGTCTTTGTAGGACATTGAAATGCTAACTAGGTCTATGTTTTTCTCGTATCGGGTACAAAACCTCAATGATAGATGATGATGTGTCTACCGGGCTTCTGGCATTGTGATGCTCACCGCACCGTACGTATAAAAACCTTCCCCAGTTGAAGTTGAACTCAAGTTTTCTGGACTCGTTTCCATGAAGAAACCCGGTTGCTTAGGTTGAGGCAGAACCGTTCCTTCGCTTCCCAGTATGCAAGCTACCGTGGACATGGCTGGCCTATCTGCGGGAAACTTTTGGACGCACAACAACCCAACTTGGATGCATCTTTCTACTTGAGGCTCGATTGCAGAGTCGCACAATGATTCGTTGAGAAGTTCCAAGGCCCTGCCTTGGGTCCAAAGCAACCATGCCTATGACAGATCAAATTGTACCATTAACCTAGCTGGCTTGACATTGAAAGAAGAAACTGACTATGCTAATACATCCGTGTGAACCAGACAAAGACAAAGTTACATGCACCAGAAAGCACAAGCAATGTTTTCTTCTAGCTAAACTTACGTGCCCAAGAAGGTTGTGGTGGTGGTTTGGATGGCAGAACCCTCTATTCTTTTTGCCACTCACAATTTCTAATAAGAGCACGCCAAAGCTAAATACGTCGGATTTCATAGAAAACTTCCCATCAAAAACATACTCTGGGGACATATAGCCGCTGCAATAAGCAGATCATTCATGCATTAGTTCACTAGAACACTAACTCGAGCGCTCATGAGAGATAACATGAACTTACTAGGTTCCCATCACTCTGCTAGTTTTTGCTTCTTTCTCATCACCACCGAAGATCCTAGCCAAGCCAAAGTCCGAGATTTTAGGATTTAGGTTGGCATCCAGCAAAATGTTGCTCGCCTTTAAGTCTCTATGAATAATTTGAAGTTTTGAATCTTGATGGAGATAGAGAAGTCCTCTTGCAATGCCCATTACAATGTCAAATCTTCTTTTCCAATCCAACGAGAAGCTGTTATCCTTATCTGCACGTCACCAAATGACACAAATGCTTTGACAGACTGATCTTACTTGCTATGCCTATATACTGTACGAGCTATAGAGCTCATTTGAACAGACTGAGATTGAGAGTGTCATACCAAAAATGAAATGATCTAAGCTTCCATTAGGCATATATTCATAAATCAAAATTCTTTCCTCTCTTTCAGTGCAGCAGCCCACAAGTCCTACGAGATTCCTGTGCTGAAGTTTTGCAATCAGAACTACTTCGTTCATAAACTCTTCGAGACCTTGTCTGGAATTCTTCGACAGCCTCTTTACTGCTATTTCTTGATCCACCGAAAGATTGCCCTGCATAATCAATAAGTCAATTATTTCTGTGCCTGTTGCACGAACGCTTAGCTACAGACTGTACACAGGATACCTTGTAGACAGGGCCAAAGCCGCCCTCTCCAATCTTATTTCTCCTAGAGAAATTGTCAGTAGCAGCAGCGATCGTAGCAAAATCATGTAACGGCAAGTCAAAGTCATCCTTTCCAGTTCTCCAACCTAATTAATATGAAATTCAGACATAACAGCACTACAATATAACATAGACTTAACACAAATTGATCATAGCCTCTTTTATGAAAGGAAACTGGATTTGGTTGATAAATAGGTTTACCTATCGCCTTCAGTGTTCTCCTCCTGTAGATCGCCCAAATTGCCATGGCCAGAATGAAAAATCCCAAAATGGCTGGAATCCCTATGATGATCAATCTTTTCTTTATTTGGGAGTTTGAATTGCATCTGGATAGAGAAAAATGGAGGATATTAGTTTTGTTAGCGAAGATTCTGCTCCATAAGCTAAAGTTCTGCACTCACGATCCTTCGAAAGGTAAAAAAACACAAGCCAAACGAACTAAATGAAGCGGGAACAGATTGCAGGTTACAGGAATATGAAATACCCACACATAACCGTCCAATAGACTAAGGCTTAAGCAAGATCAGCTCTGCCAGTTTGAGGATGGACGTACCTAGTTCAGAAGCTGGTAGTCGTATGAATATATCCTGCTCGTAGTGAACTTCTTGAAATTCTCTAATATCGATTAGGTTACCAAACCACATTAGGCAGCCACTACCTCCTCCCGTAACATCTGAATTAGCATAAGCTACACATGAACAATTCTTCAAGCACTGGGCCTTGCATTTATTGAGGCTCATGTTCTTGTCCAACCAGAAATCTATCAGGTCAGGCAGTTTCACCCCAGCAAGTTTCAAGAAGCCCTCTTCAATTGAACAATTAAGGGGTAGTATTCTCACGCAGCCCGAAGACCAGTTAAGCACGTCCCATTCCTCCCGCGACTTGGGTGTGTACCCGTGTAAGCATTCACATATCGGAGCCTGGTTAATTCTGCAGAAACCATTGGCACCACACTTCGCATAACTGTCACATAAATCATTTGGAATTGAGTACATAATATCCCATGTAGTGCTCCGATTCACATACACGAATCGTTGTAGTAATCCAGACTGGTTTAACATGACTCTTGTAATGACTTCATTTGATGTAGGCTCATACATGCTATATATCTCGCTCGCATTGTAAATTAGGGCAGACTTGGAGACTGAACTTGGTTCCATGGAAGCACCACTGAATTGAGCTCCATTCCACGGTCCTGTCCGAAACTTTATTACCGAATCTGTCGAGACTAATTCCCATTGCGGCAACCCCTGAATGTTTAGTCTGTACATATAGTCCCCGGGGGACGGATCATCTGCGCTTCTCCAGGAAGTCAGGTACGTTTCCAAACCAGTTGCCAAGTTCAACCCCATGTTCATATTAGCCAATAGTGTGTCAGATGGGTAATCGAAACTCTGCCATGAATATTCATCAGAACTTGAACTGCTATTCTCTCTAAGAATGAGATTTCCCGAGTTCAAAAGCTGAGCAACCGGATTCGCAAGTGTCCCTGAGGAATTTGAAGACCAAACGACACTCTTTGACTGGTTGAGAAGAACAAGTGCTCCATCATTAGTAATTGTGAGAGAACCATTTGAATCGGCAAGCGGACGCTTCCTGTTGGCGACCCAGACGACCGTCTCGGGAGTGATCTTGTACCATATCCCCAAGAACCTGTTCTTGGAGTTGCCAGGAGAGAAGAAGCCGAGCTCAAACCTTTGGCCTGAGGAAACTAGTGTCTCTCCATCACTAATGGACTGGCCTGAACTTAGGGTGTCACCTGCATTTGACAGGCCTAGCACTGAAAGAAAGACCATAAATGGGTACAGGAAGGTTAAGAGAGGATGCCTTTTCATTTCAACGCCTTCCAATGACTTTCTCTTGCTCTTTCCGATATATGCCTTCACTAAAATAAAAGGCCAGCGAACTTATGCAGTCGATCATGACGACTATCGGGGGATTATGTTCTTCCAGGAACCGTAGAGGTTGAGTTGACCCCACTGTTCCAAATAAAAACATTATTTGCCTCTATGTTACTCAAACTCTTCGCTCTAACGTAAAATTCTGGTGCAACTTAAATTGGCACGGCTGATTTTTCATGTTGTCACCAATGTCAGTATAAAAAAAGTTAGAGTGAAAGCATAGTCAATTATTAGACACGTGACAAAGTAAACAATACATCTTAAATCCATCAATTTTTGGGACGGATAATTTATTGTAGCAATAAGGAAGCTTTCATAGTAGCCCTTGTTAAACGTGGTCATATCACGCCATATTAATTTGAATTCAGGCTTCCACAAAATCATAATAAATTTTCATGTACGCTTCAGTCCTTTTCAGTGCAATCGAAGCTCTCCATCATGTAGCTTCGCGATGCTTTCTTGTATCAGGGATTGATAGCAAAACTATCATCATCTGGGGAAATTAAATGATTCAACACTAAACTGCGTCTGATGAAGCATGATCAGGGGCGCGAAGGCAACTTTTATCTCCATAACCATCCAGTTGTAGTGAAACTGGGAGACTGCCATTACCCGATTGGCTTAGTTGAGGTCTCCAAGAGACCCGAGCACTCCATGTCGTGGAAAAAGAAGAGCATTGTTTGATGGCCTAATGAAAAAAAGAAATTGCTTCCTCAGGCTCAAGTACATAACAGGTTTCCTTGAACTTGTTTTGGTTTGACTAAGTAATCTTGACTTTTCTGGAGCTGCAACTCGATGAGATACGTTCTGCGAAACTTAATATATTTTTTTTCAATTTGCCCATTATTTGTCTATAAAGAAAACCCCAAAAAATAGCATCTGCTAGGCTAGAAAGGACAACAAGTGATGACCTAGTTTTTCTCTGTTCCTCCCACCAATTAGGACCCAACGTGAGTCTTTTTCTTGCGGTCATTATTCCGTGTAGATACTTGCACTGAAGTCTATGGTCTTCACGCCAACCCCCAAATGACTGCAGAAAAAATGCGACCCGGTACTTATTATTTCGTTGGCCTTTTCTGTCGAGAGAGCAAAGCTGATAGGAACAATCAGGAGAGAAACAACGTGATAGATGCCGAAAAGTAGAAATACACGTCCAAATTATACGGTCGATATGGCATGTCTAAAGTCAAATCCCTGGTCCTACTTCCTGAGAAAAATCTTGGTCATCCTCAGTCCACGTTTGCCACAAGCCCGCTATGTCTATAACATGAGTTTCTAGATCCACCTGACCCGTCAATTCTGTACTGCAACCCATGCCATTGAATTTTCTGCACGAAACTGAGCTATGCTTGTAGAGGGGGGAATTACCAAAAAAAAGTCTTAAATGTATTACACTTGCGCTAATTCAATACTATGAGTCATTGACATCTAGTTCATAGGCCAGGCTTCCATTTTTCTCTGGTTAAATTGGTTTTTGAGGTGCAAATCATGCTGCTTACAATTATGATTTCCAAGGAAGAATCAGTAATGTCATCCGCAGGTTGCGGTTTTCACGTAATGCTATGTCTGCATGCAGACCACAAAAAAAAAGTCCACATAATTTCTGGCTACTTTATTTTCATGATACAAGCAAATTTTATTTCAATGTTCCTTCTCTTGGATTTGCATTTAATACTATCACATTCAGTTAAAAATACACAGAAATTATCAAAAAAGCCATAAACTTATTGTACTTGTACCAATTCAGTTATAAACCTTTCACTTTGACAAATTTGGTTCTAAACCATTTGACAATTTTCCAATGTAGTCAATCTGGCCAAATTTGGCTAGAAATTGATTAGGTGGACGTCCGCCGTCTTAAATGACACAACCGACACTGACATGATAATTTTTGAAAATTTAAAATTTTTTTCCTTTCCTTTTCTTTCTTTTTTATTTTTAAGGGCCGGCAAGGGTTAGGACCGTGAACCCTCACCAGCAGCATGCGAGGCCAGCGAGCCCTTGCCACGAGCCCTCGCTGGCCACCTTTTCTCAACCAACCATTAGATTCCCTTCATGGCTGAATGTTAGAACACCATTTGAATCAGTTCGTTGGCT
This sequence comes from Syzygium jambos, assembly GCA_031216235.1. Lineage (NCBI taxonomy): Eukaryota > Viridiplantae > Streptophyta > Magnoliopsida > Myrtales > Myrtaceae > Syzygium > Syzygium jambos. The sequence goes on along the minus strand of CM062225.1, from coordinate 3,580,944 downwards.
GTCTCTATTAGCAACCCAAACAACTGTCTCAGTAGTGATCTTGTTTTATTCTTGGAGCTTCCAGGGGAGAAGCCAAGCTAAAACCTTTGGCCTGAAGAGACCAATGTCTCTCCATCTTTCATAGACTAATCTGAACTCAAAGTATCAACTCCAAATGACAACCCAACAATGACATAAAGATGATAAAATAATAAATTCAGGTGGCAAAAGGTGTTTTTTGCATTTGATTGAAGACTTCAACCGATCTTCTGTTGCTCCTCATAGTTAAATCCATCCTTGTTTCAGATCAGGGAAGGCAGAAGGGTCAGACGAATCCACCTTGCAGGTTGCCACAAGATCAAGAAGATTGACATTAACAGCAGTGACGTGTACGTTAAGATGAGTTATGTGTCAACTAATTTAAAATATCTTCTGGTCCAGAAGAAACTAAAGTCAGAGCAAGAATTTCTGCGTAATTTTTCTACGACTATCATCCACCTTCTTGTGATGCAACAGTCAAAGTAAACAATTTCAGTTTGACCTGGATGTTTCCAAGGTTATTGACCATGTCCTATTATCACTCCTGTCTCAATTTTCTCAGAATCCACCGCGCGATGCGCTTTCATACAATTGGATTTGTTGCAAGCGATATTGAATGCTACGAATGTACTGACGTCTCGCTCATTTGTCCAACTTCATGTGTGCTGGTTTTAGTTTTTTTTTTTTTTTTTGGTAACTGAGGTGTCCGAGCGAGCTTGCGCGCACCTTGACTATTCCTTGAGGGAGACTAGCACAGCAACGCACTGCCATGGCCCCTCACTTAAATCACTGTGGAATCGAATCTGGGACCAGTGCGCCTAGCCACACAATCCGAAGTACGCCCTAACCAACTAAGCTACCCATGGGTGGGTTGGTTTAAGTTTTTCCTTGAATAATGCAAATTTTGGAATGGTTATTACTATGATTTCCAATGTCATTCGTACAGTACAGTCTTCATGTGATGTTATATCTGCATAAATCCCAGCTAGTCTATTTTTATTACAAACAAGGTTATTTCCCTTCCAGATTCAAAGTTTCCATATTTTTGTCAGCAGTTTGTTCTCCTATATTCGCATTTAATCCTGTCCCATTCAGTTAAAAATCAGCAGCAGAAGCTATAGCTTGAGAATAAATCCCCAGAGATTAACAAAATCAAAGAACACATCAGAAGAAAGAACATTGCTATCATATACTTCTACTTGAATGTCCAAAATGGTTGCGGTGGTGACTTCGAGTATAGATCTCCTCTATTCCTTTTACCACTAACTATCTCTAACAAAAGCAAATCCAGATCCACATTCATCAGATTTCACGCAACATTTCCCACCAAAGGCCTACGCTGGTGGCATAGCCACTACGGAACAATCATGTCTCGAAATTGTCCTAAAGTCAACCTAAATCCATAAATTTCTGATTGTAACAAGTCCACGTAGAATCAAGCATATGTATGAAGTACAGACACACCGTGATCTACTGATCTGAACGGAGCTAATTGACCTTTCCTAGATTGAAATGTTTTGCCGGCATGCAAATTCAACACGCGCGTGTTCATTGTTCTAGGCCATACTAAAAGCACAAGAAGCCGAGCAGCGTACATAAAAGTCAAGAGCCTCAACTTTTATCAATTAGTACCAACATTTTATTCTAAACACTCTGTTTCTTTGCTATGCAAATTCTCTTAGTAGGAAAAATGTAAAAAAAAGTTCGATCAAATCATCTTTTTTTATAATCAAGCAGTCAACAATAAAAAAAATGTCAAACAATGTCCTTTACCAAAAAAACAATAAAAAAATGTCACATTTTAATTACTGTCACTGTATATCCTTGTTCAAGAACGAATTTCCCTTAGGTTGTCATTAGTTATCTTGTGAAATGCATTTTGTTTCTCTTCACACTTACATGAAGTTCTTTCGTGGAACACTTCAAGTTGGGACCGTTCATTAATATTTATATTTTCCATCGGCATAGTCTCAAGAGGAAGGATCATCCATGCTTCCCCAAGAAGTCAGTTATCGTTCAAAAACTGGTTTTCAAGCTCCACACAACTTTCATACCAGCTAAAAGGGTCAGGAAATGTACACGACCAAAGAAGATATTACTCCTAACATGCATATGAAACTTCCCGAGAATATAAATCATACGTTCAACTGTCACTTGCAGAAGGTGAAAAAGGAATATTTTAGCCATTGATTCGCTCCTCTGCGGTCAATGGTGTTTTAGACTTGCATACATTGGAGTTTATACCAATCGCACAAATCAAGAAGTCTGGACAACGAACGAAATATATAATCAGTGGCATTTCTCGGATCTATTCACGATTCCTCACAAAAACACACTATCGGCCATCCAACTTCGGCACGGTGACTGCATTAATAGAATGGAGTTCTTCATGCGTCGGGGCTGCGCTTAGGTCCATTGAACTTCTTTCCATAAAGAAACCAGGCTGTTTAGGTCGAGGCAAGCTTGCACTTTCATTTCCTAACATGGCGACAACAGAGGACATTGCGGGTCTATCATTGGGAAACTTCTGCACGCATAACAAGCCGATATGGATACATCTTTGTACTTGAGGTTCCACCGAATCATCCAAGCACCCATCAACGAGTTCCATGGCTCTGTCTTCACTCCAAAGCAACCAGGCGTTAAAAAAATTGCATCTCGGGCTTAGAATTGAAAAGAGGGAGATAAGGGAGAGAGAACAACATATGCTCAGGATTTTTTCTCTTACATGTCCGAGAAGGTTATGGTGATGATTTGGGTGGCAGAATCCTCTGTTTCTTTTGCCACTTACAATCTCTAACAAAGGCACACCAAAGCTAAAGATATCGGATTTCATAGAGAATTTTCCGTTGAAGGCATACTCAGGGGACATATAGCCACTGTAATGACAAAATGACTGGTATTAGTCTTCTAACATAACTAGCGGTCCTATTTAGAGATTTTCTGGAGCCATGAGTTCTTACTAAGTTCTGATGATTCTCTTTGTTTTTCCTTCTTTCTCATCACTTGCAAAAGTTCTTGCCAACCCAAAGTCCGAGATTCTAGGGCTTAGGCTCCCATCCAATAAAATGTTGCTAGCTTTGAGATCCCAGTGAATTACTCGAAGTTTAGAATCATGGTGTAGATAAAGAAGACCTTTCGCAATCCCAATGATGACGTCAAAATGTTTTTTCCAATCTAACATTAAGCATCTTTCACGATCTGCATGTGCAGATGAGTTTAGTTTAGTCAACCAGAAGAATTAAGTTCGGTGCACAGATAGCATCATGATCAAGTAACGTCTTTGAATAAAGGGTCTAGAGGCCTTACCAAAGATGAAATAATCCAAACTCTTGTTTTGCATGTACTCATAGACCAAAATCCTTTCCTCCCTCTCCATGCAACAACCTAGAAGCTCAACAAGATTCCAGTGTTGAAGTTTGGCTATCCGAATTGTTTCATTCTTAAACTCTTCAAGACCTTGTCCTGAATTTCTTGACAGTCTCTTCATTGCTGCTTCTTGTCATGTGAAAAGATTTCCCTGCATTTTGTGGTTTTGGGTAGACATGTTAAACAATGGAATATCATCACTCTGTTTGCAGTAACTTTGTCCTGGAATATGCATGGCTCATCACCTTGTAAATTGGGCCAAAGCCACCAGCTCCAATCAGACTATCTTCAGAAAAACCATTTGTAGCATTAACAATGGTAGCCAGATCAAAAAGTGGCAAATCAATATCTTCCTCCTTGATTTTCGAACCTGAAAAAGGCCAGTTACTACAAAAATCTTTGTCGAAACATATGTTAACCTTACAAAAGGGCCTTAAGGTCTCTTTGCATATTTTGGAGTTGTACATTCATAGAACCAGTTGCTCTGACCTTTTCTCTTTATTCTGCAATTCCAGATTCGACGGCAGTACACCATGGCCAATAGAAACAAAGCAGCAATTGCTGACATCAGTACGGTAATGACCATCCTTTTCTTCTTGGCAGAATTATGAACAAAATCTAGAATAGAAAAGACTGAGAAGATTAATGCAATCTTCTGTGGTGCTGTTCCTGAATAAGCTGTTTAAAAGATAGAATGTCTAGAGCAAAAAGCAATGACTGGTAAAATAAGTACCTAGTTCAGATTTTGGTAGGCGGGTGTATAGAGTTTGCCCGTAGTCATCTTGTTCGTACTCCCTAATGTCAATTAGTCTTCCAAACCACAAGAGACAGCCACTGCCTCCTCCTCTAACATCTGAATTAGCATAAGCTGTACAAGAACAGTTCTTTAAGCACTCGGCTGCACATTCCTTAAGGCTCATGTTCTTGTTCAACCAGAACTCTAACAGACCAGGAAGTTTCACTTTTGCAAGTTTGAGGAACCCTTCTTCCTTCAAACAATCTACTGGTATTCTTCTCGCGCACCCACTGGACCAAATGAGGAGATCCCATTCTTCTGGAGACTTCGGTACAAACCCCTTTAAGCAATCGCATATCGAAGCTCTGTTAGGTCTACAGATACCATTGGCTCCACAGGCACCATAAGCATCGCATGGATTGCTGGGTGACGAGTACATGGTAGTCCGGGCATTGCTTCTTTTACTTGCAACATGGTACTAGAGCAACCCAGAGTGGTTCATAGTAAGTACCCTTGCAATAAATTCGCTTTTTCTAGCTTCATATGCAAAAAAGATCTCATTTTCACCATAGAAGAACACTGACGTGGTCACTTCATTCGATCCCACTGAAGCACCACTGAATTGTTTTCCGTTCCACGATCCTGACTGATATTTCTTGCTGGATCCTAAGCTGACGAGTTCGACTTGAGGCAACCCGTGAATGTTCAACCCACAAGCATAGTCTCCAGGGGAAGGATCATCCATGCTTTTCCAAGAAGTCAGACGTCTTTCTAAACCGATTTTCAAGTCCCATCCTAATTTCATACCAGGCAGTAGTGTGTCAGATGGATGATCAAAACTCTGCCATGAATAGACATCAGAATTCAGACCGGTATTCTCTCTGAGAACAAGATTTCCAGTGTCTAAGAGCTGTGCGACCGGATTTTTCAGAACCCTGGATAAATTTGAAGAACAGATGATACCCTTCGATTGGTTGACAAGAACCAGATCTCCATCACAGCTAAACGTGAGAACTCCATGTGAATCAGTGAGTGGATTGTCCCTGTTGGCAACCCAAACAACTATTTCTGGAGTGATCTTGTACCATATGCCGACGTACCTGTTCTGGGAGTTGCCAGGAGAGAAGAAGCCGAGCACAAAGCTTTGGCCTGAAGAGACCAATGTCTCTCCATCCTTCATAGACCAGCCTGAACTCAATGTGTCAGTTGCAGTCGATAAGCAGACAATGAAAAGGCAGATGAAAAAGGTAGGTGCTTCCATGCCTAAACTAAATCATGCAGAACCACAAAACCGTGTGAGATTTAGAAGAAAAAATGCATGTGCTTTTGCCAAGCCAGCTAAGTTCTAGGAGACGCACAGGAATGGATTGTGATCACCACTGGCAACTTTCTAAGAAGCTGTCTGGATAGAACTTTTCAGTTGACTCGACTGGTCAACTCACATTTCCTGCAAATATAGAATGGGAGAGATCCTTTCTAGGTCACGGGCAGCACATTTCTTACTTTTAGGACACGTCAGTAAAAAGCTTCTTCTTCTTCATTTGGCCTTTTGCTTGATGATGATTAACTCATACCTGAACACGCATTCATGCTAGAACTATACCACACTATGCATCGTGAATGACTGTAATCGAGTACATTCACTGTCGTTTATCAATGTGATCGTGGCATTAGCCACGGGGCGTCATAGATGGGCTTTGGCTGAGTTCTGATGTGAAATTGTAAGTACCTCAGCATTTAAAATTGAATACAAACATAGTTGGAGAATATGTCAAATTGTGTCTTGAGTTTGAATCCATGCACGAAACCCGACCCGATTGGAAGACGGAGATCGATTTGTTAAACCGAATTGGTTAAAGGAAGAAATTTCAAGAAATCCACTTTCCTATTTGGACTAGAATTTCTCCACTTATAGTGGACTCTTGCAAAGCTGTCGGGAGAATCCTTTAAACGACGTTAAGGGATTCTTTAGAAAGTAAGCCGCCGCACGAAAAGGAAAAGAAAGAACGTGCATGACGTTCTTGTTTCAGCCGCGCCGGTGATTTGTTGTGTGAGTTTTGTATTCAATGGAGTTATTTATTTAAAAATACTATGAGTTTTGGCTTAGTCTAGGTATGGAAAATACTCGAACATGTAAGTAATTGTAACTCTGATTCTCTGATTATTAGTGGATTATTTTCTACTAACTCTTTCCGTGAAGTAGGTATCGACACACAGATCGAACCGTGTAAATATCTAGTGTTCTTTATTATTCCTCGTTTATTTCTTTGGAATTTCGCATTGATTTAATAGCAAGATTCGATGTTTTCTGCATTAATATTACAATAGAACAGATTGTTATTTGATGTTTGAATAAAACCGGACTTTTATTTACCGACTTCTCAATTCGTCACATCAAGCTACTAGATACACTTCAAAGAGATCCCAACCTCGGGCTTTCACTTGTCGATTGAGTCTGAACTGAAAGCCGGCAAAATTGAAAATTTTGGGGCAACTTGACCGGTGTCAAAATCCATGGAAACGTGACTAACTTCTCGAAAGTCACCGTGGACCCTTCTGCCGACCATCATAGCGGTCGCAAGACGATACACACATTTGACCCTTTTGTTGTTTTTTCGCTTGTTTTTGGTCCATCAACTTTTTACATTTGACAAATTTAGAGTTGGAACCTCCCATAAGTAATCAATGACAATTGTTCATTGAATTTCAGCTTCTTTTCTACATACATTTGACCCTTTCCTTGTTTTTTTTTGTTGTTTTTGGTACATAAGCTATTTACATTTGACAAATTTAGAGTTGGAACCTCCCTCAAGTAATCAATGACAGTTGTTCATTGAATTTCAGCTTTCCACAGCTTCAGTTGGTTGACTACTGTGGGCTTCTAATTGCGAGTATCGCAATGATGAATTTTTTTTCATTTTATTTAGTTTCTCCAAGTACTCTGGCTTAAATGATTTACTTGTTGGTCTGTCGTCCAGACTTTCTGCTTGTCCAGCTGAAATGATTATAAATTCTCTTTCATAATCATAGATTACAAATTACAGATACATTGGACATGTATAATCCTATTTTTCTAGCGGACATACACAACCAGTTGACATATTTAATGCAAAAACAAACAAAGCAAAAAGAAACTCAGCATTAATGGTAAGAAAAACTTGCTTTCACATATATGTAATATATAGACTTTTCGTCCCTATATATTCATGCTTTTATTATTCAAGTCCATATATCTTAATTTGGTCCTATAAAATTTTGTTGTCCCTGTCGAACGACGACAACAAAATATGATGGGAAAAAAATGTACAGATACCTAAGTAAACATGTGTGGGAAAGCTTGATTAATGCAAACAATGTTGGGATATGATATGAGAAAAGTACCAAAAAAGTCCTCACTTATAACACTTGTACCAATTTACTCCTAAACATTTCAATCGTATCAATTGAGTCATAAACCTTTTAACATTTTGCCAATTGAGTCCATCCAGGTAATTTTAGCCGGAAAGACGCCAATATGGACAATTTTATAAATTTTTATTTTTGGACTTTTTATTATTTCTTATTTTTTCCCTTCCATTTCTTTTCTTTCGTTTCTTTCTTTACCCTTTTTCTTTCTTCCCAGCCCGGCAAGGGTCACTTGGCCAATCCTCGCCGGTCCTAGCGGCCCTCACTAGCTATGGGCGAAAGTTATACCCCTCACTGGTCGTGAGCGAGGGTCGTGCCTCTCGCTGTGAAGCCCTCATTGGACTTGGTAGAACAAAAAGGAAAAGAAAGAAAGAAAAACATATAAAAATTTGTTCAAGTTGGCGTTGACCGTTCTACGTAATACTACTGGTATCCACGTCAGTGATTTCCAGCTAAAATTGGCCATATGGACTTAATTGGCAAAACGTAAAAAGGTTTAGGATTCAATTGGCACAATTAAAAGGTTTATGACAAAATTGACGCAATTGTAGTAGGTTTATGGCTTTTTTTGGTACTTTTATTGATATGATGTAGATAAAAAATAACCGATATGAACATCACTTTGGAAAAATTTGATCCACGTCACACTACAATGTCGTTCAATGGTCACATTAATTGAATCTGGTTGGATTTGGTGTTAGATGAATATAATTAGAAATTTTGTAAAGTAGAAGGGCTTATATAAATATAGACTTAGATTAGAAAAGAGAAAGTGCAAGTATAAGTACGAAAGGTACTTGTGTTCCTAGTTGTCGTTACCTACATCATACGAGAAATTTGACTTGCCCCCGGTAATCTAAACCGTTGAATTGGACGAAACTCACTTTAAGATCCATCATATTCAATGTTCCGGAAGCAAGTTCACACTTATCCAATGCACTTGATCCCCAAGTTAACTTCATGCAATATTCTCACAAAATGCAATCTAAACTGCTTGAGTAGAGAAGAGAGTGGGAGGGCTTTTAACGCGGACATCTTAAGTGAGAAAATCTTAGGAAGATTGGTGACGTATCGAAGTAGTGAAATGTGAAACCTTCCTAATCCAGGACCTCTTCCTCGTTTGGTTAATCATCTGAATAACGCAGTCCCCCAAAATAAATCGTCGAATAGATATAGTAATTAGCTGCTGATCAAATGGGCTTCAAGGATGAAATCATCAAAATCTTTACCATTAAAAAAAGTGAAAGAAATAATGGGTGGACCGCCCGAGATGGGCCAAACCCAGCCCGTGAGCCACAAGGGCCCACGAGGTAGTTATTTGCCTATTATAATATAAGGCACCCTTCGGAAAAAGTAACGTGATTTTCATATACGCAAACACACTCCTTCAAGAAGAACGACGTCTTCACTGTTTCTCTTCGGAACGCACACTAATACGAAAGGCGATCGAAGAACTTTCAAGGGCAAAGTGGCACTTAATCTGTGACAATACCGGGTATGTTCATTGCGTGATATGCCTGTTCGATCGGTGATACAAGTTTGATGATTCTTGGGCACGTTTTCCGCACTAATCGAATTCGTTCCGAATATGTTTCGAATGTGACAATCGGGAATTGATTTTTCCCTACATTGGTATCAGAGCCCGCTTACTTTTTTCCCGATCATGCTTAAGTATCGTCTGAAGTGTATACTGCTTGTTTTTCGTTTTGGTCTCGTTTTGTTCATTTTCGTCGCGTCGCCGAACTGTTCGTGCATGTTTCAATTTTTGTTTTTCATCAAAACTTCAATTTTATTGCATAAATAGAAAGGGCTCGTCGAGACGAGCAAAATGACGGGCGGCACGTCACCGGAGGACGCCGCACGTGCCCTCATGCCCCGGCAAGGGCCCTGCGCTCGACGGCGCGTGAGGCCCACGCGCGGCCGTGTGAAACGGCGCGTTGTTTGCGCGCTAACCGCCGGCGATGACGTCAACGTGACGTCATCAGAAGCCGACCCGGCCCGAGTTGACCTGACCCGTTGACCCGACCCGAGTTGACCCGACCCGGTTGACCGTTGATCGTTGACTGGTCAACGATCGGACCGATCAACACTGTCGGACCGGACCGGTCGGACCGGATCGGTTCAAACCGGCAGATTGACCCCTTTGTGTTCTCTCGGCCCGTTCGAGCTCATTTGAGCTCCGATTTAGGCGTTCTTGGTATCGATGTGCTCGTACCGGAATGCTCTACGTTATGGTGTATTCATATTACATTTTTGCTGCACTTATGAATGTGAAAATGCACGATAAACCCTATGTACACGTACTTAGGGGCATATTTTTTTGACATTTTCTGTAGTATTTCTCTATAGTCTTTTGAAATACAAGCGCAAGATCATATGTATATGAATAAGCATTCCTTACCTTAATGTATCATGGATTATAAGTAATCCTTTATTCTGCATTCGTTGCAAGAACAATGGTACATTTGAGACGCATTCCGATAATCCCAAGAACGACGGCTCAAAAGGAGAAGCTTGAGAACCTAAGAATCAAGCTAGCCCTTTATCGATGGGACACCAGAGATGATATGATGACACACATCATCAAGGTCAACAAAATGATACAGGATATCATTTAGAACGGCTTTGTAATGCCGGAGTATGTAATGGTCGGAGCCCTAAAGTGCACTATTCCTGAGGAGTTGGGAAGAATGCTTGATAAGGTTAAAGAAACCTTAAGTGGTCTAAGCTATAAGATGTTTGTGGAGAATTTTGTGCAAGAATACATAAAGGTCGGGGCAAGAAGAACATCAACCCTTACATTGAATGGGTCTCGGCGCAAATCATGGTCAGGATCTAGGGTTTTTCCGGGAACCTCTATTTATGTTCTGAAGAAAATAAAACTTTCTGAAGAATTTTATGAGTCCTTTCCCGTCTATGTGTTGGATTGGTACACTTGATGTTGTTCTTTTAGAATTTGGAACCAATTCTGTACATGTCTCTAGTTGATATTACATATTCTTAAACATTTGTGAATGTTTTATGATATATATGTGGCTATGAATTTTTGATGTTTTTCATTTTATAATTGCCATATTATGTGTTATGTTTTATGTGGGAAGTTCTTCAAAATTTGTATAACTTTTGAAGAATCAATTTCATTATATAAAATGATTATGTTAATGGTAATTTCAAATTAGGTTTTTTAGACGATGATTGGGAACATAGTGAACTTTCGACTCTAAGACTTTTAGAGAAACTATTCGTTAACATGATTAGTTTATGTAATCATGATGCTGATGAAGCATTTAGATAGGCTTTAATAACTCGTGCGTATGTGTCTGAAATGTTCAGATACGATGGCTTCAGCAACTAAGAACATAGTGGCTGAACTTAATAAGGGAGAAAAATTGAACGGCGACAATTATGAGATTTGGAGTCTCAAGATTCAATATGTGCTGGAAGAGCAAGAGGCACTCGAAACTCTTAACCAGATTATAGAAGAATCTGAGGATGGGACAACTGCCCAACACAAGAGGGATAAAGATGCCTTTACTGTTTGGAAAAGAAAGAACTCTCTTGCTCGCATTACGTTGCTAAGCAGCATGGATAATGACATCATGCGAGAGTTCGGATGTTTCCAGAGCGCTAAAGAGATGTGGGCTGCACTGGCATCAAGATTTGGTCGAACTTCTGTGATCAAACTGAGACAACTCACTATCCGTTTCGACTCATACAAGATGTCTCATGGAAAGACCATGAAACAACATTTGAGGCAGATGTCGAATATGATCAGTGAGCTAAAGGATGCCGAGCACATACTCACTGATGAACAACAGGTGCAGGCAGTAATCTGCTCCTTGCCTCAAAGCTGGGAGCACATGAAGATCCATTTGACCCACAATGAGGGTATCAAGACCTTCGAGGATGCTATACGGCATCTTGAGCTGGAAGAGGATCGCCTCATGACAACTAAGCCGGAAACTGATATTTACTTTGCTGGTTCTAGCTCGCATGGAGTTTCAGGCTTCAAGAGGAAGCACCCTGCTGGGTCAAAGAAGTGGAAAGGCAAAGGGCCAAGTCCTTCAGAGAAGAAGCCGAGGCTCAACCAACGGGAGAAAGGAAAGCGTCCTTTCAAGAAGAACATTTCAAGAGTGAAATGTTTCAACTGTGGCAAGAAGGGTCACTTTGCTCGCGACTGTGGCGAGCCAAAGAAGGTAGAAACTCTAAGCATTCATGAAAATGCTACTTATGTGTCTAGTTCAGTATTTCTAACCGAATCTAATCATTTGTGGACTGTAGACTCGGGAGCCACAGACCATGTAGCGAAGGACAGAGAAGCTTTCATGGAGTTCCGACGAGTTCCACAAGGAACGAAGTGGATATACGTGGGAAACAATTCAAGAGTGGAGGTCAGAGGCATTGGTACCTGTCAACTACTTATGCGCGGTGGACGCACATTGTTCCTACATGATGTGCTATTTGCTCCAGAGATTCGTCGGTACCTAGTTTCGGTGTTGGTTTTAGTTAGATTTGATTTTACTGTAAACTTCCATAACAATGGTGTAGACTTGTGTTTAGGAACAAGTTATTATGGTTCCGGATATTTTTTAGATGGTTTCATTGTATTAGATGTTGACTATTATGAAGTTAATATTAGTTATTCCTTATTTATATCATCTGATTCTTATGAGAATGAAGTGAACGTGTGGCATGCTAGACTTGGTCATATTGGCCAACAAAGAATGAATCAATTGGCTAAAGATGGCTTATTGGGAAATATTAAAAAGGTTGATTTGCCCATTTGCGAGCATTGCCTAGAAGGAAAAACAACACGAAAACCATTTGGAAAAGGAACAAGAGCTGAATTTCCTTTGCAGTTAATCCATACTGACATCTGTGGTCCAATGAATGTAAAAGAAAGGCACGGGTCTGTTTATTTCATCACATTCATTGATGATTATACTCGATTCGGACATGTCGATTTGATTTCTCATAAGTCCGAAGCTTTAAATTGCTTTAAAAGATTTATGAGCTTAGTGGAAAATCAATTAGACAAGAAAATAAAAGCATTAAGATCCGATCGAGGTCGAGAATATTTGTCTGATCAGTTCAGAAATTTATGTAATGAAAAGAGAATAAAAAGACAACTGACTATTCCATATACTCCTCAATAAAATGGTGTTACGGAAAGAAGAAACAGAACTCTAATGGAAATGGTTAGATCAATGATGGCACATGCTAACTTGCCCATCACCTTTTGGGGTGATGCTTTGTTGATTGCTGCCTACATACTTAACCGTGTGCCTTCTAAATCAGTTGCTTCTACTCCATATGAGTTATGGACAGGCAGAAAGCCTGATTTAAGCTTTCTAAAACCTTGGAGTTGTGCTGCCTATACTCGTGAGTCTTCTCACAAGTTTGGAAAATTAGGCCCAAAAGGCAAAAATAGTATTTTTATAAGATACTCAGAGCACTCAAAAGGATATGTATTCATAGGTGAGCAAGAAAGCGGAAGTATAACTGAATTTGAATCACGGGATGTCACATTCTTAGAGAATGAATTTCCTAAAAAGGGCGAAGTAGGTGGTAATTACTCACTATACGAATCTGTGGATCGTGATAGTGAAGTTAGTGGGAGCATTGTGATAAATGGAGAGTTGAATGCAACCCAGTCTCAATTGCAACCACTTAAGGAGACGACACCACGATTATCTCATTCGAGTGGGAGCGCAATGGAACGTGGTGAATCATCAGGAGTACAGCATTCCATACGACAGTCAAGTCATAATAGGATTCCCCGTCGACGTTTTGACATTGAAGGAGAAGCCTTCATGATTGCCCCACAAGATGAAGATGAGCCGAAAAATGTGAACGATGCTCTAAAGTGCCCTGATAAGGAAGAATGGATACATGCAATGGAAGAGGAAATGGAGTCATTAAGATCAAACCAAGTTTGGGAATTGGTTGACCTTCCAAAAGGACGCAAAACCATTGGGAATAAGTGGGTTCTCAAAATAAAGCGTAAGGCTGATGGCTCAATAGAGAGGTATAAGGCTCGCCTTGTGGCGAAAGGATATAATCAACAGGAAGGAGTTGACTTTGAATAAACCTTTTCTCCTGTGGTTAGATTTACCTCTATTCGCCTTATTCTGGCAATAGTAGCTAGTATGGATCTAGAATTACATCAAATAGATGTAAAGACTGCATTCCTCAATGGAGAATTAGAGGAAAAAATTTATATGAAACAACCTGTTGGTTTCATTACAAAAGGCCAGGAGCACAAAGTGTGTCGACTATTGAGGTCGATATATGGCCTTAAGCAGTTTTCGATACAATGGTATATACGTTTTTACAATGCAATAATGGCATATGATTTTGTGATGATAAGTGAAGACAATTGTGTATATATCAAAAGATACAAAGATCAATTTGTGATTTTATCATTATATGTTGATGATATATAAATTGCCGAAAGTAGTATGGAGTTAGTTAATACAGTCAAGAATTGGTTATCTTCCAATTTTGAGATGAAAGATATAGGTGAAGCTGCATACATTCTTGGAGTTAAGATTTCAAGAGATCGCTCAAAGAAATCCCTATCTCTTCCACAAGAGACGTATGTGAATAAAATTCTTGAGCGATTTCGTATGCAAAACTGTAAATCAATAGATACTCCTATTGCAAAGGGCGAAGCATTAAGCGACAGAATGTGTCCTAAGACTTCACAAGAAAAGAAGCAAATGGAACAAGTTCCATATGCAAGTGCTGTCGGAAGCTTGATGTACGCTATGATGTGTACAAGACCAGATATTTGTTATGCAGTTGGAATGGTAAGTAAATATCAATCCAATCCAGGTCAAGCACATTAGATCGCCGTCAAAAGAATCCTGAGATATCTAAAGGGAAGTGACGACTATGCACTGACTTATCAAGGAAGTGATCTACACCTTGAAGGTTATACAGATGCTGACTGGGGAGGAGATTTAAAAGAAAGGAAATCTACTTCTAGATACGTATTCTTACTGAATAATGGCGCCATATCTTGGAGCAGTAAGAAACAACAGTGCATAGCCTTATCTACAATGGAAGCCGAGTTCGTGGCTCTATCAGCAGCGGCACAAGAAGCTGTTTGGCTTAGAAGATTTTTGGATCACTTAGGTGTAACTGAGAAAGCTGCAAACCCAGTATTGGTCTATTGTGATAGCCAAGCAGCAATAGCGTACACTAAGGATCCTAAGTACCATGGAAAGACCAAACATATAGATATCAAGTATAACTATGTCAAGGACATGGTTGCACGAAAGGAAGTGAACGTGAAGTACATATCTACACATAGGATGATAGCAGATCCTATGACGAAGCCGATTCCTAGAGAAGTTTTCCATGATCATGTGAGATCTCTAGGACTGTATAGAATATGATGTATTGTATATTGTATTTTTCCCAGAATGTTCACTATTAATGAAGTTTGTTATTATCAATGCCTATAAGTTTGTATGACGTTTGTGAATGTCGATGCTGAGTGCATTATATTGAAAAGGTATGTCGGACTGATGAGAGATTAGCCCACTCACACGGGTAATCACCTCTACTCACTGTGTGATGAATAGAGAGGAGATAATTTTAAGCTTGTTATCTAGGTGATAATTGAGATCTCAAGCTTGAAGCATGGACGTCGCATTAACAGAAAGTTAAGATGAGGACATATAGATTATTATGTCCGAAAGTGAATGACCCACATATTTCACTTTATCTGTCTTTAATGCCAGATGTGAGTTCTGATAGATGCTTATGAATAGAGTAGATTTGTGAACTCAAGTTAGACATTGAGTATGTCTAAACTATCATCTGTACGGTATTGAGAGTAAAGACATACGCTCTATGGGAAAAGGAGATAATACCGTAATACGTATTTCATATTACGTATGCATGAGACGACCGATAAGAGTTGACAAAAATTATGATCTCAATTTTTAAGTCGTGTGAGACTCTTGATGAAAATAGTTTTTCTCAATTAAAGTGCCCTCATGACTCTTACTTATTCTCAAAATTTCTATTCAGTGTTTGCTATCTTAGGATGTTGCCGATGATCATGATAATTTGGTCTAACGGGGCATTTCTAGAAAAGCAAGTTGGACTGAAAATGGAGAGGTTTAAGGAAAGAGGAAGATCAATTTAACTTATGATGTCACATTCTATATTTGTATTCACAGGTCGACCAATTATGATTTTAAGTAAATCATAGTTGTGAATACAATATACGAGATACTAAAAGAGATCAAGAGAGAGATAAAGAAATATGACTGATTGATCTAGGGAACTGCATACTAATTCTACTCTGGATAATGCCCAAATGTGAGCTATTATATATTCCTAACATATGTATAACAACGAGCTCTCGTAGTATGCTGGTCGCACGGATTATTTGCCAATTTGAACTTTGCAAGAAAGAGAGTTGTGTTTAGCCCATCGTGGGCGAGTGGGAGATGAAAGAAATAATGGGTGGACCGCCCGAGATGGGCCAAACTCAGCCCGTGAGCCACAAGGGCCCACGAGGTAGTTATTTGCCTATTATAATAGAAGGTACCCTTTGGAAAAGTAACGTGATTTTCATATACGCAAACACACTCCTTCAAGAAGAACGACGTCTTCACTGTTTCTCTTCGAAACGCATACTAATACGAAAGGCGATCGAAGAACTTTCAAGGGCAAAGTGGCACTTAATCTGTGACAATACAGGATATGTTCATTGCGTGATATGCCTGTTCGATCGGTGATACAAGTTTGATGATTCTCGGGCACGTTTTCCGCACTAATCGAATTCGTTCCGAATATGTTTCGAACGTGACGATCGGGAATTGATTTTTCCCTACAAAAAGGAAGAAAAAGATCATCCAACCTCAAGTTCTTAAACATAGGTCAGATTCGCAAGAAGGCTAGGGAGGAGGTTTCAAGATTCTGCAACTGCATGTCATGCAGATTCAAGATTTGATGTAAGGTTCGTAGGTTCATGACTAAAAGGCAAGAATCTCTTTGGAAAATTCGTTGGAAATTTCCAACGAATTTTCCAACGAATTCAAAAAAACCCGTTACTGTTCGGCATTTTTTATATTCGTTGGAAATTTCCAACGAATTTCAATTTTCCGGGCAATTATTTTAGTGTGTACAATTTCGTTGGAAAATTCATTGGAAATTTCCAATGAAAAAAAAAATTCGTTGGAAATTTCCAACGAATTTTCCAACGAATTAAAAAAAACCCGGTATTGTTCGGCATTTTTTATATTAGTTGGAAAATTCGTTGGAAATTTCCAACGAATTTTCCAACGAATTTCAATTTTTCGGGCAATTATTTTAGTGTGTACAATTTTCGTTGGAAAATTCGTTAGAAATTTCCAACGAATTTTTTTTCGTTGGAAATTTCCAACGAATTTCAATTTTCCGGGCAATTATTTTAGTGTGTACAATTTTCGTTGCAAAATTCGTGAAAAATTTCCCACGAATTTTGCAACGAAAACCCTACTTCTTCCTTATTCAACATTTTCGCGCTCATTATTCCCACAACTCTCAACTCTCAATTTCCACATCTCTCTCTCTCTCTCTCTCTCTCTCTCTCTCTCTCTCTCTCTCTCTCTCTCTCTCTCTCTCTCTCTCTCTCTCTCTCTCTCTCTCTCTCTCTCTCTCTCTCTCTCTCTCTCTCTCCTTCGCCTTCACCTTCTCCCTCCGTCTCCCCCTCCGCCTCCTCCCCTGCCGCCCCCCCTCCTTCTCTGGCTCCAGCGCCATGGACACCAAGATCGGTCATCCAGGGTCATCCGCGACGTCGGCTCCCTCCCCAAAGGCGCCGCGGCGGCCATCCAGGGCCAGGCCCCCGTGGCGGTCGGCTCCCTCGACGCCACCATGGGCCGCCCCCAACGCCCCCGACGCCACCAAGCCTCGTCGGCGGAGAGGGCGATTTTTCGATAGAAAAAAATTTCCACGATTTTTCGACCAAAAAAAAATTTGTAGCTTCCAACGAATTTAGCCACAAGTTTTCCAACGAATTTTCCAACAAAAAAATTTTCGTCACAAATTTCCAACGAAATTTAAAATTTTTTGTTGGAAAATTTTCCGACGACGAATTACCCACGTATTTTTTTTTGTTGGAAAATTCGTTGGAAATTCGTTTTCCAACGAATTTTTCCAAATTTTTCATTGAAAATTTCATCGGAAAAAATATGTTTTTTTGTAGTGTTTCTAAACCTATTTTCACGTCCTATCCTAATTTCATACTGGGTAGGAGTGTGTCGAACGGATGATCAAAACTCTGCCTTGAATAATCATAAGAATTCAGACTGGTATTCTCTCTGAGAACAAGATTTCCAGTGCCTAAGAACTGGGCAACCAGATTTTTCAGAACGCTCGACAAATTAGAAGACCAGATGACACTCTTCGATGGGTTGACAAGAACTAGATCTCCATCAAGGCTAAACGTGAGAGTTCCATGTGAATCAGTGAGCGGATTGTCCCTGTTGGCAACCCAAACAACTGTTTCCCGAGTGATCTTGTACCACATGCTGAAGTACCTATTCTGGGAGATGTCAGGAGAGAAGTAAAGGTCATGATTTATCAATCAAGGAAGAAGAATATAAAGATTCTAGAAATATCAATCAAAATTACCAGATGAAATTAGATGATCAAAACTCTGCCATGACAAATTTAGATTTGGAACCCCCCAAAATAAAGTAATGACGATTGTTCATTGAATTTTAGCTTTTAACTGCTTCAATTTTCAAGAATCGGTATATTGCCACTAATTGCAGCTTCTCTTCCAAGACAACGGAACTATGCCTAAGCACTTAGTTCAGTATCGTAGGATTCTAATTGCTGACTATTATCGCCATGATGAATTTCTTTTCATTTTATTTAGGTTCTCTAATTACTCTGGCTTAGTATCGTATAATTTATTTGTTCGTCTGTCCTCTAAACTTTCTGTTTGTCCAGCTTATATAATTTGAGTGTAATTTGAAGGAAAATTATGTTCATGGAGCAACCTTTCAAGGCACTAATTACACCCTATAACTCATAGTGTTTAACCCCACAATTTCTTATGAAATAATCTCTCAATCTTACAAAGGAATTACAGAAAATCATAAGACAAGATTTTCATGGCTTCAAACACTCGAGACACAATTTACGAGTACAAACTCGTCTTGGATGCTCTTCACAAAGAAGAACTACTTCTTATATAGACAATAATTGGATAAAAATTTTAGGGAACATATTCCTCCAAGGAAACCATTGAAAATAGGAAACCTCCCAGAATTAGGAAAGTCTCCTTTTTCGTGCTCAAATTCGAGACACAATTTCAAAAATTTTCATCTTAGCTCGACATTTGAGCAAAGTTACAATTGCTTTGTTGTTTGTTGCTACTTTCCCACAGACTCTCATGGGCTCCTCAACTGCTACTGTGGACTTAATTAGAACACCAACTTTACCTACATCTTTAACTACTCCACAAAGATTTTCCGGCTCAACCTTCTCTGCCACAACTAATGCAAAACCATTGTTACATTCATATTTGTTAGTAGATCGAACACGCATCTTGTCAAACTCAACAGCTTCAGGAACTGGTGGTTTTATAAGCTTTACCTTGCTATAAGCACCATCTGTGTCGATTATCACATTAGTATCCGCTACCTTAGGAGTTTCTGGTTGCAACTCCACCTTAAGCTAAACATCATCCAAGTCTGTATAAACACTACAATACTCACTCCTATTTAAAAGTACTAGAGATTCATCAAATATAACTTCTCTGCTAATAATAGGTGAATTTAGTTCCGAGCACCAACATGCACTTTCTTGCCTTTCTATCAAGTTTACCATCACTCACTCGAATATAATACGGGTACCACAATATTCTAAGAACGTAATAATAAACAATGTTACTTGACTACACTTCTTCGGGAGTCTGACATTCAATTGTAGTCGATGGGGATATTCACTGAGTTGTGGTTACTTATCTCATTCATTCACAATATTTGTCAGGTTTTTCAGCTAGCAACAAGGACGGGATCAATATAATCAAGGAATTTTTGGTAGTTGAATCTTGGTCATAGTGGAAATAGTTGGATATATGTATGAGTTGGTATTTGTTGAGATTTAGTTTGTTAATTTGGGAAAGTATATATCATTTTTATCAACTTTAGAACTCTAAAGCGATAACCAGATAACTGTTTTATCAGATTTATAGATGGAGATATATGTTTGATAATAGGTTGATGTTGGTTAGTTTGATACTGCGCCCTCCGAGTAGGAGGACGACCAACCATCTCATTTTCCTATACTTATAGGAGTGGGGGTGTGACAATCAAATCCATCTTTATCCTCATTTTTCTGACCCTTCCCACTTGTCTTTCTCAATTTCTTGCTGAAATCTTTGATGTCCATCTGTTTTCATGCGTCTGATTCTCGCTTCGTATTCCATCCAAAATACGATAACATGTCAGCTTCTCCAAAATGTTTATTCGTTTGGAAGGATCAATGATTAAAAAAAAAGAAGCCTTTAAATTTGGTCTGCCAAGTCGTACATAACCCGCTTATGTAACATTTTTGTAAAATATCAATTTCATGTGATGTGATGATCTAAGCACACCAGGTTTGCATGGTGCAAACAAGAAATCTTCCTTTTACCCATTTTTCTTTATAATTAGCTCAAAGTTGAACGAGTCTTCATGTTTGCCCTATACCTCACTGCAGTACATATTAATGCACAATGTGATTCTTAATACCGTTATGATCATAAAAACGGACTGTAGTTGAACCTTGACTTTGATAGTACGTTAAAAAATAGTGTACATAACAAAAAGTCAAGAATCATGTATTAGATATCAATCATTATCCGATCTTTTTTGTAAATTAGTTTGAAAGTCCACATTGCTTTGTCTTTTTTTTTTTTGGCTCTTTCTTGGCTAAGAAGCAATAGCTTTTGGAACATTGCCATTGGGGCCTATCTCTCACAAGTTGCTATTGGGCTATTCAGCTAGGCATCGGCGGTCATGAGACGATACATGATTTGGCCCCCTTTTTCTTTTGGTCAATCAACTACATATTTGACAATTTCAGACAATGACTTAAAGGAGATTACAAAATGAGGCAATAGAATTTGTCACTCTTACTATTTTGATTAATGCACTGAAAGTGTTGTTGGACTCATTCAGCTAAGACCAAGCAATAGATACTCTGCACTGGGAGAGTTCATATCCAGGTTTCATATAAGGATAAAGTAAACCAGTAAGCATAACAATTTGCTCATATAAAAGGCTAGAGAGTTGATATTACTTATCTCTACAAATAATCATTGGCAATGAACTTTCAATAAAAAGGCTTCCACCAAGTTGCTTGAGCCACTGAATCATAAAAACTTGAATCCTTTATTATAGCCCTCGTCCTGCCCTAAACAGTCCTCAATCTGCGAGGAAGCAACAGATTCGTGTGCACAATCTTCTAATCCTTTTTACCTTCATGCGCCGAGAAAGCTGATCTAAAATTCTATAAAATTGCACATTACGGGGAACATCCTCGATGGGAAGTTTATCGACCTTCCAGCATGGTGATTGTAACGATATTCCTTGTGCATAATTCTTCCCTCATTGAAGATGCCTTTGTGCTCCGTGGAACTCTCTCGGTGAATAACCCGGGCTGTTTAGGCTGTGGCAAGATTGCTTCCTCATTCGCTAACATGAAAACGACTGAAGACATTGTTGGCCTATCTCCAGGACACTTTTGGACGCATAGCAAACCGACATGAATGCATCTCTCTACTTGGGATGCAATGAAGGAGTCGCATAGAGATTCATGTAGAAGCTCCAAGGACCTGCCTGCGCTCCACAGCAACCATGCCTAGGACAAATCCATTCATGTCATTAGACATCAGATAAAAGACATGAGTTTATACAACCATACTGTACTACTTAAACGCCCAAGAAGGTTGTGTTGATGACTAGGATGGCAGAACCCTCTGTTCCTTTTGCTACTTACTATCTCTAGCAAAATTACACCAAGGCTAAAAACATCGGATTTAATGGAGAATTTTCCGTCAAAAGCATATTCTGGGGACATATAGCCACTGCATTAAGAATATCACAACTCAAATTGCCCAAAGTTCATAAACGGTTGCTCATTGATCAAGATGAGAAACTTACTAGGTACCAACAATTCTTCTTGTTCTGGCTTCTCTTTGATTGCCTCCGAAGATTCTTGCAAGGCCAAAGTCTGATATTTTAGGATTGAGGTCCACATCTAACAATATGTTGCTTATTTTGAGATCTCTGTGAATGACTTGTAGTTTTGAATCTTGATGAAGATAGAGAAGTCCTCTTGCAATTCCTAAAACTATGCCAAAACGACTTTTCCACGCTAATGAGAAGCTTCTGTCATTATCTGCACACATTCAGCCATGTCAGTCTTAACATTTGAGCTGCGGCACTCTAAAGAAAATAAGCTCATCGATTGGCATTTAGATGTATGTCCATGCAGAGGCACACATGACATACAGAATAATGTCATGGGGGTTGACGGAAAAGGAAATGAAAGGATCAAGGAGCTCGAACCGAAAAATGCAAGCTTTTATTCGGCATATACTCATATATTAACATTCTTTCTTCTCCCTCCATGCAACAGCCTAGAAGTCCAACAACATTCCTATGCTGAAGTCTGGAAATTAGGACTACTTCGTTCATGAACTCTTCAAGACCTTGCCTTGAAATTAGGACAGCCTCTTCACCGCTATTTCTTGACCCATGGAGAGAATCCCCTGCATTTTTTTCAATAACATAAGCTTCTCGTGTTCTGTAACCTCGCAAATTCATAGCTCATTACCTTGTAGACTGACCCAAAGCCACCCGCTCCTATCATGTTGGTCTGCGAGAAATGTCCAGTAGCAATGGCAATGGTAGAAAAATCAAATAATGGTAAATCAATGTCTTCCTTCCGACTTTGCAAGCCTTCAAGGATGAACACTATCTGTCACATGGAAGTGATACTCAGTTGGTCATGGCCCGACAGCAGAACTTCAACACAAATCTTCTCAGTAACAAGGGGACTGGATTAGGAACAAGCTTACCTCTTCTTTTCATTCTGCTCTTCCACATAATACTCAATGCTACACATGCTATGAACAATCCAGAAATGACTGAAGCAACTATGACAGTCAACAGTATTTTCTTATTGACAGGGCTGCGGATGGAATCTAGAACAGCCAAGAAAAAGCGTGTAAACTAATTTCAGAAAAAATTATGCTCATAAGCTGAAGAATATAAGTAAAATATTGCAGCAACTAATTTCAGAAAATATTATGTTCATAAGCTGATGAATGTAACCACAACTAGTGCAGCAAAAGGACTAGCAAACGAGTAGTAAGTAGTTGGGTACAAGAGCATGATTAGTCCAGCATTTACTGTGTACACAATTAAAAAAAAAAAACAAGATCATCGCAGCGTAGAAAAGCAATTGTTAACTGAATCACTATTTGCCTATCTACCTAACTCAGAAGCGGGTAATCTTATATAGAAATTTTGCTCATAGTTGGCTTGATCGGATTCTCTTATATCAATGAGATTGCCGAACCATATCAAACAGCCACTCCCTTCTTCACTAACATCTGAGTTAGCATAAGCCGTACAAGAACAGTTCTTTAGACACTCCACCTTGCACTCCTGAATGCTCATACTCTTTGTTACCAAGAAATCTACCTGGTCAGGTAGCTTCAACGTTGAAAGTTTTAGAAAGCCTTCTCCACGAGAGCAATTCAACTGAGCTTTCCTAATGCACCCACTGGTTGAATTTACTTGCCACTCTTCTTGGGACTTGGGCATGAAACCCTGCAAGCACTGGCATCTAGGGTCTTTGTTATTGCTGCAGACAACATTAGCACCACAATGTCCATAGTTATCACATGGATCACGGGGAAACAGGGCCATGAAATCCCATGTGGAGCTCTCTTTGTTCCTTTGAAAACGTTGCATAAGACCAGACTGATTCAATGCGAATATGGTGATGATATCATCCCTTGAAGATTGAAATTCAAAATATACATCTGTTTGATTGTAGACAAACATCGGGCTGTAGGTAATCTGAATCACTGGAGTTCCCGGGAAACTGACTCCATTCCATGGCCCTGTTCGAAATGTTTTTGTGGAGCCTCTTTTGAGCACTTCAAACTGGGGCAACTCATTAACTTTTATTCCGTAGGTATAGTCTCCAGAGGAAGGATCATCCGTGCTTTTCCAAGAAGTCAGATGCCACTCAAAACCGGTTTTGAGGCTCCATCCTATTCGCATACCAGCTAAAAGGGTGTCAGTTGGATAGTCAAAGCTCTGCCATGAGTATTCACCAGAACGTGAACTGGTATTCTCTGAAACGACAAGGTTACCCGAATCCAACAGCTGTGCAACTGGGTTTCTTAAAACCCTGGAGGAATTCGAAGACCAGATGACACTCTTCGATTGATTGACAACAACTAGATTCATCTCCTCGCTAAATGTAAGAACACCATCTGTATCAGTGAGTGGCTTGTTTCCGTTGGCGACCCAAACGACTTTTTCAGGGCTAAATTTATACCATATCCCCAAGTACCTATACTTGGAGTTTTTTGGAGAGAAGAGGCCAAGCTCAAAGCTTTGGCCCGAAGAGACCAATTTCTCCCCATCTTTAATAAAATGCCCTGGACTTAAGGTATCAGATGCGATCGACAAGTTCAGCACAAACATGACATAAACAGAGTAAAAGAAGAGGGACCATGGAAGCTTTTCCAATGCCATTAAGCCTTCTGTTAATTTTTCCCTGGCTCCTCCCTCTCAATGAAAAGTTTTAAACTCAAAGGTTCTCAACAATAATATCAAGCTGAAGCCCACCAGATAAGATATTCTGTAGTTTTATAGCCGAGTCTTATCACTAGCAACTCCCAATGGGATAAGAAATCAAGGGTCATGGAATGTAGACGACCAAATTAAGCTGTCCAGTGTTTTTATCGGGAGACTAATGATGTCTACTCACGCAATGCACGAAAGTCATAACCGTCCGTTCACAGCTCAATTACAGTCTAAGGACGGAGACAGGGTTACAACTAACAAATCTTCCCCAAGCAGGACTAATGATGGAGTTGGTACCTATGGCCTATTTTTCAATCTAAAGGAAGACGTGACAACACAAGTTTGGCAACTAGTAAGCGATTTTGTAACGTGTGTTGTAAAGGTTCACGCCCACAAGCCCAACCAACCACTTAAGCCCATGAGACCATTTTTAAGTCTTGAATGTGTTCATTTTACGAAAAATGATTGATTTAGAAAATATTTTTCAAAAAATAATCACTTATATTGTTTAGAAAAATAAATGAATGGAAAATTTTGTTTACCGCCCATGAAAATAATTAGGTATAAATTGTTATTGATGATGAAAGTATCTTCCATTGGTTTCTAAATGATATAAGTAATTATTTTTCGGAAATTTTTTTTTAAATCATTCATTTTCCGTGAAATGATCGCACCTTGCTGTTGGTCGAAAAGCATTGATTGATGCCGAATATGCCTATTGCATGTGATTGGTAAGTGTTTCCTTGTTGTTTTTTTCCTCTTGCAAGTTAGTTTTTGTTCTAGGAATAAAAATTTGTAGACCTGGCTATGTTGGTTCGATGATGACGCTCCCGTCAATATTGAGCTGTTCAATGGTGATAATTAGGTTCCTCACATCCATAGGAACTTGTAGGATATTATGGATATTTCCTGTTTGAGAGAGATTTATTTTTGGACATCCCTGGGACATGCTGTATAGTAACTCGACCAGCAGCTTTTCCCGATGGCTAGCTAGATTGGAGCGGAAAATCTTAGGATCTTTAGTACTTCTTTTTTTTGGACATAGGATCTTCGAAGATGCGTTCTTTTGACATTAAGCTCATTTAAATTGTAGTACGGTGGAGAGAATTGTAGCGCGACCAAATTTGACATATGAGCTGCGCATAGCAGACAACAATCAATGTTCTGCTATGATTGAGCTTTTCTTTGGCGCACAGAAGTTGTTTTGTTGACGAATAAGTTTAATATAGTCAAGTCGTTGTTAAAGTAGAGCTCTTCTTGACTTTGATATTGTTTTCTCGCGTAATTGATAAGATTTCGAGTTCGTCAACAGGAGTAGCTTACATTGTTTGATTTTGCAACCCTAGATGAGTGGTGCGTCTTTGAATTTGTAAACTCTTGGCTTAAAAGTTATTGGAATTTGATATATTATGAGTTACAAAATAGTGTGTTTGTTGCATAAAAACCTAGATCGTACATTTAATACTGTTTGGTTATTTGTGAATGGTTTGAGAAGTGTTTTTTTTAAAGGTATTATGAAAGGTTAAATGTGTTGCCTTGCGAATCTGTTTATGAAATGAATTCTTAAATAATTTGAGAATTTCTTTATGAAAGGAATTCTGACCGATGAAATGAGTTGTGAAAGTATCTATGTTTTGGTTTGTAAAGCCAATTTATGACATCGATTTTGGATTTAATTTTATGGATTATTGGAAGATAATGTTAGTAGTTTGATCCCTATGGTTTGACTGGTGGCATTGCAGAGGCCCTCTTTATCTTATATTTACTAATGTTGACATCTATCAGTCCCGGATTCCCAGGGATACCTCGGTTAGGGAGTTTTATGAAGGCATCTGGCAACCTTCACCCTTTCTTGACTCCATCCTCAGCTGGAATGAACTGCCGCCTAGTTTTGTGGACGCACCCGACAAACTGTTATGGAATCCAAATACCTCGGAGTCCTTCTCGGTTTCCTCAGCTTGGGACCATCTCAGGAGCAGAGGCCACCCGGTGCCTTGGCACTCATTTGTTTGGGATCACCACATTGCACCCCGCCATGCCTTCCTCCTATGGATAGTCACCCGCAATCGGCTGCCTACACAGGCCCTTCTCCTTCAAAATCACAGGATTGAGACTGCCTTATGCGCTTTCTGCGGTACAAGACCAGACTCGATCAACCATCTCTTCTTCAGCTGCTCCTCCACTAGAAGGCTAGCCTATTTTTGGGCTACCAGGTGCAACCTCCCTTGGCGGAACCGACCGTGGCATGAGCACATCACTTGGACTATGTCAGTTTGTGGCGGCACTTCTTTTGCACACTGCCTCTCTCGATTTTCCTTTGGGGCGTTGGTCCACATTATCTGGTCAGAGAGGAACAACGCCATTTTCAGGAACAAGAGCATTTACCTCCCAGGTATGCGCAAGCACCTTCTCAAGGTTGTCAAGGACAAAGCTTTATCTATGGGAAGAGTTCAAGACACTCCCAGGAACCGCCATATCCAAATACAGTGGGGCCTCCCGCCTTCTATTTTTGATGAGGGCTGATCCTCTTTGTTTCCCGGTCTTTTGTTTAGTCCCGGGCTCTCATTAGCCTTTTCGGTGTCTGTATAGCCTTGCAGGGCCTTCCTTGACCCTATTTGGACATCTTTGTCCTAACAGGGTCAGGCTTAGGTTCGTGCTTAGTTTGTATTTGGTTTTTGAAAAGTTATATACACATTTACCCTTACCAAAAAAAAAAATGTTAGTAGTTTGATACTCATTATCACTATGAATTCATTGAGAGGATTTTGGGGATGCATACTCTTTAGGATTTTCTTGTGAACCGAGCCATCAGCAATATAGATGGAGACTTAGCCAAAGAGAAAACTTAGTTGCCTTTGTCACGGAGTGTTAAACATGACTATAGTTGGATACTGGGCATTAGATTGATCAATGGAGCGCACTATTGATGTGTGATTTGATGGGATTGGTCAATGGTCTAGTCCATAGACGTTTGCTTTGTTTTTATCAATGGAGTGAGTATTTATGACACGGACATAGTTATGTTGAAGTGATATGACTCATTTTGTCTTTGTACACGTATTATATACTAGATTTTGGATAAATGAGTTTGGGTACTGTTTTATAAAATATGTGTAGTGGATGGTCGAACTGCGAAATAAATATATACTGCTTATTGGGCTGGGGTTATTCATACCATTAATCTTACATCCTTTTCAGGTATTGAGCTAGCACCAAGTAGGATGAGAGCTGCCATCAGGGGAAACTTTTGATAGTTGGATTTTTGGGTGCGAGTTCGGATAGACATACAAACGTCCGATGTTGTCATTATTGGATTAGCTAAATTCAGAGATCTATTTATTCTTTTCAGGAACTTAGAACTCGGATCATTGTAATCATTAATTAGATATATAGATGGAGGTATATCTTGAGATAACAAGTTAATGTTGGTGATGTTGAGGCTCCATCCGAGGCACGTCCATGTCATTCCCCTATTTTTGTAGGACTGGGGTGTAACATGTGTGATCCCATCACTTCAGAGCAATCTCAAACTATAAGACAACCAAGGACTTGCGTGTCATTTTGTTGCAGTTTCCGGATGGCCTCTGATCACAAAAGTGTTGTTGGACTCATTCAATTAGGATCAAACAATAGATACTCTGCAAATGGCAAAAAAACTTTATATTGTTCATAAACGTGGAAATACTACCACTGGGAGATCACTTATCCATGTATCGTACAAAAATAAAGTGAAGCGGTTAATAACTAAATATAACTACCTGCTCATATGAAAGTTTAGAGAGTCGATATAATTCTCTACGAATAACCATTGGCAATCAATTTCAATAGAAAGGCCTATACCAAGTTAATTGACCCTTCTGAATTATTAAAATGCGAATCCTTTGTTGTAGCCCTCGTCTAGTCAGTCCTCCATCCACGAGGAAGCTGACAGATTCGTGTACACAAATATCACTTATTCATGGAAGAGGCTACTGCAATCCATGCCTTCAGAACCTTTTTAGATTGTTTTTAGCTGTGTTTTCTACAATTTGAGAACCTGAAGAAGCAACGTCAAAGTGTAGGTCACTGCACCTTTCACACATTGAAGATTATAGTGATTGCAGACCACCTACTGATCCTTGCAACCTTCATGCACCGAGAAAGCTTTTCTGAAGTCCACACTACGGGGAACTTCCTCGATGGGAAGTTCATCGACCTTCCGGCATGGTGATTGTAACGATATTCCTTGTGTATGATTCTTCCCTTATCGAAGATTCCTCTGTGCTCGATGGACCTCTCTCCTTAAAGAACCCGGGCTGTTTAGGTTGTGGCAGGATTGCTTCCTCATTCGCTAACATGAAAATGACTGAACACATTGTTGGCCTATCTCCAGGACACTTTTGGACGCATACCAAACCGACTTGAATGCATCTCTCTACTTGGGATGCGATGAAGGAGTCGCATAGAGATTCATGCAGAAGCTCCAAGGACCTGCCTGCGCTCCACAGCAACCATGCCTAGGACAAATCCATTCATGTCATTAAACATCACATAAAAGACGAGTTTATACAAACCATACTGAACTACTTACATGCCCAAGAAGGTTGTGTTCATGATCAGGATGGCAGAACCCTCTATTCCTTTTGCCGCTTACTATCTCTAGCAAAATTACACCAAGGCTAAAAACATCGGATTTCACGGAGAATTTTCCATCATAAGCATATTCTGGGGACATATAGCCATTGCGTTAAGAATATCATGTCTTAAATCAACCCAATGTTAAAAAAAAAAAATCTACCCAATATTCATGGACAGTTGCTTGTTAATCAAGATGAGAAACTTACTAGGTACCAATGATTCTTTTCGTTCTTGCTTCTCTTTCATGGCCTGCAAAGATTTTTGCGAGGCCGAAGTCTGAGATTTTAGGATTGAGGTCAGCATCTAACAATATATTGCTTGCTTTGAGATCTCTGTGAATGACTTGTAGTTTCGAATCTTGATGAAGATACAGAAGTCCTCTGGCTATTCCTAGAGCTATGTCAAAGCGAATTTTCCATGCTAACAAAAAGCTTCTGTCATCATCTGCACCCATTCAACCCAACGTAAGTCTTAACATTTAAGCTCAATAATCTAAAGAAAATGAGTTCATCGGTTAGCATTTGGATGTATGTCCATGCAGAGGCACAAAGGACATATAGATTAGTAGCATGGGGGTCGAGTGAAAAGTAAATGAAAAGGATCAAGGAGTTCAAACCGAAGATGAAATAATCCAAGCTTTTATTTGGCATATACTCATATATTAACATTCTTTCTTCTCCCTCTATGCAATAGCCAAGAAGTCCGACAAGATTCCTATGCTGAAGTTTGGCAATTAGGAGAGCTTCATTCATCAACTCTTCGAGACCTTGTCTTGAACTTCTGGACAGCCTCTTCACTGCTATTTCTTGACCCGTGGAGAGATTTCCCTGCATATTTTTTTTTTCAATTAAGCTTATCGTGTTCTCTAAACTCGCAAATTCGTAGCTCATTACCTTGTACACTGAACCAAAGCCACCAGCTCCAATCATGTTGGTCTGTGAGAAATGTCCAGTAGCATCGGCAATTGTAGAAAAATCAAATAATGGTAAATCAATGTCTTCCTTCTGACTTTGCAACCCTACAAGGATGAACGTTATCTATCAAATGAAAGTAATAATTAATTCTTCGTGGTCCGACAACAGAATTTCAACCCAAATCTTCACAGTAAAAAGTGGACGGGATTACCAACAAGCTTACCTTTTCTTCTGATTCTGCTCTTCCTCGTAACACTCAATGCTATACCTGCTATTAACAATCCACAAATGACTGAAGCCACTGTGATAGTCAACAGTATTTTCTTATTGACAGGGCTGTGGATGGAATCTAGAATAGCCAAAAAAAAACTGTGTTATCTAATGGCAGAAAGTAATATGTTCATAAGCTGATGAATGTAACCAAAAATAGTGCAGCAAAAGGACAAACAAACGAGTAATAAACAGTTGGGTACGAGGTCATGATTAATCAACCATTTACTTTGAACACAAAGAAAAAGAAAAAAGCAAGATCATCACAGCATAGGAAAGCAATCGCTAGCTGAATCATTATGTGCATATATACCTAACTCAGAAGCAGGTAATCTTAAGTAGATATGATGTTCATTGTTGATTTGTTCGGATTCTCTTATATCAAAGAGATTGCCGAACCACATCAAACAGCCACTCCCTCCTCCTCTAACATCTGAATTAGCATAAGCATTACAAGAACAGTTCTTTAGACACTCCATCTTGCACTCCTCAAGGCTCATATTCTTGTTTACCCAGAAGTCTATCAGGTCAGGCAGATTCAGCATCGATAGTTTCAAAAAGCCCTCTTCCTGAGAGCAAATTAATTGAGCTTTCCTAATGCATCCACCGGTTGAATTAAGTACATGCCACTCTTCTTGGGACTTGGGCATGAAACCCTGCAAACATTGGCATTTAGGGACTTTGTTACTTCTGCAGATACCATTAGCACCACACTGTCCATAGTTATCACATGGATCACGGGGAAATGAGATCATGACATCCCATGTAGAGCTCTCTTTCTTCCTTAAAAGACATTGCACAAGCCAGACTGATTCAATGTGATTATGGTGGTGATATCATCCCTTGAAGATTCAAACTTCAAATATGCATCTGTTTCATCGTAAACAAACATTTGCCTGAAAATTGTACTCTCGGTCACTGGAGATCCCGTGAAATAGAATCCATTCCATGGCCCTGTTCGAAATGTTTTTGTGGAGCCTCTTTTGAGCACTTCAAACTGGGGCAACTCATTAACTTTTATTCCGTAGGTATAGTCTCCAGAGGAAGGATCATCCGTGCTTTTCCAAGAAGTCAGATGCCACTCAAAACCGGTTTCGAGGCTCCATCCTATTCGCATACCAGCTAAAAGGGTGTCAGTTGGATAGTCAAAGCTCTGCCATGAGTATTCACCAGAACGTGAACTGGTATTCTCTGAAACGACAAGGTTACCCGAATCCAACAGCTGTGCAACTGGGTTTCTTAAAACCCTGGAGGAATTCGAAGACCAGATGACACTCTTCGATTGATTGACAACAACTAGATTCATCTCTTCGCTAAATGTAAGAACACCATCTGTATCAGTGAGTGGCTTGTTTCCGTTGGCGACCCAAACGACTTTTTCAGGGCTAAATTTATACCATATCCCCAAGTACCTATACTTGGAGTTTTCTGGAGAGAAGAAGCCAAGCTCAAAGCTTTGGCCTGAAGAGACTAATTTCTCTCCATCTTTAATGGACTGACTTGAACTTATGGTATCAGACGCGATTGAGAAGGTCAGCACAAACATGACAAAAACAGAGGAAAGGAAGGGGAAATATACAAGCTTTTCCAATGCCATGAAGCCCTCTGTAAATTTTTTCCCTGGTTCTTCCCTCTCAATGACAAGTTTTAATCTCAAAGGTTCTCACCCAGAATATTTAGCTGAAGCCGACCTGACAGGATATTCTGTAGCCTATATCATTAGCAATTCCCAATAGGATATGAAATCAAGGTTCATGGAATGTAGACGACCAAGTTAGGCTGTCTCAGTGTTTTTAGTGGGAGACTTATAATGTCAATCCGTGCAATGCCAGCTAGTCATGCCCAATCCTCACGCTAATCAGCTAACCAGTCAACCTGGTGGGTTGAGTCAATCGAAAATAGTATGGTCCAAATTGATTTGTTTTTATGTAATATGCTAGCGACCCATATCATTTTGATCTGAACCCAATTCATACCCTACCAACCGGAGCTCCAATTCTTAGCAATTTTTTCCTTAAATTGTTGGGAAAATTTTAAATCAGTACCCAAAGTGGGGTCATTTTCTCAAAAAAGGTTCCAAAATGAACATAATATCAAATAAGGGCCTGAAGTGCTTAATCGGCCTTAAATATGAGCTTGAAGGGTCTAATTAATCTCAAGTAAGGGCTTGGATTTGCTGGTCGGTCAAATGTTCATCAGCCGGCAAGCACGTCACTATTCCGGTGATCAAAACAAGGGCAATTTCATTTTTAATTTTTAATTTTTTTTGTTTTTTTTCTTTTTCTTTTCTTCTTCTTTTTTTTCCTCTTTTCCCTTCGTCAACCATAGCCGGGGCTAATGGAGGTTGTCGGCCCTGGGCGGAGGCTGCCCTCGCCGGCGTTGGGAGAGGACGACCCTCACCTGACCTTGGGTTGCCCTCACAAGTGTTGGGCGAGGGCCGCTCGCCTGGGCTAAGCGAACGAGGGCGAGCTTCACCAGATCCAGTGAGAGCAACTCTCGCCCTCGTCGGATCTAGCGAGGGTCGACCCTTGCCTACCCAACCTAGGCGAGGGTGGCCGTTGCCCGACGCCGGCAAGGGCAACCTCCATTCAAGGCCAGTAACCTCTGCCGGCCCCGGCTATGGCTGGCGGAGGGAAAAGAGGAAAAAAAAAGAAGAAGAAAAGGAAAAGGAAAAGGAAAAGAAAAAAAACAGAAAAAGGAAAAAAGAAATAAAAAAAATTTAAAAAGTAAAAAACGAAATTGCCTTTATTTCGATCGCCGGAATAGTGACGTGCTTATCGGCCGGTGACCATTTGATCGGCCGGCGACCATTTGATCGGCCGGCGAATTTAGGCACTTACTTGAGACACATTAGGCATTTCGGGCCATTATTTGAAACTGATTGGGCACTTCAGGCCCTTATTTGATATTATGTATATTTGAAACCCTTTTTTGAGAAAATAACCTTATTTTGGGTACTAATTTAAAATTTTTCTTAAATTGTTGCCTCTTAAAAATGAGCGACTTTATGGACCAGTTAGCCGAGTTGGTGAGAGAGCTTGGTCGCTTGGTTCGGGTCTTGGTCTAGGACTTCTCGTTGTACATGAGCATCGTGAAGACACGCGTGAGCGTTACACTGACGGACAAGAACACCTGCTTGGACTACTTCTATAATAGTTGGGTTTGTAGACTTGGTCAAATGAAGTGGCTAATAAAAAAAGAAAAAAGAAAAAGAAGACTGCTTTATTCAACGCAAAGAGATTTGGACCGAGAGAAAAAAGGGGAAGAAGAAAAAGAGAGCGATCGCAACAGAGATGAAAGGGGAAGAAGAGGAAAGGGAAAGAAAATAGAGGGAAACTCGTGCGTACATGCTATGAAAATCTCGCCAAGCCAGATTTATCTTGATTTGCAATGTCCGATAAGGAGTTAAGCCATTTGTTTGCCTAATCGGAGTAGTTTTCAGAATTATGGCACAAAATCCAAATTAAGTGAAATTTGAGTTGCAAAGTCTAATTTTGGAGTAATCAAGTTGTGGAATGACATAGAAATCATGGATAATGGCATTGTAGAGCCGTGGGTTTTGACGGGAGTTGATTTGAAGTAACAGTTTAGTCAAAATATATTTTTAGAATTTTGCATGCGAGCTCTTCTTTGAGAATAGCTTTGAATAATTGCTTTATGCGAGCGTTTGTTGACGCATGGGAATTAGTTTGTTAGTATTTAAGCTTAGTTTAGTCAATTAATTGATAGGATTACAAGATCGTCGGCACATATAGCTACGTAATTTAATTTAGGGCATTCCCAAGTGAAAAAAGCTATCTCATCATTGAGTTTGTATACTCATATTTCGAAAGAGATATAGATTAGATATATTATAAGCTATTAAAAGCATGTCCATTGGATAAAATCTGGATCGAGCATTTACTATTTTCGATTATTTGTGAATGCTTTGAAAAATTTTTTATGAAAGCCGTTTTGAAAGATTACTGGTTTATGACATGAATTCTAAAATGGTGTGAGAAATGTCTTTTGAAATATATTCTATTTGATAAACTTGAGTTGTGAAAGATTATATATTTTGGTTTGTGATATTGATAATGAATTGGTTTTGTGGATTTTGGAGGATTCTGTTGTTGGTTTGTGTGGATGTTCAGTATTTTTGCGAGCCCATTAAACCCCATATTAGTTTTAGGATATCCTTATAGACCAGTCGCTGGCAATGTAGGTGGAGACTTAGTCAAAGGGAAATCTTGGTCGCCCTTGTCATGAGGGCATTATGTGCGATCGTGTTTAGATATCTAAGCACAATATTGGTCAATAGAATGGATCATTGACATGTGATTTGAGTTTGGTCAATGTGATGGTAGAGATTGATCCATGGATGTTTGAATTGTGACGGTGGATATTAAAAGAGTGTTTCTGATTTGTATAATGCTTTGTTGAAAGGATAAAACTCATTTTTTATCTTTTATGTATATTATATTCTGAATTTGGGTTAAATGAGTTGTGGTTTGAATTTGTTAAATGTGTATAGTGGATGCTCAATCTATTTAGAAAAGATGTACTACTCATTAAGTTGTAGTTACTCATTCCATTCGTCTTTCATGTTTTTCAGGTTCCTCAACTAGCAGCTGATAGTACGAAAGCTCTATCGACAAGAACTTTTGGGAGTTGGATTTTGGGTATAGTCTGAGGGAGTTGTATAAATGCTTGTTGATAGTTATTGAGTTTAACTGAATTTTGAGATGTAAATATTCTTTTTAATGGATTATAAAAACTCTAATCTTGTAACTAACCTGCTAGTTTATTTTATATATATATATATATATATATATATATATATATATATATTCATAATAGGTTGTTGGTTGTGATTGAGGTTGCGCTCTTTGAGTGGAATGATGGTCTTGTCATCTCCATTCTTGTTGGTTTCAGGGTGTGACAGTTTTGGTGATCGGGTTATATTTATTTAAAAATTAGGCTTTTGTTTTCTAATGTCCATATGTTATGGACTTTTGAGCACCCACTTAATCATTAAAGAGAATGCTAGTCGTTCCATACACGTCGGATAATTAACGAAAACACATACATTTGTACTTTTGGGGATCACCGTACCGCCTCCACTCCGGTGATTTTCAAAAGTAAGATAAGAATGGGAATGAAAAGGCAATTAGGTAGAGGCGACCGGATCCTTACATAACAAGGCTCAACCCAAATAGCCTGTATTTCGAAGGCATTATCCAAACCCGTTTCCTTTTTCTAATTTTGCCATTTTGATGTCAATTTCCTCTTTTTGGTCTTTTGTCAATCTAACACGCGTTTTCCGTGTCCTGGACCATATTAAAAGCACGAGAAACCGAGTAGCGCAAACACAAGTCAACAGCGCAGCTTCACAAGACCTGCAGTTATCGCAAGAAAGTCCCCTTCCCCAGCCGCCAATGTTTCAATCAGACGGTATCATACATATTCCTTACAGGTCAGAAAGAAAATTGTAGTTTTTTTGCTGTCCACTGTGAAGCTACATCTCAGAAATGTAGGAAGAAGTTCGGATCAAACTTTCTTTTTTGATTATCAAGTCTTAACAATAGAAAAAATATATCTGGTCATAGTTATTTTACTGTATATCCTTATTCAAGAACTGATTCCCCTGAGGCTGTCATTAGTTGTTTTGTGAAATGCATTTTGTTTCTCTTCACACTTACATGAGGTTCTTTTCTGGAGCACTTCAAGTTGGGGCTACCCATCAATATTTATACCACAGGCAGAGTCTCCAGAGGAAGGATCTAGTCATGTTTCCCCAAGAAGGCAGATATCGTTCAAAAACCGGTTCGCGACCTCCATCCTACTTTCATACTAGCTAAAAGGGTCAGAAATGCAGAAGATCAAAAAAGATATTACTCCCAACGTGCATATGAAATTTCTAAAGAATATAAATCATATGTTCAAACTGTCGCTTGCAGAAGGCAAAAGAAAAAACTCTACTGATCTGATTGCTACTCTGTGATCAATGGTTTTCTGGACCTGCATACATTGGACTTGACACCAAGCGCACAAACCAAGAAGTCTTGGACAATGAATGAAATAAATGATCAAACGCATTTGTCAGATCTATTCGCAATTCCTCACAAAAATGCACTATCGATCATCCAACGTCGTCACTGTGACTGCATTAACAGTGTGGAGTTCTTCATGCCTCAGGGTTGCGCTTAAGTCCATTGAACTTCTTTCCATGAAGAAACCGGGCTGTTTAGGTCGAGGCAAGCTTGCACTTTCATTTCCTAACATGGCGACTACAGAGGACATCGCTGGTCTATCATTGGGAAACTTTTGCACGCATAACAAGCCGACATGGATACATCTTTCTACTTGAGGTTCCACCAAATCATAGAGGCAACCATCAACGAGTTCCATGGCTCCGTCTTCACTCCAAAGCAACCATGCCTGAAAAAAATCGCATCACAGGCTTAGTAATGCCAGATGAAAAGAGGGAGACAAGGGAGAGAGAACAACATATGCTTTGGATCTTTTCTCATACATGTCCGAGAAGGTTATGGTGATGATTTGGGTGACAGAATCCTCTGTTTCTTTTGCCGCTTACAATCTCTAACAAAAGCACACCAAAGCTAAAGACATCGGATTTCACAGAGAATTTCCTGTCGAAGGCATACTCAGGGGACATATAGCCACTGTAATGACAAAAATGATTGGTATTAGTCTTCTAAAATAACATGCGGTCCTATTTAGAGATTTTCTGGAATAACGAATGCTTACTAAGTTCCAATAATTCTCTTTGTTTTTGCTTCTTTCTCATCACATGCAAAAATTCTTGCCAACCCAAAGTCCGAGATTCTAGGGCTTAGGCTGCCATCCAATAAAATGTTGCTAGCTTTGAGATCCCGGTGAATTACTCGAAGTTTAGAATCATGGTGTAGATAGAGAAGACCTCTCGCAATCCCCACGACAATGTCAAAACGTTTTTGTCAGTCTAACAATGAGCATCTTTCACGATTTGCATATGCAGATAAGTATAGTTCAGTCAACCAGAGAAATTAAGTTCAGCGCACAGATAGCATCATGATCAAGTAACGTCTTTGAATAAAGGGTCTAGAGGCCTAACCAAAGATAAAATAATCCAAACTCTTGTTTTCCATTTACTCATAGACCAAAATCCTTTCCTCCCTCTCCATGCAACAACCTAGAAGCCCCACAAGATTCTGGTGTTGAAGTTTGGCTATCAGAATTGTTTCATTCTTAAACTCTTCAAGGCCTTGTCCTGAATTTCTTGACAGTCTCTTCACTGCTACTTCTTGTCCTGTGAAAAGATTTCCCTGCATATTGTGGTTTTGGGTAGACATGTTAAACAATGAAATATCATCACTCTGTTTGCAGTAACCGTGTCATGGAATATGCATGGCTCATCACCTTGTAAACTGGGCCAAAGCCACCAGCTCCTATCAGACTATCCTCAGAAAAACCATTTGTAGCATTAACAATGGTAGCTAGATCAAAAAGTGGCAAATCAACATCTTCCTCCTTGATTTTCCAACCTGAAAAAGACTAGTTACTACAAAAATCTTTTTTGAAACATATGTTAACCTCACAAAAGGGCCAAAGGTCTCTTTTGTGTATTCTGGAGGTGTACATTCATAGAACCAGTAGGACTGACCATTTCTCTTTGTTTGGCAATTCCAGATACGACGGAAGTACACCATGGCCGATAGAAACAAAGCAGCAATAGCAGACGTCAATACAGCGATGACCATCCTTTTCTTCTTGTCAGAATTGTTAAGGAAATCTAGGATCAAGAAGACTGTTAAATGCAATTTTTCTAGGGTGCTGTTCCTGAATAAGCATGTTAGAAGATAGAATGTCCAGAAGTAATAATTGGCAAAATAAGTACCTAGTTCAGATTTTGGTAGGCGTATGTATAGAGTTTGCCCATAGTCATCTTCTTCGTACTCCTTAATGTCAATTAAGCTTCCAAACCACTGGAGGCAGCCGCTACCTCCTCCTCTAACATCTGAATTAGCATAAGCTGTACATGAACAGTTCTTTAAGCACTCGGCCTCACATTCCTTGAGGCTCATGTTCTTGTTCAACCAGAACTCTAACAGGTCAGGAAGTTTCACTTTTGAAACTTTGAGGAACCCTTCTTCCTTCGAACAATTTATTGGCACTCTTCTCATGCATCCACCGGACCAATTAAGGAGATCCCATTCTTTTGGAGACTTCGGTACAAACCCCTTTAAGCAATTGCATATGGGAGATCTGTTAATTCTACGGATACCACTGGCTCCACAAGTACCGTAAGCATCACATGGATCGTGGGGCACTGAGTACATGATATTCCAAGTATAGCTTCTTTTACTTGCAACATAAAACTGGAGCGACCCTGAATGGTTCATTGTAAGAACTCTAGGGATAAATTCGCTTTGTCTGGATTCATACACAAAAACAAAATAGATCTCATTTTCACCATAGAAGAACACTGACTTGGTCACTGGATTTGAACTCATTGTTGCACCACTGAATTGTATTCCATTCCACGGTCCTGTCCGATATTTCTTGCTGGATCCTAAGCTGACGAGTTCACCTTGAGGCAACCCATGAATGTTCAGCCTGTAAGTATAATCTCCAGGGGAAGGATCGTCCATGCTTTTCCAAGAAGTCAGATGCCTTTCTAAACCAATTTTTAAGTCCCATCCTAATTTCATACCGGGTAGTAGCGTGTCCGACGGATGATTAAAACTCTGCCACGAATAGTCATCAGAATTCAGACTGGTATTCTCTCTGAGAACAAGATTTCCAGTGTCTAAGAGCTGTGCAACCGGATTTTTCAGAACCCGGGACAAATTCGAAGACCAGACGACAATTTTCGATTGGTTGACAAGAACTAGATCTCCAGCATGGCTAAACGTGAGAAATCCATGCGAGTCAGGGAGTGGATTGTCCCTGTTGGCAACCCAAACAACTGTTTCCAGAGTGATCTTGTACCACATGCCGAAGTACCTTTTCTGGGAGTTGCCTGGAGAGAAGAAGCCGAGCTCAAAGCTTTGGCCTGAAGAGACCAACGTCTCTCCATCTTTCATAGACTGGCCTGAACTTAATGTGTCAATTGCAGTTGATAAGCCGAAGACTGATGGGCAGACAATGAAAAGGCAGATGACAAATTTAGGTGCTTCCATGCCTAAAGTAAATCATGCAGAACCGCAAAACTGTGTGATATTTAGAAGAAGAAAATGCTTGTGGTTTGCCAAGCAAGCTAAGTTCTGGGAGATGGACTGGAATGGATTGCGACACCACTGGCAACCTTCCAAGTAGCTGTCAGGATAGAATTTTTCAGTTGACCCTGTCACACCCCGAAACCTACTAGGATAGCAGATGACACGACCGTCCTTCCACCCGAAGGACGCGGTCTCAAACCATCCAAAAATCCCTACGACATCACTCTCGCTCTATCGGCTACCAATTAAAGAACCTGAAAAGATTGGGGAAAGAAAGGGGTAAGCAACCACAGCTTAGTAAACAGTGTGTATCTCTTCTAAGCAGATCAAGCAACCACTATGCATGAATACATAAAGCCATACCAGAATTTCAGGAACCAAACTCAAGATATCAAATATATATAGAATCACATAAGAGTTGTTTCATTTCAACTAAGACTTTATACAATCCAGAAAATACTCATTTAAATCATCATAAACATCAATAGTGAAGTCCATTGATCAATCTCTATTAAAAACCACGTTAATGGTCCATTCCATTGATTAATCTCAAATTACACATCAATGGTCTATTCTATTAATGAATTTCATATCTCATTACATGTCGATGATCCATTCCATCGACTAATCTATTGCTCAATATCTAACCATGGTCACGACACAAAGTCTTGTGACAAGACTATCAAGATTCTCCTCTTGGCAAGGTCTCCACCTACAAAGTCGGTGACTCGGCCTAGAAGGATATCCTGACTCGGTATGCATATCCCCAAATCCCTTAAAGGGTTTACAGCGATATTAAGCACAAAACTCATATCCTCCAATACTAGAAATCCAATCCAGAAATCAATCACATAAACCAAACAATTAACTTTCTCGCAACACGACTCATCCGCCAGAAATACATTTCGTAGAGCATTTCTTGAATCATTTCCAAACTCATTTCATAAACTAGTTCATAACGTAATACACATATGTATTCTTTCACAATACATTTCCAAAAAATGATTCTCAAATCATTTCACGATAATCGATATATAAGACATTTCCAGAAATGTTTTAACATACAATTTCAAAAAATCCTACGGCCCTACAACACCTTAAATTATTAATTCTATATATATTCATAACTCAATGACTCAAAAATCGGATTTCGCCATTCAAATATTACATAACTCCGAAATATGAGCCCTAACCCGGAAATTACTCCGATTGAATGAACGAGAGATGCGAGCACTTACCGGACATTGCGTTACGAAGTCGAATAAGCTTGGCGAGACCCCGTGACACCAAACCCTCTCTCTCTTCTTTCGTCTTCTTCTTCTTCTTCTTTTTTCCCCCTTTTCCCTTATTTCCTCCGTTTCTTGCCGAGAGAGCTCTCGGTCACCCTTTTAACCGAGCTCCTTATTCCTTTGTTGACTGAGTCAGCAATTTCTTCTTCCTTTTTTTCTTTTTTGATTGGGTCAAAATCCATATATTACAGACTCGACTGGTCAACTCACATTTCCTGCAAGTATCGAATGGTAGAGAGACGACATTTCTTACTTTTAGGACCCGTCAGTCAAAAGCTGCTTCTTCTTTCCGCTTGATGATTAGCTCATACCTGAATTCGCATTCACGTCTGAACTGTACTATACTATACATCGCGATTTACTATAATTTGAGTACATTCAACGTGCGTTTATCAATGTCTTCGCGGCATTATGAGGGCATCACAGGCGACATTTGGCTGCTTGGCGATGTGAAACTGTAAGTACTTGAGCATTGAAAACGTATACAAGCAAGTCGGATGACAGATTGTTATTCGATGTTTGAATATAAACGGACTTCCCATTATTCCATCAAGCTACCAGATAGCGCCCGCCCCCCCCCCCCCCCCCCCCCCCCCCCCTTCACTCTGCTACTGTAGTCTGAACTGAGTGCGATGGAACAATTTGTCCTGCCTCTTATAGAGTCAAGCACGTCAAGATCTGTAGAAACGTGAGGAACTTCAAAAGTTTACCATGGGGCCCATCTGCTGGTGCCGGGCATCATAGCGGTGACTTATCTTTGACCCTTTTGTTGATTTTTTTTTTTTTTTGAGCTTGTCCACCAGCTATTTTACAGTTGACAAATTTAGACTTGGAACCCCGCAAAAATATCAATGACGAAGCACTTGGTTGACTACCGTGGGCTACGAATCGTGGACGATTACTGCTATGATGAATTTCTTTTCATTTTGTTTAGTTTCTCTAATTGTTTGGCTTCGAGAAATTTATTTGTTGGTCTGCCGTCCAAACTTTCTGCTTGTCCAGCTGAAATGATACGAGCGCAACTTTGAAGGACGATATAGATTCTTGGAGCAACCTCAATTGTTAGTCGTTCGTAATTTTTCCCAACGAAATTAAAGAATGGGAAATACCAAAAATCATCCTTACTTTCCACCCCATTACCACTTACCCCTCCTCTATTTTTAAGAATACCACTTACCATCCTCTAAATAAAGTCTCGTCACTAAAAAGAGCAAATTGCCCCTCTTTGGAATTTCCGATCCTCCAAGTCTCACAAAATCTTAAGCCTCCGTCACTGACAAACCCTAACCTCTTTCATCACCCATCACATCGTCTGCCGCCACCGCTGCCATGGCGACGGTGGGCAATGGCGACCAGCGGTGACTACTAAGCTTAAGGTTCAGTGGTTATGTTTTGAGTTTGGCTTTGGGGGGTTTGGGTGTGCTAAGAAATTTAGGACCTGGGCGGGGGCAGCTTTGGAAAGGAGATTGCACTATTGTAAATAAGGCAACACATGAAGATGTAAAATGGTCTCCAATGACAAAACTCAGAGATATTAATTGGTGTTTTTAAAAGTACATGAAGGTAAGTGGTAATAGGATCAAATGTGGGGATGGTTTTTTGGTTGTTACCTTAAAGGGCTGTTATATCATTTGACAATGCATATCGTTATAAAGACTATCCATGTCATTACGAATGAGAAAGTCCTTCAATACTCTCGAGTCTTGAAGCCTGTTGGCCCTCTTCTCGTGCTAAATAGTCCTCCATATGCAAGCAAGCTACCGATTCATATCCACACACATCACAGTGCTTTCACAAACATTTCAGATTGTTTTTCAGCAAATGCTATCTAAAACTCGAGAACCTGATGAAGCAACATTAAAGCCTAGGTCACTATACCTCTCACACATTGAAGTGCTTAGTCATGGTGATTGGAGACCATCATCCTTTTTATACACCGAGAAAGCTGGTTTAAATTCCACGCTGCAGGGAAGTTCCTCGAAGGAAAGTTTATCGACCATCCGGCATTGTTATAGTAACGATATTCCTTGTGTGCAATTCTTCTTTTATCAAAGATGCCTCTGTGCTCGACGGACTTCTCTCCATAAAGAAGCCGGGCTGTTTAGGCTGTGGCAAGATTGCCCCTTCATTCTCTAACATGAACAGAACTGAAGAAATTGATGGTCTATCTCCAGGAAACTTTTGGACACATAACAAACCAACATGAATGCATCTCTCTACTTGGGATGCAATGAAGGAGTCGCATAGAGATTCATGTAAAAGCTCCAAGGCCCTGCCTTCACTCCGAAGCAACCATGCCTTGAACAAATTCATTCATGTCATTAGATAGTATCATTATAAAGCTTGTTAGAAAACGTGTCTGCCAGTACATAATAGACGTGAATTTATGTAACCATACACTACTTACGTGCCCAAGAAGGTTCTGGTGATGATCTTGATGCCAGAATCCTCTATTCGTTCTGCAACTTACTATCTCTAGCAAAAGTACACCAAAGCTTAAAACATCGGATTTCACTGAGAATTTTCCGTCAAAAGCATACTCTGGAGACATATAGCCGCTGCAATTAGAAAATAAGGACTCAAATTTTCCAAGGTTTATGGGAAAAAAACCATCTATCCAAGGTTGATGGAGGAGTGCTCGTCAGTCGAGATGAGAAACTTACTAGGTACCGATAATTCTCCTAGTTCTTGCCTCCCTTTCATCACCCCCAAAGATTCTTGCGAGACCGAAGTCTGAAATTTTAGGATTCAGGTCAGCATCTAACAATATATTGCTTGCTTTGAGGTCTCTGTGAATGACTCGTAGTTTTGAATCTTGGTGAAGATAGAGAAGTCCTCTTGCAATTCCTATGACTATGTCAAAGCGACTTTTCCATGCTAAGGTGGAGCTTTTGTTATCATCTGCACAAACTCAAAACATATGAGTTTTACGCTTGACCCTCTGAAGAAAATGAGTACATCGATTAGCATTTGGATGCCTGTCCTTTCGGACAAAATTGACAGACTGATAGTATTGGGATGGGATCAAGTGAAAAGAAAATGAATAAGGATCAAGGAATTCGAACCAAAAATGAAATTATCCAAGCTTTTATTTGGCATATACTCATATACTAGCATTCTCTCTTCTCCCTCCATGCAATAGCCAAGAACTCCGACAAGGTTCCTGTGCTGAAGTCTGGCGATTAGGACTGCTTCATTCATGAACTCTTCGAGACCTTGCCCTGAACTTTTGGACAGCCTTTTCACTGCTATTTCTTGGCCCGTGGAGAGAATGCCCTGCATTTTTCCTTTAGTTTCATAAGCTTATCCTGTGCTATAAGCTTGCAACTCCATAGACCATTTACCTTATAGACTGTACCAAAGCCACCCGCTCCAATCATGTTGGCCTGAGAGAAATGTCCAGTCGCAACGCTAATGGCAGGAAAATCAAATGATGGTAAGTCAATGTCTTCCTTTCCACTTTGCAAGCCTAGAATGATGAACATTGTCAATTAAATTGATAATAGTTGGTCAGAATCTAAAAACGTACAATGCAAATCTACACTTTATGAAGGGGACTGGATAAGAACAAGCCTACCTCCTCCTTTCATTCTGCTTTTCCACATTATGCCCAATGCTATACCTACTACAAACAATCCGGAAATTGCAGAAGCCACTGTGACAGTCACCAGTCTTTTCTTATTGAGGGGGCTGTGGATTGAACCTAGAATAGCCAGGAAAAAGTGCGTCAACTAATTTTGGAATATATTTTGTTCATAAGCTGATGAAGGTAAGAAAAAATGCAGTAAAAGATTACAAAATGAGTAATAAATAGTCGGATACCAGATCAGGATTGACCTAGCACTTACTCTGTACATGATGCAAAATAAGGGAAACAAGAAAAAAGTATGATCATGGCAATGTCAAAAGCAGTTGCTAACTGAATCAGCATGTTTATATCTACCTAACTGAGATGCAGGTAGTCTTATGTAGAGATTTTGCTCGTAGTTGACTTGTTGAGATTCTCTTATATCAATAAGATCCCCAAACCACATTAAACAGCCACTACCTCCTCCTCTAACATCTGAATTAGCATAAGCCCTGCAAGAACAGTTCTTTAGGCACTCAACCTTGCACTCCTCAAGGCTCATAGTCTTGTTTAACCGGAAGTCTATCAGGTCAGGCAACTTCAGCTGCGAAAGTTTCAGAAACCCCTC
The DNA here is from genome assembly GCA_031216235.1 of Syzygium jambos. NCBI lineage: Eukaryota > Viridiplantae > Streptophyta > Magnoliopsida > Myrtales > Myrtaceae > Syzygium > Syzygium jambos. Next base: position 3,536,101 of record CM062225.1, on the reverse strand, counting down.
CTGGCGAGAGCAATTCAATTGAACTTTCATTATACACCCACTGGTTGAGTTAAGCATCTGCCACTCTTCTAGGGTCTTGGGCATGAAACCCTGCAAGCACTGGCATCTTGGATCTTTGTCAATTGTGCAGACACCATTAGCACCACACTGCCCATAAATGTCGCATGGTTCACGGGGCATTGAGACCATAACGTCCCATGTAGAGCTCTCTTTCTTCCTTAGAATACATTGCACAAGACCAGACTGGTTCAATCTGACTATGGTGATGACATCATCACTAATAGATTCAAACTCAAAATACACATCTGTTTCATTGTAAACAAACATGGGCTTAAATAGGGTAATTTCAGACTGCGGAGTACCTGGGAAATGGACTCCATTCTGTGGACCAGCTCGATATTTTTTTGTGAAACCTTTGTAGAGCACTTCCAATTTGGGCAACCCATTAACATTTATTCCATAGGTATAGTCTCCAGAAGAAGGATCATCCATGCTTTTCCAAGAAGTCAGATGCCATTGGAAACCAGTTTTGAGGCTCCATCCCATTCGCATACCGGCTAAAAGGGTGTCAGTTGGATAGTCAAAGCTCTGCCATGAGTATTCACCCGAATATGAGCTGGCATTCTCTGAAACAACAAGGTTACCAGAATCCGACAGCTGTGCAACTGGGTTTCTTAAAGCCCTGGATGAATTCGAAGACCAGATGACACTCTTTGATCGGTTGAGAACAGCTAGATTCCTCTCATCACTAAATGTGAGAACACCATTTAAATCAGTGAGTGGGTTGTTCCCGTTGGCAACCCAAACGACTGTTTCAGGACTAAATTTGTACCATATCCCCAAGTACCTATTCTTGGATTTTTCTGGAGAGAAGAAGCCAAGCTCAAAGCTTTGGCCTGAAGCTGCCAATGTCTCGCCATCTTTAATAGACTGACCTGAACTTAAGGAATCAGATGCGATCGACAATTTCAGCACCAACATAAAGATTACAAAAAGGGAGTGAAAAAGAGGGAAAATGAAAGCTTTCCAATTTCCATAAAGCCATCCGCCATTTTTCCTTTGATCCTCCTCGTCAGTGCCAGTTTTAACAATCAAAAGATGCTTACCATGAATATCTAGCTGAATTTTACCTTACAGAATGTTCTACAAACCAGCAACTCCCAGTGGGATATGTACACTTGGTCGAGAAAGGTTGATCAGAAGACACACAATGGCTATTCACGCAATGAAAGAAAGTCATATCTCTATCTTCACGACTGAGACAGGGCGACGACTAACCAGTTTTCCCCAAGCAGGACTATTGATGGTGTTGAACTAGCCCATATTTGCAGTTCAACATCTTCTAGAAGGAATATTTAGGCTCTGTTTGGGAGATGAAGGAAAGTGGAAGTGATGAAATTTTGGGTAGAAAATGGAGAAGAATTTAAAATTTTTGTGAGAGAGGATGTAGGGAACTTTGAATTTTCATATTCTTTCCACTCACATTTTCTTCACCCCGACACTCCCAACCACAACACTAATGCTTGAAGACCAAAATGGTGAACCTGCCAACTCCTATAGACACAAGCGTGAGATGCAAGAAAAGAGGAAGAAGTCTTTAATTTCCCTTGAACAAATTTGGCTAGCACATGTTCTTCAAGGAGCAGAAGTTTGAGCAGGAAGAGCCACTTTTGAAATAGTAGTTTCTAAGCCATAAATAAGATCATTTGGTGAGCCATTGAGAGTGAGCCTTAGATAGCCAAGGTGCTTTGGAATAAAAGAGAAGGAGAAAGAGTTGACTCGTTGATAAATGAGAGAGAAGGTGAGAATAAAGAGTTGAGAATGCTTGTTTGCATTACGTAGTTTGCTCCAAGTGTTGTGTGTGGTGAAAGTGATCAAACTTTGATAGCTGCATAAGGTCTTGCACTATCCACAAATTTTGTGTGTAACATGAATTAGTGTGAAAGACAAAAACCAATGCTGTTTGACATCAATTATCATTTCTTGTTCCACTTAGCATATGTGCTGTGTACACTAATGTAACAGTTATCTCTATTGGAAAGATCAAGACGCCAATGTTGACTCTTAGTCAGACATGCTGTAGTGGATTGAAAAACCATCATATTTACAAGTCTATGGATGACTAATAAGCAGAAGATATGACTAGTAAATAAAACCATCATATGACTAAACCACTACGATCTGCTGATCTGGACTCTTCAGCGCATTGGTCTTTCGAAGATAGGAATGGTTCATTCACATTTCAATGGCGTTAACAACTACTCTGCAAAGGTGGCACTGTACAACTGAGGACGCCGAGGTGTGAATGCATATGCTTATTGTCTTACTGTCATAGAAGTCAGAGAGATACAGGCATCATAGATATTAGATGAAGGTATCAGCTTCATTAGACCTGCAGTTATTACTAGAAAGTCCCCACTAATGTTTGAATCACAAAATAACCAAGTTGCCTATGCATGCGTGGGCATCGAAACTTCCAATTTAATATGAATGCCATCAGATTGCCTCCTGTCTTCAAATAATGTCACAGAAGAAAGGGTCCGGAAGGTATTTTGTTCATTATTCCTTAGGTGACATGACAACATCAAAATTTCGTGTCTACTGCGAAACTGGAACACAAAAGGCTCATGCTACCCCTTAAAATACTAGTAAATATTCCCCCATATCGCTAAATGCAAGAACTCCATCCGCATCGATGTGTGGATTGTCTCTGTTGGCAAGCCAACCAACCGTTTCAGGACTAAATTTGTACAATATCCCCAAGTGCCTGTCCTCGGAGTTGCCAGGAGAGAAGAAGCCAAGCTCAAGCTCGAAGCCTCGGCCTGAAGAGACCAATATCTCTCCATCTTCCATACACTGGCCTGAACTCAATGTGCGACAACCCCAACAATGACACAAAGATGGCAGCAACAATAACAGAGTCAAAATGGAAACTTTTCCATAGCCATGAAGCCTTCCATCAAATTTTCCCGTGATCGCCCCCATAAATGCCCCCTTGTTCAGCTCAGTTAGCTACTTTAAGCATGGAGTCCTTACTACTCATCCGAAACATACAAGAGCGAGATTCTGGAGCCTTCAGGCTGCGGCCGAGGGGATGAACGGCCAATTCACGGTGGAGTCAAATCGAGGGCCATCGAAGATGACGACCTCGGAAGTGAAAGAAGCAATTTCTCTCTTAAAAATGACTTCTTGTTTTTTCAAGGATGGAACGTATACAGAGAAAAATGGGCTGCGGAAGTTCCGTCTCCGATGAAGTTTCGAAGTTCATTTTCCAGGAGACATGGTCTCTCTGTCTCTGTCGTGCAAGAAAGTCAAATCCCCGTACTCGCCTCTCCGCTTTTTTCTCGAGAAAGCTTGTTTTGTTGCGCGACATGTCGTAAATTCACAGCATCAATATCCCGTTCAAAACTTTCTCGGGAAATATAAAAAAAAAAAGGAGACAATGAGACAAACTGTCATGAAGTTTGGCTTAATATATAATATAATCTTTAAATTTTTAATTTATTCAATATAGTTTCTAAATTTTTGATACATGTTAAATTTAGTCCCTAAACTTTATGAAAATATTTAATGTAGTCCAAGTTCGAGGGTTACATTGAATAAATTAAAAGTTCAAGAATCACATTGCACATTGGGCCACAATTTAATGATTATTTGTGTTATTTTCCGAAATAAAAGTGATGATCCAGAAATGAGTATGACGACATCATAACGTGGATGGTGATCGTGTTATGTTCTAAGCAAAAAAACACATTTCATGATCTGTTTGCCATGTCATTGATTATTTTAGGGTTAATTTCATAAAAAACTACAAATTGATATAAACGTACCACATCTTCATAAAAAAATCTCAAACTGGTACAATATGCCACATTTACCCCAAATTAATTTTCGTATCATAAAAAAAATACCAAACTAGAGTAAATGTGGCACGGATGGACTAGTTTGAAATTTTCTGCGACACGAAAATTAGTTTGGGGGTAGATAGTGCACAAGCATACCATGTGGCAGGAGTGTATGTGTTTGAGATTTTTTATGATATAGAAATTAATTTTGGGTAAATACGACGCGAGTGTATCCATTTAGGGCTTTTGATGGTATTAGCCCTAATTTTTATCACATTTATCTATAAAACTGATATAATACCCGTGCGATTTATGCATTGATTGAATAGTTAAAAATAATAGAACCATCTCATTGACATCCGCAAAATACAAAAGAGAAATAATTAAAATTTTCTCAAAAATGGAAACAACATAGCTTCACACAGATGGTTATTTTGAAGTCACCTCTATGTGCAGGGGGGATAACATCAACAGGGCAATAATGCATTCAAACCTAATGGGCGAATGGGAAACTATACTGGCCTCTTGCGCAACCTGCAATCGATCGGATGGCAGTTGACAATGATCAGTTAACGGTCGAACATTCGACCAACCTCTTTTGTTAATATTGCTCGACATTAAGCAGTCAACGGTCGATATTTATACCGCACTAGAGCTGTCAACTTCTCTTCTCTACTTCTACTCCTGTCCTGATGTCATCTGTTTAACACTTCCCGCCTAGCAAGGAATAAAGCACGTATCCAGGACAGCGTTGTATACGAGTTGGGTTCAGTTTTGCCTCATTTGATTTTGCTTTCTGAACTGCTCAAGTTGTTAAGAAACAGTAGGTCAAAAAGAAAGTTTGGAAACAGTAAAGTTTCAAGGAGACCGTATTGTGCTCTGTACTCTTTGTTCATAATGAGAATGTATATTGTGCAGTGGCAACACTATATGTCATTGTGACGGAATATGATTGAGTCGAGCATGCGTCTCTAAATTTATAGTTGAAAGACATGATTTACAATGTCAACGAAGTAAACGAACATGATTGCTTAGATGATGCAGGTAACTCCACCATATGTGTGAGAACAACATATCAATATCTACGAACATGTCCATCTACACTGCCTGCAAACAAGTGAAATGACAGTTTATTCATCCTAAAACCTATCTGGTGCAGGTTGCCCTTGTGTGTCAAATTTTCACCTTTTTTTTGCAGCCCACGCTTTATGTTCAATGAATTTAGAACCCGAGAAACAACAGTTGATGTTTAAGTCGTTGGATCTTTCACTGACAAAAATTGGTTTGTGTTAGTGATGGAGACCATCCTCTGTGACTTTCGTCAATCTAAATTCTGGAAAAACCATCCACCACAGCATGTCTATCAGCCCTCCGGCATTGTAATTGTCACAAGATTACGCGTCTCAGGTGTTTCCCTCACCGGAAATGCATTTGAGTTTCCTGTACTTTTCTCTCCATGAAGAAACCGGGCTCTTTAGACCGTGGCAAGATTGCTCCTGCATTTGCTAACACAGAAACAACACCAGGCATTGTCGGCCTATCTTCAGGAATCTCTTTTGGACACACAACAACCCCACCTGAATGCATCTCTCTGCTCATGATTTCATGGAATCATCGCATAAAGATTCGTCAATGAGCTCCAATGCACTGCCTTCACTCCATAGCAACCATGCCTAAAAGCAATAAAAAAACTCATCATTGACGCATCTGCACGTCAAGTAAACCAGAAAACTCAATTGTTTCACATTTGTTCTCTTCCAATATTAACCCTAGAGTACAATTCAAAAATTATAACAGTTGAGTACTAAAAGACCAGGAACAAAGCAACATTTTTCTAGATATAGATCATAAGCAAGGATGTGCAACAAAGACTATGCATTTTATTTTTGAACGGGGTTAGATTGCTCTCAGCTTTGATGCGTTCTTTATTTTGTTCTCTTGCTGTATTCAGTTTCACCAGAGCACGCAGAACATTTCTTTGCATTACTGAATTGAAGGTTCATGTGTTTTAAATATTTATTATAACTATGTATGTTATTTTCAATTGTGTTCGTTGTTCACTCTAAATGATTTCGGTTTGTCGATCCCATCTTCACTCAATTGCTTTTAAAAATTGCAAATTGCTATTGCATGATTTTCAATTCAAAATTCCAATCACAGGTACCTGCTTCTCACGCAATCCCAATTGTACCTATTTTATACGCTAGCGCTTGCGGAGGATTTTTTCTTTTTGGCCATAAAGCCGAAACTGTCTACACTAACCTTCCCTACTAGAAGGAATCAAGTTCTAACCCCCGAATTAGGTTTGTACAACTTAATAAAAGTAGTTCTGATTTGAAATGAGATAGTCCTGTCCTATGCACCTGCTTTCTTTGTTTCTAGCTTAAATAGATTAATTAGGCTCCCTCTTACTTTTAAACCAAGTCCTAATATTTCATGTTTGCCCATGGATAAAAAGATGTCATTCTAATCGATGAATCAATTTTCAATGAATCGGTTTCATGGCTCAGAATACAATTAAATGGGCTCCAATCGGTCCACTGAACTGGATGTAGTAGAGTCCTCAAAAATCGATACCCTTTAACCCCAATGCTTGGTTTGAATGGCATAGATCCCGTGTTCAAATCGTAGCATTGCTTATTCAAAATAAATTTGGAGGCCAAATCAAGCTGAAAAGTTTGGCTACCCATGTTTTTATTTTCTTGGGGGTGGTGGGGAAGGCTAGCTCACTAAATCCACTATATGTGAGCTAACAACAGATTTATATTCACAAATGTCCCATCTACAAATCTACAATCACAAAAAAGTGAAAGTTGTATGTATATTCATCCTAACCAGCCTGCTGCAGGTTGCCCTTGTATGTCACATTTTCACACTTTTCGGAATATACATGCTTTCAGAAACTTGGGCAATTACTGTTTTCCTGATCTTTTCTCCTGAATTAGAGGACCTGAAAAGCTACAGTTGATGTTTAAATCGTCGGGTCTTGCATCAACAAAAATGCTTTCTGATAGTTATACAGGTCATCCTCTATATTCTTAGTCCTTCATACCCGAGAAAGCCGATCTAAATTCTGCAAAATCAGAGACATCCTCGATGGCATCATGTCTATTGACCTTCTGGCAATGTGATCGTAACAAGATTACGGGTGTCAGATTTTTCCCTTACTAATGATGCATCTGAGTTTCCTGAACTTCTCTCTGCAAAGAAACCGGGCTCTTTTGGCCTCGGCAAGGTTGCCCCTTAATTTGCTAACATAAAAACAACAGTGGACATTGTTGGCCTGTCTCTAGGGAACTTTTGTACACATAACAGGCCCACCTGAATGCATCTCTCTGCTTGAGATTCGATGAAAGAGTTCCATAAAGAATCGTCAATTAGCTCCAAGGCCCTTCCTTCACTCCATAGCAACCATGCCTAAAAGCAATAATTTACTCATGATTTTCTGATCTGTACGTCACTTAAACATTTGAAACAAAACATGTCTACCAGAACATAAAGAAAATGAGATTTTCGATACAACAGAATAGCAGATCATGTTTAGCAAATAAAAAAGAACAAGAAAAGAGCACTACTTACGTGCCCAAGAAGGTTGTGATGATGGTCAAGATGCCAGAATCCTCTATTCCTTTTTCCACTTACTATCTCTAACAAGAGCACACCAAAGCCAAAAACATCGGATTTCATGGAGAATTTTCCGTCAAAAGCGTACTCTGGGGACATGTGGCCACTACATGAGGAAAATCATGCTTCAGTTCCTCCAACTACTAATCAATGAATCATTGCATGCATGAATTGATATCAGAAACTTACTATGTACCAATTATTCTTCTCGTCCTTGCCTCGGAGTCATCTCCTTGAAAGATCCTCGCCAGGCCGAAATCTGAAATTTTTGGATTCGTGTCTGCATCTAACAAGATATTGCTTGTTTTAAGGTCTTTGTGTATAACTTGTAGTTTTGAATCTTGGTGGAGATAGTGGAGTCCTCAGGCGATTCCTAAATCAATGTCAAGTCATCTTTTCCATGCCAAAGAGGAGCTTCTCTCATGATCTGCACACACTCAACTCCATGGAAAAGTAGTTAATTGCATTTGAGCTGTAGTTTCTGGTGGAGGAATCGATGAACAAAACAGAAGCACGAGGAGTTGAGTGAAAAGCTACAGAGAAACATCAAGTGGCTCTGACCAAAAATGAAATAATCCAAGCTCTTATTTGGCATATATTCATAAATTAGCATCCTTTCTTCTCCCTCAATGCATCATCCGAGAAGTCCGACAAGATTCCGATGCTGAAGTCTGGCAATTAGAAGGACTCCATTCATAAACTCATCAGGACCTCATCCTGAATACTTCGACAACCTTTTAACTGTTACTTCTTGTCCTGTAGAAAGATTTCCCTACATGTATATTATTAATTGTCAGTCTATATAGATGTTTAATTTTACTGATTATAGCTCATCACCTTGTAAACTGAACCAAAGCCGCCAGCTCCTAACTTGTTTGTTTGAGAGAAATGGTCAGTAGCAACAGCAATGGTAGTGAAATCTAACAATGGCAAGTCAATCTCATCCTTCCCACTTCACAAGCCTAAAAGGAGCGTAGATTAGTCGAGGGGATATACCAGATCAAGTCTCGAAAAAGAAACGAAATAATAACGCAACTTTGGATGGTATGAAGTAAAATTTTCATATATTGGTTGATTTCACTTACCTGCCCTTTTCATTCTTCTCTTCCAGATTATAATCAATGTCATGCCCACAATGAGCAATCCTGAAATAGCCGAAGCCACTGTGACAATCACCAGTCTTTTCTTGGCTGAACTTCGGATTGAATCTAGCATATTGAGGAGATAATGATTCAGTCCAGCATTCACAAAGCACCAATGCAAGGCAAGATTAGAACAAAATAGAAAAGCATTACCAGGCCCAATTAAGATAAGAATGTACCTAATTTGGAAGCAGTTACTCGTATGTAGAGGTTTTGCTTCTTGTTAATCTCTTCAACTTCTTGTTGGCTGTAAAAGAACTCAACTTCTTTAATATCAATGAGATCACCGAACCACAGTAAGCAGCCTGCTCCTCCAACATTAGAATTAGCATAAGCCGTGCAAGAACAGTTTTTTAGACACTCAGCCTTGCATTTCTTGAGTCTCATATTCTCATTTAGCTGGGAATCTATCAAATCGGGTAATTTCACCTGTGGGAGTTTCATAAATCCCTCTCCACGAGAACAATTCAACAGAGTTCTCCTTATGCACCCCTCTGTTGAATTCAGCGTGTCCCACTCTTCTTGTGACTTAGGCATGAAACCTCGCAAGCACTGGCATCTTGGGATTTTGTTGATTCCACAAACAGCGTTCGGACCACACTGTCCGTATCTCTCACATGGGTCATCAGGGAGCGAGTACATCACTTCCCACTTAGTGCTTCCTTTCCTCCTTAGAAGACACTGCAGCAAACCGGACTGACTTAACGTGACTTTGACAGTGATATCATCCTTCAAAGATTCAAATGCAAAATAGGCACTGGTTTCATTGTAAACAAAGATGGGCTTGACGACGATATTTGCCTCCAAGGAAACGCTGCTGAAATGGACTCCATTCCAGGGTCCTGCTTGATATACTTTGACAGAATCCTTACAGACTATTTCAAGCTGAGGTAACCCTTCATTTGTGTTTCTGAATGTAAAGTCTCCAGGGGAAGGATCGTCTGCACTTTTCCAAGAAGTCAGAGTATGTTCCAAACCGGCTTTGAAGTCCCATTCCACTTTCACACCAACCAAAAGTGTGTCGGAGGGGTAATCAAGGCTCTGCCATGAATAATTTGCAGAATCCAAGCTTTTGCTTTCTGTTAGAACAAGGTTACCAGAATCCAGGAGCTGTGCAACTGGGCTTCCAAGAACCCTGGATGAATTTGTCCACCCAAGGACGCTCTTCGACTGGTTGAGGAGAACGAGTTCACCTTTACTGCTAATTTCCAGAGTTCCATTTGAATCAGCGAGCGGGTTGTTCCTGTTGGCAACCCAAACAACCGTTTGAGGACTCATCTTGAACCATACCCCTAGGTACCTGTAATTCGAGTTTCCATGAGAGAAGAAACCAAGACCAAAAATTTTTCCTGAGGAAACCAATGACTCTCCATCTATAATAGACTGGGCAGGACTCAGGGTGTCCACTGCAATTGATAGCCCCGGCAGCGACAAAATGGCAATGGAAGTGTACAAGAAGTACAGAGACTTTTCCATTGAAAAATTTCGGACTGCTCTACAGGAAATATGTAGACGGCGACAATGTCATGATATAGAAGCAAGCATCGAGGTCAGTGACTAAAGAGCATATGTGCCAAAAAAGCCGTGGGTCACCCGAGTGCTTGCAGTTATGCCTCCAAACTATCTGTAATTGTTGAGCTCCTGCTAATCAACATGACCAAAATCATCAGAAGTACCTCAATCGATCAGTGGGTGGTTCTTTATACAAGTAACACAAGCACACTGTCTCTTTCGCTTGACGGTGGACATGAGCTAGTCATCATCACCATGTCGTTATCGATTAGCGTCCTCGTCATTTATAACCTTTGACCGTTGATTTATGTAGGGCCGATGCTCATTTTCTTTCCCTGTTCGCGCGTGGCATCATCTGAGCAACACAATCATAGACAATTTCTTTGCCTTCAATTGTAGGGAACTTTGCAAGGAACGTGACAAAGACCACCCCTCAGAAGCTTCCACCTATCAATGACAGTTTGTCAAAACTCGTCCCTTCGTCCGGAGAATTAACAAAAAAAGTCAAAAGTTCCACATCCGGGGCTCGTAGTTTCCAGAGATTGATCATCGACATGCTAATGGTAACATAATACTATACATCTCCCTCTGGGTCGTTCACATAGCTCTTCTTCCACCTATCAGTGACAGTTTATCAAAACTCCCCCCTTCGTTTGGAGAATTGACAACCCTGGGAAAAGTCAAAAGTTCCACATCCGGGGCTCGCGGTTTCCAGGGATTGATCATTGACATGCTAATAATACACAATACTGTACATCCCCCTCTGGGCTGTTCACATAGCTCTGCATACAAGTGTGTCCTAAGCCGATTCCTAACATTCCATGCGTGGGAATACGAAATATATAGATCTGTAGTGATAATTGCTTAAAACCATCAATAAAATTCAAAGCCTGTTGGTTATTAAATTTTGACCATTAACATATTTAGTCTGCAACGTGTTAGTATGTGACTACTATATTATAGGCACACCGACAGTTATTTAGCATATATCATGTTAATAAGTTACCAACAATTTTGTGAAAATTAAAACAGATATTTGATTGCTTTAAATTACCAACTGTAGTTATAAACTACCAATATTTACTTACGTAGCTAACCATCATATTAAAGTTACTAACTTTTGTTGTAAATTACCAACTCCTATTGGAGTCCATTTACTAAATTTCATGTGATTGTGTCAAAATTGTCGATTGTTCCAAGAACTTACCAATATTTATTTGATGAGGTTACCAAGTTACTCACTCTTATAGCATATTAGTCATATCAATTTGAGTGATTTACCAACTTTTCACGGATATTTAACTTTACGAACTCTTATTTGATTAAGTTAGCAAGTTCTTAAATTCCATTAGTCATGGAAGTTCTCTCGGGGATTCTCTACACTCAAGCAAGGTGACCGGGGTTCAAATATTTCTGGAGATGCAAGCATGTTGGCTTAACTCATTTATTCTTTGCCGATGATGTCCTCTTGTTTGTGGAGGGAAATATAGTCTCAACTACTTTGCTAAAGGAAGGCCTGGACCTATTTTCTAAGTGGTCTGGCTTGAAGCCTAATGCTAACAAAAGTGAGATTTTTTTCTCTGGTGGCACGGCGGAAAATAGAGAACAGATCCGAAATGTGTTTGGCTTCAATGAAGGTACGCTCCCCTTTAGATACCTTGGGGTCCCCATTATTTCGACCAGATTGAGTAAAGCGGATTGTACCTCACTAGTGAACTCTATTACTGCACGAGCTCGTTCATGGTCCCAAAGATTTTTATCCTTTGCTGGTAGATTACAGCTTATCAAATCTGTCCTTCATGCTATTCAAGTATACTGGGCTGGTGTATTCATGCTCCCACTATCGGTTTTGTCTAGAATCGATATGATCCTTAGACAATTCCTCTGGAAGGGCCCGGATCTTGGTGTTGGTGGAGCTAGAGTCCCCTGGCGTGATGTTTGTCTCCCTAAAGATGAGGGCGGTTTGGGTATTCGGAGGCTCATCGATTGTAATCTTTCGGCAATGCTCAAACATATATGGATTCTCTTTACAGACAAGGAATCACTTTGGTGTAAGTGGATCCATTCCACCTTTCTCAAGAACAAGAATTTTTGGATAGCGCCTAAACCGACTTTTTGTTTATGGGCTTGGAAAAAAATCCTTGACATCCGTCGGGATTTTCGTTTGTTCTTCAAATGGCAAATTGGTGATGGTTCTACCGCATCATTTTGGTTCGACTCTTGGCACCCCAAAGGTCCTCTATCGGAGTTATTTTCTAATAGGCAAATCTACTGTTCTGGTATCCCAAGGGAAGCTTCTATTCAGGACTTCGTATCTGGATCCTGGCATTCCTCGTACATGCTCCAAACCTTCAATTCCTGGCCGGAAACTGTCCCTGATCTGCTGAGGCACACGCCTGATCGCTTAGTTTGGAAAGGCCACCCATCGGGTGTTTTCTCTGTAGCCTCGGCTTGGGAACAAATTCGAATATGCAAACCTGTTGTTCCTTGGAGCTCCTTTGTTTGGGACCAGAGTATAGCTCCGAGGTACGGTTTTTTGTTGTGGCTTATATCCCTGAATAGGCTCCCAACACAGGTTGTATTGCTCAATTACCGCAGAATAGCAGAAGGTGTTTGCGCCTTCTGCAAATGTAGACCAGATTCGGTTGATCATCTCTTCTTTGCATGTCCTGTTACGGGTCCACTTGCTTTGTACTGGGATGATAAGTGTCACCTTTCTTGGAGAAACCAGTCGTGGCAAGATAATATTCATTGGGCCACCAGTCATATAGGAGGCCAAAGCTTTGTTCAGAGAATTGCTCGTTTTTCATTTGCAGCCTTGTGCCACATCATCTGGATGACTCGGAACAATATCCTTTTCAGGAATCAACCCCTCTTTGTGCCGGCCCTCTGGCAACATCTTGCGAAGCTCACCAGGGATAGAGGTTTGTCTTTCAAACCTGTTGAAGACAATCCCCGCAACCGAAGGATCCAAGTTGGCTGGGGCATCTCCAATTCCATCTTTGATTAATCCCTTTGGGGCTGTGTTGTATCTTCTTTGTAGTCTAGTGGCCGTTTAGTTGGCCCTGCTGTATTTTGCTTTGTTGCTCTTTGCTCCTTACCGTTACACCTTTGCACCTATTGAGACACCTTGTATGTCGCTTCAGGTACGAGGTTTTTGTGTTTCGGTCTCATCTCATGTACGCTTGCTTTGAAAAGTCAATATACATCTTACCTTACCAAAAAAAAAAAAACAATTAACCGACATCTGTTTTTGCGGATGTTATCAACATGCGAAATTGCATATAATTTACCAACTCTTATTGGAGTCCAATTACCAATTTTAATTAACTGTAACTTTTACACATTGGAAAGCTCTCCAAACAAATGTAAGCAAATTATTTTGAACACTAGGTACTTTTAAAACAATCAAATAGAAGATGTTCAGCGACTCAAATAGAGTTGGTAATTTTATGTAAGAGTTGATAACATAAGCTCCACAAATTGATTGAGATGGAGCCGGTAATTTTGAAAAACAGTTGGTGATTTCGTATAAGACCGATGATTTCAACACGTTGTAAGCTTTTCAAATTAACATGGTATATTGTGGAATCAACTCACTCGAATAAGAGTCAATAACTTTTCTCCGGTGGCTAAGTTTCCATATATGTCAATAAATTATTGGATCAGTTGGTACAATCGAAACAATAAAATAAATGTTGGTAAATAGACTCAAACATCAGTCGATTTCATATAAGAGTTGGTAAATTAAACGCTTCGAATAAATGTTGGTGGTAATTTTGTTTAAGAATTAGTAACTTTAACATGTTGTTTTTGACCCAAAAAAAAAAGAACATGTTAACTTTAACAAGTAAAAATGAATAAATTATAGCAACATTTGGTAAGTTCAAAAACAATCACTTTGACGGAACCCTTGCTGACTATCTCAGGTTTAGGTAACCCGTCTATTTTCTATATGAATGTATATAGTCTCCAAGGAGGATCGTCCGTGCTTCTCCGGTAACTCAGATGGTGTTTTAAACCTGTTCTAAACTTCCAGCCCACTGTCATACTAACCGAAATCGTGTTGGGATGTTTCATCAAAGCTCTGCCATGAGTAATCAGCAGAATATTAACTGTTGCTTTCCCTAAGAACAAGGTTGCTAGAATCTAGGAGTAGTGCAACTGGGTTTCCATGAATTTGCTGATTGAATGACGCTCTTTGATTGGTTGAGAAGAACAAGTTCACCTTCTTTGCTTATTTCCAGAAATCAGTGAGTGGACTGTTCCTGCTAGCAACAACCCACACAACCGTTTCAGGACTCTCCAAGAATCATATCCCCGAGAAACTATTCTTTGAGCTTCCAGCAGAGAATAAACTGAGCTCAGACATTCAGCCCAGGGAAACTAATGCGTCTCCCTCTTTAATAGATTGAACTGAACTCAGGGTGTCAACTTCAGTTGATAGACGCAGCAGTGACAGAAAAAACGATGGTCATTTTTAATAAAATTCCGGCTAGAAGCATACAAGTGCTATAACGCGCCTCTCCATGGGTGTCTGGTAACCACGTATGTAAGGGTATAGAAGTGCAAAAGAAGCTGAGGATAGGAGGATCTGCCATTGCAGACCCTTCTGTTTGACCTGCAAGAGAAAGTAAATAACTTGATAAAGATTCAAACGTTTCAGAATAGCATAATAGGATAAGATATAGAAAACAGATACCTTGTTTGGTGCAGGGCAAGTTCTAGGAATGCCTCATTGGATTGAGTTAGGTCACTTAATAATACCAGTCACACAAATGGTAGTGCATTGGTCTCCATCCTTCCTGTAATTGTCATGGACCAAATCTAATTGACTCGAATTGGTGAAACAGTGAGTTTTATTAATAATCACCTCAGGCTCTCTGTTTTGCCTCCGTTGTCAACATCCTTGTTGCACTAGTCCAAGCTCGCATACGACCAAATGATGCGGAAAGTCGTAACGCAGTCCCATCAGACAGAGATACACCTTGGATACTGGATGGCCTCCATGCCGTGAAGGTTCATAATCTGATACCCTTCATGACGTCGACTCAACCTTCGATTATTACAGCCCCGAAAAGCAGCCTTTCGTCTGCTTCGCTAGTTGGCATCGTTAATTGACCAAATTCTTAGCCCTGACATAGAATGTCAATTGTGTACGAGACTTTTTTCAGATTGAATCAAGAAGATCCGCGCACCGATCTTTAACCCAACAATTGTATCGATAATTTCAGGCTAAAGTTTCCTCTTATTAGGTGAAGTTATGCTCTCCAAAACTCGAAGTGTTTGAATCATTCATCCTCGTCCCTTCTACAGATTGAAAACTGATGACATGAGAAAAGTCTATTTTTCATGGAGAAAAAGGAGAAAAGGAAAAGGTGACAGAAACATCAGTGAAGCTAAAATCTGTCAGCTTGGCCAGAACCTGCTCATCGGATTGCGATTACTCATATTCTTAGGTTGGAACAGTCATAACACGCAATCTCGGCTTGCAAATTGCAATGACTGGTCACTGTGGAGAAGGTGGTCCAAAGAAAACAAAACAAGATGTTATAGTTCAATTGGAAAATTTTTTTTAACTGGCCAGAATTTATTAAAAAAAATAAATTTCAAATAAGAATATAAAGTGAGGCCGTTTTCTCAAAAGATGACTCGGAGTAGACTTTATCACAAATAAGAATTTGAAGTTACCATCTTAGCTTCAAATAGAACCCGAACTAGCCAACCAGCCAAATATTCGCTAGCCGCCTTTTCGCCATAGCAAGAGCTGGGGCAATTTTTCCCAAAATTTTCTCCGATACCCAAATTGAAGCTGGAGTTCGTGCTAACCAATTCAACAGTGACCAAAACCCTATAAATTAAAAAAACCTCAAATTGAATTCGCTACTCATGTTTTCTCCCTCTCCCGCTACAGTCGATGAAAACATTTGGGCAACTATTTGCTAGTGGAAGACAAAGCCATATTTTCGTTTTTAGTTTTAGTTTTTTGCTGGTGCAGCAGTTGCACTTCTGATGAGCGACCATCTCACCAGCAAAGCCACCTTGGGTCGGCTTCCCACAAGTGTAAACATCATTGTAAGGGACATTGCAAAACCTTATTAGGTGTTGCCGGCGGCTTAATTTGTTTGAAAGTCTAATTATAGTTCGTTGTATCACTATATATATGAATTCAATAGATCAAACTATATATAGCTCTGCTAAAGAAAACATCAATTTTGTGAAAATCAAAATAGCAGACATAAAGAAAAATATTAACGGCCTTCCTGTGTGCTATTGCTAACAATGGCCCTTTGAGCTTAATTGTATTTACAAACCACAAAAAAAAAACGTAATTGAATATTTTAAGTCAATTTTATTTATAAGTTACCAAACAAGCTAAATCTCTTAGGTGCTGAAGTTTTTAATTTTATCATTTAATTGGGTTATTAGACAAACCCTATTCAATATAATAAACATTTAAAAATAAAATACAATCTTGCCTATTATATTGTTAGAAGCCTAAAACCTATCAATAATGTTCATCATTCCATATTTGGTAACAAGTTAATATTATCCAATACTCCCTATTCAGCTATTATTAAAATAAATACGGCTTGTTTCTTTGATTTAAATAAAAGTAAAAAATATATTTTGTTTGCTTTGTCGCCAAAATTTAAAGTATTATTTAAAATTTCAAAAGAATATGAAAAGATTATATGTGAATCTAGTTGTCAAAATTTGAGCACTGTGAAAATTTTCAGACTTTCGGTTTTGAGAAAAATCAAAGTAGGTTAGTCATGATATATAGATTAAGGACCAGTTTGATAACATAATTAAGTGCTGAAAATTGAAAGTTTAGCGGTAAATGTTAAACTTGCTCAGTAACCTTAATTAGCATTGACTTGATAAACTCAATTAAGTCAAAAATCCATTTAACGTGGTAAGTAAGGGAGGATTAAATAATAAAAAATAGTTGGCAACTAAAATTGTCAAATATATTGCTAAAACCCACGAATAATTGTCTTTATTATAGGTTTGTAAGAAATCAGTAACATTTAGCTATAACTTTACAATTATCACCTAGCAACTTTTTATTTTTATTTTCAATACTTAAAATTCAGTACCGAAACTTTCAGTACCGTGTTTGACAAGTTTATTATTGAACTTTACAATATCACATGCTTCTTCTGTCCTTTGTACCCGAGATGACCTGCCTACAATTTGCAGAAACATCCTCAATGACATTTCTATCGACCTTCTGGCAATGTGACCGTAATAACATTGGCTGTGTAGGCTTCTTCCTTAACTAAAGATGCATCTGAGCTACCTGAACTCCTCTCCACAAAGAAACCAGGCTCTTTAGGCAGTGGCAAGGTTGCTCCTTCATTTGCCAACATGAAAATAACACTGGACATTATTGGCCTATCTTCAGGAAACTTTTGGACACATAGCAAGCCCACCTGAACGCATCTCTCTGCTTGAGACTCCACGACAGAGTCGCATAAAGATACATCCACGAGTTCCATGGCCCTCCCTTCACTCCATAGCAACCACGCCTAAAAAATTTAAACCATTCATGATTACCACTATCCGTGCATCAAAAAGAAAACACGTCTACGGGAACAAAGAACAAATGGGATGAGGTTTTAGGACAAACAGAATATCTGATCTCGTTTAGCGAAAAAGAAAATGGGGCAGATTTTGACAATCATCTACCACTTACGTGCCCAAGAAGGTTGTGATAATGATCAGGATGTTGGAATCCTCTATTCCTTTGGTTACTGACTATCTCTAACAATAGCACACCGAAGCTAAAAACGTCCGACTTCACAGAGAATTTTCCGTCAAAGGCATACTCTGGGGACATGTAACCACTGCATCAAGCAAATCAGGCTTTAGTTTCTCAAAATACTGATGGATAGTGCTGTGTTCGAATGAATCAAGATGAGAATCTTACTATGTACCAACTATTCTTCTAGTCTTTGCCTCTGTGTCATCACCTTGAAAGTTCCTTGCCAGGCCGAAATCCGAAATCTTTGGATTCATGTCATAATCTAACAAAATGTTACCCGCTTTAAGGTCTCTGTGGATAACATGTAGCTTTGAATCCTGGTGGAGATAGAGAAGTCCTCGGGCAATTCCTAAAACAATGTCAAATCGCCTTTTCCATTCCAAAGAGGAGCTTCTGTCATGATCTGCACACACACAAGCCCATCAAAAACTAATTAGGTTGTTTGCATTTAGCTGTATTTTCTAGTGATGGAATCAACAGACAGAACAAAAGCATAAGGAATCTAGTGAAAAGGAATTTAGAAAGATGAAGTGGTTCTAACCAAAAATGAAATAATCCAAGCTTTTGTGTGGCATGTATTCATAAATTAACATTCTTTCTTCACCCTCAATGCAGCAGCCAACAAGTCCAACAAGATTCCGGTGCTGAAGTTTGGCGATTAGAACAACTTCATTCATAAACTCATCAGGACCTTGCCCAGAAAATTTTGACAGCCTTTTCACTGCAACTTCTTGTCCTGTGGAAAGACTTCCCTGCATGTATTTTACTCGTTGAGGGCCTCTGTTGTTATTTGAATTTATTGATTTATAATTGATTACCTTGTAGACCGAACCAAAGCCGCCCGCTCCTAGCTTGTTTGTTTGAGAGAAATGGTTGGTGGCAACAGCAACAGTAGCGAAATCATATAATGGCAAGCCAATGTCATCTGTCCCACTTGGCGTGCCTACAAGGGCTGTAAACTAGTTTCTCAAACCATACCGTAATCTTAACAAGAAAAAAGCAATCCAAAATTTGACCACGTAAAGTAAAAGAAAGGTGTTTAGCTTACCTCGTCTTTTCATTCTTCTCTTCCAGATTATGATCAATGTCATGCCCACTATAAGCAATCCCGAAATGGCTGAAGCCTCTATGATAGTCACCAGTTTCTTGGATGGACTGTGGATTGAATCTAACATATAGGACCAAGCGAAGTAACTAATTTCAGAGAAAGAGTTCATCCGTAAGCTGATGAATCTATCTCTGTTAGAGGAACTTGAACATGAGATATAAACAGTAAGGAATAGAACAGTAGTTCGGTCAGGTAATGACAGAGGACGCTTCAACGTAATGAAAGATTGGAACAAACAAGGAAAAAGCAATTGCTAAACCAATTAGCCAATGCAGATAAAATACATGTATTTACCTAATTCAGAAGCAGGTAGCCGTAGGAAGAGATATTGCCCATTATCAGTCACGTCAATTTCCCTAATATCAATGAGATCGCCAAACCACATCAAGCAGCCTACCCCTCTAATATCCGAATTAGCATAAGCCGTGCAAGAACAATTCTTTAGACACTCAACCTTGCACTCCCCAAGGCTCATATTCTTGAATAGCTGGAAATCTACAAGGTCAGGTAATTTCACCTGCGAAAGCTTCATAAAACCCTCCCGCTGAGAACAATTCAACGGAATTTTCCTTATGCACCCCTCTGCCGAATTAAGCATGTCCCACGCCTCTTGTGACTTGGGCATAAAACCCTGCAAGCAGAGGCATCTTGGGCTTTGGTTAACTCTGCACATGCCATTGGCGCCACACTGTCCATAGCTGTCACAAGGATCATGAGGGACCAAGTACATCAAATCCCACACCGTGCTTCCACTCTTCAAATTATGAACCTGTAGAACACCATCCGACCTTAATACGCCTTTGAGAGTGACATTGTCCTTCAAAGTTTTAGAATCATAATAGGCACCCGTTTCGTTGTAAACAATGATGGTTTTAACGACGATTTTCGTCTCGTTGGAATCACCACCAAATCCAACTCCATTCCATGGCCCGGTTCGAAATAATTTGACTGAACCCCTGCGGACTATTTCAAGTTGAGGTAAGCCGTCAACTTTGATTCCGTATGTATAGTCACCAGGGGAAGGATCATCTGTACTTCTCCAAGAAGTCAGATGACGTTCCAAACCGGTTCTAAAGTTCCATTCCATTGTTATACCGTCCAACAACGTGTCTGATGGGTAATCAAAGCTCTGCCATGAGTAATCAACAGAACCTGAACTGTCGCTTTCCCTAAGAACAAGGTTACCAGAATCTAGGAGCTGTGCAACTGGGTTTCCAATAACCTTGGTTGAATTCGTTGACCAAATGACGCTCTTTGATTGGTTGAGAAGAACAAGTTCACCTTCATTGCTTATTTCCAGAGTACCATTTGAATCGGTGAGTGGACTGTTCCTGTTAGCAACCCAAATAACCGTTTCAGGACTCACCACAAACCATATCCCTAGGAAGCTGCTCTTTGGGCTTCCGGCAAAGAAGAAACCAAGCTCAAATTTTCGGCCCTGGGAAACTAAAGTCTCTCCTTCTTTGATAGATTGAACTGAACTCAAGGTGTCACCTGCACTTGACAGGCGCAACAGTGACAGAAGGACAATGGAAGTGCAGAAGGAGCTGAAGATAGGAGGATCTGCCATTACAAACCCTTCTGCTTGATCTACGATATGAAGCAAATAACTAGATAAAGATTAAAACTTTTCAGAATAGCATATCAGGATAAGATAAAGAAGACAGATACCCTAGTTTGGTGCAGAGCAAGTTCCGGGACTCGCTGATTGGATTGAGTCGGGTCATGCAAGAAGACCAGCCACTCAAATGTTCGTGGATCAGTCTCCAACACGCTAAAATCTGTCAGGCTTGGCAAGAACCTAGTCATCGAAATGCGATTACTCATATTCATACGTTAGAACGGTCATAACACGCTGTTTGGGCATTTAAATTCCAACGATGACACTCCCGTATGGTCGTTGTCGTAGAAGAAGGTCAAAAGAAAACAAAAAAGATTTTATGGTTCACCTGGAACATTTTTTACTGGTCAGAAATTATTGAAAATACTCAGATGTACTAAGACTGGGTTTTCAAATGGACAGAGCCTTATTAGATATTGCAGGTGGCTTAATTTGTTTAAAAGCACAATTACAGTTCGTCGTACCACTATATAGATGAATCTAATAGACCCAGCTTTATATATCAAGTATTGCTAAAGAACCTATTAACTCTGTGAAAGTCAAGATAGTGGAATAAACTCTCCGTCTCTCAAGACAATTAGGTCCTAGAAATTTAATTTTGCACAGCAAATCGTAAATTGATAGTGATGGTCCTTTTTATTTTCATCTCCCTAGTTAATCAGCCCATCCATGCCGAGCAGGCAGTGAAAGTAAATTGCACATGTACGTATATAAGTAAATTAACACTGAAAAGAATTCATCACTTGCAAATTTGACCCATGAAGTAATATATATATATATATATATATATATATATATATAATTTCTCATATATTCAAAAATATATTATTTTCTTTTTTTTTGGTACATTGACTTTTTTTTGGGGCAGTCACACTAGCATTATCTTTGGCAAAATTATCTTTAGTGAGGGTATGTTGGTGTGCTCATCAAATGGTATGTAAAACCTTTTAAATTCATGTTTTACATGTATTGTTTGAATGTATATGATTAACAGAGAAGCATCCAGTGAAGGAGTCCCTGAATGGTCAAAGAAACAGTGCTTAATCAACTCTCCTCTAGCCTAATTGCCTTAGAAAGGAGAAAGTATTCACAGGAAGAGTTTGTGGTGTGGTGTGGTGTGGTGTGGTGTGGTGTGATTCATATGGTGTTGGAGATGGAGCTGGCATCAATCTAATGCAGGCTTTGATTTGGCATATACTCATAAATCGACAAGGTTTCTTCTCCCTCAATGCAGCAGCCGAGAAGTCTGACAAGATTCCGGTGCTGAAGTCCGGCAATAAGAAGTACTTCATTTGTGAAATCATCAGGACCTCGTCCTGAATATTTTGACAGCCTTAAAACAAAAGAGCGATCCAGAATTTAAACACGTACTAAAATATTTGTATTTTAGCGTACCTCGCCTTTTTGTTCTTCTCTTCCAGATTACAATTAAGGTTGTGCATACTATAAGCGATCCCGATATGGTCACCAGTTTCTTAGATGGATAGTAGATTGAATCTAGCATATTGGAAGAAGGGAACTAACTAATTTCAGGGGAAAAAAACCAACTGTAAGTTGATGAATCTAGCTTCACCGGAGAAACTTGGAAATAAGAAATAAGCAGTAAGAGCGGGGAAGCGATTCAGTCTGGCATTGACAAAGGATACATCGATGTAATGTGAGACTAGAACAAAAGAGAAAGGGCAATTGCTAAATCAATAAGCCAATGTAAAAACGATATACGTATTTACCTAATTCAGAAGCAGGTAGACATTGGTAGACTTTGTTCATTATCAACCACTCCAAATTCTTTAATATCAATGAGATCACCAAACCACATCAAGCAACCTGCACCTCCTACATCCGAATGAGCACAAGCCGTGCAAGAACAGTTATTTAGACACTCAACCTTGCACTGCTCCGGGCTCATATTCTTGAATAGCTGGAAATAGGTCGGGTCAGGTAATTTCACCTCGGAAAATTTCATAAAACCCTCTCCACGAGAACAATTCAATGGAATTTTCCTAATGCACCCCTTGGCAAACTAAGCATGTACCACTATTCTTGTAACTTAGGCATAAAACCCTGCAAGCACAGGCATTTTGTACATTCCTTAACTCTGCACACACCATAAGCACCGCACCTTCCATAGCTGTCACATGGTCATGCGGGGAATGAATACATTAGGTTCCACTCCGTGCATCTTTAGTCGATGTTTGAATATAAACGGACTTTTAATGACGGACTTCTCTGTATCACATTAAGCTGTTAGATAGACCTCAAATAGATCGCCCCACCTTGGTCTTTCACTTGTTACTGTAGTCTGAACCGAGAGCGATGGGACAATTTCTCCTGCATCTTATAGAGTCAAGCATATCAAGATCTGTCGAAACGTGAGAAACTTCTCAAAAGTTTACCATGGGGCCCTTCTGCTGGGTATCATAGCGGTCATAAGACGATACATACCTTTGACCATTTTGTTGAGTTTTTTTCTATATTTGAGCTATTTGCAGTGTTTTTTTTTGGGGCAAAACCATCAGCTATTTACAGTTGACAAATTTAGACTTGGAACCTCCCAAAATAAATCAATGACGATTGTTCATTGAATTTTAGCTTTTTTTTTTTTTGGTAAAGGTAAAAATATGTATTACTTTCCAAACACCAAATACAGACTAAAGCCAAAACCAACTCAGACCCAGATAGGACAAGGAAATGTCCAGACAGGGACCGAATGGTTCCGCTAGAGCTATACAAAAAGGCGAGATACGCCGGAAAACAAAGCTACCGGACCGAACTAAGAGGACATCGGAGACACTTGAAAGATCGAGGTTGGAAGCTCCCAATTCCTTTGTAGAATACGGTTTCTAGGTGTATCAGGAACACTCCCCATGGAGATGGCTTTGTCTTTGACCACTTTGATGAGGTGTTTGCGCATACCCGGAATGAAGACATCCTTGTTCCTAAAGATGGCATTGTTCCTCTCAGTCCAAATAATATGGACAAGAGCGCCAAACGAGAAACGGGAGAGGCGGTGAGCAAAAGAGTCACCACCACAAACCTTCATGGCCCACAAGATGAGTTCTTGCCAAGGTCGGTTGCGCCAAGGGAGGTTACATTTGGTGGCCCAGAAGAAAGCCAACCTACGGGTAGAAAGGCACTCGAAAAAGAGGTGATTGGCTGAGTCCGGTATAGTACCGCAAAAGGTACAGAACCCAGTGTCAATTCTTCGGATTTGTAGCAGGAGTACCTGGGAAGGCAGCCGGTTGAGAGTGACTATCCACAAGAGAAAGGAGTGCCTGGGTGCAATATGATGGTCCCATATAAATGAGTGCCATGGGACTGAATGTCCTTTCCTTCTGATGTGATTCCATGCAGATGCTGCTGAAAAGGAGCCGGAAGAGTGAGGAGTCCAGGTCAGTCTGTCCGGAGTATTATCATCAAAGATAGGAGGGATATCTGTCCAGCTAGTGATGGTATCGAGTGTATTTGAGGCTTGCCAAACACAATCGTAGAACTTCCGTACAGTAGTATCTCGAGGGATCCTCGATTGGTATATGTCGGCATTACTGAAAATGAGATAAAGAGGGCCTTTGTTGTGCCACCAGTCAAACCAAAAGGAGACGGAGTGGCCATTCCCGATCTTCCATCTAAAAAGGGCCTGGGCTGAAGACCGCAAATCGAGAATTTTCTTCCAGGTCCAGGAGCAGAAGGTTGGCTTAGATACAACCCAAAAGTTGGATTTTTTTAAGTAAACCGTGTGAATCCATTTGCACCACAATGACTCCGCATCAGTGAAGAGGAGCCATAAATGTTTGAGAGTCATTACTGTGTTATATTCTACAAGTCGCCTTATTCCCAGGCCTCCTTCTTCTTTGGGTAGGCAAACTTTATACCAAGCTACCTTAGCTCCCCCGGTACCTAAGTCCGGGCCTTTCCACAATAATTGCCTCAATGTAGTCTCAATTTCGTATAAGACTGCTTTCGGGAGGGAAAAGATGGAAGCCCAATACACCTGGATAGAGTAGAGGACAGATTTAATGAGCTGGAGCCTCCCTGCAAAGGACAGGAATCGGTGTGACCATGATCGGGTGCGGGCCGTTATAGAATCAATTAGCATCTTGCAGTCCTCCTTTCGCATTCTAGATGAAATGATGGGGACCCCTAAATAACGAAAGGGAAGTGATCCTAGTTGAAAACCAAGGCAGTGAAGTAGTTGGGCTTGCATGGCCGGGGACCCTCCCGAGAGGAATAGATTACTTTTGTTGCAGTTCGGCTTTAGGCCAGACCAACCGGAGAACAAATCAAGAGAATCCTTGATTATTTCCACGGACCTCAAATGGCCTTCAGAAAAAAGAAGCACGTCGTCCGCAAAGAATAGATGAGAAATTCGAGTTTTTTTGCATCGCCAGAACCAGCGAAATTCATGAGTGTCAGTTTTCTTCTCAAGAATTCCGGATAGGACTTGCATGATCAGTGTGAAAAGATAAGGCGAGAGCGGGTCGCCCTGTCGAATACCTCGGCTGCTAGCGAAGAAACCATGAAGTTCCCCATTGATTGAGATCGAGAATCTGGCTGTAGAAACACAAGCCATAATCATCTTAATGAAGGGATCAGGAAATCTGAAGGCCATGAGAGTCCTTTCAATAAATCTCCAGTCGACCGTGTCAAACGCCTTTTGGAAGTTGACTTTGATAGCACATTTAGGAAGATAAGCTTGATGGTGGAAGTCCACAAACAACTCTTCTGCAATCATAATGTTGTCACTAATTCGCGGACCTTTAACAAAAGCCATCTGAGACGGACTAATCAAAGACGGTAGAATATACGCAATACGCCTGGCCAGAATTTTTTAAGTGCATTTATAAAGGGTATTACAACATGCGATAGGGCGAAAGTCAGACATAGCCGAGGCATTAGGAGACTTTGGCACAAGGGTTAGAATGGCAGTATTAAGCTCTTTGAGGATACATCCAGACGCAAAGAATTCCTTTACAGCCTTGAGAATGGAGGGCCCTATGATCTCCCAGGATGATTTGAAAAAATCAACATTGTAGCCATCAGGACCTGGGGCATTGTTCTTAGCCAATGAAAAAAGGGTAGCCTTGATTTCCCCATCAGAGATCGGTTGTGCAAGGTAGCTCCTCTGATCATCATCCAGAGCCTGTCCAATGAAGTCGCTTATCTCACTGATAGATGGCTGAGTGGAAGTAGAATTACCATTGAGCAGCTCCTGGTAGTGACTGACAATGTGGTTCCTGACTGCAAGAGGGTCAGTTAATAATACACCATCACCTGTGGATATAGACAGAATACGATTATGTAATCGCCTTTTGTTAACAAAATGGTGAAAGAAGTTAGTGTTCTGGTCTCCTTCTTTGAGCCACCGTATCCTAGATTTCTGTCTAAAGAAGGACTCCTCTTGAAGCCTCAGAGAGGAGAAGGAGCGTAGCAGCTCCGATTCCCTATCAAGTAAGCTCCGGTCGAAGGGGTGATGTTCAAGGGCTTCCTAGGCAGCATATAGTTCGGCTCTTGCCTGTTCTGTCCTCGTAGAAATAGAGGAGAAAGAGTTCCTGTTCAGGTGTTTCAGTTTAGCTTTAAGCATCCTTAGTTTGCAACATACCATGTACATGTGTGAACCCACCATCTGAGTGTCCCAGACTTGAGCTACAAGCTCTAGGAATTTGGGATGGGAGGTCCAGAAGTTGAAAAATTTGAATGGTTTGTTGGACCTATGAGGTAAGAGCATTTTAATTACCATAGGCGAATGATCTGATATCCCGGAAGGGAGAAAAGACGCTTCCGAAAAGGAAAACTGCTGAGTCCAGATGTCATTGATGAGCACCCAATCAATCTTGCGGAGTTTCCTATTCGCACCAGTAGAATAAGTCCATGTATATCTACAACCGACATATTGAAGATCTTCAAGTCCCGCCTGATTCAGACAATCCCCAAAGTCATCGAAAGCCGGGATCCAGGGAGTATTACTCCCTATTCGATCATCATGCTCTTTGATAGCATTAAAATCTCCTGCGACAACCCAAGGTAAGGTACAAGAGGACAACCGAATGAGATCAGCCCAGAGAAGACGCCTCTTCACAAAGGAGTGTTCACCATACACAACAGTATAGAGACAAATCTTATTTAGATTGAAAAGCTTGAGCTCGATATGAATGAACTGATCAGAGGAAGATAAAATGCTGATATCCATCTCATCTGGGTTCCACCCAAACCATATTCGCCCAAGAGGGGAAGAATCGTAGTTAGAGATCCAACGCCAATTGCCACAAAGATCCCGGGAGATACTATCAAAACGAGAGGCTTTAATTTTTGTTTCCACAATGCCCATACATGAAAGGCGATGAGTTCTAATAAAAGAACGAATTTCCGCTTGTCTAAGGGGGTTGACTAGTCCCCTAATGTTCCAAGCACCAAAAAACATATTAAGACAAGAAAATACTATCTCTGAGATTTCCTAGATCTCCTCCTCTTAGCTTTCTTCTTTAAGGAGGACGATCCAGGAACCATACTAGTGCAACGCATACTAGGAATAGGCTGAAGGGAGACCTTAGGAGCATCCACGGCGGTAATAGATGCCAAAGATCGAGACCGAGTGGTTGGGGGAGACATAGCAGCAAGTTCCTCTCCCAATAGGTCGTCAGAGTCACTGTCCTCCACCCCACCATGAGAGCCAGAAGAACCTTCAGAGGAAGAGTGGGAATTAATGGCAGGGTCCTCAGATTGCTGATCAGAACAACCGTGAGTACCAGGAACAGCAGGAAGAACCAACTCAGCGTTGGATTCCAACGGGAAATTCTGATGAGGACCAATCAATTCATGTTCAGTATTAGAGCTTTTTACAGAAGGCAAAATATCCTTCCCCCCTGTTATAGCAGCTTGGCTCAGCCCTGCATTAGCTTCCACCGGCAGATCAGGACTAATCAGTCCGAGTTCAGAATCGGGAATCAAGTCTGGAGGCAATGGATTCACTCCCCTTGGATTCGAGTCCAGCAACAGGTCATCTACATTACCGGTCAGCCCTGCATCAAGTGCATCAGGTCTTGGAAGAGGATGGCCAGAAGAGGGGTCTCGAGCAGGATACCGAGCAGCCTCCTTCCCTGGATTCAGTTCCAGGCGGTGGTCAGAGGAATCACGAGCAGGAGGCCGAAGGTTCTCTCTCCCTGAGTTCATATCCAGTGAAAGGTCAGGTGCAAGCCTAGTCTGGCTTGAGCCTTTGTCCTGCTGAATTTTGTTCCTTCTTCTACGGACTTGAGTCCATTCTTCAGTACCAAGAGGCCGAGTTGTGTTGTCCACTATCACTTCAGTCTGAATAGGGGCACAAGCAAAACCATTTGCACCAGGTTTATGCCCAAAAATGCCGCAAGAGGAGCAAGCTAACGGTTTCCATTCGTAATCAACATGGACCAGATTCACCTCTCCATCCCATCGGACTTTGATAGTTTCCAGCCGAGGGTTAGAAGCTTTAATTTCCACACATACTCTCGCATAGGAAATCCTAGCCATTTTTTTTGTTTGGGAATCCACGTAGAGTGGCCTTCCAGTGGCACTAGCAATCCTACTAATGCCCGCCGGGGACCAAAGAGAGAAGGGAATGTCCCTTAGTTTGACCCACACCGGTAGAGAATCCATGGCTCCCTTCTTGAGTTGAAGCTTAGGGTGCCATTGCTGGAAAAGCATGGTACTACTGAATATAGATACAGGGCCCGTCTCAATTATCTTCCCGCGAAAATCTGAATTCGGGACACGGAAGAAATAGAACCCATTTTCATGCAATCTAACATCAACA
The DNA here is from genome assembly GCA_031216235.1 of Syzygium jambos. Lineage (NCBI taxonomy): Eukaryota > Viridiplantae > Streptophyta > Magnoliopsida > Myrtales > Myrtaceae > Syzygium > Syzygium jambos. Next base: position 3,507,695 of record CM062225.1, on the reverse strand, counting down.
ACATGATCCCCCCAGGTTTTTTTGAAGGCCTCTTCAGTCATCTTAAAGGGAACTTTCTTCCCAACATAATGGCCCACAATGCATTCTAGCCAAAAAGGATTCACATCAGCAGCAATCTCCGGTGATATGTCTACAATTACTTCACCATTTTCCTCCCTAGGAGGAATAAAAGCTAAGTCATAACCTTTGGTCTGTACCTTAGCAACATTAGCCCACGTTCTAGCCTCGGGGGTACGATTATTTTGGTCTTGCGGACGAGAAGCTGTCTGACCCAACTCTGTGGTTTTCTTTACTGGATGAGGTCTGGAAGCAGAACGCCTTGACAAACCAGCATTGTGTGCTCTTCGCATAGATCTACTCCTAGCCTTTGATCGTCCTCTGCTTTCGCCGCGACTGGACTGACCTTTCAGAATAGGTCTATGGCCCAGGGAAGGATCAGCTACATGGTCCACTGAGATGGATTTGCCTTTAAGGCCAGCAGCTACTATGTTTACATCAGTATCTTTAATCGCCTGATGGATCTCAGAGCCAGGGGAGGGTTCGGCCTCTGAAAAAGGGGAAGGCACAGGCGTTTCTATAGTTTCCCTCATTCGGGCATTACCACAACCATCTACCGGTCAACTTTCCAGCTCCAAGAAACAGGGCAGCACTATACATCAGCAAGTCCCCCAAGTGAATGCTACCAATTAGTCCACCTCCAACTCCAGCTCAGCTAGAATCAACCAGTCAAAACACCAGCACCAGCAATTCAATCGCAAGAGAGAAAATCGCCAACATCAGTCTCCCCAGAAGATGCGAAGACCAGATGCAATCTCACCACAGAATCAGGCGCGAACCCAGCCCCAGCACGTGAAGCAAGTGACGGAGGGAAGGTGGCTAAACCAGGGATAACAAACGGACAAACCCAATCCCGAGTCTCTGCCTCAGTTCGTTCAATTATCCAGACGCGGGAGACCGGCAACCGCGAGCTTCAGATCTGGAATCCCGACTTCTGAGGTGGACGATGGGAGGAAACCTACGGAGGGTCGGTAGAGGAGGGTCCAAGGAGCCTACTCACCAAATTCCAGCCCAAACCGCCGCCGGAGTCAGCTGGAATCAGCAAAAAACCGGCCGGTGAACAGTGTCAGCGGTATACCCCACCGAGAGCATCCTGGAGTGAACAGTACCCGCGAAAATTTGGTGTTTGAAATTCCTTTGCATTGAATTTTAGCTTTTAACTGCTTCAATTTTCAAGAATCGGTTTATTGCCACTAATTGCTGCTTCTCTTCAAAGATAATGAAGTATGCTTAAGCACTTAATGTGGTAAGTAAGGGAGGATTAAATAATAAAATTTAGATGGCAACTCAAATTGCAAAATATATTGCTAAAACCTACGAATAATTGTCATTATTATGGCTTTGTAAGAAATCAGTAACATATAGCTAGAACTTTACAATTATCACCAAACAACTTTTTATTTTTATTTTCAATACTTAAAATTGAGTACTGAAACTTTCAGCACCCTGTTTGACAAATTTATTATTGAACTTTACACTATCATATGGTTCTTCTGTCCTTTGTACCCGAGATAGCCGGTCTACAATCTGCAGAAACATTATCAATGGCATTTCTATCGACCTTCTGGCATTGTGACTGTAATAACATTGGGTGTGTAGGCTTTTTCCTTAACTAAAGATGCATCTGAGCTACCTGAACTCCTCTCCATGAAGAAACCAGGCTCTTTAGGTTGTGGCAAGGTTGCTCCTTCATTTGCCAACATGAAAACAACACTAGCCATTGTCGGCCTATCTTCAGGAAACTTTTGGACACATAGCGAGCCCACCTAAACGCATCTCTCTGCTTGAGACTCGACGACAGAGTTGCATAAAGATACATCTACGAGTTCCATGGCCCTCTCTTCACTCCATAGCAACCATGCCTAAAAATTTTAAACCATTCATGATTACCAGTATCTGGGCATCAAAAAGAGAACATGTCTACAGGAACAAAGAACAAATGGGATGAGGTTTTGGGAGAAACAGTATATATGATCTTGTTTAGCGAAAAAGAAAATGGCAGATTTTAAAAATCATCTACCACTTACGTGCCTAAGAAGGTTGTGATAATGATCAGGATGTTGGAATCCTCTATTCCTTTGGCTACTGACCATCGCCAACAAAAGCACACTGAAGCTAAAAAGGTCGGACTTCACAGAGAATTTTCCGTCAAAGGCATACTCTGGGGACATGTAACCACTGCGTCAAGCAAATCGGGCTTCAGTTCCTCCAAATACTAATGGATAGGGCAGTGTTCGAATGAATCAAGATGAGAATCTTACTATGTACCAACTATTCTTTGAGTCCTTGGCACTGTGTCATCTCCTTGAAAGTTCCTTGCCAGGCCGAAATCCGAAATCTTCGGATGCATGTCACCATCTAACAAAATGTTACTTGCTTTAAGGTCTCTGTGGATAACTTGTACTTTTGAATCCTAGTGGAGATAGAGAAGACCTCGGGCGATTCCTAAAACAATGTCAAATCGCCTTTTTCCATGCCAAAGAGGAGCTTCTATCATGATCTACACACACTCAACCCCATAAAAAACTAATTAGGTTGTTTGCAGTTAGCTGTATTTTCTGGCGAAGGAATCAACGGACAGAACAAATGCATAAGGAATCGAGTGAAAAGGAACTGAGAAAGATCAAGTGGTCCTGACCAAAAATGAAATAATCCAAGCTTTTGTTTGGCATGTATTCATAAATTAACATTCTTTCTTTACCCTCAATGCAGCAGCCAACAAGTCCAACAAGATTCCGGTGCTGAAGTCTGTTGATTAGAATGACTTCATTCATAAACTCATCAGGACCTTGCTTGGAACGCTTTGACAGCCTTTTCACTGCAACTTCTTGTCCGGTGGAAAGTCTTCCCTGCATGTATTTTACTCACTGTGGGCCTCTATTGTTATTTGAATTTATTGATTTACAACTGATTACCTTGAAGACAGAACCGAAGCCGCCCGCTCCTAGCATGTTTGTTTGAGAGAAATGGTTGGTGGCAACAACAATAGTAGCAAAATCATATATTGGCAAGTCAATGTCGTCCGTCCCACTTGGCAAGCCTACAAGGGATGTAAACTAGTTTCTCAAACTATACCATAATCTCAACAAGAAAAAAAGCAATCCTGAATTTGATTACATGATGTAAAAGAAAGGTATTTAGCTTGCCTCGTCTTTTCATTCTTCTTTTCTTGATTATGATCAATGCCATGCCCACAATAAGCAATCCCGAAATGGCTGAAGCCACTATGATAGTCACCAGTTTCTTGAATGGATTGCGGTGTTCTAGCATATAGAAGGTAGTGAAGTAACTAATATTAGAGAAAGAGTTCATCTGTAAGCTAATGAATCTATCTCTGTTGGAGGAACTTGAACAGGAGATGTAAATAGCAAGGAACAGAACAGTAGTTCGGTCAGGTATTGACAGAGGATGCTTCGACGTAATGAAAGATTTGAACAAACAAGAAAAAAGCAATTGCTAAACCAATTAGCCAATGCAGATAAAATACATGTATTTACCTAATTCAGAAGCAGGTAGCCGTATGTAGAGACTTTGCCCATTATCAACCCCGTCAATTTCCTTAATATCAATGAGATTGCCAAACCACATCAAGTAGCCTGCTCCTCTAATATCCGAATTAGCATAAGCCGTGCAAGAACAATTCTTTAGACACTCAAGCTCGCACTTCCCAAGGCTCATATTCTTGAATAGCTGGAAATCTACCATGTCAGGTAATTTCACCAGTGAAACCTTAATAAAACCCTCCGGACTAGAACAATTCAATGGAATTTTCCTTATGCACCCCTCTGTTGAATTAAGCATGTCCCACTCTTTTTGTGACTTGGGCATAAAACCATGCAAGCAAAGGCATTTTGGGCTTTGGTTACCACTGCACACGCCATTAGCGCCACACGGTCCATAGGTGTCACAAGGGTCATGAGGAAGCAAGTCCATCATATCCCACTTAGTGCTTCCACTCTTCAGTAGATGACACTGTATAACACCATCCGGGCTTAATATGAATTTGGCAGTGATTTCGTTCTTTAAGGTTTCAAATGCAAAATAGGCATCCGTTGCGTTGTAAACAAAGATGGGGTTAATAATGGTATTTCCCTCCATGGAAAGACTGCCGAATTTGACTCCATCCAATGGCCCAGTTCGATATACTTTGACGGAACCTTTGCTGACTATTTCAAGATGAGGTAACCCATCGATTTTGTATCTGTATGTATAGTCTCCAGGGGAAGGATTGTCTGTGCTTCTCCAGGAAGTCAGATGATGTTCCAAACCGGTTCTGAAGTTCCATCCTACTGTCATACCGACCAAAATCGTGTCTGATGAGAAATTAAAGCTCTGCCATGAGTAATCAACAGAAACTGAATTTTTGCTTTCCCTAAGAACGAGGTTACCAGAATCTAGGAGCTGTGCAACTGGGTTTCCAAGAACCTTGGTTGAATTCGTTGACCAAATGACGCTCTTTGATTGGTTGAGAAGAACAAGTTCACCTTCATTGCTTATTTCCAAAGTACCAGTTGAATCGGAAAGTGGACTGTTCCGGTTAGCAACCCAAACAACCGTTTCAGGACTCACTACAAACCATATCCCCAGGAATCTGTTCATTGAGCTTCCAGCTGAAAAGAAACCAAGCTCAAATTTTCAGCCCTGGGAAACTAATGTCTCTCCCTCTTTAATGGATTGAACTAAACTCATGGTGTCACCTGCACTTCATAGGTGCAGCAGTGACAAAACGACAATGGAAGTTCAAAAGGAGCTGAAGATAGGAGGATCTACCATGGCAAACCCTTCTGTTTGATCTACGAGATGAAGCAAATAACTAGACAGATTCAAACTTTTCAGAATAGCATATCAGCATAAGATATAGAAGACAGGTACCTCTGTTTGGTGCAGAGCAAGTTCCAGGACCTCCTGATTGGATTGAGTTGGGTCACGCAAGAAGACCAGCCACTCAAATGTTCGTGTATGGGTCTCCAATCTTCCTGTAATGGTCAAGGACCAATCTAAATGATTCGAATTGGTGAAAATGTGAGTTCTATTAATGTACCACTTCACGCTTTCTGTTTTGCCGCCATTGTTACCATCCTTGTTGCACCAGTCCAAGCTCGCATACGACCAAATGATGTAGAAAGTAGTAACACAGTCCCATCGGGTGGAGATACGCCTTGGATTCTAGATGGCCTCCATGCCGTGAAGGTTCATAATCTCACGCTCTCTATGAGCTCGACTCGATCCGTTTGGTCTTCTTCTCCACGTGGCGTGTTAAGTGACCAAATCTTTCGCCTGGAGGTAGAATATCTATTGTGTACGAGATTTTTTTCAAGATTGAATCAAAAAAATCTTTCACCTGGCCAATTGTGTCGATAAGTTCAGTCTAAAGTTCCCTTAGCTGAAGGTAAACTCGCCAAAACTCAAAAATGTTTGAATAATTCATCCGCGGCCCAACTACAGTTTGAACATTGATATCTTGAGAAGATTCAAATTACAAGTCGACAACGATGGGGACGACATCAGACAAGCTAAAATCTGTGTGACTTGGCAAGAACATGGTCATCGGATTGGAATATTTATATTCATAACGGTCGTAACACGCTGTATGATTGGGCTTGCAAATTCCAAAGACGACACTCCGTATGGTCGCTGTAAGAGAAGAAGGTCTAAAGAAAAACAAAATAAAATTTTGTGGTTCACCTCGAACTTCTTCTGCTGGCCACAAAAATTTTTGAAAACACTACGTGTATTAAGACTAGCCTTTCAAATTGATATTGCAGAGCCTTGATAGCTGTTGCAGGCGGCTTAATTTGTTTAAAAGTTTAATTACAGTCCGTCGTATCACTGTATAGATGAATTTAATTGACCAAAATTTATATATCGAGCAATGCTAAAAAGAGATATCCTCTCTGCCAAAGTCAAAATGGTGGGCATAAACTCTCTGTCTCTCTAGAGAGTTAGGACCTAGAAATTTGATTTTTCCCAGCAAATCGTAATCTTTTAGCGGCCTTACTGTGCCGTCTAATCGCTAATGATGGCCCTTTTTCTTTTTATCTCCCTTGCTAATCAGCCCATCCCGTCTAAAATGCACTTGTACGTATATAAATGAATTAATACTGAAAGAAATTTATCACTTGCAACATTGTTTTGCTCAATATTATATATATAATTTTTTTCATAAATCCTATGAAAACTATCAACTAATTTTTTGTAAACTACATCAATATTTGTTTTGGGTGAGTCACATTTGAACCATCTTAGGCAAAATTATTTTTCGAGAACCCATTTTGGGTTGCTCATAAAAAGGTAGGTAAAAACTTCTAAATTCATGTTGGACATGTATTATTTGAAAGTCTATGACTAACAGAGAAAGCATCTAGTGAAGGAGTCCCTGCATGGTCAAAGAAACGGTGATTAATCAACTCTCATGCAAGCCTAACTGCCTTAGAAAGGAGAAAGTATTCACAGGAAGAGTCTGGTGTGGTGTGGTGTGGTGTGTTTTGATTCATATGGAGTTGGAGATGGAGCTAGCATCGATCTAATCCAGGCTTTTAATTGGCGTATATTCATAAACCAATATGCATTCTTCTCCCTCAATGCAGCAGCTGAGAAGTCTGACAAGATTTTGGTGCTGAAATCCGGCAACTAGGACTTCATTCATAAAATCATCAGGACCTTGTCCTGAATATTTTGACAGCCTTAAAAAAAAAGAGCAATCCAGAATTTAAACACATGGAGTAAAATATTTATATTTTAGCGCATCTCGTCTTTTTATTCTTCTCTTCCAGATTTCAATTAAGGTTGTGCATAATACAAGCAATCCCCATATGGTCACCAGTTTCTTGGATGGACGTAGATTGAATCTAGCATATTGAAAGAAGTGAACAAACTAATTTTAGGGGGGAAAACAACCGTAAAAAGTTGATGAATCTAAACTTCACCTAAGGGACTTGGAAATAAGAAATAAGCAGTAAGAACATGGAAGTGATTCAGTCTGGCATCGACAAAGGATACATCAATGTAATGCGAGATTAAAACAAAAGAGAAAGGGCAATTGCCAAACCAATAAGCCAATGCAGACACGATATACGTACTTGTTGGAAGTTTGTTTGTAAAATAAACAAAAGTGGTTTTTCTACGTTCCACATAGATAATATGGAGTGAAGTAGGCTTGTTTATAAGTGCGGGCTTCTTTTGTGTGTTCAGAAGAAACATATGAGATATGGGCTAGACCCATGATACCAGCGTGCGGGGGCGCGAATAATTGCGCGATTTTGGCGCGATTATTAGGCGCACTTAGCACTTTGCACAACTTGAATATGCGAGTGCTATAGGGTCTTTAATGTATGCGATGCATTGTACTAGACCTGATGTTGCTTATTCCGTGTGCAAGTTGAGTAGGTACACTAGTAATCCAAATATGGAACATTGGAAAGCCATTACTAGAATTTTTGGTTATCTTAAGAGAACTAAAAATTTAGGCTTGTTCTATAATAATTATCCAGCTGTATTAGAAGGATACACCGATGCTAGTTGGATTACAAGTGTGGGTGATAAACATTCCACTTCAGGATGGGTTTTCACTCTAGGTGGAGGTGCTGTTTCTTGGGCGAGCAAGAAACAGACATGCATAACTCACTCAACTATGGAGTCAGAATTCGTTGCTTTAGCGGCAATTGGGAAAGAGGCTGAGTGGATTAGGAATTTGTTATTGGATATCAAATTATGGCCTAGTCCTATGCCTCCTATTTCTATTCATTGTGATAGTCAGGCTACTTTGGCAAGAGCTTATAGTAGCACCTATAATGGGAAGTCTAGACATATTAGCCTAAGGCATGAGTTTGTGAGACAATTGATTAAAGATGGTACCATAACAATTGTCTACGTGAGGTCAAGTAATAATTTGGCTGATCCTTTGACAAAGGCATTACCAAGAGATATGGTAAAAGTAACCTCACAAGAAATGGGGCTGAAACCCTTTAATTAAAATCACCAGTAATGGTAACCCAACCTTTTTTCTAGAACATCACTAGTTACAAGGTTTAATGGGTAAAAACAAGTTACTGAAAAGTGATTGTTTGATACTGACGCTTGTCGCGACCTCCCCGAACCGGCCCCGCCGACTATGGGGTTTGGCTAATGGATTGCTAAGTTAAACCTAGCTCGAGCCCTCCCAAGCCCATACAAATTCGCGACTTAAATTAAAGTTGTTAACATGCAAACCGATTTCAACTAGGAGTCGCCACTAATCAGTTTCTGGTAGGTCGATTAGACACCTAAGCGAAGCGCGGGAGAAATGCTTCACTTCTACGAACCAGAGATTCAATGGGTACGGGGACTTGATTACACTAATTGATTAATTAATGCCCTTTCGGTACCTAATCTTGTTCAATTCACCACCTAACGTGCTTTCGCTAATCGGAAGTCTCAAAATTCCACTTCTATCTAAACTAACGGAAGCAACGATTAATATCTAAACCTAAACACGCATAAACAACTACATGCGATGTTAATTTGAATGCACAATTCAAAGTGTGTGAACCGAGCGACGTGGAATTAAATAAAGCACTAAATATGCGAAAAGGGCGAGACAAGCTAATTTCAAAACCCAAATTTAAAAATTTTAAAAAAAAAAATTTTAAATTTTTTTTTAAAAATTCTTTTCGGAATTTCTGAAATTTTTCGGAATTTTTTTGAAATTTTTTTTCATTAAATTTTTTTAAAAAAACTTTTTAATTAAAATAATAAAATAATATCAAATAATATAAAATAGGTCCGGGTCGGATCTCCACATCCGACCCGGATCGAGACTGACCCGGGCACGCCGGCCCGGGTCCATGACCGGACCGGGTTCATTTATTGAGCCCGGTCTGGTAAATAAAACAAATAGGGCCCAGCCCGAAATTTTTTTAAAAACAAAACAAATAAGGGCCAAAGCCCACTAAAAATAAAAAGACAAAAAAAGAACAAACCCCAGTTCGGCCCACCCGCGAAAGGCCCACTTAAACGAAACCCTAGAATGAAACCCTACCCGGTTCGCGACCCGACTATTCGACCCGACTCGCGAAACCCTACCCGGTCCGCAGCCGCCACGCCGCGCCCGAGGACTCGCCTAAACACCGGCCGCCGCTCCGACGTGGAGCACATGCCCGGCCACCGCCCGCCGGACCCTGGCCTCCGCGGTTAGGTTTCCGGTCCGGCGGCCGAACCCGTGCTCGGCCGCCGCCTGCCGAGCCCCGGCCTTCGTGGCCGGGAAACTCAGCCCCATGGCCGGAGCGCTAGCCGCCTCTCCGACTCGCACCCGTCATCTCCTTCGCCGGTCAAGCCCCGATGAAGGACCGGCTCTCAAACGAGAGCCCTGTTCGCGCGTCGCCGGCCACGAACCGGTCGAGCCCCGACAGGGGACTGACCAAAACGAGCCCCTAGTCCTGTACCGGCGAATGCAGACCGACCTCGTTCATCGGTGACACACCAACACCTCCACATCCACATCAAGCTCAGCGAGCAGTCAAGACACCAGACACACTAAGGAGCAGAAGCACGCACGAGGCGTCACAGGCCGGAACTCAGCGAGCCGGCCGGCCACGAGCTCCGACCAGTGGGCCCTAAAACAGAGGAATGAAAAGGGAAGGGGGTCGCCGTTGCGGAGCTCCCTATCCGGCTCGGCGACGGCGAACGGGGGGCGACCGTGAGAGATCGGACTTCATCCGGTCGCCTCGCACACCGTCGAGCTGAAATCCTCGGGAAAAATCGGCCCCGGGTCAAAACAAAACGGACCCGACGAGGATTCGGGGTCAAGACCCACCACGAGAAACGGGGCGCGTCGGAGCGTCGCCGGCTCCGGTCGGAGTGCAGCAGCCACCGGTGGGAGACCCCTCAACCTCGGATCTCACTCTCGAACGCCGCCGGTGTCTCCGGCTCTCTCCATTTCTGCTCTTCCTCTCTCGGATCTCTACCCCTCTTGAACCCCTCCCTCGGACTCTCTCTCTCCTTCGGCTTTAAGGGCGGCCGGCCACACGGGGCTGGCCGGCAGGCGCGCATGGCCCCCTGCCACCGCCAGCCTGCGCAGTCGGCCTACGCCCGACCCGAGGATCGCGCCGGCGTCCCCCCCGCGTCCTCTGGCTTCTATGGTCTCTCTGTTCCGGCCGTGGCACCTGCCACTGTTTCTGTCTTCTCCCCCCCCCCCCCGTACGCTCAGATATGTTGACTGGGGGGGAAGGAGATGAACAAGCACGGGCTGGGCCGAGGGGAAAAGGGCCGGCCCGCGTGGAAAAAAAGGTATTGGGCCGCGCAAAAATACAAAGAAGAAGGAAAAAAGGAATGGGCCGACAAACCAGGCCCGGGAATCTTTTTTTTTTTTAAGGCCCTATTAATGCAAATGCACCTAATGTCTACATGCCATGCAATTTAATGAAAATGTTTTTGTTTAGGGGTTAAAATTAATCCCTAATTTTTATGCGATAAAACCCTAAATGATTTGGGCAAAATTTAGGTGTCAACAGCTGCCCCTCTTTGAAGGGGAGCTCGAAGAGGTTCCTTTCAAAGATAAGAGACGCCTAAATTTTGTTGACGGAGGGCACGGGATGATGCAATGCAAGAAGGAGGAGAGAGAATATAAAATAACATCTAAACAAACCTTTTTGAAAAGCGTGGTTTAAGGTTGGACCACAAACCTTTTGAAAGACGTGGTTTAAGGTTAGACCACAAACCTTTTGAATGCGTGGTTTAAGGTTGGACCACAAACCTTGGATGCGTGGTTTAAGGTTGGACCACAAACCTTTGATGCGTGGTTTAAGGTTGGACCACAAACCTTTGATGCGTGGTTTAAGGTTGATGCGTGGTTTAAGGTTGGACCACAAACCTTTGATGCGTGGTTTAAGGTTGGACCACAAACCTTTGAAGCGTGGTTTAAGGTTGGACCACAAACCTTTGATGCGTGGTTTAAGGTTGGACCACAAACCTTTGAAGCGTGGTTTAAGGTTGGACCACAAACCTTTGAAGCGTACTTGGGTTTACATACCTGTAGGTTGGATTGGATTGCTCAGAGGCTCTTTGCCAGCGAGGCTTGAAAAGATTCAGTGAATGAGCACTCGGGGTTCCTCACCCGAGGATTTGATAGATTATGCCTAAGTTTCTCACGAAGGACTTAATGTGCCTAAGCTTCTCACAAAGAATTTGACATAAGGAGCATGGCTCAGGGACATACCTATGAAGGCCTCATTTTTCTTTTTTTTCTTTTTTTTCTTTTTTTTTTACTATTTTTAAAGAGGGTAAAAATACTTACCTGATGTTTACAAGAGAAATAAAAGAAACCCCAGGTTGCAAAAGCTCACTGCGTAAGGAAGAAGACTCTAGGCTGCGAAAGCTCGCCAGGTCAATGGGGTGCTCCGGGGTGGGGAAGACTTCTCATGTAAAAATAGCTTCGGGCTGATAGAGCTTGCCATACATGTTGATCAAATGATTCCAGAATGGATACTGCACATTTAATGGAATGTGTTATACCAAATGCTCTGGTAATGAAGGCATATCAGGCGAGATCAATGTCATTTGATTATATGTCATGAGAGACAATATCAAAAGGGTATCGCCAATGAGAAAATATTGATCGTATGAGCAATTCAGGATAGATTCAATTGTCTGGAAAGCATTTAACATCCTTCAATATCGCAAAATTGCCTTTAGGCTTGAAAGACGTCATTAATCATCAAATTCCCTTAGGAGAAAGTCTTTTGTCAAAATGATCTTAACTCATGAAAAGAGCCCATTAAGCATGCCAAACAAGAATTCCTTAGTCTGAAAGGACTTCTCACATACTCTCAAAAAGGTTATTTGATCCCATCCATTAATGTGGGAAGTAAATCTGATCTCTCTGTATACCTCATACTATTAGTGTCGGAGGCTTCGAGAATCATTCGCAATAAGCACACATTGACCAATCCAAGAGGTCTTTTGTAAGGACTATAATGCGGGCTTGGTCATGATTTCAACAACAGATAAGCATTGATGGCTAAGAAGTGAAATAATTATCAATCAGCACCTCCATCAAGTTTATAAGTCAAGAAACCTTAAGATGAGATAAGATAACCTTGCTCCCACTTCTTCAAGTGGTAGCTTCTTTGGACATCCAAATTTTTGCTTGAACCATCCCAATCAGAAGAGACTTTGGAGAAGGTTGTAACATTGGCTTGGGTAAAGGCTCGAAAGGCTCAGAAATTCACAAAAGGGGTTTAGGAGTTGGTGATTATCATAGCATCAATATCATATCATCCAATCCTTTTGAAGGCACTCGACTTTTGAAATCCAACTTGTCTCGAAAGTCCATTGACTATTCATTTCAATACAGGAGCTTCGCTCTTTTCTCTAATGACTTTTGCATTTGCAATAATTTTCTTTTCATGCAAGCATTTTGCTTTTAACACTTTTTCTTGCGAAAGAATTCTTCTCTTGATGCTACTTTTTGCTCTTTTTTTCCTTTTTTTTCAATGGGCATTGGCCTTGCTTTTACCAGGCACACTGCTTTTTCATGCCCCCTAGTTTTCATTTGACTTTTGCTTATTTGAATCCTTTAAGCTCGTAGGACTTTCGAGATTTTTTACTTGTTGTGACATAAGCACCAATCGCCATAGTAAATCACGTGCCTTTCCCCACGGTGGGAAGACAATCACCACTGGGGCTTTAGAAATGAATATTCAGGCTCAACTTGGCTAAGTAAATGGTATGAGTGTTTGGGTAGAGAAATGAATGCTCTTCTTTATTTTGGGATGTTTCAAGCTTCCATAAGGACTCACCTGAAGTTATCACAAAAAGATTAATGCAAGTAAGGACAACGAAGTCTTTCTCATCTTTTCCTCTAAAGAATGTCGACTAAAACCTCCAAATTTGCCCCGTTGTGGGGTGGTTCTTGACAGGGGTATTTTGTATAAATTATCCATATGTAAAGGCTCAAATGGGCTTTACTATGGTTACCTGTAGTGTGTAGGATAGAGGAAAGAAATGCCTCTTTTCACTTTGATCTATGTACTACTCGCGAATGAATCCCTTGTCTTTAAACAACACATGTTTTCTTTTCCGCTTAACTCTCAAAGTGTTTATGGGACGTGTTTAGGAATGGCTTGCCTTTCCTCATTCTAAGTACTTCTTACTTGGCATGATTAACATCTCCCTTTCATTTCGTTGAGATCATCATGAATTGATCAATCTCCACAGGGAATTTTGATTCAAAATGAATGATCCGTCAAGCATCAAGGCATTTTTTGGATAAAGATGATATTCAAAATTTTCGTGAAAAGTTTGCTTTCACAATTCTATTTTTGTGTTCTTTTTCAAATACGTCAAAAACTCCCTCATTTTTTCATGAAGAAAATTTTCATTTGATTTTCATTTGAATTTTGGAGGAAGGGTACTTACCTGCAGTATGGCGCTTGGCAACCCTGTAAAGAATTAGAAAGAAAGTGTTAGTGCATGAATCTTTATATATCGAAAGATTGGAAACGACACATCATTACCCTTCACTTGCATTTGTCCTTCGAGTCTTTGATGCTTCCTATCAAAGGAAAAAAGAATCATGGCAAAAATGGTATTAAAATGGACAATTGGAAACGATACCATTTGCTCTCATTTGAATTTTCCTTCCTGGGTATTTGACAACTCCCTTCATCCGTTTTCGTCAACCTTTGACTTTTTGGCACTTCTTATTTCAACGTTTGAGGGCATTGTCCCATGGGTGCTTTCCCTTTTCATTGCAGCAAAATGGATGATTCGTCTTCATCGTGCTTTCTTGAAAGAAGGCGTTGTCGCCTTGATCGAACACATCGTTTTGTCTGCAAAAATGAGAGACGGGGCGAGTCATTTCCATTCTTAGTTGGAATAATTCAGGAACGATATACACCCTTTTGTTTTGGGGATAGCTCAGTTCTGGATTAAGTTGTCCTCTTCGTGCAATCTCGTCGCTTGAGCATTTCCTTTGCAACTCCTTCATCAAAGTTGCTTGATATTCCCTCTTAAGTGTTTGGAGGCACCGTCCACAACATGACCTGCCCTACATTTATCTGTCTGGCATATGTCTCTTTTGCATCCATCCACTTGTTGGAGGAGAAGGGACTTACTCACAGGCTTGATTATATTAAAGCTATTTGCCCCAACTAGATGACACTTGCCCCAGCCAGATGCTTTCTCTTCCGGAGACTTCAATATGTTCAATACTCCTTCATGCCTTCTTACAGACACTTGTTTAATTTTCATTGTCCTTTGCTCGGGTCTTCCACTTTTGATCATCTTGACTATTCGTGCCCCCGACGATTTGTCACGTGTCCCTAGTTTGATGGACAGAAGTTCTTCAAATAAACTATTTTGCCCCATCATAACGCAACCTTTCATTTGTCACAATGGGATGGACAGTTTGGCCTCGTCATGTCTTTCTAGCTGGAAGCATTATTGCTATGGTCAAACACATTCTTTATTTTGTGTTGAACCAGTCGACTCCATTTTATTATACTTCATAGGCAATGGTTACCCCTTTGGTGACTTGCCTCATTCGTCATCTGCAGAAATGAGATAAAACATGTTATTCTCATTCTCAATTGGACTGAATTTAGGAACGGCATACACCCTTTCATGACGAAGTTGATAATTTTGTCTCTAATGCTTCCTTGGCGGGGATGAGGGGGAGTTCATCGTGCTCCATGCTGAATCGAATGCTTTCTTGTGCGTCATTAGTGGGGACGTTGGCTTCTTGTTCACATGCGCTTCGTGTTTTAGTCAGATAATTTTAATGTACGTTGGTTCGCCATGCTCTTGTCGGGTCTTTCATTCAAATCCGCCCTAGGTAAAAAAGAAAAGGAAGGATCATTTCTATATTAAAGTGAATGAACTTTGAGAACAAAATACACCATTTTTCATTAAATCGGACGGCTTTGACATTCCATGCCCCCAGTTTATCTCTTGATTACACATCTCTTGGTGCTCCAATGAGTCTGTCGTGCGATCCTCATCTTCATCCTCCGCGGATACAACGGTGCCCCTCTTACTCTTATTTGAGAGTCAGCTATTCTTGAATCGTCCTTTTTGTCAAGTGGGTGATCATCTGACATCGTTATTTTGTTTCGATTTGCGTATGCCTCGTAAATCATCTTTTGTACAAGTGAGTACACAAGTGGAGACTCCCTATTTTGAGGGACTCGGTGGCACGTTTTCAACTCGTTCCCAAGCGGCCTTCACCCTTCGCCCCTTTACCTATTTTGACAAAAATGAATAAACAAGTCAGTTGTTGTACAAGAAGTTCTAATTGGAACGATTACAGATTTACCATCTCACAATGTCGTTTTGCAAATCAACCTGCGAAATTAGTCAGGTGAGGAGATGCAATTTTATGTGAGTCTTTTTTGAAACTCGTTTTCAAAATTTTTAAAGGTAAGGTAAGAAAGTCCAACCCGACATGTTAGTTTGGAACACTTCAAGTACTTTTAAAGAAAGATGATTCTTATGGAATCAAACCTCATTACTAAAAAAACGTTTATCACACGAATTACAAAGCGTTCGATTGGGTCCGCAAACGAAACCCCAAACACAAAACACAATTCCTAATATGAATAATAATAAGGACAAAGTACAAGAAGCTATTGTATAGAAGAGTGTAGTGAACACAATTCTCATCCTAGTTTTAAATTCATTTTTTTGTGCATGATCAAGCGAGTGAATGCCAAGGAGCGGTCGTCATGTATAACCTGCGAAAGGATGACGATGTTAGTATATGAATGAAAAACTAAAATAATGATGATGATAATAATAATAATAATAATCATCCAATGAGGTCGCCTCTTATAATGAAATCAAGGTGACGATACATGCCCCCATGGTTCCTATTTGCGGGCATTTGGTATTTCACCAACATTTCATCGTAAGAGGAGACATCATTAAAAGATTAAATCGCGGCTATCAATCGAATGCCCTTTTTATTCTAAAAGTTTCGTCGCAAAATGCGGCATATCAAATTTGAAAGACTGATTTGCGATTTCATTCTTGCAAAAATGAGGTGATTCGTATTTTAAAAAATTAATACACAAAAAGTGATTTGAATTTTGACTCCAAAATGCAAACAACAAAGAATTTTATTAAAAATGTGATTTCAATTTTATGCCCCAAGATGCAATCTTGACTTGAAAGATTTTCTGCACAAAGAATGTGATTTTAAGCCTATAATTGAAAGTTTTAGACAAAATCATCTGTTTTGGTGGGGCCAAATCACAGGTGTTTGTGATTTATGCTCAAGGTTCACTGTCAAGAGTGATTGTCTAAAATTTTCAATTATGAGCTCAAATCACCTAGGACACTTGATTGATCTCCGCGAATTTCAAAAATGAAAACTTCAATGCAAAGTGAGCTAATAACGAGAGGAATCATACTTACAGTGAGTGACGATCGTTTTTCTTTTTCTTTTTTTTTTTTAAAAAAAAGACACAAAGACACGCATATGCACTCGTGAGGTTCGTTTTCTATCTAGACAGTTTAACAAGGTGAAGCTAAAAGGGTGATCTGACCTGTCGCAGTCTCGCGTTGGTATCAGGTCCTCTTAACTCCGGCTCAGTCGAAAGAAATATCCTATAGTCACGCGGTCTCGCGGATAAGGATAAACACTTACGACACCAGAAAAGAATTTTCGGGGAGAAGAAAGGCAACCTCTACGTCGCGGTCTCGCGTTCGAGGTTGTATCTTTCTTAACACCATCCTAAAGTATCCTATCGCGGCCCAGGTCCGGCAGCATAGTTGTGTGTGCGATAGTGTAGTGCTAAAACATCTAAAGCATGCACAATAATGTATAGGCAAACAATGCTTCAAACGTCTGAAAAAAATAAACATTAGTTCCCTAAATCTCAAAACCTGCAAAACAAGGGGTTAATGGCGAGAACATTCACGTTAGGGATGTATATAAACAAGAAAAAAAGGCCTAAGTCCACAAAATGTCCCCAGCGGAGTCGCCAAGCTGCCGCGACCTCCCCGAACCGGCCCCGCCGACTATGGGGTTTGGCTAATGGATTGCTAAGTTAAACCTAGCTCGAGCCCTCCCAAGCCCATACCAATTCGCGACTTAAATTAAAGTTATTAACATGCAAACCGATTTCAACTAGGAGTCGCCACTAATCAGTTTCTAGTAGGTCGATTAGACACCTAAGCGAAGCGCGGGAGAAATGCTTCACTTCTACGAACCAGAGATTCAATGGGTACGGGGACTTGATTACACTAATTGATTAATTAATGCCCTTTCGGTACCTAATCTTGTTCAATTCACCACCTAACGTGCTTTCGCTAATCGGAAGTCTCAAAATTCCGCTCCGATCTAAACTAACGGAAGCAACGATTAATATCTAAACCTAAACACGCATAAACAACTACATGCGATGTTAATTTGAATGCACAATTCAAAGTGTGTGAACCGAGCGACGTGGGATTAAATAAAGCACTAAATATGCGAAAAGGGCGAGACAAGCTAATTTCAAAACCCAAATTTAAAAATTTAAAAAAAAAAAATTTTTTAAAAATTTTTTTTTTAAATTCTTTTCGGAATTTCTGAAATTTTTCGGAATTTTTTTGAAATTTTTTTTTCATTAAATTTTTTTAAAAAAACTTTTTAATTAAAATAATAAAATAATATCAAATAGGTCCGGGTCGGATCTCCACATCCGACCCGGATCGAGACTGACCCGGGCACGCCGGCCCGGGTCCACGACCGGACCGGGTTCATTTATTGAGCCCGGTCTGGTAAATAAAACAAATAGGGCCCA
The DNA here is from genome assembly GCA_031216235.1 of Syzygium jambos. Lineage (NCBI taxonomy): Eukaryota > Viridiplantae > Streptophyta > Magnoliopsida > Myrtales > Myrtaceae > Syzygium > Syzygium jambos. Next base: position 3,489,876 of record CM062225.1, on the reverse strand, counting down.
GCCCGAAATTTTTTTAAAAACAAAACAAATAAGGGCCAAAGCCCACTAAAAATAAAAAGACAAAAAAAGAACAAACCCCAGTTCGGCCCACCCGCGAAAGGCCCACTTAAACGAAACCCTAGAATGAAACCCTACCCGGTTCGCGACCCGACTATTCGACCCGACTCGCGAAACCCTACCCGGTCCGCAGCCGCCACGCCGCGCCCGAGGACTCGCCTAAACACCGGCCGCCGCTCCGACGTGGAGCACATGCCCGGCCACCGCCCGCCGGACCCTGGCCTCCGCGGTTAGGTTTCCGGTCCGGCGGCCGAACCCGTGCTCGGCCGCCGCCTGCCGAGCCCCGGCCTTCGTGGCCGGGAAACTCAGCCCCATGGCCGGAGCGCTGGCCGCCTCTCCGACTCGCACCCGTCATCTCCTTCGCCGGTCAAGCCCCGATGAAGGACCGGCTCTCAAACGAGAGCCCTGTTCGCGCGTCGCCGGCCACAAACCGGTCGAGCCCCGACAGGGGACTGACCAAAACGAGCCCCTAGTCCTGTACCGGCGAATGCAGACCGACCTCGTTCATCGGTGACACACCAACACCTCCACATCCACATCAAGCTCAGCGAGCAGTCAAGACACCAGACACACTAAGGAGCAGAAGCACGCACGAGGCGTCATAGGCCGGAACTCAGCGAGCCGGCCGGCCACGAGCTCCGACCAGTGGGCCCTAAAACAGAGGAATGAAAAGGGAAGGGGGTCGCCGTTGCGGAGCTCCCTATCCGGCTCGGCGACGGCGAACGGGGGGCGACCGTGAGAGATCGGACTTCATCCGGTCGCCTCGCACACCGTCGAGCTGAAATCCTCGGGAAAAATCGGCCGCGGGTCAAAACAAAACGGACCCGACGAGGATTCGGGGTCAAGACCCACCACGAGAAACGGGGCGCGTCGCCGGCTCCGGTCGGAGTGCAGCAGCCACCGGTGGGAGACCCCTCAACCTCGGATCTCACTCTCGAACGCCGCCGGTGTCTCCGGCTCTCTCCATTTCTGCTCTCCCTCTCTCGAATCTCTGCCCCTCTTGAACCCCTCCCTCGGACTCTCTCTCTCCTTCGGCTTTAAGGGTGGCCGGCCACGCGGGGCTGGCCGGCAAGCGCGCATGGCCCCCTGCCACAGCCAGCCTGCGCAGTCGGCCTACGCCCGACCCGAGGATCGCGCCGGCGTCCCCCCCGCATCCTCTGGCTTCTCTGGTCTCTCTGTTCCGGCTGTGGCACCTGCCACTGTTTCTGTCTTCCCCCCCCCCCCCCCGTACGCTCAGATATGTTGACTGGGGGGGAAGGAGATGAACAAGCACGGGTTGGGCCGAGGGGAAAAGGGCCGGCCCGCGTGGAAAAAAAGGTATTGGGCCGCGCAAAAATACAAAGAAGAAGGAAAAAAGGAATGGGTCGACAAACCAGGCCCGGGAATCTTTTTTTTTTTAAGGCCCTATTAATGCAAATGCACCTAATGTCTACATGCCATGCAATTTAATGAAAATGTTTTTGTTTAGGGGTTAAAATTAATCCCTAATTTTTATGCGATAAAACCCTAAATGATTTGGGCAAAATTTAGGTGTCAACAACGCTTGCTCTAATATAAGAAGTCGGTATCGTCTGTTACGGTTTTAAGGTTGAATTGAATTCTTAATGAAGTATTGTACGAATATGTAATGTGTTAATAGTAACATAAACACATGGTAGATACTTCACCTATATGAGCTTAGAAGTGGTGTCGCTTCTTACGAGAGTTAGGGTTGCTTTCTAGAGAGCTCATGAAACAGGATCAAGCACAAGGCCATAATAGTGCTGAGTAATAGAGAACTTCTCGCTGAAACAAGAGGTTAGTGTATGTGCGATATGTCCGATTCTATTATTTAAAAGTACAAGTTTAAAGCCGAGCTACTTGTCACTTTGATAGAGTCTTGAGGTACTTGCACTAAGTAAAGGTTTAACTCGAAAGAGACCTTTACGTATGTATATTTAATCTCATCGATATTTTGGCTGTGTATTTACTATAATTTTATTCTAACATGAAATTTTTGTTTTACAAACAAAGTGGGGGATTATTGGAAGTTTGTTTGTAAAATAAACAAAAGTGGTTTTTCTACGTCCCACATAGATAATATGGAGTGAAGTAGGCTTGTTTATAAGTGCGGGCTTCTTTTGTGTGTTCAGAAGAAACATATGAGATATGGGCTAGACCCATGATACCAGCGTGCGGGGGCGCGAATAATTGCGCGATTTTGGCGCGATTATTAGGCGCACTTAGCACTTTGCACAACTTGAATATGCGAGTGCTATAGGGTCTTTAATGTATGCGATGCATTGTACTAGACCTGATGTTGCTTATTCCGTGTGCAAGTTGAGTAGGTACACTAGTAATCCAAATATGGAACATTGGAAAGCCATTACTAGAATTTTTGGTTATCTTAAGAGAACTAAAAATTTAGGCTTGTTCTATAATAATTATCTAGCTGTATTAGAAGGATACACCGATGCTAGTTGGATTACAAGTGTGGGTGATAAACATTCCACTTCAGGATGGGTTTTCACTCTAGGTGGAGGTGCTGTTTCTTGGGCGAGCAAGAAACAGACATGCATAACTCACTCAACTATGGAGTCAGAATTCGTTGCTTTAGCGGCAATTGGGAAAGAGGCTGAGTGGATTAGGAATTTGTTATTGGATATCAAATTATGGCCTAGTCCTATGCCTCCTATTTCTATTCATTGTGATAGTCAGGCTACTTTGGCAAGAGCTTATAGTAGCACCTATAATGGGAAATCTAGACATATTAGCCTAAGGCATGAGTTTGTGAGACAATTAATTAAAGATGGTACCATAACAATTGTCTACGTGAGGTCAAGTAATAATTTGGCTGATCCTTTGACAAAGGCATTACCAAGAGATATGGTAAAAGTGACCTCACAAGAAATGGGGCTGAAACCGTTTAATTAAAATCACCAGTAATGGTAACCCAACCTTTTTCTAGAACATCACTAGTTACAAGGTTTAATGGGTAAAAACAAGTTACTGAAAAGTGATTGTTTGATACTGACGCTTGCCCTAATATAAGAAGTCGGTATCGTCTGTTACGGTTTTAAGGTTGAATTGAATTCTTAATGAAGTATTGTAGGAATATGTAATGTGTTAATAGTAACATAAACATATGGTAGATACTTCACCTATATGAGCTTAGAAGTGGTGTCGCTTCTTACGAGAGTTAGGGTTGCTTTCTAGAGAGCTCATGAAACAGGATCAAGCACAAGGCCATAATAGTGCTGAGTAATAGAGAACTTCTCGCTGAAACAAGAGGTTAGTGTATGTGCGATATGTCCGATTCTATTATTTAAAAGTACAAGTTTAAAGCCGAGCTACTTGTCACTTTGATAGAGTCTTGAGGTACTTGCACTAAGTAAAGGTTTAACTCGAAAGAGACCTTTATGTATGTATATTTAATCTCATCGATATTTTGGCTGTGTATTTACTATAATTTTATTCTAACATGAAATTTTTGTTTTACAAACAAAGTGGGGGATTATTGGAAGTTTGTTTGTAAAATAAATAAAAGTAGTTTTTCTACATCCCACATAGATAATATGGAGTGAAATAGGCTTGTTTATAAGTGCGGGCTTCTTTTGTGTGTTCAGAAGAAACATATGAGATATGGGCTAGACCCATGATACCCGCGTGCGGGGGCGCGAATAATTGCGCGATTTTGGCGCGATTATTAGGCGCACTTAGCACTTTGCACGCATGCGCGCTCGCGGATTAATTAGCCTAATCCTCTACTTTATTTTTTAATTATTTTTATTTTATGTCATGCCGTTTCTTTATGACTGTTATTAGTCGAAAGGGTGTCTTCGTTAATTTTGAAATTTTGGAAATTATGAAATTCGGAATTTCGTGAAAAAATATATATTCATTATTTTTAATTTTTTTTTAATTCCGAATTTTAGTGTCGTTTCATAAACCATTTCGGCTGCATACCTTTTCAATTATAAACTGTCGACCGAAGAGTTGTGTTTGATTTTTTAACCGTTTATCGAAAGGTTGTCATTGGTTGGTAAAATGCCTTTATATATACTCGTCGGTTTTTTGGCATGACAGAATGTTTTCTTTCTTTTCCGAAATTTTCTTCCCTAAAAATACAGCCATCTTCTCGAATTGTTTCGTAGAGAGACCCTGGAGAAATACTAGAATTGCTATCTAGTATTCTCACCGAGACTTTGTTGTATCCTGAAGGAAATTTGCCGGTGACCATTAGCAACTTCGTGGGGCAAATAATTCCTTAAAGAAAGTGATATCACGCCTCAAAGTCTCACTTCATTGTTCTACCCATTTTCGAAGTTAATTTTCCAACAGTACTTACCTAATTCAGAAGAAGGTAGACTTTGCTCACTATCAACCACTCCAATTTCTTTATTATCAATGAGATCACCAAACCACAACAAGCAACCTGCTCCTCCTACTTTCGAATGAGCAGAAGCCGTGCAAGAAGAATTATTTAGACACTCAACCTTGCACTCCTCCGGGCTCGCATTCTTGAATAGCTGGAAATAGGTCGGGTCAGTTAATTTCACCTGGGAAAATTTCATAAAACCCTCTCAACAAGAACAATTCAATGGAATTTCCTAATGCACCCCTCTGGCGAACTAAGCATGTGCCGCTATTCTTGTAACTTAAGGCATAAAACCCTGCAAGCACAGGCATCTTGTACATTCCTTGACTCTGCACACACCACAAGCACCGCACCTTCCATAGCTGTCGCATGGTCACGCGGGGAATGAGTACATTAGATTCCACTCCGTGCATCTTTATTCGATGTTTGAATATAAACGGACTTTTAATGACGGACTCCTCTGTATCACATCAACCTACTAGATAGACCTCAAAGAGATCCCCCCACCTTGGTCTTTCACTTGTTACTGTAGTCTGAACTGAGTGCGATGGAACAATTTGTCCTGCCTCTTATAGAGTCGAGCACTTTAAGATCTGTGGAAACGTGAGAAACTTGTCAAAAGTTTACCATGGGGCCCTTCTGCTGGGCATCATAGCGGTCATAAGATGATGCAAACCTTTGACCCCTTTTGTTGATTTTTTTTCTATTTTTGATCTTGGTTCATCAGCTATTTACAGTCGACAAATTTAGACTTGGAAGATCCCAAAATATATCAACGACAATTGTTCATTGAATTTGAGCTTTTAACTGTTTCAATTTTCAAGAATCGGTATATTGCCACTAATTGCAGCTTCTCTTCAAAGACAAGGAACTATGCCTAAGCACTTAGTTGATCACGATGATCAATTTATGTTCATTTTATTTAAGTTCTCTAGGTACTCTGGCTTAGAGAAATTATATGTTGGTCTGTCCTTTAAACTTCCTGCTTGGACAGCTGATGAAATGATTTAGTGTAATTTGAAGGAAAATCTAAATTCATTGAGGTACCTTAGTTTTTATTTATTCGCAAGTTTTCCCAACAAATAAAAGAAGCAAATATACCATAAAATATCATTACATTTCACCCCATTACCACTCACCATTCTCTATTTTTGAAAATACCACTCACCATCCTTCAAAAAAAATTTCATTGCTAAAAAGACCAAATTGCCCCTCCTTGGAATTTCCAACCCTCAAAGTCTCTCGCAAACTCTCAGCCCCCATCACCCACAAAACCTTCACCTCTTTTATCACCCACCACAACTTCTGCCGCTGCCGCTGCCGTCGCGATGGTGGGCAGCAGCGACCGGTGGTGATAACTGAGCTTAAAGTTCAGTAGTTTTGTATTGAGTTTGGTCTTAGGGTTTTGGGTGTGGTAAGAAATTTAGGACTAGGGCGGGCGCTTTGCACCTTTGTATATAAAGGCAAGATGTGAAGATGTACAACCCGAGATGTTAATTAGCGTCATTCAAAGTAGGGGTGTCAATGGGTCGGGTCGGGTCGGGCTTTCATGATACCCGACCCGACCCGAAAACAATAGGGTTGCGCTTGACCCGCCCAAACCCGGCCCAAGACCCTGTTCAACATACACCCCAAGGGCCGGGTCGGGCCGGTCTGGGCTGGGTCGGGTTTTGGGTTTTTTTTTTTTCTCTTCAAACACACACATAAACCTTTCTCCCACTCTCTCTCCTCCTCATCTTCGTCTTCTTCACCGTTTCTCTCTCTCTAGTTGCAGACAATTTGCAGAGACTAGAGAGAGATGAATTTGTTCAGCAACGGCGTCCGAAAACAGGGGCGGCAATCCTCAACCGAGCGATCTCGACTGAACGACGCTCCTCCCCTCGAATTGCGACTGAAAATCTCCCCCCAGCCCTCGAGATCCGATCGGGAACTGGGTTAAAATCGAATGCTAAGTGCTAAATCGCGAAGCAAAACGAGCAGAGGGATTCGACAGATCTCTCCATCCATCCCTCTCTCTTCGTAACAGAAGAAACCCCCGACGATAAACCCTCGGAATCAATCATCTCGTCCTCTCCGTCGTCGCCGGCGGCGGCAGCAGACATCCACTCCATCTTCTCCTCCCCGCCGTCGATGCCGTCCCCTTCGCTGCAACGCCCCTCTTCTTGACGACCCCTCCTCCTACCTCGCGCGTTTTGCCGTTCTAGAGAGAGAAAGAAGAGAGAGAGAGAGAAGAAGAAGATGATGTTGGGTGGACTGTACGGGGACCTCCCCCCACCGTCGTCCGCCGACGACGAGAACCCTAGCGGCCCCAACCCCGCCTCCACCGTCTGGTCCAGCAGCGCGAAGTTCGCCCCGCCCGCGCTCTGCAAGCCCTCCGTCGCCCCCCAGACGATCCTCCGCCCCCAGGGCAAGCCGAAGCCCCCCGGCTCGGCTCCCCCACCGCCGAAGCCGGCGGTCGCGCCGCCGCCGCAGCCGGCGGAGGAGGCGGCGGCGCAGCCCGCGCTGGTCGGGCCGAGCGATACCCAGGATACGAAAGGTGAGGAAGAGAGTCAAGGGCGTGAGGAGTTAGTGAGAGGTTTCAAAAAGAACAGGGATCTGTAGAGAGGGGAGAGAGAATGGGAGAGAGACTGAGAGAGGGAGATGGCTCAAATGGGTCGGCCCAAAGTGTCAATGGGTCGGCCCAATTTTACCCCAAATCTTGTGATACCCCAAATTTTAGGGTCAGATTAAGGCCCGACCCCAAAATACCCCAAATTTTAAGGCCGAGTCGGGCTAGGCCGGGCCGGGCCGGGTCAGCCCGGGTTTTGTTGACACCCCTAATTCAAAGTATATGAAGGTAAGTGGCAATAAGATTAAAGGTCATGTTTTTTCCACTCCACCTTTATCTTAGACACTCCATTTTCTTCTGTTTTGACCATATTATCCCTTACGGGGCCCACAATTTCTTATATAACTCTACAAAAATTCATTTTTTATTATTTAGTTGACTATTTTTGTTTTGTTTCTTTCTTTTTTCCTTGCGGGTCCCACTTTTCTTCTTCTTTCTTTTTCACGTTTTTGACGTCTCAGTTCTCTACTCTTGCAAATCGTCTTTTGTTCCTCTTCTCTCTACGCCTCTCACTCCTCCTTCTTATTCCCCAAACCCACCGTCCTCTATTTTCTGTCTATGATGTCAACCCTATTATCTTCTACACTTTCGCTAACATGGGCTTGGGCTTATCGATGACCTTCCCAACAAGCCCTTTTTCTCCGCCACACGTAGGCGGTGGAACAGTAGACCGCATTGTTGTCGATTCCGATACAACATACCACATTTGCTCATAAAGCAAAAGACACACTGCGGGAGAATCAGTTAGGTCTACCTCATGGCTGTAGCCTAATTTTAGGTACAACAGTCGTCCTTTAGCATCCACTCTAGATTTAAACCTGATACGTACAATCTTGAGCAAGCGAAAGAATTTGGCCACCATTGTCGTCAAAGAAAATAAATTACTTAATTCCCCTTGAGATCAAACAACCAGATTAAGCATACCCTGCATTATTATTTCTAACAAGTTAATTAATGAGAAGCAACGATAGCATTCCAAAACTGATGATAAAGAACTTATGTAAACCATAATAAGAAACTGAACCCAGAGGGAGGCACAAGTATGCTACAGATTACAAAGCAACTGCTGCATAATTAATTCGCAAACACTATTTTGATGCGCCCTACGCTCGAAACACAAGATTGAAACACAAGATCAAGCATTTCCACTACCTAAAACTCAAATTCACTTTTAACAAAAGATATCAAGAAACGCTCAATAGCAACCGAAATGAGCATGATTCAAGACCAAGAAAACAAAAAGAAAAAAATAAGCTTTCGTCAGAACTGTATCTCCGAAAGCGAATGAGGAGCGCGCTGATTGTTGAAGGAAGCAATTCTTTTGAGAATTGCATATGCAGGAGAGATTGGGGTAGAAAAAGAATAAAATGGAGTGGGAGGCATAGAAAGAAGAGAATGGCCTACAAGAAAGAAAACATAAAGATGATTTGCAAGACCGGAGAACTGAGACGTCAAAAGCGTGAAAAGAAAGAAGAAGATGGAAAGTAGGACCTGCAAGAAAAAAAGGAAGAAACGAATAAAAAGTTGACCAAATAAAAAAAATCACTTTTATAGAGTTTTACCAGAAATGGTGAGGCCCACAATGGATAATTGGTCAAAACACCAAAAAAAATGAAGTTTCTAAGCCAAAGAAGGAGTGGAAAAAACACCGCCCGTTAAGGATAAATATGGGATGGTTTTTTGGTGTTTACCTTAAATGAAAAAAGGGTTGTTTTATCATTCGATGGAAAAGTTACCAAAAAAGTCTTAAATCTATTGTAATTGTATTAACTCAGTCCTGAGTTCTTTATTTTTTTGTCAATTGAGTTCTAAGCTTTTTGCATTTATGCCAATTCAGTCCACCCAGCCGATTTTGGCCGGAAATCGTTAATATAAACGCTGGCCGTTCTAAGTAGACATTTTAAAATAATTTTTTGAATTATTTTTTTATTTTCTTTCTCTTTCCTATTTTTTCTTCACTTCTTCTTTTAGCCACCTAGCAACTAGCCAGAGACGAGAGCCGGTGAAGTAGCCAGGTCGACCTTGCCCAGACACTAGCGAGCCTCACCATGGCTGGGCGAGGCTCAGTGCTAGGCGAGGTTAACCTCGCTGTCGAATGAAGTAGATGAATGAATGATTTTGGCAGAGTTTGGTGCTCAAATTGAAGCAGAACTGAGCAGATTATAGGGTTTTGTTTTGTGCTTGAGTTCATCGAGTGCGACGATTTCTTATCGTTTGAACAGCAAAACTCGACGAGCACTGCAATGGCGCCGAGCTTGCACCAGTCCAAGCTCGAATACGACCAAATGACGCGGAAAGTCGTAAAGCAGTCCCATCGGACGGAGATACACCAGGGATACTAGATGGCCTCCATGCCGTGAACGTTCATAATCTGAGACCTTTCACGACGTTGACTCACCTTCGATTGTTACCGCCCCGAAAAGCAGCCTTTTGTCTTCTTCGCTGCGTGGCATCGTTAATTGACCAAATTCTTAGCCCTGACATAGAATGTCAATTGTACACGAGACTTTTTTCTAGATTGAATCAAGAGGATCCCCGCACCGATCTTTAACCCGACGAATTGTATCGATAATTTCAGGCTAGAGTTTCCTCTTGTTAGGTGAAGGTATGCTCTCCAAAACTCAAAATGTTTGAATCATATTCATCCTCGTCCCTTCTACAGATTGAAAATGGATGACATGAGAAAAGTCTATTTTACATGGAGAAAAAGGAGAAAAGGAAAAGGTGACAAAAACATCAGTCAAGCTAAAATGTGTCGGGCTTGGCGAGAACCTGCTCATCGGATTGCGATTACTCATATTCATGAGTTGGAACGGTCATAACACGCAATCTGGGCTTGCAAATTCCAACGACTTGTCACTGTGGAGAAGGTGGTCCAAAGAAAACAAAACAAGATATTATGGTTCAACTGGAAATTTTTTTAACTGGCCAGAATTTATTAAAAAAAATAAATTTCAAAAAAGGATATAAAGTGAAACCGTTTTCTCAAATGATGCCTAGAAATGGACCTTATATCAAATAAGAGTTTAAAGTAAACATATTAGCCTCAAATAAGGCCCGAACTTGCCGGTCGGCCTAATGTTTGCTAGCGGGCTTTTCGACATGGTAAGAGTTGGGGCAATTTTGCCCAAAATTTTCTGATGATACCCAAATTGAAACTGGAGTTCGTGCTAACCAATTGAACAATGACCAAAACCCTAAAAATAAAAAAGCCTCAAATTGAATTCGCTATTCATGTTTTCTCCGTCTCCCGCTACAGTGACAAATGCACTTCTGATGAACGACCAACTACCAGCAAAGCCTCCTTGGGTCGGCTTCCTGCAACTATAAACATCGTTGTAAGGGACATTGTAGAGCCTTATTAGGTGTTGCAAGCAGCTTAGTTTGTTTGAAAGTCCAATTATAGTTCGTTGGATCACAATATATATATATATATATATATATATGAATTCAATAGACCAAACTTTATATATCAAGCTCTCCTAAAGAAAATATAATCTTTACGAAAGTCAAAATAGTGAACCTAAAGAAAAATATTAACACCCATCCTGTGGCATCTAATTGCTAACAATGGCCCTTCAACTTAATTGTGTTTACAAACAAAAAAAGACTTACTTGAATATTTTAAGTCAATTTTATTATAAGTTACTAAACAAGCTTAATCTTTTAGGTACTGAATCTTTTAAATTTTCTCATTTAATTGGGTTATTAAACAAGCCCTATTCAATATAATAAAAATTTAAAAATAAACTACAATCTTGCCTATTATATTGTTAGAAGCCTTAAACCTATCAATAATGTTCATCATTCCATATTTGGTAACAAGTCAATATTATTCAATACTCCATATTCAGCTACTAAAAAAATGGCTTGTTTCTTTGATTTATATAAAAGTAAAAAAAAATATTTTGTTTCCTTTATCGCCAAAATTTAAAGTATTATTTAAAATTTCAAAAGAATATGAAAAAATTATATGTGAATCTACTTGTCAAAAATTGAGCGTTGTGAAAATTTTCAGACTTTCGGTTTTGAAAAAATAACCATGATATATAGATTAAGGACCAATTTGATAACATAATTAAGTGCTGAAAATTGAAATTTTAGCACTTAATGTTAAACTTGCTTAATAAACTTAATTAGCATTGACATGATAAACTCAATTCAGTCAAAAATCCATTTAATGTGGCCAGTAAGGGAGGATTACATAATAAAAAATAGATGGCAACTAAAATTAACAAATATATTGCTAAAGCCTACGAATAATTGTCATTATTATACCTTTGCAAGAAATCAATAACATTTAGCTGTAACTTGACAATTATCACAAAACAACTTTTTATTTTTATTTTCAATAGTTAAAATTGAGTACTGAAACTTTTAGTGCCCTGTTTGACAAATTTACTATTAAACTTTACATTATCATATGCCGGTCTACAATCCGCCGAAACATCCTCAATGGTATTTCTATCGACCTTCTGGCAATGTGACCGTTAGAACATTGGCTGTGTAGGCTTCTTCCTTAACTAAAGATGATTTTGAGCTAACTGGACGCCTCTCCATGAAGAAACCAGGCTCTTTAGGCTGTGGCAAGGTTGCTCCTTCATTTGCCAACATGAAAACAACACTAGACATTATTGGCCTATCTTCAGGAAACTTTTGAACACATAACAAGCCCACGTGAATGCATCTCTCTGCTTGAGACTTAACAACAGAGTTGCATAAAAATACATCTATGAGTTCCATGGTCCTCCCTTCACTCCATAGCAACCATGCCTAAAAAATTTAAACCATTCATGATTACCACTATATGTGCATCAAAAGCAAAACACGTCTACGGGAACAAAGAACAGATGGGACAAGGTTTTAGGAGAAACAGAATATCTGATCTTGTTTAGCGAAAAAGAAAATGGCAGATTTTAATAATCATCTACCACTTACGTGCCCGAGAAGGTTGTGAGAATGATCAGGATGTTGGAATCCTCTATTCCTTTGGCTACTGACCATCTCTAATAAAAGCACACCGAAGCTAAAAACATCAGATTTTACAGAGAATTTTCCGTCAAAGGCATACTCTGGGGACATGTAACCACTGCATCAAGCAAATCAAGCTTCAGTTTCTCAAAATACTGATGGATAGTGCCATGTTCGAATGAATCAAGATGAGAATCTTACTATGTACCAACTATTCTTCTAGTCCTTGCCTCAGTGTCATCTCCTTGAAAGTTCCTTGCCAGGCCGAAATCTGAAATCTTTGGATTCATGTCATCATCTAACAAAATGTTACTCGTTTTAAGGTCTCTGTGGATAACTTGTAGTTTTGAATCTTGGTGGAGATAGAGAAGTCCTCGGGCGATTCCTAAAACAATGTCAAATCGCCTTTTCCATTCCAAAGAGGAGCTTCTGTCATGATCTGCACACACTCAACCCCATCAAAAACTAATTAGGCTGTTAGCATTTAGCTGTATTTTCTAGTGAAGGAATCAACAGACAGAACAAAAGCACAAGGAATCGAGTGAAAAGGAATTCCGAAAGATCAGCTGGCTCTAACCAAAAATGAAATAATCCAAGCTTTTGTTTGGCATGTATTCATAAATTAACATTCTTTCTTCACCCTCAATGCAGCAGCCAACAAGTCCAACAAGATTCCGGTGTTGAAGTCTGGCAATTAGAATGACTTCATTCATAAACTCATCAGGACCTTGCCTAGAAAATTTTGATAGCCTTTTCACTGCAACTTCTTGTCCTGTGGAAAGACTTCCCTGCATGTATTTTAGTCATTGAGGGCCTCTATTGTTATTTGAATTTCTTGATTTATAACTGATTACCTTGTAGACTGAACCAAAGCCGCCCGCTCCTAGCTTGTTTGTTTGAGAGAAATGGTTGGTGGCAATAGCAACAGTAGCAAAATCATATAATGGCAAGTCAATGTCATCCGTCCCACTTGTCATGCCTACAAGGCCTGTAAACAGTTTCTCAAAGCATACCATAATCTCAACAAGAAAAAAGCAATCCAAAATTTGACCACATAAAGTAAAAGAAAGGTGTTTAGCTTACCCCATCTTTTCATTCTTCTCTTCCAGATTATGCTCAATGTCATGCCGACTACAAGCAATCCCGAAATGGCTGAAGTTACTATGATAGTCACCAGTTTCTTGGATGGACCGCGGGTTGAATCTAACACACAGGAAGAAGTAAAGTAACTAATTTCAGAGAAAGAGTTCATCTGTAAGCTGATGAATCTATCTCTGTTAGAGGAACTTGAACATGAGATATAAACAGTAAGGAATAGAACAGTAGTTCAGTCAGGTATTGTCAGAGGACGGTTCAATGTAATGAAAGATTGGAACAAACAAGAAAAAGCAATTGCTAAACCAATTAGCCGGTGCAGATAAAATATTTGTATTTACCTAATTCAGAAGCAGGTAGACGTAGGAAGAGATATTGCCCATTATCAACCACGTCAATTTCCTTAATATCAATGAGATCGCCAAACCACATCAAGCAGCCTGCCCCTCTAATATCCGAATTAGCATAAGCCGTGCAAGAACAATTCTTTAGACACTCAACCTTGCACTCCCCAAGGCTCATATTCTTAAATAGCTGGAAATCTACAAGGTCAGGTAATTTCACGGGCAAAAGCTTCTTAAAACCCTCCCGACGAGAACAATTCAATGGAATTTTCCTTATGCACCCCTCTGTTGAATTAAGCATGTCCCACGCTTCTTGTGACTTGGGCATAAAACCCTGCAAGCAGAGGCATCTGGGGGTTTGGTTAACTCTGCACATTGCATTAGCGCCACACAGTCCATAGGTGTCACAGGGGTCATGAGGAAACGAGAACATCAAATCCCACTCCCTGCTTCCACTCTTCAATAGATGACACTGCATAACACCATCTGAGCTTAATGTGACTTTGACAGTGATATTGTCCTTTAAAGTTTCAAACTTCAAATAGGCACCCGTTCCGTTGTAAACGGGGATGGGTTTAACGGCGATATTCGGCTCATTGGAAACACCGCTGAATTTAACTCCATTCCATGGCCCAGTTCGATATACTTTGGCTGACCCCTTGCTGACTATTTCAACTTGAGGTAACCCAACTATTTTGTATCCGAATGTATAGTCACCAAGGGAAGGATCATCTGTACTTCTCCAAGAAGTCAGATGACGTTCCAAACCGGTTCTAAAGTTCCATTCCACTGTCATACCTTCCAACATCGTGTCTGATGGGTAATCAAAGCTCTGCCATGAGTAATCAACAGAATCTGAAGTGTTGCTTTCCCTAAGAACAAGGTTACCAGAATCTAAGAGCTGTGCAACTGGGTTTCCAATAACCTTGGTTGAATTCGTTGACCAAATGACGCTCTTTGATTGGTTGAGAAGAACAAGTTCACCTTCATTGCTTATTTCCAGAGTACCATTTGATCGGTGAGTGGACTGTTCCTGTTAGCAACCCAAACAACCGTTTCAGGACTCACCACGAACCAAATCCCTAGGAAGCTGTTCTTTGAGCTTCCGGCAGAGAAGAAACCAAGCTCAAATTTTCGGCCCTGGGAAACTAAAGTCTCTCCTTCTTTAATAGATTGAACTGAACTCAAGGTGTCTCCTGCACTTGACAGGCGCAACAGTGACAGAAGGACGATGGAAGTGCAAAAGGAGCTGAAGATAGGAGGATCTGCCATTACAAATCCTTCTGCTTGATCTACTAGATGAAGCAAATAACTAGATAAAGATTCAAACTTTTCAGAATAGCATATCGGGATAAGAAATAGAAGACAGATACCTTTGTTTGGTGCAGAGCAAGTTCTGGGACTCGCTGATTGGATTGAGTCGGGTCATGCAAGAAGAACAGCCACTCAAATGTTCGTATACCAGTCTCCAACACACTAAAATCTGTCAGGCTTGGCAAGAACCTGGTCATCGGACTGCGATTAGTCATATTCATACGTTGGAACGGTGATAACACGCTATTTGGGCATGCAAATTCCAACGACGACATTTCCGCATGGTCGTTGTCGTAGAAGAAGGTCTAAAGAAAACAAAAAAGATTTTATGGTTCACCTGAAACTTTTTTTACTGGTCAGAAATTATTGAAAAATACTCAGATGTAGTAAGACTGGCTTTTCAAATGGATATTATAGAGCCTTATTAGATGTTGCAGGCGGCTTAATTTGTTTAAGAGCACAATTACAATTCGTCGTACCACTATATAGATGAATCTAATAGACCCAGCTTAATATATCAAGTACTGCTAAAGAACCTATTAACTCTGTGAAAGTCAGGATAGTGAAATAAACTTTCCGTCTCTCTAGACAGTTGGGTCCTAGAAATTTAATTTTTCCCAGCAAATCAAAATCTATGAAAGGCCTTACTGTGTTCTCAAATAGCTAATGATGGTCCTTTTCATTTTCATCTCCCTAGTTAATCAGCCCATCCGTGCCGAGGGGGCTGTAAAAGTAAACTGCACATGTACGTATATAAGTGAATTAACACTGAAAGAAATTCATCACTTGCAAATTTGTCCCATGAAATATTATATATATAATTTCTCAGATATTCAAAAAAAATATTAATTGCTCTTTTTGTTACGGGCAAAAGCCACCAAAAATCCAAAATTATGTCTATTGTGACACATTTACCCCAAACTTTTTTCCGTGGCACAAAAAATCCCAAACTTTTACCTGGGTAATGCATTTATCCTCCATTAAAGTTTTTTCAATGAGAACCGTTAAAAATTGATCCTACATGGACGCCAAAAAACAAGCAATATTGGCATGGCGCCCACGTGAGTTAAGTGAAATAAAAACAACGTTGTTTTGGCTGAAAAATATTTTAACAAAACCTTAACAGAGAATAAATGTATCACATAAGTACAAATTTAAGGTTTTTTATATCACAAGAAAATGTTTGAAGCAAATGCGTCATAGTGGGCATAGTTTGGATTTTTGATGTGACAAAAAAAATTTAGGGTAAACGTGCCGCAATGGCCATAGTTCGAGGTCGGTTGTGACTTTTTTCTTTTTGTTTTTGTACATCAACCTTTTTTTGCGTGAGTCACATTAGCACTATCTTAGGCAGAATTATCTTTCGAGAGGGTATGTTGGAGTGCTCATCAAATGGTACGTAAAACCTTTTAAATTCATGTTTTACACGTATTGTTTGAATTTATATGATTAACAGAGAAGCATCCAGTGAAGGAGTCCCTGGATGGTCAAAGAAACAGTGCTTAATCAACTCTCCTCTAGCCTAATTGCCTTAGAAAGGAGAAAGTATTCACAGGAAGAGTTTGTGGTGTGGTGTGGTATGGTGTGATTCATATGGTATTGGAGATGGAACTGGCATCAATCTAATCCAGGCTTTTATTTGGCATATACTCATAAATCGACAAGGTTTCTTCTCCCTCAATGCAGCAGCCGAGAAGTCTGACAAGATTCAGCTGCTGAAGTCCGGCAACTAGAAAGACTTCATTCATCAAATCGTCAGGAACTTGTCCTAAATATTTTGACAGCCTGAAATCAAAACAGCAATCCAGAATTTATACACATTTAGTAAAATATTTGTTCTTTAGCATACCTCGTCTTTTTATTCTTCTCTTCCAGATTACAATTAATGTCACGCCCGTACCCCACGAAGCATGAACAGCCGCGCATAGTTCGAAATGAGGTGCGACGCTCCCAGGATTGCATCACCGACCCGAAAACCCAAATCAGAGAAAACACGCCACATGCGGAAACAACGTGTGTGTATATATATATATAATATACACCCGAACAATTCAAAACGCAATCATGAACAGCAAGAGATAACAATTTACAATAGACTAAGCCAAAATATACATTCTTTACAAACTTATATATACATTATCCATTTACAAACAAAAAGATACATTAAAGGGGCCACGAAACAAAAAGGGATCGGTGGCCTAGGGATAATAACTATCTATCGGGAAGAGGCTACGGTCAAAAAAAGGGGTTAGCCTCTACTGCTGACACTGGGACCTAATCTAGGGCTCCCAGTCTGGATCAGATGGCGCTGAAGACTCCTCAGAAGAATCCTCCTCAGATTCTATCTCCTCGTCTGATCCAATATCAGCAATTTCTCCGGCTGCATCATTATTCACGTTCATTTCTTCAAAATCCAACTCTTCGTCGTCCACCGGGTTTATATCTACGGCTATAACTTGCTGCTCTCCCTCCTCCTCATCCATAACCGCCGGTCCATCCACAGTCTCATCCTGAAAACTTACGCTGAGGGAAGTTGGAGGGTCCGATACTTCACCACTCGCCATCTAAGGAATCATAACGCCGCTTACGTCTATCGGAACGTCAAAAGTCCTGATCGGGGGTCCTATCACGCCATCTGCTCCCTTATGACACCAGGCTACATACTCTTGGGTGTGACTGTAGTCCTCTCCCACGTCTACAAATAAAACCGAATGGTATCTAATATACGCTGTTCCATCCCCGCAAGGGTGCACACTAGATGATCGCTGAATACGCTGCGGGAATCCAAAAAGAGGGGCTTTCCTCGGCATCTTACGGACGGGGGTCTGAAAATTTGGCTTTACCATAACCGTGAGAAAAACTCAGCAAGTAATAATCCCTAATCCTAAACTAGGCTAAAGTGTACCTCCAGAGGGTAAATAAAATACATAATTAAGTGAACCAGTATATCAATCAATATAAATTCAGCCGGGCCCACAGCCCAATTCACTACCTTCACCCTGCATGTTAGACTTTCAATAACATTATAAAACATATGCAGGATATCGACCCAAAGGCCACGACCCGAAGGTCACAGTTTATTCCGACCCGAAGGCCCGACCCGAAGGCCACGATTCATTCCGACCCGAAGGCCCGACCCGAAGGCCACAATTTTATACCGACCCGAAGGCCCGACCCGAAGGCAACATTTTAGTCCGACCCGAAGGCCCGACCCGAAGGCCACAATTTAAAAAGGCTCGTCACATATATCCATGCACTCCATTTCGGCTTATAACCAGCACACGAGCCATTCACATACTCGGGGATCAAATTAATTGCATTACTCATGCCAAGAGGCCAAATAAATTACACGCGAATCTGTCAGTTTCAACGCCATAATGGTACAATCAATTCTTTCCATTTAACCCCAAATGATCCGGTGCTCATTTCACGCACTTAATCCAATTCAATACATTACACCCAAAGCCCGCCATGTCCAAATTAAACTTAGTCATTCGACCCTCGAACATGGCACACCCACTATAATTCCAACAAGTCCTAATTGGCCTCTAAAATGCCTAATTTCAAGCCATAACTCATTAGTCCATTTAATGAACAAATTAGGCAAATTAATGCAAATTCGGACCTCCATGAATAATACTCAACATCAGACAATTTTCAGCCTTAAATCATCCTTAAACAACCTTATTAAGTCCCAATTAAACATTGGGTCGCCCGATTTAAATAATCACACAAGATTCCAATTAATCTCAACTTAGGCAAATTAATCCAAATTCGGGTCTAGCATGAACAGTACCCAAACAGCCCTCAATTAGTCTCTAAATCACACTTAAATCATCTCATTAAGCCCCAATTAAGTCCCCTAATCATCCCACACCCAAAATACACTTAATTAGGTCATAATCTAGCCTAATTAACCCTAATTTAACCCCTAAATTGCACAATTATGCTAATTCGGGATTATGGATTTTTACTCGCCTAAAATCGACTCGAGGCGACGGGAGCGGGTGGTCAATTACCGACTCGCGGTGAGAATCGACGGCGGCGCTTCGGCGGCAAGCCGGCGGTCACGACGGCGCTCCGGCGGCTCACGGCCAAAACAGGGGAGGGGCTGAGGTGAGGGGGCTGTGGACGGGAAGAGAGGGAAGGAGAGGGCGTGGGTGAGGTCGACGAGGGCGGCGCACGGCGGCGGTCGGCGCGCGGCACCGGCGGGCGAACCTGGCGACGCTGCTTTCCCCTTCCGCCTGGAACGGAACAGGGCTGAGGGGCGGCGAAACCGAGGTGGGGAAGGTCGACGGTGGCTGGGGGTGGCGCCAGGGAGCGGCGTGCGGCGGCCCGAGCTCAGCAGCTCCGGCGGCCCAGGGGGCTCCGGCGAGAACAGAACCGGCGAAGGAGAGAGCGGCCGAGAGAACGATCGGGGAGAGAGAGAAGACGTGAGCAGAGAGAGAGAGAGAGAGAGAGAGTCTGAAGAGAGAGAGAGAGTCTTGGGTCAAAAGTGGTCAAAGCTTGGTGAGTGGGATCCAAGTGTCACCAATCTAAGGGCTTAGGACAACTTGCCCTTTGATCCAAGGGCTTAAATTCAAACTTATCCAAAAAAGCAAGGGCAAAATGGTCAAAAGTCCTCTAACCATGGCTGACCAGGTCTGGTTGGCTTCACCTAACCATAGTTAAACCCCAAAATTGTCCAAAAATTCGGAATAAATTAAAATACTCTAGGGGCATTTTCGTAATTTTCTGCCCCCGGACCGAAATTTCAATTTTTGCCCATACCGGTCCTAAATATTCATGGGAGACATAATATGGTGTCGGATTCGAAAAATTCACTTTCTAAGCCCTCGAAAATCGTCCGCGAAGTTTCGGGAATAAAATAATATTATTTTCTAATTTTTGTCGAAATTCCACTTTTTGTCCAAAACCACTCTAAATGTGCGTGGCCACCCCAAAATGACCTTATCCACGAAAAATAATCTCAAACGGCCTCCGAATTCGGCCTCGGTGTCCACAGGGGCAAAACCGTCCTTTTCTCAATTTCTGTCGAATTTTCAGTTTTCAGCCGTATTAATCCCAAACATGAATGGCCACTCTAAAATGACGTCCGTCTTGCAAAATAGTCATAATTACCCTTGAAATTTTGATATCGAAGTTCGGGTCCAATATCGCGATCTAATTTACTCGTTTTGCAGTTTTAGGGTCTCTTACTAACGGGCGGCTGTTTAGGTGTTACGCGTATCGACCTAAGATTGTCCGAGTCGTGATAGTCTCAATTTCGAGAGAACGAGAGGAATTATCACTAGCACCTGGGGTCGCGATCGTTTGGATTAAAATCGGGTTTCCTTTGTCAGGCGCACTTTCGGTCGTGCGAAATCACTCGCGATCCGATCGTGCATTACTGACAATATCAACCTGTCATTTTCCTAAGATCGGCCTGTATTGGCTCAAAATATTTCCTCGACGTTCGTCGAAATCGGCGCTCCATCACGATCGGGTTCTCGGTCCACGTACCTGTTCCTATTTAGCCTTTCCCATTTGGTTAGTATCCCGTGATTGATCAAGTCCGGGCGAGACTTACTAAAATCACATGAGAATCAATATACACTTTATTGGTCCCGATAACGGGTCAAAATTCAGGATGTTACAATTAAGGTTGTGCATACTATAAGCTATCCCGATATGGTCACCAGTTTCTTGGATGGACAGCATATTGGAAGATGTGAACTAACTAATTTCAGGGGAAAAAAAGCAACTGTAAGTTGATGAATCTAGCTTCACCAGAGAAACTTGGAAATAAGAATAAGCAGTAAGAACAGGGAAGTGATTCAGTCTGGCATCGACAAAGGATAAATCGATGTAATGCAAGACTAGAACAAAAAAGAAAGGGCAATTGCTAAACCAATAAGCCAATGCAGATACGATATACGTATTTACCTAATTCAGAAGCAGGTAGACGTTGGTAGACTTTGCTCATTATCAACCACTCCAATTTCTTTAATATCAATAAGATCACCAAACCACAACAAGCAACCTGCTCCTCCTACATCCGATTGAGCTTAAGCCGTGCAAGAACAATTCCTTAGGCACTCAACCTTGCACTTCTCCGGGCTCATATTCTTGAATAGCTGGAAATAGGTTGGGTCAGGGAATTTCACTTGGGAAAATTTCATAAAACCCACGAGAACAATTCAATGGAATTTTCCTAATGCGCCCCTCTGGCAAACTAAGCATGTACCACTATTCTTGTAACTTAGGCATAAAACCCTGCAAGCACAGGCATTTTGTACATTCCTTAACTCTGCACACACCACTCCGTGCATCTTTATTCGATGTGTGAATATAAACGGACTTTTAATGGCGGACTTCTCTGTATCACATCAAGCTACTAGATAGACCTCAAAGAGATCCCCCCACCTCGGTCTTTCACTTGTTACTGTAGTCTGAACTGAGTGCGTTGGAACAATTTGTCATGCCTCTTATAGAGTCAAGCAAATCTTCTCAATAGTTTGCCATGGGGCCCTTCTGCTGGGCATCATAGCGGTCATAAGACGATACATACCTTTGACCCTTTTGTTGATTTTTTTTTTCTATTTTTGAGCTTGGTCCGTCAGATATTTTCATTTGACAAATTTAGACTTGGAAGCTCCCAAAATAAATTAACGACGATTGTTCATTGAATTTCAGCTTTTGACTGCTTCAATTTTCAAGAATCGGTCAATTACCACTATTGCAGCTTCTTTTCAAAGCCAAGGAACTATGCCTAAGCACTTAGTTGATCGCGATGATCAATTTATGTTCATTTTATTTAGTATCTCTAGGTACTCTTTTGACAACTCGGTCCGATGAGGGCGGGGAGTGGTCGCCGGGTCTGAGGACCTGGACAAGGAGCGGCTCTTAGCAGGCTTCTAGGATGGCGAATGGGGCATGTCTCCTATCCCACATCGCCACTCAGTCCGATGAGGGCGGGGAGTGGTCGTTGGGGTCTGAGGACCTGGACAATGAGCGGCTCTTGACAGGCTTCTAGGATGGCGAAGGGGGTATGTCTCCTGTCCCACATCGCTTTCGCTTAGGGAGAGAGCGTTGGGCTTGCTTATAAAGGCTTGGAAAACCTTAACTCGCAAGATGCCTTTTCTAGAGGTAGTATGGGCTGCTCTCGGAGGAACAAAACTGTCAGGATTTAGTGTCCAAAGCGGACAATATCTTGCGAGTGGGACTTGTGCCGTTACAACTTTGGCTTAGAGAAATTATATGTTGGTATGTCCTTTAAACTTTCTTCTTGGCCAACTGAAATGATTTCGTGTAATTTGAAGGAAAATCTAATTTCATTGAGGTACCTTAGTTTTTATTTATTCGCGAGTTTTTCCAACAAATAAAAGAAGCAAATATACCATAAAACATCATTACTTTTCATCCCATCAGCAGTTACCATCCTCTATTTTTAAAAATACCACTCATCGTCCTCCAAAAACTTTCATTGCGAAAAAGACCAAATTGTCCCTCTTTGGAATTTCCAATCCTCAAAGTCTCTCACAAACTCTTAGCCTCCATCACCCACAAACGTTCACCTCTTTTATCACCCACCACATCTTCTGCCGCTGCCATCGCGATGGTGGGCGGCGGCGACCGGTGGTGATAACTGAGCTTAAAGTTCGGCAGTTATGTTTTGAGTTTGGTTTTGGGGTTTTGGGTGAGGCAAGAAATTTAGGACCTGGGCAGGCGCATTGCACTATGGTAAATCACGCAAGATGTCAAGACGTACAACTCGAGATGTTTAATAGGCGTCATTAAAAGAATATGAAGGTAAGTGGTAACAAGATTAAATGTAGGAAGGTTTTTTTGGTATATACGTTAAAGGAAAAAGGGATGTTTTATCATTTGATGGGAAAATTACAAAAAAAAAACTTAAACCTATTGTAATTATATCAATTCAATCTTAAACATTTTATTTTTTTACCAATTGAGTCTTAGAATTTTTGCATTTGTGTTAATTCAATCCATCCGGCCGATTTTGGCCAGAAATAGCTGGCATCTGTTCTATTAGCGCGGTCGGCGCTAATGTAAATATTTTTAAATAAATTTTTTGAATTTTTTGAATTTTTATTTTCTTTCTTTTTTCTTCACTTCTTCTTCTAGCCACCCAGCGATTGCCAGAGGCAAGGCATGGTGAGGCCGACAATTTTGACAGAGTTCGGTGCTGACATCGAAGCAGAACCGAGCAGATTCTAGGGTTTTTGTTTTGTGCTTGAGAGCATCGAGAGTGACGATTTCTTACCGTTTGAAAAGAAAAACTCGACGAGCACAGCCATGGTGCTGAGCTTGTACCAGTCCAAGCTAAATGTCCGTGGATCGTTCTCCATCCTTCCTGTAATCGTCCCAGACCAAATCTAAATGACTTGAATCGGTGAAAACGTGAGTTTTATTGATGCATCACTTCTCGCATTCTTTTTTGCCTCCACTGACAACATCCTTGTTGCACCAGTATCAGTTCGCATACGACCAAATGATGCGGAAAGTCGTAACGCAGTCCCATCGGACGGAGATACACCTTGGATACTAGATGGCCTCCATGCCGCGAAGGTTCATAATCCGATACCCTTCACGACGTCGACTCGACCTTCGATTGTTACAGCCCCAAAAAGCAGCGCTTCGTCTTCTTCACCGCGTGGCATCGTTAATTGACCAAATTCTTAGCCCTGACATAGAATGTCAATTGTATACGAGACTTTTTTCTAGATTGAATCAACATGATCCCCGCACGGATATTTAACACGACAAATTGCATCAATAATTTCAGGCTAAAGTTTCCTCTGGTTAGGTGAAGGTATGCTCTCCAAAACTCAAAGTGTTTGAATCATTCATCCTCGTCCCTTCTCCAGATTGAAAATTGATACCATAAGAAAAGTCTATTTTACATGGAGAAAAAGGAGAGAAGAAAAAGGTAACAAAAACATCAGTCAAGCTAAAAATCTGTCAGGCTTGGCAAAGAACCTGCTCATCGGATTGCGATTACTCTCATATTCATGCGTTGGAACGGTCTTGACACACAATCCGGGCTTGCAAATTCCAACGACGGGTCACTGTGGAGAAGGTGGTCCAAAGAAAACAAAACAAGATATTATGGTTCAACTGGAAATTTCTTTAACTGGCCAGAATTTATTGGAAATAATAAATTTCAAATAAGGATATAAAGTGAAGCCGCTTTTCAAATGATGGCTCGGAGTGGACATAGGGCGCAAGCTAAGGACATTACTATATGAATTAGACTTCATCCTTATCACAAGCGATACCTCAAATTCCAAAAATGCTCCTCTAGTCCCGAGCTTGGTAAACAGTGCCGTGGGAAATCAAAGATAAGGAAAGCATCTCTTAGGAAAAGAGAGTTCCTTCGAAGAAAATGGTTCGGGTAGTTCATGACTGGCTGACCAATCCTTTAGAAGGGCAGGTCCTCCCCGACTATACCGGGGCAAGTGAGATATCTCAAATGAGGATTTAAAGTTACCATCTTAGTTTCAAATAGAGCCCGAACTTGCTAGCTAGCCAAATGTTTGCTAGCGGCCTTTTCGCCACGGCAAGAGTTGGGGCAATTTTTCCCAAAATTTTCTCTGATACCCATATTGAAGCTGGAGTTTGTGCTAACCAATTGAACAATGAACAAAACCCTAAAATGAAGAAAAGCCTCAAATTGAATTCGCTATTCATGTTTTCTCCCTCTCCCGCTACAGTTGATGAAAACATTTGGGCAACTTTTTGCTAGTGGAAGACAAAGCAATTTTTCATTTTTATTTTTATTTTTTTCCAGGTGAAGTAGTTGCACGTCTGATAAACGACCATCTTACCAGCAAAGCCACCTTGAGTCGGCTTCCCGCAAGTGTAAACATCGTTGTAAGGGACATTGCAGAGCCTTATTAGGTGTTGCAGGTAGCTTAATTTGTTTAAAAGTCCAATTATAATTTGTCGCATCACTATATATTTGTAAAAAATAGGCTAACCTTTATATATCAAGCTTTGCTAAAGAAAAATATCATCTATGCGAAAGTCAAAATAGCGGACATAAAGAAAAATATTAACAGCTTTCCTGTGGCATCTAATTGCTAACAATGGCCCTTTGAACTTAATTGAATTTACAGACCACAAAAAAATTACTTGAATATTTTAAGTCAATTCTATTTATAAGTTACCAAACAAGCTTAATCTATTCGATGCTGAATGTTTCGATTTTATCTTTGAATTGGGTTATTGAACAAGCGCTGTTCAATATAATAAACATATAAAAATAAACAACAATCTTGCCTATTATATTGTTAGAAGCCTAAAACCTATCAACAATGTTCATCGTTCCATATTTGGTAACAAGTCAATATTATCCAATACTCCATATTCAGCTATTATAAAAATAAATACGGCTTGTTTCTATGATTTAAATAAAAGTAAAAAATGTATTTTGTTCGCTTTATCGCCAAAATTTAAAGTATTATTTAAAATTTCAAAAGAATATGAAATGATTATATGTGAATCTAGTTGTCAAAAATTAAGCATTGTGAAAAGATTATAGATCAAGGACCAGTTTGATAACATAATTAAGTGCTGAAAATTGAAAGTTTAGCACTAAATGTTAAACTTGCTCAATAACCTAAATTAGCATTGACTTGATAAACTCAATTAAGTCAAAATTCCATTTAATGTGGTACGTAAGGGAGGATTAAATAAAAAAATAGATAGCTTTGTAAGAAATCAGTGACATATAGCTAGAACTTTACAATTATCACCGAACAACTTTTTATTTTTATTTTCAATACTTAAATTCAGTACTGAAACTTTCAGTACCCTATTTGACAAATTTACTATTGAACTTTACACTATCGTGTGCTTCTTCTGTCCTTTGTACCCGAGATAGCTGGTCTACAATCTGCAGAAACATCCTTAATGGCATTTCTATCGACCTTCTGGCATTGTGACCGTCATAACATTGGGTGTGTAGGCTTCTTCCTTAACCAAAGATGCATATGAGCTACCTGAACGCCTTTCCATGAAGAAACCAGGCTCTTTAGGCTGTGGCAAGGTTGCTCCTTCATTTGCCAACATGAAAACAACACTAGCCATTGTCGGCCTATCTTCAGGAAACTTTTGAACACATAGCAAGCCCACGTGAACGCATCTCTCTGCTTGAGACTCGACGACAAAGTCGCATAAAGATACATCTACAAGTTCCATGGCCCTCCTTTCACTCCATAGCAACCATGCCTAAAAATTTTAAACCATTCATGATTACCAGTATCTGGGCATCAAAAAGAGAACATGTCTACGGGAACAAAGAACAAATGGGATGAGGTTTTAGGAGAAGCGGAATATCTTATCTTGTTTAGCAAAAAAGAAAATGGCAGATTTTAAAAATCATCTACCACTTACGTGCCCAAGAAGGTTGTGATAATGATCAGGATGTTGGAATCCTCTATTCCTTTGGCTACTGACCATCTCTAACAAAAGCACACCGAAGCTAAAAACATCGGACTTCACAGAGAATTTTCCGTCAAAGGCATACTCTGGGGACATGTAACCACTGCGTCAAGCAAATCGAGCTTCAGTTCCTCCAAATACTAATGGATAGTGCGGTGTTCAAATGAATCAAGATGAGAATCTTACTATGTACCAACTATTCTTTGAGTCCTTGTCTCCGTGTCATCTCCTTGAAAGTTCCTTGCCAGGCCGAAATCCGAAATCTTCAGATGCATGTCACGATCTAACAAAATGTTACTCGCTTTAAGGTCTCTGTGGATAACTTGTACTTTTGAATCCTGGTGGAGATAGAGAAGACCCCGGGCGATTCCTAAAACAATGTCAAATCGCCTTTTCCATGCCAAAGAGGAGCTTCTATCATGATCTACACACACTCAACCCCATCAAAAACTAATTAGGTTGTTTGCAGTTAGCTGTTTTTTCTGGCGAAGGAATCAACAGACAGAACAAAAGCATAAGGAACTGAGTGAAAAGGAACTGAGAAAGATCAAGTGGTTCTGACCAAAAATGAAATAATCCAAGCTTTTGTTTGGCATGTATTCATAAATTAACATTCTTTCTTCACCCTCAATGCAGCAGCCAACAAGTCCAACAAGATTCCGGTGCTGAAGTCTGGCGATTAGAAGGACTTCATTCATAAACTCATCAAGACCTTGCCCGGAATATTTTGACAGCCTTTTCACTGCTACTTCTTGTCCTGTGGAAAGACTTCCCTGCATGTATTTTACTCATTGAGGGCCTCTGTTGTTATTTGAATTTTGATTTATAACTGATTACCTTGTAAACCGAACCGAAGCCGCCCGCTCCTAGCTTGTTTGTTTGAGAGAAATGGTCGGTGGCAACAGCAACGGTAGCAAAATCATATAATGGTAAGTCAATGTCATCTGTCCCGCTTGGCATGCCTACAAGGGTTGTAAACTAGTTTCTCAAACCATATCGTATTCTCAACAAGAAAAAAGCAATTCGGAATTTGACCACGTGAAGGAATAGGGAAGGTATTTAGCTTGCCTCGTCTTTTCATTCTTCTCTTCCAGATTATGCTCAATGTCATGCCCACTATAAGCAATCCCGAAATGGCTGAAGCCACTATGATAGTCACCAGTTTCTTGGATGGACTGTGGATTGAATCTAATATATAGGAAGAAGTGAAGTAGCTAATTTCAGAGAAAGAGTTCATCCATAAGCTGATGAATCGCTCTGTTAGAGGAACTTGAACATGAGATATAAACAGTAAGGAATAGAACAGTAGTTTCGTCAGGTATTGATAGAGGACGCTTCGACATAATGAAAGAATGGAACAAACAAGGAAAAAGCAATTGCTAAACCAATTAGCCAATGCAGATAAAATACTTTTATTTACCTAATTCAAAAGCAGGTAGCCGTAGGAAGAGATATTGCCCATTATCAGTCACGTCAATTTCCCTAATATCGATGAGATCGCCAAACCACATCAAGCAGCCTACCCCTCTAATATCCGAATTAGCATAAGCCGTGCAAGAACAATTCTTTAGACACTCAACCTTGCACTCCCCAAGGCTCATATTCTTGAATAGCTGGAAATCTACAAGGTCAGGTAATTTCACGGGCAAAAGCTGCTTAAAAACCTCCCGGCGAGAACAATTCAATGGAATTTTCCTTATGCACCCCTCTGTTGAATTAAGCATGTCCCACGCTTCTTGTAACTTGGGCATAAAACCCGGCAAGCAGATGCATCTTGGGGTTTGGTTAACTCTGCACAAGCCATTAGCGCCACACTTTCCATAGCTGTCACAAGGGTCATGAGGGAGCGAATACATCAAATCCCACTCCCTGCTTCCACTCTTCAATAGATGACACTGCATGACACCATTTGAGCTTAATGTGACTTTGACTGTGATATTGTCCTTTAAAGTTTCAAACTTAAAATAGGCACCCGTTCCATTGTAAACAGCGATGGCTTTAACAGCGATATTCAGCTCATTGGAAACACCGCTTAATTTAACTCCATTCCATGGCCCAGTTCGATATACTTTGGCTGACCCCTTGCTGACTATTTCAAGTTGTGGTAACTGTTCGATTTTGTATCCGAATGTATAGTCACCTGGGGAAGGATCATCTGTACTTCTCCAAGAAGTCAGATGACGTTCCAAACCGGTTCTAAAGTTCCATTCCACTGTCATCCCATCCAACATCGTGTCTGATGGGTAATCAAAGCTCTGCCATGAGTAATCAACAGAACCTGAACTGTCGCTTTCCCTAAGAACAAGGTTACCAGAATCTAGGAGCTGTGCAACTGGGTTTCCAATAACCTTGGTTGAATTCGTTGACCAAATGACGCTCTTTGAATGGTTGAGAAGAACAAGTTCACCTTCATTGCTTATTTCCAGAGCACCATTTGAATCGGTGAGTGGACTGTTCCTGTTAGCAACCCAAACAACCGTTTTAGGACTCACCACAAACCATATCCCTAGGAAGCTGTTCTTTGAGCTTCAGGCAGAGAAGAAACCAAGCTCAAATTTTCGGCCCTGGGAAACTAAAGTCTCTCCTTCTTTAATAGATTGAACTGAACTCAAGGTGTCACCTGCACTTGACAGGCGCAACAGTGACAGAAGGACGATGGAAGTGCAAAAGGAGCTGAAGATAGGAGGATCTGCCATTACAAACCCTTCTGCTTGATCTACGAGATGAAGCAAATAACTAGATAAAGATTCAAACTTTTCAGAATAGCATATCGGGATAAGAAATAGAAGACAGATACCTTTGTTTGTTGCAGAGCAAGTTCCGGGACTCGCTGATTGGATTGAGTCGGGTCATGCAAGAAGACCAGCCACTCAAATGTTCGTGGATCAGTCTCCAACACGCTAAAATCTGTCAGGCTTGGCAAGAACCTGGTCATTGGAATGCGATTACTCATATTCATTAGTTGGAACGGTCATAACACGCTAATTGGGCACTTAAATTCCAACAACGACACTCCCGTACGATCGTTGTCGTAGAAGGTCTAAAGAAAACAAAAAAGATTTTGTGATTCACCTGGAACTTTTTTAACTGGTCAGAAATTATTGAAAAATACTCAGATGTTTTAAGACTGGCTTTTCAAATGGATATTGTAGAGCCTTATTAGATGTTGCAGGCGGCTTAATTTGTTTAAAAGCACAATTACAGTTTGTTGTACCACTATATAGATGAATCTAATAGACCCAGCTTTATATATCAACTATTGCTAAACAACCTATTAACTCTGTGAAAGTCAAGATGGTGGAATAAACTCTCTGTCTCTCAAGACAATTAGGTCCTAGAAATTTAATTTTGCACAGCAAATCGTAAATTGCTAATGATGGTCCTTTTTATTTTCATCTCCCTAGTTAATCAGCCCATCCATGCCGAGCAGGCAGTGAAAATAAATTGCACAGGTACGTATATAAGTAAATTAAAACTGAAAAAAATTCATCACTTGCAAATTTGACCCACGAAATAATATATATAATTTCTCATATATTCAAAAATATATTATTTGCTTTTTTTTTTGGTACATTGACTTTTTTTTGGGGCAGTCACATTGGCACTATCTTAGGCAAAATTATCTTTAGTGAGGGTATGTTGGCGTGCTCATCAAATGGTATGCAAAACCTTTTACAAATAATACATTTCACATACCCATTTCAAATCAATAGATATACCTCGTTTCGCAATACCATTCCCAAAACATATCTTAAACCATTTACAAATACCAAAATATAGTAATGTCCGATCCATACTTTTATGCAATAAATATGTTCTTTCACAACTCATTATATATCGAGTATCTTCTGCTTTCAAGACGTGTTTAGAATTTCATAGAAAAGATAACACCAATTAGTCATGACCACGATTCGAAACCGACCGGTTCCGGTTCGGAACCGGCGGTTCTGGTTCGTGGCCAAGTATGAACCGGAACCGGTTCCGGGCCGGTTCATAATTTTTCTTTTCTGTTTTTTTTCTTTTCCTTTTCCTTTTCTTTTTTTTTTCTTTTCTTCCTCCGCCGGCCATAGCCGGGGCCGACGGAGGTCACCGGCCTCAGGCGAGGCCGCCCTCGCTGGTGTCGGGAGAGGGCCGCCCTCGCTTGGGCTGGGCGAGGCCGGCCTCGCCAGATCGGGCGAGGGCTCGACCTCGCCGGCGTCGGGCGAGGCCGACCTCGCCTGCAACTGGCGAGGCCGGCGAGGTCGAACCCTTGCCAGATCTGGCGAGGCTCGACCTCGCCGGCGTTGGGCGAGGCCGACCTCGCCTGCAACTAGCGAGGCCGGCCTCGCCCGACGCCGGCGAGGTCGAACCCTCGCCAAATCTGGCGAGGCCAGCCTCGTCAGTTGCCGGCGAGGTCGAGCCCTCGCCCGATCTGGCGAGGCCGGCCTCGCCCAGCCTAGGCGAGGGAGGTCCTCGCCCGACGACGACGAGGGCGGCCTTGCCCAGCCCAGGCGAGGGCGGCCTTCGCCCGACGCCGGCGAGGGCGGCCTCTCGTGAGGCCGGCGGAGGAAGAAAAGAAAAAAAAAAGGAAAAGGAAAATAAAAAAACAGAAAAGAAAATAATTAAAAAAATAAAAAATTACTGTTCCGGTGACGGAACATTATTCAATATAAATTGTAATTAAAATGTAAATTGTAATCAAATTTGGGGACAAAAAGACAAGAGAGAAAGAGAGGGCTTGAACTTAATAAATTATCATTAAGCACATTACAATTCGTTACAACGATCTATAGAAAAAAGAAGCACAATATATATGCCCTAAAATGATCCCAAAACCTAAGCATTCCGTGCGCAGGGGACCAGAGGTCACATGTCGTCGGATTATACTTCGGTTTCCCTAAGCTCACGTGAGCGTACTCGGTATGAGAAACAAGGGTTCCCGAAATATTTGCCAACTCTAATAGTTCTTTTACCCTCAATCGTCACTACCCGTTCCAGTACCGGTACCGGTAGTATCTCCGTCGTTAAAAAATTTGGATTCATTATTCCGATCTATCTCTTGTTGCCGGTATTGAGCCTTCGTCCAATCAACAACACAAGCTTGAATCTCCACTGATTCGGGAGCTAATCTCGAACGATGTTCGTCCAAAATATTACCTCCGGCACTGAATGCTTGTTCGACCGCAACTGT
Source organism: Syzygium jambos (assembly GCA_031216235.1). NCBI lineage: Eukaryota > Viridiplantae > Streptophyta > Magnoliopsida > Myrtales > Myrtaceae > Syzygium > Syzygium jambos. The sequence continues at coordinate 3,458,515 of CM062225.1, read as the reverse complement.
GGAACAAGTGGTTGAAAAAATCTGTTTTGCAATAAGAGAAAGGATTGGGTATTGGCTTGCGTGCCTCTTCCACCAATCCAAAATTAAAAAATCTGTACCACCTTCGGATTCAGTAAACTCAAATGAAACGGTTAGATAAATCTCTAATTCAGAAATATTTCCTATTACTCCCTTTTGTTTTTTTTTGTCTATGTAATAAAAGTTGGTACCCTCTACTAATTTTACCTGTACTGTCATTTTGTATCTCCGTAGATTGAGAAGATCCAATATCACCTAAATTATATTTGGTATAAAATTCATTATATAATTCTATTACTACGTTTTTAACCTCACGTACTATGGTTATAACATTTATCGCATCATAATGTAAACATTGATAATACATATGCAAAAAATCATTTAAGCCATCCAATTTGCAACGCGGATCAAAAGCACAAGCAACTAAATAAATAATGGGAATTTCGCTATAATAATATAGCCACTTCATTTTCATTGCAACTATAGTACGTTGTAATTCAACATCATTTTCATATTTATCAAAAATTCCGACAATATTAGTACACTCTACTAAAAATAAATATGTAGTAGGATAATAAACACCGGACAAAGTATAAGTTGCATCATTAAAAACCTTTAAAACATCTAGAATTTTTTGGCAAATATCCTACTCTTGTGGGTATAAATTAATCTGAGGTATATTATTGAAATGAATGCACATAATAAATCTTTATATGCTAAAGATTCATTAAGCAAGTGGAAAGTAGAATTCCAACGAGTCGGAACATCTCTTGAAATTTTTTTTTGGCCTTTTGCTATTTTCTCTACAAAATCTACCCCATTCTTTCATTTTTGGGGATATTTCCATAAAAATTGAATCGTCGTTTTTATTGGTTGAAGAAAAATATCGAGAGTTTTCAAACCATCTTGTACACATAAATTTAAAACATGACAAGCACATCTACCGTGAAAAAATTTTCTGCCAAAAGCGGGTTTACAAATATTTTCTAAATCGGCAATTGAAGTAGTATTTGCTGCGACATTATCAAAACCAATTGAAAAAATTTTGTTAAGCAAATAATATTCTTCTAAAATTTTCCTAATTATTCTATAAATATTATTTGCCGTATGCTTATCATCGAAAACTCTAAATGCAATAACTCTTTTTTGAATACTCCACTCATCATCTATCCAATGACATGTTATGCCCATGTAAGAATGATTTTGCCAATGATCACTCCAAATATCACTACCTATATGCACGCATCCATTAAATTGCATAAAAAAGTTTTGTGAATCTTTTTTTCCATTTTTGTAAAGATCTTTAATTACTCGTTTAATTGAATTTCTAGGAACACGTTTTGCTTGTGGAGCACATGCTTTTTGTACAAATTCATTAAAACCAAATCTTTCTCCAAAATTAAATGCTAAATGCTCAACGGAAATAAATTTGCCTAATTCTTCCTTATAAGTTTTTTCATTAAAACGAAATAAAGGGGAAGTGTTAGGATTGACGTACCCGGAAATTTGTTGTTGCCCGATATCGATTCCCTTTTCGGTTGGATGTTTGCTCCTAAGATGTCGTTTAAATGTTCCATATCCTTGTCCACCTGTATATTTATATATTTTCCCACAATATTTACAAATTATATCATACCTTTTTTGACCAATATTAAACCTTTCCATTTTCGTGAAGTGATTCCAAATGTCAGATGTAAATTCCTGTTCCGCTTCCTTTGATGTAGATATTTCGGCAGGAGGATGAAAACTTTCTTGCGTCGGGACGCGCTCCACATCGGGAAAAATGTTGATTTCATCATCTTGAAAATCTACATTTTCACGAGAATCAAAAGAATGATGGGATTCCGTCGTGATATTCTTACCTTTGCCAGTTGGCACTCGACTTCCACTTGCCATTTTTCGAGTGGATTGAGAGAATTGAGCGGATTAATTGGGAGAATTAAGAAAGAATTGCGTGAATTGAGAAAATTGAGAGAATTTAAGAGAATTTGAGAGAATTTCAGGTATTGAGAAAATTTGAGACTTGAGAGAAGAGAATTTGAGAGAATTTGAAAGAATTTATAAAAAAAAATGAGAAGAAAATTTAGGATTAAAAAAAAAAGAAAGGAAAACCGTTGCAATTTTGCAACGGTTATCTTTTTTTTTAAAAAAAAAATTTTGCCCGTTTAGAGCCTTTGGGCGTTGGCCGTGCCCGCAGCAGAGCCTGCAGACGTGCAGGCCCTGCTGCGAGGGGTTTTTTTTTAAATTTTCCTGCAGCAGGGGTTTTTTTTTTTAAAATTTTGCCCTTTGCCAAGGGCTGCTCTGGCAACGGGCCGCAGCAGGCCACCTGCCCTGCAGGCTGTGCTGCTGCTGCAACTTTTTTTTTTTGGTGGAACCGGGCTCGGAACCAAGGATTCCGGGCCCGTTCCAAAATTTCTGGAACCGGAACCGGGCCCGTAGGGCACGAGCCGGTTTCGGTTCCAAATAGTGGGCCCGATCAACGGTCCGGGCCCGGGTTTGACCGGACCGGTTTCGGGCCGAAATCGGCCCGTGGCCACCACTAACACCACTCACTTGGAATCCCCAAAAATAAAACAACGACGCTTACTCGAACCGATGATCTCGTAATCCTAATAATTAAACGAAAATCGACGTCAAAACTAAATAAAATATTATGATAACTATGAAATGGTAAAACGATGCTTAAACGCTAACAAGGCAACTCAAAAGCGCCCACAAATCACTTGTCCAAAGTGATTATCCAAAACCTTCCACAACGCGGAGCTTGAGCGCGCAACTTGATCGCATCATAAATTCCTCCACCGAACCCCGTTTCAAACGAGCTTATAGCCAATAAAAAACCCATTAAGAGCACTACAAGAACCCTAACTTGGCCGTTCCAAAATCGAGCCGAAAACCGACGAAAATCGGCCGAAAAGCTGCTGGTCGCGCACTGTTCACCTTGCGCGGCCAACTTCAAAAATTCATATCCGGCAAACCGTATGTCCAAATCAAGTTCTGTAAAATCTCACGGCCCCGCAATACTCTAAACTATCAATTCTATATATATTCATAGCTCAACGACTCAAAAATTAGACTTCACCGTTTAAATATCACAGAACTCCGAAATATGAGCCCTAACCTGAAAAATACTCCGATTGAATGAACGAGAGACGCGAGCACTTATCGGGCGTTGCATTACGAAATCGAATCGGTGTGGTGAGACCCCGTGGCACCAAACCCTTTCTCTCTTCTTTCTTCTTCTTCTTCTTTCCCCTTTTTTCCCTTTCTTCTTCTGTTTCTTGCCGAGGGAGCTCTTTAACAGAGCTCTTTATTCCTTTGTTGACTGAGTCAACACTTTCTTTTTCCTTTTTTTTTTGACCGGGTCAAAACCCATATATTATAGGTACGGTCATAACACGTTATTTGGGCATGCAAATTCCAACGACGACATTTCCGTATGGTTGTTGTCGTAGAAGAAGGTCTAAAGTAAACAAAAAAGATTTTATGGTTCACCCGGAACTTTTTTTACTGGTCAGAAATTATTGAAAATACTCAGATGTATTAAGACTGGCTTTTTAAATGGATATTGTAAAGCCTAATTAGATGTTGCAGGCGGCTTAATTTGTTTAAAAGCACCATTACAGTTCGTTGTCCCACTACATAGATGAATCTAATAGACCAAGCTTTATATATCAAGTACTGCTCAAGAACCTATTAACTCTGTGAAAGTCAAGATAGTCGAATAAACTTTTCGTCTCTCTAAACAATTAGGGCCTAGAAATTTAATTTTGCCTAGCAAATCGTAATCTATTAAGGCTGCGTTTGGAAATGCTTTTGGTGAAAGTTTTTGGGAAAATGCAAAGGACTTTGAGTTGAAGGAGTTTTTTAAAATGCAATTGTGTTTGGTAAATTGTAACTTAAAAGTCCCTTACAAAGCAACTTTGGGTAAAATAGTGTTTGGAAAAATTATACTTGCAAAGCTCTTTTTTTATTTTTTATTAAAGAAAAGTTAAAACCCTTCGCCGGAGCCGGCGAAGGGCAAGCGGCCGCCGGCGAAGGGCAAGCGGCCGCCGGCGACCCAGATCCGGCGCCGGGCGACCGTCGTCTGAGGCCGAGCTCGCTCGGCCAGCCCCGGCGACCGCCGGCGAGGGCCGCCTGGGCTCGAGCGAGCCCCGACGAGGATCGCGAAACCCAGGCGAGGGTCGCCGGCGACCCTCGCCTGGGTTTCGCGACCCTCGTCGGGGCTCGCTCGAGCCCAGGCGGCCCTCGCCGGCGGTCGCCGGGGCTGCCCGAGCTCGCTCGGCCTCAGACGACGGCCGCCCGGCGCCGGATCTGGGTTACCGACGGCCCTCGAAGGTTGTTTAGGTCGCGCGACCTCAGGTGCCCTCGCCTGGGTCGCCGGATTTGGGTCGCGCAGCCCCTCGCGGCGGTCGTGCGGCCCCTCGCGGCGGTCGTGCGAGGCCAGGCGACGGTCGCTGGGTTGCGCGACCGCACCGGCCCCCCTCTGGCGGTCGCCGTCCCCTCACAGCCATGCCGTCCAAGGTGCCCCGAAGAAGACGATGAACAGTAGCAGACAAGGCTAAATCCGGAAAATCAAAAATTAGACGAGGGTAGTTTTGGAAGAAAATTTTTGTCACTTACCGGCACTGTAGCATGCCGAAAATGCTGAAATGCCCAAGGCACCTCCTAGGGTGCCTTGGGCTTTTGGCCTTTTGAAGGCCAACTTTGGCTCAATGGGTCTTCAAAAAATGATTACCAAACACTAAAATTTAGCCCAAGGGACTTTGGATGCCCAAAGTCCCTTGGCAAAGTGGTTCCCAAACGGAGCCTAAAGGCCTTACTGTGTCCTCAAATTGCTAATGATGGTCCTTTTCATTTTCATCTCCCTAGTTAATCAGCCCATCCATGCCGAGCAGGCTGTAAAAGTAAATTGCACATGTACGTATATAAGTGAATTAACACTGAAAGAAATTCATCACTTACAAATTTGTCCCACGAAATGTTATATATATAATTTCTCATATATTCAAAAAAAATATTAATTGCTCTTTTTGTTATGAGCAAAAGCCACCAAAAATCTAAAATTATGCCTACTGTGATACATTTACCCTAAACTTTTTTCCGTAGCACAAAAAATCCCGAACTTGTATCTGGGTAACGCATTCATCATCCATCAAAGTTTTTTCAATGAGAATCGTTAAAAATTAACCTACATGGACGCCAAAAAACAAGCAGTATTGATATGGCGCCCATGTGAGTTAAGTGAAATAAAAACAACATTATTTTGGCTGAAAAATCTTTTAACGAAACCTTAATAGAGAGTAAATATATCACATAAGTACAAATTTAAGGTTTTTTATGTCACAAGAAAAAGTTTAAAGTAAATATGTCACAGCGTGCATAGTTTAGATTTTTGATATGACAAAAAAAATTTAGGGTAAATGTACTGCAATGGCCATAGTTCGAGGTCTTTTGTGACTTTTTTCTTTTTGTTTTTGTACATCAACCTTTTTTTGCGCGAGTCACATTAGCACTATCTTAGGCAGAATTATCTTTCAAGAGGGTATGTTGGAGTGCTCATCAAATGGTATGTAAAACCTTTTAAATTCATGTTTTGCACGTATTGTTTGAATGTATATGGTTAACAGAGAAGCATCCAGCGAAGGAGTCCCTGGATGGTCAAAGAAACAGTGCTTAATCAACTCTCCTCAATCCCAAATCGAAAGCAGAAACCACTTCGGATCGAGAACGGCACGCGCATCGAAACCAAAATCAAAACCCCCGCCCCCTTCCCCACGAAAAAATCAACAACCGGGAAACCCTCACCGGACCCTTCTCGACCGCTGGAACCTCCCCGGATCCGCCGCCCTCACCCCCCGCGGCCCCCTCGCCGCCCGCCCCATCCCCGTCGGTGGCGGCGGCGTCGTCGCAGATGGAGGAGACGGCGCTGAGCAGGTCAGGGGGCAAGGGTAGGTTGCGCGAGATGAGGCCGAGGGCGCACATCAGCGACTTTGTCTTCTCCGCGCGATCGTCGAGCGGCGCCGACTCATCATCCTAATTGCCTTAGACAGGAGAAAGTATTCACAGGAAGAGTTTGTGGTGTGGTGTGGTGTGGTGTGGTGTGGTGTGATTCATATGGTGTTGGAGATGGAGCTGGCATCAATCTAATCCAGGCTTTGATTTGGCATATATTCATAAATCTACAAGGTTTCTTCTCCCTCAATGCAGCAGCCGAGAAGTCGGACAAGATTCCGGTGCTGAAGTCCGGCAATAAGAAGTACTTCATTTGTGAAATCATCAGGACCTTGTCCTGAATATTTTGACAGCCTTAAAACAAAAGAGCGATCCAGAATTTAAACACATGTACTAAAATATTTGTATTTTAGCGTACCTCGTCTTTTTATTCTTCTCTTCCAGATTACAATTAAGGTCGTGCATGCTATAAGCAATCCCGATATGGTCACCAGTTTCTTGGATGGACAGTAGATTGAATCTAGCATATTGGAAGATGGGAACTAACTAATTTCAGGGGAAAAAAAGCAACTGTAAGTTGATGAATCTAGCTTCACCGGAGAAACTTGGAAATAAGAAATAAGCAGTAAGAATGGGGAAGCGATTCAGTTTGGCATTGACAAAGGATACATCGATGTAATGCGAGACTAGAACAAAAGAGAAAGGGCAATTGCTAAACCAGTAAGCCAATGTAGATACGATATACGTATTTACCTAATTCAGAAGTAGGTAGACGTTGGTAGACTTTGCTCATTATCAACCACTCTAAATTCTTTAATATCAAGGAGATCACCAATCCACATCAAGCAACCTGCACCTCCTACATCCGAATGAGCACAAGCCGTGCAAGAACAGTTATTTAGACACTCAACCTTGCACTGCTCCGGGCTCATATTCTTGAATAGTTGGAAATAGGTCGGGTCAGGTAATTTCACCCGGGAAAATTTCATAAAACCCTCTCCACGAGAACAATATAACGGAATTTTCCTCATGCACCCCTCTGGCGAACTAAGCATGTACCACTATTCTTGTAACATAGGCATAAAACCCTGCAAGCACAGGCACTTTGTACATTCCTTAACTCTGCACACACCATAAGCACCGCACCTTCCATAGCTGTCACATGGTCAAGCGGGGAATGAATACATTAGGTTCCACTCCGTACATCTTTATTCGATGTTTGAATATAAATGGACTTTTAATGACGGACTTCTCTGTATCACATCAAGCTATTAGATAGACCTCAAAGAGATCGCCCCACCTTGGTCTTTCACTTGTTACTGTAGTCTGAACCGAGAGCGATGGGACAATTTCTCCTGCATCTTATAGAGTCAAGCATATCAAGATCTGTGGAAACGTGAGAAACATGTCAAAAGTTTACCATGGGGCCCTTCTGCTGGGCATCATAGCGGTCATTAGACGATACAAACCTTTGACCGTTTTGTTGATTTTTTTTCTATTTTTGAGCTTGTTCCATAAGCTATTTACAGTTTTTTTTTTTGCTAAAACCATCAGCTATTTACAGTTGACAAATTTAGACTCGGAGCCTTCCAAAATAAATCAATGTCGTTGGTTCATTGATTTTCAGCTTTTTTTTTTTTTGGTAAAGCTTGATTTTCAGCTTTTAACTGCTTCAATTTTCAAGAATCGGTTTATTGCCACTAATTGCTGCTTCTCTTCCAAGATAATGAACTATGCCTAAGCACTTAATGTGGTAAGTAAGGGAGGATTAAATAATAAAATTTAGATGGCAACTAAAATTGCCAAATATATAGCTAAAACCTACGAATAATTGTCATTATTATAGCTTTGTAAGAAATCAGTAACATATAGCTAGAACTTTACAATTGTCACCAAACAACTTTTTATTTTTATTTTCAATACTTAAAATTCAGTACTGAAACTTTCAGTACCCTGTTTGACAAATTTATTATTGAACTTTACACTATCATATGCTTCTTCTATCCTTTGTAACCGAGATAGCCAGTCTACAATCTACAGAAACATCCTCAACGGCATTTCTATCGACCTTCTAGCAGTGTGACCGTATTAACATTGGGTGTGTAGGCTTCTTCCTTAACTAAAGATGCATATTAGCTACCTGAACTCCTCTCCATGAAAAAACCAAGCTCTTTAGGCTGTGGCAAGGTTGCTCCTTCATATGCCAACATGAAAACAGCACTAGACAATGTCGGCCTATCTTCATGAAACTTTTGAACACATAGCAAGCCCACGTGAATGCATCTCTCTACTTGAGACTCACCAACAGAGCCGCATAAAAATACATCTGTGAGTTCTATGGCCCTCCCTTCACTCCATAGCAACCATGCCTAAAAAATTTAAACCATTCATGATTACCACTATCTGCGCATCAAAAAGAGAACATGTCTACGCGAACAAAGAACAAATGGGATGAGGTTTTGGGAGAAACAGAATATCTAATCTTGTTTAGCGAAAAAACTATAGCAGATCTTTATAATCCTCTACCACTTAGGTCCCCAAGAAGGTTGTGATAATGATTAGGATGCTGGAATCCTCTAATCCTTTTGCTACTTACTATCTCTAACAAAAGCCCACCAAAGCTAGAAACATCGGACTTCGCAGAGAATTTACCGAACCATTGCATCAAGCAAATCAAACTTCAGTTCCTCCATATACTGATGGATAGTGCACTATTCGCATGAATCAATATAAGAAACTTACTATGTACCAACTATTCTTCTCGTCTTTACATCTTTTTCATCTCCTTGAAAGTTCCTTGCCAGGCCAAAATCTGAAATCTTTGGTTTCATGTCAGCATCTAACAAAATGTTACTTGCTTTAAGGTCTCTGCAGATAACTTGTAGTTTTGAATCCTGGTGGAGATAGAGAAGCCCTCGGGCAATTCCTAAAACAATGTCAAATCACCTTTTCCATGCCAAAGAGGAGCTTCTATCATGATCTACACACACTCAACCCCATCAAAAACTAATTATGCTGGTAGCATTTAGCTGTTTTTTTTTTCTGGTAAAGGAATCAACGGATAGAAAAAGTTTCGAGTGAAAAGGAACTGAGAAAGATCAAGCGGTTCTGAACAAAAATCAAATAATCCAAGCTTTTGTTTGGCATGTATTCATAAATTAACTATCACACCCTGAAATCTACCAGGATGGGGGATGACACAGCCTTCCTTCCAACCCAAGGATGCAGCCTCAAACCACCTAAAATATTCCACGACATCGCTCTCGCTCTATTTGCTATTAGCCAAAGAACCTGAAAAGATTGGGAAAAGAGATGAGCGAGCAACCATAGCTCAATAAGGAGTGCGTATCTCTTCTAAGCAGATCGAGCAATTATTATGGATGAAAACATTAAGTCATACAAGAATTTCAAGAGTCAAACTCAAGTTATAAAGTACATATCGAGTCACATAAGAGTTATTTCATTTCAACAAGTTTTATACAATTCAGAAAATACTCATTTAAATCATCATAAACATCAATGGTTAAGTTCATTGATCAATCTCTATTAAAAATCATATCAATGGTCCATTCCATTGACTAATTTCAAATTACACATCAATGGTCTATTCCATTAATGAATCTCATATCACATCAAACGTCGATAGTCCATTCCATCGACCAATCTATTGATCAATATCTAACCATGGTCACGATATAAAGCCTTGTGACAAGGCTACTAAGATTCCCCCCTTGGCATGATCTCCACCTACAAAACCGGTGGCTCGGCCCAAAAAGATATTCTAAACCCGGTATATATATCCCAAAACCCCTCAATGGGTTCACAGTTATATTGAGCATCAAACAATCATCATCCAATATTAGAAATCCAATCCAGAATATATTTCACAAACCAAACAAATAACTTTCTCGCAACACGGCTCATCCGCCGGAAATACGTTTCGTAGAGCGTTTCGTAGAATCATTTTCGAGCTCATTTCATAAACTAGTTCGTAACACAATACACTTATGTATCCTTTCGCAATACATTTCCAAAAACGATTCTCAAATCATTCTCAAATACTAAAAAGTAGTAAATGCTCGATCTGAGCTTTTATGCAATAATAATGCTATTTAACTTATAACATATCTGATTCATATCGGTTTCGAAATATGAGTTTACAAACTTAAAGAAGAAATAGCACTACTCACCTGGAATCTGCAAAAATCAAACGATTCTCACTCGAATCGATGATCTCGTAATCCTAACAATTAAATAAGAATCGACGTCAAAACCAAGTAAAATACTAAGATAACTACGAAATGGCTAAACGACGCTTAAACGATAACAAGACAACTCAAAGGCGCCCACAAATCGCTTGTCCGAAGCGATTATCCAAAACCTTCCTCAACACGGAGCTTGAGCGTGAAGCTTGATTGCATCATAAATTCCTCCACCGAATCCCATTTCAAGTGAGCTTATAGGCAATAGAAAGCTCATTTAGAGCACTACAAAAACCACAACTTGGCCGTTCCAAAATGGAGCCGAAAACCGACAAAAATCGGCCTAAAAGCCGCTGGTCGCCCACTGTTCACCTTGCATGGCCAACTTCAAAAATTCATATCCGGCAAACTGTAAGTCCAAATCGAGTTTTGTAAAATCCTACAGCCCCGCAACACCCTAAACTATCAATTCTATATATATTTATAGCTCAACGACTCAAAAATCGGACTTCACCATTCAAATATCACATAACTCTGAGATATGAGCCCTAACCCGGAAAATACTCCGATTAAATGAACGAGAGACGCAAGCACTTACTGGTCATTGTGTTACGAAGTCGAATTGGCTTGATGAGACCCCATGACACCAAACCCTCTACCTCTTCTTTTTTCTTCTTCTTCTTCTTTCTCTTTTCCTTTCTCTCTGTCTCGGCCGAGCAAGCTCTCAGCTTAAATGAGAAAAACAAAGCATCACTGTAGCAACTTTTGACTTTCTGATTTTTTGACTTTTTTTTTTTGACTGGGTCAAAACCCATATATTACATTCTTCCCTCTTTACAAAAATTTCGTCCTTGAAATTTACACTTATCTCAATCAACAAACAAATAAGGACATTTGCGTATTTCCTCGTCCTAAAAATTCCCAAGAAACCTTATGTGATTTTGCCATTAGATCTTCACATATATTCTGAATTTCTTCTTGTTGAGAATACATTTTGTCAAAAGCTAGGAATTCATGTATCACTCTATTTATTCAATTATGCTACAATCTGGTATTTTCATCACTCCATGTTGTTCCATAATTCCACTAATAGCACCTCCCAATTCCCTTTGGAAGCATATAGGTTTGACAATAACACATGGAAACCATCATGGTTTGGCTGAAGCTCACCAAGCTTTCTTCCTATCCTCTCTCCCTTTTCAATGTGATCGTGATTTCTACGAGCTCCGAGAAAGGCTCTCCAAGTAGAAAGATCTAGTGCTATAGGCTTGCTCTCAATAAGCTCCTTTGCTTTTTTTTTTTTAAAAAAAAGGTCCACCATGCTCCCGTAATGTTTGACGTTAGGTTCTATTTTGTATTTATTGTATCATAGAATCAAAGTAACAGCATCCTTGCTCATATGTCTACATACTCCAAGAACTCCAATAAAGGTTATGTCATAGGTGTTCTTCATCGCTAGAAAGATGTTTAGTAACCTTCCTATCAAGTCATTCATTGACAACCCAAGAATCACAGCTTTTCATGTGGAGACACCTTTGTCCTCCATTAACTAGAAAATATCCGATGCATTTTCAACACAATTACGCTGCACCTACATGTTTATTATCGTACCCAAAATAACATTATCTTTGAGACAATTTTTTTTATGACCATTTTCCTTTATCAAGGGCAGCCAAGTGGGTACAAGCTAAGATGACGCTCACCAAAATGGTTTCATCAAGTTGCATTAATGTAATCTACATCTCTTGAAACAACTCCAAAGTATCTGAGAAACGGTCATGTTGAGCATCTCCAAATATCATCGCACTCCTAGATACTATTTCCTTCTCTAGCATCGAAACAAATAATGTCTTGATGTCTTCAATCAAAGTTAGCAATTTGCAGTTTGTCCAACTTTTTGATTCAAAAAGAACAGCAACACCTCCACCTGATGCTATACAATCTTCTATAGCTGCCTTTGCGGCATTCAAGGCATATGTAACCCTATCCTTCTTCTCATATACTTCTGCTTCACTAACTTTTCCAATCTTTAACAATAGCCACAACATCATATAGTTTTGTTAATATCTCTTGCAAACCTAATTTGTTCACTTGTCTCCTCTATGGACTTCTTGTCACCAACACCATCAAGGATAATTGTGTCATCTTTAAACACCATGACCTTCTTGCAAGGTCCAAGAATCTCAAGATCTACCTTCTTTAGGTTCATCCCAAGAACCACCAAAGCCAATGACGCAGGATCTCAACATGTCATTTAGCGTATAGATCAATCTCTCTAATTGTCCATTTATCTGTAGGTGAAAAGCTATACCAAAATTGAGTTTAGTACCCAACGCTTCTTATAAATTCTTTCAAAGTTAAACACGAATCTAGATCCCTATCAGAATCGACACTTATTAAAATTTCATGAAGCTTCACTATCTCATTGATATATCACTTTGCCATATCTTCTAGTGAAAGGCCAAATTGATATGAAAAAAAAATGCATGGACTTGGTCAATCAATCAACAATCACTCATGTAGCATTCAAGTCCAATTTGCTCATATCCTCAACAATAGACTTCCAAGTAGCAAGTAAAGTTGTCACTTCCAGAAGACTTACAAGGCATTTGCTACTATGCTTGCCTTGCTTGTATTAATGGACGAACAAATCATACTCTTTCAGAAGCTCCAACCATCTCCTCTGCCTCATGTCCAGTTCTGCTTAAGTAAAAATATACCGTAAGCTCTTGTGATCTACAAAGACTTTGCATTTTTTGTCATACTAGTAATGCTGCCATGTGATCTCAACTGTCTACAAGCATAAGCCCACCTTTACCATTTGCATCACCAAAATTTTGAAATTCCTTTTTCCATTCACTACTATCAAACATTTTCTAATTTCACATATATTGCTTAATCTTCCCATTTCGCATTACTATCCTCAAATCAATCCTCCGAAAATTATTACTTACAATTTGTCATGCCTAAAAAATCACACTACTGAAGTTGTCTAGCATCCAAACACCTCTTCTTCTTTTCTTTTATCAATTCCTATATAGTCTCTAATATCTCCAAAGTATCATCAATTAACAAAATATCACTACGACAATGTTCTTCAGTAGCATAAAGCTCATAATCATTCGCCATAACTTGAAATATAATCCTTAGAATATCTATCAAATCAAAACATATCACAACATGAATTTTCACAAATTGTCGATTCTCCTTTCAACATTCCATTCGTTTCAATTACGTACATAGTCCAAGAATATCACATCATTCACTTGAAGATCCGTGCAAATCAACTCTTATTTATTACACAAAAACTTTCGAATACTTCTTGTGCTCTTACTAACACCTCGAGAAGAGATTATTGATATCATTATTTCAAAATTTGCCAATCTAATACCATGAGATAATTAACTCTTAATACTCTCAAGACAAGATCCACTTATTCAAATTTCCAATCTCAACTGTCTCCCCAAACAATTTACCCATAAATCTTATCTAAGAATATTAACACTTAAGATATCATCATTTACAATTAAATGCTTACAACTTCCCAAATCACTGAGATAAGAACAGATCTAGTTTCCATTAAATTCAATGGTCTCGAGTTCTTAACTTAAAGAATCATCACTTAAAATTATCTCTCCTTAATTCAAAGATTGAAGCACTCGATTCGTGTTACCATTTTACCGAAAACCACAACTGAAATTGACAGTCTCCACTAGTTCCACAAAAATTCTTTAGAGTAAAATCATAACCTGCTATTCAAAATTTCACAAGGTGATCACATCTATTTATCATAAGTAAATCCCAGTCTTACATGTCAATTCAAGCTTATAACTTCTAAGATCAATTCTTATCATACCAAATATCACTACGTATCAAAACTTCCACTAAAAATTCCCTTTTTCTAACTAAGAAAAATAATCTACCTCAACCAGTCACGATATAATTCTCAAAATCTCAACTTACTATTTAGAGATCACAACTTATCAGAACAATGATCATGACTTATCACTTCTATAACATTAGTAGAGCGATTCTACTGACCAACTACTTCAAATCCTTAAGTGCTATTTATCTTCCTACACGCTCTTCTAGTACATCAATATATCTTCGGTGAACACCACAATAAATCTATTTATACACTCTTTTAATACTCTGTTCATCAAAAACACGAAGGTGGAAGGCACATTCATTAATCCAAGAGGCATGATAAGAAATTCCTAATGCCATACATTGTTCTGAAAACAATTCTAGGCACATCATCTCCTCTTCTTTTTCAAGTTCAGAAAGTGCCATTCAATGTGGCGTATGAAGGAAAATGATGCACCCAAAATCCATTCGATACAGAAATCAATTTCTTTATCGAAAGACAAATCCGATAGATTCTCAAGAAACACATCTAATAACAACAATACTTTCCAACTTCACAACATTCTTTTCAGTGTCTTTTATATCAGCCACATAATCACATCAATATCATAATGTGAGGATAACCAATCAATGGCCTAAAATAACATCAAAATCATGTATATTCAACTCTACTAGATTTCCATGCAACTCTTTATCAGCCATCCGAAACACACTTCTTGAACACACGATTTGCAACTAAGAAATCACTACTTTACAAAATGAAGTATGCTTCTTTGAATCAGGATTGATAACCGTTTGAACTCAAAATAAATCATACATCCCGGTACTTAATCAAAGATTGACGTGCTCTACACACTACCTCACAACATCCCATAAAATTTACCTAATAAAATATTATAACCTAAGCTCCGATACCATAAGATGTCACACCCCGAAACCTACCAGGATGGGGGATGACACGACCGTCCTTCCAACCCAAGGACGCAGCCTCAAACCACCTAAAATTCCCCACAACATCGCTCTCGCTCTATTTGCTACTAACCAAAGAACCTGAAAAGGTGAGCAATCATAGCTCAATAAGCAGTGCGTATCTCTTCTAAGCAGATCGAGCAACCACTATGTATGAATACATAAAGTCATACCAGAATTTCAAGAGCCAAACTCAAGATATCAAGTACATATCGAGTCACATAAAAGTTATTTCATTTCAACAAGTTTTATACAATTCAGAAAATACTCATTTAAATCATCATAAACATCAATGGTCAAGTCTATTGATCAATCTCTATTAAAAACCACGTCAATGGTCCATTCCATTGACTAATCTCAAATCACACATCAATGGTCTATTCCATTGATGAATCTCATATCACATCAAACGTCGATGGTCCATTCCATCGACCAATCTATTGCTCAATATCTAATCATGGTCACGACATAAAACCTTATGACAAGACTACCAAGATTCCCCCTTGGCAAGGTCTCTACCTACAAAGTCGATGGCTCGGCCTAGAAAGATATCCTAAATCCAGTATGCATACCCCAAAACCCCTCAATGGATTCACAGTTATATTGAACATCAAACAATCATCATCCCATATCAGAAATCCAATCCAGAATACATTTCACAAACCAAACAAATAACTTTCTCGCAACACGGCTCATCCGCCGGAAATACATTTCGTAGAGCATTTCTTGAATCATTTTCGAGCTCATTTCATAAACTAGTTCGTAATGCAATACACTTATGTATCCTTTCGCAATACATTTCCAAAAACGATTCCCAAATCATTCTCAAATACTAAAAAGTAGTAAATGCTTGATCCGAGCTTTTATACAATAATAATGCTATTTAACTCATAACATATCTAATTTATATCGGTTTCGAAATATGAGTTTACAAACTTAAAGAAGAGATATCACCACTCATCTGGAATCCCCAAAAATCAAACAACGACGCTCACTCGAACCGACGATCTCGTAATTTTAACAATTAAACGAGAATCGACGTCAAAACCAAGTAAAATACTACGATAATGACGAAATTGCTAAATGATGCCTAAACGCTAACAAGACAACTCAAAGATACCCACAAATCGCTTGTCTGAAGCGATTATCCAAAACCTTCCGCAGCCCGGAGCTTGAGTGCGAAGCTTGATCGCATCATAAATTCCTCCACCGAACCCCGATTCAAGCGAGCTTATAGTCAATAGAAAGCCCATTTAGAGCACTACAAAAACCACAACTTGGCCGTCCTAAAATCGAGCTAAAAACTGACGAAAATTGGCCAAAAAGCCGCTGGTCGCCAACTGTTCACCTTGCGCGGCCAACTTAAAAAATTCATATCCGGCAAACCGTAAGTCCAAATCGAATTCCGTAAAATCCCACGGCCTTGCAACACCCTAAACTATCAATTCTATATATATTCATAGCTCAACGACTCAAAAATCGGACTTCGCCGTTCAAATATCACATAACTCTGAAATATGAGCCCTAACCCGGAAAATACTCCGATTGAATGAACGAGAGACGCAAGCAGTTATCGGGCGTTGCGTTACGAAGTCGAATCGGCTTGGCGAGACCCGTGACACTAAACCCTCTCTCTCTTCTTTCTTCTTCTTCTTCTTCTTCTTCTTCTTCTTCTTTCTCTTTTCCTGTCTTTCTTTTCCTTTCCTTTATCTCTGTCTCGGCCGAGCAAGCTCTCGGCTTAAATGAGAAAAACAAAGCGTCACTGTAGCAACTTTTGACTTTTTGACTTTTTTTTTTACTAGGTCAAAACCCATATATTACATTAACTTTCTTTCTTCTCCCTAAATGCAGCAGCCAACAATTCCAACAAGATTCCGGCGCTGAAGTCTTGCAATTAGAACGACTTCATTCATAAACTCGTCAGGACCTTGCCTGGAACATTTTGACAGCATTTCTTGTCTTGTGGAAAGTCTCCCCTGCATTTATTTTACTCATTGTGGGCGTCTATTGTTATTTGAATTTAGTGATTTATAACTAATTACCTTGTAGACAAAACCGAAGCCGTCCGCTGCTAGCATGTTTATTTGAGAGAAATGGTTGGTGGCAACAGCAATAGTAGCGAAATCATATAATGGCAAGTCAATGTCATCCGTCCCACTTGGCAAGCCTACAAGGGATGTATAGTAGTTTCTCAAACTATACTGTAATCTCAACAAGAAAAAAAAAACCAAACCTGAATATGATTACATGATGTAAAAGAAAGGTATTTAGCATACCTCTTCTTTTCATTCTTCTTTTCTTGATTATGCTCAATGCCATGCCCACTATAAGCAATCTCGAAATGGCTGAAGCCACTATGATAGTCACCAGTTTCTAACAAACAGGAAGAAGTGAAGTAATATATTTCAGAGAAAGAGTTCATCCGTAAGCTGATGAATCTATCTCTATTAGAGGAACTTGAACATGAGGTATAAACAGCAAGGAACAGAACAGTAGTTCAGTCAAGTATTGACAGAGGACGCTTCGACATAATGAAAGATTGGAACAAACAAGAAAACGACAATTGCTAAACCAATTAGCCAATGCTGATAAAATACATGTATTTACCTAATTCAGAAGCAGGTCGCCGTAGGTAGAGACTTTGCCCATTATCAACCACGTCAAGTTCCTTAATATCAATGAAATCGCCAAACCACATCAAGCAACCTGCTCCTCTAATATCCGAATTAGCATAAACCGTGCAAGAACAATTCTTTAGACACTCAACCTTACACTCCCCAAGGCTCATATTCTTGAATAGCTGGAAATCTACCAGGTTAGGTAATTTCACCTGCGAAAGCTTCATAAACCCCAACCCCCACCCCGATGAGAACAATTCAATCGAATTTTCCTTATGCACCCCTCTGTTGAATTAAGCATGTCCCACTCTTCTTGTGACTTGGGCATAAAACCCTGCAAGCATAGGCATTTTGGGCTTTGGTTAACTCTGTACACGCCATTAGTGCCACACAGTCCATAGGTGTCACAAGGGTCATGGGGGAGTCCATCATATCCCACTTAGTGCTTCCACTCTTCAGCAGATGACACTGTATGACACCATCTGGGCTTAATATGAATTTGGCAGTGATATCGTTCTTTAAGGTTTCAAACACAATAGGCATCCATTGCGTTGTAAACAAAGATGGGGTTAATAAAGGTATTTCCCTCCATGGAAAGACTGCCGAATTTGACTCCATCCAATGGCCCAGTTCGATATACTTTGACAGAACCTTTGCTGACCATTTCAAGTTGGGGTAACCCATCGATTTTGTATCTGTATGTATAGTCTCTGGGGGAAGGATTGTCCGTGCTTCTCCAGGAAGTCAAATGACGTTCCAAACCGGTTCTGAAGTTCCATCCTACTGTCATACCAACCAAAATCGTGTCTGATGAGAAATCAAAGCTCTGCCATGAGTAATCAACAGAAACTGAATTGTTGCTTTCCCTAAGAACGAGGTTTCCAGAATCTAGGAGCTGTGCAACTGGGTTTCCAAGAACCTTGGTTGAATTCGTTGACCAAATGACGCTCTTTGATTGGTTGAGAAGAACAAGTTCACCTTCATTGCTTATTTCCAGAGTACCAGTTGAATCGGAAAGTGGACTGTTCCGGTCAGCAACCCAAACAACCGTTTCAGGACTCACTACAAACCATATCCCCAGGAATCTGTTTTTTTTTTTGGTAAAGATATCCCCAGGAATCTGTTCATTGAGCTTCCAGCTGAAAAGAAACCAAGCTCAAATTTTCGGCCCTGGGAAACTAATGTCTCTCCCTCTTTAATGGATTGAACTAAACTCATGGTGTCACCTGCACTTGATAGGTGCAGCAGTGACAAAACGACGATGGAAGTGCAAAAGGAGCTGAAGATAGGAGGATCTGCCATTGCAAACCCTTCTATTTGATCTACGAGATGAAGCAAATAACTAGACAGATTCAAACTTTTCAGAATAGCATATCAGCATAAGATGTAGAAGACAGGTACCTCTGTTTGGTGCAGAGCAAGTTCCAGCACCTCCTGATTGGATTGAGTTGGGTCACGCAAGAAGACCAGCCACTCAAATGTTCGTATATGGGTCTCCAATGTTCCTGTAATGGTCAAGGACCAATCTAAATGATTCGAATTGGTGAAAAAGTGAGTTCTATTAATGTACCACTTCACGCTTTCTGTTTTGCCGCCATTGTCATCATCCTTGTTGCACCGGTCCAAGCTCGCATACGACCAAATGATGTAGAAAGTAGTAACATAGTCCCATCGGGTGGAGATACACCTTGGATACTAAATGGGCTCCATGCCGTGAAGGTTCATAATCTCACGCCCTCTATGACCTCGACTCGATCCGTTTGGTCTTCTTCTCCACTTGGCGTGTTAATTGACCAAATCTTTCGCCTGGAGGTAGAATGTCTTGTGTGTACGCGACTTTTTTCAAGATTGAATCAAAAAAATCTTTCACCTGGCCAATTGTATCGATAAGTTCAGTCTAAAGTTCCCTTAGCTGAAGGTAAACTCGCCAAAACTCAAAAATGTTTGAATAATTCATCCTCTTCCCAACTACAGTTCGAACATTGATATCTTGAGCAGATTCAAATTACAAGTCGACAACGACGGGGACGACATCAGACAAGCTAAAATCTGTGTGACTTGGCAAGAACATGGTCATCGGATTGGAATATTTATATTCATAACGGTCGTAACACGCTGTATGATTGGGCTTGCAAATTCCAAAGACGACACTCCGTATGGTCGCTGTATGAGAAGGTCTAAAAAAAAACAAAATAAAATTTTGTGGTTCACCTCGAACTTCTTCTGCTGGCCACAAAATTTTTGAAAACACTACGTGTATTAAGACTAGCCTTTCAAATTGATATTGCAGAGCCTTGACAGCTGTTGCAGGCGGCTTAATTTGTTTAAAAGTTTAATTACAGTCCATCATATCACTGTATAGATGAATTTAATTGACCAAAATTTATATATCGAGCAATGCTAAAAAGAGATATCCTCTCTGCCAAAGTCAAAATGGTGGGCATAAACTCTCTGTCTCTCTAGAGAATTAGGTCCTAGAAATTTGATTTTTCCCAGCAAATCGTAATCTTTTAGCGGCCTTACTGTACCGTCTAATCGCTAATGATGGCCCTTCTTCTTTTTATCTCCCTTGCTAATCAGCCCATCCCGTCCAAAATGCACTTGTACGTATATAAATGAATTAATACTGAAAGAAATTTATCACTTGCAACATTGTCTTGCGCAATATTATATATATAATTTTTTTCATAAATCCTATGAAAACTATTAACTCATTTTTTGTTTTCTACATCAATATTTGTTTTTGGGTGAGTCACATTTGCACCATCTTAGGCAAAATTATTTTTCGAGAACCCATTTTGGGTTGCTCATAAAAAGGTATGTAAAAACTTCTAAATTCATGTTTGCCATGTATTATTTGAATGTTTATGACTAACAGAGAAAGCATCTAGTGAAGGAGTCCCTGCATGGTCAAAGAAACAGTGATTAATTAATCAACTCTCCTCTAGCCTAATTGCCTTAGACAGGAGAAAGTATTCACAGGAAGAGTTTGTGGTGTGGTGTGGTGTGGTGTGATTCATATGGTGTTGGAGATGGAGCTGGCATCAATCTAATCCAGGCTTTGATTTGGCATATATTCATAAATCTACAAGGTTTCTTCTCCCTCAATGCAGCAGCCGAGAAGTCTGACAAGATTCCGGTGCTGAAGTCCGGCAATAAGAAGTACTTCATTTGTGAAATCATCAGGATCTTGTCTTGAATATTTTGACAGCCTTAAAAAAAAGAGCAATCCAGAATTTAAACACATGGAGTAAAATATTTATATTTTAGCGTACCTCGTCTTTTTATTCTTCTCATCCAGATTTCAATTAAGGTTGTGCATAATATAAGCAATCCCCATATGATCACCAGTTTCTTGGATGGACAGTAGATTGAATCTAGCATATTGGAAGAAGTGAACAAACTAATTTGAGGGGGGAAAACAACTTTAAAAAGTTGATGAATCTAAACTTCGCCTGGGACTTGGAAATAAGAAATAAGCAATAAGAACATGAAAGTGATTCAGTCTGGCATCGACAAAGGATACATCGATGTAATGCGAGACTAAAACAAAAGAGAAAGGGCAATTGCCAAACCAATAAGCCAATGCAAACACGATATATGTACTTACCTAATTCAGAAGAAGGTAGACTTTGCTCACTATCAACCACTCCAATTTCTTTATTATCAACGAGATCACCAAACCACAACAAGCAACCTGCTCCTCCTACGTCCAAATGAGCATAAGCAGTGGAAGAAGAATTATTTAGACTCTCAACCTTGCACTCCTCCGGGCTCGTATTCTTGAATAGCTGGAAATAGTTCGGGTCAGTTAATTTCACCTTGGAAAATTTCATAAAACCCTCTCCACGAGAACAATTCAATGGAATTTCCTAATGCACCCCTCTGGCGAACTAAGCATGTACCGCTATTCTTGTAACTTAAGGCATAAAACCCTGCAAGCACAGGCATCTTGTACATTCCTTGACTCTGCACACACCACAAGCACCGCACCTTCCATAGCTGTCACATGGTCATGCGGGGAATGAGTACATTGGATTCCACTCCGTGCATCTTTATTCGATGTTTGAATATAAACGGACTTTTAATGACGGACTTCTCTGTATCACATCAACCTACTAGATAGACCTCAAAGAGATCCCCCCACCTTGGTCTTTCACTTGTTACTGTAGTCCGAACTGAGTGCGATGGAACAATTTGTCCTGCCTCTTATAGAGTCAAGCACGTCAAGTTCTGTGGAAACGTGAGAAACTTGTCAAAAGTTTACCATGGGGCCCTTCTACTGGGATGATGCAAACCTTTGACCCTTTTGTTGATCTTTTTTCTATTTTTGAGCTTGGTCCATCAGCTATTTACAGTTGACAAATTTAGACTTCGAAGATCCCAAAATATATCAACGACAATTGTTCATTGAATTTGAGCTTTTAACTGTTTCAATTTTCAAGAATCGGTATATTGCCACTAATTGCAGCTTCTCTTCAAAGACAAGGAACTATGCCTAAGCACTTAGTTGATCACGATGATCAATTTAGGATCATTTTATAAGTTCTCTAGGTACTCTGGCTTAGAGAAATTATATGTTGGTCTGTCCTTTAAACTTTCTGCTTGGACAGCTGAAATGATTTAGTGTAATTTGAAGGAAAATCTAAATTCATTGAGGTACCTTAGTTTTTATTTATTCGCAAGTTTTCCCAACAAATAAAAGAAGCAAATATACCATAAAACATCATTACTTTTCACCCCATTACCACTCACCATCCTCTATTTTTGAAAATACCACTCACCTTCCTTCAAAAAAATGTCATTGCTAAAAAGACCAAATTGCCCCTCCTTGGAATTTCCAATCCTCAAAGTCTCTCGCAAACTCTCAGCCTCCATCACCCACAAAACCTTCACCTCTTTTATCACCCACCACATCTTCTGCCGCTGCCGCTGCCGTCGCGATGGTGGGCAGTGGCGACCGGTGGTGATAACTGAGCTTAAAGTTCAGTAGTTATGTTTTGAGTTTGGTCTTAGGGTTTTGGTTGTGGTAAGAAATTTAGGACTAGGGCGGGCGCTTTGCACCTTTGTATATAAGGCATGATGTGAAGATGTACAACTCGAGATGTTAATTGGCGTCATTCAAAGTATATGAAGGTAAGTGATAATAAGATTAAAGGTCATGTTTTTTCCACTCCACCTTTATCTTAGACACTCCATTTTCTTCTGTTTTGATCATATTATCCCTTGCGGGGCCCACAACTTCTTATATAACTCTACAAAAATTCATTTTTTATTATTTAATTAACTATTTTTGTTTTGTTTCTTTCTTTTTTCCTTTCGGGTCCCACTTTTCATCTTCTTTCTTTTCACGTCTTTGACGTCTCAGTTCTCTGCTCTTGCAAATCGTCTTTTTTTTTTCTCTTGCTAGCCATTCTCTTCTCTCTACGCCTCTCACTCCTCCTTCTTCTTATTCCCCAAACCCACCGTCCTCTATTTTCTGTCAATGATGTCAACCCTACGATCCTCTACACTTTCGCTAGCATAGGCGTGGGCTCATCGATGACTTTCCCAACAAGCCTTTTTTTTCTGCCACACGCAGGAGGTGGAACAGTAGACCGCATTGTTGTCGATTCCAATACAACATACCACATTTGCTCATAAAGCAAAAGACACACTACGGGAGAATCAGTTAGGTCTACCTCATGGCTGTAGCCTAATTTTAGGTACAAGAGGTGTCCTTTAGCATCCACTCTAGATTTAAACCCGATACCTACAATCTTGAGCAAGCGAAAGAATTTGGCCACCATTGTCGTCAAAGAAAATAGATTACTTAATTCCCCTTGAGATCAAACAACCAGATTAAGCATACCCTGAATTATTATTTCTAACAAGTTAATTAATGAGAAGCAACGATAGCATTCCAAAACTGATGATAAAGAACTTATGTAAACCATAGTAAGAAACTAAACCCAAAGGGAGGCACAAATATATGCTGGAGATTACAAAGCAATTGCACAACTAATTCACAAACACTATTTTGATGCGCCCTACGCTCGAAACACAAGATTGAAACACAAGATCAAGCATTTCCACTACCTAAAACTCAAATTCACTTTTAACAAAAGATATCAAAAAACACTCAATAGCGATCGGAATGTGCATGATTCGAGACTAGGAAAATAAAAAGAAAAAAAGTAAGCTTTCGTCAGAACTGTATCTCCAATAGCGAATGAGGAGCGCACTGATTGTTGAAGGAAGTAGTTCTTTTGAGAATTGCATATGCAGGAGAGATTGGGGTAGAAAAAGAATAAAATGGAGTGGGAGGCATAGAAAGAAGAGAATGGCCTACAAGAGAGAAAACACAAAGACGATTTGCAAGACCGGAGAACTGAGACGTCAAAAGCGTGAAAAGAAAGAAGAAGATGGAAAGTGGGACCCGCAAATATATATATATATATATATATATATATATATATATATATGAATTCTATAGACCAAATCTCCTAAAGAAAATATTATCTCTGCGAAAGTCAAAATAGCGGACCTAAAGAAAAATATTAACACCCATCCTGTGGCATCTAATTGCTAACAATGGCCCTTCAACTTAATTGTGTTTACAGACCAAAAAAGACTTACTTGAATATTTTAAGTCAATTTTATTATAAGTTACTAAACAAGCTTAATCTTTTAGGTACTGAATCTTTTAAATTTTCTCATTTAATTGGGTCATTAAACAAGCCCTATTCAATAAAATAAAAATTTAAAAATAAACTACAATCTTGCCTATTATATTGTTAGAAGCCTTAAACCTATCAATAATGTTCATCATTCCATATTTGGTAACAAGTCAATATTATTCAATACTCCATATTCAGCTACTAAAAAAAATGGCTTGTTTCTTTGATTTATATAAAAGTAAAAAAAATATTTTGTTTCCTTTATCGCCAAAATTTAAAGTATTATTTAAAATTTCAAAAGAATATGAAAAAATTGTATGTGAATCTACTTGTCAAAAATTGAGCGTTGTGAAAATTTTCAGACTTTCGGTTTTGAAAAAAATCAATGTGAACCATGATATATAGATTAAGGACCAATTTGATAACATAATTAAGTGCTAAAGATTTAAAGTTTAGCACTTTATGTTAAACTTGCTTAAATTAAGTCAAAAATCCATTTAATGTGGCCAGTAAGGGAGGATTACATAATAAAAAATAGATGGCAACTAAAATTAACAAATACATTGCTAAAGCCTACGAATAATTGTCATTATTATACCTTTGTAAGAAATCAATAACATTTAGCTGTAACTTGACAATTATCACGAAACAACATTTTATTTTTATTTTCAATACTTAAAATTGAGTACTGAAACTTTTAGTACCCTGTTTGACAAATTTACTATTAAACTTTACACTATCATATGCCGGTCTACAATTTGCAGAAACATCCTCAATGGCATTTCTATCGACCTTCTGGCAATGTGACCGTTAGAACATTGGCTGTGTAGGCTTCTTCCTTAACTAAAGATGATTTTGAGCTGCCTGGACGCCTCTCCATGAAGAAACCAGGCTCTTTAGGCTGTGGCAAGGTTGCTCCATCATTTGCCAACATGAAAACAACACTAGACATTATTGGCCTATCTTGAGGAAACTTTTGAACACATAACAAGCCCACGTGAACGCATCTCTCTGCTTGAGACTTAACAACAGAGTTGCATAAAGATACATCTATGAGTTCCATGGCCCTCCCTTCACTCCATAGCAACCATGCCTAAAAAATGTAAACCATTCCTGATTACCACTATCTGTGCATCAAAAAGAAAACATGTCTATGTGAACAAAGACCAAATGGGATGAGGTTTTAGGAGAAACAGAATATATGATCTTGTTTAGTGAAAAAGAAAATGGAGCAGATTTTAACAATCATCTACCACTTACGTGCCCAAGAAGGTTGTGATAATGATCGGGATGTTGGAATCCTCTATTCCTTTGGCTACTGTCCATCTCTAACAAAAGCACACCGAAGCTAAAAACGTCGGACTTCACAGAGAATTTTCCGTCAAAGACATACTCTGGGGACATGTAACCACTGCATCAAGCAAATTAGGCTTCAGTTTCTCAAAATATTGATGGATAGTGCAGTGTTCGAATGAATCAAGATGAGAATCTTACTATGTACCAACTATTCTTCTAGTCTTTGCCTCTGTGTCATCTCCTTGAAAGTTCCTTGCCAGGCCGAAATCAGAAATCTTTGGATTCATGCCATCATCTAACAAAATGTTACTCGTTTTAAGGTCTCTGTGGATAACTTGTAGTTTTGAATCCTGGTGGAGATAGAGAAGTCCTCGGGCGATTCCTAAAACAATATCAAATCGCCTTTTCCATTCCAAAGAGGAGCTTCCGTTATGATCTGCATGCACTCAACCCCATCAAAAACTAATTAGGTTGTTAGCATTTAGCTGTATTTTCTAGTGATGGAATAAACAGACAGAACAAAAGCATAGGGAATCGAGTGAAAAGGAATTCAGTAAGATGAAGTGGTTCTAACCAAAAATGAAATAATCCAAGCTTTTGTTTGGCATGTATTCACAAATTAACATTCTTTCTTCACCCTCAATGCAGCAGCCAACAAGTCCAACAAGATTTCGGTGCTGAAGTCTGGCGATTAGAACGACTTCATTCATAAACTCATCAGGACCTTGCCCAGAAAATTTTGACAGCCTTTTCACTGCAACTTCTTGTCCTGTGGGAAGAGTTCCCTGCATGTATTTTACTCATTGAGGGTCTCCATTGTTATTTGAATTTATTGATTTATAATTGGTTACCTTGTAGACCGAACCGAAGCCGCCCACTCCTAGCTTGTTCGTTTGAGAGAAATGGTTGGTGGCAACAGCAACGGTAACGAAATCATACAATGGCAAGTCAATGTCATCTGTCCCACTTGGCATGCCTACAAGGGCTGTAAACTAGTTTCTCAAAACATACCATAATCTTAACAAGAAAAAAGCAATCTTGAATTTGACCACATAAAGAAAAAGAAAGGTGTTTAGCTTACCTCGTCTTTTCATTCTTTTCTTCCAGATTATGCTCAATGTCATGCCCACTATAAGCAATCCTGAAATGGCTGAAGCCACTATGATAGTCACCAGTTTCTTGGATGGACTGTGGATTGAATCTAACATATAGGACCAAGTGAAGTAACTAATTTCAGAGAAAGAGTTCATCTGTAAGCTGATGAATCTATCTCTGTTAGAGGAACTTGAACATGAGATATAAACAATAAGGAATAGAACAGTAGTTCAGTCAGGTAATGACAGAGGACGCTTCGACGTAACGAAAGATTGGAACAAACAAGAAAAAAGCAATTGCTAAACCAATTAGCCAATGCAGATAAAATACGTGTATTTACCTAACTCAGAAGCAGGTAGCCGTAGGAAGAGATATTGCCCATTATCAACCACGTCAATTTCCTTAATATCAATGAGATCGCCAAACCACATCAAGCAGCCTGCCCCTCTAATATCCAAATTAGCATAAGCCGTGCAAGAACAATTCTTTAGACACTCAACCTTGCACTCCTCAAGTCTCATATTCTTGAATAGCTGGAAATCTACCAAGTCAGGAAATTTCACGTGGGAAAGCTTCTTAAAACCCTCCCGACGAGAACAATTCAATGTAATTTTCCTTATGCACCCCTCTGTTGAATTAAGCACGTCCCACGCTTCTTGTGACTTGGGCATAAAACCCTGCAAGCAGAGGCATCTCGGGCTTTGGTTAACTCTGCACACGCCATTAGCACCACACAGTCCATAGGTGTCACAAGGGTCATGAGGGAGCGAGTACATCAAATCCCACTCCCTGCTTCCACTCTTCAATAGATGACACTGCATAACACCATCCGAGCTTAATGCGAATTTGACAATGATATTGTCCATTAAAATTTCAAACTTAAAATAGGCACCCGTTCCGTTGTAAACGGTGATGGCTTTAACGGCGATATTCGTCCTGTTGGTCATACCGCTCAATTCAACTCCATTCCATGGCCCGGTTCGAAATACTTTGACTGACCCATTGCTGACTATTTCAAGTTGAGGTAACCCGTCAATTTTGTATCCGAATGTATAGTCACCAGGGGAAGGATCATCTGTACTTCTCCAGGAAGTCAGATGACGTTCCAAACCGCTTCTAAAGTTCCATTCCACTGTTATACCGTCCAACATAGTGTCTGATGGGTAATCAAAGCTCTGCCATGAGTAATCAACAGAACGTGAACTGTCGCTTTCCCTAAGAACAAGGTTACCAGAATCTAGGAGCTGTGCAACTGGGTTTCCGATAACCTTGGTTGAATTCGTTGACCAAATGACGCTCTTTGATTGGTTGAGAAGAACAAGTTCACCTTCATTACTTATTTCTAGAGTACCATTTGAATCGGTGAGTGGACTGTTCCTGTTAGCAACCCAAACAACCGTTTCAGGACTCACCACGGACCATATCCCTAGGAAGCTGTTCTTTGAGCTTCCGGCAAAGAAGAAACCAAGCTCAAATTTTCGGCCCTGGGAAACTAAAGTCTCTCCTTCTTTAATAGATTGAACTGAACTCAAGGTGTCACCTGCAATTGACAGGCGCAGCAGCGACAGAAGGACAATGGAAGTGCAAAAGGAGCTGAAGATAGGAGGATCTGCCATTGCAAACCCTTCTCTTTGGTCTACGAGATGAAGCAAGTAACTAGATAAAGATTCAAACTTTTCAGAATAGCATATCAGGATAAGATAAAGAAGACAGATACCTTAGTTTGGTGCAGAGCAAGTTCTGGGACTCGCTGATAGGATTGAGTCGGGTCATGCAAGAAGACCAGCCACTCAAATGTTCGTGGATCAGTCTCCAACACGCTAAAATCTGTCAGGCTTGGCAAGAACCTGGTCATCGGAATGCGATTACTCATATTCATACGTTAGAACGGTCATAACACGCTATTTGGGCATTTAAATTCCAACAACGACACTCCCGTATGGTCGTTGTCGTGGAAGAAGGTCTAAAGAAAACAAAAAAGATTTTATGGTTCACCTGGAATATTTTTTACTGGTCAGAAATTTTTGAAAATACTCAGATGTATTAAGACTGGCTTTTCAAATGGATATTGTAGAGCCAGGCGGCTTTATATATCAAGTACTGCTAAAGAACCTATTAGCTCTGTGAAAGTCAAGATAGTGGAATAAACTTTCCGTCTCTCTAGACAATTAGGTCCTAGAAATTTAATTTTGCGCCGCAAATCGTAATCTATTAAAGGCCTTACTGTGTCCTCAAATAGCTAATGATGGTCCTTTTCATTTTCATCTCCCTAGTTAATCAGCCCATCCGTGCCGAGGGGGCTGTAAAAGTAAATTGCACATGTACGTATATAAGTGAATTAACGTTGAAAGAAATTCATCACTTGCAAATTTGTCCCACAAAATATTATATACATCATTTCTCATATATGCATAAAAATATATTAATTTCTGCTGTTTACGATATGTGTCCTATCTTTCTCCGAACAGAACGCTAGAATTCTGCATGATAAGGGTACATGAGACAACTCCCTTTTGTCCTTCTTTCAATCCAACGAAGAAACCACTCAAAAATGAAAGAAAGATAAGGAAGTTTCAGTAAGCAGTTGGCTCCAATCTAGCTCTTGCACCTTAGCGAATTGATTATTTAGCCTTTGTGTATAATATAGTTTCGAGACTCACATATACATTCTTGTAATTCGGGAAAGCTACATTAACATAATTCATCCATTCTGAGATTTGCCCATTTTTTTCATTTCAATTTCCCTATCATCCATGTGAATTATTTATAATTCTGGAAAAAAAATACATTTTTGACTCCAGTTCAAGTGGGAGTTATTTCAACTCTGTACGTAGTGAACTTATAATTGATTGATGAGGTTTAAAATTGAACATATAGAGAAAATTCATAAGCATTGCGCATGAATGGTAAAGTGCCGGATGGTTCGCTAAAAGAATGCAGGGATTTTTTTTTTTTTTGGTCACGAATAATGCAGGGTTAAATAATTTACTTTTAAATGGATCTTTTAACAAAGTGGACTAGTATTTTCTACAAAAAAAAAAAGAAAATTGGCTCCAATCTAGCTCTTGCACCTTAAATCAAAGAGTACAAAGACCAAATTGAACGATGACTAATAATTTAGGACGAACTTTGATATCATCCTTCCCATTTAAATCTGGAGCCCATTGGCTGAATGAACTTAACGAATTAGAAGCTCAATAGTTGCATATCCAACTTCATTTCACGCCAATAACTCCAACAAGAGATTGAAGTCTCCTGAAAGCGCATTGTCATATAGAACACTGTCATTCTGGAATTTGCCCATTTTATTCCTTTCATGTTCCCTCTCATCCTTGTGGGCTTCAATGGCGCGATCTAATAAGCCGCTCGCTATATAGAGAACTCGTGACTTGCTCGTAAAAGATGCAAAGTTCTTGTAGATTGCGAGGAGACAAGGGGAAAATTGTCTAAAAAATCATAAACCAATGGCACTTTTGCTAATTCAACCCTAAACTTTTTAATTTTGCCAATTGAGTCTTTAACCTTTTCACGTTTTGCCAATTGAGTCCATCCGGCCAATTTTGGTTGGAAATCGCTGACGTGGACACCGGCCGCCATAAGACGGCTAGCGCTAGCATGAACAATTTTTGAAAATATTTTAATATTTTTATTCAAAATTTTATTTTTTTATTTTTATTTTTTCCTTTTTTCTTTTCTTTTTTTATAGCTAAAAATTCAAAAAAATTAAAATATTATTAAAAATTATCCACGTTAGCACCGGTCGTACCACGTAAGACGACAAACATCCACATCATCGATTTTTGGCAAAAATTGGGCGAATTGACTTAATTGACAAAACATGAAAAAAAGGTTAAGGACTCAATTGACAAAATTAAAAGGTTTAGAACTAAATTGATAAAAATGTAATAGGTTTAAGATTTTTCGGACAATTTCTCAGAAGACAAGCCAAGGGCACGCGAGAGGAGGCAAAATCCAATGCTTCTCAAAAGACGCTGATACGGGAGACGAGACGAAATGAGAATCGTCATTGTTGTTGGGGTCATCGTCAAAGTCAATGCTAAACCAAAGGAGGGGATATCCTTTCATTTTCAAGTGCTGGCCACGTGTTTGACAAAATGGCCATGTGGATTGAGACAATGTTCGAGCGCATGAAATAAGAGCCACATGTTGCCTTTGGTTTGAATCGTTCAATTCTCGCATTTACATGAACAGCGACGTAGGAAAAGGAAAAATCACGATTAAGAAAAGAGCAATCGGCATCTCCAACTTGTATCGATTGAAGGGACGAGAAAAAACGGAAGTATGATGCCGAATTATAGCTATCAGCCCATGTGATGCCAATCTTAACAAAAATACAATGCTGAATTATTGCCCTTAGCCCATGCTAAACGAATCTTTTGATGGCACATAAGACAAAGATTATAGCTGCAGACAGAGATGAGCTCAATGACCCCAGCCCAGTGTTATTATTGAACGATAATCAAGCTGAATTGTTGTTTCCAGTTGATCCCAGGAACGAGCTCCGGCTCGCTCGTTGGATTAGTAGCGAATCCTAAGGAGAGATCTACCCCGGCGGGTTGCTCGCTAACTGATACTTGGTTTTTGCTTTATAAGTTCTGCTTCTAGTTTGATTCTGATTAAAGTTTTTGGCGAATTATAGTATTCCCTTTTGATGACATGAGTAAGCTTTGTTCAACAATTAAGTAGGGACTAGTGAGAAACGCACATGCCTTACTGGTGGAGGCATGGAGAGAGAGAAAGCCATCACGATAGACCTTGCTGTCCTGCTTTGGGTGCTCCGTGAAGGTGATGTTCCATTTCTTCACAACTTCCATGGTCATGCATTTGGGATTTGAATTTCTAGGAATTTCAGTAGATGTGAGAATGCGTTTGATAGCTTTACCAGTTTTGGCTGAAGCCAAAGAATTATGAAATGTGAGATGTGGGGTTAGACCTACAATCCTCTTGAGATGAGCTAAAAGTTTTTGGACAATTATTAGGTTCGTAACAAGATTTCTACACACTTTGAAGATAATAATGTAATCGGGTTTTTCCACATGTCAATCACTCAGCGGTGAATGTTTGAATCAATTCTCAATTTGATAATAGATTTAATAACAGTCCAAACTCTCTTTTTTGTTTCTTCTACCATGTTTTTTGAACTTATGAAAAGCATGCGTTCTTTATTAAAAGGATAACATAAGCACGTATAAAACACACATTCAAATAAAGTGATTTGATTTTCTTCTTATTTTGTATCTATTTTTTTTTTCATGTAATTATATGTTCAAGAACATCAGGTTTACGCCAAACTGACCTAATATAGCTAAATAATCTCGATTTCTTCTCAATCATAAGATGTCATATTGAATGTAGCAAATTGTAATCTAAATTTTTACATGATTTTTTTTGGTCGAAATTTTTTTACATGATTGTTGGATGGGTGTAATTTAATATGTGAATTTTGCTCAAGTAAAACATACTTCAGGCAAACTTATGATGACAAACTTTTGTTCCAATTTTTTCCCCGTACTTTTAGGACAATCTCACCATGAGCAAGCTTTTGACAAATTTTGCTTTACTTGCAACATATTTAACCGGGTACCCTGCTTACGAACAAATCCATAATCAACATAGGTTCCCAAATGGACCCGACCATGAGTAAAGCCTCCCAAGGGGGCTAACGCCGACAGCTTGAAAACCGCATGCCGCCTGCCTAATTCTCGATAAATGCAGGAATAAGCCACACCAATAGTATGCTTCCTCTCCCTCTATAAATTCCATAACTAACGCTCTCTAGTCCCATGCTAATTTAAGCATCAGAGGATTCTTAATGGGCCAGAACCTGGGAACTTCTTCTCTTTGAGGTGTGCAGGTTCAAGGCACGATTTACAGAAAAATAAAATAAAATTGAAGCTTATGCTTGTTGCAACTCCAAGAGAAAAAGAATAAACATAATTACCAGCTCACTACACTTTGAAGAAAAGTTGGCACGCTTCGAGACCAAATAAGCCTCAAGTCATTCGTGGGGCGATTTTCTTGCATCCGTGGATGTAGAATATGTATTATCAATGCAATATGCAACTTTCGAAGTACTTATTCCTCCTCTTTTCTTTGCAACTCGCAGGCCTATATGTTCATAGCTCGTTAACGCATCAGAAGTGAATTCTCAAGTCATTCTTAATCATAAGCTCCACTGCTCATTGTCAAGAAGTGCGATACCAATGGCCGAGTCTGTTGTTTTGTCCGTGGGGCAGGTAATAGGAAAGCTGCTCACCGATGAGGACAAACTCTTGTTGGGGGTGGAGAGCAAGGTCAAGGACCTGCAAAAGGAGCTGGAGCTAATTCAGGGCTTTATGAGGGATGCGGACGCGAGACAAGAGTGCGACCAAGCTGTTGGAGTATGGGTCGCGCAACTCCGAGACATTACCTATGATGCCGAGGATGTAATAGAGAGATACATCCTCAGATTCGCACAGAAGAAGGGACAAAACATCATCAAAGCGTATGATTGCTTCATGGCGAAGTGCACGTGCTTGCATGTTCATGTGGCGGGGATAGAGATTGAGGGCTTAAAATCCAGCATCTTTGATCTTAGAGCAACGATGCAGGGCTATTGCATACAACCTGTGAATAATGGCGAGCGCAAACAGGCGAGAGCTTTGATGCCAGAACGTAGTTATGCCTATTTCGAGGAAGATATTGTTGGGAGGGAAGATAATATTAAGGTGTTGGTGAAAGCGAAAGCGCTGAAGGATGGAAAACAACACTGGGTTATTTCTACATGGGGAATGGGTGGTTTGGGTAAGATCACACTTGCTAAGAAAGTCTTCGCTCATGATGAAGTGAAGAGCAATTTCAATGGTTTCGCTTTGGCTTGCATATCTAAAATTTTCCATGTGGTGCGACTGATGCTAACGTGGATAATTTTGAATAATATTTTGAATTTTTAATAATAAAAAAGAAAAGGGAAAATAAAAAATAAATAAAAATTTGAATAAAAATATTAAAATATTTTCAAAAATTGTTCACGTTAACGCCGGCCGTCCTATGGCCATGCCTCATAAGACGGTCAACATTCACGTTAGCAATTTCCAATCAAAATTGGCCGGATATACTCAATTGACAAAACATGAAAAGTTTAAGGACTTACTTGGCAAAATTAAAAGGTTTAGGGCTAAATTGGCAAAAATGCAATAGGTTTATGACTTTTTAGATAAATTTCCCCTTGTCCCCTTGCAATTTGCAAGAACTTGGCATCTTTTACGAGCAAGTCACGAGCTCTCTATGCAGCGAGCAAATTAATAAATTCAGCCATTGAAGCTCACAAGGATGAGAGGGAGCACGAAACAAATAAAATGGGCAAATTCCAGAATGACAGTATTCTATATGACAATGCGCTATCATGAGACTTCAATCTCTTGTTAGAGTTGTTGGCGCGAAATAAAGTTGCATATGCAAGTGTCGAGCTTCTACTTCATTAAGTTCATTCAGTCAATGGGCTCCAAATTTAAATAGGAAGGATGATATCAAAGTTCGTCCTAAATTTTTAGTCATCGTTCAATTTGGTCTTTGTACTCTTTGATTTAAGGTGCAAGAGCTAGATCAGAGCCAATTTTCTTTTTTTTTTTTCAAAAAATACTAGTCCACTTTGTTAAAAGATCCATTTAACGCATTATTTGTGACCAAAAAAAAAATCCCTGCATTCTTTTCGAGAACCATTCGGCACTTTATCATTCTTGCGCAATCCTTCCTTATGAATTTTCTCTGTTTGTTCAATTTAAACCTCATCAATCAATTATAAGTTCGCTACATACAAAGTTGAAATAACTCCCACTTGAATTGGAGTCAAACATATATTTTTTTTCCAGAATTATAAATAATCCACGGGGATGATAGTGAAATTGAAACGAACAAAATTGGCAAATCGCAAAATGGATGAATTACGGTAACGTAGCTTTCCCGAATTACGAGAATGTATACGTGAGCTTTGAAACTATATTATCCTCAAAGGCTAAATAATCAATTCGCTAAGGTGCGAGAGCTAGATTGGAGCCAACTGCTTGCTGAAACTTCCTTATCTTTCTTTCATTTTTGGGTGGTTTCTTTGTTGGATTGAAAGAAGGACAAAAGGGAGTTGTCTCATGTCTCCTTATCACGCATAATTCTAGTGTTCCGTTTCGAAGAAAGACAGGACACGACATATAGACATTAGGTTCATTTGCATTAATAGGGTCTATTAGAACATATTTTTTCTTTTTTCTTTTTAAAATATTAAAATTAATTAATTAATTAATTAAAATAAAATATATTTCGGGCCGGCTTGACCCGACTAGGTGGACCAGGTCCTACCGGCCCTTTTTCGTTCACTATTTCTTTCTCCGCTCGGGCCGGCCCACTTTCCCTTTCCCCTTGCCGGCCCGCGACTGTTCTTCTTCCGCAAACGCCATCCACGTGCTCTGGTGGAAGGAGAAACGACAGCAGACGGGGGAGCAGGGGCAGACCGGCATGATCTGCGGGTCGGGATCAGGCCGGCCACGGAAGTTGGCTGGCGGTGGTAGGAAGCCATGCGCCCTGCGGTGGTAGGAAGCCATGCGCCCTGCCGTGGCCCTTAAGAGCCAGAGTGAGAGAGAGATTCGGGTGAGAAGGGGGTGAGACCGTGAGAGACGGAGAGGACAGGAGAAGCTGAGAGAGGGCTGAGAGGCCGAGAGTAGAAAGCGTGGCAGAGCGTGTGGCCGCGTCTGAGTCCCGGCCGATGATCCCCGGCCGGCGTTTACCCCTTTCCCTCACACCGAGCACCGTAAGACATTTCTTCGTTTTTTGTTTGATTCGGGGTCGGTCTCCTGAAGATGTTGGCTTGGAGGCGTGCAAGGCGACCAGACGTAGTCCAATCTATCACGTTCGCCCTCATTCGCCACCGTCGAGCCGAATTGGGAGTGCTGCAAGACGGCCGCCTCTCCTTCCCCTGTTTCGGCTCCTTGTGCCCTGTTTTCGGGCTCACTGGCCGGAGCTCACGGCCGTCCGGCTCGTGCGAGTTCCGGCTGGTAACGCCCTCATGCTTGCTTCTGCGTTCCTTTATGTCTCGAGTCGAGAACCCCGGCCGAGTTTGAGTCTTGATCGAGCCGAAATCGTTCATTTTTACAACGCACTCCAACTATTCGTTAGAATGTTCCAAAGAGATCTGTTTTCTTGTTTTGCCTCGTTCTTGGCCGGTTCGTGGTCGACGGTGATGCGGGCGAAGGAGGTTTGCAGTCCGGGCGGCGGTCCGGACAAAGCAATTTTTTGTTTTTATTTTTTATTTTTTTCCAGGTGAAGCAGTTGCACGTCTGATAAATGACCATCTTACCAGCAAAGCCACATTGAGTCGGCTTCCCGCAAGTGTAAACATCGTTGTAAGGGACCTTGTAGAGCCTTATTAGGTGTTGCAGGCGGCTTAATTTGTTTAAAAGTCCAATAATAATTTGTGGTATCACAATATATATGTAAAAACAGGCCAAACTTTATATATCAAGCTCTGCTAAAGAAAAATATCATTTATGTGAAAGTCAAAATAGCGAACATAAAGAAAAATATTAACAGCCTTCCTGTGGCATCTAATTGCTAACAATGGCCCTTTGAACTTAATTGAATTTACAGACCATAAAAAAAATTACTTGAATATTTTAAGTCAATTCTATTTATAAGTTACCAAACAAGCTTAATCTCTCTTAGATGCTGAATTTTTTGATTTTATCTTTTAATTGGGTTATTGAACAAGCGCTGTTCAATATAATAAACATATAAAAAAATAAACAACAATCTTGCCTATTATATTGTTAGAAGCCTAAAACCTATCAATAATGTTCATCATTCCATATTCGGTAACAAGTCAATATTATCCAATACTCCATATTCAGATATTATAAAAATAAATACGGCTTGTTTCTATGATTTAAATAAAATTAAAAAATGTATTTTGTTTGCTTTATCGCCAAAATTTAAAGTATTATTTAAAATTTCAAAAGAATATGAAAAGACTATATGTGAATCTAGTTGCAAAAAATTGAGCATTGTGAAAATTTTCGGACTTTCGGTTTTGAAAAAAACCAACATATGTGAATCATGATATAGAGATTAAGGACCAGTTTGATAACATAATTAAGTGCTGAAAATTGAAAGTTTAGCCCTAAATGTTAAGCTTGCTCAATAACCTAACTTAGCATTGACTTGATAAAATCAATTAAGTCAAAATTCCATTTAATGTGGTACGTAAGGGAGGATTAAATAATAAAAAATAGATAGCTTTGTAAGAAATCAGTGACATATAGCCAGAACTTTACAATTATCACCGAACAACTATTTATTTTTATTTTCAATACTTAAATTGAGTACTGAAATTTTCAGTACACTGTTTGACAAATTTATTATTGAACTTTACACTATCAGGTGCTTCTTCTGTCCTTTGTACCCGAGATAGCCGGTCTACAATCTGCAGAAACATCCTCCATGGCATTTCTATCGACCTTCTGGCATTGTGACCGTAATAACATTGGCTGTGTAGGCTTCTTCCTTAACTAAAGATGCATCTGAGCTACCTGAACTCCTCTCCATGAAGAAACTAGGCTCTTTAGGCCGTGGCAAGGTTGCTCCTTCATTTGCCAACATGAAAACAACACTAGCCATTGTCGGCCTATCTTCAGGAAACTTTTGAACACATAGCAAGCCCACGTGAACGCATCTCTCTGCTTGAGACTCCACGACAGAGTCGCATAATGATACATCTACGAGTTCCATGCCCCTCCCATCACTCCATAACAACCATGCCTAAAAATTTTAAACCATTCATGATTACCACTATCTGCGCATCAAAAAGAGAACATGTCTACGCGAACAAAGAACAAATGGGATGAGGTTTTAGGAGAAACAGAATATCTGAACTTGTTTAGCGAAAAAGAAAATGGCAGATTTTAAAAATCATCTACCACTTACGTTCCCAAGAAGGTTGTGATAATTATCAGGGTGTTGGAATCCTCTATTCCTTTGGCTACTGACCATCTCTAACAAAAGCACACCGAAGCTAAAAACATCAGACTTCACAGAGAATTTTCCGTCAAAGGCATACTCTGGGGACATGTAACTACTGCATCAAGCAAATCACACTTCAGTTCCTCCAAATACTGATGGATAGTGCAGTGTTCAAATGAATCAAAATGAGAATCTTACTATGTACCAACTATTCTTTGAGTCCTTGCCTCTGTGTCATCTCCTCGAAAGTTCCTTGCCAAGCCAAAATCTGAAATCTTTGGTTTCATGTCAGCATCTAACAAAATGTTATTTCCTTTAAGGTCTCTGTGGATAACTTGCAGTTTTGAATCTTGGTGGAGATAGAGAAGTCCTCAGGCAATTCCTAAAACAATGTCAAATCACCTTTTCCACGCCAAAGAGGAGCTTCTATCATGATCTACGCACACTCAACCCCATCAAAAACTTTAGGTTGTTTACATTTAGCTGTATTTTCTGGTGAAGGAATCAACGGACAGAACAAAAGCATAAGGAATCGAGTGAGAAGGAAATCAGAAAGATCATGTGGTTCTGACCAAAAATGAAATAATCCAAGCTTTTGTTTGGCATGTATTCGTAAATTAACATTCTTTCTTCACCCTCAATGCAGCAGCCAACAAGTCCAACAAGATTCCAGTGTTGAAGTCTGGCAATTAGAAGGACTTCATTCATAAACTCATCAGGACCTTGCCCGGAATATTTTGACATCCTTTTCACTACTACTTCTTGTCCTGTGGAAAGACTTCCCTGCATGTATTTTACTCATTGAGGGCCTTTGTTGTTATTTGAATTTTGATTTATAACTGATTACCTTGTAGACCGAACCAAAGCCGCCCGCTCCTAGCTTGTTTGTTTGAGAGAAATGGTCGGTGGCAACAGCAACAGTAGCAAAATCATATAATGGTAAGTCAATGTCATCTGTCCCACTTGGCATGCCTACAAGGGTTGTAAACTAGTTTCTCAAACCATATCATATTCTCAACAAGAAAAAAGCAATCTGGAATTTGACCACATGAAGGAATAGGGAAGGTATTTAGCTTGCCTCGTCTGTTCATTCTTCTCTTCCAGATTATGCTCAATGTCATGCCCACCATAAGCAATCCCGAAATGGCTGAAGCCACTATGATAGTCACCAGTTTCTTGGATGGACTGTGGATTGAATCTAATATATAGGAAGAAGTGAAGTAGCTAATTTCAGAGAAAGAGTTCATCCATAAGCTGATGAATCGCTCTGTTAGAGGAACTTGAACATGAGATATAAACAGTAAGGAATAGAATAGTAGTTCAGTCAAGTATTGACAGAGGACGCTTCGACGTAATATAAAAGAATGGAACAAACAAGGAAAAAGCAATTGCTAAACCAATTAGCCAATGTAGATAAAATACACGTACTTACCTAATTCAGAAGCAGGTAGCCGTAGGAAGAGATATTGCCCATTATCAGTCACGTCAATTTCCCTAATATCAATGAGATCGCCAAACCACATCAAGCAGCCTGCTCCTCTAATATCCGAATTAACATAAGCCGTGCAAGAACAATTCTTTAGACACTCAACCTTGCAGTCCCCAAGGCTCATATTCTTGAATAGCTGGAAATCTACCACTTACGTGCCCAAGAAGGTTGTGATAATGATCAGGATGCTGGAATCCTCTAATCCATTTGCTACTTACTATCTCTAACAAAAGCCCACCAAAGCTAGAAACGTTGGACTTCACAGAGAATTTACCGAACCATTGCATCAAGCAAATCACACTTCAGTTCCTCCATATACTGATGGATAGTGCGCTATTCGCATGAATCAAGATAAGAAACTTACTATGTACCAACTATTCTTCTAGTCTTTACATCTATTTCATCTCCTCAAAAGTTCCTTGCCAAGCCAAAATCTGAAATCTTTGGTTTCATGTCAGCATCTAACAAAATGTTACTTCCTTTAAGGTCTCTGTGGATAACTTGTAGTTTTGAATCTTGGTGGAGATAGAGAAGTCCTCAGGCAATTCCTAAAACAATGTCAAATCACCTTTTCCACGCCAAAGAGGAGCTTCTATCATGATCTACACACACTCAACCCCATCAAAAACTAATTATGCTGTTAGCATTTAGCTGTTTTTTTCTGGCAAAGGAATCAACGGACAGAACAAAAGCATAAGGAATCGAGTGAAAAGGAACTGAGAGAGATCAAGCGGTTCTGAACAAAAATCAAATAATCCAAGCTTTTTGTTTGGCATGTATTCATAAATTAACTGTCACACCCTGAAATCTACCAGGATGGGGATGACATAGCCGTCCTTCTAACCCAAGGAAGTAGCCTCAAACCATCTAAAATTCTCCACGACATCGCTCTCACTCTATTTGCTACTAACCAAAGAAACTGAAAAGATTGGGAAAAGAGATGGGTGAGCAACCATAGCTCAATAAGCAGTGCGTATTTTTTCTAAGCAGATCGAGTAACTACTATACATGAATACATAAAGTCATACCAGAATTTCAAGAGTCAAACTCAAGTTATAAAGTACATATCTAGTCACATAAGAGTTATTTCATTTCAACAATTTTTATATAATTCAGAAAATACTCATTTAAATCATCATAAAAATCAATGATTAAGTTCATTGATCAATCTCTATTAAAAACCATGTCAATG
This sequence comes from Syzygium jambos, assembly GCA_031216235.1. Lineage (NCBI taxonomy): Eukaryota > Viridiplantae > Streptophyta > Magnoliopsida > Myrtales > Myrtaceae > Syzygium > Syzygium jambos. The sequence goes on along the minus strand of CM062225.1, from coordinate 3,418,151 downwards.
GTCCATTTCATTGACTAATCTCAAATCACACATCAATGATCTATTCCATTAATGAATCTCATATCACATCAAACGTCGATGATTCATTCCATCGACCAATCTATTGCTCAATATCTAACCATGGTCACGACATAAATGTAAGAATTTCCTAATGTGGGCTTCATTAATTGAAATTGACTGAATTAGTTTGGTCTAATAAAGGTAAGATATATGGATTCTTAATAAGTCTAATATGGGACTGGCTGGTGTGGGCCGAGTACGGCCCGGCCCGTAATGAGAGGGCCCGTGGTCGAAGACTCTATAAATAGCGCTCAAGTCCCTCCCCTAACCGGAATGACTCACATACGGATTTAGAGAGAACTTTCTTCTCGTGAGTGGCAATCTCATTAGGCCAGTGTTCTAACCAAGGGATAGGGGAGAAGAACTTGAGTTCGTGTTCGGGAAACCGTCGCTAATTCCGCGTCAAGTTCGATGGATTCCAAACCAGGTACGCGAATCAACAATTTCTCCATCATCGTGTTTCGATTTCTGATTATGGTGATCTTGGGTGTGCCATTTTCGTGGCCTAACATTTGGTATCAGAGCCTGCCATAGATTAGAACCGAAACATGCAGATTAGAACCGTTTTTCGTTTTGACCGAGAGGTTTTTGCCCAGTTTCGAAATTTTTTATCCGATAAAAGTTAAATTTTATTGCATATTTGGAATCTACTCGTCGAGACGAGAAAAACGGTGGGCGGCACGTCGCCGGAGGAGGCTGGACGCGCCGTCACGCGCCTGCACGCGCCCTAGGCGCGGCGGCGCGTGACGGCCACGCGCGGCCGTGCCCAACCGGCGCGTTTGTTCGCGGCAACCGCACGCTGACGTCATGCTGACGTCAGCGAGGGGCGCGGATCCGGCTGACCCGGATCCCGACCCGACCCGGTTTTTGACCCGACCCCGACCCGGTTTTCGACCCGACCCGACCGATGACCCGACCAGTCAACCGGTCGGACCGGTCCGTTGACCGTTGACCGGTCGGACCGGTCAACCGGTCGGACCGGCCAACCGGTCGGACCGGTTTGACCGGCTAAACACGCGCGCACGCGCCGCGCCTTCCGGCAGCGCGTGCGGGCGCGTCCGATGTCCGTTTTGGACGATCTTGGTATCGACGCGCTCGTATTGAGAAGCTCTACATTGTGGTGTATTTATTTTACATGTTTGAAGCTTTTACAGATGTGAAAATACGTATAGAACCCTATGTACGCGTATTTGTAGGGTAATTTTGCGTATTTTCGTGTATTTCTCTATGGTTTCGAAAATACATATAGTAGCTCACATGTATATCACCACATAAGGACTGTGTAGAGTGTAATTCATTGTCTATCAATGAATGGAACAGTATAATTAGCATGACATGTAATTTGAGAGACATACGCCCCTGTCTTTACGTCTAGCATTACATGTATATCGTAAATGTGATACATAAAGTTTATATCCCTGGTATGAGAGATTTTCAAGGATTCAGTTGAGTTGTGACCGCCAAAGTGGCACACTTGACTGGGTTTGAGAGATATCAGTCTCATATTGTGGTGGGATGTCTCCTGGTCTATTACGTGATTATACTCCCAAAGGAGGTGATCTTGTGTTAGTTCATGGAGGGGTACATGTATAGCATGTGCTTGAGAAATGATTGATCTTAGTGGTTCATACACCCAAAGGTGATGATTTCGCGAAAGATTAGAATATGTTCTCATGGCCGCTGTCATGTGGAGAATGTACAACTGCATATCATATTTTCTGCCCAAAGGTGATTATGTGATGATGTATGTAATTCTCTATATAAGTATTCACATGATGCTGATTATATTGTTTGTTTGTTTTCCAGTCACCTTTTCTGTAAATGGCAATTCCATTTCAATTGAGGTTCTTACTGGGTTGAACTTTAAGAAATGGAAAGAGGATTTTCTTTTTGGAATGGAGCTGGCGGATGTTCATATTGCTCTCACAAAGGATAAGCCGGCAGATATCTCGGCCATCAGTACTGAAGCTGAGAAAACGGACTATGCTGCCTGGGAAAAGAGCAATCGGATTTGCTTATTGACAATGAAGAAATCCATTCAAGAACACTTGAAAAGTGGTTTGCCAGCTGACTGCACTGCTAAGGAAATGATGGCAGCCTTAGAGGCCAGAAACCATATTTCATCTAATGCTGAGGTTGGTACACTTCTTCAAAGGCTCTTCAATATGAAGTATGATGGTACTGCTGGGGTTAGAGATTATGTCCTTAGGATGGTAGACCTAAAGACAAAGCTTCAAACTCTTAATGTTTCCATTCCTGATGCTTGCATTGTGCATCAAGCTCTAAACACCCTTCCACCTGATTTTGGGATTATAAAGACAAATTATAATTCCCAAGATGAGACTTGGTCAGTTAATGACTTGATAGCAAGGGTGGTGGCAGAGGAAGAGAAACTTAAGAAGGAAAAAGGGCATCTAGCCTTATATGTTTCTAGTTCCCACAAAAGGAAGGATAAGAAGTCCAGAAATCGTACTCATAAAGGTACTCATGACACTACCGGTCAATCTGACAATATGGGTCCAAAGAAGACATTCTTCAAAAGGGATGGTGGCCACTGCTTCTTTTGTAAGAAGAAGGGTCACATAAAGAAGGATTGTGCAAAGTTTAAAGCTTGGTTATCTAAACGTGAGCCTACAGGTAATGATTCTTTGGCACTTGTTTGTGAATCCAACCTATCAGAAGCACCATCCAGTTCTTGGTGGCTCGATAGCGGTGCAACTAATCATGTTGCATTTACCATACAGGGATTCATAAACCGGAGGAAGCCAAATCAGGATGAGTCAAGACTCACTGTGGGAAATAACGAGAAAGCTGATGTTGTGTTTGTGGGAGATGTAATCTTAATTCTAGACTCTGGTTTTAGATTAATGTTGAAAGACACTTTCTATGTACCTTCATTTAGACGGAACTTAGTTTCCGTATCGTGTTTGGACATGTATGGCTACTCTTTTGAAATCAAGAACAATGTTTTTTCTTTGTCTCTTAATTCAAATAAGGTTGGGTGCTGTTATATGTCCAACGGATTGTACAGATTGTGTTTGTCTCCCAATGACATATACGTCGCTTATACGGCTGAAAAGGTTGTTTCTAAGAGACCATTACCTAAGGAACAGTCTTATACATTGTGGCATAAACGGCTTGGCCATATCTCTAAGGATAGAGTAGAAAGGCTGATAAAGACTAACATCCTGCCTACTCTTAAAGATGACTTAGAGACATGTGTAGACTGTTGTAGAGGTAAAATGACCAAGATAAGGAAGAAAACTGCAGTCCGAAGTACTGACCTGTTGGAGGTCATTCACACTGATATAAGTGGACCCTATACGGCAACCTTGTGTAGAAATTTTTATTTCATCACATTTATTGATGACTATTCTCGATATGGCTATCTGTACTTGATTAAAGAAAAGTCCGAGTCTCTTGATAAGTTCAAGATTTTTCGGACTGAAGTCGAGAAACAGTTGGGAAAGGTCATAAAGGTTGTTAGATCTGACCGAGGTGGAGAGTATTATGGCAAGCATGGCGATGCCGGACAGCTTAAGGGGCCATTTGCCAAGTACTTAGAGGATTCTGGGATAGTGGCTCAGTTTACTATGCCTGGGAGTCCTGAGCAAAATGGTGTGGCCGAAAGGCGCAATCGCACCCTTATGGAAATGGTGAGGAGTATGATTAGTAGGACTAATTTACCTGGTTTTCTGTGGGGTGAAGCTTTGAAAACAGCTTTGTACATTCTAAATCGTGTACCTACTAAAGCTGTTCCATTGACTCCTTTTGAGTTATGGACTGGACGTAAGCCTAGCTTAAACCATCTTAAAGTTTGGGGATGTCCTGCGGAAGTGAAGTTGTATAATCCAACATTAAGTAAGTTGGACTCCAAAACCACTCGGTGTTACTTTGTATCTTACCCGGATCATTCGAAGGGATATCGGTTCTATAATCCCAATGGAGGTACGAGAATTGTGGAATCACAGACAGCTAAGTTTTTGGAGTTTGATGTGGCCGAAGAAAGTAGATGCTCACAGACTATTGAGGATAATAGTACGGCGGGTAATGTTGTATCTTTATCTCCTCCCATACAGATAATTGTGGAAACTCCCACACCACAGACTGAACCTGTTGAGGCTCAGGATCCTGTTATCGAGACAGCTCCTAATGAAGTTTCTCAAGGCTCTCAGGTGCAGGATGAGGCTGTAGTTGCTCCAGTAAGGAGATCCATTAGGGAGAGACGATCAGCTATACCACCGGACTATTTAGTCTATATAGGAGAGCAAGACTACGATATCGGTTCTGTGGCTGATCCAGTGACTTATGCGGAAGCTGTTTCTTGTCCTCAGTCAGAACTGTGGTTGGATGCAATGAGAGATGAAATACAGTCGATGAAGCATAATGGAGTTTGGGAACTTGTTAAATTACCTGAAGGTCATAGACCTATTGGTTGCAAATGGGTGTATAAGACTAAAAGGGACCCTAAAGGAAAGATTGAGAAGTTTAAAGCCAGACTGGTAGCCAAAGGTTTCACTCAGAGAGAAGGAGTAGACTATGAAGCAACTTTTTCTCCGGTCTCATCTAAAGATTCTTTCAGAGTGATCATGGCATTAGTAGCTCATTTCGATATGGAGTTACACCAGATGGATGTTAAAACTGCCTTTCTCAATGGAGACCTTAATGAAGAAGTCTATATGATGCAACCCGAAGGTTTTGCAGCAAATGATTCAGGTACGCTTGTATGTAGACTGAAAAAGTCTATTTATGGTCTCAAACAAGCTTCTAGACAATGGTACTTGAAGTTTCATAGTGTTGTCGCTTCATTTGGTTTTGTTGAGAACAAAGTAGATCAGTGTATATACTGCAAGGTCAGTGGGAGGAAATTCATTTTCCTTATACTCTATGTGGATGATATCCTGCTTGCGAGCAGTGACCTTGGTTTACTGCATGAGACAAAGCGGATGTTGTCAAAGAACTTTGATATGAAGGACCTTGGTGAGGCGTCTTTTGTCCTTGGCATTGAGATTCATAGGAATCGTTCTCGCCGACTATTGGGTTTATCTCAGAGGGCATATGTTGATCGTATTTTAGAAAGATTCAACATGCAGCAATGTAAGCCAGGAATTGCTCCTGTTAGTAAAGGTGATAAGTTGAGTCTGTCACAGTGTCCTCATTCAGATTTTGAGAAAGCCCAAATGAAGAATGTACCTTATGCTAGTGCACTTGGGAGTATTATGTATGCTCAAGTATGTACTAGACCAGATATTGCTTTTGCAACAGGACTTCTAGGCAGATATCAGTCAAATCCAGGACACGATTATTGGGTTGCTGCCAAGAAGGTTTTGAGGTACTTAAAGAGGACAAAAGACTATATGCTGATTTACAAACATGTTCAGGACCTACAGCTAGTTGGGTATTCGGATTTAGACTTTGCTGGCTGTCAGGATGAAAAGAAGTCGACAACAGGTTATATCTTCAAGTTAGCAGGAGGTGCAGTATCATGGAAAAGTGAGAAACAGAAATCAATGACATCCTCTACCATGCAAGCGGAGTTTGTAGCATGCTTTTCGGCCGCTACTCAGGCAATTTGGCTCCGAAACCTCATTAAGGAGTTGACCGTATTTGATTTTGTGGATAGGCCCATACAGTTGTATTGTGACAATAACTCTGCAGTGTTGTTTGTTAACAACAACAGAGGTCTCAAGGGGTCTAAGCATATGGAGGTCAAGTACTTGACTATAAAAGAAAAAGTTCAGGATGGTGACATTGCAGTAGAGCACATTTCAACAGATGATATGATTGCAGATCCGCTAACTAAAGGCCTTCGCCCTTGTGTATTTGATCGACATGTCATTAATATGGGCTTAGGAGTATCATGGGATACTGTCAATTAGTGGGAGCTGTTTAGTTTTATGTTGCTCTTATGAAGTTTGTATATGATTTTGTTACATTTTTGTAATATTTGAATATGTATCAACTCTTTTGCATTCAATAAAGTATTTGTGAATGTAGATTTATCAAGTTGAGTACATATATTTGATGATAATCTCGAGGCATTGTGTAAACCTTGAGTACAGGCTATGGGGCATTCTTGGTATTAGCCTTAATAATATGTCTTGTTACACATAAAGTACAGTTAACTATCAAGCTAAGACATATGCAGGTTCGTTGGAACCATAAAGGATATTCTCTGGTGACACACTAGGTTTTGTGACACTTAAGGAGAGAGAATTTGGACTAACAAAATGGATAACACATGAAGTATCACTCATTATGAGGTATTGTCCATTTGACACACTACCATATTGAATCCATATCAGTAAAGTTGAAAGCACTCGTGACCATGGAAGGCTCTGCGTGAGTACATGCAGTTACCGCCATGATTCGGTGTTCGAGACTTTATGGGATCGGATTGACTATTAAGAATAATCTCTAGACCAATATAAGGGTGCGCACACAGTTCTGTTTCAATTAATATCGCCCAAGTGGGAGAATGTAAGAATTTCCTAATGTGGGCTTCATTAATTGAAATTGACTGAATTAGTTTGGTCTAATAAAGGTAAGATATATGGATTCTTAATAAGTCTAATATGGGACTGGCTGGTGTGGGCCGAGTACGGCCCGGCCCGTAATGAGAGGGCCCGTGGTCAAAGACTCTATAAATAGCGCTTAAGTCCCTCCCCTAACCGGATGATGCACATTTTGACTCACATACGGATTTAGAGAGAACTTTCTTCTCGTGAGTGGTAATCTCATTAGGCCAGTGTTCTAACCAAGGGATAGGGGAGAAGAACTTGAGTTCGTGTTCGGGAAACCGTCGCTAATTCCGCGTCAAGTTCGATGGATTCCAAACCAGATACGCGAATCAACAATTTCTCCATCATCGTGTTTCGATTTCTGATTATGGTGATCTTGGGTGTGCCATTTTCGTGGCCTTTCAGCCTTGTGATAAGGCTACCAAGATTCCCCCTTGGCATGATCTCCACCTACAAAGCCGGTGGCTCAGCCTAGAAAGATATTCTAAACCCGGTATGCATATCCCAAAACCCCTCAATAGGTTCACAGTCATATTGAACATCAAACAATCATCATCCAATATTAGAAATCCAATTCAGAATATATTTCACAAACCAAACAAATAACTTTCTCGCAACACAGCTCATCCACCGGAAATACGTTTCGTAGAGCATTTCATGAATCATTTTCGAGCTCATTTCATAAACTAGTTCGTAACGCAATACACTTATGTATCCTTTCACAATACATTTCCAAAAACGATTCCCAAATCATTCTCAAATACTAAAAAGTAGTAAATGCTCGATTCGAGCTTTTATGCAATAATAATGCTATTTAACTCATAACATATCTGATTCATATCGGTTTCGAAATATGAGTTTACAAGCTCAAAGAAGAAATAGCACCACTCACCAGAAATCTCCAAAAATCAAACAACGATGCTTACTCGAACCAACAATCTCGTAATCCTAATAATTAAATAAGAATCGACGTCAAAACCAAGTAAAATACTAAGATAACTACAGAATGGCTAAACGATGCTTAAACGATAACAAGACAACTCAAAGGCGCCCACAAATCACTTGTCCGAAGCGATTATCCAAAACCTTTCGCAACGTGGAGCTTGAGTGCGAAGCATGATCGCATCATAAATTCCTCCACCGAATCCTGTTTCAAGCGAGCTTATAGTCAATAGAAAGCCCATTTATAGCACTACAAAAACCCCAACTTGGCCATTCCAAAATCGAGTCGAAAACCGACGAAAATCGGCCTAAAATCCGCTGGTCGCCCATTGTTCACCTTGCGTGGCCAACTTCAAAAATTCATATCCGGCAATCCGTGAGTCCAAATCGAGTTCTGTAAAATCCTACAGCCCCATAGCACCCTAAACTATCTATTCTATATATATTTGTATCTCAACAACTCAAAAATCGGACTTCGCCGTTCAAATATCACATAACTCCGAGATATGAGCCCTAACCCGAAAAATACTTTGATTAAATGAACGAGAGACGCGAGCACTTATTGGGCGTTGTGTTACGAAGTTGAATCGGCTTGACGAGACCCCGTGACACCAAACCCTCTACCTCTTCTTTCTTCTTCTTCTTCTTTATTCTCTTTTTCTGTCTTTCTTTCTTTTCCTTTCTCTCTGTCTTGGCCGAGCAAGCTCTCGGCTTAAATGAGAAAAACAAAGCATTACTGTAGCAACTTTTGACTTTATGATTTTTTGACTTTTTTTTTGACTGGTCAAAACCCATATATTACATTCTCCCCTCTTTACAAAAATTTCGTTCTTGAAATTTACACTTATCTCAATCAACAAACAGATAAGGATATTTGCGTATTTCCTCGTCCTAAAAATTCCCAATAAACCTCCTTGTGTGATTTTGCCATTAGATCTTCACATATATTCTCAATTTCTTCTTGTTGAGAATACATTTTGTCACAAGCTAGGAATTCATGAATCACTCTATTTTCTTCGATTATGCTATAATATGGTATTTTCATCAATCCATGTTGTTCCATAATTCCACTAATAGCACCTCCCAATTCCCTTTGGAAGCATATAGGTTTGACAATAACATGTGGAAACCATCATGGTTTGGCTGAAGCTCACCAAGCTTTCTTCCTATCCTCTCTCCCTTTTCAATGTGATCGTGCTTTCTACAAGCTCCGAGTAAGGCTCTCCAAGTAGAAAGATCTGGTACTATAGGCTTGCCCTCAATAAGCTCCTTTGCTTCTTTTTTTTTTTTTTAACTTACCGGCACATCTCAAAAGGTTCACCATGCTCCCATGATAATTGACGTTAGGTTCTATCTTGTATTTCTTGTATCATAGAATCAAAGTAAAAGCATCCCTCATCATATGTCTACATACTCCAAGAACTCCAATAAAGGTTATGTCATAGGTGTTCTTCATCGCTAGAAAGATGTTTAGTAACCTCCCTATCAAACCATTCATTGACAACTCAAGAATCACAACTTTCCATGCGGAGACACCTTTGTCCTCCATTAATTAGAAAATATCCGATGCATTTTCAACACAATTACGCTGCACCTACATGTTTATTAGGGTCGTACCCAAAATAACATTATCTTTGAGACAATTTTTTTTTTAATGAACCCATTTTCCTTTATCAAGGGCAGCCAAGTGGGTACAAGCTGAGATGACACTCACCAAAATGGTTTCATCAAGTTCCATTATCGTAAGCTGCATCTCTTGAAACAACTCCAAAGTATCTGAGAAACGGTCATGTTGAGCATCTCCAAATATCATCGCACTCCTAGATACTATTTCCTTCTCTAGCATCGAAACAAATAATGTTTGAAACTTACCAAAAAAAAAAAACAAATAATGTTTGGTGTCTTCGATCAAAGTTGGCAGTTTGCAATTTGTCCAACTCTTTAATTCAAAAAGAACAGCAACACCTCCACCTGATGCTATACACTCTTCTATAGGTGCCTTTGCGTCATTCAAGGCATATGTAACCCTATCCTTCTTCTCACGTAGTTCTGCTTCACTAGCTTTTCCAATCTTTAAAAATAGCCACAACATCATATAGTTTTGTCAATATCTCTTGCAAACCTAATTTGTTCACTTGTCTCCTCTATGGACTTCTTGTCACCAACACCATTAAGGATAATTGTGTCATCTTTAAAGACCATGACCTTCTTGCAAGGTCCAAGAATCTCAAGATCTACCTTCTTTAGGTTCATCCCAAGAACCACCAAAGTCAATGACGCAGGATCTCAACATGTCATTTAGCGTATAGATCAATCTCTCTAATTGTCCATTTATCTGTAGGTGAAAAGCTATACCAAAATTGAGTTTAGTACCCAACGGTTCTTATAAATTCTTTCAAAGTTAAACACGATTCTGGATCCCTATCAGAATCGACACTTATTAAAATTCCATGAAGCTTCGCTATCTCATTGATATATCACTTTGCCATATCTTCTAGCGAAAGGCCAAATTGATATGACAAAAAAATGCATGGACTTGGTCAATTGATCAACAATCACTCATGTAGCATTCAAGTCCAATTTACTCATATCCTCAACAATAGACTTCCAAGTAGCAAGTAAAGTTGTCACTTCCAGAAGACTTACAAGGCATTTGCTACTATGCTTGCCTTGCTTGTATTAATGGACGAACAAATCATACTCTTTCAGAAGCTCCAGCCATCTCCTCTGCCTCATGTCCAGTTCTGCTTAAGTAAAAATATATTATAAGGCTCTTGTGATACATAAAGACTTTGCATTTTTTGTCATACTAGTAATACTGCCATGTGATCTCAACTGTCTACAAGCATAAGCCCACCTTTACCATTTGCATCACCAAAATTTTGAAATTCATTTTTCCGTCCACTACTATCAAACATTTTCTAATTTCACATCTATTGCTTAGTCTTCCAATTTCGCATTACTATCCTCAAATCAATCCTCTGAAAATTATTACTTACAATTTGTCACGCCTAAAAAATCACACTACTAAAGTAGTCTAGCATCCAAACACCTCTTCTTCTTTTCTTTTATCAATTCCTATATAGTCTCTAATATCTCCAAAGTATCATCAATTAACAAAATATTACTACAACAATGTTCTTCAATAGCATAAAGCTCATAATCATTCGCCATAACTTGAAATATAATCCATAGAATATCCATCAAATCAAAACATATCACAACTTGAATTTTCACAAATTGTCGATTCTCCTTTCAACATTCCATTCGTTTCAATTACGTATATAGTCCAAGAATATCACATCATTCACTTGAAGATCCGTGCAAATCAACTCTTATTTATTGCACAAAAACTTTTGAATACTTCTCGTGTTCTTACTAACACCTCGAGAAGAGATTATTGATATCATTATTTCAAAATTTGCCAATCTAATACCATGAGATAATTAACTCTTAATACTCTCAAGACAAGATCCACTTATTCAAATTTCCAATCTCAACTGTCTCCCCAAACAATTTACCCATAAATCTTATCTAAGAATATTACCACTTAAGATATCATCATTTACGATTGAATGCTTACAACTTCTCAAATCACTGAGATAAGAACATATCTAGTTTCCATTAAACTCAATGGTCTCGAGTTCTCAACTTAAAGAATCATCACTTAAAATTATCTCTCCTTAATTCAAAGATCGAAGCACTCAACTCGTGTTACCATTTTACTGAAAACCACAACTGAAATTGACAGTCTCCACTAGTTCCACAAAATTTCTTTAGAGTAAAATCATAACTTGCTATTCAAAATTTCACAAGGTGATCGCATCTATTTATCATAAGTAAATCCTAGTCTTACATGTCAATTCAAGCTTATAACTTCTAAGATCAATTCTTATCATACCAAATATCGCCACGTATCAAAACTTTCACTAGAAATTCCCTTTTTCTAACTAAGAAAAATAATCTACCTCAACCAGTCATAATGTAATTCTCAAAATCTCAACTTACTATCTAGAGATCACAACTTATTAGAATAATGATCATGACTTATCACTTCTATAATATTAGTAGAGCAATTCTACAGACCAACTGCTTCAAATCCTCAAGTGCTATTTGTCTTCCTGCACGCTCTTCTAGTACATTAGTATATCTTCGGTGAACAGTCACTTCTATAATATTAGTAGAGCAATTCTACTGACCAACTGCTTCAAATCCTCAAGTGCTATTTGTCTTCCTGCACGCTCTTCTAGTACATTAGTATATCTTCAGTGAACACCACAATAAATCTATTTATGCACTCTTTTAATACTCTGTTCATCAAAAACACGAAGGTAGAATGCACATTCATTAATCCAAGAGGCATGATAAGAAATTCCTAATGACATACCTTGTTCTGAAAACAATTCTAGGCACATCATCTCCTCTTCTTTTTCAAGTTCAAAGAGTGCCATTCAATGTGGCGTCTTAAGGAAAATGATGCACCCAAAATTCATTCGATACAAAAATCAATTTCTTTATCAGAAGACAAATCCAATAGATTCTCAAGAAACACATCTGATAACAACAATACTTTCCAGCTTCACAACATTCTTTCCCGTTTATATCAGCCACATAATCACATCAATATCATAATGTGAGGATAACCAATCAATAGCCTGAAATAACATCAAAATCATGTATATTCAATTCCACTAGATTTCCATGCAACTCTCTATCAGCCATCCGAAACACACTTCTTGAACACACGATTTGCAACTAAGAAATCACTACTTTACAAAGTGAAGTATGCTTCTCTGAATCAAGATTGATAACCGTTTGGACTCAAAATAAATTATACATCCCGGTACTTAACAAAAGATTGACGCGCTCTACACACTACCTCACAACGACCCTTAAAATCTACCCAATAAAAGATCATAACCTAAGCTCTAATACCATAAGATGTCACACCCCGAAACCTACCAAGATGGGGGATGACACGACCGTCCTTCCAACCCAAGGACGCAGCCTCAAACCACCTAAAATTCCCCACGACATCGCTCTCGCTCTATTTGCTACTAACCAAAGAACCTGAAAAGATTGGGAAAAGAGAGGGGTGAGCAATCATAGCTCAATAAGCAGTGCGTATCTTTTTTAAGCAGATCGAGCAACCACTATATATGAATACATAAAGTCATACCAGAATTTCAAGAGCCAAACTCAAGATATAAAGTACATATCGAGTCACATAAGAGTTATTTCATTTCAACAAGTTTTATACAATTCAGAAAATACTCATTTAAATCATCATAAACATCAATGGTCAAGTCCATTGATCAATCTCTATTAAAAACCACGACAATGGTCCATTCCATTGACTAATCTCAAATCACACATCAATGATCCATTCAATTGATGAATCTCATATCACATCAAATGTCGATGATCCATTCCATCAATCAATCTATTGCTCAATATCTAACCATAGTCATGACATAAAGTCTTGTGACAAGGCTACCAAGATTCCCCCTTGACAAAGTCTCAACCTACAAAGTCGGTGGCTCGGCCCGGAAGAATATCCTAAACTCGGTATGCATATCCCAAAACCCCTCAATGGGATCACAGTTATATTGAGCATCAAACAATCATCATCCAATATCAGAAATCCAATCCATAATACATTTCACAAACCAAACAAATAACTTTCTCGCAACACGGCTCATCCACCGGAAATACGTTTCATAGAGCATTTCTTGAATCATTTTCGAGCTCATTTCATAAATTAGTTCATAACGCAATACACTTATGTATCCTTTCGAAATACATTTCCAAAAACGATTCTCAAATCATCCTCAAATACTAAAAAGTAGTAAATGCTCGATCCGAACTTTTATGCAATAATAATGCTATTTAACTCATAACATATCTGATTCATATCGGTTTCGAAATATGAGTTTACAAACCCAAAGAAGAGATAGCACCACTCACCTGAAGTCCCCAAAAATCAAACAACAACACTCACTTGAACCGACGATCTCGTAATTCTAACAATTAAACGAAAATCGACGTCAAAACCAAGTAAAATACTATGATAACTACGAAATTGCTAAATGACGGTTAAAAGCTAACAAGACAACTCAAAGATGCCCACAAATCGCTTGTCCGAAGCGATTATCCAAAACCTTCCGTAGAGCGGAGCTTGAGCGCGGAGACCGATTCAAGCGAGCTTATAATCAATAGAAAGCCCATTTAGAGCACTACAAAAAGCCCAACTTGGCCATCCCAAAATTGAGCGTCAATAATCCAAGAGTTGGACCATTTTGCCCTTGATCCAAGGGCCATCAATTGATCTTATCCAATAATTTTAGGGGTTGGATGGTCATTTATCCCTAACCCAAGGCTGACCAGACCTGGTTTAGCCCCATTTAACCTTGGTTAATCCCCCAATTAGGATCAAAATTCAGAATTAATTAAAAATGGCCTAGAGGCATTTTCGTAATTTTCTGATCCTGGACCGAAATTTCAATTTTTGTCCATACCGGTCCTATATATGCATGGCAAGCATAATACGGTGTCGGATCCTTAAAAATCATTCTTTAAGTCCCCGAAAATCAATCCAAAAGTTTGGAGGGGCAAAATCGTAAATTTTCGTCCCAGGGTCGAAATTCCAATTTTCGACCGTACGCACTCCAGACATGTGTGGCCATTCCAAAATGGCATCGGTTCCGAAAAATAACTTCGTTTGGTCTCGAAAACGGACATCGGGGTCCCTAGGGGCAAAATTGCAATTTTCTCAATTTTTGTCGAGTTTTCAGTTTTCAGCCGTACTAGTCTCAAACATGTGTGGCCACTCTCAAATGACGTTGGTCTTGCAAATTAGTCGTAATTACCCTTGAAATTTTGATATCGAAGTTCGGGTTCAATATCGCGATCAAATTTGCTCGTTTTGAAGTTTTAGGGCCTCTCATTAACGGGCGGCTGTTTAGGTGTTACGCGTATCGACCTGAGGTTGTCCGAGTCATGATAGTCTCAAATTTCAGGAGAACGTGAGGAATTATCACTAGTGCCGGAGGTCGCGATCGTTCGGACTAAATTCAGGATTAGTTTGTCAGGCGTACTTTCGGTCGTGCGAAATCACCCGCGATCCGATCGTACGTTGCTGACCCTAACACATCCGTCATTTTCCTAAGATTGGCTTATATTGGTCCAAAATATTCCTTCGACGTTTCTCGAGATCGGTACTCAACCACGATCGATTCCTCGGTCCACGTACCGGTTCATATTTAGCCTTTCCCATCTGGTTAGTATCCCGTGATTGATCAAGTCCGGGCGAAACTTACTAAAATCAAATGAGAATTAATGTACACTTTATTGGTCCCGGTAATGGGTCAAAATTCAGGATGTTACAATATTATCCCTTGCGGGGCCCACAACTTCTTATATAACTCTACAAAAATTCATTTTTTATTATTTAATTAACTATTTTTGTTTTGTTTCTTTCTTTTTTCCTTTCGGGTCCCACTTTTCATCTTCTTTCTTTTCACGTCTTTGACGTCTCAATTCTCTGCTCTTGCAAATCGTCTTTTTTTTTTCTCTCGCTAGTCATTCTCTTCTCTCTACGCCTCTCACTCCTCCTTCTTCTTATTCCCCAAACCCACCGTCCTCTATCTTCTGTCAATGATGTCAACCCTATTATCCTCTACACTTTCGCTAGCATGGGCTTGGGCTCATCGATGACTTTCCCAACAAGCCCTTTTTTTTCTGCCACACGCAGGAGGTGGAACAGTAGGCCGCATTGTTGTCGATTCCAATACAACATACCACATTTGCTCATAAAGCAAAAGACACACTACGGGAGAATCAGTTATGTCTACCTCATGGCTGTAGCCTAATTTTAGGTACAAGAGGCGTCCTTTAGCATCCACTCTAGATTTAAACCCGATACCTACAATCTTGAGCAAGCGAAAGAATTTGGCCACCGTTGTCGTCAAAGAAAATAGATTACTTAATTCCCCTTGAGATCAAACAACCAGATTAAGCATACCCTGCATTATTATTTCTAACAAGTTAATTAATGAGAAGCAACGATAGCATTCCAAAACTGATGATAAAGAACTTATGTAAACCACAGTAAGAAACTGAACCCAAAGGGAGGCACAAGTATGCTAGAGATTACAAAGCAACTGCACAATTAATTCACAAACACTATTTTGATGCGCCCTACGCTCGAAACACAAGATCAAGCATTTCCACTACCTAAAACTCAAATTCACTTTTAACAAAAGATATCAAGAAACACTCAATAGCGATCGGAATGTGCATGATTCGAGACCAGGAAAATATAAAGAAAAAAAATAAGCTTTCGTCAGAAGTGTATCTCCGATAGCGAATGAGGAGCGCACTGATTGTTGAAGGAAGTAGTTCTTTTGAGAATTGCATATGCAGGAGAGATTGGGGTAGAAAAAGAATAAAATGGAGTGGGAGGCATAGAAAGAAGAGAATGGCCTACAAGAGAGAAAACACAAAGACGATTTGCAAGACCGGAGAACTAAGACGTCAAAAGCGTGAAAAGAAAGAAGAAGATGGAAAGTAGGACCCACAAGGAAAAAAGGAAGAAACAAATAAAAAGTTGACCAAATAAAAAAAAATCACTTTTATAGAGTTTTACCAGAAATGGTGAGGCCCACAACGGATAATATGGTCAAAACACAAAAGAAATGAAGTTTCTAAGTAAAAAAAGGAGTGGAAAAAACACCGCCCGTTAGGGATAAATATGGGATGGTTTTTTGGTGTTTACCTTAAATTAAAAAAGGGTTGTTTTATCATTCAATGGAAAAATTACCAAAAAAGTCTTAAACCTATTGTAATTGTGTTAACTCAGTCCTAAATTTTTTATTTTTTTCTCAATTGAGTCCTAAGCCTTTTGCATTTATGCCAATTTAATCCACCTGGCCGATTTTGGCTGGAAATCGTTAATATAGACGCTAGCCATTCTAAGTAGACATTTTTCAATAATTTTTCAAATTATTTTTTTATTTTCTTTCTCTTTCCTATTTTTTCTTCACTTCTTCTTCTAGCCACCCAGCGACTAGCCAGAGATGAGAGCCAGTGAAGTCGCCAGGTCGACCTTGCCCAGACACTAGCGAGCCTCACCATGGCCAGGCGAGGCTCATTGCTAGGCGAGGTTAACCTCGCTGTCGAATGAAGTAGACGAATGAATGATTTTGACAGAGTTTGGTGCTCAAATTGAAGCAGAACTGAGCAGATTCTAGGATTTTGTTTTGTGCTTGAGTTCATCGAGTGAGACGATTTCTTATTGTTTGAACAGCAAAACTCGACGAGCACTGCAATGGCGCCGAGCTTGCACCAGTCCAAGCTCGAATACGACCAACTGACGTGGAAAGTCGTAAAGCAGTCCCATCGGACGGAGACACACCAGGGATACTAGATGGCCTCCATGCCGTGAAGGTTCATAATCTGAGACCTTTCACGACGTTGACTCACCTTCTTCGCTGCCTGGCATCGTTAATTGACCAAATTCTTAGTCCTGACATAGAATGTCAATTGTATACGAGACTTTTTTCTAGATTGAATCAAGAGGATCCCCGCACCGATCTTTAACCCGACGAATTGTATCGATAATTTCAGGCTAGAGTTCCCTCTTGTTAGGTGAAGGTATGCTCTCCAAAACTCAAAATGTTTGAATCATATTCATCCTCGTCCCTTCTACAGATTGAAAATGGATGACATGAGAAAAGTCTATTTTACATGGAGAAAAAGGAGAAAAGGAAAAGGTGACAAAAACATCAGTCAAGCTAAAATGTGTCGGGCTTGGCGAGAACCTGCTCATCGGATTGCGATTACTCATATTCATGAGTTGGAACGGTCATAACACGCAATCTGGGCTTGCAAATTCCAACGACTTGTCACTGTGGAGAAGGTGGTCCAAAGAAAACAAAACAAGATATTATGGTTCAACTGGAAATTTTTTTAGCTGGCCAGAATTTATTAAAAAAAAATAAATTTCAAATAAGGATATAAAGTGAAACCGTTTTCTCAAATGATGCCTAGAAATGGACCTTATATCAAATAAGAGTTTAAAGTAAACATATTAGCCTCAAATAAGGCCCGAACTTGCCGGTCGGCCTAATGTTTGCTAGCGGGCTTTTCGACATGGTAAGAGTTGGGGCAATTTTGCCCAAAATTTTCTGATGATACCCAAATTGAAACTGGAGTTCGTGCTAACCAATTGAACAATGACCAAAACCCTAAAAATAAAAAAGCCTCAAATTGAATTCGCTATTCACGTTTTCTCCGTCTCCCGCTACAGTGACAAATGCACTTCTGATGAACGACCAACTCACCAGCAAAGCCTCCTTGGGTCGGCTTCCTGCAACTATAAACATCGTTGTAAGGGACATTGTAGAGCCTTATTAGGTGTTGCAAGCAGCTTAGTTTGTTTGAAAGTCCAATTATAGTTCGTTGGATCACAATACATATATATATATATATATATATATATGAATTCAATAGACCAAACTTTATATATCAAGCTCTCCTAAAGAAAATATAATCTTTGCGAAAGTCAAAATAGTGAACCTAAAGAAAAATATTAACACCCATCCTGTGGCATCTAATTGCTAACAATGGCCCTTCAACTTAATTGTGTTTACAAACAAAAAAAGACTTACTTGAATATTTTAAGTCAATTTTATTATAAGTTACTAAACAAGCTTAATCTTTTAGGTACTGAATCTTTTAAATTTTCTCATTTAATTGGGTTATTAAACAAGCCCTATTCAATATAATAAAAATTTAAAAATAAACTACAATCTTGCCTATTATATTGTTAGAAGCCTTAAACCTATCAATAATGTTCATCATTCCATATTTGGTAACAAGTCAATATTATTCAATACTCCATATTCAGCTACTAAAAAAATGGCTTGTTTCTTTGATTTATATAAAAGTAAAAAAAAATATTTTGTTTCCTTTATCGCCAAAATTTAAAGTATTATTTAAAATTTCAAAAGAATATGAAAAAATTATATGTGAATCTATTTGTCAAAAATTGAGCGTTGTGAAAATTTTCAGACTTTTGGTTTTGAAAAAATAACCATGATATATAGATTGAGGACCAATTTGATAACATAATTAAGTGCTGAAAATTGAAAGTTTAGCACTTAATGTTAAACTTGCTTAATAAACTTAATTAGCATTGACATGATAAACTCAATTCAGTCAAAAATCCATTTAATGTGGCCAGTAAGGGAGGATTACATAATAAAAAATAGATGGCAACTAAAATTAACAAATATATTGCTAAAGCCTACGAATAATTGTCATTATTATACCTTTGCAAGAAATCAATAACATTTAGCTGTAACTTGACAATTATCACAAAACAACTTTTTATTTTTATTTTCAATAGTTAAAATTGAGTACTGAAACTTTTAGTGCCCTGTTTGACAAATTTACTATTAAACTTTACATTATCATATGCCGGTCTACAATCCGCCGAAACATCCTCAATGGTATTTCTATCGACCTTCTGGCAATGTGACCGTTAGAACATTGGCTGTGTAGGCTTCTTCCTTAACTAAAGATGATTTTGAGCTAACTGGACGCCTCTCCATGAAGAAACCAGGCTCTTTAGGCTGTGGCAAGGTTGCTCCTTCATTTGCCAACATGAAAACAACACTAGACATTATTGGCCTATCTTCAGGAAACTTTTGAACACATAACAAGCCCACGTGAATGCATCTCTCTGCTTGAGACTTAACAACAGAGTTGCATAAAAATACATCTATGAGTTCCATGGCCCTCCCTTCACTCCATAGCAACCATGCCTAAAAAATTTAAACCATTCATGATTACCACTATATGTGCATCAAAATCAAAACACATCTACGGGAACAAAGAACAGATGGGACAAGGTTTTAGGAGAAACAGAATATCTGATCTTGTTTAGCGAAAAAGAAAATGACAGATTTTAATAATCATCTACCACTTACGTGCCCGAGAAGGTTGTGAGAATGATCAGGATGTTGGAATCCTCTATTCCTTTGGCTACTGACCATCTCTAATAAAAGCACACCGAAGCTAAAAACATCAGATTTTACAGAGAATTTTCCGTCAAAGGCATACTCTGGGGACATGTAACCACTGCATCAAGCAAATCAAGCTTCAATTTCTCAAAATACTGATGGATAGTGCCATTTTCGAATGAATCAAGATGAGAATCTTACTATGTACCAACTATTCTTCTAGTCCTTGCCTCAGTGTCATCTCCTTGAAAGTTCCTTGCCAGGCCGAAATCTGAAATCTTTGGATTCATGTCATCATCTAACAAAATGTTACTCGTTTTAAGGTCTCTGTGGATAACTTGTAGTTTTGAATCTTGGTGGAGATAGAGAAGTCCTCGGGCGATTCCTAAAACAATGTCAAATCGCCTTTTCCATTCCAAAGAGGAGCTTCTGTCATGATCTGCACACACTCAACCCCATCAAAAACTAATTAGGTTGTTAGCATTTAGCTGTATTTTCTAGTGAAGGAATCAACAGACAGAACAAAAGCACAAGGAATCGAGTGAAAAGGAATTCCGAAAGATCAGCTGGCTCTAACCAAAAATGAAATAATCCAAGCTTTTGTTTGGCATGTATTCATAAATTAACATTCTTTCTTCACCCTCAATGCAGCAGCCAACAAGTCCAACAAGATTCCGATGTTGAAGTCTGGCAATTAGAATGACTTCATTCATAAACTCATCAGGACCTTGCCTAGAAAATTTTGATAGCCTTTTCACTGCAACTTCTTGTCCTGTGGAAAGACTTCCCTGCATGTATTTTAGTCATTGAGGGCCTCTATTGTTATTTGAATTTCTTGATTTATAACTGATTACCTTGTAGACCGAACCAAAGCCGCCCGCTCCTAGCTTGTTTGTTTGAGAGAAATGGTTGGTGGCAATAGCAACAGTAGCGAAATCATATAATGGCAAGTCAATGTCATCCGTCCCACTTGTCATGCCTACAAGGCCTGTAAACAGTTTCTCAAAGCATACCATAATCTCAACAAGAAAAAAGCAATCCAAAATTTGACCACATAAAGTAAAAGAAAGGTGTTTAGCTTACCCCATCTTTTCATTCTTCTCTTCCAGATTATGCTCAATGTCATGCCCACTACAAGCAATCCCGAAATGGCTGAAGTTACTATGATAGTCACCAGTTTCTTGGATGGACCGCGGGTTGAATCTAACACACAGGAAGAAGTAAAGTAACTAATTTCAGAGAAAGAGTTCATCCGTAAGCTGATGAATCTATCTCCATTAGAGGAACTTAAACATGAGATTTAAACAGTAAGGAATAGAACAGTAGTTCAGTCAGGTATTGACAGAGGACACTTTGACGTAATGAAAGAATGGAACAAACAAGGAAAAAGCAATTGCTAAACCAATTAGCCAATGCAGATAAAATACGTGTATTTACCTAATTCAGAAGCAGGTAACCGTAGGAAGAGATATTGCCCATTATCAGTCACGTCAATTTCCTTAATATCAATGAGATCGCTAAACCACATCAAGCAGCCTGCTCCTCTAATATCTGAATTAGCATAAGCTGTGCAAGAACAATTCTTTAGACACTCAACCTTGCACTCCCCAAGGCTCATATTCTTGAATAGCTGGAAATCTACAAGGTCAGGTAATTTCATGGGCAAAAGCTTCTTAAAACCCTCCCGACGAGAACAATTCAATGGAATTTTCCTTATGCACCCCTCTGTTGAATTAAGCATGTCCCACGCTTCTTGTGACTTGGGCATAAAACCCTGCAAGCAGAGGCATCTGGGGGTTTGGTTAACTCTGCACATTGCATTAGCGCCACACAGTCCATAGGTGTCACAGGGGTCATGAGGAAACGAGAACATCAAATCCCACTCCCTGCTTCCACTCTTCAATAGATGACACTGCATAACACCATCTGAGCTTAATGTGACTTTGACAGTGATATTGTCCTTTAAAGTTTCAAACTTCAAATAGGCACCCGTTCCGTTGTAAACGGGGATGGGTTTAACGGCGATATTCGGCTCATTGGAAACACCGCTGAATTTAACTCCATTCCATGGCCCAGTTCGATATACTTTGGCTGACCCCTTGCTGACTATTTCAACTTGAGGTAACCCAACTATTTTGTATCCGAATGTATAGTCACCAGGGGAAGGATCATCTGTACTTCTCCAAGAAGTCAGATGACGTTCCAAACCGGTTCTAAAGTTCCATTCCACTGTCATACCTTCCAACATCGTGTCTGATGGGTAATCAAAGCTCTGCCATGAGTAATCAACAGAATCTGAACTGTTGCTTTCCCTAAGAACAAGGTTACCAGAATCTAAGAGCTTTGCAACTGGGTTTCCAATAACCTTGGTTGAATTCGTTGACCAAATGACGCTCTTTGATTGGTTGAGAAGAACAAGTTCACCTTCATTGCTTATTTCCAGAGTACCATTTGAATCGGTGAGTGGACTGTTCCTGTTAGCAACCCAAACAACCGTTTCAGGACTCACCACGAACCAAATCCCTAGGAAGCTGTTCTTTGAGCTTCCGGCAGAGAAGAAACCAAGCTCAAATTTTCGGCCCTGGGAAACTAAAGTCTCTCCTTCTTTAATAGATTGAACTGAACTCAAGGTGTCTCCTGCACTTGACAGGCGCAACAGTGACAGAAGGACGATGGAAGTGCAAAAGGAGCTGAAGATAGGAGGATCTGCCATTACAAATCCTTCTGCTTGATCTACGAGATGAAGCAAATAACTAGATAAAGATTCAAAGTTTTCAGAATAGCATATCGGGATAAGAAATAGAAGACAGATACCTTTGTTTGGTGCAGAGCAAGTTCTGGGACTCGCTGATTGGATTGAGTCGGGTCATGCAAGAAGAACAGCCACTCAAATGTTCGTGGACCAGTCTCCAACACACTAAAATCTGTCAGGCTTGGCAAGAACCTGGTCATCGGACTGCGATTAGTCATATTCATACGTTGGAACGGTGATAACACGCTATTTGGGCATGCAAATTCCAACGACGACATTTCCGTATGGTCGTTGTCGTAGAAGAAGGTCTAAAGAAAACAAAAAAGATTTTATGGTTCACCTGAAACTTTTTTTACTGGTCAGAAATTATTGAAAAATACTCAGATGTAGTAAGACTGGCTTTTCGAATGGATATTATAGAGCCTTATTAGATTTTGCAGGCGGCTTAATTTGTTTAAGAGCACAATTACAATTCGTCGTACCACTATATAGATGAATCTAATAGACCCAGCTTAATATATCAAGTACTGCTAAAGAACCTATTAACTCTGTGAAAGTCAGGATAGTGGAATAAACTTTCCGTCTCTCTAGACAGTTGGGTCCTAGAAATTTAATTTTTCCCAGCAAATCAAAATCTATGAAAGGCCTTACTGTGTTCTCAAATAGCTAATGATGGTCCTTTTCATTTTCATCTCCCTAGTTAATCAGCCCATCCGTGCCGAGGGGGCTGTAAAAGTAAACTGCACATGTACGTATATAAGTGAATTAACACTGAAAGAAATTCATCACTTGCAAATTTGTCCCATGAAATATTATATATATAATTTCTCAGATATTCAAAAAAAATATTAATTGCTCTTTTTGTTACAGGCAAAAGCCACCAAAAATCCAAAATTATGTCTATTGTGACACATTTACCCCAAACTTTTTTCCGTGGCACAAAAAATCCCAAACTTGTACCTGGGTAATGCATTTATCCTCCATTAAAGTTTTTTCAATGAGAACCGTTAAAAATTGATCCTACGTAGACGCCAAAAAACAAGCAATATTGGCATGGCGCCCACGTGAGTTAAGTGAAATAAAAACAACGTTGTTTTGGCTGAAAAATATTTTAACAAAACCTTAACAGAGAATAAATGTATCACATAAGTACAAATTTAAGGTTTTTTATATCACAAGAAAATGTTTGAAGCAAATGCTTCATAGTGGGCATAGTTTGGATTTTTGATGTGACAAAAAAAATTTAGGGTAAACGTGCCGCAATGGCCATAGTTCGAGGTCTTTTGTGACTTTTTTCTTTTTGTTTTTGTACATCAACCTTTTTTTGCGTGAGTCACATTAGCACTATCTTAGGCAGAATTATCTTTCGATAGGGTATGTTGGAGTGCTCATCAAATGGTACGTAAAACCTTTTAAATTCATGTTTTACACGTATTGTTTGAATTTATATGATTAACAGAGAAGCATCCAGTGAAGGAGTCCCTGGATGGTCAAAGAAACAGTGCTTAATCAACTCTCCTCTAGCCTAATTGCCTTAGAAAGGAGAAAGTATTCACAGGAAGAGTTTGTGGTGTGGTGTGGTATGGTGTGATTCAGATGGTATTGGAGATGGAACTGGCATCAATCTAATCCAGGCTTTTATTTGGCATATACTCATAAATCGACAAGGTTTCTTCTCCCTCAATGCAGCAGCCGAGAAGTCTGACAAGATTCAGCTGCTGAAATATTTTGACAGCCTGAAATCAAAACAGCAATCCAGAATTTATACACATTTAGTAAAATATTTGTGCTTTAGCATACCTCGTCTTTTTATTCTTCTCTTCCAGATTACAATTAAGGTTGTGCATACTGTAAGCTATCCCGATATGGTCACCAGTTTCTTGGATGGACAGCATATTGGAAGATGTGAACTAACTAATTTCAGGGGAAAAAAAGCAACTGTAAGTTGATGAATCTAGCTTCACCAGAGAAACTTGGAAATAAGAATAAGCAGTAAGAACAGGGAAGTGATTCAGTCTGGCATCGACAAAGGATACATCGATGTAATGCAAGACTAGAACAAAAAAGAAAGGGCAATTGCTAAACCAATAAGCCAATGCAGATACGATATACGTATTTACCTAATTCAGAAGCAGATAGACATTGGTAGACTTTGCTCATTATCAACCACTCCAATTTCTTTAATATCAATAAGATCACCAAACCACAACAAGCAACCTGCTCCTCCTACATCCGATTGAGCTTAAGCCGTGCAAGAACAATTCCTTAGGCACTCAACCTTGCACTCCTCCGGGCTCATATTCTTGAATAGCTGGAAATAGGTTGGGTCAGGGAATTTCACTTGGGAAAATTTCATAAAACCCACGAGAACAATTCAATGGAATTTTCCTAATGCACCCCTCTGGCAAACTAAGCATGAACCACTATTCTTGTAACTTAGGCATAAAACCCTGCAAGCACAGGCATTTTGTACATTCCTTAACTCTGCACACACCACTCCGTGCATCTTTATTCGATGTGTGAATATAAACGGACTTTTAATGGCGGACTTCTCTGTATCACATCAAGCTACTAGATAGACCTCAAAGAGATCCCCCCACCTCGGTCTTTCACTTGTTACTGTAGTCTGAACTGAGTGCGATGGAACAGTTTGTCCTGCCTCTTATAGAGTCAAGCAAATCTTCTCAATAGTTTGCCATGGGGCCCTTCTGCTGGGCATCATAGCGGTCATAAGACGATACGTACCTTTGACCCTTTTGTTGATTTTTTTTTTCTATTTTTGAGCTTGGTCCGTCAGATATTTTCATTTGACAAATTTAGACTTGGAAGCTCCCAAAATAAATTAACGACGATTGTTCATTGAATTTCAGCTTTTGAATGCTTCAATTTTCAAGAATCGGTCAATTACCACTATTGCAGCTTCTTTTCAAAGCCAAGGAACTATGCCTAAGCACTTAGTTGATCGCAATGATCAATTTATGTTCATTTTATTTAGTATCTCTAGGTACTCTTTTGACAACCCGGTCCGATGAGGGCGGGGAGTGGTCGCCGGGTCTGAGGACCTGAACAAGGAGCGGCTCTTAGCAGGCTTCTAGGATGGCGAATGGGGCACGTCTCCTATCCCACATCGCCACTCAGTCCGATGAGGGCGGGGAGTGGTTGTTGGGGTCTGAGGACCTGGACAAGGAGCGGCTCTTGACAGGCTTCTAGGATGGCGAATGGGGTATGTCTCCTATCCCACATCGCTTTCGCCTAGGGAGAGAGCGTTGGGCTTGCTTATAAAAGCTTGGAAAACCTTAACTCACAAGAGGCCTTTTCTAGAGGTAGTATGGGCTGCTCTCGGAGGAACAAAACTGTCAGGATTTAGTGTCCAAAGCGGACAATATCTTGCGAGTGGGACTTGTGCCGTTACAACTTTGGCTTAGAGAAATTATATGTTGGTATGTCCTTTAAACTTTCTTCTTGGCCAACTGAAATGATTTAGTGTAATTTGAAGGAAAATCTAATTTCATTGAGGTACCTTAGTTTTTATTTATTCGCGAGTTTTTCCAACAAATAAAAGAAGCAAATATACCATAAAACATCATTACTTTTCATCCCATCAGCAGTTACCATCCTCTATTTTTAAAAATACCACTCATCGTCCTCCAAAAACTTTCATTGCGAAAAAGACCAAATTGTCCCTCTTTGGAATTTCCAATCCTCAAAGTCTCTCACAAACTCTTAGCCTCCATCACCCACAAACGTTCACCTCTTTTATCACCCACCACATCTTCTGCCGCTGCCATCGCAATGGTGGGCAGCGGCGACCGGTGGTGATAACTAAACCTGTCAAAATGGGTCATAAACCCATTTCTTAACCCATATATTAGTAAATTGGTCATAAATGGGTTAGTTATACTTAGTAAATGGGTCATAAATGGGTAGAAGTCTTATATTAGTGTTAAATGGGTCATAAATGGGTCGTAAATGGGTCATAAATGAGTTTACAGCTGATTTAAACTCAACGCATTTTTCTCACCCTCACTCAATCTTGCACTTACTCATTCCGCACTCTTATTTCAGCTTGGGTATGAATTTTCCTATATTT
The DNA here is from genome assembly GCA_031216235.1 of Syzygium jambos. Taxonomy (NCBI): domain Eukaryota; kingdom Viridiplantae; phylum Streptophyta; class Magnoliopsida; order Myrtales; family Myrtaceae; genus Syzygium; species Syzygium jambos. Next base: position 3,391,760 of record CM062225.1, on the reverse strand, counting down.
AATTAAATATGGAAGCATTTTAGCAATATGGGTCTAATCGGGTATGGGTTGGGTATGGGTCGGGTCGGGTATGGATCAACAAAATTGCATTGCGCATAAATAGGTCATAAACGGATTAATGGGTCAATTTGGGTTAGACCATTTATGACCCGACCCAAATCCAACCCGACCCACCCATTTGACAGGTCTAGATAACTGAGCTTAAAGTTCAGCAGTTATGTTTTGAGTTTGGTTTTGGGGTTTTGGGTGTGGCAAGAAATTTAGGACCTGGGCAGGCGCATTACACTATGGTAAATCACGCAAGATGTCAAGATGTACAACTCGAGATGTTTAATAGGCGTCATTAAAAGAATATGAAGGTAAGTGGTAATAAGATTAAATGTAGGAAGTTTTTTTTGGTATATACGTTAAAGGAAAAAGGGATGTCTTATCATTTGATGGGAAAATTACAAAAAAAACTTAAACCTATCGTAATTATATCAATTCAATCTTAAACATTTTATTTTTTTACCAATTGAGTCTTAGAATTTTTGCATTTGTGTTAATTCAATCCATCCGGCCGATTTTGGCCAGAAATAGCTGGCATCTGTTCTATTAGCGCGGTCAGCGATAACGTAAACATTTTTAAATAAATTTGTTGAATTTTTTGAATTTTTATTTTCTTTCTTTTTTCTTCACTTCTTCTTCTAGCCACCCAGCGATTGCCAGAGGCAAGGGATGGCGAGGCCAATAATTTTGACAGAGTTCGGTGCTCACATCGAAGCAGAACCGAGCAGATTCTAGGGTTTTTGTTTTGTGCTTGAGAGCATCGAGAGTGACGATTTCTTACCGTTTGAAAAGAAAAACTCGACGAGCACAGCCATGGTGCTGAGCTTGCACCAGTCCAAGCTAAATGTCCGTGGATCGTTCTCCATCCTTCCTGTAATCGTCCCAGACCAAATCTAAATGACTTGAATCGGTGAAAACGTGAGTTTTATTGATGCATCACTTCTCGCATTCTTTTTTGCCTCCACTGACAACATCCTTGTTGCTCCAGTATCAGCTCGCATACGACCAAATGATGCGGAAAGTCGTAACGCAGTCCCATCGGACGGAGATACACCTTGGATACTAGATGGCCTCCATGCCGCGAAGGTTCATAATCCGATACCCTTCACGACGTCGACTCGACCTTCGATTGTTACAGCCCCAAAAAGCAGCCCTTCGTCTTCTTCACCGCGTGGCATCGTTAATTGACCAAATTCTTAGCCCTGACATAGAATGTCAATTGTATACGAGACTTTTTTCTAGATTGAATCAACAAGATCCCCGCACGGATATTTAACACGACAAATTGCATCAATAATTTCAGGCTAAAGTTTCCTCTGGTTAGGTGAAGGTATGCTCTCCAAAACTCAAAGGCTGCGTTTGGTCAACCGTATAAAAGCCAGGATAGGATATGTTTTATCCTATCCTGTGTTTGGTGGTAGTCCAGGATAGGATAAGGTCGGATATAAACCGGATATAGCCCGGATAAAAAAATCCGGGGGAGGGGGTAGGATAGACCCGGATAGGATTTCTAATTCCTATTTTTCCAAAAACCCTACGCTCCACTTGCCGTCATCTTCATCCCCACACCTTGTGCGCTTTCACCAAAAAAATTTCTCGACTTTTTTTCCTTCATCGACTCCTCCGGACCCGTGAATAGCAAAAAAAAATAATAAAAATTGTCCTATCCGACTTTAAATCCGTAGTCCACCAAACAGTGGACAGGATATGAAAAAATCCCAGGATTTCTTATCCTATCATATCCAATCCTATCCTGTTTAGAAATCCGGACGACCAAACGCAGCCAAAGTGTTTGAATCATTCATCCTCGTCCCTTCTCCAGATTGAAAATTGATACCATAAGAAAAGTCTATTTTACATGGAGAAAAAGGAGAGAAGAAAAAGGTAACAAAAACATCAGTCAAGCTAAAAATCTGTCAGGCTTGGCAAAGAACCTGCTCATCGGATTGCGATTACTCTCATATTCATGCGTTGGAACGGTCTTGACACGCAATCCGGGCTTGCAAATTCCAACGACGGGTCACTGTGGAGAAGGTGGTCCAAAGAAAACAAAACAAGATATTATGGTTCAACTGGAAATTTCTTTAACTGGCCAGAATTTATTGGAAATAATAAATTTCAAATAAGGATATAAAGTGAAGCCGCTTTTCAAATGATGGCTCGGAGTGGACATAGGGCGCAAGCTAAGGACATTACTATATGAATTAGACTTCATCCTTACCTCAAATTCCAAAAATGCTCCTCTAGTCCCGAGCTTGGTAAACAGTGCCGTGGGAAATCAAAGATAAGGAAAGCATCTCTTAGGAAAAGAGAGTTCCTTCGAAGAAAATGGTTCGGGTAGTTCATGACTGGCTGACCAATCCTTTAGAAGGGCAGGTCCTCCTCGACTATACCGGGGCAAGTGAGATATCTCAAATGAGGATTTAAAGTTACCATCTTAGTTTCAAATAGAGCCCAAACTTGCTAGCTAGCCAAATGTTTGCTAGCGGCCTTTTCGCCACAGCAAGAGTTGGGGCAATTTTTCCCAAAATTTTCTAGATACCCATATTGAAGCTGGAGTTTGTGCTAACCAATTGAACAATGAACAAAACCCTAAAATGAAGAAAAGCCTCAAATTGAATTCGCTGTTCATGTTTTCTCCCTCTCCCGCTACAGTTGATGAAAACATTTGGGCAACTTTTTGCTAGTGGAAGACAAAGCAATTTTTCATTTTTTTTTTATTTTTTTCCAGGTGAAGTAGTTGCACGTCTGATAAATGACCATCTTACCAGCAAAGCCACCTTGAGTCGGCTTCCCGCGAGTGTAAACATCGTTGTAAGGGACATTGCAGAGCCTTATTAGGTGTTGCAGGTAGCTTAATTTGTTTAAAAGTCCAATTATAATTTGTCGCATCACTATATATTTGCAAAAAATAGGCTAACCTTTATATATCAAGCTTTGCTAAAGAAAAATATCATCTATGCGAAAGTCAAAATAGCGGACATAAAGAAAAATATTAACAGCTTTCCTGTGGCATCTAATTGCCAACAATGGCCCTTTGAACTTAATTGAATTTACAGACCACAAAAAAAAATTACTTGAATATTTTAAGTCAATTCAATTTATAAGTTACCAAACAAGCTTAATCTATTCGATGCTGAATTTTTCGATTTTATCTTTGAATTGGGTTATTGAACAAGCGCTGTTCAATATAATAAACATATAAAAATAAACAACAATCTTGCCTATTATATTGTTAGAAGCCTAAAACCTATCAACAATGTTCATCGTTCCATATTTGGTAACAAGTCAATATTATCCAATACTCCATATTCAGCTATTATAAAAATAAATACGGCTTGTTTCTTTGATTTAAATAAAAGTAAAAAATGTATTTTGTTTGCTTTATCGCCAAAATTTAAAGTATTATTTAAAATTTCAAAAGAATATGAAATGATTATATGTGAATCTAGTTGTCAAAAATTAAGCATTGTAAAAATTAAGCATTGTGAACAGATTATAGATCAAGGACCAGTTTGATAACATAATTAAGTGCTGAAAATTGAAAGTTTAGCACTAAATGTTAAACTTGCTCAATAACCTAAATTAGCATTGACTTGATAAACTCAATTAAGTCAAAATTCCATTTAATGTGGTACGTAAGGGAGGATTAAATTAAAAAAAAATAGATAGCTTTGTAAGAAATCAGTGACATATAGCTAGAACTTTACAATTATCACCGAACAACTTTTTACCCTATTTGACAAATTTACTATTGAACTTTACACTATCATGTGCTTCTTCTGTCCTTTGTACCCGAGATAGCTGGTCTACAATCTGCAGAAACATACTCAATGGCATTTCTATCGACCTTCTGGCATTGTGACCGTCATAACATTGGGCGTGTAGGCTTCTTCCTTAACTAAAGATGCATCTGAGCTACCTCAACTCCTCTCCATGAAGAAACCAGGCTCCTTAGGCTGTGGCGAGGTTGCTCCTTCATTTACCAACATGAAAACAACACTAGCCATTGTCGGCCTATCTTCAGGAAACTTTTGAACACATAGCAAGCCCACGTGAACGCATCTCTCTGCTTGAGACTCCACGATAGAGTCGCATAAAGATACATCTACGAGTTCCATGGCCCTCCCTTCACTCCACAGCAACCATGCCTAAAAATTTTAAACCATTCATGATTACCAGTATCTGGGCATAAAAAAGAGAACATGTCTATGGGAACAAAGAACAAATGGGATGAGGTTTTAGGAGAAACAGAATATCTGATCTTGTTTAGCGAAAAAGAAAATGGCAGATTTTAAAAATCATCTACCACTTACGTGCCCAAGAAGGTTGTGATAATGATCAGGATGTTGGAATCCTCTATTCCTTTGGCTACTGACCATCTCTAACAAAAGCACACCGAAGCTAAAAACGTCGGACTTCGTAGAGAATTTTCCGTCAAAGGCATACTCTGGGGACATGTAACCACTACATCAAGCAAATCGGGCTTCAGTTCCTCCAAATACTGATGGATAGTGCAGTGTTCGAATGAATCAAGATGAGAATCTTACTATGTGCCAGCTATTCTTTGAATCTTTGCCTCTGTGTCATCTCCTTGAAAGTTCCTTGCCAGGCCGAAATCCGAAATCTTCGGATGCATGTCACGATCTAACAAAATGTTACTCGCTTTAAGGTCTCTGTGGATGACTTGCAGTTTTGAATCTTGGTGGAGATAGAGAAGTCCTCGGGCGATTCCTAAAACAATGTCAAATCGCCTTTTCCATGCCAAAGAGGAGCTTCTATCATGATCTACACACACTCATCCCCATCAAAAACTAATTAGCTTGTTTGCATTTAGCTATATATTTCTGGTGAAGGGATCAAAGGACAGAACAAAAGCACAAGGAAATTAAATGAGTGAAAAGGAACTGAGAAAGATCAAGTGGTTTTGACCAAAAATGAAATAATGCAAGCTTTTGTTTGGCATGTATTCATAAATTAACATTCTTTCTTCACCCTCAATGCAGCAGCCAACAAGTCCAACAAGATTCCGGTGCTGAAGTCTGGCAATTAGAAGGACTTCATTCACAAACTCACCAGGACCTTGCCTGGAATATCTTGACAGCCTTTTCACTACTACTTCTTGTCCTGTGGAAAGGCTACCCTGCATGTATTTTACTCATTGAGGACCTCTGTTGTTATTTGAATTTATTGATTTATAACTGATTACCTTGTAGACTGAATCGAAGCCGCCCGCTCCTAGCTTGTTTGTTTGAGAGAAATGGTTGGTGGCAACAGCAACAGTAGCGAAATCATGTAATGGCAAGTCAATGTCATCTGTCCCATTTGGCATGCCTACAAGGGTTGTAAACTAGTTTCTCAAACCATATCATAATCTCAACAAGAAAAAAGCAATCCGAATTTGACCACATGAAGGAAAACGAAGGTATTTAGCTTACCTCGTCTTTTCATTCTTCTCTTCCAGATTATGCTCAATGTCATGCCCACTACAAGCAATCCCGAAATGGCTGAAGCCACTATGATAGTCACCAGTTTCTTGGATGGACCATGAATTGAATCTAACATACAGGAAGAAGTGAAGTAACTAAATTCAGAGAAAGAGTTCATCCGTAAGCTGATGAATCTATCTATGTAGTTCATCCGTAAGCTGATGAATCTATCTATGTTAGAGGAACTTGAACATGAGATATAAACAGTAAGGAATAGAACAGTAGTTCAGTCAGGTATTGACAGAGGACGGTTCAATGTAATGAAAGATTATAACAAACAAGAAAAAGCAATTGCTAAACCAATTAGCCAATGCAGATAAAATATTTGTATTTACCTAATTCAGAAGCAGGTAGACGTAGGAAGAGATATTGCCGATTATCAACCACGTCAATTTCCTTAATATCAATGAGATCGCCAAACCACATCAAGCAGCCTGCCCCTCTAATATCCGAATTAGCATAAGCCGTGCAAGAACAATTCTTTAGACACTCAACCTTGCACTCCCCAAGGCTCATATTCTTGAATAGCTGGAAATCTACAAGGTTAGGTAATTTCACGTGCAAAAGCTTCTTAAAACCCTGCCGACGAGAACAATTCAATGGAATTTTCCTTATGCACCCCTCTGTTGAATTAAGCATGTCCCACGCTTCTTGTGACTTGGCCATAAAACCCTGCAAGCAGAGGCATCTTGGGGTTTGGTTAACTCTGCACATTGCATTAGCGCCACACAGTCCATAGGTGTCACAGGGGTCATGAGGAAACGAGAACATCAAATCCCACTCCTTGCTTCCACTCTTCAATAGATGACACTGCATAACACCATCTGAGCTTAATGCGACTTTGACAGTGATATCGTCTTTTAAAGTTTCAAACTTAAAATAAGCACCCGTTCCGTTGTAAACAGCGATGGCCCAGTTCGATATACTTTGACTGACCCCTTGCTGACTATTTCAAGTTGAGGTAACCTGTCGATTTTGTATCCGAATGTATAGTCACCAGGGGAAGGATCATCTGTACTTCTCCAGGAAGTCAGACGACGTTCCAAACCGGTTCTAAAGTTCCATTCCACTGTCATACCGTCCAAAATCGCGTCTGATGGGTAATCAAAGCTCTGCCATGAGTAATCAACAGAACCTGAACTGTCGCTTTCCCTAAGAACAAGGTTACCAGAATCTAGGAGCTGTGCAACTGGGTTTCCGATAACCTTGGTTGAATTCATTGACCAAATGACGCTCTTTGATTGGTTGAGAAGAACAAGTTCGCCTTTATTGCTTATTTCCAGAGTACCATTTAAATCAGTGAGTGGACTATTCCTGTTAGCAACCCCAACAACCGTTTCCGGACTCGCCACTAACCATATCCCCAGGAAACTGCCCTGTGGGTTTCCAGCAGGGAAGAAACTGAGCTCAAATTTTCCTCCCGGAGAAACTAATGTCTCTCCCTCTTTAATAAATTGCGCTGAACTCAGGGTGTCAATTGCACTAGACAAGCGCAGCAGCGACAGAAGAACAATGGAAGTGCAAAAGAAGCTGAAGATGGGATAAATTGCCATTGCAAACCCTTCTGCTTGATCCACAAGATGAAGCAAATAACTAGATAAAGATTCAAACTTTTCAGAATAGCATATCGGGATAAGAAATAGAAGACAGATACCTTTGTTTGGTGCAGAGCAAGTTCTGGGACTCGCTGATTGGATTGAGTCGGGTCATGCAAGAAGACCAGCCACTCAAATGTTCGTGGACCAGTCTCCAACACGCTAAAATCTGTCAGGCTTGGCAAGAACCTGGTCATCGGAATGCGATTACTCATATTCATACGTTGGAACGGTCATCACAGGCTATTGGGGCATTTAAATTCCAACAACGAATCTGCCGTATGGTCGTTGTAGTAGAAGAAGGTCTAAAGAAAACAAAAAAGATTTTATGGTTCACCTGGAACATTTTTTACTGGTCAGAAATTATTGAAAATACTCAGATGTATTAATTAAGACTGGCTTTTCAAATGGATATTGTAGAGCCTTATTAGATGTTGCAGGCGGCTTAATTTGTTTAAAAGCACAATTACAATTCGTCGTACCACTATATAGATGAATCTAATAGACCCAGCTTTATATATCAAGTACTGCTAAAGAACCTATTAACTCTCTGAAAGTCAAGATAGTGGAATAAACTCTCCATCTCTCAAGACAATTAGGTCCTAGAAATTTAATTTTGCACAGCAAATCATAATCTATTAAAGGCCTTACTGTGTCCTCAAATTGCTAATGACGGTCCTTTTTACTTTCATCTCCCTAGTTAATCAGCCCATCCGTGCCGAGCAGGCTGGAAAAGTAAATTGCGCATGTACTGAATTAACACCGGAAGAAATTCATCACTTGCAAATTTGTCCCACGAAATATTATATATATAATTTCTCATATATTCAAAAAAATATTAATTGCTCTTTTTGTTATGGGCAAAAGCCACAAAAAATCTTAAATTGTGCCTACTGTGACACATTTACCCTAAACTTTTTTCCGTGACACCAAAAATCCCGAACTTGTACCTGCGTAACACATTTACCCTCCATCAGAGTTTTGTCAATGAGAACCATTAAAAATTGGCCTACATGGACGTAAAAAAAAAACAGTATTGACATGACATCTACGTGGCTTAATTGAAATAAAAACGACGTTATTTTGGCTCAAAAATCATTTAACAAAACCTTGACAGAGGTTAAATATATTACATAAGTACAAATTTGGGGTTTTTCATGTCATAAGAAAAAGTTTTAGGTAAATGTGTCACAATAGGTATAGTTTGGATTTTTTATGTCGCAAAAAAAATTCAGGGTAAATATGTCGCAATGCCATCGTTTGACATTATTTGTAACCTTTTCCCTTTTTTTTTTGTACATCAATTTTTTTGGGTGAGTCACGTTAGCACTATCTTAGGCAGAATTATCTTTCGAGAGGGTATGTTGGAGTGCTCATCAAATGGTATGTAAAACGTTTTAAATTCATGTTTTACATGTATTGTTTGAATGTATATGATTAACAAAGAAGCATCCAGTGAAGGAGTCCCTGGATGGTCAAAGAAACAGCGCATGTTTTTTTTTTCTTTTCTTTCTTTTTTTTTTGTTGCTTTTGCTTTCTTCTTCCTCCAACCAACCGTCAGTCCAACGACCGGCTAGAGGCTAGGGCCAGCAAGGGACCTTGTCGACCTCTGGTGAGCCCTGCCGACCACTGGCAAGGCTCACCCTCGCCAGCGACGGTGAAGGCGAGCCTTGCCTAGCAGCTAGGCAAGGCATGACCTTGCCAGATCTAGCGAGGTCGGGCCTCACCCATGGCCGGTAAGGCTCGACCCTCACCGACCTAGCGCGAGGCTACCCTTGTCGCCCCTGGCCTCCAGTCGGTCACCGAATCGGCGATGGTCGGAGGAAGAAGAAAGGAAAGCAAAAAAAAAAAAAAGTAAAGGATTTAAAAATTAAATAAAATATTTAAAAAATATTATTAAAAGTTATCCACATCATCGCCGGTGGTAGCATGTAGGTCAGTCGGTGTCCACATCAGCAATATCTGACCAAAATTAGTCGGATGGACTGAATTGGCACAAAAACAAAAAGTTTAGGACTGAATTGGCACAAAAAAAAAGTTTAGGACTAAATTGACACCAATGCAATAAGTTTAGGACTTTTTTGACGTTTTTCCCAAGTTTTATTTAAGCCAAGCCTCAACCAATTTTTCAATTCTCTTTGCAGCTAGAAAGGAGATAAATAAGCGAACAAAAGGAAAAGAAAGAGAAGAGGACTGTCAAAAAAACGAGAAAGAAAGAAAGGGAAGAACGGAGGCCAATGAACTGTCAAGCAAGAAATAGGAGGGTTAATACCACAACAAATCTTCAAACTAGTAGGTTTATGACAAATTTCCCCTAAACTAATTTTTTTATTATGAAAAACTCCAAACTGATATTTCTATGACAAATTCACCCTAAATTAATTTTTTAACAACTAAAAATCACAACCCGGTACACTTGTGATAAATTTACCCTCCATTAGTTTCTATTAAATTGGATAATATCACAAAAAACTGCAAACTGATACACCTGTGACAAATGGATGGTAAAACCCCAAAATTGTATATTTGTCAATTGTCACATGTCATCTAACTCAACAATTTGACAGTAAACTTCAACAAAAATTAATGGATGGTAAATTTATTATATATGTATCAGTTTGGAGTTTTTCATAATATGAACCCAAATAGGAAAGGGGTTCATCGTATCCATGCCTTGGAGGCCTTCACAAGTGAGATTAACTCCATTTTATAGCACACAGTAAGATTTCATGCTCTTTAATCATCTAATCGGACGAATTTTTGGAGTTGAGCCCTAAATTCGGATCCATGTATTTTTAAGTTTCTAGGTCTAATTTAGCAGTTGCTTGGCTGTGAAATTATGTGGGAATGATATATTAGGGTAATGTGGAGCCATAAGATTTTACGGAAATGGATTTTGAGTAACAGTTTCATCAAAATGAATTTTTAGAGTTTTGCACGCTTTGCTGCTCGATTTACAATTTATGTTTTTGGTGATAATTTTCTCTTGGTTCGGCCTTCTTTTGAGTAGGTGAAATTTACAATTTTTTAGTACTTTGATTAGGTTCTCTGTTGACAGTAAGCACACTTGAATTTGAGTTCAGTAGAGAGAGATATGATGCAAGAGTTGCTATTCATCGGAGTTGGCCGTTCTTGAGATTTTTTGTTAGCCCGTAGTGAATGATTTGACTCGGAAATAGTGTCACCTAGTTGAGTCTTAGTTAAGGTGATTATTTACTTGAGTTATGATATCATTTCTCGTTGTAGGATTTCGAGTTTGTCTACTTGAGATGACTTTTGTGGTTTGATTTAAACTTTTCCAAGTGAGTGATGCTTATTTCTTCTTTGAATTTGTAAACTTATGTCTTGAAAATGATGGAGATTAAATACATTATAAGTTATTAAATGACATTTTTATTGTATAAAATCTATATTTACTACTCTTGTGATTATTTTAATTTGGCATGGTAAAGCATTTTTAGAAATTAATGAATTGATTCTTTGTGAAGAAGGTCTGACAAATGCTTTATGAAAGGAATTGCAAAGTGCTATTTGTATTAATTCGCAGACATGGTTCATGAATTGTGTTCCATTTTGAAAAAGTGTATGTTTTGGTTTGTGTAATGCATTCTAATTTATTATATGGATTCTAGATTAGGGTGAATTATTGGAAGATGATTGTATTATACTCATGATCTCTGTGAACTCGGTTATGGTTTTTTGTGTATTCATATTGGTTTCAGGATATCCTTCTAGACTGAGCTACCGGCTAATAATAGGTGGATGCCTTACCAATGGAAGAATCGTGGTCACCTTGTCACTAGGTGTTATGTCGTACCATTATTGATAGTGAGTGTCAGGACCTAATCTTCAAGGGCCACCTCGAGGAAGTAGGTTTATAGGTATTTTATTGAACTCTCCCTAAGTTCATACCTCACGTGACATTAGTTGTTTAAATCTATTTGTTCAATAGGAGTCGCCACTAGTCACGATTAAGGGTCGGCTAGAAACCCTAATCAAGATATGGGAGTGTTATCTCGAAAACATATGCAACCAAAGATTCTTAGGGATCGGGGACTTAATTATACTAGTTTTTCAACTAATGCCATTTCAGTGCCTAAACTCGACTATTTGCTAACCAAAATATCACAGTAGTCTTTTACTAATTGAGAATTTTGAATTTTCATTCTAACCGTTCTAAAAGGGAAAAACAACAATCAATAAATTTAAAGCGCGGAATCAAATGAAATCAAAATGAAAGTGACAAACAACGACCTAGCATTGTCTCTAAAAAAAATCTAAGGTAAAGCCCTAAAGTAGACATGGCCACAGTTCAGGAACCGGCGGTTCCGGTTCATGGCCATGTATGAACCGGAACCGGAACCGCAAGGGGGCGATTCCAGTTCGAGGGGGGAGGAAGAGAAAAGGGGAGGAGACGCAGGGTAGTGAAAGGGGAGGAGGAGGGGGCATCGACGTCGGCAGCTATGGCCATTGGCGGGGGCGACGGTTGCGACGGCGGCAGTGGTCAGATTTGGGAAGACGAGGGGAGGGCGGAGGACAAAAGAGGAGGACCGGAGGAGGTACAGGGGAGAGGGGTGAAGGAGGGACTTGAAGGAGGAGGACCAGAGGAGGTGGGCGTGGGTGGGGGTGGGAACGCTCCCCGGCCTGGAAGGAGAGGCGCTGGTGGTTCATGGCCTGGGTGTAGAGCTGGGAGAGGGAGTTGGCGGCGCTACAAAAGGAGTAGAGGCTTTGGTCCACCTTGTCGAGGCGGGACGCGACGGACTTCCTCTTCTTCGCCATGGGCGGATCACCAGAGGCGGGAAAGGGAGGAAGGTAGGGTTTTCCTCTTCGATCGAATTTGAACCACGAAGAGAGAGAGAGAGAGAGAAGACGAGAGAGAAGATGGCGGAGGGGGGAAGCTTTTAGGGAACCGTGCAGCCTGCAGCAGCATTTTTTTTTTTTGGAACCGGAACCGGACCCGTAGGCCACGGGCCGGTTCCGATTCCGAACCGCGGGCCCGGTCAACGGGCCGATCTTGAGTTTGACCCGGGCCTGTTCCGGGTCAAAACCGGTCCGTGGCCATGTCTACCCTAAAGGCTTATTCAATTTTGGGTTCAATTTTTGTTCAAGCCAAAAGTGACTATTAAAAGTCCAAAACTAAGAGAATTCTACATTTTTTTAGCTTTACTCACATTTTTTTTTATTTTTTCGAATTTTTTATGTTTTATGTTTTTATTATTCTTTAAATGGATTTCGGACCGGGTCAGGGGAAACCGGTCTGATTTGCTAGTCTGACCCGGACTCAAAAGGTCCAGGTTGGGATCAAGTCGGGCTAGCCATAAGGTCCAATTCGCCCTAGCCCGATTGGTTTGGGCCATTTCAACGAATTAAGCCCAAATTTCTGATTTTTCTTTAAACGGTTAAAGGCCCAAACTAAAATAAATCCACATGCTCGGCCCAACTCAATAATACTTCCAGCCCATGGTGCTTCCGATCCGACCTAGTTCTCAACCCAATTCCAGATCCAACCCGGTTGTATTTATTATACCCCTTTTATTTTTATATTGTTTTCTTTTCTTTTTCTTTTTATTTCTTTTTCTTTATTTTCTCCTCCCTTTCTCTAGTTTTCTTCCCCGATGGTCTTCTTTCTCACTTAAACTTCTTCCGAAAACTCATCTTTCTCACACCTTCACCGAGCTTCACCAAAAAATCTCATACCAAAACTCCGACCACCACCAATCTACTCTCCGATGCTAAGTCACCGCCGGCGAATTGTCCCAGGCCATTAGTTGGCTAACGATTTCTACATTACCGGACTAACTCCGGCGAGAGATTCTCAAATTCGAAATTCATGCATACTAAAAAACTCTATCAATCGTAGCACACAGAATATGTATATACATACCCAAGAATGAGAAAATGGACTGACTGGAGCGGCCTCTAACCGCGGGCAACGCTTCGACTAAAGGGAGATGAATTCCGTGGAAGGTTCCATTAATGGCCGACTCGAACAAACGGTGCATATGCCATCAGAAATCAAAGGAAAAAACAAAGATAACTTGATGTCAGGATCCATACGAGAACGAATCGAGGTTCCAAAGCAATGATTTTACCAAAAAAAAAAAACAGATTGGGTGTCTCTTCTAGACATTTCGTCAAACAGTTAATATGCGATTTGAAAAACGAGATTCCGATTTGATTCCGATATGATTCTCAATCAAGAAGTGATGTACAGATGCCTAAATCATATTATTCTACAACAAATGGCCTTATTTCATCAGATTCTCACACAAACTCGAAAATCGAATCAACGTCTCTCGGCCAAAACAGTACATTATACGAGAAAGAAGTCTTACTTGGTTTGGAAGCAGCGCAAAGTCTTCACAATCATCTACGAACAGGACCGCAACGGAACTAGCCGTCTTCCGGAACGACGAAAAAACGACGAACAACAATGGCTCGTGCGTCCGAAGCAGCGAACAACGGTATCTCGTGCGTCTGAAATGACGATTAACGGTAGGGGTATCAAAATCAAACAATATACCAGAATCGGAACACAAACCGACCCGACCCGATCCGAAGTTTTAGGTATTTTCAGGCCGGATCAACTTCATGTTCGGGTATTGGCTAAGCAAATGGGTATCTCAATGGTTTCGGTTCAGTTCATGTTTAGAACACGAACCGAATCGAAACACATATATTTTTATTTTTTTATTTTTAGAACCGAAACACATTTCACTTTGTAGCGTTGCCGTTCAACTTCGTCCTCCAGAACATGAAATCGCTTGCCGTCGTCAACTTCGTCCTCCTCGGCGACTTTGCCTCCGTCCTCCCCATCTACTCTGCCACCGTCATTCGATCCAAAAAGCTCACGAGTCACCATAGTCCGTCTCGAAGTAGTGTCACTAGATCAACGATTCAACTAGCAAAATTTCAAGTTTTCATATGCATTTGTGTCTTTGGTAGATAACTTGATAAATACGTCAAGCAAAGATGTATACTTGCATCAAATCCGATAACTTTCAAGCAAATGATAGGACAGCATGATGTAATTCCCGGGCAAATCCATGACAGAATTGGTAAAAAGCATGGTGACAAAAACTGGGGATACATGAGAAGCGTCAAATATTAGTTTGAACCCAAAAAGACCCGAAACCCAACCCGGTTTTTGCGTTTCGGGTCATGTTCAGTTCGGGTCAAAAGTCCACATATCTTTAATAATTCGGGTCGAGTCGGATAGCGTGGAGACTAGACCCAACTCGACCCATTGACACCCCTAGGTTTAACTTAACCTTAATTTATAATAAAAATCTAAAACACGAACCCGAACCAAACCGAATCTAACCGAATCGATCCGATCGTGTGACTATATCATGTTCGGGTCTTGTTTCGGATCGGGCCAAGTACACATATTCATTGTTTCGGATCGGGTTGGGTATCATGAAAGCCCGATCCGACCCATTGACACTCCTAATTAACGGGGATTGTTTTCCGGCAATGGTGAACAGACGATGGAAAAAGGGGAAGAGATTTGCCAGAATTCCTCAACGCAAGTAGAGGAACCGAACGCTCTCTTCTCCAAGAAAACCATCTTCCTCGGCGATTTTTTTCTCCCCCACCTCTTCCCTCTTCAGTCGAGCGAGTTTGTATCTTCCCGCGCCTCCCCTACGCATTCTGTTTTTCTGATAACGACTTCTACAGCTCAGCAAGCTTCTAGAACCTTACCTAGATTTGTTTCCGTCACATGTTCGTTTCGCCACCGCCACTCTTACTCACAGATGCTCCCTCTGTTCGTCACCATCTTCTTCTCACAAGCTTGAGCAAGCAAAAGCGATCACAGGTGTGAGACTGGGCGGAGGTAAGAAGAAATGGGCTGAAAGGAAATAAATTGGGCTTAAAGATAAAATAAAGAAAAAGAAACGAGAAGAGGGGGTCGAATTTGGCCTAAGCGAGGAAAGAAAGATAGGCCAAACGCGCAGTGGGCCGAATGCGCATATTGGGCTCAATCGGTCTTGGTAGAACAATAGTTTTTTTTACTTATTTATTTATTTAATTTTTTTATTTTTTAAAATTGAGGTGTCAACAGTGAACATGAGATTGATCAATGGAATGGACCGTTCACGTTTGATTTGAGATTGATCAACGGATGGACCATTAATGTGTGATTCGATGTTGTCGATTTAAATGAGTATTTCTGATACATAAAAAGCTATATTATAATGAAATAACGTATAATCAATTTGTACGCATGTTATAATATGTCTTTGAATTATTTAGCTTCTGGTAGATATGTATTGCTCACTAAATTGTGGTTACTTACCCCATTCCTTCCGGATCTTTTTCAGATTCTTCAGCTAGCACCAAGTAGAACGAGAGCGATATCGACGTAGAATTTTTGTAATTAAACTTTTAGGTATGAGTTGGGATATTTTGATATATGTCCGAAATGGTATTTGTTGAGGTTTAGTTTGTTTGTTGGGGAACATATATATTCTTGATGGATTTTAAAAACTCCAATTCTGTAACCAACTCACTCTTTTATCAGATATATCACTATTTATGTTGTATTAATCTAGTAATTTGGATAAACGTTAGACCATGGTTACGGAAAAGGTTAATGTGAACAAACTTGGAACATTTCCAATTACTTTTTAATTAAGCCTAGTACGTGCACTAGTATCGGACGCGAGTATGGACCAAAAGGGCTAGAAATCATTCACATGCAGTGGATGTGTGGCATCAATTAATACCGTCTTCGTGTTTACTTCTTTTGGCTTTCTTTTCTTTATTCCCATTTGAGGAGTGAAATTACTTCGTTTTGTTTCGTCTGGTGGTTAGTACAATGCGGGTATGTTATGTTCTAACAATGATATTTTGGAACGTAGAAACTTGAAATAAACTATCACGGATCTGTATGTCGAGCCCTAGTCACAAGATCCGGAAGACTTTTTGGACGGGTTTTTGGTCAAATTTTTTGGGACAAGTTTAAGAGTTCTGGTAAAAAAGCCTAAAATAGCGCGATCGGTCCCTAGTCAAAGCCTAGCCCTATCCAACCCGAAGATTTGCATATGAAAAATTTATGTGACTTTTCTTAGCTTCCACATTTGGAAAAGTCAAAACATCAAAGGGGAAAAAGAAAAATTTGAATAGTCAAAGAAGCAGAAAGTGGAAGCCTTCAGTTTATGGAAAGGGGCCGAGAGCTCGGCCGCAGAGAGAAGAAAGGAAAACGAGAGAAAGGAGAGATGGAAAAGAAAGAAGAAGGAAGAAAGAAGAGAGGTTTCGCATATATTTCATGGAAGTTTCGTCAAATCCAATTAACTACATATCGCAACACCCGGTAAATGCTCGCGCCTTTTGTTTGTCTAATCAGAGTAATTTTCTGAATTATGTCATATATTCGAAATTTTGTGAAAATCAAGCCGCGTAGTCTGATTATTGAGTTGTTGAGCTGTAGGATTTCATGGAAATGATAGATTATGGCGTTGTTTATTTTCCCAGGGTTGTTTTTTAACTTTTCCCAGGGTTGCCTATTACATTGTTAGAAGCCTAAAACCTACCAACGATGTTCATCATTCCATATTTGGTAGCAAGTTAATCTTATTCAATACTCCATATTCAGCTATTATCAAACAACATGGCTTGTTTGTTTGGATTTAAAATATAAAAAAATCGTTTTCCTGACAAAGTTTAAAGAATTATTCGAATTAAAAAAATATGGGAAGCTACTTGTTAAAAATTGAGTGTTGTGAAAGTTTTTGGAGTTTCGGTTAAAATAATTATCAAAGTGCGCTGAAAACTTATAATTTAGCACTTAATGAGGTTAAACCTGGCTGATAACTTAGCATTGAGCTCATATACTCAATTAAGTAAAAAATTCACTTAATGTGGTAAGTAATGGAGGGATTACTTAATTCATTCAACAATAAAAAAAAATTGATGGCAACTAAAATTGCCAAAAATGTCATTGCTATAGCTTCGGTAAGAAATCGAAAAAATTTAGCTGTTACTTTTCAATTATTGTCGAATGACTTTGCATTCTATTTTCAACACTTAAAAATTAACTACTTCAATTTTCAGTACCCTGTTTGACATATTTGTTATTGAATTTTACACCATCATATGCTTCTTCTGTCCTTTGAACCCGAAATAAACCAGTCTACAATCTGCAGAGACATCCTCGACGGCATTCTATCGACCTTCTGGCAATGTGACCGTAATAACGTTGAGCGTGTAGCCTTCTTCCTTAACTAAAGACGCATCTGAGCTACCTGAACTCCTCTCCATGAAGAAACCAGGCTCTTTAGGCTGGGGCAAGGTTGCTCCTTCATTTGCCAACATGAAAACAACACTGGACATTGCCGGCCTATCTTCAGGAAACTTTTGGACACATAACAAGCCACCTGAACGCATCTCTCTGCTTGAGACTCGACGACAGAGTCGCATAAAGATACATCAATGAGTTCCATGGCCCTTCACTCCATAGCAACCAAGCCTGAAAAATTTTAACTATTCAAGATTACCGCTGCCTGTGCATCAACAAGAAAACATGTCTATGGGTACAAAGAACATATGGGATGAGGTTTTAGGAGAAACTAAATATCTCATCTTGCTTAGCGAAAAAGAAATGGCAAATCTTAATAATCCTCAACCACTTACGTGCCCAAGAAGGTTGTGATAACGATCAAGATGCTGGAATCCTCTATTCCTTTTGCTACTTACCATCTCTAACAAAAGTACACCAAAGCTAAAAACGCCGGATGTCACAGAGAATTTTCCGTCAAATGCATACTTTGGGGACATGTAACCACTACATCAAGCAAATCAGGCTTCAGTTCCTCCAAATACTTGTGGATAGTGCACTGTTCGAATGAATCAAGATAAGAAACTTACTATGTACCATCTTTGCCTGTGTCATGTTCTTGAAAGTTCCTTGTCAGGCCAAAATCCGAAATCTTTGGATTCATGTCAACATCTAACAAAATGTTGCTTGTCTTAAGGTCTCTGTGGATAACTTTTAGTTTTGAATCCTGGTGGAGATGGAGAAGTCCTCGAGCGATTCCTAAAACAATGTCAAATCGCCTTTTCCATTCCAAAGAGGAACTCCTATCATGATCTGCACACACTCAACCCCATCAAAACCTAATTTAAGTTGTTAGCAGTTGGCTGTATTTTCTGGCGAAGGAATCAATGGATAGAACAAAAGCACAAGGAATCAAGTAAAAAGGAACTCAGAAAGATCAAGCGGTTCTGACCAAAGATGAAATAATCCAAGCTTTTGTTTGGCATATATTCATAAATTAACATTCTTTCTTCTCCCTCAAATGCAGCAGCCAACAAGTCCAACAAGATTCCGGTGCTGAAGTCTGGCAATAATAAGGGCTTCATTCATAAACTGATCAAGACCTTGTCCTGAATATTTTGACAACCTTTTTACTGCTACTTTTTGTCCTGTGGATAGGCTTCCCTGCATGCATTTTACTCATTATGGGCCTCTTTAGTTATTTGAAATCATTGATTTATAACTTATTACCTTGTAGACCGAACTGAAGCTGCCTGCTCCTAGCTTGTTTGCTTGAGAGAAATGGTTGGTGGCAACAGCAACGGTTGCAAAATCATATAATAGCAAGTCAATGTCATCCATCTCACTTGGCAAGCCTACAACTACAAGGGATGTAAATTAAATTCTCACACCATACCATAATATTAACAAGCAATCCGGAATTTGACCACATGAAGTAAAATAAAGGTAGTTAGCTTACCTCGTCTTTTCATTCTCCTCTTCCAGATTATGCTCAATCCCATGCCCATTATAAGCAATCCCGAAATGGCTGAAGCCACTGTGATAGTCAACAGTTTCTTGGATGGACTGTGGATTGCATCTAGCATAAAGGAAGAAGTGAAGAAACTAATTCGGAAAAAGAGTGGATGTGTAAGCTGATGGATCTATCTCCATTAGATGAGATATAAATACAAAGTAAAAGAACAGTAGTTCAGTCTAGCATTGACAAAGGACACATCGATGTAATGAAAGTTTAGAATAAAGAAGAAAAAGCAAATTGACCAAACCAATTAGCTAATCCAGATTCAATATATGCATTTACCTAATTCAAAAGCAGGTAGTCGTAGGAAGAGATATTGCTTATTTTCAATCTCGTCAATTTCCTTAATATCAATGAGATCACCAAACCATATCAAGCAGCCTTCTCCTTTAATATTCGAATTAGCATAAGCCATGCAAGAACAATTCTTTAGACACTCAATTTTGTACTCGTCAAGGCTCATATTCTTGAATAGCTGGAAATCTACCAAGTCAGGTAATTTCACCGGTGAAAGTTTCAGAAAACCGTCGCCACAAATGGAATTTTCCTTATGCACCCTTCTGTCGAATTAAGCATGTCCCACTCATCTCGTGACTTGGGCTTGAAACCCCGCAAGCAAAGGCATCTTGGTCTTTGGTTAACTCTGCACACGCCATTAGAGCCGCACTGTCCATGGCTGTCACAAGGATCATGAGGGAATGAGTAAATTAGATCCCACTCCGTGGTTCCACTCTTCAGTAGATGACACTCAATGATACCATCCCGGCTTATCACTACTTTGGCAGTGATGTCTTCCTTTAAAGTTTTAATCGTTAAATAGGCATCTGTTGAATTGTTAACAATGACAGGGTTAACAACACTATTCACCTCCATGGAAGCACCGCCGAATGCAACTCCATTCCATGGCCCAGTTCGATATACTTTGACGGAACCCTTGCTGACAACTTCAATTTGAGGTAACCCGTCGATTTTGTATGTGTATGTAAAGTTTCCAGGGGAAGGATCGTCTGTACTTGTCCAGGAAGTCAGATGATGCTCCAAACCAGTTCTAAAGTTCAACCCCAGCTTCATTCCGACTAAAAGCGTGTAAGACAGGTAGTCGAAGCGTTGCCACGAAGAGGCTTCATGAGTATTTGAACCGGAATTATCCCAAAGAACAAGATTTCCCGAATTCAGGAGATGCGCAACTGGATTCCGGAGGATCCTGGACGACTTTGAAGACCAAACAACAGCATTCAACTCGTTGAGAACAACTAGACTGCCCACATTGTTAAATGTGAGAACACCATCATGATCGGCTAGCGGGTTGTTTCTGTTAGCAACCCACACAACCGTTTCAGGGCTGACTTTGTACCACATACCCAAGTAGCTCATACTCGAGTTGCCAGGAGTAAAGAATCCTAGCTCAAAGGTTAGGTCTGAAGAAACCAATGTTTCTCCATAACTGATGGACCGGTTCGTGCCCAAAGTATCTGCTGCAAGTGACAAACTGATTGCAGGGACGATGATGAAAATGGAGAATGTGATCCTTGCCACTGTTTGCAAATGCTCTCTTTTAAGTTCTAACTCCATCTTTATATGCAAATCATTCCGAAATTATCCCCAACATGAACACAATTCAAACGGGTCCTCAAGGTCTAAACATTTTTTATTCCTTCCCGCTAATATTTATCGGTTCCACTTTGTTTATAGCAGCTTTTTTGAATTCCAGTCCGATAATAAGGGGTAGGAACTCATGCTCACGGACCACTTTTCATTTCGGCCATGTCCATATCCTAAGTAGCACCATCATCAACACGTAACAAGCAACATGACAAGACATATGTGACAGTCATTTCTCAAAAATAGATAATTCCGACGCATTGGGACACGTTATATATTAAATATATACTTTTATATGTACATAATAAATTATTATTTTTAAATTTGATTCAAATAAGTAAATAAATGATAAAAAAGCCTAGAATGAATTTACCCTAAAAACATTATACTTTTATATGGGTAAATTTGAATTTACCCATATCTTCCTTCTCCTCCATCGCCGGCAAAGTGCAAGGCAAAGGAGATGATGACGTGAAGGGTGTCGTCCTCGGCGCCGGAGCAGCAGGAGGCGAAGGAGATGACGGCGTGGAGGGCGTCGTCCTCGGCACCAAAGATCTAGCACTTCTTCCTCATCCGTCTCTCTCGGCTGCACCTTCTTCCTCGTCTCTCTCGGTAACGAAGGGATACACGTGTCGCCAGCGTGTCCGATGCGTTGACCGCGTGTTGGATGTCTGACACCTATTAATTGCGTGTCCGAGTGTGTCCGAACGTGTTGGACGGTGTAGGACACTCTGGCGCCTAGAGCGTGTCGGTGCTACATAGTTCATACCTCGTTCTTTTCTAGTTAAATAATTCAACGTCGGCTGAAACAAAGAAAGTTTCACATAAGCATGACACGTTTGTCTCTACCAAACCCATCATCCATGGTCAAGGATAATTTCAGGGTCAACCATGCCCGTTTTGATACGACATGCGAAGTTAGCAATTCCTTAGTGGGTCGGTTTAACCCTTCCAATGGGTTGGACGGTACGGCAAAACCGGATTGGAGGCTGTAACGTAAAGTAGGGATTATTAAGATGAGATAGGCGATTTGTCCGTTCAAGAGTTATTTATATATGAGAATTTTCGTGGATGTCACTCATCCAAGAAATAACTCTTGAACGAACAAAGTTACAAGATTACAAGATTATATTTTGATGTTCGATATGAGTACTCTGATGTTCCTTTAAGACAGATCAATCGTCTAATAATTATAGTGTAAGATATTGATGAGTACAATAAATGGATTCTTCAGACCGTGCATTTAAAATTAATCACACCTAAGTTGTTGGCCACCTTGACGCATACCCTTCTCCCCGTGCATCGTCCTGCACACCGAAGTAGATCAAGAAGGGACTATAACGATGATGACCAATATTTGTGAAGTTAGACCATAGACCACTTTTATAGTTCCATCCGTTAAGAAGCCCGCAATATGCTTTAGCCGGTGTAGAGCTATCCGGGTACAAGCCTCCGTCTTTCACCTTCGGATCTTTAATCCATTTTAGGATTTTTCATGTGATTACTTGAACCATATATGATCTTTAAATTTAGTACTTTGGCTAAATGTTAGACCATGCATGGTTAAGGAAAAGGTCGATGCGAACATTTTTAAAGAGCCTTATTAGATGCAGCAGACAGCCTAATATGTTTAAGAGTTCAATTACAGTTCGTCATAGCACAATATAGATGGAAGTTAATAGCCCAAATTTTATAATCAGGCATTGCTAAAAAAAAGGAAAAATTATCCAAAAAGTCCTAAACTTTTTGCAGTTGTGTCAATTCAGTCATAAACCTTTTTTTTTGGGTCAATTCAATCCTAAACCTTTTGCAATTCAGTCAATTCAGTCCTTTTGGCGGGGCGGAGCTGACGTGGACGCTGGCCGGTGACGTGGCAATATTTTAATATTTTTTCGAATTTTTTTTTCCTTTCTCTTTTTTTTTTCTTTTCCTTCTTCCCCCTGGCCAATCCGGCCAGGGGGAAACTCGCCAGCAAGGTCCACTGGGAAGGCTCACCGTCGCCGGGCAAGGCGAGGCGACCTCGCCCAGCCTCGCCACGGCTGTGCGATGGCGAGGGCGGAGCTCACCATGGCTAGACGAGCTTTGCCCTCGCCGCCATTGGGCGAGCTGGGCCAATCCCGACAAGGGCGAGCCTTGCCGTCGCACAGCCACGATGAGGCTCTAACTCGCCAAATATGGGCGAGGTCGAGCTTGCCCGGCCATGGCGAGTGGTCGACAAGGGCGATCTCACCCAGATTTGGTGAGGTCAAGCCTCGTTGTGGCTGTGCGACGTCGAGGCTCGCCCTCGTCAGCACTGGCGAGGACCGGCGAGGGCAGAGCTCGCCATGGCTGGGCGAGCTCTGCCCTCGCTGCCGCCGGGCGAGCTGGGCGACGCCGAGCTCGCCCAACGACGGTGAGGGCAGAGCTCACCCAGCCATGGCGAGCTCCGCCCTCGCCGTCGCACAGTCGTGGCGAGGCTGGGCGAGGTCGCCTCGCCTTGCCTGGCGACGGCGAGCCTCCCCAGTGGACCTCGTCGGCGAGCTTCCCCCTAGCCGGACTAGCCAGGGGGAAGAAGGAAAAGAAAAAAAAAGAGAGAAAGGAAAAAAAAATTAAAATATTGCCACGTCATCAGCCGGCGTCCACGTAAGCTCCGGCCGATCAAAAGGACTGAATTGGCCGAATTGCAAAAGGTTTATGACTGAATTGACAAAAAAAAAGGTTTATGACTGAATTGGTACAACTGTAAAAGGTTTAGGACTTTTTTGGTAATTTTCCTCTAAAAAAAATATATCCTCTAGGTGATGGTAAAAAAAAGTTGACATAAACTCTCCATCTCTCCAGAGTATAGGTCTTTTGCCCAGCAAATTAACTGTAGTCTATTAATCAGCCCATCCGTGCTGAGCTGGTTGTGAAGTAAATTGCACATGATATTATATGAGTGAGTTAACACTGAGAGAAATTTATCACTTGTCTATATATATATATATTTGGGTGAGTTACATAAGCACTATCTTAGGCAAAATTAATTTTTTAAGTCTATTTTGAAGTGCTTATCAAAAGGTATGTAAAGAATTTTGAATTCATGTTTTACATGTATTGTTTGAATGTTTATGATCAACAGAGAAGCATCTAGTGAAGGAGTCCCTGCATGGTCAAAGAAACAGTAATTAATCAACTCTCTTGCTCGCCTAGCTGCTGGAGAAAGTATTCACAGAGAGAGTCTGTGGTGTGGTGCGATGTGGTGTGATTCATGTGGTGTTGGAGATCGAGATGGCATCACTCTATTGAATGATTCATTCAGTTGAAAATTCCAAGGAATGGGCTTCCCAGGTTGAGTTAAGATATATCATCAAATAATTCACGGGCTCAGGCTCAGACTTCAAGCACAGAAATTGTCAATTACGGCACTACATTATTACTTGCCCGTTATTTCCTGGCAGAGGAATCGGCGGACAGAACAAGAACCATAAGGAATCGAGTCAAAAGGAACGGAGAAAGATCAAGTGGTTCTGACCATAAGTGAAATAATCAAGACTTTTTTTCGGCATATTTCATAAATCAACATGCTTTCTTCTCCCTTAATGCAGCAGCCAAGAAGCCTGACAAGATTCCGGTGCTGAAGTCTAGCAATTAGAAGGACTTCATTCTTAAACTCATCAGGACGTTCTCCTGAATAATTTGATAGCCTTTTTACTGCTACTTCTTGGCCGGTAGAAAGACTTCCCTGCATGTATTTTGCTTATTGGGAGCTTGTGTTGTTATTTGAATTCACTCATTATACATTGTCCACTTTGGCCCATCTTATACAGAGTCTTACGGTTTTGTCCCTTGAAGTTCCAATGTTAAACATTGCCGTTACATTAAAAGGCATCTCTCTTATGAGTTAATTTCAGTCTCTCTCTCTCTCTCACACACACACACACACACACACACACACACACACACACATATATATATATGCCAAGAATGCTCTCCCCTCAATGCGCAACTTAGTTCGTTCTTGTCTTTTTTGCCATCCCAGAAGCCTGCCAAAAACCGCTCCTAGTCTAGGCCTCTAGCCCCGGTGAAGGAAATTGACATGGTTGTCTAGTTTCTTAATATCACCCAACCACATCAAGCCAAACCCTAAATTTAGTTAGTTCACTTCTTCCAATATGCTAAATTCAATCTGCAATCCATCCAAGAAACTGGCGATTTTTACCGTACTTCAGCCTTATGGATACTTCTTATAGTGTAACGACCCGGTCTAATAAGTACATTGAATAAATTAAAAGTTTATGGACTGTTTGTATTATTATCCCATACTTTTATCGTTTTGTTGGCATTTCCTGTCAAGGTCAAACTACTGTGCGTCCGCTCAGGACGTTCTCCTAACTATATACAGAATCAGGTCATAGAATTTTGAATATCTGATTTTGGACGATAGTTTCCTATTGATTTTTTTTTAATTCTTGGACGGGTTCTCTGAACATTTGGACATCATCTGAAAATGTTCGTACTTTCACAATGAGAGATCACGCGTTAATAGTGGTTTCATCTCAGTTGAAATAACAGAAGACGTAGCATAGGAAAATGATCCTTTGTTTGATTGCTTTGAGATTTCCTCATAAGTGCCATTGAGCAAGCATGCAATAGAAGAAAGAAAGGACCACTCGATTCAAATGAAATGGTTTTTATACACGAGTTCAGGTGTAACCGTAACTCTCAAATTCTATTCAATTCCAGACTATACTAATCCGCAAAATTCACTGGCCTCTTCTATTCAACTCAGCACAAGTCCGGGCATGATCTGTTCTACGCCTTTTAATTAGATGATCTCTTAGATAGTGGATCTTTCATAAAATCCACACTTAAAATACGGAGTTTCTGATTGGACGCAGAAGAATATGACTCCTGAAAACCAAGCTACTAAAGTTTCAAGAAAATTGGGATGCTGTCACTGCTACTGGTAACTCGTGACGAGATGGTACAATTTTCTGAGTCACATAACTTTGTTAGACTAGCTTTGAGCAAGTGCCTTAAACAATTTTTGTCAACACTAAAGATAAAAAGATGAGAGGCATGCCATCATATGTCAACATTGGGGATAAGAAATGAGAGGTGTGGTGATTCCGTGTAGAAAATACAACGTATTCTGCTCCCGCACGTTGCAATTTGCCTCTGCTAAACCAAATATGGATCCAAAATCTCTGTGAACACAAAACCTAGTAATGTATCGCAATATGAAAGTTTCAACTCTATACCACAGAATGCCTACCGACATTCCGGCATGGTCAGAGTGACTGCATTTTGCGTATTCGAGTCTCCCTTTGATGAGGCCCCATCGGAGCACACCGAGTTTCTTTCCGTGAAGTAACCGGGCTCTTTAGGTTCAGGCAGCACCCATCCACAATTGAGTATCATACAAACTGCAGATGACATAGCCGGCCTATCTTCAGGGAACTTTTGGACACACAACAAGCCCACTTGAATGCATCTTTCTACTTGGGTTCTGTTAAATGAGTTGTGCAGGCATTCATCCATTAATTCCAAGGCCCTACCTTTACTCCAAAGCAACCACGCCTGAAGAAAATTGAGAACTCGGGTGCTTAGTCATTGAGAATTTGCCCAGATGAACGTGTAAAAGATCAAAGAGAGATGGAAAGCCAGTGTTAATTGTGTCTGTTTACTTACATGTCCAAGCAGGTTGTGGTGATGGTTTGGATGGGAAAATCCTCTGTTCCTTTTGCCGCTGATTATCTCCAATAGGAGCACGCCAAAGCTATATATGTCCGACTTGAAAGAGAATTTCCCATCGAAAGCATACTCAGGGGCCATGTAGCCACTACATTTTGGGAAAAGAAGGTTTTTAGGCTTTGGTCCTCTGATGATGTGTTCATGTCAAGAACCAAGAAAGGAACCGAAAAGGGAAGACTTACTAAGTTCCAATGACTCTTTTTGTTCTTGCTTCTTTTTGGTTAGCTCCAAAGATTCTTGCCAAGCCAAAGTCAGAGATTTTAGGGTTTAGGTCACCATCTAGTAATATGTTGCTTGTTTTTAGATCTCGGTGGATTACTTGAAGTTTGGAATCATGATGAAGATAGAGAAGTCCTCTTGCAATACCGACCACAATGTCAAACCGTCTTTGCCATGTCAACATAACGCTTTGATCTTGATCTGTGGACAGCTCAAAATTCGCACAGTCAATCTCAAAAAACCAAAAAGCCTAATGAAAAGCGATGACTTCAATTGGTATCACTATGAAAGAGTATCATTTGATCAGTAGGGAATTAAAACGTGAAATTGTCTAACCAAATATGAAGTAATTCAAGCTCTTTTTGTCCATGTACTCATAAATCAAGATTCTCTCCGCTCCCTCAATGCAACAACCCAGAAGTCCGACAAGATTCCGGTGTTGAAGTCGCGCTATCAAGAGTACTTCATTCTTGAACTCTTCAAGACCTTGCCCTGAACTCTTTGACAGCCTCTTGATTGCTACTAGCTGCCCTGTATGAAGTTTTCCCTACACAATAGCAGCATCTTTTTTTATAATGCATCATCAGTTCGGCGCACAATTCTATATTATATAAGCTAAACTATGTACCTTGTAAACAGGACCGAAGCCGCCAACCCCAATCATATTGTCATCAGAGAAATTGTTCGTGGCACTTACAAGGGTGGCCAGATCGTATAATGGTAAATCGATGTCTTCTTTTGTGATTCCTAGATCATGTAAAGTAATATTCGTCTTTTGCATAAGCATAGGACTATGACAACGAGCTAGCGCGCCTATTAAACAAATTGAAGCAATGCAACTTTGAGTTTATAACGAAATCAGCCTTAATCGAAGATCAGGCTTACCTTCTATCGTGATTCTCCTCTTCCTATGCTTTAGACACCACAATGCAGTTCCGACCAAAAGCAATCCACCAATTATTGAACTCAGTACAACAGCAACCATAATTATTTTGCTCCTGGTGTGGTCACGAATGGCATCTAGAGTGGAGAAAAAGAGCGGTGAAGATTAACTCTTCCCCGTTTCTCTTGCCCAAATAACTAGCATTTCAATAATTCAGGAGAAATAAGTCAATTAGCATAAGTATGCATACCTAGTTCAGAACCTGGTAGGCGTATGTATAGAGTTTGCCTGTAATTCTGTTCTTCGAACACTCTCATGTCGATCAAGTCCCCAAACCACATGAGACAGCCCCTGCCTCCTGCTCTGATATCTGAATTAGCATAAGCCGTGCACGAACAGTTCTTCAAGCACTCGTCCTTGCATTCTTTGAGGCTTATACTCTTGTTCACCGTAACCTCCAACAGGTCGGGCAGTTTGACTTTTTTAATTTCCAAGAACCCTTCTCCTTTTGAACAATTCGTGGGTATTGTCCTCTTGCATCCGCTGGAAAAATTAAGGACTGTCCATTCGTCAGGCGACTTAGGCATGAACCCTTTCACACATTTGCACAAGCTAAGGCTGCAGATGGCATTAGCACCGCACTTGCCATAGGAATCGCAGGGATCACTAGGGAACTCATACATAACAGTCCACGTGGCGCTTCTTGATCTATTCATCAACAAAACCTGCAGCACTCCCGAATAGTTTAATGTCATTATCGAGAAAAACTGACTGTTCTGAACCTCAAACATGAAAGAAATCTCAGTTTCATTGCACACAAATGTGGGCAGAGTAGCTCGATTTGGTGTAAAGGAATCACCAACAAATTGAACTCCATTCCATTCCCCAGTTCGAAATTTTATGCTAGGGACATCCACTTGGACTAATTCATACTGAGGTAGAACCTGACTGTAGTTTAACCCAGAGACATAATTTCCAGGAGAAGGGTCATCCATGCTTTTCCACGCAGTCAGATGCCGTTTGAGACCCGTTTTCAAGTTCAACCCCAGCTTCATACCAGCTAAAAGCGTGTCAGATGGGTAATCGAAGCTTTGCCACAAATAGGCTTCATCAGAACTCGAACTGGAATTATCCCAAAGAACAAGATTTCCAGAATTCAGGAGCCGCGCAATTGGATTTGAGAGGACCCTGGATGACTTCGAAGACCAAACAACACCTTTCCGCTGGTTGAGAACAACTAGATTGCCCACGTTGCTAAATCTGAGAACACCCTTAGGATGGGCTATCGGGTTGTTTCTGTTAGCAACCCACACAACCCTTTCAGGACTGAACTTGTACCATATACCCAAGTAGCTCATACTTGAGTTGCCAGGAGTAAAGAATCCTAGCTCAAAGATTTGGTCAGAAGAAACCAATGTTTTTCCATAACTGATGGACTGATACATGTCCAAAGTATCGGCTGCAAGTGACAGACCGATCGTAGGGACAATGATGAAAATGGAGAATGTGATCTTTGCCATTGTTTGCAAATGTCCTCTTCTAGGTTCTAACTCCATCTTTATATGCAAATTATTCCAAACTTATCCACAACATGACCACAACTTTAACGGGTCCTCAAAGCCTAACATTTTTTGTTGCTTTCCGCCTAAAGATTTACGGGTTCCTTGTACCAGTTTCGAGGCATATTCCTATGGGTCTCTGTTCTCAACTCTGACGACCGATCTTTTTCCTTCTCCAAGTTCTCCATGTTCCACTTTATCCACTTTGTTTATAGCAGCTTTTTTGGATTCCAGATGGATATTAAGAGGCAGGAACTCATACTGACGGACCACTTTTCACTTCGGCCATGTTCACACCTTGTGCTTTTCCAGCTAAATCCTTCAATGTCCGATGAAACTCAGACATTTTGACATGAACAGTAACGCGGTTGTCTCTATAAAACGCATCACTCCTGGTCTAGGATGATTCAGGGTCAACGGTTTGGACTTTCGTGAAACGACGCGCGAAATTAACAACTGGGCGGCGTTTGGGTGCATTTTCTTCGCACGTCGTTTTAACCCTTCAAATGGGTTGGACTGTATGGCAAAGAAAATAAAACACCAATAGCCGCCATTTGCGTATTTTGTAACGTAAAGAAGGAATTACGAAGAATAAGATGGGCGATTTCTTCCTCCAACTGTGAGCATGCGGAGCGATATGATAAGAAAAAGCATGAAAAATAATTTGCATGATCATGTATCTTTTTTTCGATATTCGTATAAGAGAAAACTCTTAAATTTATTTAACATTGACTAATTGTCTGATAAGTCTAATGTAAAGTATTGATATAAGTATTTGGTGAAAAAGCCTAACAAAGCTTGATCGGGTCCCAGTCACAGCCCGGCCTGGCCCGAAGATTTGCATATAAAAAATTTTACGATGGATAGGCTTGGCAAAAATTTAAGACCAACCTTAAAGCTCAACTTGATCCCGCTCAATGCTCACCTCTAATTTAAAATTAATTAAAATTAGTGCATGTTTACATGATTTGTCGATATATAATATGGACAATCATTCTGAAAATAATTAAACAAACTTAATCTGTGATTGTCATATGATTTTACTATTTGTACCCTGTAGATGATAAAACAAAAGGGTGCAATCAAATATGATAGGATGTGCCATAGTTCAATAAGATCTAAAGTTAGATTTATCTGACTTTTCCTACCTTCCACTTTTAAGTAGCTCTTCCCATCTTTGTGCTTGACATAGAAATCATGCTTCTTAAGAGAAACTAAGAGACTATGTACCAGTTCAGGCAATTCAACTTGCAAAAGTTTCATAAAACCCTCACCACGACAACAATAGAAATGGAATTTTCCTCATGCGCCCCTCCGTCAACTTAAGCTAATCCCATTCTTCTTACGACTTAGGCATAAAACCCTGCAAGCAGGGGCATATCTGATACCTTGCAATCATGCCTTGCTAAACCAAGTATGGATACAAAATCTCTTTCAACAGAAACTGAGTAATTTATCGCAATATCAAAGTTTCGACTCCAGTAGCACAAGATGCCTACCGGCCTTCCAACATAGTCAAAGTGACTGCATTTTGCGTATGTGAGTCTCCCTTTGATGATGTGCCTTTGGAGTACCCCGAGTTTCTTTCAATGAAGTAACCAGGCTCTTTAGGTTCAGGCAGGACCCATCCACAACTGAGTATCATACAAATTGCAGACGACATTGTTGGCCTATCTTCAGGGAACTTTTGGACACACAACAAGCCCACTTGAATGCATATTTCCACTTGGGTTCTGTCAAATGAGCTGCGCAGACATTCATCCATTATTTCCAAGGTCCTACCTTCTCTCCAAAGCAACCATGCCTGAAGATAAATTGGGAACTCGTGTGCTTAGTCATTGAGAAATCCCCCGAATGATCATGCAAAATATCAGATAGAGATGGAATGCTGGGGTTACTAGCGCCTGTTTAACTTACATGTCCGATGAGGTTGTGGTGGTGGCTTGGATGGGAAAATCCTCTGCTCCTTTTGCCGCTAATTATCTCCAACAGGAGCACGCCAAAGCTATATATATCCGACTTCATAGAGAATTTCCCATCACAAGCATACTCCGGGGCCATGTAGCCGCTACATTTTGCAAAAAGAAGGATTTAGACTGCGGCCCTCTGTCATGATGAGTGCTTCATCTCAACAACCAATAAAAAAACAAAAAAGGAGAAACAAAAAGAAAATGACCTTTCTAAGTTCCAATCACTCTTTTTGTTCTTGCTTCTTTTTCGTTAGCTCCAAAAATTCTTGCCAAGCCAATGTCTCAGATCTTAGGGTTTAGATCTTCATCTAGTAATATGTTGCTTGCTTTAAGATCTCGGTGTATTACTTGAAGTTTGGAATCATGGCGGAGATAGAGAAGTGCTCTTGCAACACCAACAACAATGTCAAACCGTCTTTTTCATGTCAATAGCAGGCTTTGTTCTTGATCTGTGGATGGCTCAAAATTCCCATGATCAATCTCAAAACAGTAACTAATGAAATGTAACATCCCGGATTTTTGACCCGAGCTTCGATATTAAAATTTCAAAGGGGTAATTGCAATTATTTTTGTAAGTCAGACGTCATCTTAGAGTGGTCATTCATGTTTGGGACTAGTGCGGTTGAAAACTGAAAATCCGACAGAATTTGAGAAAAAGACGGTTTTGCCCCTATGGACACCGAGACCCGATTCGGACGCCGATCGAAGCTATTTTACGAGACCGAGGTCATCTTGGGGTGGTCACACGCATTTAGAGCGGTTTTGGCCAAAAAGTTGATTTTCGACAAAAATTGGAAAATAATATTATTTTATTCCCGGGACTTCGCGGACGTTTTTCGAGGGCTTAGAAAGTGATTTTCGCGAATCCGTCGCCGTATTATGTCTCCCCTAAATATATAGGACCGGTATGGGCAAAAATTGGAATTTTGGTCCGGGGGCCAAAAATGACGAAAATGCCCCTATAGTGTTTTATTTTAATTCCGAATTTTTGTGGGGTTTAACTATGGTTAGGTGAAGCCAACCAGACCTGGTCAGCCATGGTTAGGGGAGTTTTGACCACTTTGCCCTTGCTTTTTGGGTGAGTTTTGAATTTGGGCCTTTGGATCAAGGGTTGGGGTGTCCTAAGCCTTAGATGGGTGACATGTGGACTCCACTAACTCAAGTGGACCACCTTTTGACTTGCTTTTCCCTCTCTCTCTCCTCTGGTCAGACCCTCTCTCTCCTCTCTCTCTCTCCCTCCCGATCGGCTTCTCCCTCACGCTTCACTCTCGCCGGTTTCTGGTTCGCCCGCCGGTGCTGCTCACGCCGGAGACGGCCGCAACGCCGGAGCTGCTGGGCTCGTCCGCCGCCCGTCGGCCCTCTGGCGCCACCCCAGCTCCGTCGACCGCCGTTTCCCCCTCGTTTCCGCGCCCTCAGCCGCTGTTCTGTCCAGACGGAAGAGGGAGCAGCGACGCCGGTTCGCCCGCCGGTGCCGCGCCGCCGCCGCCGCCGAGCGTCGCCCCCGGCGACCACCTCGCCACCTCAGCCCCCTCGCCTCCCGTCCTCAGCCCCCTCACCCCAGCAGCCCCTGTTTTGGCCGGATTTAGCCTTGAGCTCGCCGGAGTCGCCGTGACCGCCGGCTTGCCCCCGGAGCGCCGCCGTCGATTCTCACCGCTTGCCGGTAATCGACCGCCCGCTTCCGTCGTCCCAAGACCCATATTAGGCGAGTAAAAATTTCTAAACCCTAATTAGCCTAATTGTGGAATTTTAGGGGTAAATTAATGGGGTAATTAAGCTAATTTGTGGTCTAATTGTGTGGGAATGTACATGGCTGATTTGAGGACTTAATTGGGACTTAATAGGGTTGATTATGTGCGATTCGGTGGCTGCTTGAGGGCTGTAAGTGCACTGTTCACACCGGATCCGAATTTGAAAAATTTGCCTAAGTCGGGATTAATTAGATTCTTGTTGTGATTGTCTAAACCGGGTGATCCAATGCTTAATTGGGACTAAATAAGGTTGTTTAGAGTTGATTAAAGCTGGAAATTTGCGTGATGTCGAGCATTATTCATGGAAGCCCGAAATTGCATTTATTGCCTAATTTGAACGTCAATTGGCCTATTGGGTGATGGTTCGAAAATTCGGGTTTTTGAGTCAATGTAGGACTTGTTGGGATCCCGTGGGGTGAGACAATGTTTGGGGGTTTAATGGTTGAGTTCGGTTGGCCACCTCGAGTCCTAAACGGATTGGGATTGTGTAATACTAAATTGTGTTTTGAATGCCGGGTGTAAATGGACTAAAATGGAATGTCCTAGGTGTGCCGACAATGGCCTGAATGAGTGAAGTTGTGATTTATTGTACTTGGCACATGGTGATACGATATTTAAATTGAGCCATGCGACATGTGAAATTGCATATTGGGCTATGATATGGTCGAAATTGAATATGGCTATGCACATTTCTGTCGTGAGTAAATTGGGCCTTCGGGTCGGGCCTTCGGATCGAAACAACTGTGGCCTTCGGGTCGGGCCTTCGGGTCGAAACAACTGTGGCCTTCGGGTCGGGCCTTCGGGTCGAAACAGTTGGGGTCTTCGGACCGGGCCTTCGGGTCGAAACAGTTGGGGTCTTCGGACCGGGCCTTCGGGTCGAAACAGTTGTGGTCTTCGGACCGGGCCTTCGGGTCGAAACAGTTGTGGTCTTCGGACCGGGCCTTCGGGTCGGTGCATATTGTGGCCTACGGGTCGGGATAGATTATTGGCCTTAGGGTCGTGGCGTCGATATGACTGCATACTCTGTTTATATTGTTATCAAAAGTCTTACCTGCAGGATGTTATAGTGAATTGGGCCTTGGGCCCGGGTGAATTGACATTTGTTGTTGCACTGGTTCATTTAATTATATATTTGATTTACCCTCTGGAGGTACACTTTAGCCTAGTTTAGGATTAGAAATTATTACTTGCTGAGTTTATCTCACGGTTGTGGTTAAACCGAAATTTCAGATCCCCGCCCGTGAATTTCCAAGACTCGGATTTCGAGTATGAGATCGTGGAGGTTGAAGTAGAGCATGAGGAATTAGGTGGGGTAGTTTTTGAGCCGGAGATTGTGGATTCCGCCCCAGAGCAGACAGATGCCGTGATCCTTTTTGTTGTACCTTTTTTGTTTATAAATGAATAGTGTATATAAGTTTATAAAGAATATATATTTTGGTTTAATCGATAGTAATTTGATATCTCTTGCTATTCATGGTTGCGTTTTAAATTGTCCGGGTGTATATATATTATATACATATATATGCGTCGTTTCCGCATGTGGCGTGTTTTCTCTGATTTGGGCATTAGGGTCTCTGTGACGCAATCCTGGGAGCGTCGCACTCTGTAGCGACCCTAGGCGGATGTTCATGCTCACGTTGGGTGCGGGGCGTGACATCCCCGCTTGAATTGGTATCAGAGCAAGGACAGCTCGGTCCAGTCGGGCTGAACCCTGGAGTGATAAGGAGGAGTGACCATGGGTAGCCTTAGGTTGATCTAGTGTGCTAAGTGTGCCTCCAGATTGGTTGTGTTTGAATGTTGTGGTGATTATTTGAACCAGTATTATGCAGGTGCGGCAGGACCTAAGGTAAGTGTGCAAATCCTTGGGTGAAATTCTGTGCTGTTGTGTTAGCCGCATGCTGAGTGTTTGATTACTTCTGTATTGATACCTGCCTAGGACTTAGACCGGATAGTTAGTTTGGGTTTCTAATTCCTGGACGGAATTATAGCAGGTAGTTGAGTATTCAAATTAAGAAGGATGAGCAGTGAAGGAAGGAATGTGGGAAGAGTCCCAAGGAGGGGTACAGGAAGAGGATCTAGAGGTGGAGGTCGTGCTCGGGCTAGAGCTGTAGAAGACCTTGGGATGGGTGCTAGAGCAGTGGAAAACCCTGGAGTTAATGCTGAAGCTGCAGTAGACCCCAGAATGGAACAAGTTATCGAAACCCTAAGAGAAATAGGAAATGCTATGGGCAGACAGGCCCAAGAGAGAGCAACAGTCATTGCTGAAGCTGCTGGGGCTGCAGCAGCCGCTGCCATCCGCGGTAATCAAGCCCAAGCCCAGCCGGCTCAAGCTCAACCAATGGTGGCACCTAGACCAATGCACCAGTTGGTGGAGCAGTTCCTCAAGCTGAAACCGCCCAAGTTCACGGGCAGGGGTGACCCAGATACCGCCCTACGTTGGGTGGAGGAGTTAGAGAAAACATTCGATCTGTTGGGGTGTACCGAGACGGAAAAGATTTCGCTGGCGACGTATCAGCTGCAAGATAATGCCCACGACTGGTGGAAGGCGGTTAAGGATAGAGTATTTCCAGAAAACATGGAACAGACCTGGGCGATCTTTATCGAGCATTTCTATGGACAGTATTTCTCAGAGAGTGCCCAGGAGAAGAAAATGGCGGAGTTCATGAGACTTCGTCAGGGGTCAATGACAGTAGTTCAGTACGAGGCAGAGTTTGCAAGATTGTCCAGATTTGCCCCAAGGACGGTTGAGAATCCCCTGGATAAGGCTCGAAGATTCCGTGATGGACTGAAGCCGGATCTTCGCACCCAGATGCTTTTGCTGAATATCAGGGATTACAGGGAATTGTATGACCGAGCTCAAATCATGGAGAGAGATCAGATGGAAAGGGTAGCAGCATCGGGTTCAAGGTTTAATCAGAACAGGGACAATCGTCGCTTTGGAAAGAAACCGATGACCGACAACAGGCGATTTGTTCCACCACCGAGAAGGAATATCGGGAAACCCAACCAGATGCCAATTAGACCTGGAGCTTGCTTCCGTTGCGGGAGGTTGGGACATCAGATAAAGGATTGCCCGCAACAGCGATTTTCGGGGCCCTCGGGACAACATCAGCAACCCAGAATAGGAAATCAGGCCGGAAATCCCCCACCTGCTGTTCAGGGCAGACCACCGGCACAAGGACGGGTATACGCAATGGCGCGCAAGGATGCCGAGGATGCACCAGGCGTGGTCACAGGTACCATTTCTCTTTGTGATCATGC
Organism: Syzygium jambos; assembly: GCA_031216235.1. NCBI lineage: Eukaryota > Viridiplantae > Streptophyta > Magnoliopsida > Myrtales > Myrtaceae > Syzygium > Syzygium jambos. Next base: position 3,355,873 of record CM062225.1, on the reverse strand, counting down.
TGCCTATGCGTTATTTGATCCCGGGGCAACCCACTCGTTTATTTCAGAACAGTTTGTTAGATTGGTTGGTTTGGAGCCAGTATTACTTGAAAGCATGTTATGTGTGACGACCCCACTGCATGTTAGGGAGTTAGTATCATTGGGGTGCATGGATTGTAAAATTGTAATTGGAAATGTAGAGGAAAGGATTGATTTGGCTGTGTTAGCCATGTTTGATTTCGATGTGATCATCGGTATGGATTGGTTGGCTAAGCAGAAAGCCGTTATGGATTGCGGTAAGAGGACGATCCAATTCAATCCGATTGGACGTCCTAGATTTGAATTTCAGGGAAATCGAGGAGGAACCTCGATCCCTTGGATTTCCTCAGTAGAGGCAACTGAGATGCTCGAGGAAGGTTGTGAGGGATACTTGGTTAATGTTAAGGATCCGACGTTGGTGGAACCTAAGTTGGAAGAAATCCATGTTGTGTGCAATTTCCCCGAGGTTTTTCCTCAAGAATTACCGGGCTTACCGCCAGAACGGGAAGTGAAATTCGTCATAGAATTGGCCCCAGGAACTGAGCCAATTTCTAAGGCCCCGTATCGGATGTCTTTGTCAGAATTGAAGGAATTGAAAGTCCAGATGTAGGAATTGTTAGACAAAGGGTTTATTCGGCCTAGTGCGTCTCCATGGGGAGCGCCAGTCCTGTTCGTGAAGAAAAAAGACGGGACATTGAGATTATGTGTAGACTATCGGCAGTTGAATCAAGTGACCATAAAGAATAAGTATCCACTGCCAAGGATCGACGACTTGTTTGACCAGTTACAAGGAGCGTCAGTGTTCTCTAAGATTGATCTACGGACCGGGTATCATCAGTTAAGAATCCGAAAGGAGGATATACCCAAGACTGCATTTAGGACAAGGTACGGGCATTACGAGTTTACAGTCATGCCGTTTGGTTTGACGAATGCCCCCGCAGCTTTCATGGACCTGATGAACAGAGTTTTTAAGGAATTCCTGGACCAGTTTGTCATAGTGTTCATCGATGATATTCTAGTTTACTCAAAGAGTCCGGTAGAGCACGAAATGCATTTGACTGAGGTACTACGGACATTGAGAGAACATGCGCTTTATGCGAAATTTAGTAAATGTGAGTTTTGGCTTAGCAAGGTAGCATTCCTCGGACATATTGTATCGGGAGAAGGAATAACTGTGGATCCGGTTAAGATCGAAGCAGTGCTTAAGTGGCCTAGTCCGACCTCAGTGACGGAAATCAGGAGTTTCTTAGGATTGGCTGGCTATTATCGACGATTCGTGGAAGGATTCTCATCGATAGCCGTGCCACTAACGAGATTGTTGAAAAAGGAAGCTAAGTTTGAATGGGATGATAAGTGCGAGCGAAGTTTTCATGAACTTAAGTGCAGGCTGACAACCGCTCCAGTCTTAACTATTCCATCTGGACTTGGTGGATTTGAGGTATACAGCGATGCTTCGCTCAGAGGACTTGGTTGTGTGTTAATGCAGCATGGAAAAGTAGTTGCATACGCGTCACGTCAGTTGAGGCCTCACGAATTGAACTATCCGACGCATGACCTAGAGTTGGCGGCCATTGTTTTTGCACTAAAAATATGGAGACATTATTTATGTGGAGAAAAGTTCCAGATTTATACGGATCACCAGAGTCTCAAATACCTGTTCTCGCAGAAAGAGCTGAATATGAGGCAGCGCAGATGGATGGAACTTCTGAAGGATTATGATTGCGACATCATGTACCACCCTGGAAAGGCGAATCGAGTGGCGGATGCCCTAAGTCGCAAATCGAGTATGGCGCACATGATGATTAAGGAGTGGACACTCTTGGAAAGACTTCGAGACTCGGAATTTAAACTGGAATTGGGCCATGTATCGAATCTGCTAGCTACCTTGAGAATAGAGCCAGAGATTCAGACCAAGATTAAGGCTCTACAGTCCACGGATCAAGAGATTCAGAAAATAGTGGGAATGGATGCCATCACAAGGAAGCCAGATTTCCAAGTGTCAGATGATGGAATTCTAAAATTTAGAGGGCGATGGTGTGTACCCGATGATTCTGAGCTTAAGGAAGAAATACTAAGGGAGGCTCATCGCAGCAATTACAGTATACATCCCGGCAGTACGAAAATGTACCAGAATCTACGGCAACATTACTGGTGGAACGGAATGAAGACAGATGTGGCAAAGTATGTGGCTAAGTGTTTGACATGTCAGCAAGTAAAGGCGCAACACTGTAAACCGGGAGGACTGCTACGACCGTTAGAAATCCTTGAGTAGAAATGGGAACACATCACCATGGACTTTGTAACCGGATTACCAAGAAGCCAGAGAGGGCATGATTCTATTTGGGTAGTCGTGGATCGACTTACAAAGTCGGCACATTTCTTAGCGGTACGAAAGGATTTTGAGTTAGAAAGGTACGCAGAACTATATGTGAGGCAAATTGTCAGACTGCATGGAGTGCCGGTATCAATTACATCAGATCGTGACCCAAGGTTTACGGCAAATTTCTGGAAAAGTCTACAGTCGGCTTTGGGAACAAAGGTGCAGTTTAGTACAGCTTACCATCCGCAGACTGACGGTCAATCAGAGAGAACGATACAGACCCTTGAGGATATGTTGAGAGCTTGTGTACTGGATTTCCAGGGTAAATGGGAAGAACAGCTACATTTGGTGGAGTTTGCGTACAATAACAGTTATCAGCAGAGTATTCAGATGGCTCCATTTGAGGCTTTATATGGCAGAGCGTGTAGGACTCCAGTGTGCTGGGATGAAGTTGGTGAACGAAGCATTACGGGCCCAGAGTTGGTACAGCAAACAGTGGAAGCTGTCGAGGTTATCCGAGAAAGATTAAAGACAGCGCAAAGTCGACAGAAAAGCTACGCCGATCGGAGACGACGACCTTTGGAATTCCAAGTTGGAGACCATGTATTTCTCAAGGTGTCACCTATGAAAGGATTATCCCGATTTGGCAAGAAAGGGAAGCTGAGCCCGAGGTTTGTGGGACCGTTCGAGATTTTGGAAAAGAATGGCGATATGGCATATAGGCTTGCCTTGCCACCTAACTTATCCCAGGTACACAATGTCTTCCACGTGTCGATGTTAAGAAGGTATGAACCAGACTCGACACACGTGTTGAGATATGAAGAAATTGACGTGGACGACCGGGTGTCGTACGTGGAGAGACCAGTCCGAATTGAAGATCGGAAAGATCGAGTACTGCGGAATAAGACAATCCCAATGGTCAAGGTAGTATGGGAGCACCACGGGACAGAAGGCGCAACCTGGGAAAGCGAAGAGGCCATGCGACGTCAGCACCCCCAGTTGTTCGAGGAGCAAGTGTGAAGTACAAATTTCGAGGACGAAATTTTTGTAAGGGGGGAAGAGTTGTAACATCCCGGATTTTTGACCCGAGCTTCGATATTAAAATTTCAAAGGGGTAATTGCAATTATTTTTGTAAGTCAGACGTCATCTTAGAGTGGTCATTCATGTTTGGGACTAGTGCGGTTGAAAACTGAAAATCCGACAGAATTTGAGAAAAAGACGGTTTTGCCCCTATGGACACCGAGACCCGATTCGGACGCCGATCGAAGCTATTTTACGCGACCGAGGTCATCTTGGGGTGGTCACACGCATTTAGAGCGGTTTTGGCCAAAAAGTTGATTTTCGACAAAAATTGGAAAATAATATTATTTTATTCCCGGGACTTCGCGGACGTTTTTCGAGGGCTTAGAAAGTGATTTTCGCGAATCCGTCGCCGTATTATGTCTCCCCTAAATATATAGGACCGGTATGGGCAAAAATTGGAATTTTGGTCCGGGGGCCAAAAATGACGAAAATGCCCCTATAGTGTTTTATTTTAATTCCGAATTTTTGTGGGGTTTAACTATGGTTAGGTGAAGCCAACCAGACCTGGTCAGCCATGGTTAGGGGAGTTTTGACCACTTTGCCCTTGCTTTTTGGGTGAGTTTTGAATTTGGGCCTTTGGATCAAGGGTTGGGGTGTCCTAAGCCTTAGATGGGTGACATGTGGACTCCACTAACTCATGTGGACCACCTTTTGACTTGCTTTTCCCTCTCTCTCTCCTCTGGTCAGACCCTCTCTCTCCTCTCTCTCTCTCCCTCCCGATCGGCTTCGCCCTCACGCTTCACTCTCGCCGGTTTCTGGTTCGCCCGCCGGTGCTGCTCACGCCGGAGACGGCCGCGACGCCGGAGCTGCTGGGCTCGTCCGCCGCCCGTCGGCCCTCTGGCGCCACCCCAGCTCCGTCGACCGCCGTTTCCCCCTCGTTTCCGCGCCCTCAGCCGCTGTTCTGTCCAGACGGAAGAGGGAGCAGCGACGCCGGTTCGCCCGCCGGTGCCGCGCCGCCGCCGCCGCCGAGCGTCGCCCCCGGCGACCACCTCGCCACCTCAGCCCCCTCGCCTCCCGTCCTCAGCCCCCTCACCCCAGCAGCCCCTGTTTTGGCCGGATTTAGCCTTGAGCTCGCCGGAGTCGCCGTGACCGCCGGCTTGCCCTCGGAGCGCCGCCGTCGATTCTCACCGCTTGCCGGTAATCGACCGCCCGCTTCCGTCGTCCCAAGACCCATATTAGGCGAGTAAAAATTTCTAAACCCTAATTAGCCTAATTGTGGAATTTTAGGGGTAAATTAATGGGGTAATTAAGCTAATTTGTGGTCTAATTGTGTGGGAATGTACATGGCTGATTTGAGGACTTAATTGGGACTTAATAGGGTTGATTATGTGCGATTCGGTGGCTGCTTGAGGGCTGTAAGTGCACTGTTCACACCGGATCCGAATTTGAAAAATTTGCCTAAGTCGGGATTAATTAGATTCTTGTTGTGATTGTCTAAACCGGGTGATCCAATGCTTAATTGGGACTAAATAAGGTTGTTTAGAGTTGATTAAAGCTGGAAATTTGCGTGATGTCGAGCATTATTCATGGAAGCCCGAAATTGCATTTATTGCCTAATTTGAACGTCAATTGGCCTATTGGGTGATGGTTCGAAAATTCGGGTTTTTGAGTCAATGTAGGACTTGTTGGGATCCCGTGGGGTGAGACAATGTTTGGGGGTTTAATGGTTGAGTTCGGTTGGCCACCTCGAGTCCTAAACGGATTGGGATTGTGTAATACTAAATTGTGTTTTGAATGCCGGGTGTAAATGGACTAAAATGGAATGTCCTAGGTGTGCCGACAATGGCCTGAATGAGTGAAGTTGTGATTTATTGTACTTGGCACATGGTGATACGATATTTAAATTGAGCCATGCGACATGTGAAATTGCATATTGGGCTATGATATGGTCGAAATTGAATATGGCTATGCACATTTCTGTCGTGAGTAAATTGGGCCTTCGGGTCGGGCCTTCGGGTCGAAACAACTGTGGCCTTCGGGTCGGGCCTTCGGGTCGAAACAACTGTGGCCTTCGGGTCGGGCCTTCGGGTCGAAACAACTGTGGCCTTCGGGTCGGGCCTTCTGGTCGAAACACACGTGGCCTTCGGGTCGAAACAGTTGGGGTCTTCGGACCGGGCCTTCGGGTCGAAACAGTTGGGGTCTTCGGACCGGGCCTTCGGGTCGAAACAATTGTGGTCTTCGGACCGGGCCTTCGGGTCGAAACAGTTGTGGTCTTCGGACCGGGCCTTCGGGTCGAAACAGTTGTGGTCTTCGGACCGGGCCTTCGGGTCGGTGCATATTGTGGCCTACGGGTCGGGCCTACGGGTCGGGATAGATTATTGGCCTTAGGGTCGTGGCGTCGATATGACTGCATACTCTGTTTATATTGTTATCAAAAGTCTTACCTGCAGGATGTTATAGTGAATTGGGCCTTGGGCCCGGGTGAATTGACATTTGTTGTTGCACTGGTTCATTTAATTATATATTTGATTTACCCTCTGGAGGTACACTTTAGCCTAGTTTAGGATTAGAAATTATTACTTGCTGAGTTTATCTCACGGTTGTGGTTAAACCGAAATTTCAGATCCCCGCCCGTGAATTTCCAAGACTCGGATTTCGAGTATGAGATTGTGGAGGTTGAAGTAGAGCATGAGGAATTAGGTGGGGTAGTTTTTGAGCCGGAGATTGTGGATTCCGCCCCAGAGCAGACAGATGCCGTGATCCTTTTTGTTGTACCTTTTTTGTTTATAAATGAATAGTGTATATAAGTTTATAAAGAATATATATTTTGGTTTAATCGATAGTAATTTGATATCTCTTGCTATTCATGGTTGCGTTTTAAATTGTCCGGGTGTATATATATTATATACATATATATGCGTCGTTTCCGCATGTGGCGTGTTTTCTCTGATTTGGGCATTAGGGTCTCTGTGACGCAATCCTGGGAGCGTCGCACTCTGTAGCGACCCTAGGCGGATGTTCATGCTCACGTTGGGTGCGGGGCGTGACATGAAAAGTGCTACCTTAGATCGGTATCACTGTGAAAGAGTATCATTTGATCAGTAGGGAATTAAAAAACGAAATTGTCTAACCAAATATGAAGTAATTTAAGCTCTTGTTGCCCATGTACTCGTAAAGCAAGATTCTCTCCTCTCCCTCGATGCAACAACCTAGAAGTCCAACAAGATTCCGGTGTTGAAGTCGGGCTATCAAGAGTGCTTCATTCTTGAACTCTTCAAGACCCTGCCCTGAACTCTTTGATAGCCTCTTGGTTGCTACTTGTTGTCCTGTCTGAAGATTTCCCTACACAATAGCAGCATATTATTTATAATGCGTCATGAGTTCGGCGCAGATTCTATGTCATATGCGGTAAACTCAGTACCATGTAAACAGGACCGAAGTCGCCAGCCCTAATCATATTGTCATCAGAGAAATTGTTCGTGGCACTTACAACAGCGGCCAAATCGTATAATGGTAAATCAATATCTTCTTTTTTAATTTCTAGATCAAGTAAAGTAATATCCGTCAGTTTGCATCAGCATAGGACTATGACATCAAGTTAGTGCCTATTAAACTGATTAAAGCAACGCAGCTCTGACGCTCCGTTTGTTTCACGGAAACTGAACGAATTAAAAAATATTTTTTTTAAAAATGATAACTTATATTGCTTGAAATAATTAGTTATTCAAAAATATTTTTATTACCAATAATAATTTATGTCTAAAAATTTTCATAAATGATAAAAATATTTTTCGTTTATTTATTTTCGTAAGCAATACAATCGATCATTTTTAGAAATTTTTTTAAAATTATTAACTTCTCGTAAAACAAACGAAACATGAGTTTATAACAAAATCTGCCTTAGTTGAAGGTCGGGCTTAGCTCCTGCGCCGGTTCTCCTTTTCCTATGCTTTACGCACCACAATGCAGTTCCGACCGAAAGCAATCCACCAATGATTGAACTTGATATGACAGCATCGATAATTATTTTTCCCCTGGTGCGGTCACGAATGGCATCTAGAGGAGAGAAAGAGTTGCGAAGATTAACTCTTTTCACATTTCTCTTGCCCAAATGACAAGTTAACAATAATCAGCATAAGCATGCATACCTAGGTCGGAAGCTGATAGGCCTATGTATAGAGCTTGCACGTCGTTCCGTTCTTCGAACACTCTCATGTCTATCAAGTCTCCAAACCTCATGAGACAGCCCCAGCCTCCTCTGTTATCTGAATTAGCATAAGCTGTGCACGAACGATTCCTCGAGCACTCGTCCGCACATTCCGTGAGGTTCATACTCCTGTTCAGCGTAATATTCAGCAGGTCGGGCAGTTTAACCTTTTCAATTTCCAAGAAGCCGTCTCCTTTTGAACAATTCGTAGGTATTTTCCTCCTGCATCCGCCGAAAAAATCAAGTGACGCCCATTTGTCTGGCGACTGGCATGGGGCACGAACCCTTTCACACATTCGCATGAGCTAAGGCTGCAGATGGCATTAGCACCACACTGACCATAAGCATCGCACGGATCACGAGGGACTTCCAATATGATATTCCACGTGGCGCTTCTCGATCTATTCACCAGAAACACCTGGATCACTCCCAGATAGTTTAATTTCATTTTCCAGGAGTTGACTATTAAGAACCTCAAACGTTACGGAGATTTGAACTTCATCGTTCACGAAGATGGGCGCAACAGCTGGATTTGGTATAGGGGGAATGCCAACAAATTGAATTCCGTTCCATTGCCCGGTTCGAAATTTTTTGCTATGCACAGCCTCTTGACTACTTCATACTGAGGTAGACCCTGACGGTAGTTTAAAAAATTTACGTAATCTCCGGGAGAAGGGTCGTTCATGCTTTTCCATGAAATCAGACGCCATTCGAGGCCTGTTTTCAGATTCAACCCCAGCTTCATACCGGCCAAAAGAGTGTCAGTTGGATAATCGAAGCTTTGCCATGAATATGCTTCATCAGCACTCAAACCAGATTTTTCCCAAAGAACAAGATTTCCCGAATCCAGGAGTGGCGCAACTGGATTCCGAAGGACCCTGGACGAATTCGAAGACCAAACAACACCGTTCTGGTTGAGAACAACTAGATTGCCCACGTTGCTAAATCTGAGAACACCGTTACAATCAGCTAGCGGGTTGTTTCTATTAGCAACCCACACAACCGTTTGAGGACTGAACTTGTACCATATGCCCAAGTAGCTCACACTCGAGTTGCTAGGAGTAAAGAATCCTAGCTCAAAGGTTAGGTTCGAAGAAACCAACGTTTCTCCAAAACTGATGGACTGGCTCGTGCCCAAAATATTGGATGCAAGTGACAAACCGATTGCAGGGACGATGATGAAAATGGAGAATGCTATCTTTGCCATTGTTTGCAAATGTCCTCTTCTAAGTTCTTACTCCATCTTTATATGCAAATCATTCTAAAGTTGTCCACAACATGATTACAATTCTAACGGGTCCTTAAAGTCTAAACATCTTTTTTTTTTGTGCTTTCCACTTTAGGTCTTATCGGTTCCTTGAATCGGTTTGCACGCATATTAATTGGTTCTCTGTTCTTAACTGTGGCTACTCACATTTCCTTTCTCCAAGTTCTCCATGATATACGGTATCCACTTTGTTTATAGCAACATTTTTGAATTCCCGTTGGATATTAAAAGGCAGGACCTCATACTTGCGCATCCCTTTTCACTTCGGCCATGTCTATACCTCTTACTTTTCCAGCTACATAACTCGACATCATATGAAACTCAGACACTTTAACGTGAACATAACACGTTTGTCTCTATCAAACCCATCATTCCTCGTCAAGGATGATTTCAGGGTCAGCTGTGCCCCTTGGACTTCATGAAACTAGAAACACCGTAATGGGTTAAAGAGATTTGTACAACTGATTTGAAATTTATCATTCTTGATGCGGAATGACAACAATCCGAAGCTCAAGTGCTTCTTATTTGTTGCCCTCTAAATCACTGGCTCGATGAGACTACCCTTCATGTTGCAATTCTATAACTGCTCCTTGTGTAAAGTTGTTCATGCATCCGGATTAAAAGAGAGACTTCAGCTCTATTTATGGAGTTTTCAGCCAGGCCCTCTCATCACGGGCCGGGCTCAACTCGGTCTCCACAAGCCATGCCTATATTAGACTAATCAAGGATTTTATATCTTACCTTATTAAACCAAACCCGTAAAACTATTAATTAAAATCTCAATTAATGTAAGTCACATCAGAAAAACTCTTACAGAAATAACATGCAATGTTGACACTTGAGTGACATTTCGGTTCACTTTCTTCGCAAGTCATTTTAACCCATCAAATGGGCTGGACGGTATGGCAAAGAAAGGCAGCAGCAGCCATTGGAGGCTGTAAGAATTATGAAGGATGAGATACGTGATTTATTGGCTCTGGAGTTATACATATAGGACTTCTCGCACATGTCACTCCTCCAAGAATGAATATGTCAAGTGATAAGATGAAAAACCAAAGAATGGAAAACAAATTTTTAAGATCATATTTTTTTTATGCTCGATATGTGTAAATGAGAAAACACCTGATCATTTAAGAGTGGCGTATTGTCCGATTATTATAGTTTAAAACATTAATAAAGGTAAATATAATTTAAAAAGTTGGCTTACTATCCAAATCAATAATCATGGACGTGGAATCGTGGATTGCACAATAATGGATTGCATGGATTGTGTACTTAGAATTAATCGCAAACAAAATGAACCAAAATCTGTAAGTGAGAGACCGTAGACTCACTTTATTGTTCAATCCACGTAATCTTCAGGAGAAGGGTCGTCCATGCTTTCCACGCAGTCGGACGCCATTCGAGGCCCGTTTTCAAATTCAATTTGTGATTAATTGAAGATTAATCTTCATACCGGCTAAAAGCGTGTCAGACGGGTAATTGAAGCTTTGCCTATTCAAGGCTTCATCAGCTCTCGAATTGGATTCATCTAAAAAAAACAAGATTTCCCAAATCCAGGAGCTGCGCAACTTGATTCAGGAGGACCCCAGACGACTTCGAAGACCAAACAACACCGTTCTACTGGTTGAGAACAACTAGATTGCCCGCAATGCTAAATGTGAGAACACCATCACGATCGGCTAGTGGGTTGTTTCTGTTAACAACCCACACAATCGTTTCAGGACTAAACTTGTACCATATACGCAAGTAGCTCATACACGAGTTCCTTGGAGTAAAAAATCCTACTTATAGGTTAGGTCCGAAGAAACCAATGTTGCTCCATAACTGATGGATTGATTCATTTCCAAAGTATTGGTTGCAAGTGACGAACCGATCGAGTGGGTGAGGATGAAAATGGCGACCCCGATCTTTGCCATTGTTTGCAAATGTCCTCTCCTGAGTTCTTACTCTATCTTTATATGCAAATCATTATAAACTTGTCCATGACATAAACACAAATCAAACGGGGTCCTACATTTTTTATTGCTTTTCCGTTTTAAGATTTACCAGTTTGGATGCATAATAGTTGCGGAAACAAGTGATTGAATCGTAAAATAGAAAACAATAAGAAAATAGATTTTATGTGGTTCAGTCGATAAAACCTATATTCACGGAGAGAGCAGCAAAGAATTCCACTATAAATCAAATAATACAATGGAGATTATAACCACACTTAAGTCACTCAAATACTTTCAATGTTTCTCAACCTCTAATTACGCTCAATAACTCACACAGTATTTAACTCCACAATTCCTCACATACTAACCTCTCAATCTCATGAAAGAATTCACATATCTTGCCACAAGATTTTATCATAATCCGAATGAAAGTTTGTATTTAAGTCACAATATTTAACCCCATAATTGTCCAATTCAAGTCCATATTGGAATTTCCAATATTAGTCCAAAAACTACAATAATTCGAACATAAGTCTGTCAATGTATTTCCTTTTTCTAGTTTGCTTGGCGAATTCCAATTTGATATCAGGAGAAAACAGGAAATATCCAACTTGGACTTTAACAAGGAATAGGAAATCTGTATTTTCATGGCACACATTCAAATGTCCACAAATAACAATTTGTCTCGAATCAGGTTTCGTTCACAGACTCAAACTGGAGATATATTTTAACATCCCTTAATTTTCTGTTCTTAACTCGGACACTTACATTTCTTCCTCTCCAAGTTTTTCCATGTTCTACTTTTATCAACTTTGTTTATAGTAGCACTGTTGGATTCCGTTTTAAAAGGCAAGACCTCATACTCACGGACCACTTTCACTTCGGCCATGTTCATACGTCGTACTTTTCGACCTGAATCATAAGTTAATCCAACGTCAGATGAAACTCGGGCGCACTATGACATGAACATAACGCGTTTATCTCTATCGGGAACCGTCATTCCTGGTCCAGGATGACTTCACGGTCAAGCATTTTCCTTTTGGACTTCATAAACGACATGCGAAGTTGACACTTGAGTGACGTTTGGGGGAACTTTCTGGGCGGGTGGGTGGTTTTAACCCTTCAAATGGGTCGGACGGTATAGCAAAAAGAAGTAAACAGCAGCAGCCGCCAGAAAATTAAGTCCATATTAGAATCAATAATCATGGACGTGGAATCGTGGATTGTACGATAAAGCGTTTGTAAGAATGTATTGACAATTAATCACAAACAAAATGAACCTATATTTGTGAAGTGAAACACGAGAGACCCACTTTAATAGTTCCATCCATAAAGAAGCCCACGCAATGCTTTGGCTGGCGTAGAGCTGTCAGGGTACGAGGGCCCTGTCTTTCACCTTTGGATCTTTAGTTATGGTCCAAAAATGGGGTAATTATTTTTGTAGGATGACCATTTAGGATTTCGTATGATTATTTGAGCTATGTGTGTTACTTTAATCTAGTGATTTGGCTAAATGTTAGGCCGTGTTTAAAGAAAATGTCGATGCGAACAATCTTGGAACATTTTTGTTGACTTATCAATATAACCTAGTATATGCACGCATATAGGACACAAGTATGGACCAAAAAGGCTAGAAAACATTCGGATGGAACGGCTGTGTGACATCAATTAATATCGGTCTCCGAGTTATTGCAATTTGGGTATATTATTTTTTGACGATGAGATTTTGGAACATCGTAACTTGAAATAAACTTTCATAGATCTGACTGCCCGACCCTAGTCATAAGGTTCGAAGAACTTTTTGGATGCGTTTGAGTAAGAGTATCTGGTGAAAAAGCCTATCACGGCCTGATCGGGCCCTAGTCAAAGATTTGCCCAGTTCGAAGATTTGCATATAGAAATATAAAAATCTTACAATGGACATGCTTGGCAAAAATTAAAGACCAACCTTAATGCCCAGCTAAGCTCAAGCTTGCTTGATGATCACCTCTAACTTGAAAATAGGAGTGTATATGGTTCTAGGATAGAACCAGGAACCAAAGAACAGGACCAGTGGGAACCAATCTAGTTCTAGGTTTCAAGGTATGTAGGTTAGGTTTTAAATTAGATTTATTTCACTTTTCTTAGCTTTCTCTTTTAAGTAGCTCATCCCATCTTTGTGATTGATATAGAAATCATGCTTCACAAGAGAAATTATGAGACTTATATACCCGTTCAGGTAACTTAACCTGCGAAAGTTTCATAAACCCTCGCCACAAGAACAATTCAACGAAATTTTCCTCATGTATACCTCTGTCGAATTAAGCAAGTCCCACTCGTCTTGTGACTTAGCTATAAAACCCTGCAAGCAAAGGCATCTCTGATCCTGACCGAAAAAATGGCATCTCTGATACATTGCAATGCCCAGCTAAACCAAACACGCAAACAAAATCCCATGAAAAACCTAGTAATCTATAGCAATACCGAACTTTCGACTCTTTTGACCACAAATGCCTACCGACCCTCCGGCATAGTCAGAGTGACTATATTTTGCATATGTGAGTCTCCCTTTGATGAAGCCCCATCTGAGTTTCTTTCCGTGAAGAAACTGAGCTCTTTAGGTTCAGGCAGGGCCAAACCACAATTGAGTATCGTACAGATTGCAAAGGACATAGCCGGCCTGTCTTTAGGGAAGTTTGGACACACAACAAGCCCACTTGAATGCATCTTTCCACTTGGGTTCTGTCAAATGAGTTGTGTAGGCATTCCTCCATCGTCTCCAAGGCCCTACCTTCACTCCAAAGCAACCATGCCTGAAGAAAAATTGGTAACTCGTGTGCTTGGTCATTGAGAAATCACCTTGAATGACCATGTAAAAGATCCGAGAGAGATGGAATGACGGTGTTAGTAGTGCCTATTTACTTACATGTCCGAGGAGGTTGTGGTGATGGCTTGGATAGGAAAATCCTCTGTTCCTTTTACCGTTGATTATCTCCAACAAGAGCACACCAAAGCTATATATGTCCGACTTCAAAGAAAATTTCCCATCCATAGCATACTCAGGGGCCATGTAGCCTCTGCATTTCGCAAAAAGGTTTTTGGCCGTGGCCTATTATAATAATGAGTGCTTCATGTCAAGAACCAAAAGAAAAGACTCACTAAGTTCCAATGACTTTGTTTGTTCTCGCTTCTTTTTCGTTAGCTCCCAAGATTCTTGCCAAGTCAAAGTCAGAGATTTTAGGGTTTAGGTCGCCATCTAGTAATGTGTTGTTTGCTTTAAGATCTTGGTGGGTTACTTGAAGTTTGGAATCATGGTAGAGATAGAGGAGTCCTCTTGCAATACCGACAACAATGTCAAATCATCTTTGCCATGTCAACAACAGGCTTTTTTCTTGATCTGTGGACGGTTCAAAATTGGCATATTCATTATCAACAAAACAACTAATGAAAAGTGCTAACTTAGATCAAAATCACTAAGACAAAGTATCATTTGTCTGACCAAATATGAAGAAATTCAAGCTCTTGTTGTCCTTGTACTCGTAAAGCAAGATCGTCTCCCCTCCCTCGATGCAACAACCTAGAAGTTCGACAAGATTCCGGTGTTGAAGTCATGCAATCAAGAGTACTTCATTCTTAAACTCTTCAAGACCTTGCCCTGAACCCTTTGATAACCTCTTGACCGCAACTGGCTGTCCTGTCTGAAGCATTCCCTACAAAATGGCAGCATCTTTGTTATATGCATCATCAGTTTGGCATAGAATGATATACACGAAACTCTATACCTCATAAACAGGGCCTAAACCCCCAGCCCCAATCATATTGTCATCAAAGAAATTGCTCGTGGCACTTCCAATGGTGGCCAGATCATATAATGGTAAATCGATGTCTTCTTTTGTGATTTCTAGACCTAGTAAAGTAATATGCATTGATTTGCATTGGCATAGGACGACAGCAACAAGCCAGCGCGCCTATCGAACCAATTGAAGCAATGCTACTTTGAGTTATTAACGAAATCTGTCTTAATCGAAGACCAGGCTTACCTCCAATCTTAATTCTCCTTTTCTTATGCTTTGTACCCCCACAATGCATTTCCGACCGCTAGCAGTCCACCAATGATTGAACTCAATATGACAGGTACTAAAATTATTTTCCTCCTGGCGCGGTCACGAATGGCATCTAGAGTAAAGAAAAAGAGTTGGGAAGAGTAACTATTTCCAAACTTCTCTTGCCCAAAGAACAAGTATTTCAGTAATTTAGTAGAAAAAAGGTCAATTAGCATAAGTATGAATACCTAGTTCAGAAGCTGATAGGCGTACGTATAGTGTTTGCACGTAGTTCCCTTCTTCAAGCACTCTCATGTCAATTAAGTCTCCGAACCACCCCGAACCACATGAGGCAGCCGCTGCCTCGTCCTCTGACGTCAGAATTAGCATAAGCCGTGCGCGAACAATTCTTCAAGGAAGAGTTCTTGCATTCCTTGAGGCTCATACTCCTGTTCAGCGTTACATCCAACAGGTCGGGGAGTTCTAACTTTTTTTAATTTTCAAGAACCCTTCTCCTTTTTAACAATTCAGGGGCGTTGTCCTCTTGCATCCACTGGAAAAATCACGGACCGCCCATTCGTCAGGCAACTTAGGCGTGAACTCTTTCACGCATTTGCGCAAGCTAAGGCTGCAGATGGCATTAGCACCGCACCTGCCATAAAAATCACACGGATCACTAGGATACTCGCTTATGACATTTCACGTTGCACTTTTCTATCTATCCGCCACAAACACCTGCAGCACTCCCAAATAGTTTAATTTCATTATCGAAAAAAATTGATTGTTCTGAACCTCAAACATGAAGTATATCTCAGTTTTATTGTACACAAACGTGGGCACTTTAGCTGTATTTGGTGCAAAGGAAACACCACCAAATTGAACTCCGTTCCATTCCCTGGCTCGAAATATTATGCTATGCACATCCACTTGGTCTAGCTCATACTGAGGTAGACCCTGACTGTCGTTTAAATTCACCGACATAATCTCCAGGAGAAGGATTGTCCATGCTTTTCCACGCAGTCAGACGCTGTTCGATACCCGTTTTCAAGTTCAACCCAAGCTTCATACCGGGTAAAAGTGTGTCCAATGGGTAATCGAAGCTTTGCCATGAATAGGCTTTATCAGAACTAAAACTGGAATTATCCCAAAGAATAAGATTTCCCGAATCCAGGAGCTGTGCAACTGGATTCCAGAGGACCCTGGATGACTTCGAAGACCAAACAACACTGTTCAACTGGTTGAGAACAACTAGATTACCCACATTGCTAACTGTGAGAACACCGTTAGGATCAGCTAACGGGTTGTTTCTATTGGCAACCCACACAATCGCTTCAGGACTGAACTTGTACCATATGCCCAAGTAGCTCATACTTGAGTTGCCAGGAGTAAAAAATCCAAGCTCAAAGGTTAGGTCCGAAGAATCCAATGTTTCTCCATAACTAATGGACCGGTTCATGCCCAAAGTGTCGGCTGCAAGTAACGAACCAATTACAGGGACGATGATGAACATGAACAATGTGATCATTGCCATTGTTTGCAAATTTCCTCTTCTAACTCCAACTTTTTATGCAAACAATTCTAAACTTATCTAGAACATTGAACACAATTCAAACGGGTCCTGAAAGTTCTAAACATCTTTTATTACTTGCCTCTTTAAGATCAATCGGCTCCCTGGACCGGTTTGCGCGCATATTCCCTTGGTTTTCTGTTCTTAACTTTGACTACTTATATTTTTCCCTCTCCAAGTTCTCCATGTTCCACTTTATCCACTTTGTTTATAGCAGCTTTTTCGAATTCCAGTAGGATATTAAAAGGCAGGAACTCCGACTGACGGACCACTTTCACTTCGGCTGTCACGCCCCGAACCCTATCTAGCACGCGACACACTTCTCTGGTCGATTAATGTGACATCCCAGGGTATCGCCGACCTCACTTATAAACATCAGAGATTTACAACGATCAACGGAAACCACAAAATACCCGAACAATTAAAAACTGGGGGTGAACAGGGAGAATACATATATTCATTTCTCATTTAAACTCGTACAATATTCACAATTTACAACACCACCATAGACATATGCACACCGTACTATAAATCACCGATAACCAAAACGATTGATGATCTGGGTATTCTATCATCAAAAATGGTACGTTCCAAAAAGGCTAATCCCAAACCCCTACTCTAGCCCCTCCGCCCTCTGCTCGGCTTCCACTCTGAGTCAGACTCCTCACCATCTGAATCTGAATTTCCCTGGACGGTCTGCTCCTCCGAGGACTCTGACTCGGCCTCAATCTCGATCGGGTGATTGATGTCACCCGACTCCGCTGGAACCTCGCCCTGCTCCTCCGAGTTGGACTCCTCATTAGACCCATACTCTGGTACAAATTCGAGGTCAATCCACTGCTCGTACGGGGGTATATACTCCGGTTCTCCTTCAGGCTCGGCAGGTTCGTTCTCAGGTTCGGCCTCCAGTTCTTCCTCTTCTGGTTCCTCCTCGGGGATCACCTCAAGATCCACGTCCATTGGATCATACCCTGCCTGTGACTCTTTAGGCTCTGGGTCATGTTCGGCCCCCGAAGGCTTAGGTATTGCAGGCGCAGGTTGCAATCCTAATTGTGCCAGACTAGTCTCCAAACTAGTCATCTCGCCGCTAGGATGAGGTATAGCAGACAGGTCCCAGTCCCCTACTCCATCAAATGGGACGTCAAATCCTCGGACGGGACCAAACTCGTCTATCCCGTCTCAGAAGATTCACGCGGTGTAGGTATGGGCCTGCCAAAGGGGTAACCCTATGTCTACCAAAACTACTATCGTGTGTTTAACCCAGGTGATATTTTCATCTATAGGAAACTCTACAATACTGTGATCGGTGTGCACCGGTACTCCAAAACGCTTTGGTGGCAGCGGCGGTGGTGGATTCATTCCTCAGGCCAGGGTTCTGAAATATTTGGTTGAAATAACCATGAGAATACATCTAAGTAAGCACACACCCTAAATCTCATCTAGGCTATCACGTACCTCCAGACAATCATAACACAATCACACACCCAACAATCACACAATAGGCACGCTATTTGAAGTGGCTAGTAAGGGTCACCTAAAGGGGGGTGAATAAGTGATCCTAAACAGTTCTTTAATATTTATGCGGAAATAAAACAAATCACAGAAGAGTCTGAATAAAATTCAGATTCAAGACAGATTAAAAGGAGGTGTTCTAATGAACAGAGTGTAAAGTAAGAGATAAGAAATAGAGAATCTGCACACAAGTTTATAGTGATTCGGCTTATAGCAAGCCTACGTCCACTCTCTCACGCTTACAGCCTACTGGCTGGATTCCACTAAGTAATCAAGAGGAATTTACAGATTTTGAGTGATATCACTCTTGTGTAAGATAGGACTCTCTATCTCACACAATCACTCTTACAAAGTAACCCTCAAGTTGTAAACTTTTTGGTTCAGAAAGACAAGAGAAATGATTGGAGTAAGCTCAGACTTTGGACTTGTTGATTCTTGATTCTGTTGCTTCCTTCAGCTGCTCGTTGATCTCCTTAAATACTCCTCTTCATCCAAACTAGCCGTTGGACACCATTCAGAGGATCATCTTCCAATCTTCATCTTGGACAGATTTGTATAATAAGGATTGAGTAGCCGTTAGATGACAGATTCAGAATCCCGCTGATTCTGGTCGCCCATATAATTAGAATCTTGATTTCCATAAGTAGAGCTTTGTCCGTAATAATGCATTCTTGTTGTAATATTTGATTGTCGATTAATTTGATTAAGATTGAAACAATCAAAACTTTCCTTATGTGAAATCCATACCAGATCACTAGCTGTTATGTTGAGTTCTGAGTTCTGCGTCTGAATAATTTCAGCGTCTGCGTCTGCTTCTGAAAATTTCATCTTCTGCGTCTACTTCTGAAAAATTTCAGCGTCTGAATCTTCTCTGAAAATTTCATCTTCTGCGTCTGCTTCTGAAAAATTTCAGCATCTGAATCTGTTTCTGAAAATTTCATCTTCTGCGTCTACTTCTGAAAACTTTAGATTATGTGGGACTTCAAAGAATTTATTTTCCAGTTTGTAAAGTCTGAAAAGCTTCCTTCTGAGTTTTCAGAACATATATATATTCCTGGAATAAAATAGTTCAGAATAAGTATCAGATTTACAATTACCAAGGAAGGTTTTGTTAACATCAAAATTAGTAGGAGTTTTCCTCAACAATCTCCCCCTTTTTGATGGTGACAAAACTTTCCCGCAGATTGAATCAATTTGAAATTAATTTGAGGTAGATAGGCATATTTAGCACATGAATCATAGATTGAGATTGAAAGAGCAAACTCTGTTGATATCTGTGTCTTTGCTTCCATTGTGCAAGCATATTTAAATCTGCATATAATTTCTCCCCCTTTTTATCATCAGCAAAATGAAAAGCAATAATAGAGAGTATAAAGCATTTATATTAAGCAATCAATTAGTCTAACAAGAAATAATAGTGTATATTACAGACCAATTGAAGAAATAGGACGGTTTGTAAAAATAGGCTATTTTTTTGAAGGAGTACGAATCAGTTGAAAATTGTCCAATATTGAGACAGCCTCCTCAATCTTCGAACTGCATTGACTCACAACCTTATCTATGTTGGATGAGCATAAAGTAATGGCTTCCTCGAATTCTGCTTTGTTTGCTGCTGCTTGAAGTCGTTGAGTGTTGTAGTTTTCCTCAATAATTTTCTGTAGATCATTCATATTCTATTCTAGTGTAGCTTGCTTGTCCCTAATATCGAGCAGAATAGAGAGGATGTTCTGATTTCCTAAGGACTGTTCTTGGACTTTAACTGGCATAGATTGATCGAATCCCATGGTTGCTTCTTCTGGAATCTCCCCCTGAACAGGTGCCTGTTCTTCAGAAACATGTTCCGTAGGAGTTGGTTCTGAAACATTTGAAGTTAGTTCAGAAACATGTTCTGGAGCATTAGCATGGCCTATATGAAGATGTTCTGCTTCTGTTTCATCACTTTCATCATGCAGAAGAATTTTTCTTTTCTTGCTATACACCTTTAGTGGGATTGGAGATTTTTTCTTCTTGCTTGCTGATCCTGCCTCTTTTCTCTACCCTGTCTTTTTGACACTTGACTTTTCAGTACATTTTGCTTCAAATTGATGAGCCTCTTTTCCCTTTATTCTTTCCCTTATATCATTAAACTGCTTCATTTTGGAGAGCATTCTCTCTCCAACAAACATACAGGGAATAATGTTCTGGCGCAATTCATCAGGAATCGATATATTTAGGAACATGAAAATTCGAGAGATTAATGCACCATATGGCAGTTGTCCCTTGTCCTTCTGTAACGCCCTGTACATATGGAAGATAATGATATGAGGAAGAGAAAAAGGCTGACCTTTCAAGATGGCCCAGATGAGCTTAATTTCTGATTTGGAGAGGTCAGTTTTAGAGGCAGCCTTGGGCTTCAAGCAGTTTATAATGATCTTGTGCAGAATCACGAATCTTCTGGATAAGTCAGAGTAGGAGAGATGCCGGTTTGATCCTCGAGCAAAGTTGGGATTTTCAGATGCAATCTTGGAAGCAACCTCAAGATTTACTTCCAACGGAGTAAACTTGGAGTATTTTGCTCCAATTATTCTTGCCAAAGTATCCGCTTTTAAATCGAATTTCTTGTCACCAACAGTTAATTGAAGCCAGTTGGGCGACAAAATAGAGAGATTGGAATAGAAATAGGCAGTTAATTCAGCAAAAACATTTGCAGATTGAAGGCAAAATTCATAAATGCCTAGCTTCTCAAAAAGGTGCTTGACTAAAATGTCGGCTTTCTCTAAACAGTCGAAATCCACAGTTCTATGATTCATGATCCCACGAGCAAGTAATAACTTATAGCAGACATGATGCTCAGAGCTTCTGAATAATCCTCATGTACTTGGCATACCAGATGCTATTCCTACCTTCATTTCAAAAAGCTCAAAAAGACGAGCATCATCTTCAGGAATAACAAACTTGGTTGTGCTGGTAGATTTAGGGCTGATATGAGCAGATTATTTGCCAGAGGGAGTTGATAATTCCCCGACTTTTTCTTTGCCCTTTTTGGAAGAGGGCTCTTTTGGTGAAAGACTGGCCGGAACATTGTCAGTTTTAATACAAAATTAAGAATAGCTTTCAGTGAGATGCTCTTCAGAAAAAAAAATTATTATCTCTAAGACAGTCACGCAGAATCGATGCAGAGGCATTGCTTCTCTTTAACAGCTATAGGCATTCCATACATGCTTGATACTCTTAAAGCGAAAATCTGATTTACCAGAAGGTTTGGGTGGAGACGATCGTTGAGGAGGTGTCGCTTCAACAAGGTCTTCACGACGGTCTGATTCTGTATCTGAGATCTCCATATACTCCGCCGGTGCAGCAGATTTAGAGTCTTGGTTCAGAATACGTGAAGATCTTCTTTTGAACGGCATTTTGATCACTTTTGGAGCAAAAAGTTTCGATCTTTGAAGGAAGGAAGACGAGGAGATTCTCTGAATATCGGAAGGGTTTGGGGAGTAAAAAAACGTACTGATAGGGTTTTGAAAAGTGACGGACAGGTTTATAAATGAGAAGGACAGGTTTTAGGAATAAAAGGTTATTTTTAGAAAGTAAAAAAAAAAATCCAAACAATTAGGAAGGAAATATTCTTTCTAAGGCATAAAGGATCAGTACAATATCATGATAATATTTTAAGCGCGATTAATCAGATAAATTTGGATACGTACCTGATTTGCTTCCAAAGATAACAAATGTGAAAATATCTTGCCAAAAATATTCCCGCCAAACTTTAAACTATGTACGTACCGTTCTTTGAGAGTCTGAGAAATGTTCAGACTGAGAACACTTGAGTCTGAAAAAATTCCTGTATGTCAACACTTCAAGAGAATGGATAAGTAATGCATAGTTTGTTTCTAATATACTCAAATGAGTATTTGTCAAGAGCTTTTGTGAATATATCAGCTAATTAATTCTTAGAATCAATGAATTGAATATTCACATCGCCATTTTGAACATAATCTCGAATAAAATGATGTTTGATATCAATATGCTTTGCACGAGAGTGAAGAATAGGATTTTTGGACAGATTAATAGCACTTGTGTTGTCACACTTGATTGCAACACTTGATTCTTCAACGGCAAAGTCTCGCAACTGCTGCTTCATCCACAGAATCTGTGCACAGCAACTTCCCAATGCTACATATTCAGCTTCTGCTATAGAAAGTGCGACTGTATTTTGCTTCTTTGAGTACCAGGATAATAACATATTTCTAAGCAGTTGACATGTACCTGTAGTACTTTTCCTGTCCACTTTACATCCAGCTAAATCAGCATCTGAATAACCAATAAGAGTAAAATCTGAATCTTTGGAGTACCAAAGACCTAGCATTGGATAAGTTCCAATATATTTGATTATCCTTTTTACTGCAGAAAGATACGATTCCTTTGGGTCTGATTGAAATCTTGCGTACATACAAACACTAAAAAGAATGTCAGGTCTCAACGCAGTAAGATACAATAATGAACCTATAATGCTTCTGTACACCTTCTGATCCACCTTTTTACCAAGTTCATCCTTGTCCAGTTTGGATGATTGGGACATTGGAGTGTCTGTTTTCTTACCGTTTTGCAACCCAAACTTCTTGATAATTTCCTTAGCATACTTCTCTTGGCAAATGAATGTACCTTCTTTGGTTTTTTTTTTTTTTTGGTAAAGGCAATGTCGTATAACTTTCCAAAACACCAATACAAACTAAGCTCAAACCTACTCCTGACCATATTGGGACACAAGATGTCCATACAAGGTCAAGAGAGGTCTAGCAACAAACTAGATACAAAAGGCCAACAGCCAACAAAAAGAACAAGGGACCTAAAAAGAAAGAACCAAACCAACCGGAGGTTGGGGGGAAGCCCAAGACATGGCAGGAGCACTAGGGTAACGAAGAACAAAGATCGAAAAACCTAAACAGCCCGCAACTAGACAAGAGAGAAGGCGACGCTCTATGCATAACAGGGCTAAGGATCCAAGTTGGAAAAGATGGAAGGAGAGAGCTCCCAATTCCTCTGAAGTCTTCTATTTCTCGGGTTGTCGGCAATTTTTCCTAAGGATAAGGATTTATCCTTCACCGTCTTGATAATGTGCTTGCGAATTCCCGGAAGGAAGATAGCCTTGTTCCTGAATAGAAAATTGTTCCGCTCCATCCATATCGCATGGCAAAGTGCTCCAAGGGAGAACCTAGCGAGTCGATGGCCAAAAGAAGGACCCCCACAAACTTTGCTTGCCCAGGTAATGAGTTCTGGCCACGGACGATTACGCCATGGGAGAATGCATTTTGTAGCCCAAAAGGAAGCAAGTGTGCTGGTAATAGAACATTCGAAGAAGAGGTGGTTGACGGAATCTGGTACTAACCGGCAGAAAGCACAAGATCCCGAATCAATGCGACGATTCTGAAGGAGGAGAACCTGAGTGGGAAGCCGATTCAGTGATGCAATCCATAATAGAAAGGAATGGCGGGGGGTTATATGAGCGTCCCATACAAAGGAATGCCAAGTAACTAGGTGGCCTTTCCTCCTTATGTGGTTCCAAGCATACGCGACCGAATAGGATAAAGTCGGGTTAGGGATCCAGGTGAAAGTATCCGAAGAATCATCATCGAAGGTTGGGGGAGCTTCCATCCAGGCCATAATATTGTGCAGACTGGGTGATAGTTGCCAATTAGAGTGGTAGAAGTCCCATACTGTGGCTTCCCGCGGGATTCGAGAATGGTAAATATCTGAATTGCTGATAGAGAGATGTAGGGGCCCTTTAAAATGCCACCAGTCATACCAGAAGGATACCGTCCTGCCGTTGCCAATCTTCCACCTGAAGATGGTTCGGGCTAGATCTCGAAGGTCGAGGATCTTCTTCCACGTCCAAGAGCAAAACGTAGGTTTGGCCGTGGTCCAAAAGTTTTTCTTCTGTAAAAAATTGGAGTGAATCCACTTGCACCACATAGACTCCTTGTCAGTGAAAAGAATCCATATGTGCTTTAGAGTCATGGCCCTGTTATATTCAGAAAGTCTTCGTATCCCGAGGCCACCTTCTTCTCGTGGGAGACATACATCCTGCCAAGCTACCCTGGCTCTCCCAGTGCCTAAGCCAGGGCCTTTCCAAAGGAATTGACGAAGTATGGTCTCAATGTCGTTCAAAACGCCTTTGGGAAGGGAGAAAATTGTGGCCCAGTATACCTGTATGGACTGTAATACTGATCGGATGAGCTGAATGCGACCAGCAAAAGAAAGGAATCTATGTGTCCAAGAACGGACACGCGCCGTTATAGAATCAATCAGGTGTTTGCAATCCTCCTTACGGAGCCTGGATGAGATGATAGGCACCCCCAAATAACGGAATGGTAGCGACCCCTGTTGAAACCCTAGGCATTGGAGAATACCACTTTGTAACTCAGGATTGCCTCCGGAGAGGTAGATGCTACTCTTGTGAGGATTTGGTCGTAAGCCAGACCATGTGGAGAATAAGTGAAGAGATTCGCTTATGAGCTCTATCGATCTCATGTGTCCTTGCGAGAATAAGAGGACGTCGTCTGCAAAAAACAGATGGGATATGCGAGGTTTCTTGCATCTCCAATACCACTTAAAAACCGGGTTATCCGTTTTGGCTGTAAGGATAGCTGAGAAGATTTCCATAACAAGGATGAAGAGGTACGGGGAGAGGGGGTCCCCCTGTCGTATCCCGCGGCTACTAGGAAAATAACCATGCAGCTCTCCATTGATCGATATGGTGAATTTAGCAGTTGAAATGCATGCCATAACTAGCTTGACAAAAAAAGCTGGGAATTTGAAGGCTATAAGTACCCTCTCGATGAAGATCCAGTCAACCGTGTCAAAAGCTTTGTGAAAATCTACCTTAATGGCACACTTAGGCAGATAAGGTTTGTGATGGAAGTCTGCAAAGAGTTCTTGCGCTATCATGATATTATCACTAATCCTGCGATCTTTAACAAACGCTGTTTGGGAAGGACCAATCAGCGTGGGGATGACCTTGGCCATACGCCTAGCTAGGATTTTTTATATACATTTGTACAGGGTGTTGCAACATGCTATTGGACGGAAATCACTCATGGCCGATGCATTGGGGGTTTTCGGCACCAGCGTTAAGATAGTATTATTAATCTCCTTAAGCATGCGGCCTGTCTCAAAGAAAGCCTTAACCGCCTCCATAACGGATGGTCCAGTGATCTCCCAGGTATGCTTAAAGAATTCAGCATTGTACCCATCAGGCCCAGGAGCTTTGTCCTTAGCAAGAGAGAAAAGGCTAGATTTAATTTCCTCCTCAGTCACCGGTAGAGTTAGAGAGCAACTCTGGCTTTCATTCAGAACATGTCCTAGGAGGGCCTCCAATTCTGAAGTAGGAGGTAGGGTCAGAGCCGCATCGCCATTAAATAAGCTTTGGAAATGGTGGACAATATGGTCCCTGACTTGCTGAGGTTCAGAGATGGGCATACCGTCTTCTGCCGAGATAGACAAAATTCGGTTGTGAAGTCTCCTTTTGTTGACATGGGTGTGGAAAAATTTTGTGTTCATGTCCCCTTCCTTAAGCCAGCGGATTCTAGATTTTTGCCTGAAGAAAGATTCTTCATGAGCTCTTAGGTCAGAAAAGGTTCGCAGGAGTGTCACCTCTGTCGCCGCTAGGTTATGGTCAAAAGGATTTGATTCCAAAGCTACATGTACATCGGAGAGATCCAGTCTAGCTTGCTCCGTTCTAGCAGAGATGTTTGAAAAAGAAGACTTGTTCAAAAGCTTCAACTTTGACTTGAGAATCTTGAGCTTGGAGCAGACTATAAACATAGGAGAGCCAACAATGGGAGTGTCCCAAGCTTGGTTAACTAACTCCAGAAAGGTTGGATGAGAAGTCCAGTAGTTGAAAAACTTGAAAGGCTTTTTGCATGCATTAGGCCTAAGAAGTTTGATCACCATGGGAGAGTGGTCAGAGATACCAGGCGGAAGAAAAATTGCTTCAGAGAAGGAGAATTGCTGAAGCCAACAGTCATTAATGAGGACCCGGTCAATCTTTCGCATTTTCCGATTTGCACCAGAGGAATGGGTCCATGTATATCGGCACCCTACATAGCGAAGGTCATCTAAGCCCGCCTGGCTAAGGCCTTCTCGACATTCATCAAAAGCCGGTATCCACTGGGTCGAGCCACCCACTCTGTCTTCCGGGTCTCTAATCGCATTGAAGTCCCCGGCAACGATCCATGGCAAGTCGCCATTAGAGAGGCGAAAGAGGTCAGCCCATAGTTGTCTTCGTTTCACAAATGTGTGCTCGCCATAAACTACTGTGAACAAACAAGATTCTCGGAGATTAAAGAGCCGAAGCTGAAGATGTAGCATTTGGCTAGAGGAGAAAACAAGGCTAATGTCCATTTCAGTTGGGTCCCAACCAAACCATATCCTGCCGAGAGGCGAGGATTCATAATTAGAAAGCCATCGCCAAGAAGGACAAAGGCCTCTTGAAATCATATCAAAAGAGGAAGCCTTAGCTTTAGTTTCCAAAATACCAGTACAACAAAGGTGGTTCTTTCTAATGAAGGCCCGAATCTCGGCTTGTCTCAGGGGTCCTACCAGGCCCCTAATGTTCCAAGCACCAAAAAACATAGGAAAAAAGAATTATCTTCGAGATTTTCTAACCCGCCTCCTCTTGCTTTTCTTCTTCGAGGAGGACGAACTAGTAGTTGCGCCTTGGCTGCCCATGGTGGAAATAGGCCCTAAGGATGCTTTGGAGGGATCACCAATTGTAAAAGATGCTAGACTTCTAGAGCGGGTGGTTGGTGGGGACATGACAATGTCCTCAGCCATATGATCTTCAGAGTCAGAGTTTTCTTCCCCTACGTGTGATTGAGAGGAGTCTTCGGAAGAGGAGTTGATATTGAAGTCGTCGAGCTGTTGGTCAAGGTGTCCTTCATTGTCGGGTTCAGCAAAAAGTTCCAGCTCAGAATACTTGTCCTTTGGGGAGTTCAAAGTAGGCCTTGAAAGCTGGAGGTCCCGAGATGGGGAACTTGGAGGACAGTTCTGGGCGAGGAGAGAAGCCCCCCCTTGGTGTTCACGTCTAGAACACTTACTGCTGCTGATCTGTTCACGTCCTCTGTAAGTCTGGACGGGCTGGTGCTGGTCTGATCTGTTCCAGCAGAGGGACTATGTGGACAGTTCTGAGTCCGAGGAGAGCCAAGAGCAGGGGCTTGAGGAGCCCCCCCTTTTGTGTTCCTGATCAGTGGCTGACCTGGTGCAGTGGAAGAGCCATAAGCAGGCGGAAGAGAAGCCCCCCCCTGTGTTCACGTCCAGAACTTGTGGTGGTGCTGTGCTGATCACGTTCTCTGCATTTCTGGATGGGCTGAAGCTGTTCTGTTCTGTTCCAACAGAGGAACTTTGTGGACAGTTCTGAGCTTGGGAAGAGCCAAGAGCAAGGGCCTGAGAAGCCCCCCCTTCGGTGTGCCTGATCGGAGTCTGACTTGGTGCTGTGGATGTGGCATGAGACTTGTCACCTGCACTCACCTCTGCTGATCGGTTAGGTGCAGTACTAGGCTGGTTCAAATGGCCTTTACCTTTCTTCCGGTTTACTTGGGTCCAAACCTCAGAATCCCGGGGCCTTAAGGAGGTTTCAGGTATGTTCTTTGCTTGATGTTGGAGAGTTGAGTCGGCTCTTTGAGTAGGATGTCCAGTAGCACACTCAAATCCAGCTGAGCCAGTCTTGTGCCCAAACAGCCCACATGAGGTGCAAACCATGGGCCTCCACTCGTATTCTACTTGAACCAAGTTGACTTCACCATCCCATCGAACTTTCACAGTCTCAAGTCGAGTCTTTGCTGCACTAATTTCGATACAAACCCTCGCGTAAGAGATACAAGTCATGCTCTCGGTTTGAGAGTCCACATATAGTGGCTTCCCGATGGCACTTGCGATCCTTCCAATTCCCGCCGGTGACCATAATGCGAAAGGGATTTCTCTCAACCTAACCCAAACCGGAATGGTGTCTTTAGCGCCCTTTTTGAGTTTAAGTTTATGGTGCCATTGTTGCAAGAGCATAGTGCTACTAAAAATAGAGATCGGGCGTAAGTCAAGAATCTTTCGGCGATAATCTTCATTCGGCACTCGGAAGAAGTAGAATCCATTTTCATGTAACTTGACGTCAACTACATGGTCCCCCCAAACTTTCTTAATCGCTTCCTCCGTTAACTTGAAAGGAACTTTCCTCCCAACAAAATGCCCTACAATGCATTTTACTTGTAAACCAAGAAAAAATGTTAGTTCTCCCATCATGCTCATCTCGAATTCATTTTGCATACTCTTAGAGAATTCCTTGCAAAGCAATTAGTTAGAAGATCCAAAGATTATATCATCAACATAGATTTGAACAAGAAGAAAATCCTTACCCTTTCTCTTAACAAATAAAGTTGTATTAATCTTACCTTTGGTGAAATCGTTTTGCAGAAGAAAGCTACTTAACCTTTCGTACCAAGCTCTGGATGCTTGTTTCAGACCGTAAAGGGCCTTTTTGAGTCTGTAGACATAATCAGTCTTCCTTGGTTCTTCAAAACCAGGTGGTTGTTCCACATATACTTCTTCTTTGATATATCCATTTAGGAAAGCACTTTTTACGTCCATCTGAAACAGTTTAAAGTTATGGAAACAAGCATAAGCTAATAATAACCGAATGGCTTCTAACCTTGCAACTGGTGCATAAGTTTCATCATAATCTATGCCTTCTTCTTGAGAATAACCTTTTGCAACTAGTCTTGCTTTATTTCTTGTGACTTTCCCTTTATCATCCAGTTTATTTCTGAACACCCATTTTGTTCCAATTACTGGATGGTTTTTGGGTCTTAGCACAAGCTCTCATACTTCATTGATTCTGAACTGCTGAAGTTCCTTCTACATAGCTTCTATCCAGCTTTCATCTGATAAAGCTTCACCAACTTCTTTTGGTTCAATTTCTGATATCAGTGCCAAGTTGCTGATGTTCTCCTTGTGTTTGGATCTAGTCTTGATTCCATCTTCTATTTCTCCAATGATGAGATTCTTCGGATGACTGGATTTATGTTTCCAATCTTTGTCAAATCTTTCCTTCTGAATATCTGTAGACTCTGAAGGTTCTGATTGAGTTCGAATTGTATCTTCGTTTCTTTCTTCTACAGATTCTACGATCTTTGGAGATTCTTGATGAATTTCTGATAGCTCTTGAATGTTGGGAGATGGTTCAGATTCATTTTTGTGAGTCTGAATATTTTCTTCAAACTTTACATTCATTGTTTCTTCCACGGTCTGAGAATTCTTGTTGAAGACTCTGTATGCTTTACTTGTAGTAGAATATCCAAGGAAGAATCCTTCATCTGCTTTCTCATCAAACTTACCAGTGCGGTCATTTGGATTTTTGAGAATAAAGCACTTACAACCAAACACACGAAAATACGAAATGTTGGGCTTTCTACCTTTGAAAAGCTCATAGGGGGTTTTCTTAAGAATGGGTCTGAGAAAAGCTCTGTTGATGATATAACATGCTGTAAATACTGCATCTACCCAGAATTGATAAGAAATCTTGCTTTCAATCAACAGTGTTCTTGCCATTTCTTGCAAAGAACGATTTTTTCTTTCCATAACACCATTTTGTTCCGGTGTATATGGAGTAGAAAAATTATGTTGAAGGCCATTTTCCTCACAAAAATCTGAAAAACTTTGATTTTCAAATTCTCCCCCATGATCTGTTTTAATGCAGGAGATGGAATAACCCTTTTTCATTCTAAACTCTTTTTGCAAATTTTGAAAAGCATGAAAATGCCTCATTTTTATGAGCAAGAAAGAACACCCAAGTAAATCTTGTGAAATCATCAACAATAACCAAACAGTATCTCTTACCACTAATACTTTGAGTTCTGGTTGGTCCAAACAGATCCATATGAAGAAGCTGCAAAGCACGATCAGTGGAAACATGATGTATAGATTTGAAAGAACTTCTTACTTGTTTTCCTAGAGTACAAGCATTACATAATTCTGTTTTCCTGTATTTCAAATCTGGCAAATCTCGAACCAGTTTCTTGTTTGAGATCTTTGAGATTTATTTCATACTGATATGCCCCAACCTTCTATGCCACAGATCTTCATCTTCTTTGATTGAGATCAAGCAATGAGTGGAGTTTGGATTGACATCTAGAAGATAGATATTGCCATGTCTTCTTCTTGTAAATGTTTGAGAAGAGTCTTTGCTTGTTCCTGAGCATGTATCTTCTTGAAAGTTGATTCTGAAACCTGTATCATATAGCTGGCTTATGCTTATCAAATTATAGTTGAGTCCTTTTACCAACGAAACATCATTGATTGTGAGTCCTCCAATTTCAATCGTTCCTTTGCCAATGATTTTTCCTTTGGTATTTCCTCCAAAGGAAACTTTTCCACCATTCAGATTGTGTAGATCAACAAATATGCTTGGATCTCCTGTCATGTGTCTGGAGCATCCACTGTCTAGGTACCACTTTCTTTTTCTCTTTGTGGTTACCTGCAAGAATTATAACATCTCAAGTATTCTTTGGTACCCAAGCTTGTTTGGGTCCTTGAGCATTAGTATAGGCTGTCTTAAAAAATCTCTTCGAATAGGTCTCCAAACCTTAGGACATTCATCCTCAAAATGTTGTGGATCTCCACAATTTGAGCATTTGAGAGCACTTCGGCCAACGGGTTTTATAAAATTCTTTTTGAAATGGTTTTTATAAGCTTGTCGAGGAGGTCTTTGTCTTAATCTCTCCTTGACTTTTGGAAAATCAATCAAGTTATTACTTTCCTTTACAAATCATAAACCAGATTTGTTATAGTAAGGAATTTGAATGGAAAGGATATGCTTCAAGGTTTTTGAACCTTTTGAAAACTTGAAAGTAATTTCTGAAATTTCCTTTTTCAAAACAGCATTTTCTTTGGAAAGAAAATCTTGATTTTCCTTGATTTGATAAAATTCTTTTTGAAGAAAATCGATTCTTTCTTTTTGAGAAATATCTTGTTGTCTTAGTGATGAATTTTCCTTTTTCAGAGAAGAGATTCTTTTAAGAGCAGTCTTAAATTCAAAGCATAATTCATCAATATAATTTGATACTTTAATAGACATTTCAAAAGGTTTTACCTCGATTTCCACTTTATGATCAGAATCAGAATCTGAGTCTGAATCTGACTTTGCCATTAGATAGAAATTTGAGATATCTTCATCACTATCTTCGCACTCTGTGTCACTCCAAATTTCTGCCTTTAAGGCCTTCTTTGCTTTCTCAAATTTGATCTTCTTTTTCAGAAGTGGACAATTAGGCTTGATATGTCCACATTTCCTACAGTGAAAGCATATTATATCCTTTGATCTCTCTATCTCATCGATAGACTTCTTATTTTCAAAAGGCTTCTTCCCTTTGAGGTTTCTTCCTCTGATTTTCATTTTCTTATACTTCTTTATGAAGAGAGCTAGTTCTTCATCATCAACATCTTCATCTTCAGAATCTGCATCAGAATCAATGTTAGTTTTCAATGCAATTGACTTATTACCTCTGGTTTCAATCTCCTCATTTCGTTTCTCAGTCTCATATGATTGAAGAGTTCCAATTAACTCATTCACTGAAAGAGGCTTGATCCTTTGAGTCTCACGAAGAGATGTTTTGATATTATCCCACTGATTTGTCAGTCCTCTCAGAAGTTTGTTGACTTTCAATGCTTCTGGGACTAGTTGTCCTTGATAGGCAAGACCGTTTACTATGTCAGTAAACCTGTCATAAAAATCAGCAATTAATTCTCTAGACTTCATTTTGAAGGATTCATATTGACCAAGCAAAATATTGATTTGAGTTTCCTTGGCTCTATCTATTCCTTCATGAGTAATATAGAGAGTATCCCAGATTTCCTTAGTAGATTCACAAGCAGCAATTTTTTTATATTCAACAGGAGATAAAGCACAGTAGAGAGGATAAATTGCTTTTGAATCTAAAGTTTCTCTTTTAGATATCTCAGTTTGAGATAATGGAAGATCTGTTGCTTTACTTGCATCTGCCTTTTCTTTTGAATATGAAGACTTTGGGTTGACTCCTTTGATGATGACATCCCATTGCATATGATCAATTGACTTAATGAATGCCTTCATCTTATTCTTCCAGACACTATATTCCTTGCCATCGAAATATGGTGGTCTGTTGTTGCTCTGACTTTCAATGAGCCTTGGAGCACCATAACTAGCCATGTAGATCGTTAGCTCAGAAGTAAAACATTTCAATAAGATGAGCAACCCGCTCTGATATCAATTGAAGTGGCTAGTAAGGGTCACCTAGAGGGGGGTGAATAGGTGATCCTAATCAATTCTTTAATATTTATGCGGAAATAAAACAAATCACATAAGAGTCTGAATAAAATTCAAATTCAAGACAGATTAAAAGGAGGTGTTCTAATGAGCAGAGTGTAAAGTAAGAGATAAGGAATAGAGAATCTGCACACAAGTTTATAGTGGTTCGGCTTATAGCAAGCCTACGTCCACTCTCCCACTCTTACAGCCTACTGGCTGGATTCCACTAAGTAATCAAGAGGAATTTATAGATTTTGAGTGATATCACTCTTGTGTATGATAGGACTCTCTATTTCACACAATCACTCTTACAAAGTAACCCTCAAGTTCTAAACTTTTTGGCTCATAAAGACAAGAGAAATGATTGGAGTAAGCTCAAACTTTGGACTTGTTAATTGTTGATTCTGCTCCTTCCTTCAGCTGCTCGTTGATCTCCTTAAATACTCCTCTTCATCCAAACTAGCCGTTGGACACCATTCAGAGGATCATCTTCCAATCTTCATCTTGGACAGATTTGTAAAATAAGAATTGAGTAGTCGTTGGATGACAGATTTTGAATCCCGCTGATTCTGGTCGCCCATACAATTAGAATCTTGGTTTCCATAAGTAGAGCTTTGTCCGTAGTAATGCATTCTTGTCGTAATATTTGATTGTCGATTAATTTGATTAAGATTGAAACAATCAAAACCTTCCTTATGTGAAATCCACACCAGATCACTAGCTGTTATGTTGAGTTCTGAGTTCTGCGTCTGAATAATTTCAGCGTCTACGTCTGCTTCTGAAAATTTCATCTTCTGCGTCTGCTTCTGAAAAATTTCAGCGTCTGAATCTTCTCTGAAAATTTCATCTTCTGCATTTGCTTCTGAAAAATTTCAACGTCTGAATCTTCTCTGAAAATTTCATTTTCTGCGTCTGCTTCTGAAAAATTTCAGCGTCTGAATATGCTTCTAAAAATTTCATCTTCTACGTCTGCTTCTGAAAACTTTAGATTATGTGGGACTTCAAAGAATTTATTTTCCAGTTTGTAAAGTCTGAAAAGCTTCCTTCTGAGTTTTCAGAATACACACACACACACACACACACATATATATATATATATTCCTGAAATAAAATAGTTCAGAATAAGTATCATATTTATAATTACCAAGGAAGGTTTTGTTAACATCAAAATTAGTAGGAGTTTTCTTCAACACTATTTACACTTACCTGGGCCTTTCTAGCTTGCAACCTACACGTTAGCTACAGTAGTATATTTTCCAATCACATGCACTTTCAAATCACATTTCACGCATTCACGCTTGCCTCGTCACATTCTTTTCACCACATCTCGCCAGTGACCCGCGTAATGATACCGCCTCAAGTTCACTGCGACCATCTCACACTTGCCTCGCTAGTGGCCCACGTAATAGTACCGCCTCAGGTTCATTGCAACTAACTCAAACAATACTTCAGGGCCCACGTAATGGTACCGCCTTAGGCTGTGTATCTTGCCCGCGTAGTGATACCGCCTCAAGATTAATACCTACCACCTACGACACAACCCGCGTAATAGTATCGCCTCAGGTTGGCTGTCCTCCGGTAATACCGGGCATCGTCCCGCGTAATGGTACCGCCTCAGGACGGATAAATATCCCCTCGTAGTGGTACCGCCTCAGGGATTTAGTGATCACATGCACATACTCGCGCACCACATATTTTATCTGTACCCCGTATAAACACATTTCAGGGTCTTTTAGTGATCACACACATATCGCACATCTTAAATCTCACACGTACGCACACTCAGGCATCAATTAATTACACATTAATGCACCCAATTTTATCACCACAACTCAGCCACAGTACAAACACACAATCAACATACAAATTGCCATTTTTCCCCATCCAAACTGCGGCAAATCAATTCCGGCCCTTCACGATATTTTCACACAATTAATCGCCGAATCCAAATACCCAATTTACGTACCGGACAGCACATCACGGCACACGTATCAGCCCTTCACAGCCCGCCTTTGGCCTCTAATTTTCCACCAAAATCTCCCAAATTCATTTATAAGGCCCGTTAATCAAATTCGCCTATCGAACTATACTAATCCATGACTAAATAAACCCGATTATACCTCAAATTTGTCCGTCGATACCCGCGTCCTAAATAAAGTTTAGGGCGCAACTTATCAAACTCTAGACTAACTCAGCTAGAGCGAAAAATGGCGGCGGCTGGTCAGCGGTCAAGCAGGGGCATGCGACGGCGGCGATGGCTGGCCGCGGCTGAACAGCGATGGCAGCAACTCCCCCGACTGCTGTTCACGGCACGGGAGGGTAGAGACAGAGGGAGAGGGATGGCGTGAGGTAGTGGTGGGGCTCGGTGACGGGGACGGCGATGGCACGGCAAACGGCGGCCGGCGGTGGCGCAGCCAAGGGGGGGCAATCGGTCGGTGAGGGGAGGGGGAGAGAGAGATGGAGCCGAGAGATGAGAGAGAGAATGAGGAGAGAGAGAGGATTTGGGGATTAATATCCCTAAGTCAATTATTGGGAGCTAAATTACCATCTTGCCCTTGTCTCACAAATCAAATTGACGGTCGAGATTCGATCTTATCTTGAGATCGACGGCCAAGATCGAATCTTTCTCAAAAATATCCAAGGGCAATTTGATAATTTCATAAAATTTCAAGGGCAAAATTGTCCAACTCAAAATTAGGGCAAAATGACCAAAATGCCCTTCCCCTTTAACACTTGCCCTTTATAAACTCCGAAAGATAAAATGGTCACTTTTCCATTTTCTTGCCGAAATTGAATTTTTCTAAAGGATTCGGGAAAATCCAAAACTGTACGTTCCAACCACAACGTCGTCCTAACGTCCCGTTGTGACTTCCTAATTTTTCGATATCCAATTTGTGCTCTAATTAATAATTGAATCTTATTAAACGTAACTCGAGCGTTTCCCAAACTAACATGCGGCTTTTTGGGGAAATTCGCATATTCGACCCGTGGCTGATAATAAATCAAGTCACATATAAGTTCATTCAATTCGTGATGACTTCAATTGTTATTTAAGTCGCGAGGATCGATCGCTAGATCTGAGGGGCACGATCATTTGATATAGGTTCAGGATTAATCGTCAATTCATTTTGTGATCCAATGGAATCACCCGCGATCCACTACTATGACAGTGGTGAACTGACCCCTGGCTATCCTTAGATCGGCTGACAGTAGCTCAAAATGTCACCTTGACGATTTTATGATCGAAAAATCAATTCATGATCGAATTTTTTTCAGTCGCACAAATTTAAATCCCTAATTAACATTTCCCTAATGGTTAATATCCCATGAATAATCAGTTCCGGACGAGAACTAACTACAAATACGTTCATAAAACCAAGCATTTCATAAATTTCGAATGGACAAATTTCAGGATGTCACATCGGCCATGTTCATACCTCGTACTTTTCCAACTAAACCATGATTCAATTGTTAGATGAAACTCAGACAATTTGACATGGGCATAACTCGATTATCACTATCAAACCCAGGGTCAACCATGCCCGTTTGGACTTCATGAAACGACAAGCGAATTTAACACTTTTTTCTTTGGTCTAGGAATTTAACACTTGAGCGGCGTTTGGGTGCACTTTCTTCGCCTGGGTCGTTTTAACCCTTCAAATGGGTTGGACCGTACGGCAAAACGAATTAAACGGCAGCAAATTTGCGGAGGCTGTAACGTAAAGGATTTATGAAGAATGAGACAGGTGACTTGTTCACTCAAAGAATTACATATGTGTGTGTATATATATGAGGTTTTGGCACACGTCACTCGTCCAACATGAGTATATAAAGTGATAAGATAAAAAAAAAAGGGTTAATATCACAAAAAACCTTAAACTGGTACACTTGTGATACATTTACTCCAAACTATTTTTTTTACCATAAAAAACTCTAAACTGGTACACCTGTGATAATTTTACCCTGAACAATTTTTTTAACCATCAAAAACCCCAAACTAGTACAACTATGACAATTTTACCCTGAACTTACCACAAAAAACCCTAAACCGGTACATATGTGACAATTTTACCGTGAATTAAAATTTTAATATTATTATTTTTATTTTTTTCGATTTTTTATTTTTTATTTTTTTCATCTTCAACCTCTGGTCGATCGCCGGTCTGGCGACCGGCCAGAGGCGAAAGCCGACAAGGGCCGCCCGACCTCAGTGAGGGTGGCCCACGCCGGCTTCCGCCTCTGGCCAGTCGCCGGACCGGCGACTGGCCAAAGTTGAAGGTGAAGAAAAAGAAAAGAAAAGAAAAGAAAAAATAAAAAAATTCAAAAAAATTCAAAAAATAATATTAAAAATTAGTTCATGGTAAAATTATCACATGTGTACTAGTTTGGGGTTTTTTGTGGTATGTTCGGCATAAAATTGTCACAGGTGTACCAGTTCGGGATTTTTTATGGTCAAAAAAATAGTTTAGGGTAAATGTGTCACAAGTGTACCAGTTCAGGGTTTTTCGTGGTATTAACCCTAAAAAAAAACATGAAAAATGATTTACAAGATTATATTTTTTTATGTTCAATATGTGTAAATGAGATAACTCTTACATTCATTTAAGAGTAACTTATCATTTAATAATTATAGTTTAAAACATTGATCTGGATAATTATAATTTAAGAAATGACTAATTTGGTGCAAGTGAAACGCCAGCAAGTTGAACTCCATTCCATCACCCACTTCGATAGTTTTTGCTATGCACATCCACTTGGACTAGCTCACACAGAGGTAGGCCTTGACTGCAGTTTGACATAATCTCCAAGAAAAGGGTCACCCATGCTTTTCCATGCACTTAGGCGCCGTTCGAGACCCGTTTTCAAGTTCAACCCCAGCTTCATACCAGCTACAAGTGTGTCAAACGGATAATCGAAAATTGGCCATGAATAGGCTTCATCGGGATTCGAACTGCAATTATCCCAAAGAATAAGATTTCTCGAATCCAGAAGTTGCGCAATTGAATTGCAGAGGACCCTGGACGAGTTTGAAGACCGAACAAACACCATTCGGCTGGTTGAGAACGACTAGATTGCCGATATTGCTAAATGTGAGAACACCATTACGATTGGCTAGCAGATTGTTTCTGTTAGCAACCCACACAACCGTCTCAGGATGAACTTGTACCATATGCCCAAGTAGCTTATGCTCAAGTTGCTAGGAGTAAAGAATCCTAGCTTAAAGGTTAGGTCCGAAGAAATCAATGTTTCTCCATAACTGATGGACCAGTTGGTGCCCAAAGTATTGGCTGTAAGTGACAAACCGATCTGAGGACGATGATGAAAAATGGCGAATGCGATCTTTGCCATTTTTTGTGATGATAAAACCAAGCATGATCTAATTATGCATTGACGAAAGTAAATTCCTGCATAAGAGAATCAAACGCCATAGAATAAAAATATGAACCATAACCTCCAACGATCGATTAAACTTGGTTGGAGGTTATTCTCTCTCAACTTGATGGTGTGTTTTTCTTTACGAGAGAGCTTGGCTTAGATCTGTTTCTCATATCCCATTTTTAGCTTTTATAACATCCTTCCATCAAGTTAGTTATTTAAATTGTGGGAAGTTATCACACGAGGATATGAAGGGGTAATAATTATCACGCACAATCAATTATATTAATTGTAATTGATCATATTAATAGGAAGAGGTGACAATGGAGAAGTGAGGATACGAAGATGTGATAACTGTCACATAATTAATTACATTAATAGGAAGAGGGGACGGTTATCACATGGATATGAAGAGCTGAAGAACGTGAAATAACTGAAGTGAGGAGGAACAACGTGGGTCCAGAAAACTTGGGATCACAACTAACATGTAAATGTCCTCTTCCAAGTTCTAACTCCTCCTTTATATGCAAATCATTCTAAACTTATTAACAACATGAACACAATTCAAACGGGTTGCTTTCTGCTTTAGGATTCATCGGTTCCTTGTACCGGTTTTGGCGCATAATCCCTTGGTTCTCTGTTCTTAAACTCTGACTACGTACATATTTTTCTCTCCAAGTTCACCTCCATGTTCTACTTTATCCACTTTGTTTATGGTACATTTTTGGATTCCAGTTAAAATATTAAAGGCAAGAGCTCACACTGACCGACCACTTTTCACTTCGGCCATGTTCATACCTCGTACTTTTCCAGCTAAACCCTTCAACATAAGATGAAACTCAGACATTTTGATATGAACGATATCAGTTTTGTCTCTATCTAATACGTCACTCCTGGTCAAAGATGAAACGACATGCGTAGTTAACAATTGAGCGGCATTTGAGTGCACTTTCTACGCGGGTCATTTTAACCCTTCGGATGAATTGGACGGCATGGCAAAAAGAATTAAACGGCAGCAGTCGCATTTGTGGAGGATCTGAAGTAAATAAGGTATTACGAAGAATGAGATAATCTGCTCGCTCAAAAAGTTCATTAGTTTTCGAACTTATCGCCCAAGTCATTCATCCAATGATTCTAAAAATTGAAAAGATAAAAATGTAAAGCGTGGAAAATGATTTACAAAGTTATATTACTTCATATTCGATATGCATAAATGCAAAAGCTCCGAAGAAGCCCACGCAATGCTATATTAGGATTTTCATACGATTACTTGTACTATTTTATGTTCTTTTAAACTAGTACTTCGACTTAATGTCAGACCGGGGTTAAGGAAAAGGTTAATGCGAACAATCTTGGAACATTTCCGTTGACTTTTCAATTTAACCTAGCACATGCAGGAATATAGGACCCGAGTATGGACCAAGGAGGCTAAAATCATTCGTAAGCAATGGCTATGGGGGCGTCAATTTATTTTCGCTCTTTTTTTTTTAACCTTTTGGGGGCTGAAGTTCATTTGTTTCGTTCCGTCGGTTGGTTATTATAATTCGGGTATATAATTTTCTTACAATGAGAATTTGGGAGGTGATGACTTAAAATGGACTATCACGAATCTGACTATTTGGCCCTAGCCGCGAGGTATCGAAGACTTTTTGACAGGTTTGAGTAAGAGCAATTGCTGAAAAACCTAACATGGCCCGAAGATTTACATATAAAAAATTTTATGATGAATAAGCTTGGCAAAAATTTAGGGCCGACCTTAAGGCTCAACCCAGCTCAGGCACGATTTTACAAACTTAATCTTCGACTGTCATTTGATATTACTATTTATACATTGTAGATGATAAAACGAAAGTGTGTGAAATCAAATATGATATGATGTGCTATAGTTCAATGTGATCTTAAGTTAGATTTATTTGACTGTTCTTAACTTCCACTTTTAAGAGACTTAGAGTGCATTTGATAACAATTATGTTCCTAGACACAATTTCTGCTCATAAATAATTTTTTTATTCTGTTCCCGAAAATAATTTCTGAGCATTTGAAGACGTTTGGTAACTGTCCAAAATTTCTATTCCTGGAACTGAAAAAGAAAAGAAATGCGCTTGGTAACTGCTCAAATTTTTTAATAATATCTTGAATTTTTTAATATTTCTTTCTTTTTTCCCCTTTTTTATCTTTTCTTTTTTTCTTTTTCTCCTTTCTTGACCTATGGCTGGCCATGGCCGGCGAGGGCCACAGGCGAGCGCGGCCTGGGCGAGGGCGGCCCTCGCCGGCCTCTTCCAACCCTCGCCCAAGCTAGCGAGGGCCACCCTTGCCCTTCACCTAGGGTGCGAGCCGCGCCAGCGAGGGCCACCCTTGCCCCTCATCCACGATGCGAGCCGCGCCGACAAGGGCTGCAAGGCGAGGGCGACCCTCACCTAGACTGCAAGGGTTTAGCCCTAGCCTTCGCCTGTGGCTAGTGAGGCCCCTCGCCGACCATGGCCGACGACCAGTCACAGACTTAGGAAGGAGAAGAAGAAGAAAAAATTGGTTTCTGTTTTGATTCTTTTTTTGGTTCCCAAAAATAAGAAGCAATTTTTTTTATTCTTGATTATGTTCCAAAACCATTCTTGGGAATAAAAAATTTACCAAACAGATTTTTGTTCTTTTTTTTTCGAGAATCAAAAAATAGAATTAGACACTGTTTGGCCGGTTATCAAACAACCCTTATGTACCAGGTCAGGAAATTTAACTAGCGTAAGTTTCATAAAACCCTCGCCACGACAACAATACAAACGAAATTTTCCTCATCCACCCCTCTATCAACCTAAGCAAGTCCCACTCTTATTATGACTTAGGCGTAAAACCCTGCAAGCAGAGGCTTCTCTGATACCTTACAATTGGGCCCTACTAAACCAAGTATGGATACAAAGTCTCTATCGACAGAAACCTAGTAAGCTATCGCAATACCGAAGTTTCGACTCCAGTACCACAAAAAGCCTACCGGCCTTCCAGCATAGTCAAACTGATTGCATTTTGCGAATGTAAGTCCCCCTTGGGTGATGCCCAATCGGAGTACCGCGAGTTTCTTTCCGTGAAATAACCAGGCTCTTTAGGTTCAGGCAGGATCAATCCATAATTGAGTATCATACAAATTGCAGACGACATGACCGGCCTATCTTCGGGGAAC
This sequence comes from Syzygium jambos, assembly GCA_031216235.1. Lineage (NCBI taxonomy): Eukaryota > Viridiplantae > Streptophyta > Magnoliopsida > Myrtales > Myrtaceae > Syzygium > Syzygium jambos. The sequence continues at coordinate 3,315,143 of CM062225.1, read as the reverse complement.
TTTTGTACACACAACAAGCCCACTTGAATGCATCTTTACACCTGGGTTTTGTCAAATGAGTTGTGCGGGCATTCAACCATTATTTCCAATGCCCTACCTTCACCCCAAAGCAACCATGCCTGAAGAAAAATTGGGATATGGTGTGCTTAGTCATTGAGAAATCATCCCACATGACCTTGTGAAAGATTAAAGAGATGTGGAATGCTAGGATTGCTAGTGCCCGTTTACTTACATGTCCGAGAAGGCTGTGGTGATGGCTTGGATGGGAAAATCCTCTGTTCCTTTTGCCGCTGATTATCTACAACAAGAGCACGCCAAAGCTGTATATGTCTGACTTTAAAGAGAATTTACCATCTAAAGTATACTCTGGGGCCATATAGCTGCTGCATTTCAGTAAAAGAAAGCTTTGAGGCTGTCATCCTCTGTTATAATGAGTGCTTCATGTCAAGAAACCAAAAAAAAAAAAAACACAGAGAAAAGACTTACTGAGTTCCAATGACTCTTTCAGTTCTCGCTTCTTTTTCATTAGCTCCAAAGATTCTATCCAAGCCAAAGTCGGAGATTTTAGGGTTTAGGTCGCCATCTAGTAAGATGTTGCTTCGTTTAAGATCTCTATGGATTACTTGAAGTTTGGAATCATGGTGGAGATAGAGAAGTCCTCTTGCAATACCGACAACAATGTCAAACAGTCTTTGCCATGTCAACAACAAGCTTTGTTCTTGATCTGTAGATGGATCATGATTCACACGATCAATCTTGAAGTGGCTAGCAAGGGTCACCTAGTGGGGGGTGAATAGGTGATCCTAATCAGTTCTTTAATATTTATGCGGAAATAAAAAAAAATCACAGAAGAGTCTGAATAAAATTCAGATTGAAGACAGATTAAATAGGAGGTGTTCTAATGTGCAGAATGTAAAGTAAGAGATAAGGAATAGAGAATCTGCACACAAGTTTATAGTGATTCGGCTTATAGTAAGTCTACATCCACTCTCCCACGCTTACAGCCTACTGGCTGGATTCCACTAAGTAATCAAGAGGAATTTACAGATTTTGAGTGATATCACTCTTGTGTATGATAGGACTCTCTATCTCACACAATCACTCTTACAAAGTAACCCTCAAGTTCTAAACTTTTTGGCTCAGAAAGACAAGAGAAATGATTGGAGTAAGCTCAGACTTTGGACTTGTTGATTCTTGATTCTGTTGCTTCCTTCAGCTGCTCGTTGATCTCCTTAAATACTCATCTTCATCCAAACTAGCCGTTGGATAGCATTCAGAGGATCATCTTCCATTCTTCATCTTGGACAGATTTGTATAATAAGGATTGAGTAGCCGTTGGATGATAAATTCTGAATCTCGCTGATTCTAGTCGCCCATACAATTAGAATCTTGGTTTCCATAAGTAGAGCTTTGTCCGTAGTAATGCATTCTTGTCGTAATATTTGATTGTCGATTAATTTGATTAAGATTGTAACAATCAAAACTTTCCTTATGTGAAATCCATACCAGATCACTAGCTGTTATGTTGAGTTCTAAGTTCTGCGTCTGAATAATTTCATCGTCTGCGTCTGCTTCAGAAAATTTCATCTTCTGTGTCTACTTCTGAAAAATTTCAGCGTCTAAATCTGCTTCTGAAAATTTCATCTTCCGCGTCTGCTTCTGAAAAATTTCGGCGTCTGAATCTGAATCTGAAAATTTCATCTTCTGCGTCTGCTTCTGAAAAATTTCAACGTCTGAATCTGAATATGAAAATTTCATCTTCTGCGTCTGCTTCTGAAAAATTTCAGCGTTTGAATCTGAACTTTCTCGTTCTGTAACTGAATAACTTCTGCGTCTGCTACTCAGAATCTTTAGATTATGTGGGACTTCAAAGAACTTATTTTCCAGTTTGTAAAGTCTGAAAAGCTTCCTTCTGAGTTTCCAGAACATATATATATTCCTGGAATAAAATGGTTCAGAATAAGTATCAATTTTACAATTACCAAGGAAGGTTTTGTTAACATCAAAATTAGTAGGAGTTTTCCTCAACAAATCTCAAGAAAAATAACTAAGAAAATTTGTAAGTGAGATCAGTATTACTATGAAAGATTATCATTTGATCGGTAGGGAACTAAAAAGTGAAATTGTCTAACCAAATATGAAGTAATTCAAGCTCTTGTTATCCATGTACTCGTAAAGCAAGATTCTCTCCTCTCCCTCAATGCAACAACCTAGAAGTCCAACAATATTCCGGTGTTGAAGTCGTGCAATCAAAAGCACTCAGTCTTAAACTCTTCAAGACCTTGCCCTGAACTCCTTGATAGCCTCTTGACAGCTACCAGCTATCCTGTTTGAAGATTTCCCTACACAATAGCAGCATCCTTTTTACATTATGTCATCAATTCGGTGCAGAATTCTATATGATATAGGCTAAATTATGTACCTTGTAAACAGGACCGAACCCACCAGTCCCAATCACATTGTCATCAGAGAAGTTGTTCGTGGCACTTACAATGGCGGCCAGATTGTATAATGGTAAATCGATGTCTTCTTTTGTGATATCTAGATTATGTAATATCCGTTGATTTGCATCAGTATAGGACTACGACAACGAGCTAACGCACCTATTAAACCAATAGAAAGGCAGCTTTGAGTTATGAAGAAATCTGCCTCAATCAAATATCAGGCTTACCTCCAATACCGATTCTCCTTTTCCTATGCTTTACACACCACAATGAAACTCCGACCAAAAGCAATCCACCAATGATGGAACTCAATATGACAGCGACGATACTTACTTTCCTCCCGGTATGGTCACGAATAGCATCTAGAGTAGAGAAAAAGAGTTGCGAAGATTAACTATTTCCACATTTCTCTTTCCCAAATAATAAGTACTTCAATAAGTAAACAGAAAAATAGTTAATAAGCATAAGTATGAATACCTAGTTCAGAAGCTGATATGCGTACGTATAGTGTTTGCCCGTGGTTCTGTTCTTCGAACACTCTCGTGTCGATCAAGTCCCCAAACCACATGATACAGCCCCCGCCTCCTCCTCTGATATCTGAATTAGCATGAGCTGTGCACGAACAGTTCTTCAAGCACTCCTCCTTGCATTCCTTAAGGCTCATACTCTTGTTCACCGTAACCTCCAACAGGTCCGGCAGTTTAACCTTTTTAACTTCCAAGAACCCTTCTCCTTTCGAACAATCCGTGGGTATTGTCCTCTTGAATCCTCTCAAAAAATCACGGACCGTCCATTCATCAGGTGACCTAGGCATGAACCCTTTCACACATTCGCACTAGCTAAGGTTGCAGACAGCATTAGCTCCGCACCTGCCATAAGAATCACACGAACCGCTGGGGAACTTGTGTATGACATTCCACACAGCGCTTCTCGATCTATTCGCCACAAAAACCTGCAGCACTCCCAAATAGGTTAATGTCATTCTCAACAAAAGTTGACTGTTCTGAACCTCAAACATGAAGGACTTCTCAGTTTCATTGTACACGAACATGAGCACATTAACTGGATTTGGTGCAAAGGAAACATCAAAGAATTGAACTCCGTTCCATTCCCCAGCTCGAAATACTTTTCTATGCACATCCACTTGGACTAGGTCATACTGAGGTAGACCAAGACTGCTGTTTAACTCATAGATATAATCTCCAGGAGGAGGGTCGTCCATGCTTTTCCACGCAGTCAGATGCCGCTCGAGACCCCTTTTCAAGTTCGACCCCAGCTTCATACTAGCTAAAAGTGTGTCGGATGGGTAATTGAAGCTTTGCCACAAATAGGTTTCATCAGACCTGGAACTGGAATTATCCCAAAGAACAAGATTTCCCGAATCTAGGAGCTGCGCAACTGGATTCCAGAGGACCCTGGACGACTTGGAAGACCAAACAACAACATTCGACTGGTTGAGAACAGCTAGATTTCCGAAATTGCTAAATGTCAGGACACCGTCACGATTGGCTAGCGGGTTGTTTCTGTTAGCAACCCACACAACTGTTTCAGGACTGAACTTGTACCATATACCCAAGTAGCTCATACTCGAACTCCCAGGAGTAAAGAATCCTAGTTCAAAGGTTAGGTCAGAAGAAACCAATGTTTCTCCATACCTGATGGACCAGTTTGTGCCCGAAGTATCAGTTACAAGTGACAAACCGATGGAAGGGATGAAGATGAAAATGGAGAATGTGATCTTTGCTATTGTTTGCATATGTCCTCTTCTAAGTTCTATGTCCATTTTTATATGCAAATCATTCTAAACTAATCCACAACATGAACACAATTTAAACGGCTAATTCCAAAAAAACAAAAGCACCAACTTTACCATCAGTGATAATTCTAACCTGAACTTTTTTTGTCTTAATAAAAAGCACCAATTTTTACTCGAGCCCTAAATATGGCCCCCTTGATATGAAATTTTCAAATTACTCAGGCTAAATTTGGGATTTAAGTGAAAATTTGTGATTTTTTATGATACAAAGAAAAATTCGTGTCAGAATTGTCACTCAAAATAACGTTTGTGCTTTTTTCAAAATTATGCCCAATTTAAACGCCTCCTCAAAGTAAATTTTTTTTTTATTGCTTCCGCCGTAAGTTTTACTGGATCCTTGTACCGGTTTTCGTGCATGTTCCCTTGGTTCTCTGTTCTTAACTCTGACTACTCATATTTCTCCTTCCGCTAGTTCTCGATGTTCTACTTTATTCACTTTGTTCATAGCAGCAACTTTGCATTCCACTTGGATTTTTTTTTTTTTTGGTCGAACCACTTGGATATTAAAAGGCTGGAATTCTACCACTTTTTACTTCGGCCATGCTCATCCAGCGTACTTTTCCAACCAAATCATAAGCTAATCCAACATCAGATGAAACTCAGATACTTCGACATGAAAATAACACGTTTGTCTCTATTGAAAATATCGTTCCTGGTCAAGGATGACTCAGGGTCAGCTGTGAACGACATGAGAAGTTAACACTAGAGCGACGTTTGGGTGAACTTTATTGGTGGATCGTTTTAACCCTTCAAATGGGTTTGACGGTCTGGCAATTAAGAAATAAAAAACAGCGGCCGCCATTCTTAGAGGCTGTAAAGTATATAAAGTGATAAGATGGAAAAAAAAACATGGAAAAGGATTTGCAAGATAATGTTTTTTGAAGTCTTAACCATTCATATGATATATTATAGTTTAGAAAATTGACTACATATCGGTGAAAGACCATAGACCCACTTATATAGTTCCATTCACGGGAAAATAATTCAACAAGTCATCAAATGATTGTACGGAGGTAAATTCAGTTTTAAACCTTTTAATTATGTTAATTTATTCATAAACATTTAGAAAATTTGCCAATTTTATTCGAAACCTTTCAATTGTGCCAATTTAACCCTAAAACTTTTGATAATTTGTCAATTTAGTTATAAATATTTTGATAATTTATCAATATAATCCTGCCAACCAAATATTCAAATAATAGGTTTATAATTAAATTGACAAATTTCCAAAATGGTTTTTTTTGGTAAGGTAACACTACAAAAAAAAACGGATTTTTGCCACAAAAATTTTCCAACAAAAAATTTTCGTAGCAAAATTGCGACAAATTTTCCAACGAATCTCAAAATTCGTTGGAAATTTCCAACGAAAATTTTTCCGTTGGAAATTTCGTTGGTATTTTCCAAAGAATTTTATTCGTTAGAAAATTCATTGGTAAATTCCAACGAAAAAATTTTCGTCGCCAAATCCGTTGGTAATTTCCAACGAAAAACTTTTTGTCGTAAAATGAGTTGGTAATTTCCAACAAAAAAAATTTCGTTGGAAATTACCAACGAATTTTCCAACGATTTTAAAAAATTGATTTTTTTCGACATTTTTTATATTCGTTGGTAATTTCCAACGAAATTTCCAACGAATTTCACTTTTCCGGTAATTTTTTCATAATGTGCAATTTTAGTCGCAAAATGCGTTGGTAATTTCCAACGAATATAATTTCGTTGGAAATTACCAACGAATTTTCCAACAATTTTAAAAAATTGATTTTTTTCGACATTTTTTATATTCGTTGGTAATTTCCAACGAAATTTCCAATGAATTTCACTTTTCCGGCAATTTTTCAAATTGTGCGATTTTCGTCGCAAAATGCGTTGGTAATTTCCAACGAATAAAATTTCGTTGGAAATTACCAACGAATTTTCCAACTATTTTAAAAAATTGATTTTTTTCGACATTTTTTTATATCCGTTGGAAAATTCGTTGGTAATTACCAACGAAATTTCCAACGATTTTCAATTTTCCGGCAATTTTTCAAATTGTGCGATTTTCGTCGCAAAATGCGTTGGTAATTTCCAACGAATAAAATTTCGTTGGAAATTACCAACGAATTTTCCAACGATTTTAAAAATTGATTTTTTTCGACATTTTTTTATATTCGTTGGAAAATTCGTTGGTAAGTACCAACGAAATTTCCAACGATTTATAAAAATCGGTTCTATTGGGCATTTTTAAAATTCGTTGGAAAATTTCGTTGGAAATTTCGTTGGAAATTTCTAACGAATTTCAAATTTCCGTCAATTTTTTCAGTGTGTACACAATTTTGCAACAAATTTTCCGACGAAAATGTTTTCGTGGGAATTTTCCGATGAATTTTCCGACGCATTTTCCGACGAATTTTCCAACGAATTAATTTTTGCTTTAATTTCGTTGGAAAATTCGTGGGAAAATTCCCACGAAATTTCCAACGAAAATAACTTGGTGCAATTATTGACCGGAATGGTGAAATTCGTTGGAAACTTTTACGTTGTTGCAAAGTTCGTTGCAAAACATGTTTATATATTCGGCAACAATCATTTCGTGTGTAACGATAATTTTTTACTCACGAAACTCTCTTTCTAGTCTTCCTCTTCGGCGTGCACCTCGCGGTCCTCCTCGCGGCCGCCGCCCTTGCCGTCCGCCTTGCCAGCCACGGTAAGTATCTCAAGATCCGAGTAATCTCACCGAACTGCGCAAATACTTGATAATACTTGGGAACTTTTTTTGGCATAGTATTTGTCGACAATTTTTTTTAGTTTAGTTTAGTTGTGTTCAATTTTCGGTGCATTAATTTAGTTGTGTTCTAATTTCGTTGCAAACATTGTGTTCTAGTTTAGTTTGGTGTTCTGCAAAAAGGCTTTTGTCGGAAAATTCGTGGGAAAGTTCCCACAAATTTTCCAAAAATTTTCAAAAGTTTTTGGATTTCCGAAAAAAGAACATTTCGTTGGATAATTCGTGGGTAATTTCCCACGAATTTTCCAACGAATAATAAATTCTAATTAAAAATTACCTGTTTTGAAAATTCGTTGGAAAATTTGTGGGAAATTTCCCACGAATTTTCCAACGAAGTTAAATTACCGGTTAGAAAGTTCATTTGAACTAAATTCGTTGGAAAATTCGTGGGAAAATTCCCACGAATTTTCCAACGAATTTTCAAAAGTTTTTGTTGTTTTCCGCAAAAAACTTTCGTTGGAAAATTCGTGGGAATTTTCCCACGAATTTTCCAACAAATTTTATAATTACGGTTAAAAAGTGAAAGTTGTTGAAATTCGTTGGAAAATTCGTGGGAAATTTCCCACAAATTTTCCAACGAATGTGTAAACGTATTTTGGTTTTCCGGAAAAAATATTTCGTCGGAAAATTCGTGGGAAAATTCCCACGAATTTTCCAACGAAGTTAAATTTCAGGTTATAAAGTTCATGTAAACTAAATTCGTTGGAAAATTCGTGGGTAATTTCCCACGAATTTTCCAACGAAGTTAAATTTCCGGTTAGAAAGTTCTTGTGCACTAAATTCATTGGAAAATTCGTGGGTAATTTCCCACGAATTTTCCAACGAAATTTCAAAAGTTTTTTTGTTTTCCAAAAAAAAAATTTTGTTGGAAAATTCGTGGGAAATTTCCCACGAATTTTACAACGAATTTGAAAAAGTATTTTGGTTTTCCGGAAAAAATATTTCGTCCGAAAATTCGTGGGAAAATTCCCACGAATTTTCCAACGAAGTTAAATTTCAGGTTATAAAGTTCATGTAAACTAAATTCGTTGGAAAATTCGTGGGTAATTTCCCACGAATTTTCCAACGAAGTTAAATTTCCGGTTAGAAAGTTCTTGTGCACTAAATTCATTGGAAAATTCGTGGGTAATTTCCCACGAATTTTCCAACGAAATTTCAAAAGTTTTTTTGTTTTCCAAACAAAAACTTTTGTTGGAAAATTCGTGGGAAATTTCCCACGAATTTTACAACGAATTTGAAAAAGTATTTTGGTTTTCCGGAAAAAATATTTCGTCCGAAAATTCGTGGGAAAATTCCCACGAATTTTCCAACGAAGTTAAATTTCAGGTTATAAAGTTCATGTAAACTAAATTCGTTGGAAAATTCGTGGGTAATTTCCCACGAATTTTTCCAACGAATTTTCAAAAGTTTTTTTGTTTTCCGATAAAAACTTTCGTTGGAAAATTCGTGGGAAATTTCCCACGAATTTTCCAACGAAAGTTTAATTTCCGGTTAGAAAGTTCAGGTGAACTAAATTCGTTGGAAAATTCGTGGGTAATTTCCCACGAATTTTCCAACGAATTTTTAAAAGTTTTTTTGTTTTCCACAAAAAAAGTTTCGTTGGAAAATTCGTGGGAAATTTCCCACGAATTTTCCAACAAATTTTATAATTCGGTTAAAAAGTAAAAGTTCTTGAAATTCGTTGGAAAATTCGTGGGAAATTTCCCACGAATTTTCCAACGAATTTTCAAAAGTATTTCGGTTTTCCGCAAAAAATATTTCGTTGGAAAATTCGTGGGTAATTTCCCACGAATTTTCCAACGAATTTGTATTATTAAGTAAATATAATGTGATTTTTATTCGTTGGAAATTTTCCACGAATTTTCCAACGAATTTATATCAAACCTTATTTTTCCACATATTGTCGAAATTCAAGGGAAATTTCGTTGGAAATTTCCGACGAATTTTCCAACTAATTCAAAGAGCACATTATTTTTATTCATATTCGAAAATTCATTACAAAATTCGTTGGAAATTTCTATCGTCTTTTGCAACGAATTTCGATATTCGGTACATTAATTTTGTTGTGTAAAATTTTCGTTGAAAAATTCGTGAGAAATTTCCCTTCATTTTTTCAAATAAGTCAAAAACACCTTCTTGTTCGGGTTAATATAAATTCGTTCCAAAATTCGTCCGAAAATTTACAACTATTTTTGCATCGCATGCAAAAAACCAATTCATTGGAAGAAAATTGTTCCAAAATGGTTTGTATACATTGCGTAGGAAAATTTCCCACCAATTTTATAACGCATTTAATACCACATTATTGTTCGGCATAATAGAAAATCGTTGCAAATTTCGTTGGAAATTTTGTCATATCTATGAGATGCCCATAACCTCGTCGGTCGCCGGCCCGGCTAAGAAGAAAGGGAAAAAAAAGGGAAAGAAAAAGAAAGGAAAAAATAAAATGTATTTTATAGACGAATCTTATGTAATTAATTTTTTTTTAGGTACGTGTCCATTGGAAGTCGTCGCTAAGCAATTGAACGTTGCAATTCTCATCAAATTGTCCACTTTCTACTACAAAGATTTCAGCCAAATACTTGGTAAGTTTTCTTCACATGGTAAATTTTTTGAATTTTTCAAGTTTAAAGTAATTGTTTCGTGAACAACATAATTGTAATTTTTCGCATTTTATGGTTTTTGTTAACAATATTAAACAATATATATGATAATTCAGGACAATTTTTTTATACAGAGAAAATGCAAAGAGACAGGGGTTGGATGTATAATAAGAATTTATCCGGACGACGAGGATTGACTGATGAGTTTCGTATCGGGTTAAAACTTTTTCTGAACTTTGCTAGTACAAAATATGAGTTTATGGATGGAAATAAGTTAAGGTGTCCATGTAAAAAGTGCAGTAATGGAAAATTTCAAGACATTGATAAAGTTAGAGAACATTTTTGTAGATTTGGATTTACTCCGAACTATTATAATTGGACTAGCCATAGTGAACCATTTATATATGATGACGGATATCGAGGAAGCGATCAATTTTCAGTTAGGGAAGAATGTAGCTATTTCGAACAATTGAACTCATATCAGGGGATGGTGTTTGATGAAGCCAGTCATAATTTGTATTCAGAATTGAATCATGCAAGTACTAGTTTTACTCATGCACCCGAACAAGTGGGAACTAGTCATGGAGCAGAATTGGAAGAGATAGGAGTTACACGTTGTGATGAGAATGTGTGTGACAGAACTTCTCAATCTAATCATTTCCAAGAAATGTTGAAAACAGCAGATGAATCTTTATGGGCAGGTTATGATAACCACACACAGGTATCAGTGACAGCAAGACTTTTAAATATCAAGGCAGAGCATAATGTGTCCGTGGATTGCTTCAACTCTTTTGTTGAAGTGATGCGAGAAACAATGCCTCGTGATAACATCATGCCAAATGACTTTTACGATATGAAAAAGTTGGTGAATAACTTAGGTCTTCCAGTTATACGAATTGATGTATGTGCTATAGGTTGTATGTTATATTGGAGAGATGATGAATATGCAGAATCTTGCAAATTCTGTGACCAACCCAGGTACAAGATTAACAGGAGGCAGGATCGTAATCAGAAGCGTAGACCATGCAAGCAAATGTTTTATTTGCCGTTAATCCCAAGGTTGCAAAGGCTTTATGCGTCGCAAGCCACTGCTGAACACATGACTTGGCATGCAAATCCTGAAACAGAAGAGGATCTAATGTGTCATCCTTCAGATGCAGAGGCATGGCAACATTTTGATAGAACATACCCCGAGTTTGCGCTAGAGCCTCGAAACATCAGGTTAGGTCTGTGTGCTGATGGATTTGCCCCATTTGGGAAATCAGGAAAAAGTTATTTATGTTGGCCAGTTATCTTAACGACGTACAATCTTCCACCCGGTATGTGCATGAAGACACCTTATATGTTTTTGACATTGATCGTGTCTGGCCCGCAAAATCCGAAAAAGGCCATAGATATTTATATGCAACCTTTGATTGAAGAGTTACAACGGCTATGGGTTGAAGGTGTCCCTATGTATGACGTTTCTACTGACCAAACATTTGTAATGAAGGCTGCGCTTCTTTAGACGATAAATGATTTCCCCGCTTATGGAATGTTATCTGGATGGAGTACAGCTGGGATCTTAGGATGTCCAATTGGTATGGAGAGATCGAAGGCTTTCAGATTAAAACATGGTAAGAAGGCCTGCTATTTTGATTGTCACAGGCAATTTTTGCCGCTTAATCATACATTCAGAAGGAATAAAAAAGAGTTCATCAAGAATAGAATCGAAAGAACACATCCACCATTGAGGTTGACCGGGCAACAAATATGGGAACGCGTGCAAGAGTTTCCAACTGTTATTGAAAACCCGCACGGCGCAACTTTTGCGTACGGAAGTACGCATAAGTGGACTAAACGCAGTTTATTTTGGGATCTACCATATTGGAATGCCCATCTTATTGTTGACACCTAAATTTTGCCTAGATTACTTAGGGTTTTATCGCACAAAAATTAGGGTTTAATTGCTTTAACCCCTAAACAAAAAATATTTTCATTAAAACTGCATGGCATATAGTTATTAGGTGCATTTGCATTAATAGGACCTATTAGAACATATTTTCCATGTTTATTTTCAAAAATTAAATTAAAAAAAAGGGGGTTAGTTAATTTAAAAAAAAACAAAAAAAAACAAAACAAAAAAAGAAGAAAGAGAGAGGCCAGCGTTGAATATGGGGGGTGCGCCTCTGAGAGGCTAGAAGGAGGCAGCGCAGGAGTGAGAAAAAAAGCAGAGGAAGCGGAGCAGAAAGAGAGGACGAGAGAGCGAGAGAAACAGAGAGGAGAAAGAGAGAGTCCACAGAGCTCGGAGGACGAGAGAGACCCAGAAAAACAGAGCGAGAAAGACAGAGAGGACGAGAGAGCAAGAGAAACAGAGAGGAGAAAGAGAGAGACCCACACAGACGCGAGTTCGGCGAGGTCAGAGGGAGAGAGTCCACAGAGCTCGGAGGACGAGAGAGACCCAGAAAAACAGAGCGAGAAAGACAGAGGGAGCGACGGTGAAAAAAACAGAGAGGAGATCGGAGGGAACAGAGGGGAGACCGGCGAGACCGAGCGTGAGAAAAAACAGAGAGGGGAGAGCGGGAGACCAAAGAGAGAGAGCGAGCGAGAGAGAGAGCCCGAAGGGCGAGATCGAAGGCGAGCGGTCTCCGGTTGGTGACCGTCGCGCGTCAGTCGCGATCAACGACCCCCCCTCTCACGGTAGGTCCTGGTTCCGAGCCCTCGCCGGATTCCGTTTTGGTTTGGCTCGATTTGGGGTCGGTCTCCCGAGGATCCCGGCTCGTAGGTGTGCGAGGCGCGCGGCTGTAGCCCGATCTACTGTGTGCGCCCTTCATACGCCACCACCGAGTCGGGTAGGGACCGTGTCTGCCTCCCCTGCTTTCGGTTCTGTTTTCTTTCTTCTGGGGGTGTCGCTGGCCGGAGCTCGCGGCCGTTCGGCTCGCGTGAGCTCCGACCCGTGACACCCCGGGGTTGGTCCTACTGCTGTGCGTGTTGTTGTATGTGAATCTCGGGCGTGTTTGAGCCTTGATCGAGTCCGGAATCTCTTACTTTTGCCGTGCACGCCAACTGCTCGGCGTTTTGCCCGAATCGTCTTGTTGCTTGTCTCTGTTCTGGGGCTTCCTTCGGGAGCATCCGGCGGTCCCGGCGTATCGCCGATGGCCGCGGCGGTCCAGGCGAGGCCGCGAAAGGGAGCAGCCAGCCAGTCCCTCGCCGGGATCTGGCTGGTTTTCGGCTGACCAACCTCACGTCGAGGCTCGGGCGACCTCAGTCAACCACCGGTCGCCACGGTGGTGACCCGGGCGGTAGGACGCCCACCGCCCCTCGTCGGGGCTGCGATACAGGCTAGCGTGCGTCGGCCGGTCCTCGGAGGAGGCCCGTCGCGGTGGTTCGGTCAGCCAAGGCGGGGCCCTAGGCGCGGTGTGGCGGCCGCGAGTCGGGTCGTGGTCCGGGTCGGGCGCGCGCGAGATCCGGGTAGGGCAACGCACGTCCGGGTCGGGTCGCGGGTTGTGACTGGGTGGGCCTAGTTTATTAGGGTCTTGGGCTTAGTTCAAAATCAGGGTAGTTTTTTTTAGGATGTGGGCCGTTCTCGCGCGTGGGCCGACTGCCTTTTTCTTATTTTGGTTTTCCGGTTGGGCTTTGGGCCCTCGTTTAAAAAATATGCATATTCCGGGCTGGGCCTTTGTCTTTCCTTTTAAAAAAAAAAAAAATTTTACCGGGCTCAACATATGAGCCCAGTTCGGTCGTGGACCCGGGCCGGCCCGCCCGGGTCAGCCTCGATCCGGGTCAGAGGGGGAGATCCGACCCGGATCCGTTTTGATTTTATTTTATTTTATTGTTTTAACTTAAAAAAAATTTTAAATTTTTTAAAAAAAAATTCGAAAATTCAAAAAAAAAAAGTTAAAAATTAAAAAAAAATCTAAAAAAATTAATTTTTTTAAAAAAAAATTAAAAAATTATTAAAAAATCAGGAGTTTTATTTGAATTTTGAAATTAGCTTTTCTTGCTCTTTTCGCATGTTTAGTGCTAGATTTAATCACACGTCGCTTGGTTCACACACTTTGAATTACGTGTTTAATTTAATCTCGCATGTGGTTGATTGTGCATGTTAGGTTCATGTAGTGATTGTTGCTTCCATTAGCTCGGTTAGGAATGATTTTTTTGAGATTCCCGATTAGCGAGAACATGTTAGGTGGTGAATTGAACATGATCAGGTACCGAAAGGGCACTAGTTTGTCAATTAGTGTAATCAAGTCCCCGAATCCATTGAATCTCTGGTTCGTAGAAGTGAAGCTTTTCTCCCGTGTTTTACTTAGGTGTCTAATCGACCTACCGAAAACTGATTAGTGGCGACTCCTAGATGAAATCGATTTGCATGTTAACAACTTTAATTTAAGTCGCGAATTGGTATGGGCTTGAGAGAGCTCTAGCTAGGTTTAACTTAGCAGTTCATTAGCCTAACCCCTCAGGCCGCGGGGCCGTTTCGGGGAGGTCGCGACAGCTTGGCGACTCCGCTGGGGATATCTGTGGACTTAGGCCGTTTATCTTGTTGGAATACATCCCTAACGTGAATGTTCTTGGCACTGACACCTTATTTTGCAGGTTTGGGATTTGGGGAATGAATGTTTATTTTTTCAAGCGCTTGAAGTGTTGTTTGCTTATAAATTGTTGTGCATGCGTTAGATGTTTTAGCACTACACTATGGCACACACAACCATACTGCCGGACCCGGGCCGTGATAGGACGCTTTAGGATGGTGTTAAGAAAGATACAACCTCGAACGCGAGACCGCGATGTAGAGGCTGCCTTTCTTTTCCCCGAAAGTTCTTTCCTGGTGTCGTAAGTGTTTATCCTTGTCCGCGAGACTGCGTGACTATAGGGTATTTCTTTCGACTGAGCCGGAGTTAAGAGGACCTGACACCAACGCGAGACTGCGACGGTCAGATCACCCTCTTAGCTTCACCTTGTTAAACTGTCTAGATAGAAAACGAACCTCACAAGTGCATATGTGTGTCTTTGCGTTTTTTTTTAAAAGAAAGAAAAAGAAAAAACGATCGTCACTCACTGTAAGTATGATTCCTCTCATTATTAGCTCACTTTGGATTGAAATTTTCATTTTTGAAATTCGCAGAGATCAATCAAGTGTCCTGGTGATTTGAGCTCATAATTGAAAATTTTAGACAATCATTCTTGACAGTGAACCTTGAGCATGAATTTCAAACACCTTTGATTTGGCCCCATCAAAACAGATGATTTTGTCTAAAACTTTCAGTTATAGGCTTAAAATCACATCTTTTGTGCAGGAAATCTTTCAAGTCAAGATTGCATTTTGGGGCATAAAATTGAAATCACATTTTCAATAAAATTCCTTTTTGTTCACATTTCAGAATCAAATTTCAAATCACTTTTTGTGTATTAATTTTGTAAATAGGAATCACCTCATTTTTGCAAAAATGAAATCGCAAATTAGTCTTTCAAATTTGATATGCCGCATTTTGCGACGAAACTTTTTGGAATAAAAGGGGCGCTCGATTGATAGCCGCGATTTGATCTTTTAATGATGTCTCCACTTGCGATGAAATCTTGGTGAAATACTAAATGCCCACGAATAGGAACCATGGGGGCATGTATTGTCGCCTCGCTTTCGTCATAAGAGGCGGCATCAATGAAAGACCACTTTTTCATTCACATACTAACATTGTCTTCCTTTCGCAGGTTATGCGTAACAGTCATCCCTTGGAATTCCCTTGCTTAATCATGCAAGGAATCGGAGTTTAGAGTTAGAGCGTGAATTGCTTGTTTACACTCATCTATTTAAAAGTTTCTCGAATTTCATCCCTCTATTATCATTTGGAATTGCGTTTTCCATTTTGGGTTTTAATGTGAACCCAATCGATATTTTTGAAAATCATGCGACTTACGTCTTTGAGTAGTGAGATTCTAATTTGTAGCATTGTTCTTTGAAAGTACTTGGGATATTTCAAATTGAACCCCTGAGTTAAGCTTTTATGCTTTACTTTCAAAATATTTAAAAAAAAAAAGAGAAAAAAAGAGAGTTTCAAGAAAGTTTTGCATAAGATTTTATCACTCTGCTTGATCATTTCTCAGGTTGGTCTGCAAAAAGATACTTTGAGATGGTAAGGTTGTAATCGTTCCAATAAGAATTTCTCGTGCAACAATTGACTTGTTCATTCATTTTTGTCAAAACAGGTAAAGGGGCGAAAGAATGTATTTGACCATAGCAATAATGCTTCCAGTTAGAAAGACATGACGAGGCCAAACCGTCCATCCCATGGTGACAAATGAAAGGTTGCGTCATAATGGGGCAAAATAATGCATTTGAAGAACTTCTGTCTATCAAACTAGGGACATGTGAAAATAGTCAGGGGCACGAATAGTCAAGATGATCAAAAGTGGAAGACCTGGGCAAAGGACAACGAAAATTAAACAAGTGTCTGTAAAAAGGCATGAAAGATTATTGAACATACTGAAGTCTCCGGAAGAGAAAGCATCTGACTAGGGCGAGTGTCATCTAGCTGGGGCAAAAATAGCTTTAGTATAATCAAGTCTGTGAGTAAGTTCCTTCTCCTCCAACAAGTGGATGGATGCAAAAGAGACATATACCGGATAGATAAATGTAGGGCGGGTCAGGTTGTGGACGGTGCCTCCGAACACTTAAGAGGGAATATCAAGCAACTTTGAGGAAGGAGTTGCAAAGGAAAAGCTCAAGCGACGAGATTGCACGAAGAGGACAACTTAGTCCAGAATTGAGCTATCCCCAAAACAAAAGGGTGTATATCGTTTCTGAATTAGCTCAAACAAGAATGGAAATGACTTGGGTCATCTCTCATTTTGCAGATAGAGGAATGTATCGGGGAAAGCATCCATGAAGTAATGCCCTCAAACGTCGAAGCAGGGAGTATCCCTCTCTTTCAGTCTCTAACGTTCACTGGGACTTAGTGAATTCGATGGCATTGGAAAGGCCAAGGTGGAAGAAAGCGGATGAAGGGAGTTGCCAAACATCCAAGAAAGCAAATTCAAATGAAGGGTAAATCGTATCGTTTCCAATTGTCCATTTTAATACAATTTTTGACATGATTCTTTTTTCCTTTGATAGGAAGCATCAAAGACCTGAAGGATAAATGCAAACGAGGGGTAATGTTGTATCGTTCCCAATTTTTCAATTCTTAAAGGGTCTTTAACTAACACATTCTCTTTTATTCTTTATAGGTTTACCAAGTCGCCATGACGCAGGTAAGTACCCTTCTCCCAAAATTCAAATGGAAATCAAATGGATAATTTTCATCACAAAGAAAAAGTCTTTGATGGTTTTGAGAAAAAAACAAGCACTAAAGTGGAGAATGAAAAAGCAAGCTCTTCACAAAAATTTTGAATGTCATCCTTATTAAAAAAAATTGTCTTTGTGTTTGGCGGATCATTCATTTGGAATCAAAATTCCCTGTGGAGATTAATCGATTCGTGATGATCTCAACAAAATGAAAGGGAGATGTTAATAATGCCAAGTGAGAAATACTTAGAATGAGGAAAGGCAAGCCACTCCCAAACACATCCCACAAACACTTTGAGAGTTGAGTGGAAGAGAAAATTAGTGTTGTTCAAGAGCAAGAGATTCATTCGCAAGTAGTACATGGATCGAAATGAAAGGAGGCATTTCCTTCTTCTATCCCATACACTACAGGTGATCATAGTTAGCCCCATTTGAGCCATTGAATGTGAAGAGTTTGCAAAATACCCCTGTCAAGAACCACCCTACAACGGGGCAAATTTGGAGGTTTTGGTTGACATGCTTTGAAGGAAAAGATGAAAAAGACTTCTTTGCCCTTACTTGCATTAATCTTTTTGTGGTAACTTCAGGTGAGTTCTTATGGAAGCTTGAAACATCCCAAAATGAAGAAGAGCATTCACTTCTCTATCCAAACACTCATACCATTTGCTTAGCCAAGTTGAGCCTGAATATTCTTTTCTAAAGCCCGAATGGTGATTATCTCCCTACACTGGGGCAAAGCACGTGATTTATCAAGACAATTGGTACTCATGAGATAGTGTGAAAAACATCTCGAAAGTTTTGAAAGCTCAAAAAAAAAATGAAAAGAGCAAAAGTCAAATGAAAACTAGAGGGCATGAAAAAGCAGTGTGCCTGGTAAAAGCAAGGCCAATGCCCAGAGCAAAAAAGTTGCATCAAGAGAAAAATTCTCATGAAAAAGGGGGAGTGGCAAAAGCAAAATGCTTGCAAAAAAAAAATCATTGCAAAAGCAAAAGTCATTAGAGAAAGGAGCAAAGCTCTTACACTAAAATGATTAGTCAATGGACTTTCGAGACAAGTTGAATTTCAAAAGTCGAGTACCTTCAAAAAGATTGGAAGATATGGTAATGATGCTATGATAATCACCAACTCCTTAATCCCATTTGAAAATTTCTGAGCCTTTTAAGCCTTTACCCAAACCGACGTTATAACCTTCTCCAAAGTCTCTTCGGATTGGGATGGTTTAAGCAAAAATTTGGATTCCCGAACAAGCTATCGCTTGAAGAAGTGGGGGCAAAGTTGTCTTATCTCATCTTAAGGTTTCTTGACTTGTAAACCTGATGGAGATGCTGATTGAAAATTATTTCATTCCTTAGCCGATAATGCTCATTTGTTGTTGAAACCATGACCAAATCCACATTGCAGTCATTTAAAAGACCTCTTGGATCGGTCAATGCGTACTTATTGCGAATGATTTTCGAAGCCTTCGACACTGGTAGTGAGGTATATAGAGAGAACATGTTTACTTCCCACATCAATGGATGGGATCGAACAGCCTTTTTGAGAGTATGTGAGAAGTCCTTTCAGACTAAGGAATTCTTGTTTGGCATGCTTAATGGGCTCTCTTCATAAGTTAACATCAGTTTGATAAAAGACTTTCTCCTAAGGGAATTTGATGATTAATGATGTCTTTCATACATAAAGGCAATTTTGCAATATTGAAGGATGTTGAATGCTCTCCAAACAATTGAGTCTATCCTAAATTGCCCGTGCAATCAATGCTTTTTCATTGATGATACCATTTTGATATGGCTTCGTGTGTTGTTATCTTGCCTGGTACGCACTCGCTACCAGAACACTTGTTATAACACGTACCTGTTATTATTAATCTTGTAAGGCAGGTGACGTTTCCTCAGACACCAATCTTCAAGCTGATCTCAGAAATGTTAAGAAACATCTAAGCATTCGTGAATTCTCAAGACCATGCTGAGAAGGACACAATAGGCGGTCTATCAAACTCTCGGACAAAGAACCCCGAGTGCTCATTCGCTGAATCTTTCCAAGCCTCGCTGGCCAAGAGCTTTTAAGCAATCCGATCTGACCTACAGGTATGTAAACCCCTCTCTCAAAAGGTTTGTGGTCCAACCTTAAACCACTCTTTCAGAAGGTTTCGGGTCAATCCTTAAACCCCGATTTCGAAAGGTTCCGGGTCAATCCTTAAACCCCGATTTCAAAAGGTTCCGGGTCAATCCTTAAACCCCGGTTTCAAAAGGTTCCGGGTCAATCCTTAAACCCCGGTTTCAAAAGGTTCCGGGTCAATCCTTAAACCCCGATTTCAAAAGGTTCCGGGTCAATCCTTAAACCCCGATTTCAAAGGTTCCGGGTCAATCCTTAAACCCCGATTTCAAAGGTTCCGGGTCAATCCTTAAACCCCGATTTCAAAAGGTTCCGGGTCAATCCTTAAACCCCGATTTCAAAGGTTCTGGGTCAATCCTTAAACCCTGATTTCAAAAGGTTGCGGGTCAATCCTTAAACCCTGATTTCAAAAGGTTGCGGGTCATCCTTAAACCCTGATTTCAAAAGGAAGGTTGCGGGTCATCCTTAAACCCTGATTTCAAAAGGTTGCGGGTCATCCTTAAACCCTGATTTCAAAAGGTTGCAGGTCAATCCTTAAACCCTGGTTTCAAAAGGTTGCGGGTCTATCCTTAAACCCTGATTTCAAAAGGTTGCGGGTCATCCTTAAACCCTGATTTCAAAAGGTTGCGGGTCATCCTTAAACCCTGATTTCAAAAGGTTGCAGGTCAATCCTTAAACCCTGGTTTCAAAAGGTTGCGGGTCTATCCTTAAACCCTGATCTCAAAAGGTTGCGGGTCTATCCTTAAACCCTGATTTCAAAAGATTGCGGGTCTATCCTTAAACCCCGATTTCAAAGGGTTCCGGGTCTTCCTTTAAACCCCGATTTCAAAAGGTTCAGGGTCTTTTTCAAAACCCTGATTTCAAAAGGTTCACAGGGCTTTAGTTCCTAAGCTAAATCTTCAACGTTCATAGGGTTTTAGTCCCTAGGCGTACTTACTGGGTTTTAGTCCCTTCGTCGTTCACAGGGTTTTAGTCCATAGGCGTACTTGTTGGGTTTTAGTCCCTAAACAGAATTTTTGACGTTTTTAGGGCTTTAGTCCCTAGGCGTTCATTCTGGGTTTTATTCCCTCTTCCGTTCAATAGGGTTTTAGCCCCTAGGCGGAATCTTAGACGTTCGTAGGGTTTTAGTCCCTAGGCGTTCCTTCAAGCGTGTTGTTCCTATTGCCGTTCATAGGGTTTTAGTCCCTAGGCGGGATCTTAGCTGCTCATAGGGTTTTACTCCCTAAATGAAATTTCTGATGTTTACAGGGTTTTAGTCCCTAAATGTCACCAGAGTCTTCCTCTTTCATTGCCCGGCGAGCTTTCGCAGCCTAAAGTACCACATCGATCTGGCGAGCTTTCGCAGCCAAGAGTTTCCTTCTTTACATAGCAAGACTTCATGTAGTCGAGAGCCCGTTCTTACACGGTATGGCTTTCTTTTCGGTCAAAAGTCCGTTCTTACACGGTATGACCTCTTCATCGAGCCAAGAGCCCGTTCTTACACGGTATGGCTTCCTTTTCGGTCAAAAGTCCGTTCTTACACAGTATGACCTCTTCATCGAGCCAAGAGCCCGTTCTTACACGGTATGGCTTTCTTTTCGGTCAAAAGTCCGTTCTTACACGGTATGACCTCTTCATCGAGCCAAGAGCCCGTTCTTACACGGTATGACCTCTTCATCGAGCCAAGAGCCCGTTCTTACACGGTATGGCTTCCTGTTCGGTCAAAAGTCCGTTCTTACACAGTATGACCTCTTCATCGAGCCAAGAGCCCGTTCTTACACGGTATGGCTTCATTTTCGGTCAAAAGTCCCTTCTTACACGGTATGACCTCTTCATCGAGCCAAGAGCCCGTTCTTACACGGTATGGCTTCCCTTTCGGTCAAAAGTCCGTTCTTACACGGTATGACCTCTTCATCGAGCCAAGAGCCCGTTCTTACACGGTATGGCTTCCTTTTCGGTCAAAAGTCCCTTCTTACACGGTATGACCTCTTCATCGAGCCAAGAGCCCGTTCTTACACGGTATGGCTTCCCTTTCGGTCAAAAGTCCGTTCTTACACAGTATGACCTCTTCATCGAGCCAAGAGCCCGTTCTTACACGGTATGGCTTCCCTTTCGGTCAAAAGTCCGTTCTTACACGGTATGACCCCTTCATTGAGCCAAGAGCCCGTTCTTACACGGCATGGCTTCCCTCTCGGTCAAAATCCGTTCTTACACGGTACGACCTCTTCATTGAGCCAGGAGCCCGTTCTTACACGATATGGCTTCCCGTCCAGTCAAAGTCCGTTCTTACACGGTGTGGCCTCGTCGTTTAGCCGAAAGCCCGTTCTTACACGGTGTGGCTTTCGTCTTGGTTGAAACCATTCTTACATGGTAAAGCTTTGTCGAGTAAAAGAATTCCCCTTTTGGATAGTATTCGTGAAAATAATAATAACAATAATAATCAACCCCATGCCTCAAGCATTGTGCCATCCCATGCCTCCCCCCAACAAAATTTAGGTGTCTTTTGTCTTTGAATGGAACTTCTTCGAACTTCCCTTCAAAGAGGGGCAGCTGTTGACACCTAAATTTTGCCTAGATTACTTAGGGTTTTATCGCACAAAAATTAGGGTTTAATTACTTTAACCCCTAAACAAAAAATATTTTCATTAAAACTGCATGGCATATAGTTATTAGGTGCATTTGCATTAATAGGACCTATTAGAACATATTTTCCATGTTTATTTTCAAAAATTAAATTAAAAAAAAGGGGGTTAGTTAATTTAAAAAAAAACAAAACAAAACAAAAAAAGGAGAAAGAGAGAGATCCGAGAGAGAGGGCATAGAGAGCAAGCGCCGGAAGAAGATTGGTCTGGCCGCGTCCCGTGACTTCCAGTTGACGCCCCCGAGTCCGCGGGCTCCTCTGCCACAGTGCGAATTTCTGGGTAGGTTTCTTTGAGTCGAGCCAACTTCTTTCCCGAAGATCCCGGTTCAGAGACGTTGCGAGGCGACCGGACTGAATCCGACACATCTCGAATTCGCCCTTTGTTCGCCGTCGCCGAACCGGGTAGGGCCGTTTCCGGCGACTGAGCTCGCATCTCTGGCGGTTCCCGGGTGCTTTGTCTTCTATTTTTGGCCCCAATCGATGCCGAGATCTGCTGTTCCCTGTTTATGTTTGTGTCGAGCGTAGATGGATAGCCATTGAATGATCTCGAGCATGTTCCGGTCTGTATTTGACATTTTGTTTGGATTTGTGGCCTCCCTTTAATGTCGCATACCACGTGCTCGCTGAAATGCTTCAGTGCAATACGCAAGTTGTCCTCCTTTGCGTGTGATGTGTTCCTGAATATTGGTGCTTCTCTCTTTACTGATGGTGTCTTGGCTGCGTAGTCGCTTGCTTTTGGACGGCCGAGTCGTTCCCTTCCTTTTTTTTTGACGAACGAAGAAGGTCTGCAGAGAGGCGGCATGAGCAGGGAGCTCGGTTCGGCCGGTCCCCCGTCGGGACCTAGCTGACTCGCGGCCAGCCAGCCCCACGGCGGGGTTTGGACGGTACCGGTCAGACGCGGACGCAGCTCGCCCGCCGCTCCACATCGGGGCGGCGCCGCGGACGGAGGAGGTCCGTCACAGCGAATTGATTAAGCTGAAACCGTGGAGGCCAGGGCTAAGCGAGCGGAGGGCCGGGCACGGTCCCGGCCGCCGGAACCGAGTGAGCTCCAAGCGCGGTGTGGCGGCCGCGAGTCGGGCTGCGAACCGGGTCGGCGAGTCGGGTCTCGGGCGCTAGGGTTGGCGTGAGTCGGGTCGGTGAGTTGGGTCGCCCGGGTCGGGTCGCGGGTCTGACCGGGTAGGTTTTATTCCGTGTGTGGGCTTTTAGTGTTTTAATTAGGTATTGGGCTTTGGGCTTTTCTTTTTTTCTAGTGAATTAATTCTGGGCTGGGCCTTTGTTTTTTTCTTTATTTTATTTGCCGAACCGGGCTCGACAAATGAACCCGGCCCAGTCGTGGACCCGGGCCGGCGCGCCCGGGTCATTTGCGAACCGGGTCGGATATGGAGATCCGACCCGGTTTGTTCTTAATTATTATTTTATCTTTTTTATTTATTTTATTTTTAAAAATTTCGAAAAAATTTCAAAAAAAATTTCAAAAAAATTTCAAAAATTCCGAAAAAAAAAATTTCAAAAAATTTTCAAAAAGATTTCAAAAAAAGAATTTCAAGAAAATTTCGAAAAAAAAAACATAATAAATAAAAAAATTAAATTAATTTTTTTAAAAAAAAATTAAAAAATTAAAATTTTTTAAAAAAAATCAGAATTTTCATTTGGTTCCCGGAATTGGGTTTTCTTGCCCTATTGTGTGATTAATGTCATATTTGATTGCACGTTACCTGATTCACACACTTTGAATTGCGCATTTAATTT
This sequence comes from Syzygium jambos, assembly GCA_031216235.1. Lineage (NCBI taxonomy): Eukaryota > Viridiplantae > Streptophyta > Magnoliopsida > Myrtales > Myrtaceae > Syzygium > Syzygium jambos. The sequence continues at coordinate 3,291,771 of CM062225.1, read as the reverse complement.
AACCTCGCGCGTAGTTGGTTATGCATGTCTAGGTTTTAGATATTAATCGTCGTTCCCCTTAGCTTAGTTAGGAATGGAATTTTGAGACCCCCGATTAGTGAGAGCATGTTAGGTGATGGATTGAACAAGATTAGGTACCGAAGGGGCACTAATTAGCCGATTAGTGTAATAAAGTCCCCGTACCCATTGAATCTCTGGTTCGTAGAAGTGAAGCTTTTCTCCCGTGCTTTACTGAGGTGTCTAATCGACCTACCAAAAACCGATTAGTGGCGACTCCTAAATGAAATTGATTTACATGTTAACAACTTCAAATTACGTCGCGAATTGGTATGGGCTGGGGAGGGCTCGAGCTAGGTTTAACTTAGTAATCCATTAACCAAACCCCGTAGGCCTCGGGACCGGTTCGAGGAGGTCGCGACTTCCTTTTCGGTCAAAAGTCCGTTCTTACACGGTATGACCTCTTCATCGAGCCAAGAGACCGTTCTTACACGGTATGACCTCTTCATCGAGCCAAGAGCCCGTTCTTACACGGTATGGCTTCCTGTTCGGTCAAAAGTCCGTTCTTACACGGTATGACCTCTTCATCGAGCCAAGAGCCCGTTCTTACACGGTATGGCTTCCTTTTCGGTCAAAAGTCCCTTCTTACACGGTATGACCTCTTCATCGAGCCAAGAGCCCGTTCTTACACGGTATGGCTTCCCTTTCGGTCAAAAGTCCGTTCTTACACGGTATGACCTCTTCATCGAGCCAAGAGCCCGTTCTTACACGGTATGGCTTCCCTTTCGGTCAAAAGTCCGTTCTTACACGGTATGACCCCTTCATTGAGCCAAGAGCCCGTTCTTACACGGCATGGCTTCCCTCTCGGTCAAAATCCGTTCTTACATGGTACGACCTCTTCATTGAGCCAGGAGCCCGTTCTTACACGATATGGCTTCCCGTCCAGTCAAAGTCCGTTCTTACACGGTGTGGCCTCGTCGTTTAGCCGAAAGCCCGTTCTTACACGGTGTGGCTTTCGTCTTGGTTGAAACCATTCTTACATGGTAAAGCTTTGTCGAGTAAAAGAATTCCCCTTTTGGATAGTATTCGTGAAAATAATAATAACAATAATAATCAACCCCATGCCTCAAGCATTGTGCCATCCCATGCCTCCCCCCAACAAAATTTAGGTGTCTTTTGTCTTTGAATAGAACTTCTTCGAACTTCCCTTCAAAGAGGGGCAGCTGTTGACACCTAAATTTTGCCTAGATTACTTAGGGTTTTATCGCACAAAAATTAGGGTTTAATTGCTTTAACCCCTAAATAAAAAATATTTTCATTAAAACTACATGGCATATAGTTATTAGGTGCATTTGCATTAATAGGACCTATTAGAACATATTTTCCATGTTTATTTTCAAAAATTAAATTAAAAAAAAGGGGGTTAGTTAATTTAAAAAAAAAACAAAACAAAAACAAAACAAAAAAAGAAGAAAGAGAGAGGCCAGCGTTGAATATTCAACGCTGGCCCACTCCTCTTTGGGGGTGCGCCTCTGAGAGGCTAGAAGGAGGCAGCGCAGGAGTGAGAAAAAAAGCAGAGGAAGCGGAGCAGAAAGAGAGGACGAGAGAGCGAGAGAAACAGAGAGGAGAAAGAGAGAGTCCACAGAGCTCGGAGGACGAGAGAGACCCAGAAAAACAGAGCGAGAAAGACAGAGAGGACGAGAGAGCGAGAGAAACAGAGAGGAGAAAGAGAGAGACCCACACAGACGCGAGTTCGGCGAGGTCAGAGGGAGAGAGTCCACAGAGCTCGGAGGACGAGAGAGACCCAGAAAAACAGAGCGAGAAAGACAGAGGGAGCGACGGTGAAAAAAACAGAGAGGAGATCGGAGGGAACAGAGGGGAGACCGGCGAGACCGAGCGTGAGAAAAAACAGAGAGGGGAGAGCGGGAGACCAAAGAGAGAGAGCGAGCGAGAGAGAGAGCCCGAAGGGCGAGATCGAAGGCGAGCGGTCTCCGGTTGGTGACCGTCGCGCGTCAGTCGCGATCAACGACCCCCCCTCTCACGGTAGGTCCTGGTTCCGAGCCCTCGCCGGATTCCGTTTTGGTTTGGCTCGATTTGGGGTCGGTCTCCCGAGGATCCCGGCTCGCAGGTGTGCGAGGCGCGCGGCTGTAGCCCGATCTACTGTGTGCGCCCTTCATACGCCACCACCGAGTCGGGTAGGGACCGTGTCTGCCTCCCCTGCTTTCGGTTCTGTTTTCTTTCTTCTGGGGGTGTCGCTGGCCGGAGCTCGCGGCCGTTCGGCTCGCGTGAGCTCCGACCCGTGACACCCCGGGGTTGGTCCTACTGCTGTGCGTGTTGTTGTATGTGAATCTCGGGCGTGTTTGAGCCTTGATCGAGTCCGGAATCTCTTACTTTTGCCGTGCACGCCAACTGCTCGGCGTTTTGCCCGAATCGTCTTGTTGCTTGTCTCTGTTCTGGGGCTTCCTTCGGGAGCATCCGGCGGTCCCGGCGTATCGCCGATGGCCGCGGCGGTCCAGGCGAGGCCGCGAAAGGGAGCAGCCAGCCAGTCCCTCGCCGGGATCTGGCTGGTTTTCGGCTGACCAACCTCACGTCGAGGCTCGGGCGACCTCAGTCAACCACCGGTCGCCACGGTGGTGACCCGGGCGGTAGGACGCCCACCGCCCCTCGTCGGGGCTGCGATACAGGCTAGCGTGCGTCGGCCGGTCCTCGGAGGAGGCCCGTCGCGGTGGTTCGGTCAGCCAAGGCGGGGCCCTAGGCGCGGTGTGGCGGCCGCGAGTCGGGTCGCGGTCCGGGTCGGGCGCGCGCGAGATCCGGGTAGGGCAACGCACGTCCGGGTCGGGTCGCGGGTTGTGACTGGGTGGGCCTAGTTTATTAGGGTCTTGGGCTTAGTTCAAAATCAGGGTAGTTTTTTTTAGGATGTGGGCCGTTCTCGCGCGTGGGCCGACTGCCTTTTTCTTATTTTGGTTTTCCGGTTGGGCTTTGGGCCCTCGTTTAAAAAATATGCATATTCCGGGCTGGGCCTTTGTCTTTCCTTTTAAAAAAAAAAAAAATTTTACCGGGCTCAACATATGAGCCCAGTTCGGTCGTGGACCCGGGCCGGCCCGCCCGGGTCAGCCTCGATCCGGGTCAGAGGGGGAGATCCGACCCGGATCCGTTTTGATTTTATTTTATTTTATTGTTTTAACTTAAAAAATTTTTTAAATTTTTTAAAAAAAAATTCGAAAATTCAAAAAAAAAAGTTAAAAATTTAAAAAAAATCTAAAAAAATTAATTTTTTTTAAAAAAAATTAAAAAATTATTAAAAAATCAGGAGTTTTATTTGAATTTTGAAATTAGCTTTTCTTGCTCTTTTCGCATGTTTAGTGCTAGATTTAATCACACGTCGCTTGGTTCACACACTTTGAATTACGCGTTTAATTTAATCTCGCATGTGGTTGATTGTGCATGTTAGGTTCATGTAGTGATTGTTGCTTCCATTAGCTCGGTTAGGAATGATTTTTTTGAGATTCCCGATTAGCGAGAACATGTTAGGTGGTGAATTGAACATGATCAGGTACCGAAAGGGCACTAGTTTGTCAATTAGTGTAATCAAGTCCCCGAATCCATTGAATCTCTGGTTCGTAGAAGTGAAGCTTTTCTCCCGTGTTTTACTTAGGTGTCTAATCGACCTACCGAAAACTGATTAGTGGCGACTCCTAGATGAAATCGATTTGCATGTTAACAACTTTAATTTAAGTCGCGAATTGGTATGGGCTTGGGAGAGCTCTAGCTAGGTTTAACTTAGCAGTTCATTAGCCTAACCCCTCAGGCCGCGGGGCCGTTTCGGGGAGGTCGCGACACTTATTCATCATAATCTTGACGTCATGCACATAGAGAAGAACGTTTTCGACAATATCATAAATACTGTGATGGATGTCACTGGAAAAACAAAAGACAACTTGAACGCAAGAAAAGATATGAGGGATATTTGCGATCGACCAACACTGGATGTGGATGCAAGCAGCAGGGGACCGAAACCCAAAGCAGTTTATACCTTGGACAAGGAGCAGAGACGGGTCATTTGTCAATGGTTGAAATCGGTGCGATTTCCTGATGGATATGCTTCCAATCTCGGCAGATGCGTTGATATGAATTAATGCAAATTGACAGGTATGAAGAGTCATAATTGTCACATATTTATGGAAAGATTAATTCCAATAGCCTTCAAAGAAGTTCTACCAAACTTTGTATGGGGCGCCATTACAGAGTTAAATAATTTCCTGCATGATATTTGCTCAACAACGTTGAAATCATCACACATGGAGAAACTAGAGAGAGATATTCCAATTATTCTTTGTAACTTAGAAAGGATATTTCCTCCATCATTCTTTGATTCAATGGAGCATCTCTTAGTTCACTTGCCTTATGAGGCCAAAGTTGCAGGTCCCGTCCAATTTCGATGGATATATCCATTTGAGAGGTAAATTTTATTTTAATTAAATGCGAAATTACTTAATGATCATATTCTGTTTCGATAAACTGTTTGCTACTGCAACTAGGTTCTTATATCATTTGAAGAAAAAAGTGAAGAATAAGGCATGTGTCGAAGCTTCAATTTGTAATGCATATATTGTGGAAGAAGTAACAACATTTGCATCATACTATTTTGAGCCGCACGTGCAGTGCAAGAGGCGTAGAGCTGGAAGAAATGATGAGGGTCTCATTGATCCCAATTGCAAATCATTCTCTATATTCAATTATTTGGGTCGACCTAGCGGCACATGTAAGTTTCGTCACTTAACAGGTGAAGAAAAGCTCGCAGCCCATACATATATTTTATTGAATTGTCCAGAAGTTCAGCCATACTTCGAGTAAGTGTACATCTGCCTTGTTTACATCAAATAATTGTGTCAAACCGTTGCTAATACATAAATGGTATTTCTTATTAGGAATTTCCAAAATTCAATGTATGGACTACCACCAAATGAGTTTGACCGTTTGTGCCAAGAACAATTTGCAACATGGTTCAAAACATATGTAAGTTGAAAATGGACGAAATCCTGTTTATTCGAATTTTTTATACATCATATTTTGAAATATATATTATTGACATTGCGTGTGTGGCACCTTAGGTTCAAAATATTGATGCTCAAGTTGGATAGGAAGGAATGCTATATCATCTGTCGTGGGGTCCAAAGTCAAGAGTACGAACTTGGCCAGCATATTTCATTAACGGGTATAATTTTCACACTCGCGAATATGGAATGGGAAAGGCTACAATGAATAGTGGGGTGTGTGTTCAGTCATCTACTAGTGGCAATTTGCAAGGTGATTTTTATGGCTTGTTGGATGAAATCATAGAGATTGAGTACCATGGACCGTTAATGCGAGTTGTCTTATTTAAATGGATGTGGTTCGACCCCGTGAAAGGAATGAATGTGCATACCAAATTTAATTTGGTTGAAATAAATCACAAAAAAAGATATATGAAATATGAACCATTTGTCTTGGCACAACAAGCAATTCAAGTCTATTATGCATCATATCCTAGTTTGAAGCGTGACAAAGCCGATTGGTGGGCTGTATGTAAAACCAAAGCAAGAAAGAAAATCGAGGAACACTGGAAGGACACGGCATATCAACAAGAGGAAGTTCGTAACATGAACGAAACTGCTGAATATAACATTCCTACTTTACGAGATCCATGTGGTGCAATGATCGATGTAGATCCAACTGAAATTCGGGAATCAAATTTTCAAGTTGGTACACAATGTGATTTGGAGACAGAATATGAAGATGAGGATCAGGAAGAAGATGAAGATGAAGATGAAGAAGAAGACGAAGACGAAGACGAAGACGAAGAAGAAGAAGAAGAAGAAGAAGGTGAAGATGCAGATGAAGATGAAGATTATGACTTTTGAGACATTTTACTAATTAAGTCTAATTACTAGTAATAATTTATGTGTGTTTTGTTGTTGTAGTAATTTTTAATATTTCCGTTGTCGTAATTATTATTGTCATTGTTCTCGTTGTTGTTAGCATGACAATATGTCGCTAATTCGCCTGATATTACAATAATTTCACAATTTCGTATATTAATTTTGTATTGTAATAATTTCATATTGGAAAACCTTATTTTCGGTTAATTTTAAAAACGCTGCATAATTCATTCGAAATTTTCAACGAACTTTGCAACAAAATTCAAATTTCGTTTACCAAATTAAAGTCGTTGGAAAATTTTTTGTCATTTTCCCACGAATTTTCCAACAATTTTTGCATAAGTTTTTGTTTTTTCGCTAAAATTAAATTCGTGGGAAATTTTCCATGAAATTTCCATCCAATTTTATTATGTTTAACGATAATATGCTTTCCAATTCGTTGGAAAATTCGTCGCAAATTTTCAATAAATTTTCCGACGAATTTTTAAAAGTTCGTGGGAATTAAGTGGATGGTGAACTAATTTCTCACAAATTTTCCAACGAATTTGAATTTAGGTAAAATAAGTGGATGGCGATTTGATTTCGTTGGAAAATTCGTGGAAAATTTCCCACGAATTTTCCAACGAAATTTATTTTCTCCGAAACCAAAAAATTTCTGATCATTTGTGGAAAACCAAAAAACTTTTGCAAATTCGTTGGGAAATTCGTTGGAAATTTCCCGCGAATTTTCCAACGAATTTAAAATTCCGGTTGAAAAGTATATGTTTTAAAAATTCGTTGGAAAATTCGTGGCAAATTTCCCACGAATTTTCCAACGAATTGTCAAAAGTTTTTTTGGTTTTGCTAAAAAAATTTCGTTGGAAAATTCGTGGGTAATTTCCCACGAATTTTCCAACAAATTTACCATACCGGTCAAAAAGTATACGTTTTAAATATTCGTTGGAAAATTCGTGGGTAATTTCCCACGAATTTTCCAACGAATTTAGCATTCCGTTCAAAAAGTTTACGTTTTCAAAATTCGTTGGTAAATTCGTGGGAAATTTCCCACGAATTTTCCAACGAATATAAAATTCCGGTGAAAAGGTATACATTTTAAAAATTCGTTGGAAAATTTGTGGGAAATTCCCACGAATTTTCCAACGAATTTGATAATTCCGGTTTTGTTTACCGAACGAAATATTTCGTTGGAAAATTCGTGGGTACTTTCCCACGAATTTTCCAACGAATTTTCAAAAGTTTTTTGAACTTTGCTAAAAAATTTTCGTTGGAAAACTCGTGGGTACTTTCCCACGAATTTTCCAACAAATTTACCATTACCGCTCAAAAAGTTTACGTTTTGAAATTTCGTTGGAAAATTCGTGGGAAATTTCCCACGAATTTTCCAACGAAATTAAAATTCCGGTGAAAAAGTGCACGTTTTGAAAATTCGTTGGAAAATTCGTGGGAAATTCCCACGAATTTTCCAACGAATTTAATAATTCCGGTTTTTGTTTACCGAACGAAATATTTCGTTGGAAAATTCGTGGGTACTTTCCCACGAATTTTCCAACGAATTTTCAAAAGTTTTTTGGGTTTTGCTAAAAAATTTTCGTTGGAAAATTCGTGGGTAATTTCCCACGAATTTTCCAACGAAATTAAAATTCCGGTGAAAAAATAGACGTTTTAAAATATCGTTGGAAAATTCGTGGAAAATTCCCACGAATTTTCCAACGAATTTATAACTCCGGTTTTTGTTTACCAAAAGAAATGTTTCGTTGGAAAATTCGTGGGAAATTACCCACGAATTTTCCAACAAATTTTTAAAACGTATACTTTTTTACCGGAATGTTAAATTCGTTGGAAAATTCGTGGGAAATTACCCACGAATTTTCCAACGAAATTTCCATTCCGGTAAAAAAGTATACGTTGTAAATATTTGTTGGAAAATTCGTGGGTAATTTCCCACGAATTTTCCAACAAATTTAACATGCCATTCAAAAAGTACACTTTTTGAAAATTCGTTGGAAAATTCGTGAGAAATTACCCACGAATTTTCCAACGAAATATTTCTTTCTGTAAACAAAAACCGGAATTATCAAAATTCGTTGGAAAATTCGTGGGAATTTCCCACGAATTTTGCAACGAATTTTCAAAGTTTTTGTTTACCGCGAAAATTTATTTCGTTGGAAAATTCGTGGGAATTTCCCACGAATTTTCCAACGAATTTGAATTTTCGAGGAAAAGAATGGCTTCGTTGGAAAATTCGTGGGAAATTTCCCACGAATTTTCCAACAAATGTGACTTTTCGCTTTTTTTTCCTGTTATTGTTGGAAAATTCGTTGGAAAATCCAACGAATTTTCCAACCAAATTGAAATTCAGGTGGAATAATTGTATTTGTTCCAATTTTGTTGGAAATTTCGTTGCAAATTTCCAACAAAATTATTAATAGTGTAACGGCGTTGGAAATTTTGTTGGTATAAAAAAAAGCTGGAAGAAATTTTTTGTACTTTTTCGGTTTTGTGGGAAATTTCGTGAGAAATTTCCGACGAAAATTTTTTCAAATTTGTTGGAAAATTTGTTGGAAATTTAATTTTTGTTGCAAAGTTCGTTGGAAATTTTAATTCGTTGGAAAATTCGTTGGAAATTCCAACGAATTTTCCAACGAAAATAAAAAACCTACCTCCTTTTCTTCGGTAACAAAATAATTTGTGTCTACCGAGTGCTACAACATAATTGCTTTCTCCTCCTTGTCTTCGACGTCCACCTCCACGTCGCCGGCCTCGCCGTATGTGTCGTCGTCGCCGCCCTCGCCGTCGCAACCCTCGCCGTCCGCCTCACCGTCGCCGCCCTCGCCGTCTGCCTCGACGTCGCCGTCCGTGGTAAGTACAAATCTGTACTGTTGGGGCCGCGGGGAATGGGGGGCTGAGGCCGAGATGCCGTGTGGCGGCCGCGCGGGGTAGTGGCCGGGGGGTTTCGCGCGGGGGGGTCGCGGCCGGGCGGAGGGGTTCTCGCGGCGGGGGAGGGGTGTCGCGGCCGGGGGAGGGAGAGGGAGTCGCGGCCTCGGGGGGAGAGGGAGTCGCGGCCTCGGGGGGAGAGGTGTTGCGGCCGGGGAGGGTCGCGGCCGCGCGGAGGGGGGTAGCGGCCGGGTGGGATGGGAGTCGCCGCCGAGGGGGGGTCTCGACCGCGCGGTTAGGGGGGTGGCGGCCGGGTGGGGTGGGGGTCGCCGCCGGCCGGGGGGGAGGGAGGGTCGCCGCCGGGGGAGGTGGGGGGTTGCGGCCGGGGGAGGGGGATTCCGGGGCCGCGCGGGTGGGGGTTGTGACCGGGGGAGGGGGGTGGCGGCGGCGGCCGGATTCCGGCGCGGGGGGGAGGGGGGAGGGTGGTGGGTTCGCAGCAGGAATCCGCCGGGGGCGGGGGGGGGGGGGGGTGGCGGCCGGATTCCGGTCGGGGGGGGGGGGTGGCGGCCGGATTCCGGCCGGGGGGCCGGTTTCCGGCGGCCGGAATCCGGCGGGGGGGTGGCGGCCGGATTCCGGCCGGGGGCGGTTTCCGGCCGTTCCGGCCGGGTGAAGGGATCGCCGACGCAATTTTAATTTGGTCTCAGACTTATTATTTGGTTTGCAAATTAAATATGCTTCATATTTCGGTTTACTGACATCTGATGTGATCAAAATTGTAATAGCTTCTTCCGATTAGGACTAGTGACTTGGCTATTTATCAGAGGCGGTACTCTGTTAATTTCTATTTCTTAAATTTATTTCTTGATATCTAATACAAAATGGTAAGGAAAAAGATTTCATTTTATGTCCCTAATGCCTGTTTATATTTTTTTAAAATATTTGTCTAACATATGTAATATTTGTCAGTATAATCGAGAAGGTGACATGCGGGGTGGGGCTGCACAGAGAAGAGCGGGCCTCTCGGCGTCCTCATCCTCGTCCCCGGCCCTATCCTCTTCCCCCGCCCTGCCAACGAACCCTGTTCTACCATATGACCAGCAACAATACGGACACATTGGCCCATCCTCCGACCCGCAACAACATATTCACGAAGAACTGCGGGACATGCGAACTGATTTTACTTCAGTTCCATCTCCTTGGGTGCCACCTTCTTCATCAGTGCAATACTCAAATGAGGAAGAAGATACCCAATGCGTTATATACCCATGCGGAGATTCGTAAGTAATTTATTTTTGTACGTATATTTAAATTATGGATGTAAATAAAATTGTCCATGTAGGTAATTTTCCATATGCTTGATTGTCTTATTATCTATATTGTTATAACATGTTTTCAGACTTACGGATTCTACGCATGTTGTGAGGGAACTTAATAGAATAGTCAATAACTGTTGGATAGGGCAGTTTTCAGCTTTCAGCAGCGCTCCTAAAGAAATAAAGACTTTGTGGTGGAATGAGTTCAAGGTTAGTGTTGTTTTTATTCATTTTCTCACAACGTAAGTTCGGTATAACATACTAATGGTCAATCATGAAATTTGGCACGAATTGTATGGTGCATTGTCAGGGATATCTCACTTGTGACCATTATATTTACTTTTCGTTGATTTTGCTATTGATTGTAGCGTAAGTTCACGTGGGATGAAATGGAAGAGGCTGAGGTTAGAAGAATCTTTAAGAAGAAAGTCGGTGATCACATGCGTTATGTGATAAATAAAGCGAAGAGAATAAAACAAAAGCCGGATTTCATTACAGCAAACGATTGGATAGAAATTACAAGAACTTGAGAAACTGAGAAGCATAAGAAAAGATGTGAACAGAACAAGAAGAATCGAACTTCTAGTTCTAGTGATGGGTCTGCATCAGCCACATATGCTGGGGGCTCTATTAGCATCGGCGAGCATAGAAGAAGAATGGTAAGTCTATGTAAACTTGTAAGTTCATTTAATTCAATGGTGACTAATTTTTATTAATTTTTTGTAGGCGGATAAATTGGGGACGGAACCCACATTTACAGCTACATTTGAACGCACATTTCAGAAAAAGGATAAGACATGGATTGGCGATCGGGCAAAAGCTACTAAGGTATGTAATATTATAGTTTGGAATTTTATGGAAACTAGAATGAAAATCATGCATGTTTTTAATATTTATGGTAATATATACGAATTTATTTTATTTTTATCTATACTGTTAATATAGGAAAAATATGATCAACTTTTGATGAGCACTGCTAGTGGTTCTGGTGGTGGTGATGATGGGGGTGGTGGTGATGGTGTTGCTGTGTCTGAGCCATCGGTTGACAGTATGGCATTATGGGTGAAGGCAGCGGGTGGGATGAAAGGGGGAAAAATATTTGGCATGGGATCATTGTCAAGGATGTTCAAATCGAAGGGTGCTGTAACTTCATCCTCAAATGCAGCTTTTGCAAGGAGGACACGTCATGAGGAGCACATGACCCAAGAATTGGACCAATTGAAACGGTTACTTGTTCAGAAGGACGAAGAATTGAAGTTTTTACTTGGACAGAAGGACGAACAAATAAGAGTGATGAATGCACAACTGCAATATGTCATGCGACGCCTCGACATCGATCGAAATGAGGTTCCTCCTGTACCTCCTGTTAATGTAGTCGGTCATGGGCATATTGATGAGCCACACGATGATGCGGCGATTGGTGATGATGCTAATGATGATGCTGCTGGTGATTTTATTGTCAGTCCCCCTTAGGTAAGAACATTTTTCTTATAGCTAGTTTCACTTCAATGCATAAATGCTTTTTTTTATATTTTGAACATATTACATATTTTTATTTATGTTTTCATATTTCATCAGGTGTCGATACAGCTGACTGTTCCTGATGTCATGGCCAGTACCGGAGCTGCAAAGGTCTTATGGTTGTTTCCCGTCCTTTCAATTTTTTGAATGTATTAATGGATGTTCTTTTTTGCTTAGCTATCTTTATGAATTATGAGATTGAATATCTAATATCATCATTTGATATTCTGCAATTTATGCATTGAAGAAATTAATATTGCATATCTAATTAGATTTCAATTCCAAATTGTCCTGAAATAAAATTCGTACCGACGAATTTTGTCACGAATATATTTCGTCGCAATTTAGCGAAAAAAAAATACATTGCAATTTATCGAAAAAAAACATTGTCGCAAATTAGTAACGATTTTTTTCCCCAATAATTACGGACGTATTTTGTAACGAACAATTAACGGGGTAATTTGTAACGAAATATTTATGGTTTCTCACGAAATTACCAATGACATATTTGCAACAAATTCTCCAATGAATTTTTCCAACGAACGTTTTGCAACAAAATTTCCAATGAACTTTTTTTCCAACGAATTTTTTCCAACGAAATTCTTTGCAACGAAATTTTCCAACGAACTTTTTGCAACGAAATTTTCCAACGAAACGTTTCCAACGAAAATTTCCAACGAATATTTTCCAACGACATTTTTGCAACGAAATTTTCCAACGAAATTTTCCAACGAAATGTTTCCAACGAAATTTTCCAACGAAATGTTTCCAACGAAATTTTCCAACGAAAAGTTTCCTACGAAATTTTCCAACGAATATTTTGCAACAAAATTTTCCAACGAATATTTTGCAACGAAATTTTCCAACGAAATTTTTTCCAACGAATTTTTCCAACGAACTTTTTCCAACGAAAATTTCCAACGAATTTTTTGCAACAAATTTTCCAACGAAATATTTTTTGGTCCGAAACAAATATTCACAGAGAATTTTTGCCACGAAATTTTTTTTTGGCTCAAAATTTCCAACGAAAATTTATTTTTCGTTGGAAAATTTTCCAACAACGAATTTCCTACGAATTTTTTTTCGTTGGAAAATTTGTTGGAAAATTTTTTTCCAATAAATTGTACAGAGTTTTTCGTTGGAAATTTCGTCGGAAATGTCCAAAAATTTTCCCGCGATTCATCACAAAAAAAATTTTTTCATTGGAAATTACGTTTCCCACGAATTTACCAACGAATAATTAGCGACGAATTTTCCAACGAAGTTTTTTCAACAAATTTTCCAACAAATTTTTTTGCAACAAATTTTCCAACGAAATTTTTTCAACAAATTTTCCAACGAAATTTTTCCAACAAATTTTCCAACGAAATTTTTGCAACGACTTTTCCAACGAATAATTACCGATGAATTTTGCCACGAGTTTTCCAATGAAATATTACCAACGAATTTTCCAACAAAATTTTTTCCAACGAAATTTAAAATTTTTTGTTGGAAAATTTTCCGACGACGAATTACCAACGAATTTTTTTCGTTGGAAAATTCGTTGGAAATTCGTTTTCCAACGAATTTTCCAGAATTTTTCGTTGGTAATTTTGTCGGAAAAAAAGCGCTTTTTTGTAGTGTAAGTATTATATTAACTTTTTAACACGCAATTTACAAGAAGAAGTTGCCGTACACAAAAACCTCGTACCTGAGGCAACACAAAAGTGTCACGATGGGTGCAAAGGTGTAACGGCTAAATGAAGCACAAATACACCAAGTGTGAAGCACTAAGTATAGCCAAAACAGCGACCAACTAAGATTAGACAACTAAAGGCAGTAGCCATTAAAGTTACTGAAAGATAAAGGCCGGAATGCCCCACTTAACTTGAAGTCTTCCGTTATGCGGTGTGTCAACAACAGGCTAGAGGGAAACAGCCACATCTCTTACAGTCTTGGCCAAATGGGTACGCAATGTAGGCAAATTTCCAGATGGTTTATAACTAAATTGACATAAAAAATGATTTATAACTAAATTGGTAAATCATCAAAAGGTTTAGGACTAAATTGACATAATTAAAAAGTTCAATTGGCATAAAGCTATCAGGGTCTAAGCAAGGGCCCTTTCTTTCACATTTGGATCTTCAATCATTGTCCAAAATGGAGGAGAAATTTTGTAGGATGCCTGTCTTAGGATGTTCATGTGATTACTTGAACTGTTTATGTTTTTCTATTCTTGTACTTCGACTACATATTGGCTGTGTTTAAGGAAAAGATCCATGCGAACAATAATTGGAACATTTTTATGACTTTTCAATTTGACATTGTACATGCATGTGTCACGGACCATGATTCTCTCGTACTCTTGTACCCTTGTGAATGGTGCTCGGGATTATCGGGTGAAGAGTAAGGATGCAAAAGGGATAAATACAACTGGGTCATGAGAGTGGTGTCAGGACAGTGGGTACTAGGAGTTATAGAATGAAAATAATATACCCTTAAGAGCTCTGAAGGCAGGATTGGTCTCTTGTGCACAAAATGGTCGAGAGCTAATGTCGCTTTTTTAATTAGGCCATGGCAGGCCGAAGTCAATTATGGTGCCTAAAGTATTCTAGGTGTCTCGCTCGATGAACTTGACACCGAGCTTAGTTGGGCATGGTACGAGTCAATACAAGGAAACTATTCACCGTATTGTCCTTTGAAACAACTATAGAACGAGGGTTGGCCTAATGTAAACGACACGCCATGCACCGCATGGGCTATTCCACGGCCAAAGAACCGTCAGCCCGTGAAAGATGGTATCAAAGCAAGATCCCTCCAGTAGGTGAGTGAGTCAAAGAAAACCTGTGGTCTACCCGATCCTACAAGGGTGAAGAGTGAATTGCCAAAGCCAAAAAATGCTCAAAAAAAAATGCAGCTTTCAACCAGCTTGTAGGATGACAATGGGGGAACAGAAAAGGATCAATTCCTCACTAAATAGGAAAACGTTTTTGGATCAATTTGGCAAGTCTCAAGAAGGGTCTACTACCATGATATCAACAAGGAGAAAAACCTCCATTGGTCTACTGAGATCATGAGAATCCAAAAGTTAGCGAAGAATGGTGCTGCTAAAATGGTGCAATTGGCGAATGTCACACTTGTCAAGGAAAGCACAAGTGACCGAGGGTGCCAAACGGCTTTGATCGAGAAAAGCTACCTGTGGAGAAAAGTTGTTTTGTTGGGCAAGCATCACCACTTATGTAAGCCTCAAAAAAGCGGTATTGATGGTCAAGAAGTGATGCAGGGAAGCGACAAAATAGCTCGCAACAAAGGCATTGCTAAATTGAGTCAGGAGAATGTCACAGACCGTAATTTTATCATACTCATGTACCATTGTAAACTGTGCTCGAGGTTATTGGGTGAAGAGTGAAGATACAAAATGGATGAATACAACCAGGTCGTAAGAGTGGTATCAAAACGGTTGGTGTTAGGAGTTCTAGGATGGAAAGAATATACCCTTAGAAACTCTGAGGGCAGGATTGGCCTCTCGTGCACAAATTGGTCGGAAGCTAATGCCGCTCTTCTGATAAGACCATGGCAGGTCGAAATCAATTGTGATGCCTAAAGTACTCTGTGTGTCTCGCTTGATGGACTAGACGCCCGAGCTTAGCTAGGCATGGTATAATTCGATATGTGGAAGCGATTCACCATATTGTTCTTTAGAACAACTATAGAACGAGGGCTGGCCTTGTGTGAATGACCCACCAGGCGTCGCATGGGCTATTCTGCGGCCAAGGAACAGCCGGTCTGTGACACATGCATATAGCATGCAAGTATGGACCAAAAAGGCTAAAAAAGACAAGCATACACAATGCTTATGATCAATTAATACCTTCTTCGAGTTACTTCTTTTTTTCCCCTTTGGGGAGTGAAATTACTTTCTTTTGTTTCATCCGTTGATTGTTACAATTCGGAGGGAAAATAACTAAAAAAGTTTTAAACCTATTATACTTGTGTCAATTCACTCATAAACTTTTCAATTGCACCATTAAGTCCAAACTTTTTCATGTTTTGCCAATTAAATCCATCCGGCTAATTTTAATTGGAATTCACTAACATGGACACCGAAAGTGCCACGTTGGACAACCGGTGATGGCGTGGACAATTTTTTATAGTTTTTCAAGAATTTTTTTATTTTTTTTATTTTTTATTCTTCTCCTTTTCTTGAAATAAACTATCATGGATCTGAGTGTCCAGCCCCAGTCACAGGGTCTGGAAGACTTTTTGGACAAATCTGAGTAAGAGTATTGGGTGAAAAAAACTAACACGGCTCGATCCTAGCCAAAGCCTAGCCCGGTCTGACCCAAAGACTTGCATGTAAAAATTTTATGATAGATAGGTGTCATGCCCGGTACCCCACGAAGTGCGAGCATCTCACCTCCGGTCGATTGTGATGCAACGCTCCCAGGATGCGTCGCCGACCCAACACCCAATCAGAGATAAGGCACATGCGAAAACAACGTATATAAATATATATATATATATATATATATATATATATATATACACCTGTACGAAACAACACACGTGAGACCAAGGTAGAACAACCATCAAACAAGAATATACACTTGTACTAATATAGTAAAAACCTCTTTACACTATCCATTTGTACAACCCCAAAATCTCAACATCAGCAGTCAACTGCCACTATATCAAAAAGGGTAAGTGGCACCGGTGGTTAGACTAGCTAGGGTAGGATCGCCATTCAAAAAGAGACGGTCTTTGCTTCCCAGGGTACCGGCTTGCTCTAGGGCTCCCAATCAAGGTCTGAGGATTCCGATGAATCGCCCGACAGTTCCTCTGAAGACTCCTCCGAGGGCTCCGACTCCTCTGACTCCATATCCCCGGCTACGATCCTCTCGTCCTCTGAATCGAGCTCTAACTCCGGATCCAGATAAAGACGTAACTCGTCGTCATCCTCAGCTCCTATCTCTAGATCTGACCTTACCTCAGCGACCTCTCCTATTTCCTCCTCGTCATCTATGTCCATGTCTTTTAATTCCTCTTCTTCATCTTCGGGCTGATCAGGATCTTCAGCGAATACTTAAGGCTCCCCATGCATGGGCTCGTCCACGCCGTCTACGTCATACACATCCTGAGGATTGACTATCTCACCATCAGCCATCCGTGGAATCATCAATCCATCTTGGTCAACCGGTACGTCAAAAGTTCTAAGGGGTTGTCCGAGGTTTCCATATGCACCTCGCAAGCACAAGGCTACGTACTCTTGAGTCTGATGGAAATACTCTCCCACATTTATAAACACCACAGATCGGTATCTCACATAAGATTCCCCATTTCCTGCGGGGTATGTACTGGTATACTGGTGTATCTATACAGGTATTCCAAAAAGTGGCGGATTCGGCATCTTCAGGGCTGGGGGTCTGAAAAGGTGTGTTAATATAACCGTGAGACGAATCTCAGCGAGTATAACCCCTAAACCTAGGCTAGGCTAACATGCATTCTCCAGACAGGTAAAACCATACAACACGCAATAATAATAACATGGACCCTCAGTCCAAATAACACATAGTAATTACCCTGCAGGTTAGGCAGTACATTAAAATCCTCAAGGCATATACACGGATACACTAGTCACACATGCTATACGCATACTCATGCTCACAGTGTTCATCTCGCATGCTGGGTCACGTATTCTATGCATGCAATGCCAATGTCATGATATGCTTTCATTTCGGTTCACCCAGCACACTGTCTCGATTATTTATTACGACTCGAGTCAATACAATTCCCGGCCTGGTGCGTCTAGCCTGCTACAAAGTGCATAAGGCGCAACATCGATCTGGCCCAGTGTCTCTAGCCTGCTACAAAGTGCATGAGGCGCAACACTGCTCTCCCTACGAACCAGAGCCCGCGTAAAACGCCTCAGGATGGTCGTCTTTCGGACGGCACCGACCTGAAGGCCCTTAAGTGATCACACGATACACCACCAATTTTATTATTTGAATCCCGCGTAACACGTATCAGGGTATTTTAGGTGATCACATGCTCATGACAGGCACGCAGTCTCGCATAATTTCATCACAAGCCTCATTCTCGGCATTCATAACGCGTGCCATGACATGCAACATGAGCATCCACATAACATAGGCACAGGCACACAGTTCAATCAAGTCATTCCACAGTGCCTAATTCACAGGTAGCATGCTCACTAGGCCAATTAATACCGTGCGGCCCAAGTCCCAATACACAATTCAAGCCATCAATTGGCTGATCACACTCCGCACGATTCAGCCACACACGAGCACACAACATAGTATTTCACAATTAGGCACAATTAATTCTCTGTCAATCAACAATCAATCACAATGGATAATTCCGGCCATTCGACTGGCAATTCTCACTGTCCGATAAAATCTGGTACATTCCTCAAAAAGTGCGGACAGCCACTATTTCCCCGATCCAGGTCCAACAATTATCCATAATAATCCCACTAATTTCCTCGAATTTTATTTCCACTAAACCATCCTCAATCCAGTCCAAATTATACACTGATACTACCCAAGCCAATCCAAAATACACCGATAATACCTAAGCCGGCCCAGAAAAATGCACTATCAGTCCTAATCCGGGTTTATGAGGTATAATCACTTAATTTCTAGACCACGGTGACGAGAAACAGCGGCCGATCACCGATGAACAGTGAAACCGACGGCGGCGTTCTCGACAGACGGTACGGACGACGGCCGACGGTGTACGGACGGCGACGGTACGAACCTGTACAGACCCCCCCGTACGGACACTATACGGACTGGGGGGAACGGTGGCCGGCGAGGTGGCGGTGGCCGGCGCGACGGCCGTACAAACGGCGGACCGTACGGGACGCTACAGTAATGACCGTACGGACACTGTACGGACAGGTACGGTCGGCGTCATACAGCGTGGCTGGACAGCTGGGTGGCGACGGAACGGCGATCCGTGCTCCGGCATGGCGATGGCGAGGCTCCGACGCGGCGGCGGTAATGCTCCGGGGAGGAAAAGGGAAAGAAAGAGAGAGAGGGAGAGAGAGAAAGGGGTCGGGTGAGGCTGAGGCTGAGGCTAGGGACTGAGGTGGTCAACGGTGAGGCACGGTGGCCGGCGGCGGCGCTCCGGTGGCCGGCGGTAAGCTCCGGCAAGACAACCCGGCGGAGAAAGAGAGAGAAATATGGAGAGGGGCTACTGTTCTGGGGGTGTTCTGGCCGAATGAGGGGGAGAGGAGAGAGAGAGAGAGGTCAGATCTGGTCAAATACAGCAGCCTAGGGGCGCCACGTGTCGCCGATCCGGGAATTTTGACCAAAATACCCCTAATCTAACGGTCCTCATTCAAACCTATCCAAAAATTGGGGGCAAAAAGGTCTTTAGCCCCAATAATGCGGCTGATAACCATCCATAATTATCCCAAATAATTTCCCAAAAATTCGGACCAAAAATAGCCAGGGGCAAAATGGTCATTTTTCCGGTCCCGGGGCGAAATTCCATTTTTTTGCTAAATCAACTCCAAATGAGTGTGGCCAATATAATATGGCATCGGAATCGCGAAAATAGCTTCTTAAGCTCTTGAAAATCGACTGCAAAGTTTCGGGAATAAAATAATATTATTTTTCACTTCCGAGCCAAAATTTCGATTTTTGACCGAAACCACTCTAAATATACGTGGCCAACCCAAAATGACATTGGTTCTAAAAAATAACCTCAAACGGCCTCAAAATCCAACATCGGCACCCACAGGGGCAAAATCGTAATTTTTTTCACCCCCAGACCGAAATTCCAATTTTTAACCGTACTAACTCAAAATATGCGTGGCCAGCCTAATATGACGTTCGATTCCCAAAAATAGTCTCTTAAGCCGTCAAAAATTGACATCGAAATCCAGTCCCAATTTCGTGATCAAAACTCGCTCGATTTCCAATTTCAGGGTCTCTCACTAACGGGCGGCTATTTAGAGGTTACGTGTATCGACCTAGGGTTATCCGAGTCATAAGATCCTATCATTAAGAGAATGAGAAATTATCACTAGTCCTAGAGGTCACGATCGTTCGGTTTAAGTTCAGGACTGGTTGGCCACGTTCACTCTCGATCGTGCAAAATCACCTGCGATCCGATTGTACGTCGTTGGCCTTGGCCAAACCAAATCCGTTACCTTTCCTAAGATCGGCCCACGTTGGCCCAAATTATTCCCTCATCATTTCTCGAAATCGGTGCCTGATTTGCGATCGGGTCCCTAGTCTACGTATCATTCTCTAATTAGCCATACCCCATTGGTTAATATCCCGAGAATAATCAGCTATGGGCGAGACTTACTAAAATGAAATGCGAAATAATGTCAATTTTATTGATCCCGGAATTACATCGAAATTCGAACTGTTACAGTACGTTTGGCAAAAATTTAAGACCAATGTTAATACCTATCCAGCTTGAGCCCGCTCAATGATCATCTCTAACTTGAAAATGAATTTAGTGCGTATCGATATATAATTGACAATCATTAGGAGAATAATTTTATCTAAAGTTAGATTTATTTGACTTTTCTTAGCTTCCACTTTTAAGTGGGTCTTCCCATCTTTGTGCTTATATAGAAATCATGCTTCTTAATAGAAATTATAAGACTTATATATCAGTTCAGGTAACTTCACCTGCAAAAGTTTCATAAAACCTCTTCATCGAACTGAGCAAGTCCCACTCTTCATGTGGCATAGCCATAAAACCTTGCAAGCAATGGCATCTCTGATACATTGCAATGGCCATACTAAACCAGATATGGATAAAAGTTCTGAAAAACCTAGTAATCTATCGCAATACCAAACTTTCGACTCTTATGGCCCAAATGCCTACCGACCCTCCAGCGTAGTCAGAGTGACAACATTTTGCGTATGTGAGTCTCCCTTTGATGAAGCCCCATCTGAGTTTCTTTCCGTGAAGAAACCGGGCTCTTTAGGGGCAGGCAGAACCAAACCACAATTGAGTATCATACAAATTACATATGACATAGCCGGCCTGTCTTCAGGGAACTTTTGGACACACAACAAGCCCACCTGAATGCATCTTTCCACTTGGGTTCTGTCAAATGAGTTGTGTAGGCATACCTCCATCATCTCCAATGCTCTACCTTCACTCCAAAGCAACCATGCCTGAGTAAAAATTGGGAACTCATGTGCTTGGTCATTGAGAAATCACCCTGAATGACCGTGTGAAAGATACAAGAGAGATGGAATGCCAGTGTTAACAGTGCCTATTTACTTACATGTCCAAGAAGGTTGTGGTGATGGCTTGGATGGGAAAATCCTCCATTTCTTTTGCCGCTGATTATCTCCAACAGGAGCACACCAAAGCTATATATGTCCGACTTCAAAGAGAATTTCCCATCCATAGCATACTCAGGGGCCATGTAGCCGCTGCATTTCACAAATACAAGGTTTTTAGGCTGTGGTCCTCTCTAACAATGAGTGCTTCCTGTCAAGAGCCAAAAGAAAAGACTTACTAAGTTCCAATGACTCTGTTTGTTCTCGCTTCTTTTTCATTATCTCCAAAGATTCTTGCCAAGCCAAAATCGGAGATTTTAGGGTTTAGGTCGCCATCTAGTAATATGTTGCTTGCTTTAAGATCTCGGTGGATTACTTGAAGTTTGGAATCACGGTGAAGATAGAGAAGTCCTCTTGCAATACCGACAACAATGTCAAACCGTCTTTGCCGTGTCAACAGCAGGCTTTTTTCTTGATCTGTGGATGGTTCAAAATTCGTACGATCAATCTCTACAAAATAACTAATGAAAAGTGCTAACTTAGATCAGTATCAATATAAAAGAGTATTATTTGATCAGTAGGGGGCGAAATTGTTTGACCAAATATGAAGTAATTCAAGCTCTTGTTGTCCATGTACTCGTAAAGCAAGATCCTCTCCTCTCCCTCAATGCAACAACGTAGAAGTCCCACAAGATTCCAGTGTTGAAGCCGTGCAATCAAGAGTACTTCATTCTTGAACTCTTCAAGACCTTACCGGGAACTCTTTGATAATCTCTTGACTGCTACTAGCTATCCTGTCAGAAGATTTCCCTACAAAACAGCAAAATCGTTGTTATATGCGTCACCAGTTCGGTGCAGAATGATATGTACAAAACTCTGTACCTTATAAATGGGACCGAAGCCGCCAGCCCCAATCATATTGTCTTTAGAGAAATTGCTTGTAGCACTTGTAATGGCGGCAAGATCATATAATGGTAAATCAATGTCTTCTTTTGTGATTTCTAGACCTAGTAAAGTAATATGCATTGATTTGCATTAGCATAGGACTATGACAACGAACTAACGTGCCTATAACCAATTAAAGCAAGGCTACTTAGAGTTTATAACGAAATCTGCCTTCCCTATGAAGCTTTACTGTTCCTCGGATTGGCTTTGGGTCGAAGATCGGGCTTACCTCCAATCCTGATTCTCCTTTTCTTATGCTTTACACCCCACAATGCAGTTCCAATCGAAAGCAATTCCCCCATGATTGAACTCATTATGACAGCTACTGATATTAATTATCTTCCTCCTGGTTCGGTCACGAGTGGCATCTAGAGTAAAGAAAAGGAGTTGGGAAGATTAACTATTTCCAATCTTCTCTTGCCCAAAGAACAAGTATTTCAATAAATTAGTAGAAAAAAAAGTCAACTAGCATAAGTATGAATACCTAGTTCAGAAGCTGATAGGCGTACGTATAGTGTTTGCACGTAGTTCCCTTCTTCAAGCACTCTCATGTCAATCAAGTCCCCGAACCACATGAGGCAGCCACTGTCTCCTCCTGTGATATCTGAATTAGCATAAGCCACGCACGAACAGTTCTTCAAGCACTCGTCATTGCATTCCTTGAGGCTCATACTCCTGTTCAGCGTTACCTCTAACAGGTCGGGCAGTTTAACTTTATTAATTTCCGAGAACCCTTCTCCTTTTGAACAATTCGTGGGTATTGTCCTCTTGCATCCACCGGAAAAATCACGGACCGCCCATTCGTCAGGCGACTTAGGCATGAACCCTTTCACACATTCGCACAAATTACTGCTGCAGATGGCATTAGCACCGCAGCTGCCATAAAAATCGCAAAGATCACTAGGGAACGCAAGCATGACATTCCACGTGGCACTTTTCGATCTATTGACCACAAAAATCTGCAGCACTCCCAAATAGTTTAATTTCATCGTCGAGAAAAGTTGCCTGCTCTGAACCTCAAACATGTAGGAGATCTCAGTTTCATTGTACACAAAAATGGGAACATAAGCTGCATTTGATTCAGCGGCAAGGCCAACAAATTGGACTCCGTTCCATTGCCCTGTTCGAAATATTTTTCTATGCCTATCCACTTGGACTACTTCATACTGAGGTCGACCCTGACTGTAGTTTAAACCGTGGACATAATCTCCAGGAGAAGGGTCATCCATGCTTTTCCACGCAGTGAGATGCCGTTCGAGACCTGTTTTCAGGTTCAACACCAGCTTCATACCCGCTAAAAGCGTGTCAGACAGGTAATCGAAGCTTTGCCACGAATAGGATTCATCAGAACTCGAAACGGAGTTATCCAAAAGAACAAGATTGCCCGAATCCAGGAGCTGCGCAATCGGATTCCAGAGGACCCTGGATGACTCCGAAGACCAAACCACACCATTCGACTGGTTGAGAACAACTAGATTGCCCACATTGGTGAATGTGAGCTAGAACGCCTTTACGATCTGCTAGCGGGTTGTTTCTATTAGCAACCCACACAACCATTTTAGGACTAAACTTGTACCATATACCCAAGTAGCTCTTACTCGAGTTGCCAGGAGTAAAGAATCCTAGCTCAAAGGTTTGGTCTGAAGAAACAAATGTTTCTCCATGACTGATGGAACGGTTCGGGCCCAAAGTATGGGTTGCGAGTGACAAACCGATCATGGGGACGATGATGGAAATGGAGAATGTGATCTTTGCCATCGTTTGCAAATGTCCTCTTCTAAATTCTAACCACATCTTTATAAGCAAATCACTCTAACCTCTTCTAAGACACTTTGACATGAACCTAACGCGTTTGTCTCTATGGAACCCATCATTCCTGGTCAACGATGATTTCAGGGTCAACCCTGATCGTTTGGACTCCATGAAACGGCAAGCGAAGTCAACACTCCGCTCTGGGCGCACTTTCTTCGCGGGTCGTTTGAACCCTTCAAATGGGTTGGACGGTATGGCAAAGAGAATTAAACGGCAGCAGCCGGCCATTTGTGGAGGCTTTGTCGTGGAAAATGGAAAAATATGAAAGAATTATACACGTGATTATATATCGGGTTTCTTGCACATCATATCACTCATCATATGATGAGTGTATAAAGTGTTGAGATTTGAACAAAAAAATTGGGAAATCACTTTTAAGATCGTAAATTTTTTGCTCGAAATGCGTAGACGAGAAAACTTTGATATACATTTAAGGGGATCTATAATCTGATAATTATAATTTAAAACATTGACATAGGTAATTATAATATAAAAAATCGACTAACCATCTAAATCAATAATCATGGACATGGATCACGGATTATACAATAAATGGGCTATATGAATTGTGTGCTTAAAATTAATACACAATTTTTGTTCTTTTAATCTAGCACTTCGGCTAAATGTTAGACCATGTTGAAGAAAAAGGTCCGTCCGAAAAATGTGGGAACATCTTTGTTGACTTTTCGATTTGACCTTGCACGAGCATGCACATAGAACACGGTACGGACCAAAAATGCAACGCAAACATGCCCACGTAATGGCCTGGACCCAGCCGCAAGGTCCCAATGACTTTTTGTGCAGGTTTGAGTGAGATCATTCGGTGAAATAGCCTAGCTTAGCGAACCCGAGTCAAAACCCCGTCAGATCCGGTCCGAAAATTTGCATGTAAAATTTTTTATGATCAATTGGTTTTGGCAAAAACTTGAGACTGAACCAGGGCCCCGCCTAGCTCGAACCCATTCAATGAACGAGCTGCAATTTGATAATGAAATTACTGCATTTGAATGGTTTGTCGATATTATATTAGCGACAATCATCGGGAAAATAATTGTCTAATTTAATCTTTGATTATCATATGATTTTATTATTATTATTATTATTATTATTATTATTATTGTATAGATGATAAAAAAAAAAGTAAGGGGTGCAATCAAATATGATATCATGTGAAATTAACAGGAGTACTAGGCTAGCAGCTAGGGGGTGTCAATGGGTCGGGTCGGGTCGGGCTTTCTTGATACCC
The DNA here is from genome assembly GCA_031216235.1 of Syzygium jambos. Classification (NCBI taxonomy): domain Eukaryota; kingdom Viridiplantae; phylum Streptophyta; class Magnoliopsida; order Myrtales; family Myrtaceae; genus Syzygium; species Syzygium jambos. Next base: position 3,266,888 of record CM062225.1, on the reverse strand, counting down.
GACCCGACCCGAAATCTACAGGGTCATGCTTGACCCGCCCAGACCCACCCAAGACCCTGTTCACCGTACACCCCAAGGCCCGGGCCCAGTCGGGTCGGGTCGGGCCGGGTTTTGGTTTTTTTTTTTTTTTGCTTTCGCACAGATAGTAACATCAAAAGGCAGAAGACAATTCTCATGAAGAAAAATTTCTACATAGTTTTTTTTTTTGGCGTGACATGGTTCACGATCATTCAAACCCATTGGTACCTTTTCTTTTACTACATGCTCCCCAATATTGATCAAGTGAGAATCAAATACCAGCGATTTTCCAGTTCCCATACTTCATCTTTCCTGAGAAATTTATTCAACAAGACTTTCCTGCTAGCATCATACAGTGTGACTTGAATTATCCAAGGGGAAGAAAACAATGAGCAGAAAAGTAATTCCACGAACTATAAATAAGGGGTGGGAAAGGCCTTTGAACTTTTTTGGGTAGTGAAATGCACTTGAATTAGTGTGATAGTTGGGGCACATAATGAGCCACTATCCAAAAAACATAAGTACATCATGTTGGATCGGCAAACAAAGTGGCCAGCGTAGTTTAACGAAAAAACAGTTGCTTGAGGCTGAAAACGTCCTTGAAAGTGCTTTGGAATGACCAGCCGCCCTAAGGATCTGCGAACTTCAAGCTGCAAAAAACCATCGTGGTATTTCTTGGCCTCTAAAGTTACTTGGGTCGTGTACAAAACCTGCCATTCTACATGATAGAAAAATGTTAATCTCTAAGCAGGACATGTTCAATTAAACTAACACAAAACAGCGAGAGAACACAGCCCTCAAAAAGGAATATTCACATACTCATGCATATTGAAAATGACCGGAGAATAATAATGAGATTGTTATTGATTTCATTATTTCAATAACCTCAAGCTAAATGTAGGCAGTAAATACACAGCAATACATACCTGCCCATGTAGAAATCTATCAGGATGTAGAAGGAACAATCTGCTAACCAACATTAAAGAAGAAAATAATCTGGCAAACACCATTGCTGCACAAGAAACCTTGTCCAACAGGCTATTAGAGATTTCTTTCTGCTTCAGAGTATTGATCAAAGGTTGCAAAGCACCTTCAGCTTCAATGATCTGGCAAACACCATTGCTGCACAAGAAAATAATCCACATGAAAAATGAAAATAGATATAAGATGATAAAGATGGAAAAGAGGAAAATGCTGCTAAATCCGAATACTAAGTGGAAGGTGGCTGATAAACCACTTTGGATATCATAGACCACATGTAAGAAAACATGATAACATAAAACCGAAACCCATCATTCCACAACTGGATGGAAAATTGGAAGGTATCCTAACTCATGGCAAAGTAAAACTCTAACCAACATTAAAGAAGGTAAGTGCAAACCATGAATGAGCATCCTCTGAATTTATAATGCAAAAGCCGCAAAGTGTGGAGTATTCATTGTTGTAGTTGTCAAACCTACCTTAAGTTCTTAAAAAATAGAGAGAAACAATTCAATCAGCTGACCACCCGCCTGGGTGGCGCTGCTGGAGCGCGCACTCTTCCTCTCGCAAAAGGTTGAGTGTTCGAATCCCGGGTGCCGCAGGGTGACTTAACCGGTGGCACGTGTGTGGTGGCTAGCACGTGTCGTCCCCAGGGTTTACTTCCCGGCTGTCGGCCGTGCGGGGGTTCCCTGGGTTACCAAAAAAAAAAAAACAATTCAATCAGCTGAGAGACCAACATTCAAGTATCTTTCTCCAAAGTTCTCACCTCAAACATTATATTACCATCATCTTTCTAATACTAATAGATTTCTTTTTCTAAAGAGAGAAGGATGCATCCAAATATCTTGGACGATTGCTGGATAAGTGGAAACTGATACCTATCACAGTTGGTTAAGGGCCTCAAAATATATAGCGTTGCCCGTTCTCGAACTCAAACAGCACCACGGACAGAAACAGCAAGACAAGCTCAGGTCACCTTCAACGCGCAAAACGAAGATAGAATTTCACGACCCAAGAATTCTAGGGTTAAAAAAAAATGAAAACCAAACGACGACCTCCATACCCAGGAAACATGCTCCGAGAACTCTCTCGAAACAATCATTAACTCCACAGCCGCGGGTTGAACAAGAACGCGAAACACACAACGAGCCCAACCAACCCCAGCAATTCAAACTCACCGTGAGAGCTCGCGCAGCCACCGAATCACTGGCTAAATCCTTCGCCGGCCACACAATCGGCCTCCGTACGATGTCCGAGCCCAACGCCTCCCGGCTCCGGACTTTGCCGCCCCGGATTCGGTCCTCAGCACGCAGACTGTTCCATATACACGAGCAGCTGTGATGGCTTCACGGCGGAGAGATATCACTCACCTGCTTGCTCGGCTGCTGAGGCTCACGATAAAAGGAAGCGATCAGTTTCACCGCCGATCGGAGAGAGATCTAGGTTTTTTCTTCACGCTCTACGTAGTGCGCCAGAGAAGGGAGAGAGAAGAGAAGAGAGACCGAAAGAGGGAGATGGGTCGGCCCAGAGTGTCAATGGGCCGACCCTAAAATACCCCAATCCTAATGAAACCCCAAATTTTAGGGTCATATTTGAATAAAATTAAGGCCCGACCCCAAAATACCCCAAATTTTAGGACCGGACCGGGCCGGCGCGGGTCGGGCCGGGCCGACGCGGGTTTGATTGACACCCCTACTAGCAGCTGGTTATATTAGATTAAGCAAAGTACACGCTAGCCCTGCAGGAGCCGAAACTCTCCTGTGTCACACCAGGCACGAAAAACGACTACACATGCCTATCCGGATATAATCAGCCGATTTGACATGGTGTTTACCCTCACCACCAATAGGCCCCCACGTTCCTACCCCCTTATTTTTCTTCCAAGGCTAGGTAGGAATACGAGGAGAGTTTACAAAAAAAAAAACCTCCACCATACCAAGGAGTTCCTTCCCCCGTCTCCCCTTGAGCTTTTTAAGGACCTGCTCAAGTCCATATTATTAGTATTGTATAGATGATAAAAAAAAAAAAAGGTGAAGGGTGCAATTAAATATGATTCATATATTTCAATAATATGTAATGTTAGATTTATTTGACTTTTCTTGGCTTCTAACTATTAAGCAGCTCTTTCCCATTTATATGAGGAAAATTATCCCAAAATCAGCGGAAATTCAAATTTTATCACTTAACGGCTATTCAATTTTCTTAATATAGATATGTCCAGCAAGACGATCCTCTAGAGACTGTCCAATAGCTGAATTGAAAGTGGATGAGTATAAAAGGAGATCAAAGTGTTGAGGAGCAAAAGCAAAAGACAAAGTCCAAAATTTAGAATTTCAAAATCTGAGCGATCTTCAATCATTTATACTTGTCTTCCGTGAGATTAAAATTTTAATCATTCGAGAGGTGTTGACAGTATAATAAGTGTGTGCTTAGGTGTGAGATAGTGTGATCTATGGGCTTAGGTATAAGCAACACTAGCTTTAGGTAGAAGCGCTTGGGTATAAGCGGCACAACTTGACTATGATCTCTCATTGATCTAGTAGAATCCAGTCAGTAGATTATTAGCGTGGGAGAGTAGATATTCCCTTTGGAAAGATCACTGTGAAAAAATAATTTTTCTCACTATGATAGACATACAAAATCAAAACTATGGACTAGACAACAACTTACATAGCACAACAATGAGCGTATACTCTCTCTCTCTCTCTCTCTCTCTCTCTCTCTCTCTCTCTCTCTCTCTCTCATGCATATCTAAAAAGTGTTGAGGAAAACTCCTACTGATTTTGAAGTTGACAAAACCTTCCATGATAATTATAAATCTGATACTTATTCTGAACCATTTTATTCCAGGAATATATATATGTTCTGAAAGCTCAGAAGGAATTTTTTCAGACCTTACAAACTGGAAAAATAAGTTCTTTGAAGACCCACATAATCTAAGTTCTGAAATTCAGATACAGAAGTTATTCAGACGCAGATTTAGATGCAGAAGTTATTCAGACGCAGAATTTCTTCAGATGCAGAATTTAGAACGAAACATAACAGCTAGTGATCTGGCATGAATTTCACAGAAGGAAAGTTTTGATTGATTCAATCTAAGGCTATAATTGATTGACAATCAAATACTACGACAAGTATGCATTATAACGGACAAAGCTCTACTTATGGAAATCAAGATTCTGATTGTATAGGCGACCAGAATCAGCAGGATTCAGAATCTCTCATCCAACGGCTACTCAATCCTTATTATACAAATCTGTCCAAGGTGAAGATTGGAAGATGATCCTCTGAAAGCTGTCCAATGGCTAGTTTGGATGTAGATGAGTATTTAAGGAGATCATTGAGCAGCAGAAGGAGTACAGAATCAAGAATCAACAAGTCCAAAGGCTGAGTATACTCTAATCATTTCTCTTGTCGTTCTGAGCCAAAAATTTAGACCTTGAGGGTTACTTTGTAAAGAGTGATTGTGTGAGATAGAGAGTCCTATTATACACAAGAGTGCTGACACTCAGAATCTGTAAATTCCTCTTAATTACATAGTGAAATCTAGCAGGTATGCTGTAAGCGTGGGAGAGTGGACGTAGGATTGCTATAAGCCGAACCACTATAAACTTGTGCGCAGATTCTCTATCCCTTATCTCTTTATTTACATTTTGCACATCAAGAGCACCATCTATATAATCTGTCTTGAATCTGAATTTTATTCAGACTCTTCTGTGATTTGTTTTATTTCTGCATAAATATTTAAAAACTGGTTAAGATCACCTATTCATGCCCCCTCTAGGTGATCCTTACTAGCTACTTCAAAAAGAGTGGTGAAAGCTCTGCGAAGGTAGGTCGAATAAAATAAAAGGGATGTCCATGAATCTTTCACAGGAGCATATAAAGCTTTCTTGAAGCAACTGCGGAAAAGGCATGCAAGAAGCTGATATGCATGTACTTTAGTTGTAGGAAACTGCAGAGAAACCTTCTCTGTCTGTGAACTTCTACTTCAGAAGATCCACGACAAATTGTTCCTCACGCACCCTCTTATTCAAAAGAAATTCGAAGCACAAAATCCAAAAAGGAGAAGAAAAGATTTATCACAAGCTTTCTCGTCCATCCACTTACATTGTAATTCCTCAATATATATAACATATGTGAAAAAGTAAACTTGTAACTGGGGATCTTACAATAAACACAAGTTTCTACCTACTTTATTTTTCTACCGTTATTAATTATATCCAATGTCGCGACATCAATAATAATATGAGTCTGTACAAATTACTTTTATATCGTCATGCGTTGCCATGGTGTTGGTGATGCCAGCCATTGTTTATCTGTTTTCCTTTTTTATTTGCTTTGGACTTAGATTATGCATGCCAAAAGAATACCACGCCAAAACTGTGTATTAACATTTCTTCAAGCACTCGTTCTTGCATTCCTTACTTCTCATACTGTTGTCCAGCGTAACTTCCAACAGGTCGGTCAGTTTAACTTTTTTTATTTCCAAGAACCCTTCTCCTTTTGAACAATTCGAGGGTATTGTCCTCTTGCATCCGCTAGAAAAATCACGGACCGCCCATTCGTCAGGCGACTTAGGCATGAACCCTTTCGCACATTCACACAAACTACGGCTGCAGATGGCATAGGAATGCACCTGCCATACGGATCACTAGGCGACTCATGCATAACATTACACGTGGCTCCTCTTTGTGTATTCACCACAGAAAACCTGCAGCGTTCCCAAATAGTTTGATTTCATTCCCTCTGAACCTCAAATGTGGAGGAGATCTCGGTTTCATCGTACACAAACATGGGCCCTTTAGCTGGATTTGGACCGCCAACAAATTTGAATTCTGTTCCATTGCCTCATTCGAAATTTTTTGCTATGCACATCCACTTAGACTACTTCATACTGAGGTAGACCGTTACTGTAGTTTCACCAATTGACATAACCCTCGTGAGAAGGGTCGCCCATGTTTTTCCACGCAGTCAAAAATGCCGTTCTAGACCCGTTTTCAAGTTCAACCCCAGCTTCATACCGGTTAAAAGCGTGTCAGATGGGTAATCGAAGCTTTACCACAAATAGGCTTCATCAGAACTCAAACGGAGTTATGTGAAATAACAAGATTTCCCGAATCCAGAAGGACCCTGGACGAGTTTGAAGACCAAATAACACCGTTCGACTGGTTGAGAACTAGATTGCCCTCATTGCTAAATATGAGAACACGTCACAATTGGCTAGCAGGTTGTTTCTGTTAGCAACTCACACAACTGTTTTAGGACTAAACTTGTACCATATACCAAGTAGCTCATACTCGAGTTCCCAGGAGTAAAGAATCCTAGTTCAAAGGTTTGGTCCGAGGAAACTAATGTTTCTCCATAACTCATGGACTGGTTCGTACCCAAGGCATTGGCTGCAAGTGACAAACCGATCGAGGGGATGAGATGAAAATGGAGAATGCAATCTTTTCCATTGTTTGCTAATGTCCTGTCCTAAGTTCATGCTTCGTCTTTATATGCAAATCATTCTAAACTTGCCCAAAACATGAAGACAATTCAAACAGGTTCTCAAAGTCTAAACATCTTTTATTGCTTTCCTCTTTAAGATTTTCCGGTTTGCGCGCATATTCCCTTAGTTCTCCGATCTCAACTCTGACACTTCTATTTCTCCCTCTCTAAGTTCTCCATGTTCTACTTCATTCACTGTGTTTATAGCAGCAAGTTTGGATTCCATTTTAGAAGGGAGGAACTCATACTTACGGACCTCTTTTCACTGTCGCCATGTTCATACGTCGTACTTTTCCAGCTAAACCGTAAGTTAATCGAAACCATCGTTCCTGGTCAAGGATTACGTCAGGGTCAGCCATGTCCTTTTGGACTTCATGAACGTCATGCGACGTTAACACTAGAGCAGCATTTGGGTTAGCTTTCTTGGCGGGTGGTTTTAACCATTCAAATGGGTTGACTACATATCAGAATCAATAATCATGGACGTGGAATCGAGGATTGTAGAATAGAAGGTTTGAATGAGTTGTGTATTTTGAATTAATCACTAACAAAATGGACCGATATTTGTGAAGTGAAAGACCAGAGACCCACTTTTATAGTTCCATCCATAAAGAAGCCCCCACGATGCTTTGGCTGGCCTAGAGCTATCAGAGTACGAGGGCCCTCTCTTCCACCTTTGGATCTGTTAGAATATTTAAGTAATAAATCACGCATTCATCTAACAGCTTAAATATTTAAAATAGTTAGTAATAGTCTCACAAAATCTCACATGTTATCAAAGCTAAATGTCCTGAGTCCGAATCCTTTCACACTCTATTTTTCTTCACAATTAAATATTTTCATGCTTAGTACTAACTGCTAGACAAAAAGAACATACTAAAAGTGAGGGGAAGCGTTAAAATATTTATATAATAAATCACGCATTCATCTAACAGTTTCTTGTAGAATCTTTAATCATTGTCCAAAACGGGCTAATATTTTTTGTGGGATGCCCATTTTAGGATTTCATATGATTATTTGAACAATTTATGTTACTTTAATCTAGTAATTAAGCAAAATGTTAGACCAAAGTTTAAAAAAATGTCAATGCGAACAATGGCTGTGTGGCATCAATTAATTCCATCTTCGTGTTATTACAATTCAAGTATACCATTTTCTAATAATGAAATTTTGGAACGTATTAACTTGTAATAAATTATCACAGATCCAACTGCTCAGCCCCAGTCACAAGGATTAAGACTATTCGGTAGAAAAGCCTAACAAGGCCTGATCGAGGCCCAGTCAAAGCCTGGCCTAACCCAAAGATTTGCACACAGAAAATCTTACGATGGACAAGTTTGCAAAAATTTAAGAGCGACCTTAATGCCTAGTTAAGCTCAAGCTTGATTAATGATCACCTCTAACTTGAAAATGAAATAAATGCATGTTTGAATGGTTTATCGATATATATTACTGACAATCATTAGGAAAACAATCTCATTTTAAAGTTAAATTTATTTGACTTTTCTTAGCTTCCACTTTTAAGTAGCTCTTCCAATCGTTGTGCTTAATATAGAAATCATGCTTCTTCAGAGAAATTATGAGACTTTTATACCAAAAGTGTCGTAAAACCCTCGCCACAAGAACTAAGCGGGATGTTCCTCACGCATTAACCTCTGTCGAATTAAGCGAGTCCCACTTGTCTTGTGACTTAGCCATAAAACCCTACAAGTAGAGGCATCTCTGATACATTGCAATGGCCCAGCTAAGCCAAAACATCCATACAAAATCCCATGAAAAACCTAGTAATCTATAGCAATACTGAACTTTCGACTCTTGTGGCCCAGAATGCCTACCGACCCTCCGGCATAGTCAGAGTGACAACATTTTGCGTATGTGAGTCTCCCTTTGATAAAGCCCCATCTGAGTTTCTTTCTGTGAAGAAACCGGGCTCTTTAGGTTCAGGCAGAACCAAATCACAATTGAGTATCATACAAATTACATATGACATAGCCGGCCTGTCTTCGGGGAACTTTTGGACACACAACAAGCCCACCTGAATGCATCTTTCCACTTGGGTTCTGTCAAATGAGCTATGTAGGCATACCTCCATCATCTCCAATGCTCTACCTTCACTCCAAAGCAACCATGCCTGAGGAAAAATTGGGAACTCATGTGCTTGGTCATTGAGAAATCACCCTGAATGACCGTGTGAAAGATACGAGAGAAATGGAATGCCGGTGTTAACAGTGCCTATTTACTTACATGTCCGAGAAGGTTGTGGTGATGGCTTAGATGGGAAAATCCTCTATTTCTTTTGCCGCTGATTATCTCCAACATGAGCACACCAAAGCTATATATGTCCGACTTCAAAGAGAATTTCCCATCCATAGCATACTCAGGGGCCATGTAGCCGCTGCATTTCGCAAATAAAGGGTTTTTAGGTTGTGTTCCTCTATAATAATGAGTGCTTCCTGTCAAGAACCAAAAGAAAAGACTTACTAAGTTCCAATGACTCTGTTTGTTCTCACTTCTTTTTCGTTAGCTCCGAAGATTCTTGCCAAGCCAAAATCGGAGATTTTAGGGTTTAGGTCGCCATCTAGTAATATGTTGCTTGCTTTAAGATCTCGGTGGATTACTTGAAGTTTGGAATCACGGTGAAGATAGAGAAGTCCTCTTGCAATACCGACAACAATGTCAAACCGTCTTTGCCATGTCAACAACAGGCTTTTTTCTTGATCTGTGGATGGTTCAAAATTCGCACGGTCAATCTCGACAAAATAACTAATGAAAAGTGCTAACTTAGATCAGTATCAATATGAAAGAGTATTATTTGATCAGCAGGGAGCGAAATTGTTTGACCAAATATGAAGTAATTCAAGCTCTTGTTGTCCATGTACTCGTAAAGCAAGATCCTCTCCTCTCCCTCAACGCAACAACCTAGAAGTCCCACAAGATTCCGGTGTTGAAGTCGTGCAATCAAGAGTACTTCATTCTTGAACTCTTCAAGACCTTGCTCGGAACTCTTTGATAACCTCTTGACTGCTACTAGCTGTCCTGTCTGAAGATTTCCCTACGAAACAGCAACATCGTTGTTATATGCGTCACCGGTTCGGCATAGAATGATATGTACAAAACTGTGTACCTTATAAACGGGACCGAAGCCGCCAGCCCCAATCATATTGTCATTAGAGAAGTTGCTTGTAGCACTTGTAATGGCAGCCAGATCATATAATGGTAAATCAATGTCTTCTTTTGTGATTTCTAGACCTAGTAAAGTAATATGCATTGATTTGCATTAGCGTGCCTGTAACCAATCGAAGATTAGGCTACTTTGAGTTTATAATGAAATCTGCCTTAATCGAAGATCAGGCTTACCTCCAATCCTGATTCTCCTTTTCTTATGCTTTGCACCCCACGATGCAGTTCCAACCGCTAGCAATCCACCAATGATTGAACTCAATACGACAGCTACTAATATTATTTTCCTCCTGGTTCGGTCATGAATGGCATCTAGAGTAAAGAAAAAGAGTTGGGAAGATTAACTATTTCCAAACGTCACTATTTCCAAACTTCTCTTGCCCAACGAACAAGAATTTCAATAAATTAGTAGAAAAAAAGTCAACTAGCATAAGTATGAATACCTAGTTCAGAAGCTGATAGGCGTAAGTATAGAGCTTGCACGTACTTCCCATCTTCGAGCATTCTCATGTCAATCAAGTCCCCGAACCACATGAGGCAGCCACTGCCTCCTCCTGTGATATCTGAATTAGCATAAGCCGTGCACGAACAGTTCTTCAAGCACTTGTCCTTGCATTCCTTGAGGTTCATACTCCTGTTCAGCGTTACCTCCAACGGGTCGGGCAGTTTAACTTTTTTAATTTCCATGAACCCTTCTCCTTTTGAACAATTCGTGGGTATTGTCCTCTTGCATCCACTGGAAAAAACGCGGACCGCCCATTCGTCAGGCGACTTAGGCATGAACCCTTTCACACATTCGCACAAATTACTGCTGCAGATGGCATTAGCACCACAGCTGCCATAAAAATCGCAAACATCACTAGGGAACGCGATCATGACATTCCACATGGCACTTTTCGATCTATTGACCACAAAAAGCTGCAGCACTCCCAAATAGTTTAATTTCATCATCGAGAAAAGTTGCCTGTTCTGAACCTCAAACATGTAGGAGATCTCAGTTTCATTGTACACAAACATGGGAACATAAGCTGGATTTGATCCAGCGGGAAGGCCAACAAATTGGACTCCGTTCCATTGCCCTGTTCGAAATATTTTTCTATGCCTATCCACTTGGACTACTTCATACTGAGGTAGACCCTGACTGTAGTTTAAACTGTGGACATAATCTCCAGGAGAAGGGTCATCCATGCTTTTCCACGCAGTGAGACGCCGTTCGAGACCCGTTTTCAGGTTCAACACCAGCTTCATACCCGCTAAAAGCGTGTCAGACGGGTAATCGAAGCTTTGCCACGAATAGGATTCATCAGAACTTGAAAAGGAGCTATCCCAAAGAACAAGATTTCCTGAATCCAGGAGCTGCGCAATTGGATTCCGGAGGACCCTAGACGACTTTGAAGACCAAACCACACCATTCGACTGGTTGAGAACAACTAGATTGCCCACATTGGTGAATGTGAGAACACTGTTACGATCCGCTATCGGCTTGTTTCTATTAGCAACCCACACGACCGTTCTAGGACTAAACTTGTACCATATACCCAAGTAGCTCATACTCGAGTTGCCAGGAGTAAAGAATCCTAGCTCAAAGGTTAGGTCTGAAGAAACCAGTGTTTCTCCATGACTGATGGAACGGTTTGTGCCCAAAGTATCGGTTGCAAGTGACAAACCGATCATAGGGACGATGATGAAAATGGAGAATGTGATCTTTGCCATTGTTTGCAACTGTGTACTCTTCTAAGTTCTAACCCCATCTTTATAACCAAATCACTCTAAACTTACCAACAATGTGAACACAACTCATACGCGCCACTTTTCACTTCGGCCATGTTCATACCTCGTACTATTCCAGCCGAATCATTCAGCGTCAGATGAAACTCAGACACTTTGACACGAACCTAACACGTTTGTCTCCGTCGAACCCGTCATTCCTTCTCAAGAATGATTCCAGGGTCAACCAAGCCCGTTTGGCCTTCAAGAAACGACATAGGAAGTCAACAATCGAGCAGCGTTTGGGCGAAACTTTCTTCGCACGTCATTTTAAACCTTCAAATGGGTTGGACGGTATTGCAAAGAGAATTGAACGACAGCAGCCGCCATTGTTACGTGGAAAAGGACAAATCTGAAGAATTAGATAGGTGATTATATATCCGGCTTCTCACGCGCCATGTCACTCGTCCGTTGATGAGTATTTTAAAGTTCTAAGATTTGAACAAAACAGAATGGAAAATCACTTTTAAGGCGGTAAACTTTTTTATGTTCGATATGTGTGAACGAGAAAATTTTGATATTCATTTAAGATAAGCCCATCGTCTAATAGTTATAATTTAAAACATTGATATAGGCCATTATAATACCAAAAAGAAAATTGACTATCCAAATTTAATGCAGCTAGCAAGAATCACCTAGGGGTGAATAAGGCTGCGCATGGCAACTTGCCAAATAGTATTCGATTCTATTCTTTTGTTCCCAGAATCAGTTTGGGAACAGAAATCCGTTTGTTTAATTTTTTGATTCTAGGCACAAATTCTTGCGAATTTGTGCCCATAATCAACTTTGGAGCAGAATCAAGAATCAAAAAAAAGTAGCTTCTTGATTATGGGAACAAAAATGAGAATCAATTTTTTTTTCTTCTTCTTTTTCTTGATTTTTAATGTAGCTTCTAATGTCCAGCGCAAGGGCCACCCCTGCCGTATCTAGCGAGATTAAAATATTTTAATAAAAAATATTATTATTAAAAAATATTATTAATAAAAAAAATTTTACTGGCCATGGCCAGCCATCAAGCCATGGCGAAAAAAATAATATTAAAATATTTTAATAAAAAATTTTATTAGCAAAAAATTTTATTTATAAAAAAATATTTTATCGGCCATGGCCAGCAATCGGGCCATGGAGAAAAAAAATAAAAAAAATATTTTCAATAAAATATTTTTTAATTAAAATATTTAATAAAAAATATTATTTATAAAAAAATATATTTACCGGCCATGGCTAGCAACCAAGCCATGGCGAAAGAAAAATAAAAAAAAATTTCAATAAAAAAAAATTTTAGTAAAATATTTTAATAAAAAATTAATTATAAAAAAATATTTTGCCGGCCATGGCCAAGAAGGAGGAGAAGCAAAAAAAAGAAAATAAATAAATAAATAAATATTAAAATATTTAAAATATTATTAATAAAATAAATTTTATGCCATTACCAAACGTATTTTTGTTCTTTTACTATTTCAGGAATTGAAATTTTGGGCCGTTACCAAACGCCTTCAAATGCTCAAAATCAGTTTCCAGGCACAGAATCAAAAAGAATCATTTCTGAGCAGAATCAGTTCCTAAGCACAAAATCGTTGCCATGCACACCCTAAGTGATCTAAAACTTTTTGATCAATTTTTAAACCGAAAACAAATGATCGATATTAAAGTCTGAAAAACAATCAGATTATGATCAGAATTTGTGACAAATGTACTAGTGTGCAGTATATATATAAAATAAGAATTTAGGGGTAGAAAAACTGTATACAAAAGATTATAGTGGTTCGGCTTAAATCAAGCCTACGTCTACTCTCCCACGCTGGCAGTCTATCGGCTGGATTTCACTATGTGATCAGGAAGGATTACGAGTTCTAAGTGATATCACTCTGTGAATGATAGAACTCTCTATCTCACATAATCACTCTTATAAAACGTTCCTCGTGATCTTAGTGTTTTGCTCGGGAAAGACAAGTAGTAGAATCGGAGTATGCTCAGACTTTGGAATTATTAATTCTTGATTTCGTTAAATACCTTCTGCTCCTCGCTAATCTCCTTGTATACTCCTCTACTTCCAAACTAGCCGTTGGACAGTTTTCATAGATCATCTTCCAATCTTCACCTTGAACAGATTTGTATAAAATCGATGGAGTAGCAGTTGGTTAGCAAAATTTGAATCCCGCTAAATCCGGTTGCCTATACAACCAGAATCTTGGTTTCCATAAGTAGAGTTTTATCCATTGTGAAATATACTTGCCTTAATGTTTGATTGTTAATCAATTATAGCCTTTTAAGATTGAGTCAATCAAAACTTTCCTTTTGCGAAATCCACGACAGATCACTAGCCGTTATGTTCATTTTGAATAATTTCTGGTTCAGAACTTAAGTCAGTGTGGATCTTCAGTAAGGTTTAAATTTTTCAGAGATAGAGTCCGAAGTTCTTTATCTGCTTAACATAACATTTAAGTGACTTTTTAGTAAAGTCTGAACTTTTCGTTCTAAAAACCATAATGTCTGAAATTTCCCTTTTGGTCCTTGTAAAATCTGAGCGTCCAAAAGTTTAGTTATCTCGAAGTATTAAAGTTACCACTTCCAGAATATGTGTACCTGGATCAAAATACTTCAAAGCACGTATCAGACTTACAAAATTAACATAGATAATTTTGTCAACTTCAAAATCCATTAGGAGATTTCCTCAACAAAATCAATAATCACGGACTTGGATCATGGATTATACAATAATTGGGCTATACGAATTGCCTATCGATGCGCACGTAATGCCTTCGTGGCATCAGTTGATACCCTCTTCATGTTACTTTGTTTCGTTTTTTTTTTCTTTTTGGGGTGGAAATTACTTTGTTTTGTTTCGTGCGTTGATTATTACAATTCGGATATATTCCTTTCGCAAGCCAACGACATTTTGGAAAAATGGTAACTTCAAATCACGGATTTGACAACCTGGCCCTAGCCATAAGGTCCCAATGATTTTTTGTGCAAGTTTGAGTGAGAGCATTTGATGAAAAAGCCTAGCTCAGCCCTACTAAGCCCAAGTCAAAATCCCTATCCGATCCAGCCCGAAGATTCGCATAAAAAAAATTTATGATCAACAAGTTTAAGTAAAAATTTAAGAGTTAAGACCAATCCATGCCCGCTCAACTCGAACCCGTTCAATGAACAACTATAATTTGAATGGTTTGTCAATATTATATTAGCGACAATCATTGGGAAAATAATTTTACCATTTAATCTTTGATCGTCATATGATTTTATTATTAGTACTATATAGATGATAAAAAAAAAAGGTGCAATCAAATATGATATCATGTGATATATTTAGATAAGATCTTAAGTTAGATTTATTTGACTTTCCTTGGCTTCTAACTTTTAAGTAGCTCTTTCTAAGTTATATGGAAAAAATTGTTCAAAAAGTCCTAAACCTATTGCATTTTTGTTAATTCAGTTCTAAATGTTTTAATTATACCAATTGAAATCTAAATATTTTCACATTTTACTAATTGAGTTCATCCGATCAATTTTAGCTGGAAATTGCTAACGTGGATATTGACCGTCTTACATAGCATAACCGTCGCTGACGTAAACAAATTTTATTATTTTTTTATTTTTTTCCTTTCTTCTCTTTTCCTTCTTTACTTTTTTTTCTTTTTTTTCCTTTTCTCTTCTTTTCTTTTTTCTTTTTTCCCTCCGCTAGCCTCACACGAGGCAACCCTTGCCTAGAAGAGGGTCACCCTCACCAGCCTAGCCTAAGCGAGGGCAGCCCTCGCTAGATCAAGCAAGAGTTTGCACTCACCAGCCGAAGCGCAGGCAACCCTCATCTGAGGCTAGCTACCTCCACCGGCCATCGACAAGGCTAGGCAGAGGCAAAAAAGAAAAGAAAAAAAAAAGAAGAGAGAAGGAAAAAAGAGAAAAAGTAAAGAAGAAAAAGAGAAGAAAAGAAAAAAGGGAAAAATTTTATCAAAATTCGAAAAAAAAAATTATTAAAATTGTCCACATACCAATCGTGTCATGTAAGATGGCTAATGTCCACATTAGCGTTTTTCGACCTAAATTAACCGAATGAACTCAATTGACTAAACGTGAAAACGTTTAGGACAAAATTGGAATAATTAAAAGGTTTAAAATTGAATTGGCAAAATTATGATAGGTTTAGAATTTTTTGGACAACTTTCCCCATTTTTGTGCTTGATATGGAAATCATGCTTCTTACGAGAAACTATGAGACTTATCTGAATGCATCAGTATTCTCTCAAGCATATATATGAGTCAATTGGGCCTCAAATCATGACATGGGATTTTAATAAATACATGGATGGTTGAGTTGCATTTGAGGTGATATGCTGTGATTTCAATGAGACTTTTTTTACTTAATGGAATAAGTTCACCCTTCCTAATTGAACAGAAAGGATCTCAATCTTTTTCGACTACTCATCGTATTTTTGTTAAAATCAGAAGCAACATACATCTTCTTTCGCTATTTGCAGATTAAACTTTGAATTGTTAATGATGACTAACGATATTTGCATGTGACAGATGGCCAAAGCATATACGCTTGTATATGGATTATTCTAGTATCGATAGATCATATATGATTTGAAATCATTAGTGGAAATAAAATCTTTATTTTCTCTAAGATCATTGCGAAAAGCATATATTATAATTCTACAGGAAATGAAAATAAAATCATTAAAAAATTTATTTCTCTTTTCTTAGAAGCACACAGACAGTTCAAATCAAGATACATATTGATGTAGGTGGTTATCTGATATGCAAGTGACATATGCCTTGATTTCAAGTTCACTTCTGTGAACAGATCAGTGTTTAAAAATAATTTTTGTCACTAATAATAGGCATACAGAATCAAAACTATGGACTAGCCAACAACTTACATAGCACAGCAATGAGCGTTGATCTCTCTCTCTCTCTCTCTCTCTCTCTCTCTCTCTCTCTCTCTCTCTCTCTCTCTCTCATGCAAATCTAAAAGGGTAGTGAAAGCTCTGCGAAGGTAGGTCGAATAAAATAAAAGGGATGTCCACGAATCTGTCACAGGAGCATGTAAGCTTTCTTGAAGCAACTGCGAAAAAGGCATGCGAGAAGCTGATATGCATGTACTTTAGCTGAAGGAAACTGCAGAGAAACTTCCTTTGTCAGTGAACTTCTCCTTCAAAAGATCCACGACAAATTGTTCGTCACGCTGCTCTCAGTATCACGCGCCCTCTTATTCAAATGAAAATCGAAGCACAAAACCCAAAAAAGAGGAGAAAGATCTATCACAAGCTTTCTCGTCCATCCACTTATATTGTAATTCCTCAAAATATTAATATATATGTGAAAAAGCAAACTTGCGATCTGATAATAAACACAAGTTTCTTTGTACCCTATTTTTCCACCATTGTTAATTATATCCAAAGCCACGACATCAATAATAATAATACGAGTATGTACAAAATACTCCTTTATCGTCATGCGCCGACGTGGCGTTGCCAGCCATTGTTCATCTGTTTTCCTTTTCTATTTGCTTTGAACTTAGATTATGCATGCCGAAAAATTGTTCGATGAAGCTAGCACACATATTGAATTTAATGTGAACCGTCAGATCTTATGGGACCCACATGAGACCGACTATTACTCTCATGGAATCTTATGGATGCGTGTAAGTGAAAGCGACAAGAGGTTTAATTGCATGTCATGATTGGATAGTGACTTATCGACGTGTAGCACAAGCCAGTCATATGGCATGATAACCTACATAACCTACCGATATTGACAAGTGATATATCTATTAGCACTTCGTGGTAATTATAAGTCGATGATTAAATAGCTCATGGCATGGCTTGGATCCTTAGTTGGTGGCTACAATGGTAACCTCACCAAGGGGTTGTTTCCAACCAACAAGGGATGTTTGCGCCTGTCTACTAATATGACAGGTTACCTAACTGCGTTCATTATTTTAACATACCGGTACCCACACATCCTGCTCCCTCCAATCCTCCCTATATATTTATCTTCTCCAGGAGGAGGGAGTACTCTCTTGTTGCTTCACGTCCCAGGGATGCCGAGGTCTGCACAAAACCTCAGACGAAACAGTCTTAACTCATGCTTAGGAGGAGTTCTTGGTAAATATAAGTCGATGAATACATAGCTCTTGGGTAGAGAAGAGACTAGGAAAGCGAAAAGCCAAGGTCTTCGATCCATCATCAACTAGCTATTTTGCTTGTACTGATACGACAAACTAGTGCGAAGGACAGTGAAGGATACGGCTTGTACGAATGATATGGGACCACCAAAACGAAGGTGAAACCCTAGCATTTAGCGAATACAATGTCGAACATGGCCTCAACTAGCCAAACCTACAACGGCATGCATGAACCGGTTTGATTTGGTGGTATGTTCTTGATGAACGACATGAATATGTTGACAGGATGGCTTCGATAAAATGCTAGAAGTTTGATAGGACCATGTTACGTTGGCAACATAGAGTTTAGGGTTGAGATTTGTCGAATTTAGAGAGAGATAAATGGGATTTCCGTTAAGATCATGACATGTTATCATATTTAAAAGAAGTTGAAAATAATTATCGTGATTAAGTCAAGGATTCCAGAGAATCTCAGCTCACTTAGGCTCACTCAGCATGATTTTTCTTACTTTTGAGATCATTTTTAAGAGAGATTCTCCTACGGTAGTTGAAAGTTGAAACTACGGTTTATTTGAAAAAAAAGCGATTATATATACTCGTGTCTCGATTTTCCTGATTGGTTCATGTTCTTTCAAAATTTAAAACAGTTAAGATTTAATTGCAAAAGAAAATTTCATTATTGGACTGGGTCTAATGATCCTTGCCTATCCGACATTGCAACTCAAAAATTTAAAACTGTATTTGCTTCATTCCCGTGTAAAATTTCCACGGGGCTTAAACCAAGTTCTGATATTGTATCAAATAATTCACATTCATATGTTTTAGCTATTAAGTTGTCACAGTATCTGCATAAGATCCATAGTCACTCCATTTGGGTAAAGCGGAACTTTGGCGAATAGAGAGACTAATCATCCATCCATATATATAAATGGTTTTCTCACTATACATTTTCAAAATGTGTGCGGTGCAAATCATGTTTCAAATGACATGACGCACACGTGACACTCCAGCAACTCGAGATGGCTGTACACTACTTCCCCTTAAATGTTTGTATGCTTCTTGATTATGTTTACTTGCGGATATTAAGTTTTACAGCCAGAGAAATTGCACTACTATCCTTAGATGCTCTCCTCTTTTAGAAACCAATGTAAGTAGTGATGAATCATCAGATTACACACGATCCTTATAATTAATTGCCATTTCCATAAACCAATCTTATTAGATAGCTTAAGACCCAAATATAAAGCCCCGAATGAGCGGCAGCAGCCAGTACGAATCGCCGGTTTCGCCGACGGGGAACACGGAATTCACCTTCGCCGCGATGATTGATCTCTCTCTCACTGCGTGCAGATGCGTTTAGGCCTCTCCTGTACATTTGTTAACACAAGAGCTGACGTGTGCTTCATCAAAGAGTAAATCTGACTTAACCCGCCCATGCAACTTCCAGGAAAGAGAAGGCGTCTCCACGGATCAGGAGATAGGAAATAAACAAATAAAGTAAGCAAACCAGAAAATGAAAGATGGTCGAAGCTCCCTTTCAAATCCGTTCACAGTCCCTCTGTGCGTACCTGCTATTCCTTGGTTTTAAATGCCCCTCCCTCCTTCCGCGAACATTCCATCCATCTCTTTCTCTCTCTCAAAAATCATTTTAAAAACCCTTGCTTGCTCTCAACACTGTCACTCCCCAGCTGAGATCACACCCACCACTCCACCCGAGAACACAACACGACCCTTTTTCCCTTGTCTGTTTGAATAAGTTCAAACACCAGAGTCTCTCTTTAACCTCCAAATTCTTGACCATATTTATATTCATTCAATGGCAGCTTATGAGAGCACGATGAGCGCGGTCGACTTCGAGGACTACTTCCCCTCGATGATTGTCAGGCTCGGGGCCGAGGGCTTCATTGGGGAGCTCTGCAACGGGTTCCAGCTCCTGATGGACTGCGAGAAGGGGCTGATCACGTTCGAGAGCCTGAAGAGGAACAGCTTCCTGCTAGGGTTACAGGACATGGGCGACGACGAGTTCGTGTGCATGCTGCGAGAAGGCGATTTGGACGGGGATGGCAATCTGAACCAGCTGGAGTTTTGCATCCTCATGTTCAGATTGAGCCCTGGACTGATGGACGGGTCCAAGCAGTGGGTGCAAGCTGAGGTAGATCATGTCATGATTTGAGTAATAATTTATAGCAATAAGGCACCGTTTGTTTCGCAAAAAATAAATTTTTTGGAAAATATTTTTTTGAAAATAATCACTTGTATCACTCGCCAAAATAAATAATCGAATAATATTTTCATCGTACACGAAGATATTTAAACTTAAATTATTGTCTATAATGAAAATATTTTTCATTAGCTTATTATGTCAAGCGATACAAGTGATATTATTTTTAGGAAAATGTTTTCCAAATCATTTTTTTTTGCCAAACAAACCGATCCAATAGAGGTGACAATGTAATCCTCTCTCCTTATTAGTTTTTTTGCCAAACTTGTTGCCAATAAAATTGGTAATTCCCGTTGTGATCTCGAACGAGCAAAGAGGAATAAGACCCGATCCTCAATTTTCGGACTTAGATTTTGGCATGGAAAAATCTCGTGCATGGATTTGCAGGTGTATGTTTTGGTTTTCGATTGATGATAGAACTAGAATCATGGGGCATGCTGCTTCTTCGACGGCCGTTTCTTTCGGTAAGAGAAAGAAATATAATGACTATCTAGATAGAAATCAATTTAAAACACATCCAAAAGTGAGTTTTAAATTTTTTTGTCTAAACTTTTTAGCATTTGGTATTTGACTCTCATTTAATATTGACCACTATGATATTTTTGTAATCTTATATATTTTACTCATCGTTGGGGGGATCTACCCCACCCCAAGGGTATTAGTGAGTTCTTTTATTGTGTGTTGGGTCATGCTGTCGAGAATCGTATGATTTCTTTTTCCTCTTTTTCAAGATCACGCAACTACTTTTACATGAAAAAATAAAATATGAGAATTCAATCTTCCCAGGATTAGTCCTTAAGCTCAAACTTTAACCTTAAAGTTCATTAATGTTGATACACTGCGATCTTCTTATTCAATAAAAAAAATTCGATGGTTTCCATTGATCAATTTTGTCTAAAAAAATTTCCTTAAACTAGCATTGTAAAATTTGTCACTTGTTGATGCACGATCCCATCTCGAAAAATTTATCGAAGCCCCCACCTTGAGATGAACCTACACCGTCAAATACGAGTCAGGGTGTCCGAGTTTTTTATCTGCATTGGCCCTCCGATGTTTAAGTTAGAGATTTGGGAGGGGAGTATATATTGTGGAGTGCACGATGGGAAGAAGAAACTTAACTAAGTGGCTGAGTCACTCTTTATAGATGAAGGTGATCAAGGCTAACCGGGTGTTAGTCGACGAGTAGGGATCTAGTTATGTTGTTATTCTTTACATTTAATCGCATGCCATCATTACTAATTGAGTCCGATTGTGAAGAAAATTTAGATATTAATTGTTGTAATTCTTCACATACTCAAAGCAATAATCGTCTTGATATGCAAGAAAACATGCTAATAATTTTGTTGGTTGAATAAGTTCAGACTTGGAAGTCTTTCAATTATCCAGATGGAGATTTTTAGCTTGGAATTTGGAGATGATGCTTGAGTCCCACCAACTGTATCCAAATTGTTCTGGATCAACGCCAAAGACACAAATCAAAGGCTTGAATTTAATCGGTTCATGAGTTGTCTTGAATGATTCATGGACCTTCAGGTAGCTAATCAGGCTCCCACACTTGTGCCCCTACTTTACCAAAAAATGCATGCTCATTTTCAGTCAAAATAAGTAAAAGAAACAAGGATTGTTGCGATGAACAATAAAAACCCAATATCTCATTCTCGAAAAATTGCCAAAGGGGGGACTATGCTTTATTAGAATGTAGGGTTAATATCATGAAAAACCTCAAACTAGTACACTTGTGATAAATTTATCCCAAACTAATTTTTTGACCACCAAAAACTTCAAACTTGTGCACCTATGATATATTTCCCCTTTGTCGGCTTTCGTTAAATTTTGCCGTCAAATTGTTGAGTTTGATGACACGTGACAGCTGACGAGTACACCAGTTTGGGATTTTACCTCTTCGTTTGTCATAGCTTTATCAATTTGTGATTTTTCGTGGTATTAATAAAATTTGACGGAATGTAAATTTGTCCCAATCGTACCAGTGTGAAGTTTTTGATGGTCAAAACATCAATTTGTGGTAAATTTTATTACAGGTGTATCAGTTTGGGGTTTTTTGTGGTATTAACCCTATAATGTATAATTTAATATGTATTTACTTGAAATTAAATCATTGAGTTATGAAAGAATTAACTATTTTAATTTCTCGTAACGCATCAACCGAAGCGGGACTATGCTTCATTTAACATATATCCGCTCAAATACTGTAGACAACCTGACATCTTCCATATTTTCGAGTCTATTCTTCTAAGTTATATGAAAGAAATTTATAGGTTTTCGGGGCATTGGATTCTCACCTATGTGTTACGGACATAACAAGTTGTAAGCCTGCCATAGGACTCATAATTTTGAGTGACATTTGCTTAATTTAACAGAGAAAAACTACTTGTTTTGTTTTCTCACTCCCAATTATTCTTCTCGCTGTTCAACTTAGTTGCTTCCCTACGATTTATTAAGTCAATTTCTAGTACGATGAGCATCGCATAGACTACTCAGCATACCACGACTAAGCCTGACCAAACCGATCACATTTTAAACATTTGGGGAGCCCACGCTAGCTATCCCTAGAAGCCTAAAACTAAAGGCACAAGTTTCCACTCAGTTTCTTCGCCACATCATCCATAAACCAAGTCTGTACGATATTTTTTCAAGTATGACACTCGTATACATCCTCAATTTCGTTTTGGCAACTCGAGAGCCAACCAAGATGCAATTATATTACTTACGGCGAGTATAAAAAGATGCCATTAAATACTAGTTTTATCTTAGATTATTAAAAGTACATCTAAGTGTTCAATGTTGCTACTGTCTGCAATAAAATAATGCCTTATTATTTTCTATAAAGTAAAATAATCTCCTAGCACAAATCGTGCTATTGCCTAACACCATGCGAAAATAAGACTGCCGAAATAACTTCTTTGGACGTCTTTCATTAGAAAAAATGACACGAAAATGGGTTGCTGCATTTATCATCTAACCCTTCACCTACTAAACTAGGATACCGTCCTATAAGTCACGTACTTAGTATGATGCACTGAAGTTTCACAAGTCGAATGATAATAAAGAAAAAACGAGTTATAACGGGTACCCATATTTTTGGGAAAGCAAAACATTATTTAGCGCCATTTGATTAAAAAAATGTGTAATTTATTTTAAAAGTAGTCTTTGTATGCGTAAAACCCTCAAGTTTCCCCTCAGATGAGATCATTGAAGAGGGCTTAGGATGTTATTTATGAGAAAAATGCCCCGTCTCTCAATGTCGGAAAGTCCAAGCTTGTCCGACAAGGATCGGGAGTGATTACCCAACCGAGAGGTATCAGATAATTTGCAGCTTTATTGGCATTTTATGGAAGGTGAGCGGGTGGGAAGGAACCGAATTGAAAGCCCCACATAGCAGAAGGAGAGTGTCACCGCCGAGCGATAGGGGCCAACACTAACGTCGTTCTGAGTGCCATTTCACCGGTCTGGCCCGTGCGAAGCGGGACAGGTGTTTGAACAAGAAAAAAGCGAGACGGGTCATTAGAGCTGAAAAATCAGTAGTGCTCGCAGTGACATCTATGCATTTATATGGGCAAAAAATTAAATAAGGAGAAGACCGAGGAATTAATGGAAGACAGGATGATATGATTGTGGGTCTCCAAGTCCAAGAGAAATTCAAATGTTCAAGCCTCATACCACCATCACTATGGCGACGGCCACATCATGTCGAAGAAGTCATTTGATCGAACAGAGTTAAATCGTGATCTGCATGATTGATGACCATTTCAATGCACTATAAGCACCATGGTTTTCGGAAAAATTGTGATTTGATCGGTTTACTACATATGTTTAAGGAGGAGATATGGCGAAGGACGTACTTAGCCAAAAAAAAAAAAAGAACAGAAGGAAAGGAAAAGAAAAGAAAAGGGATATATGTGACAGTCTAATAGAGTTTAATCTGGAAAAATGACTAAGCTACATCGTGTCATGACTAAGCTACATAATCGCAAACAAATGAAAATCTTATAGCTGTGATGAATGGGCAAGATGATGATGACCTTCGATTCGATATGGGTGACCTCGAATGGAAGGTTGTCATACTCAAGTGATCCATGAAACCAAGAACACTGCAAGATATGATTCAATCGGGATTTAAATCCAGCCAGGCGTATTGCAAGGTATTATCCATTGAGGATTTGCAATCCATCGGCAGTAGTCACCATTGCTCAAATTGTGCCTCTATTCCCCGCGCGCGCGCGCACCAGGCCCCACATAGAGTGCGATGTATTTACACACGAGTGATAATTGTGTCGTTGTGCTTGGACTGTGAGCACTCTCAGCCACGTGGCTATTTTAATGTGCTCATCGGTGCTTGACCCTAAGATGTGAATCTTCCAAGGCATTGAATGTTGTTGTCAAAGTGAGAAGCTCGATTCCTAGAGGAGTGAGGTTTTCGCCCAACAATATGCATATGAGTGCCTTTTTTTTCTTTTTTTAAATCATAAAAAAGAACCTCTAATGTTCATACATACAGTTGTTTAACCAGGTTCTATGACTGCATGACATTCCACTTTCTTCCTCTTTAGAGGGGAGGAGTCACATAAAAATGGATAAAAGTCTCACCTACGGGATGTTCAACAAAGAGAGATGAGACGAACCAGGTAAGCAAAAGATTGACGAAGAGAAGGACATCATGGGGATGCTAAAGGCATTAGAAGCTCTCAATCCATACACGAGAGCAACTGGGTAGGATAGTGTCCAGGGGGTAGAAGGAAGAAGACGAAAGTAGGGAAGCTCCAACGAAGGTTGGTATGATTGTCTTACTCGGTGAAAAGACGATTGAAAGTGGGGCGTGGCCGGACCACAAATGTGTTGTGGATAAGGAGGGGGTATTCTCTGAGGACTATGTATGGGTTGAGCTTCTAAAGCAAATGAAGAAGAAAAATGATCACATGGTTGAGGAAGACCTCGAGCATTTATCTCTTTGAAGGTCACATTCATATACGATAAGATGGAAAGTAAGCGACTATGTAAAAAAAATTGACTTACAATACATGATAATGGCATATTCAGATCCGAGTTTCCGCATTATTCATCTAAAACGTGAAATGTCAACTTGGAATTTGCCGGCTCCTCCACTTGCTTTTGGATAAGTAGTGGAATCTTCTCGATCTGACTCTTTCCGAGGCCAAGAACTTCGTATCTATCTAAGGAAAGATCTGCTTGTGTAGGCAAAAACTCAAATCAATCCAATCAAAACTTTTTTTCCAAAGAATTTTGCATATCGGTCAAGACTCTTAAAGAGAATCTTCCAAACCAACCAACAGACCCACCTACTACATGATATTTCTCATTTTGATCTATTGAGTGGTGAAAAATCCCGTATGGACCCCTATCCATTAAGGACACTTCATCTCTCATGCCATCTCCAAATAGCAAAGTTCCTATGTTCAATTCTAAGAGAAGGCATCAATGTCAAGTTTTCATTTCAATTTTATGTAGGGTTTTGAATTCAATGCTTGATCCTAGGGACATAGCAATGGTTGTTGCTAATGCCCCTTGGCTTGGTTATTTAGATCACTTCATAAAAAGAGTTTTTTCAACCAGAGTTTGAGATACTAGAAAGGGCCATCTCGATTTAATGTTGATGCTTGAAAAATACCTTTCTATGATTGATAACCAGAGGCGAAACGAACAAAACCATATCCCGTGATCGCTTGCTCTTGGATATTAATTTAGTTCAGCTCCATCTCTTACTGATGTGGCAGTTTTCCTTCAAACATCTGATTCTCTAGCATTAGAAATTTACTCAACAGCTAGGCAAACAAGCCTAAGGGGAGGGAAGAGATTGTTAATTGGAAGGGGAAGATTTCGAGCGAATTCAAAATCCAAAGCTAAAAGCTCCTGCCATTTTGAAATTGCCAAGAAAGAACTCAACTCCATGGGACAATGGCTATTGAATGGGTCAGCAAGCATTCGAACAAATCAAGACATACTTTGCAAATCCTCCTATTCTTGTCCCGCCGGTCTGTGGTCCTCCTCCTCATCAATAGGAACTTCACTTCTACTTGCCTCGTAGCCTAGACTGCATCGTCATACTCTTTTGCTTTTTTCAGGATAAAGGCCGGTCCTCTAATAGGCATAGGCATTCGTCTTTTGAGTTGTTGTCCGTTTCCCATTGTTTCGATCCAAATTTTGAATAAGCATAAGATCACTCAATGACTCGATGAATTTCTTTCCTGAGAGCTCTCAACCAATCCATAGCACTAAAGAGATACTAGTTGGAGGCCATCTGCCCCAATCTAAGTAGTTAGGGGTTGGGCTCCCGACTCGACCTTGTGGTAGATTGCGGGGCACTTGTCAACTCGCTCACGTGCGCGAAGTTATCCCAAAATTCCTAATGTACTTGATGCACTTCTCGTGAAAGAAGTCAGCTCGGTATTGGATCCGCTCTTTTTGTTAGCATAAAAATGAACTAGATTTTATTTGTCTTCTTAACGGAACAACATCCACCACCACCACCACCACCCCCTCCCCAATCCAAACCATTCGGAAGACCACCGAGCCCTCTCGAATGGGTTCTACCACGAAAGCTT
Source organism: Syzygium jambos (assembly GCA_031216235.1). Lineage (NCBI taxonomy): Eukaryota > Viridiplantae > Streptophyta > Magnoliopsida > Myrtales > Myrtaceae > Syzygium > Syzygium jambos. The sequence goes on along the minus strand of CM062225.1, from coordinate 3,240,520 downwards.
TCAACATAGACCCGGGAAAATGTCTCTGCCTCGCCATGCAGCGAAACCCCGCGACCAATCACACGAATTATTTTTGGAGATCGTAAATTCCGGGAGTTTCGGTCGCTCCATGCATAACACAAAAAATATTTACTACTTTTTCTTTCGAGCATTGGAATAAAATTGTCGGGCGGAAATAAAAATTCGCGCTCCTTCTCAAGAAATGCATGTGAAGAGGAAACGGAGGAGTCGGAACGGGTCCCACACGGCGGGGCGCTCCCTCCCCCCTCCCCCGCTGGTCCCTCCCTTCGTCCGCATCCTCTTTCATCGTCGTCCCCGCCCACCCACCCCACCCCACCCCACCCCAACGCCATCCGCCCATCGCCTTCGAGAGGAGACGTCCATTTCCCGAACAGTCCGCCCATGACCACGACCCATCAATTCTCTCTCAGCACCAATCGAACCCGATCAGAGCAAAGCAGCAACTGGCGGGCCTTCACTGCCCATGACGCGATCGCGTCAAATGCGTCAAAGGCGTCGACCCCCCCCCCCCCCCTCTCTCCTTCCTCGCACTTCGGATTCCAGTCTCCATGCAGGGAACCCACCTCCTTCTCTCTCTCTCTCTCTCTCTCTCTACACCTCCTCCACAAAATTTACGAATTCTCTCTCCCTATCTCTATCTCTCTATCTGTATCTCTCAGTCCCACATCGACACATATTCTGACCTTGTGGCCACCGTTCGCCCGCGCCCTCCCCTCCCCTCTTACGGATTTCCCCCTCCTCGGAATCCGAACCCGCGTTGTGCCAGGTAGGACTCCCCTTCACGTGGTGCGCAGCCACGTCATCGGATCATCATTCCACCGCGTATCAATCAATCATCCCGCTTCCCCAGAGGATGATGTTAAAAAAAGGAAAGTAGTACTCGCATCTCAGCCGCACGATATGGCTCCTTCTCCTTTTTCTTTATCTCCTTCCTTGCTCTTAATTACTATAATACCCTTTATCCCTTCTATCCAAGCGCGGATTAGATCGGTCCACCTCGGACCCCGTCAAACGAGCCGGGTTTGACTCGGGTCGAAAATGACCCATCCGAATAAATCGATTTAATCGGTATCGATTTATTTTTTATGTAATGTAAATATAATGATTCATGCAAGAGTCGATCCGTATTACTAAAATACTTTCATGTTTAAGAAAACTTGTACACAAATTGACATGAGAGTGCACGATGAGTAAGCGCGAAATATAACGAGGGCTAGAGAGAATGAAATGACAATTGCGATAACGAGCTAGGTCTAAGTAAATTATAAATCCATTTAATAATCATATTATATTTAAACTCGTTTATAATCCATTTACTGAATATAACTAATCCACGTAACGATTCATTTCATTATATATAAGTTAAGAAACGAGTTTATTACCTAATTTAATAAATCTAGTAAATCTAGTATGTGTACATAGATGAATGCTATACACCATGATGCCCAGCACACACTGCGATGCACGACACAAATCGATCTATGAACAACACACCCCCCACCTTTCCTGCCCGATTGCGAGATGATCATTGGGCACAGGGTCCGCGGACACAAATTTCCTATCCTTTTTTTTTATCCTTCCAGAAAATAAAGCTAAAATAAAATATATTAAAATAAAAATATTAAAAAAAGCACCGGGGAAAAAAAAAAAGCTGGACCGCGAAAGGCGAGGCCGCGGGGGGGCGGGCGGCGCGGGCGTGGATGAACGAGGCGAGATATGGGCCTCGGAAGACACGTCGTGGGCGCGCCCCGACCAAGCCCAGGTGGGCTTCACGTGGGTCCGTCGGACCGTTGTGGCCTCAAATCTTCCACGTCGGATCTCCCCGAATCTTCCGCCTCTGACCTCGCTCTCTTCTCGTCCTCAGAAATTTAAAATATATATATCTCCACCTCTCGGGAGGAAAGGATCTTTGCAATTATGCCCCCGAATTTAGCTGTCCTCCACGATTTGCAGCCGCCCCACTTCCTCCGAGTCAATTATTTATTTTTAATGCCTTTTTTTTTTTTTTCTTTTTGTAATGCGAGTCGATTTTATTCCTCTTAATCAATCGGACGAATTATTCCATTAAGTTCCATAAATAATGTTCAGGATATGTTTATTATTTTCCAACAAACCATTGATTTCACCGTTTAGGAATATTAGTCGACGGAGAATATTTAAATTGCACCCACCCGTGGGTGGCGCAGTTGGTTTGAGCTCTCCCACCATCGTAGGAGGTGAGTGGTTCGAAACTCTGTGTCGTCAGCGATTAAAGTGGGGGGCCCTGGCGGTGGGTTGCTGGGCTAGTCTTCCCCCGGGTTTAGTACCGATTAGCCTGTCGGGCGAAAGGGAGGTTCCCGGGTCATAAAAAAAAAAAAAAAAAAAAGAGAATATTTAAATTGCAATTGCGAATGATTATTTTTTTCAAAGGGATATTTCTAAAATCTTAAATTTGTCGCGAAATTAGCGTCGCTCTTTATATTCAAATTCAAGCGGCCAAGCCGTTTACGGTTTCCTCTCAAATCGGAGATCTCTGTTATCCAGTGAATTCCGTTTCTGCGCTCGTCCGCTTCGCCCCTTTAGAAGCGATATTTCCCCTGCACCTTCGGAGGACACGTGGCGCTCTCGAAGCCGACGTGGCAGGGGCCCCCAGACGCTCGGTGCTGGAAGGCTGTCTCGAGCGAGCGAGAGCGCGTGAAAGATTCCGCGTAGGCGCGTACCCTCCAGCTCCCCACTTCCGTCAACCGAGTCAATGCTCGCGTCCCGCGTGGCGGAAAATTAACGGCGGTAACAGGAGAGACTTGGTGAGCCCCCGGTCCACACAATCGAAGCTTCCCCCCCCTCTCTCCGCGGTCAGTTGTTCGGGTAAAAGATTTTTTCTTTTGCCCGTCTATCCCCGCCCCCTAGAAATGACGGGACTGCCCCTGGGAAGCGGTAGAAGAATCCCCGGATTTTAGGTTTGGATTTTTTCCCCGTAATCCGTTGAGTCTCTTCCTGCGAATCACCGTCGTCGTCGGAGCGCGCAGAGAGAGAAGCCGAAGCAGAAGAAGCAGCAGGAGCGGAAGAAGGAGCGCGCGCGGAAGCTTTGCGACGAAGCGTTTCGAGGCGGGGAAGGGGGGAGAGGATGAGGAAGCGGTGCGAGCTGTGCGATCGGCGAGCGGCAATGCACTGCGAGTCGGACCAGGCGAGCCTGTGCTGGGGCTGCGACGAGAAGGTCCACGGCGCGAACTTCCTGGTGGCGAAGCACGCCAGGGCCCTCCTCTGCCACGTGTGCCAGTCCCCGACCCCGTGGAAGGCCTCGGGTCCGAGGCTCGGCCCCACGGTCTCGGTGTGCGAGCGCTGCCGCCGGATCTGCGACGAGAAGGTGGGGCCCGGAGCTCGGGGATGCGCCGGCGGCGATGAGGAGGCGGGGGGTTGCGACGGCAACGAAGTGGATGAGGTGCTCGATGACGACGATGGCTATGGTGACGAAGGCGGAGATGAGGAGGACGAGGAGGACGACGAAGAGGTCGACGATGAAGAGGAGGAGGAAGAGGAAGAGGAAGAGGAGGACGGAGAGAATCAGGTGGTTCCGCTGTCGCGCGATTTGCCGCCTCCGGCGGCCTCTTCGAGCACCGAAGATGAATCCACCAGCAGGTCTGTTGCGGTCGCCGGCGACGGGCTCTTCGCGGAAACAGTCGCCCGCGGTGGGTTGAGGATGAAGCGGTCGCGCCAAAGCGAAGATCTCGACTCCGGCGTATGTCTCTCTTCATTCTCTTTGCCTAATCTCTGTTTCCTCCATCATTGCCCTCTGTTTCAGTTGCACTAGAAGCACCACCGGAAGCTTCAGATATAGTCGAAACGTTCGTCGGAAACAGATCGATCGGATTTCCTGCTCACAAGCTTTCACGTTTATATGGCTCGAAACTGTTCACGGCCTTTCTACTCCGGTCTTCTTTTAGTGCAGTTTCCTACTCGTAGAATCCAAATACGTGACGCCCCTTTAGCTTTGTCATCTGCAAAATCTCTGTTTCATCTGTGTTTTCCGGTTCAAGAATTACGGAAGCATGAAACTGTGGCTAAGTTCTTTTGGGAATTTTCGACCGGATCGCAGGATGAAGTCGGCTGCGTTTCGTCCGGATTGAACTCGAGAGCATTGGATAACGAGGAGGAAGCGACCTCTTCGTCAGCCTTGTCGAGACCGACGAAGCGGCAACGAGCGGCGGCGGCGGCGGTCGAGACGAATCCGATCGCGACGGGCGGCGGCGGCGGCGGCGGCGGGCGCGTGGGGGGAGCAGAGTCGCTCACGAGCGCCCTGAAGAGGCTGCTGCAGAGGAGCGCCGCGGCGGGCAATGCCGCCGCGGCCGTCTCCGGCATCTGCAGGCTGAGCGGATATCACCAGAGCCGCTGATTCGACCCGACCCATCCGCCCAATCTGTCCAGTTAGTCGACCCCCTCTCGCTCCCAACTCTCTGCTAGCTAATTTCCTGACCCGCACGCGCATAAATTATGTTCCTTTGAGAACACGGGCACTTCTCCTTCTGGTTACCACCTTCTTCTTCTTCTTCTCGTTCCTTCGGTTCTAGGTCATTTCGTATTACAGAGGATCGAGGCCACCGTTACATAGCGAGTGCAGTAAAATTCATCGAGCGTTTTTCGTCCGCCATGCGTTCTTTGCATTGCTCCCTCGTCCCTTCCATCTACGGAGGCGTTGATGTGATTGTTGCTGGTGATTATCAGTGAGAGATAGTGACGATAAGGTAGGTATGAAGTGGCCAATTCGACACGATTGGCGGGTGTGGTTGGAGACGTGAAGCGCGGCTTTTGTATTTTGTTTGATTTTTTTTTTTTCCCTCGTTTACGGAAGTCAACCTCGGTTTGTGTTGGTTCATATACCTTGTCCTCTTCCCTTCGTGCCACGAAAAATCACATGAAGAAAATTGCTCAGGATACCGCGATTAATCCACAAAATTAGAAGAGAGCAAAGCACTTCAGGATTCTCTCATCCGTATGGGGGTCGTACCCCACCTAGATTTTCGATAATTTCAGCCTGAGAAACGATCGATATGGGCTCGATGCCTAACTCCGAGAAATCCCGATTTAAGCGGGTGTTACGGCGGTGTGTTGCCGAGCTAGTTCCCCTTCAAGTAGTCGACTAATCAGGGTCGCAGTCCTAGATTTAGATTATATTATTAACATGAATTCCTCTGCCGTACTTCGCGTGTGTTATTTGACTGGAGAGAACCCTTCAAGCTGCTTTCCGCAAGAAACGTGTGTCGATCTGAAAACATGTAAATTATATAGAAGAGAGAAACCGCATGGGCCATTCCTTACTATAAAATAACGATGGCCGCCTGACCTCCCCTCTTCTCTTTTTTCTTATGTTTAACGTTTTGGCCACGCATTGGATCGATTCCTGGCGAATTGGTAAATAGCGTGGGAGGATTAATATTCTTCTTTTTGGTCGCGATTATCGGCTAATACGGACTTTAGATGAGACTAATTGGCCTGGATCAAGCTCGTGCTTACCTTAGATTAAGCCATTAATTAATTTAATTAAGAAGAATTTAAAAGGGATGTGCTGAGAAATTAGGACCCAACGATTTGACTATCGTCTGCACGTACCTAACTAACGCATACCGTTTGTTGGATTTAAGTCCAAAGATTCCTTTCCTTTGTTTCTCCTCTTTTGCTTAAATAAATGACGGGAAAAGAAAGTTTGACTTCGGCAAACATTATAATTCTTTGGGTTGGGCACTGCGTTGGGAACTTGTGTTTACATTAACGAAGCTCGAGTCCATGTGCAATGCACCGTAAGAATGGATTGAATTGACAAATCTTTCGCCCCCTTTCGGAAACGACAAAAAGTTAGTGGGACGAGATTCTTGTATTATTTTTCCAACGTGCCAATGTTATCTAGGGAAAATTAGACCTAAAGGTCCTAAGCATATTGCACTTTTTGTCAATCGGATCATAAGCCTTTCGATTTTACCAGTTGAGTCATAAGTTTTTTTAGATTGTGCCAAGTGAATGGATCTAGCCAATTGTGATCGGAAATTGATGACGTGAACGCTGGTTGTCCTACGTGACACAGTCTGCACTAACGTAAATATTTTTTTGATAATATTGAATATTTTTTAAATTTTCTTTTATATTGCTTATTTTTTTTACACCTCTGATCGGTGACCTTGCCAGCCACGAGTGAGGTCCTTCATGCCCTCACCAACCATAGGTGAGAGCATCGAGCCCCTCACTTGTGGCCAACGAGGCGTCGCAACCCTTGCCTAGATCTGGCGAGGGCAAAGGCCACGACGAGGCCAATGCCCTCCCATGTGATCAGTGACAGCTGCGACAACCTCACTTGGATCTAGGCGGGGGTGCAAAAGCCCTCATCTATGGCTGTGGGGGTCGCGCAGTCAAAGGTGTAAAAGAAAACGAAACAAAAGAAAATAAAAAAAATTATAAAAACATTAAAACATTATTAGACTGAATTCCGCCTAAATAGTTAAACAAGGCCACCCGCGTTCTTAAGAATGCCTGAACATTGTCAAGCTTCTCTTTTCAATTAATGTAATCTCTTAACAAGTAAAACAAGAGCTCGAAGTGCTCTGGTTCATATCGTCCATGATTTGTTAGTTTGAAATATAAATGATCTTAGGAAAGGAAGGGCGCATAAGGGGGTGTCAACAATTCAGTTCAGATCAGGTATCCGCCGAGACATTAGCAAAGTGTGCCTACTACGACCCAACCCAAGACCCAAACTGAAAACTCGGTTCAACTCGGTTCGGTTTCTAGTCCCCCTATCTTCTTCTTCTTTTTTCTGCTGCTTTGCTTTATTCAATATATATATATATTTTTTTTTGGTAAGGGAACGGTGCTTTATTCAATATTTTCTACCAAAACAGACAAAAGAACTCACCTTGCAAGCTTCGAGGCTTGAAACTCCTGATGCCAAACTGAACCAAGCAGTATCAACATCCATTTGAGAGTAAAATGATTTTCTTCCAAATAGAATTGTCCTGGCATGGAGAACGTCGCACGGTGAGCGAACCGGTTCAATGGAGGAGTGGGCACTGGCCATAGCGAAGAGAGGGTGCTCCCAGAGTGTCGAAGAATATCATCGAGTAGGGTGGAGGAAGGACAAGACGATGCTGTCGTGGAAACGGGAGGAAAAGATGAACTGTAACAATATCCAAACTTTTTTAATTATTACCCGAAACAGAATGAAGCCCGATCCGAAAAGGCCAGATATTTTCGGGTCGGTTTTTTTGGCAGCCCTCCATAAGATCACCAGATGATATGCTAAAGGTGTTGACAGAAGAAGCAAGCTAGGCTACCTCTAGACCATTTTAACATGGCATCAAACAATGAATCGTCTGCGTAAAATCATAATTAAGATAATCAGTTAATCAACGTGTCACCTCTTATATCATGAGGGTTCATATACATCGGACTCAAATGCACCGAGATCATTTAAGAATTTTTCCAAATCTAGCGGCTGTGAGAGCTTCTTGCATTCCCCAGGTCAAAAATGTTTAGCTCGAAAGTTCATAGAGAGACAAGCCAGTTTTCTAGAAAGCAAAAACTACATTCCGCGACCCAAATAGTATCTAAAAATATTTATTCAACATCTCGGGCAATATACACTCATTTGCATCTTAAGGAATAAACCAAATTCCCTAACTTCAGCAGCCAAAAATGGAGCTAGTTGGGAAAAACAATTCTTAACATAGAAAACGATATGATGTTTGTATCACAAATAGGTCGAACAACACAACGCCCCACACAACATTATCTTGAACCTCAAAAGCACACTTAATTGTTCATCCAAACCTCCCAAAGTTCATACACAACAAAGGCCAGAAGTGAGCAAACAAGTCCAACACCGCTTACACAGCGAGATTCATCTCATTCATTAACTCCTCATCGGTTCAGCTATGCTCTCATAATTAGCTATCGCATCCCATCGGAGAGCCAAAAGAAACAGTTTAGCTGCTTGTGAAATCTAATTGCAGTCATGCTTGCGACCCCTGTATCATCGCACGAAAACTAAAAGAGGTCATCACATAGCAATAAATGGTTGGGAAGGGCTACAGTAACCTCTGCTTCTAAGAGAAATAGCAAAACCAAAAGACCAAAGAAGGAACTGCACGTGTGATGTTCAATCCAAAGAAGCATACCAGCACCTATGCCGATCAGGCGTCACTCCTGGTTGATGCTAAGCATCTGCGACATTATACATGTTAAAATGTGATGTCAGTCACAAGAGTTGTAATCCGAGTAGGGGTCATCTGGACACAACAAGTTTCAAAAGAGAATCCCCATTCAACCAACCAGCAAATGAAGCACTTATCATAGGAAATCACACATAAGATTCTTGGGATAAATCATGTAACTGCATTTGCAGCAAGATAATCAGGTAATTCATTATGTATATCATTTTCAGAGCCCAAGCACCAGCCACTATACAATTTTTGTGGCAAATACGGTAAAGCCACACCAAAAAACCAAGACAGAAACTGTAGTTTCAGGACAGTATCATAGCTGGAGATAAAAAAATTTTGCATGGCAACCAACATAGCATGTCAAGTGTAGCAAACCACCAGTGGACAAAACCACACATTTTATAGAGCCTGCCTTCCTACAGTTCTGCTCAGAAAGGAAGAGTGGCATAAATAAGGAGGAGACCAACATAAACTTTACAACTGCTACTGTATTAGCTGAAAATTATAATTTTCCTTGTGATTTCCTTGATGGTATGACTGCAAATGCCACCAAATTACAAGGAAAAGCTAACGATCGCCATGGTCTACAGCAGCTCCTCAATAGAGGAACATACTATAAGTTGGTTAACAGTACGTAAGGTTATATAAATGCATATATAGTACATGGTGTTCCTTGTGACTCTGTAGCTGGAATCACACTGTCATCTAGATTTACCAAAACTGCTCAACCAGGAAAATTAACAACCTGACCTTCACTATTTCTTTAGCAGACATCTCCACTCCTCAAAGAAACTACCACTTCCACCACTATAACTAAGACACATGGTAACAGCAGCACGCTGCCCGTGTTACCAGCACACAGCCCATTATCTTTGCATGACAAATGCTACTGATTGCAGGGTGCACGGATGGCATATATAGTGATTGACCAATAGTTACTCTGGCCTGACTAGTGGGCCCCCAGAATAGCTCTAACAGTGAAGTGCTTGAGGCGGACAATGTAAGCACTTCCGACAATATAACAATCATACAATCACTGCAAACCCTTAAAGAAGTCCCATAAGGCTAGAGAGCACGCAGCTTATCTAAAACTTCCTGGAAGGTTACATTTGAAAGAGATGTGTCAGGTGTGTAAACAGATAGTTCAGAAGTTTCAAATTAGCTCTTAGGAATTATAAAACATAAATCTACTGGAAACTTATATTGCTTTGCCCCAAGAACAGTAAAACTTAGTGGGTCAAATTCTGCAAGATGTGTAGCTCTTCACATACAATATGAGCATTGGCACACCAAAGACCTTATCTCCAAACAAACACAAATCCCCCGAGGAAAGGGTCCACTAAACAGAAAAAACAACATGACCTCAGGGAATGCAAAGGTGTAGTTTTAGAAAGAATGAGAAGTCCTAAACCTAAACATCAAACACGATAGCAGGGATGTGAACGCCTTCTACTACAACGTTTGTCCACCAACACAATCTATAGTGACAATAAGTTCATAACTGTCTGTGCTCAAAACGTTTCTTGGGGATATTTAGAATCTAACTCAGCCACCAATTAAATGAAATGAAACAAACTACAGAGGAAAATTTTCAGTAAAATCAAACAAAGGACTCTTAACAACTCATCAAATGAACAATCAATGGTAGCTAGTAAGGATAAATTACGAATCCATATGGACTAGAACCACAGAACTACATCCTAAGGTTCAAGTGGTGACTCTCCCATTCTACCTACTATAACAAGTCAAGCTATCTATAAAAAAAATTAGAAATTCCACCATGTTAGTGCTATCATTGCCTAGTTATAGACTCGGAGAATACATCAAACTCAAAATGTAAATACTTAAGTGCTCGCTCTGGTCCAGCAAAGAAACATCTTATTACTTCTACCACTATTAGGCTCTGCATCTCTTGTCTCCACACAAGGGAGAACGGTTTCAAAATCCCAAATACCCCAAATTGCACCATGATAAGTTAAAGAACGGATCAAAACCCCGCTTGCATTGCGCAGAACCTCAATTAATTTTGTACCTTCAAAAAGCTCCCATGGAGAAATTGTCTGGAAGACGTAGGAAAAAACCTATCTAAAGTATGGGGACAGGAATCAATATCATGCGAGCATTGGCAATCAAAGCCAAAGTTCGTATAGCATGCAAACCTCGGCCTTTTCAAAGCACAACCAGCACCCCAAACAACATAATTTAAGCTTGCGGGAGTTCTGGGACACAACACTATCCATATAGTAGCAAATTATTCGCGCTAAATAGCACGATCAACAAGTGCATACCTCATCACTAGCCTTTCCGACTTAACTTCAAACCAGGAAGCAAGAAAATTAGCTCATAACAGTGCGAGGTCAATATCACAGAAAGGCAACATCAAATGAGATTGGATACAATATGCAGTCGACAGCAACACCCAAGGTGCTAGCTGCAATTCTCAAGCTACACATAACAACAAGAACACATCCTCACGCCTGTCGTGATTCATCTCAACCGGAAATATCAGCATCATCATCATCACCATCGATTAACACAAGAATGGGGAATTTCTTTTTTTTTAACCTTTCTGCTTCTGCTCGTCTCTGGCCACGCTCACGGCCACCTCATCCTCCTCCTCGGCGACCTCGTTCACCGCGACGATGGGTTCGCCGCCATTTCCACCATCTTTCTCATCGGGGTATCTGACAACCACAACAGGGCAAACGCAGTGATGCACACAGTAATCGCTCACGCTCCCGAGCTTCCCGTCGCTCCCTCGCCTCGCGGCGCCGAATCCCCGGCTGCCCATGATCACGGCGCTCAAGCCCAGCCTCTCCACCTCCAAGCACAGCCTCTCCTTCATGTCGTGGTCCTTGACTATGTGGATCTTGTACGGTATCTGGGCGTCCTTCAAAGGCCGCGCGAGATCGGCGGCCTTGGCGCTAGTGAAGGCGTCGAAGTCGTCCTGGGACTTCTGGACCTCCTCCGGCCGGTTCTGGTGGTTGGGGCTGGGGCTAGGGTTAGGGTTTAGGGGGTGCTCGGGGGAAGGGGCGGCGGAGGGGAGGTGGGGGAGTGGGCCCCAGTCGGCGCCGAAGAGGACGGAGGTGGGGCTGACGTGGAGGAGGATGACGGCGTCGCCGGGGCGGAGGTAGTGGTCGACGGCCCAGCGGACGGCGAAGGCGCTCTCGTCGGAGAGGTCGACGGCGACGCCGATCCTGCGGTTGGCGCCGGCGGTGGGGGTGGCGGAGGAGTGGTGGTGGCGGGGGGAGGAGGGGTGGTGGATCTTGATGGTGGGGAGCTGGGGGTGATCGGAGTCCTGGTGGAGGTGGTGGTGGTGGTGGTGGGGCGGGGGCGGGGGCGGCTGCTGCATTGTCGGAGTGGGGCGGCGGCGGCGGCGACGGCGAAAAGGCGGAGGCTTTGGCGGAGAGAGAGAGAGTTTCTTTGATTTTGATTGAGCGACGGAGTCGTTTCGCTTTCGATTGCTTCTTTCTTTTATTAACGAAACAGAGAGAGGGAGAGAGAGAGAGAGTGGGCAACGGGAGAATATGCTTTGACGATTTGTCTGGGCAACGGCAGCTACGGCAGCAGCAGAGGCAGCCAGCCCAAGCCCAAACGATTTCTTGTGGGTCAAGGCAAGACCTTTGCCACCCATGCGGGGTTTTGTTTCTTTTTTTTTTTTTTTTTTGCAGAAATGGGCCGGTGACGTGTGAAGAAATAAGTCAATCGTTGTGATCTCGACTAAATGAGATGCACGCCGCTTGAATTTTTTGATTGATCGATTGCATCGCCTATTATGGTACTTGCAGTTATCTTTGGCTAAAAGTGAGGAGGGGGGCGAGAGTTGTAAGCCTCGGTTTTGTTCATCCCTTATGTTTTCTTCGAGTGTTGTTTCCCAAATTCTCGGTGATTTATCTTGTGGAATCCATTTGCTCCCTCCCACGTAAGAGTTGAAGTCCATTTAGCTATTATTTTATGTGAAGATAAGCTTTATAGGTCCAATTGGCACAACAAGTTCCTTGTCGGAACTCTCTATCATGGGTAAGCACTAGTCCCAAATTGAATCAGGAATCGGATTGAATTGGTTGGTTCTAGGTGGTTTCTTTGGGAATTGGTCCGATTCCCTATTTTATTTTAGGAGCAGGACCAAACCTGACATATATATTTTTTTTCGGACAAACCCTCAATTAAACTCAAATTTTACCTTGTAGAAATAATTGCCTTATTCTCCTATAGAATCATCTTTAGACTTTCATTGTGAAAAACAGTTATATCCTTGTAGGGATTAGAAGAAACAAAAATTGAAAAACTGTTGACTCTAGGGCTAGGTGGGTCAGTCCCGATTCCACAAATCAAAAAATCGATCCTACACGATCCACTTCTAAGTTTCAAGGTGGTAATCGAACCACTCCGGAACTAATCATCCTTACCTTCCACTCTCATCCGTATCTCCTTGCGGTTTCTCCATTAAGATAAGTCAGTTTGATTTATTAACTTGTAATATATATATATATATATATATAAAGTTGGAAAAAGAGCACCACAAAGGTGGACGTGCCGGAGTGGTTATCGGGCATGACTAGAAATCATGTGGGCTCTGCCCGCGCAGGTTCGAATCCTGCCGTTCACGGTTTTTTTTACCAAATATTTTGGCCTTCATTTTTTCGCCAGACAAGTCACATAAATCTTCCTTTTTTTTTGTCAAATCTATTCATGACCAATAAATATACAACTGAGACTATGTAAAGAACGCTTCCTTTACTACCAAATATTTTGGCCTTCATTTTTTCGCTAGACAAGCCACATAAATCTTCCTTTTTTTTTTGTCAAATCTATTCATGACCAATAAATATACAACTGAGACTATGTAAAGAACGCTTCCTTTACTAATCTTCCAAGAACGTGTGGTTCGACGTATATATACCCAACCCTTAAAGCAAAAAGAAAGAAAAGCTGCCGCATCAGTAAGCTCTGTAAGGCAGCGATCACTGAGCATGCAGCACCCAATGAGGAGGAGGAGGGAGCTGCTCCAACAGAGAGAGAAAGAAGAAGGGCCAAACAAGGCCCCTCTGGCTCACAGTACACGGACACTCTCAGTGTCGATCACCTGCATATTTATGTTTCTGCTCATCACAGATGTGTACTGTCTCTCTGCGTTGTGTCGTGTGTGTGTGTGTGTGTGATGCCTCTTCTGCGTACACATCTCCCTGCGCTCTCTCTCTCTCTCTCTCTCTCTCTCTCTCTCTCTCTGCCACACTCACTGATCGTTATCTACGCAGCAGCGTTCGCTATAAAAGAGAGGGAGAGAGAGAGAGAGGATCGTCTTGTAGACATTATTCATTCAATGTGTATGTGTTACGGGTGGTGTTTGTACGCTTGATCTATCTCAGCTTATGTGCGAGAGAGCCTGTCCTTCCTCCTCTTCATTAATTATTCCCCTCGCGTTCTTTTGCCCAGACGCCCATAAACAGCAAAGCCAAGATGCTGTTTTCTTTGTTTCAGCGCATAGAATATGTAGACATACTCCAGAACTGCAATCCTCGCAATTCTCTCTCTCTCTCTCTCTCTTTCCTCCTGCAACGGCAGCAGGCAGAGAGAGAGAGAGAGATGTTAGGGTTCTTTTTTAAACAGTAGTTTTCTATTCTGAGATCCATCATTTGTGTAAAAGAAGAAACGTGTTCAATAGTATTATATGTATCATCTGTCAATAGCATAACTCAAGATTGTTGTTGATAGTGTAGCTAGAGTCACCTCGACAAATTGAGTTCATAATCAAAAGCATCCGATTCGGTTTTCTACGTTGTTCAGCAAACGTAACACAAACTAAGTGTTTCAGCATTTTTCGGGTACGGGTACCTCTCACATATCACGGGAACCTTATCCATGACATTCGGCGTACATTTTCTGTGTTGGAGAGGATCGATTGTTCTCTAGGAATACACAATATATAGTTGTGTTACTAAATCACTAATGCATATTTCAATCATTTCAAGCACCAGCGGATTTTGAACGTGCTTCCTTAATTTACATTTCTACTTTTTTCGTAAGTGTTGCGTTGAGTGAGCGATCGATCACTCCAAACCTACTGAAATGCAAGTCAGTCATCCAAACGAGTATGAATGAAGATGTGCACATAATTTGAGCTGACATTGGAGCTTGTGATTAAACTGCACTTCAAAGGCTTAATAGATAACCATTTGTATAACAAGTTTCATCATGATCTTAGAAAATTGAGTAATTTCACTTTGCCTTTAATCTAAAGTGTATTATTGAGTTAGCGTTTTATTATAGTATATGATGTTTTAACCCTAACTATGACTTTTTATATATTATAACTTTATTATTAGTCTAAAATTTTCAACGTATATCACACAGATTGACATAGAAAATTCTTCAAATTATGTAATTTATCATTATGTATACATATACTTGGAAAATATCGAGCTTCATTCACGTCAAAACCAAGTTGACATCTAAAAAAAACCCAATTTTGGATACCGACACGACGAAGTGATGAATTCGATGCCTCATGCTTGTTTTTTTCTTATCAAAGGCGATGAAGAATTCATTTCGTCGAGTTTGCTTAGACCAAAGGCAACAAACAACATTTTTCGTCACCTTTGCTTAGATCAAAGGCCACGAAACGTCCCTATTGCTTGAAGCAACAACGACAAAATTTTACATTCATAGATTTTACATTCATAGCATTTGAACACGACCACATTCGCAATGACAATCTACATTAGTCATTGTAGAGATAACCTATGGCGACAAATCACGCGTTTTATCGCCAAAGCACGGATCTGTTCTATGTTCTATCCTAACACAACAAAGCTTAAGCTTCATTGTGCTTGGACTAAGCAATGGTGACGAAATATTAGTTTCGTCGTGTTTGGTAAGTTCCTAGTCTTATCAAAGGCAACAAGCTGTACGATTTTGTTGTTGTTTCTCAATGCAATGAGGACGAAAATTTGATTTCATCGCCTTTGCTCAATCCAAGCATGATGAAATCGATCGTTTTCATTGTCCGAGGGAGTTTCTAATCTGATTTGACGCAACAAAACTGATATTCCATCACTATAAGGTGGAGTAATGGCAAAGAAATTTACGTGTCGGTGCAATTGGTGTCTCTCGAACGACAAAATCCATGCTTCGTCGCTATTGCTTGGCCAAAGGCCAAGAAGTTTGTTTTCGTCGCTCACTATTGCCTGGCCTAAGGCAAATTGTTTCCATCGCAGTATCTCCGTATCTGTGAGTACACAAAAGACCCTAAGATTATGTTTAGTGACATTTGGAATTTTAAACAATCTCATTTCTCCAAAGTTATCCAATGTGTTGATAAGGATCCTCCCTATGCGTTTGGATATGTCAAAGCTTAGGAACCTTTTCCATAATTCTCTTCTGCAAAAAGAGAAAAGAAGTACTTGTCACCCAATTGGGTCATGAACGTCAGGCCAAGTCTTTTGATATATGCCTTGTTAATAGCAACATGACAGCAACAAGTAGGAATTGAATAGGACTAGACAGCACTCTAATCGAACAGGGATATAGGGCAACAGCAAGCAGTGGAGTTGTAGGGAGTACATGGACATGTTTAGGTGTGCCATAGGGCAATACCGACGCCATTAAACATTCTAATGTGAAAAATGAATGATACAATCTCCCACAGAGAGAGAGAGAGAGAGAGAGAGAGAGAGAGAGAGGTCAGAGCAAGCAATGATCAGTGATTGTGCTGCGCTATTTTGGTGAGGGAGATGTTAGTTCAACAGCAAGATGGAAAACCAAAAGGCTGACCTGTGTTCTGGGTCACATGCAGCTACACACAACTGTGTAAAGTGAGACGCAACAGAAACTATACAGAGAGAGAGAGAGAGAGAGAGAGAGAGAGAGAGAGAGAGAGAATGGGGGCAGATTCTCTTTCTTGTTCTTGTTTTTACGTTCATGGGGTTTGCTTAGCAAGAAAGCCTGAGTGATAAATCGATGGAATTGGAAGCTTCACCGCCATCTTCGGAAGCATCAGTATCAGCAGCGGCTTCTTCTTGTGCAGGAAAGTTCAGACCCTCGGTCCAAGTGCTCCTCCCACTTTTTCCAGGAAAAAACTCGTATTCCATGGACACCCCACCGCCGGATATGTTCACCCTCCTCCTTATTGCCGTCACCTCCACGTTCTGCAACAAATTCCCCCAGGAAGAACAAGAACAAGAAAAGAGCAATCAATCTCTCTCAACACTACACAAGACAGGAGAGAACGATGGTTGACTTTGATTTACCTGATCATCATCATCATTGAGATTGTGAGCGGTGTAAATGGGAGTCCTAGCCGCTGCTTTTGATTGCGGAATCTCCAGATTCAGTCCTAGAAAATCGCAGTTACCGACCCGCATTTTCTCTGGGTAATTTTCCCTGGCTCTGTTAATGAACAACCCAGCATTTCGAGAATCCATGCGCTTTTTCTGCAGGCCAAAAAAGAAGTGATCTGTGAAATCGTCCCCCAATAGAAAACAGACAAGAAAAGAATAAACAAAACGAAAAGCGCTGCAGTATCTCCTAGCCTTGAAGCCTTGCCCTTTTGGCAGGAACGCGCACAAAAAGAGAACACCATTCAGTAGTCTTTTACGTTTCATCATTTAAGATGGGACAAAAGGGTCCATCGCCTCCAGAAAAACAAAAAACAAAATACTAAGACTCGTTAACAAGACAGGAGGGCTCATCATCGCTCACTCATCAGCTAATGTAACAGTAACTAGTAGTCTCATGTTCTCTCTACTCGTCCTAAATGGAAACCCCCTAAAACCATCGTATCAGTTCTCCACAAGAATAGTCTTAACAGGAAGTAGAAGAAGAAGAAGATTGAAATGCTTTGGTTGCCGTATAAAATGGACAAAGAGAACGAGGACATTAGTTCGGAATTAGAAAATGGGGATCACACCTTGAGACAGACGTCGCAGCGGTCAGACACGCACTGCTGGGCATTTGGAATTGAAGAGAGCTCTCTCGAGGTCTCCACCGCCTTACTACTCCCGCCTCGGCCCGCCGGAGCCCCGGCTCCGAACGCATCGAACATGACCCGGCCCGGAGCCGATGCCGGCACCAACCTCCCGTGATCACCCCCGCCATCGTCTTTCCTCTGGACCAGAAACCCCCTCCCCATGCCCAACCCAAGCCCCAGCCCCGTGCTGACCGGGGACTTCGGTTGGGTAGGCAGCGCGCAGTACTGCTGCACGGGGACACCGCCGGCCGCGTCAAGAGGGCCCGGGAACGAGAACCCGGGGCGTTGGGGATTGCCGTGGAGAATGAAGTAGGGGGGGTAGGGTTGAGGGGGGACTTCGGGCATCTTGGTCCAGCGCTCCTGGTCCTGGAGCCGCAGGCGCTCCAGCTGCGCCACCCCCATGCCCCTCTGCGGCTGCTTCTTGGGCGGGTGCTGCTTGGCCATCTTTCTCGCCCTCGGCTTGGATGGCTGCTCTTGCCTGTTCTGATCAGCCCCTGGAGTGACGATGCTGTTGGTAGTCCTTTCGAGCCTTGTGGGCTCGGTTGCGGCCACGAGGAGAGGATGAGTTGCAGCGGAAGTAGCCATGGGAGAGGCCGCAAAATCTTGGAGAGAGAGTGAGTTCTTTGAGGGAAATAAGATCTCAAGAGGGGAGAGCTAGATTTCAGACATGGAGGGTTTTTGTGGTGGGCCTGATTTAAAGAACAGGTTGAGAGAGAGAGAGAGAGAGAGAGAGAAAGAGAGAGAGAAGGACATTAGGGGCAACATGTGGATTATGCCATGAACATGTTCAGATTTTGCATGTCTTAATCGTGAGTAAGGTGTAATATGCGTCCAACCCCAACCCCTATCCTATGTTCATGCCATTTAAGCTTTTTTCCACGTTATGGTAAAATCTGTGTACTTTGCATTTTGTTTGTCTGTGGTCCAATACTCCAATCCAATGTGGGTGTTTTTGTTTGTTTGGAAATAAAAATAAATAAATAAATAAATAAGGAGGGAACTCCATGTAAGAGAAACTCATCTGGTTTTGGCAAACGATTTGTGTTGGGGATAAGATGCTGATTCAAGAGATTAATTGATAAACTTCATCTTCCCATTATTACCATATAACAATCATTGTATATATCTCTAGCATTAGGGTAATTTTCATTTCCTAGTTATGCTGTGTACGTAACGAGCTTCCCATTTTTGCGCGTATTATGTATGTACATGCGCGTGCATGCTAGGCCGATATATGAAAATGCCTATTGGGATTATCTTTTCATATATTATAATGCTCGTTCCTTTTTCGAAACATAGTTTGCTCGTGTAATTAGTGGAAAAAACAACAACAAAAAGATATCCTGTTAAGTCTTGATTTGGACTACCCAATTGGCCTTGGGGAAAGCCTATGCTGAAGAAACCATCACTTGTGACTTTGTCATCATCAGTGTCAGCTCTTTCATTCTTCAAGAAATAAGCCGTCGAAAGGGTGGTTTTGTGTAAGTTAATGTAAAAGTTATATTTATAAAGCGTGTAAATACTCAAAGTTTACGTGTAGTAAATAAGCAAGGGTGTGTACATCTAATCAGTAGGTGGTCCCTACGAGATTTCATGTGCCTGTGAGATTTCTAATCTGAGACCTATAAGCCTATATAAGTTGACATCGAGTATTCTCCATGCACGGAAAATTTCTCAAAATTTCACAAAAAAAAAATCAAATTCATAACAGGCCTACGAATCCCTTAGTCTCCGCAGCTCGGCTTTTACGTTTCAGTGAAATCCTTTGTGCGGATCCAATCGACCAAAGACCAAATTAATCATTCAACTTTTCTCAACATTAATTTGAAAAAAACTCGCGATAAATTTCGTCTATCCACTACCCATCATGAATAACTCAATCTCCATCTTGAATTAATTAAAAGTTATAATATGAAGTAGAAACTCGCCGCCCTTCTTTTCTCTGAAATTACTCTCTTAAGCATACATTGTGTTACTCAATTCTTATCCCTCTCGACCGTCTATTCATCCGTCTCATCTGTGATTTTTTCCATACCCAGAAGTGTACAATTCCAATAGTACCTACAGCTCCAATTTTTTCGGTCCGATAAGCACGCATATTAAAAAGAAAACCACAATAATCGAGTCGAAACGTTTGAATATACTTGGATTACAAAAAAAGGGTACGTGAGATTAATATGTTAAGAGTTTGATTTATGAATTCGTCATGGGTTTGACTCAAATGACCCTACTCATGGAGCCTATGGAGGGGGGAATAGACTGAGAGAAAGAGGGGCGCATTATTCCTTTGGAAGTTGCTATAACAAGAAAGTGGGCGCGCCACAGCCGCCCAGCTAGGCCTTGGCAAATTTCAGCATGTAATCATTTCCTTTCCTCCAATAACAAAGGGCCCTTTTGGACACTTAAGTTTTAAATAAATTCAAACAAAACAAATTATACACATATATAAATATATATAAATGCACAATGCAGTTAAGATCCTCTGATCCAAAGATCCTGTAAATTTATAAAAATATTTATACCAATATAATATTTGGACAGTGACGGGGCAATCATTTAGAGTAAGATTTGTTCATGAATGTGTGAATCTTGCCTATGAATAGCACCGTAATGATGCCTCCACATGCCCTTTGATTTATTAACCATAATCAACGCCAATTTATAATGCTTAGTGTTTATTAATTGCTTCGCGTTTAATCATTGTTGGTCTCAGGAGTTAGAATTCGTTTTTGCAGCTCATTTGTTATGTGCATTATATGGTCAGTGAGCATGAAGATCTTTGTTAAGAGATTAATAGTCGAGTTATCTATTTTCAGAAGCATGCTTGCTGGCGAGTTTCGACTGCATCTCGTTGAGATCCACAAAATCAATGGAGGGTATTCCCGAAAAATTGACTATAAATTTGGCCTGTGTGCAAGAGTTTGAGCAAAGAGTCTAGAGTTTACCACAAAGTCATGTTGAGGGTCCACTTCTCCAACGAATGTTTGCTTTCAAATGACATACAAAGAATGCCATACGAACGCATATTTTTTTTCCGAATTACCATTTCCGTGCACATAAGCACAAGTGTCGAATTTTGAATGGAAAACTTGTTATATTAGGGTTAGGTCCGGGGACCATCTTACTTATTAATCTTGGAAAAAAAAATTTAGAGGCCCTTGTTATGAAATTGAAGCCGCGTGACCAGCATGGGTGGCATTTGGAAATTTTGGCATAGAGCTGTGGCAAGGAATGAGATCTTTGAATGCCCAAAGTCCATACATGCCAATAGTAGTCCAGATTCTCTCAGATTTTGGCGCAGAAGATTGAACTAATTTGCTTGATTTTATGCAAGCATCTAGTTTATAATCGTGCTGGACATCTGGTTTCTCCGCGCGAGTCAACGATGACCGCCTAGATATGATTTTCTCTTTATTTGGCACGTCATATACATTAATGATGTTATGTCATATATATATATACACACACGGAAAAGACGTGTGCACCCATAACAATGGCCCGTAGTAACTCGGGGCATAGTAATTACTTGGGGGCTGTCGAGGAATTTGGGGCTACCGTAAGTTAGGAACTACCTCTCGTATCGAACGGGGACGAATGTGTATAGAGCTGTCCTTAGCAGCCCCAATTTCTCATCCGAGGTTGAAAGTTCGTGTTACATTTGTGACAACGGGAAAATATTGCGTAACTTCGTGTTTGATTATGGGAACGATGGTGGACCGTCGTGTTTTGTTCTTTGCTAATTGGCCGGGAAAAAAACGGTGGGGGCGACACGTGGAGCGGGGCGTTTCGTGGTGGTTGTTGCCAGGGTTGGGCAGACACGGTGGATTCGTCGGGTTCTGCCGCGGAGATTGTGCACACCCCCCTTGTCCGGTCTGGAATCATTGGGATCTGCGCTGTGCATCAAAGCTTGTTTTCTATGTCTGAAGGCAAAAGCTCAAATACAACATAGATCCCCTAGGACAAGGAGGAGGAGGTTCGACGATGTGATGTGTTCCCCCTAGGACTAGGACCACCCCCAACATTAGCTGCTCCATCCCCATCGAACGAAGATGCATGTTGCATGTTTACCAACACCGCCAGTTGGTTTGGATTTAGCCAGAGACATTGGTTAGCAGGTGGCACTAGGTAAATAGAAAGAAACATTGGGGATGAACCTTTTGAGTTTCGCGGACCGATTTCTCGCTTCCCTTCTCTTTGTGACTAGAGTTTTGTTTGGCAATCTTTACAAAGAAAATCTTGTCAAATCATCTTGTCTCGGCTCTTTAATCGGTTGAAACCTCATGGATTGGATGTCGTCTACCTTTTATCATAAACTCGGTTCGAGGGTATTCATACCACGAGCGAGTTGGTTGGCGAATGCTTGCTTTTCAACGATGCAAGGAGATGCCTAGATCTTGCCTTTTTCTCGTTAGGACATCAAATGAATCTCGAAAAGAAAGTCTTTGTAAGTAAATTTGGGGTGGTTCTCACTATTAGGGAATGCTCTGTCGCACTTTTCATGCATTCTAAACACCAAATTGACGACAACCCACTTCCCTAAAGCATCTAAAAGTGAAAATGAAAGGGGAAAGAAATTCAGGGTCGTCAATGAAAATCGGAAACAGATGAATTCAATCCCTTGGCATTTTCTTCCGAGAGATTGCTGCTACGAGGGGGAGGCTAAGGGGGGTGGGAGCAACTGACGGTCGTGGCTTTACGCGACCTGCGAAAGTGAATTGCCGTTTCGGGATAAAGAAGGCAAAACTAGGCTCGGCTTCTACATTTCTGCTACCAATTTGGCTCGCCCACCTGGACCACCGAAAGACATCATTTCTCCTTACCTGAATCTCCCCCCAACTGAGATTCGCACCCCCCCACCACTCCTCTTCCTCTGCCACAACCCTTCGTTTCCACCGCGACCTGCTGGACCAGATCTGCCCCTCTTCGGGACATGGATGGAGGGCGATCTGGGTATTTTTCATGCGGCTCGCGGCAAGATTTTATTAGGACGGGGACAGCATCGACAGCACGCAGTTCAAGAAAAAGGGGAGGAGGAAGGTTAAAAAAAAACACGAGGGAGTTGCGATCTGGACCGTCCAAGAGAGGACGGATCTGCGCGGGATATAGTCGGTGGGGGATGGCGTTTTCGGAGCTGGGATGGGGGTGCTGGTGCAATTGATTGATGCATGTAAATAGCGTCGCCATCATCTGTTAGTTGTGTTGGTAGTAGTACTGCAAAGCGGTACAAGAGACCCAGAGGGACTTCGCCGACATGGAAAAAGCAACGTTTGTCTGTGAAATGTCTGGTTCTCTTTAGGCCCCCTCTCCTACATAGAATAAGAACCCGAGCGGCTCTCCCTCTCTTCCCGATCCACTCGATGCTGCTTCAGATATGGAGAAAAATGGTCAAAGCTTTCGAGTCTAGGGATTAGCAGGAGGCCCGCTATTATCTTTTTTCTCTTTTGGGGATGACTCGTTTTATGTGAAGATGGTCTGGGCTCGTTCGCCACTATTAAAATGAGTATCACAAATGAATCTAAAAATGGATTGATATAAGAGTTTGAGCCCGCATTCTGCATTTTCCCTCGGACTATAAGTGTTTAATGGATCGAGTAAGTTAGTGCTTCTTTGAAGTACCGTGATCATACTCCGAAATCTTATGCGATTGGTTGTGAGTAGAAGATGAATTTGAAATAGATGCCGTCGCGAGACCAATGAACTCTCTCGGTCATCTGTTCTCTCGAGAGTTCATTTTTATAGCATCAGAAAGAATCGCGACTATATTGTGTAAGGCATGATCAGGTGTTAAATTAGATTTGCTATTCTTTAGGGGTCAAGTATTATTTTGACAACGTTGTGCATTTTCTCATTTCTTGGGTAACCAAAAGATGGAGCTACAATCTTCGAGCCTCATCAACCTTTTTGCATGACCATGGCCCAAGCCCAGAAACTCAATGCATTTCCATCGGCTTCGAGCCTTATTTTTTTTTTTTTTGGTCGAAGGCTTCGAGCCTTATTGAAACCTACTAGAATTGATCGTTTTTATCGGGAAAAATTATCGGGACAAGGACACAAATGATTCGTGAGCTTTGGCTTAATATATAATGTGATCCTTAAACTTTTAATTTATTCAATTTGATCTCTAGACTTTTAGTACTTGTTCAACTTAATCCGTGAACTTTATAAAAATATTTAATGACACAAAATTCATGGATCATTTGTGTCATTTTTTCAAAATTATACTTCTCGTCCCTATACTTTCAGGCTATTTTTTTAATCAAATCTTTGTGGACGCCATCATGAAAATAGTTTATCGACATAAAAAAAAACGACGTCGGAGCATGTTATAAAGACAACTTGTTTAATGTAGTTGCAACAGACAAAAAAAAACATTTCAAGGCTTCACACTCCGAAGGTCATATCTGCTGGATTTCGCCGGATTGGATTTCAAAGGAACTTAATTGTAAAATTTGCAAAAGTAAAATAACTCGATTAGACAAATCAGAAAAAATAAGAAATTGATCAGAGAAAACCTAAAAGCAGAGGGATGAGAAATAGAATTTATCCTAGAAATGCACTGCTTTTGAGTACCGCACTCGTAAAATTTACTTGACTTTAGGAAATATTTATCAAAAAAAAGTCATAAATCTATTGTACGAGTATTAATTCAGTTTTAAACCTTTCAATATGACCACTTTAGTCTTAAATCTTTTAATGTGACCAATTCAATCCAAAATATTTTGACAATTTGCCAATCGTTTTTTTGTTGCAAATCACTGATATGGATACACTACAAAAAAACTGTTTTTTTCCGACAAAATTTCCAACGAAAAATTCGAAAAAATTCGTTGGAAAATAAATTTCCAACGAATTTTCCAACGAAAAAAAATTCGTTGGTAATAGGTCGTTGGAAATTTTTCCAACGAAAAATTTCAATTTTCGTTGGAAATTTGCGACGAATTTTATTTCGTTGGAAAATTCGTTGGAAAACTCGTGGCTAAATTCGTTGGAAAAATTACAAAAAAAAATTTTTTGGTCGAAAAATCGTGGAAATTTTTTTTCCAACGAAAAAATTTTCGTTGGAAAAATTACAAAAAAATTCTTTTTTGTCGAAAAATCGTGGAAATTTTTTTTCCAACGAAAAATTTTTCGTTGGAAAAATTACAAAATTTTTTTTTGTTCGAAAAATCGTGGAAATTTTTTTCCAACGAATTTTTTTTTTTGCAATTTTTTTCGATTTTTTTTTTCGAATTTCTTTTTTCGAATTTTTTTTTGAATTTTTTTTTTCGGAAATTTTATTTCTAAAAATCGCCCTCGCTGCCGGCGAGGGTCAGCCTCGTCGCCGGCGAGGGCCGAGCTCGCCCAGATCTGGGCGAGCTCGAGCTCGCCGGCCATGGCGAGCTCGGCCCTCGCCATGGCCGGCGAGGGCCAGCCTCGTCGCCGGCGATGGCCGAGCTCGCCCAGATCTGGGCGAGCTCGGCCCGCGCCGGCGACGAGCTCGACCAACGAGGACAAGCCGGCGGTGGTCAGTCCGGCGAGGGGCGAGGAGCGGCGGCGCTGGTTCCAACGAGGACAAGCCGGCGGTGGTCAGTCCGGCGGGGAGCAGCGAAGCAGGAACCAGAAGCTAGAAGCAGAAGATGCACGGGAAGGAAGAAAGAAAAAGAAAAAGAAAAGAAAGAGGGAGAGGAGAGAGAAGGAGTTGATGGGGTCGGTGGAGCGGCGAGTGGTGGCTGAGGGCGACGACGCGCGGCGGCGGGGCGCGATTGGACAGCGCCGGGCGCGACGGCAAGCTCGGAGCCGGGCGCGACGGCAAGCTCGGAGCCGCGCGCGAACAGGGGAGGGGAGGAGCGGCTGGACGGACGGCACGACTACACAAGGCAGGCGGCGGCGTGAAGACGGCTGGGCTGGTCGCCGGCGAGCAGGCGATCGACGGCGCAGCAAGAACGGAAGTCAGAAGCAGAAGATGCACGTCCAGAAGCAGCAAGGGAGAAGAAGAAAGGAAGACAGAAAAAGAAAAGAAAAAGAAAGAGGGAGAGGAGAGAGAAGGAGTTGGTGGGAGTGGGTGGTGAAGTCAGGCACGGAAAGGGAGGGGGTGACCGGCGGGAAAAGGGGAGGGGAGAGAGAGAAAGAGAGAATGAATTTTGAAATTTAACGAGCGGGAAAATGTAATAAGGCTTTTCGTTGGAAATTACCAACGAATTTTCCAACGAAAATTGTACACTATGAAAAAATTTCCGGAAAATGGAAATTCGTTGGAAATTTCGTTGGAAATTTCCAACGAATTTTCCAACGAATATAAAAAATGCCGAATAAAATCAAAATTTTTTTAAATCGTTGGAAATTTCGTTGGAAATTACCAACGAATTTTCCAACGAAAATTGTACACTATGAAAAAATTTCCGGAAAATGGAAATTCGTTGGAAATTTCGTTGGAAATTTCCAACGAATTTTTCAACGAATATAAAAAATTCCGAATAAAATCAAATTTTTTTAAATCGTTGGAAATTTCGTTGGAAATTACCAACGAATTTTCCAACGAAAATTGTACACTGAAAAAATTACCGGAAAATGGAAATTCGTTGGAAATTTCGTTGGAAATTTCCAACGAATTTTTCAACGAATATAAAAAATTCCGAATAAAATCAAATTTTTTTAAATCGTTGGAAATTTCGTTGGAAATTTCCAACGAAAAATTTTTCGTTGGAAATTACCAACGAATTTTCCAACGAAAATTGTACACTATGAAAAAATTTCCGGAAAATGGAAATTCGTTGGAAATTTCGTTGGAAATTTCCAACGAATTTTCCAACGAATATAAAAAATGCCAAATAAAATCAAAATTTTTTTAAATCGTTGGAAATTTCGTTGGAAATTTCCAACGAAAATTGTACACTATGAAAAAATTTCCGGAAAATGGAAATTCGTTGGAAATTTCGTTGGAAATTTCCAACGAATTTTCCAACGAATATAAAAAATTCCGAATAAAATCAATTTTTTTTAAATCGTTGGAAATTTCGTTGGAAATTTCCAACGAAAAATTTTTCGTTGGAAATTACCAACGAATTTTTCAACGAAAATTGTACACTGAAAAAATTACCGGAAAATGGAAATTCGTTGGAAATTTCGTTGGAAATTTCCAACGAATTTTTCAACGAATATAAAAAATTCCGAATAAAATCAATTTTTTTTTAAATCGTTGGAAATTTCGTTGGAAATTTCCAACGAAAAATTTTTCGTTGGAAATTACCAACGAATTTTCCAACGAAAATTGTACACTATGAAAAAATTTCCGGAAAATGGAAATTCGTTGGAAATTTCGTTGGAAATTTCCAACGAATTTTCCAACGAATATAAAAAATTCCGAATAAAATCAAATTTTTTTAAATCGTTGGAAATTTCGTTGGAAATTTCCAACGAAAAATTTTTCGTTGGAAATTACCAACGAATTTTCCAACGAAAATTGTACACTATGAAAAAATTACCGAAAAATGGAAATTCGTTGGAAATTTCGTTGGAAATTTCCAACGAATTTTCCAACGAATATAAAAAATTCCGAATAAAATCAAAATTTTTTTAAATCGTTGGAAATTTCGTTGGAAATTACCAACGAATTTTCCAACGAAAATTGTACACTATGAAAAAATTACCGAAAAATGGAAATTCGTTGGAAATTTCGTTGGAAATTTCCAACGAATTTTCCAACGAATATAAAAAATTCCGAATAAAATCAAAATTTTTTTAAATCGTTGAAAATTTCGTTGGAAATTACCAACGAATTTTCCAACGAAAATTGTACACTACGAAAAAATTACCGGAAAATGGAAATTCGTTGGAAATTTCGTTGGAAATTTCCAACGAATTTTCCAACGAATATAAAAAATTCCGAATAAAATCAAAATTTTTTTAAATCGTTGGAAATTTCGTTGGAAATTACCAACGAATTTTCCAACGAAAATTGTACACTATGAAAAAATTACCGAAAAATGGAAATTCGTTGGAAATTTCGTTGGAAATTTCCAACGAATTTTCCAACGAATATAAAAAATTCCGAATAAAATCAAAATTTTTTTAAATCGTTGAAAATTTCGTTGGAAATTACCAACGAATTTTCCAACGAAAATTGTACACTACGAAAAAATTACCGAAAAATGGAATTCGTTGGAAATTTCGTTGGAAATTTCCAACGAATTTTCCAACGAATATAAAAAATTCCGAATTAAATCAAAATTTTTTCAACGAAATTTCCAACGAAAAATTTTTCGTTGGAAATTACCAACGAATTTTCCAACGAAAATTGTACACTACGAAAAAATTGCCGGAAAATGGAAATTCGTTGGAAATTTCGTTGGAAATTTCCAACGAATTTTCCAACGAATATAAAAAATTCTGAATAAAATCAAATTTTTTTTAAATCGTTGGAAATTTCGTTGGAAATTTCCAACGAAAAATTTTTCGTTGGAAATTACCAACGAATTTTCCAACGAAAATTGTACACTATGAAAAAATTTCCGGAAAATGGAAATTCGTTGGAAATTTCGTTGGAAATTTCCAACGAATTTTCCAACGAATATAAAAAATTCCGAATAAAATCAAATTTTTTTAAATCGTTGGAAATTTCGTTGGAAATTTCCAACGAAAAATTTTTCGTTGGAAATTACCAACGAATTTTCCAACGAAAATTGTACACTACGAAAAAATTACCGAAAAATGGAAATTCGTTGGAAATTTCGTTGGAAATTTCCAACGAATTTTCCAACGAATATAAAAAATTCCGAATAAAATCAAAATTTTTTTAAATCGTTGGAAATTTCGTTGGAAATTTCCAACGAAAAATTTTTCGTTGGAAATTACCAACGAAATTTCCAACGAAAATTGTACACTACGAAAAAATTGCCGGAAAATGGAAATTCGTTGGAAATTTTGTTGGAAATTTCCAACGAATATAAAAAATTCCGAATAAAATCAAATTTTTTTGAAATCGTTGGAAATTTCCAACGAAAAATTTTTCGTTGGAAATTACCAACGAATTTTCCAACGAAAATTTTTCGTTGGACATTTCCAATGAAATTTCCAACGCAAATATTTTCGTTGAAAATTTCCAATAAATTTTCCAACGAATTTTGCCATTCGTTGGAAAATTTGTCGCAAATTTGCGACGAAAATTTTTCGTTGGAAAATTTTCGTGGCAAAAATCCGTTTTTTTTGTAGTGATATCAATTATCTTATGTGGCATGACCGATGCTGACGTGGACAACGTTTACAATTTTTTATAAAGTCCGAATTATAATTAATTTTTAATTTTTAATTTTTTTTTCCGCTGAGACCGGGTCGCTAGTGCCTCGCCAGCCACTCCTGGGCAAGGGCCTGTAAGCCCTCGTCGGCTGCAAGTGAGGTAGCCCTTGCCTAGATTTGGCAAGACCTAGGATTGCCGGTGAGGGCTTAGAGGTTGTTGCCCAATGATCAACGAGGTCCTAGCGATCCTCACTAGCTACAATGAAAAAAAGAAAAGAAAATATAAAAATTCAGAAAAAAAATTTGCAAAAATTGTCCACATTAGCGCCGGTTGTGTCATATAGAATGTCCGGCGTCCCCGTTAGCGGTGTTCGGCCAAAATTGACCGGAAGGACTACATTGGCAAAAAGATTTAAGGCTAAATTGGTCAAATTGAAAGATATAAACTGAATTGACATCCGTACAATAGGTTTGTTACTTTTTCTAACAATTATCCCAATAGCAAATATATAGATAAAATAATCCGATGTAGGCATTTCAGATTGTAATCGCAATTTTCTTGGTCATGAATTTCACTTTCGAAAAAGCAGCACCGGCGAGCAAGATAGTTTTTTTTCTGTTTCTTTGAAAAAGAGTGGGAGTAGCAAATGAAAGGCATTAGCTTGACAACGAAATCCAATCAAAGCAGTGCTTGGATCTATAAGTTACAAATTATGATCAAAAGGGGTTACACAGATGAATCCTGAAGAAGAAGACTACTTCAGAGCAGAACAGAACTCCCGCAGGAAGAACGTGAAGTGGAAAAAAGTGCAAAGAGGGGAAATCAATGCAATTCAGTAAAGCTTCCAGAGAAAACAATATCAATAATTCGATTATGACAAGAGAAAGTACGTTTCATCCTCGTATTTACATTTGTATAGTATCAGGACTTGACTAGATTCCGATGTTACATGCTCAGAACACAACAATGGCTTCCCAGTGCAGTTCGAGCAACCCTGATCACAAGTAGACCGCAAAAATGATCAACATAGTTAGAAAAATATAAGCTAGAGTTCGCCGGTTTCAACGATCCAAAGCTTCTGAACCCGGGATGTCCCCGACATTCTCCAGAATTAAGCGAGAAACTGCCGAGAAGAATCCCTTCTCCTTTCCTGTAGATATTATAGTTTCCGAACCTCGAACGAAAAATCTCATGAAGCTCGAAAAGAAAAAAGAAGCAGCAGCATCGATGTACATGTTCCGATGTGTCGCGGGTCATGAGGGTTGTGCGCCGCCGCGCGACCGTTTCCTCTGTAACAGGCCTTCCAAGATGATCTTCTTCTTATACTCTGCAGAGTCCACGTACGACGAATCGTCGCAGTTCTCCAATGGGGACTTTGTGCAGTTGATTATGCTCCACCGGGGCACCAAGAACAGCCAGGTCGAAGTGCAAACGATGGCACAGACCTTGCCCCACAAGACCAGTACCAAAAGAGTCAGCAGGAGCAGGCAGATCGCAGAATTCTCAGACGACAAACGCCGCTCCTTACCGTCCTCTACGGCGCTCAGTTGAATCTGCTTCGAGTTGAAAGAACTAGACCGAGTCGATAACTGGGTCCTCCCTCTCAGGGAAGAATTCGTGCTCGAAGACCGTGAAGAGCTCAGGGAAGGCGAAGTGGTTGTGGCGACGGAGGAATGCAAAGAAGTAGAGGCGTTGGACTCGGTTATCCGGACATCGTCGTTGTCCGAAA
The DNA here is from genome assembly GCA_031216235.1 of Syzygium jambos. NCBI lineage: Eukaryota > Viridiplantae > Streptophyta > Magnoliopsida > Myrtales > Myrtaceae > Syzygium > Syzygium jambos. The sequence goes on along the minus strand of CM062225.1, from coordinate 3,210,407 downwards.
CTCTGCCGCCCGAGTTCTGATGCATTAGCTTCAGAATTCTATCTGCTTTCGTCGACAGATTGTTGATTGATTCGAGTGAGTCCTTCGTGCTTTTTCTCTTCTGCATCTTCTTCTCCTGTCGATCACCAAAAATTTGAAGTTGGGAAGGTAAGTCCAGCGAATCATTCGCAGCTGTGCTTAATCAAATTGCTCCAGAAGTTCCACCAGATCATTGTCGAAGATGGTAATTAAGATCTGGTGATGATGTAAAATCGAAATCGACTATTGAAGACAAGATGTTGGTCAACAGTCGAGCCAAACCAGAACGCAGATTCAACAAACCATCATTCCGAAATGGTCGGCGGATTGAAAAGACACGACCAGATAAAATAACTTCCAACTTCATTAGAACCCAGAAAAGTAAGGAGGCAACGCAATTAAACGAGCAAATGCCGATGCAGCCAAAAAGATGATCGAGCCAACAATGCTCCGCGCCACGCACGATCGCGTGGTAACACCAACATCCATGCGCGAGATCAAAGTAGAGAAACACGCGATCGTGGTCGGAACTTGGACAGACGATCATGCGTGCCTCGATGTCCATTTTAAGGAAGAAAGAATCATCACGGCAGAGAGAAGACTCACCAGAGATGTCTCGAAGAACACGGCCTTGGCAGCACGCGAGAACAGTTTCAAACCCTTCTTCTTCTTCTTCTTCTTCCGGCGATCATCCGAGCCACCGTCTCCTTCACCCCCCGGCGGAACCTTACGCACAACACGGCCGTCGTCTTCCTTCGTGGCTACGTACACGAACAACGGCTCGTCCGAACCCCGCTTTCCCTCGTCGTCGCCGCGGCCGTCGTCAGCGACGGCCGGCTTGAAGCACCGGAAGAACTTGCTGCTGCCGCGGCTCATCGCGGGGCTCGGTCTCTTCGCCGCCTCCGGAGGCGAGCCGTCCATCGTCGCGAGGCGCTAGTCTAGGCTATGCAAAACGGAGATTAAAAGAAGCGGTTTTTCTCCGCGGGCTCTTCTTCTTCCTCTTCTTCTTCTACTACTACTTCCTCGTTCGTGTGTTGAATCGTGGAGGGTGATTGTCATCTCATTGCCGGCGTTGCCGCTTCCGATGTTCTGGTCTGCCCGTTCAAAACAATGTGGCGAGGATCGAATGAAGAGTTTCTTGGCTTTGTTTATAGAACTGCGATCTATTATTAATTTATTTTTTATTAAATTCGCTTTTTTCTTTTTTCTTTTTCTTTTTTTTATTGGATCGGAATTTGGATTCGGCTTTTGAGCTGGTCGTCTATTTCGGACAGGATTCAAGTCTATCCGTATTTCTTTTTTCCAGATTAGATTATGCAATAATCCCCAGGAAATTCGGAGGAGATCAAAAAGACGGAAGATCGAGAGCCGCTCCATCCCCCTTAGAAATAGCCATTTCCTATTTTTAACCGGCAAACCGACATGAAGATTTGCGCGATCCGCAGTTCTACGTGTACATACGTCGGAGACACGCACGCACGGCCCCTTCGAAGCTAAAATTAGGAGCGCGCCGCTTAAGGTCCGAAGCGCGTGACACGGGTGGGGACACGTTAAGGAAACGGGGGGGATGCGCGTCCAGGTTCGATTTCTTCCGAGCCGTGCGCGCGAGCGATACCGTGAAATTTCCGCCCGGAAGGATCTTGCATTATTGTCTACCCGTGATTTTATTTTTCGTTTATTCCAATGTTTAATGTGTTTAGTTTGATAATAAAGAAAGGCGGTTTTTCGTTGACCGGGTTTACTTTGACCGGGTCATTGCGAGGACTAGACTGGCCCGGACGAGCACCGATCGTGCAGGATGGTGATGAGAAGGGAATTGGGGTCAATGCTTGGAATAACATAGGGACAGTACAATTGCCCAAATGGGGACGCTCTCGAGCATTTTTTTTTCAACACAACGCGCCTTCGGGCGGTCCACGTCAGTGCCGGTTGCGTCATTTAGGACTGGCGCCGTTCATGTCTTCGGTTTCTAGTCAAAATCGTGACAGAACGTGGAAATATTTAGGATTCAATCGGTATGATTAAAATGTTTAAGACCGAATTGATAAAAGTGCAATATGTTTAGGAATTTTCGGACAATCTTCCCGGCCTTTGAGGTATCCCGGTCTCCGCTCTTTTTAGTACTTGGTGGTGCCAAAGTCCCAGGAGTAGCCTTCAAATCATCTCTTCACTATGCTTTAAGACGGCTTTTTCTGTAGACCTCGTCTTCTTATCCTGCCATACCCAATTGCTGCAAAATTCTCCCGATCGTGCATAGTCAGGCGACGGAGACGTCGTCGTTTATCGGAACGATCCCGCCTCGTTAGAAAAAGCGCGTCGGGTGCGGTTTTCGCGGTGTTCTCTCTTGAAAAGTCCGGCCATTCGGACTTTTTCTCCGGGTATCATCTGGAAACGGAGCCGTGACCTAGGCGATGCTTTTCCAATCGCAAGAAGGCGAATTAGTTGGTCGCTGGAGATGCTTTAACTGGACTCAATGTTGCTAAACCATACGTTTCTGCTTTGTTAGTACATGCTTGACCATATGGATGATTAGTGCATTGACCTCGAAGTCAAACTTTATAGCTGTCGTGCCAGAGAAGGAGCATCGACGAGGCACCCCATGGGATCCAGGGAACAACCTCAAAAGTCACGACGCTTTTACGTGTCTGCGAGTTGATCTAGGAAATTGGGAGGAAAGGGAAATTGAAGGGGCGCGGAAGGAAAATTAGGGTGCGTTTGTTTCGCGAAAAATTCCATGACAACGGAAAATGATTTCCCGAAATGCATTTTCCAGGAAAATTGATTAGTTTCCCTTTATTTGGCGATATATGATTGAAATTATTTCCTGATGTTCGGATTTCATTGGAACATGATTTCAATCTCCAAGGCCGGCGACCAGCGGAGGGAAGAAAAAAGGACGAAGAAAAGAAAAAGAAAAGAATAAAATATTAAAAAAGGTCGAGATGAGCAATTCCGAAAAGTATTTTCACCTCCTCGGATCAGGAAATTCACCTCGACTGTATTATACATGATGTTTTCCTTGACCGGAAAGTGTTTTCCGTTGACTTATCATTTTCGACGAACCAAGCGGGTGAAAGTCCGGAAAACGAATTCCCGAAAAATACTTTTCCTCGAGCAAACGCGCCTTTAACGGAAAAAAATATAATACTTTTCCTCCAGTTCACTTCCCAAAAAAGAAATAAAAATCTATATTGCTTTCGAGTTTCGACCGTCCAGGTCATTTTCCAAGCAAGAGTGTAAATCTATATTGTACGCGCCTTTTACAATTGCACGCTAGAAGCCACAGAAATTGTCGAGGGGGTTGGAACAGTCCCAGGGCACTCGGTCTTTCCCCGGAGGAATATGGTTGGCCAACCACCCCTTTGGCACGTTATTAACTATCGAGGCCCGTTTTTTTTTTTTTGGATCCGTTCTATCTCTGGCTTTTACTCTGCCTCTTGCAGAGCACGGAAGTCGAATCATGCACCTGTGATATTAGCGTCCCGATCTCCCAATTTCCTTACCAGCAGGACCGCGTGCCTATAGGCCTTTTTTAAAAGCTCGCTTGTTTCGCGGAAAATGTGACATTTTTTCAGGAAGCCGATTTTCACGAAAATGATAATATTTTTTGCCATTTGATTGAAACCTAAAAATGAACTAGAAAGATTTTCTACCGTTTAATATGAAAAATCCGATATGATTTTCTTGGGGAATACTAAAAAACTCGATTTCTTAATCTTGTCTTTTTTATTCTTTTCTTTTCCCTTCTTCCTCGGCCAGTTGCCAGCCATGCCGATGGCCGGCCAAGGCGAACGCCGACAGCCGGCCACAAGCGAGAGACAAGCTTTGCCAGATTCTAGCGAGCTGAGCCGAGCCGACTCGTTGGATTGGAAAGCTCGAGGCCTCACTAGAGGTCTCGATGAGGTCGAGCTCGCTGCCTCCTCGTCGAGCCTGAGCTAGAGGCCGGCGAGCTCGAAATTAGCAACGAGAACCTCCGGTTAGTGTCGTTTGCATTTGCTATGAGATCAGAGAAAAGTTCCAGAATCGATCCAACACGAAGAATTATTGTCGTGTTCGTCCCCTTCTCGAATTCTATTGGGCGATGAGTTTAGTTCAGCGGTTTGATTCATGGATGTGCCAAGCTCGTGGGACGCCCCCTTGCAACCAGGTTATAGTTTTCTTGGTTGCTGTTTTCGTTGGTATCGATTTGACTACCTCTGGCTAGGCCTTGAGCTCGTGCCAGAGGTCGGAGAGTCATGGAGAGCTCAACTCGTCGCGACCCGTGAGGCCTCAAATTCATCAAATCTGGCAAGCTCGAGCCTCGCCGGTCTTAGGCAAGCTCATCCCTCACTTGTGGTTGATCGCCGACCGCCGCCATGCTTGGCCACCGGCAAAAGAAGAAGCAAAAAAGAAAACGAAAGAAAAGAAAAGATATAATAAAATAAAAAGAAAAATATTTACAAAATTTGATTTTTTTTAAAAAAAATTTGTATGAATATGAATATTTCATTAACTAAGGATCCAAACCTGAGCACCCAGGACCCATGGTCGGCCTTTGTGAACCCGGTCTTGAGTGCCGGGGACCAAAGCTCAAGTATAGGAGACCCAAGCACAGCATTTATGGACCTAGGCTCGGGTAACAGGATATTAGGCACAAGCACTAAGGCTTCAAGCCTAGCTTGGATGGACTCAGGCGTGGGCATCGCGTCTTAGGCTTGGCCTCGATGGACCTGGGCCCGAGCGCTAAAAACCTGGATCCAAACATTAGGGACTCGAGAACCAGCGTTGGGGTTTTGTGTGCTCGATCGTAGAGTTTCAGGTCTAAGCACCAATACCTAGTCATATTTTGAAAAATGTTTTCTGATTTTTCAAAAAAGAAATCATTTTCCCGAATTTAAGCATAAGTTTTCCATTGAGTCATTTTTATAAGCGTCCCAACTTCGAAAAATGAAGAAAATGGTCTCCTGAAAAATGGTTTTTGGAAAATAGACGGAGCCCAAGATTTACGATCTAATTCTATAAAAAAAAAACTTCCAACTTTATGTCTAGTCCCAATTTTGTACCTAATTTAAAAAAAAAACTCCATAATTTTAGGTGAAGTTTCAAATTTATCCCGAACTATTTTTTATATAAAAAAAATTCACCAACTTTCAATATAGTCTCATATCTACTCCTATTAACCATTCATCCAAAAATCGTTATTAATTGTTTGACGTGACATTTCCACATCGATAATAAATCCACAATAGCAAGGTGACGTGAAAAATTTTCTCCAAAACAAAACCATTTTTTGATATGAAAATTGGGGAAATTAGGGATGACTAATGACAATTTGTGGACGGAGGGCTAACAGGGGGGATTTGAGACCAGATTAAAAGTTGGTGGTTTTATAGCAAAAGGAAAATGTTCGGGACAAATTTGGGTGTTTTTTGAACAAAAGAAAAGTTTAGGGCAAATTTGGATTGCATCGAAAGTTGGACCTTTTTTTTAAACAAAAAAGTTCGGAACGGAATTAGAGCTAGTCCTAAAAATTTTTGAGGAAATTAGGCCAAAGAATTATGGATTCGTACGACTCAATAATTATTTGATCTAACATGGACTGAAAATAGTTGTATGTAACTCGGGAATTAATCAAAAGCCAAGCAGCGCCTACCTTCTAGATTTATTAATCGTGGATTTGATTATCCACGTGCCCAACGGGATCACAAAGGCTTTGAACTGCACTTCTGGGCCGACCCATCACGGACTCAATCATGTCAATAAGCCTAACCCAAGGACCCGATTCGATTCATCTCACTTACCGATCAACTCAACTAGCAAGTAACAACACTTAGGCTCCGTTCGTTTGGCGAAAAATATTCTCCTTTTAGAAAATATTTTCCCGGAAGTTATTTTCCTGGAAAATATTTTCCCGGAACATAATTTTCCGGTGGTCGGCGACCAATATGAAAAGGTTTCGGAAAAAAATTTTCACCGGCAGCGGGCAGCGGCGGCTTCCGGTGATTGGTGGCGACGGCGGCCAACAGGCGGTGGCCGGTGACCTTAGTGAAGAAGAAGAAAAAGCAGCTCCAGAAAATGATTTCTGCTTTTGAAGAAGCGGAAGTCATTTTCTATAGACTTAGGCTATTTTGTGAGGGGGGAAAGAAAATATTTTCTCACAAAAAACGTTTTTCGCCCCCTGAACACCGGAAAACCCGAAAAATATTTTCCGGGAGAATATTTTTTGCTAAATGAACGGAGCCTTAAATTAAACGGAAAATGACGCAAATAGTCCATGAATAAGAAAATTACCAAAAAAATCATGAACGTATTTTTTGTTAATTGAATCTTAAATCTTTTTGGATCTGTGTCGATTCAGTCCAACCGATCAATTTTGGCTCGAAATCGCTGACATGCATATCAGCCGTCTTATGTGCTGTAACCGACGCCAATGTTGATAATTTTAATAATATTTTAATATTTTATATAATTTTTTTTATTTTTTTTCCTTTTCTTCTTCCTCCAGCCGGTTGCCGGACCTTGAAGACCAACCAATGGCGAGGGCCAGTGAGGGCAACCTCACTATCTCTGGGCGAGGCTCATCATCGCCAGCGATGGCGAGGTCGACCTTGCCATAGCTAAACTGAATTGGCACAAAGCTCGACTCGAGGGTCCGATTCGATTCAGCTCACTCAATCAACTCTACTAACAAATAGCAACTCTCGAATCAAAGTAAATAATCCTTCAAATGTAGCCTAATGTATAACGTGGTTTATGAACTTTTTGTACATGTTCAATTTAGTCCATGAACTATATTGAACTGTTTAATGTTATCCCTGAATTTGAATTAATAACAGAATAAAATTGAACATTTTTATATAATTCGCGAACTAAGTTGTATAAAAAATTCTTGAATCATATTGCACGCCATGCTAGATTTCGGTACCATTTGTATCGTTCTAGAGAAGCAATTAAGGGTGCGGAAGAAAGAGAGCGCAAGCAGAAGAGAGAGGGATTGCCTGAGGAGTAGGCAGTCGCGTATCGAAGTCGGAAAGCGTCCCACTCTTTTTACTTTCTAGGAGAAGAAAAACCAGCACTTTGGACAAAGCTTAGGGCAAAGAACCTCCCTCTCCCTCTCCCTCTCTGCGCGCACACAAAGATCGCTCCTTTACCGTCGTCTCCTTCAAGAGACTCGCCGACACCGTCGGCAGGACGAGCAGCGATGGCGTCGCCGATGGACCTCCTCCGATCCAACCTCTCCCGGGTCCGGATACCCGAGCCCACCAACCGCATCTACAAGCAGGAATGCTGCGTCTCCTTCGACACTCCGGTACCTCCCCTCCTCCTCCGCCTCTTCCGGCTGCTTTTGCATTTCCCCCCTCAAGAAAATCTGTGCTCGGCTTTGTGTTGAAACCCCCCAAACTGGGTTGCGGATGATTGTGGGTTTAGGTGGGCTCTGGCTCTGGCTCTGGCAATGTCGGTGTGATGGTTCTGTGCCGCTTTAGGCGGCGTTTCTTGGGTTTGTCTTGCGTAGGTGCTTAGGGTTTTTAGCTTCGCTTAGGGCCCCTGATTTTCAACCGTCGATTTACATGTTGCGGGCAAGAATGGGCGTGCCTCTTTTTCAATTTATATGCAGCAGTTGTCGAGAGTGGCCCTGATTGTGCGTTCTTACCCGGGTTGGGTTGATGGATTGATGATTCTTGTTCACCGGTCGCAGAAATCTGAGGGCGGGTTGTTCGTTGACATGAATTCCTTCCTTGCTTTTGGGGAGGAATTCGTGGGCTGGAACTTTGAGAAGACGGGAAATCCTGTATACTTGCATATTAAGCAAACGAAGAAAAAATTGGTTTCTGAAGATAGGCCGTTGAAGAAGCCGACTCTTTTGGCAATAGGTACTCTTTGATCACAGTATATATTTGGTTTGTCGATTTTCTTTGGACAATCATTTCGCATGCTTCGCGCCATTTCCTTCTTTCTGTTTATGTTGGGCTGACTGTTTGCTTTTTACTTGTTATTGGTTTTTCAATTTTCCATCATCTTTTTGTTAACAATTGGAAATCCCAATGATCTAGGTTAACGTTACTCCTGCAGAACTTTCTTGCAAGTATGAAGCCGCTTTATCAATATAAATGATTTTTTTGCCCATGGCACTCCTTGTTGATCCCTAAATGCTTGCTAGAGCTTTGAAGGAGCTACTCTAAAGCTCTGAACTAAGAGAACCTGGCGCTAGAGAGCATATGGAGAAATTCTTGTAGAATACAATTTTGGAAGACAATCATGTTTTTCCTTGAATGAGTTAAACAGGTCCCAGTCAGCAGGTTCCTGTTTTTCGATTTGCTTTCCTACGTTGTGTTTCTCTTTCAAGCAGGTTTCTCCTTCATAACCTATCTCTGTGTACAGTAAGGGTCAATAGTAGTCTCCCACTAGATGCCCTAGTTTCATCACATTTATTGCAGATTTCAGGGCATCTGGATGAGAGCATTTAGTTGAGAGGAACTGACACTACTAAAGAAGGAGACACCATTCTGTGGAAAAATTTGTTTTGGAGTGAGGTCGATTCTCCCCCCTGTGACTTAAAGTAGGGCCCAAGCAATAAAAAAAAACTTCCTGTTATTTGTTTTGGTTATGTTTGTTATGTGGTGCTTTTAAAAGTAGACCTACTAATGTAGTAGTTCGAGGCTGGAAGCTCTGCTTGCGATGTGCCTATCCTTTTTTGCTTCTTTTTTGTCAATATGACAAGAAATGTGTATGTTGCTGTTGGCGGCATGGATATTTATCTATTTTGTCCGACGTGTAGGCATTGATGGTGGCTTTGACAATGGTGAACCTGAATACGAAGAAGCCTATAGCATAGTAATATTACCTGGATATATATCACTGCCATTTCCTTCAGTGGAATTGCCAGAGAAGGTGCTCCTTGACTCTCCCTCCTTCAGTGCGTTTTCATGTAGTGATTTTATTAGTTTGCTTTTAAGAAAGTCTCTCTGGTAAACCGTCAGGTGCAGTATGAGTCATCATTTGGACTTTTTTTGTAGGTAAGGTTGGCTGTCGATGCCATTTTGTTGTCTGAAGGTGCTGAGAGGAAAGAGCAAGTTGCTGCATGGGTAGCAGATAAGAAGCAAGTTAGTCCATATGCCACAAACTTGCTACAGATTGACAATGGTGTTGCCGTTCCTCCTTCCGGTTGGAAATGTGCCAAGTGTGACAAGACCCAGAATCTATGGCTCAATTTGACTGATGGAATGATTTTGTGTGGACGGAGAAATTGGGATGGAACTGGCGGCAACAATCATGCTGTTGAACATTACAAGGAAACTGGCCACCCTCTAGCTGTGAAACTTGGCACTATAACTGCTGATCTGGAAGGAGCAGGTAATGCAGCCATGTGATAAACATGCTTAGACACAAATGGATGAGGCATTCAATACTGCCTAAATGAGAGTAATCGTGCAATAGAGATTTATTTATGCTTTTTTAAAAAGCATTTGAGAAGAAAACTATGTCCCTACAAAAGCTCTCTCACTACAAAAGCTCTCTCACTTTGCTCTTCCCAAACCAAGTAAAAGACAGAAAGATTGTGGAGACCTATAGTATCCTACAGCAAGGGATTTGAATACCCTGTTATACCTATAATGATTGCTTAATAGACTCATTAAAACCCACCTTAGGCCTAAAGTGGCGTAAGATGAAGTTTAAAACTAAAAGAAATTGCTTAACAAAGGCTTTTGGGTTGTAGAATTCAGATGAGTGCTGGATAGATGTGACTCATGAGTGGAAGATGGTATGGGGAATGCTTGAGATAGATGATGTATTCTTTGGAGTGGCAAATGGACAATTTGTTGGTTTTTGTTTGTCTTTTGAAGTTTTTATCATTCCGGTTGCAAAGATAAGTCTTAGTTTTGTGTATGTTTTGGTTTTTACTCATAGTGAAAAGCTCAGTTTTGGTGAATCCTTAGCATTGGCTCTTAAAATTTGTGAAGTACTTCTGGAGTCGGTCATGCCTACAGTGCTTGACATGATTGATAGAGAATTCTGCATTCGATGAAATCTAATTTATTGCATTGTGGCAGCTCAGATGTTTTCTCATATCCAGAGGATGAAAGTGTTTTGGACCCACATTTAGCGCAACATCTGGCATTTTATGGCATTGATTTTTCATCATTACAGAAGGTATGGTGTTCATTAGAGCTGATAGTGATTTGGCTTTTCTGATCAATTTGTTGGATGCAATTTGAGTTATTTGAATAGAGTGTTTGTGGATTTCAAGCTGTGATAATGTTGTATGAAATGGGTTATCCTTGTTATTCGATATCTTCCATATCCCCGCTTATTCTAATGGAGTTCATAATGGTATGGTTACTTGGTTACTCTTACTGAATTCACAATTTATGTTCGAAGCGCAGGGAACTGTTTGAATATTTAAAACCATGAAAATGGTTCAACTAACTCTAAGAGTTGATCAAGTAAGCCATCAAATATAGCAATTATAACAAGCATAAGAATGTTAAAGAAATGAATTGCTTCCTTGTGTATAATTGCTTATTTTCTACCTATGCGATTGCTTCATACCGTGTTGAACTTTTTTGTACTGATGAATATTAGTCTAGGTGTTTAGCCACTTGCAATAAGATTCTTGAGGTAGCTTGAAAGCATGAATTTTTCAAAAATCTAATCTTGTGTAGAGGTCCATTGCTATGGAATTACATGCATGTCCTAATTTCAAACAACTTTGACCGTTATCTTAGCTGACAATATGGTTATGCTTACCTATCTTAAAAATGGTAATTCGGTTATGTTTGAAAATTTAATATAGCATACTTAGTTGAGTTCTCGGTTGTATATTTGGATATTAGGCTTATCCATTTCATGATGTATGGTCATGAGGTGTTGTCTTCATTTTCTTGCTGACGAAGCTTACATTTCATACCCTTGAGAGAATCAACTTTATGCAGCATAGAGGCTTTCTATTCTTCTTCTTGATCAATATGATGCCTGTGAACTTGTTGTATAGGCTTTCAGTCTATTGATTTCTTGCTTGCTTTTGTGATTTTCTGTTATATGACAAATGATGTTCTCATTACGTAGACTGAAATGACTACTGCCGAAAGGGAACTTGACCAAAACACTAACTATGATTGGAACCGAATTCAAGAAAGTGGACAGGAGGTTGAACCCTTATTTGGTCCAGGTTACACAGGACTTGCCAATCTTGGTAATAGGTAATGATTATTCGGATGATGTATTTATGTTTCTCCTTTCTTTTGTTTGCTCGTTTTTTTATTTGCCGAATACTCGTTTCCTTATTGAGTTTTTGTGCAGCTGCTACATGGCTGCGACCATGCAAGTTGTATTCTCAACCCATTCCTTTTGTACACGGTCAGTTGGCCCTTCATCTTTGGAATGATATTGATTCCATAACATATGTTTTCAGTACTCATTGAGTTTATTCCTTGATGATATCATCATCAGGTACTACATGAATCAAAGCCTAAAATTGGCTTTTGAAAGGGCTCCTGCTGATCCAACTGTTGACTTGAACATGCAGTTGTAAGTGGTTGATGGCATAGTGATGCTTTTGTAATTCTTCACACGAAATAAAATATGTTAATTTTCTTGCTGCTCAATAAAAAGAAAAATAACAGGATGTCATTGTATGACTTGCCTTGGCATTCTGCAATTTGTTCTTCTTAGTGATCTGTGCTTTTTACTATAAAAGAAACACTCATGAGTCTCCTTCAGTCATGCTGAGTACCAGCCCTAGCTACTTCTATTTTGAAAGCACACAGATGAATGTGTTCCTCTCATCTCAATGAAATGGTGACACGTGCAGCTGAGTTTAGAGAAGTTATTGACAAGATGTATTGGACTTGTGGCCCTGGTGAATTATGCTGATGTTTGGTTGTATGTGTCAGGACAAAGCTTGCTCATGGTTTGCTGTCTGGTAAATACTCTGTTCCAGTACCTGAGGTAAAAGCTATGATCACATTTTTTCCCCTTTTCTATATATTATATCTCCTTGTCCTTCATTAATAAATTTTCCTATGTTCATTTTTCCAGAAGGATGATGATGCAAATGTCTCAAAAGGCTCTGTAAGGTTTCTTGCCAAGATTTATTTCTTGATCATTCAGCAATTTATTAGGGGAAATCTTAAGCTCGCACCAGTGTCTTAAATATGTGCATTTGAAACTTCTAGAGCTGACTTCACCTGGCTGTAAAATTGCAGTGGTATCTTTTCTATTATGGATTTTTCGAGCACATCTTTTTTCCCACGCCTGGATTTTATTATGTATTTTTTTCTTAAGATCCTTGCCAAGTCTCTACGTGTCTTAGACTTTTATTCTTTCTTCTTGGATTCCCTATTTTGAACAGTTTTCTTATCATTATTTAATTCGCATTCTTCTTGCTTGCAAATTTGTAGAAGCAGGAAGGGATACGGCCTCGTATGTTCAAGGCTGTTATTGCTGCCAGTCACCCTGAATTTTCAACAATGAGACAGCAGGTATGCCTGCTCTATAAGCTAGATGCAAACCATGCTGTATGTGAAGCTGTAGGTGATGTGCTGTATTGTAGTAAAAAATCTGTTTGTATCTTAGCTTATCATTTGGTTAGATATCAGTTCGCTTGAGATCTGACTGTTTAACATTATCTTCTCATGTACTTTTTTTTTGGCTGGTCTTCTCATGTACTTTGGTCGATTTTTTTTCATGACCTTTTCTTTTTCATTTTATTTCAACTTTTGACACCTATTCCATAGGATGCTTTGGAATTTTTCCAACATTTTCTTGATCAAGTTGAGCGAGCTCATTCTGGGAATCCTGAGGATCCCTCGAGAAGTTTCAAGTTTGGTATTGAAGATCGGATATTGTGCCCATCCGGGAAGGTCACTTACAGTAGAAGGCTTGACAACATTCTCTCCCTAAATATTCCACTGCATGAGGCCACAAATAAAGGTAAATATTCTTTCTTTTTCACTTTTAATTTTTGTAAGTGTTTATGTTGTTAAGATGGCCCTATTGTTTGCTTATCCAGCGGAATTAGAAGCATTCTACAAGTTAAAAGCTGAGAAAGTTTCTGAGGGAAAGGAAGTGTAAGTTCTATATGTCGTATTTTTCAGGTGCTCATCTTTCATTCATGATAGAACATGTTTACTGAGAATGATATGCTGGCAGATCTAGTGATGAAATTGTACGTCCAAGGGTTCCCCTAGAAGCATGCTTAGCAAACTTTTCAGCTCCAGAGGAGGTCCAGGATTTCTACAGCTCTGCCTTGAAATCGAAGACAACAGCTATTAAGTGAGCTTTGTGACCTTTCAATCTGTGGATCATTTTGGCTGTCATTTTATTAGCTGTAATATCAATGTCTTTGTATGGCATTGATGTAATACGTGTACATCTTGATGAACAAGCAAATGCTTAGATGGACCTACGTTTGGCTGAATAGTAGAAAGTAGGCATGGAGCTTTTCTTGCTTGCCATTTCTTGTGATCTTAGTGAATATGAAGCCACAAGTTTCCTCTTGATCAATTTTTAGGATCCAGTCAACAAGGTATCTTACATTGAAAGTTGCAGGCTTGAAGCTGTGTAATCTCCCACTGTGCTGCTGAAGACTGTTGATTCTATAGGATCTTATATTTCAAAGATCCTTTTATTGTCATAAATTCTGTAGTTCATCCACTCTCTTCTCCTTAGGATGCACATATCACTTCTCCATGATTGTGAGAAGAAAAAATTATTTTTTTAAGAGACGCCAGATGCAGAATTGCTCACAGCACCACTTTACTAACAATAAATCAACTATAAAATTACAGGACAGCTGGTCTAACATCATTTCCTGACTACTTGGTGCTTCACATGCGGAAATTTGTGATGGAGGAGGGATGGGTACCAAAGAAGCTTGGTATTTTGCATACATTTGAGTTTGCAATTGTGTCTTATGTGAGAATCTGGTTGATTGTTTTTCTTTTTGTCTTTCGATCAGATGTGTATATTGATGTCCCGGATGTCATAAACATTAGTCACATGCGGAGCAATGGTCTTCAGCCTGGAGAAGAGCTGCTACCAGAAGGTGATTGTGACATAAATAAAAGTGTTTTACTTTTATTATCCTAACTTAAAGGGGACAAATGCGAATTTTTAATGAAGTTTCATATTCTTGTCATTCCATTTAGGAACTTGTATTTTTATTGAGAAGTTTTTATTTGAGAGATATTAGCTGGCGATAGAATTCCTACATTTCTTTTGGCCCATTTCCTGTGGCTGCTTTCATCATAGTAGACTATCATTTGACCAATGCTTGTGTATTTTATTGACAGCTGTTTTATTTTGTGCTTTACAGTTGCTGAGGATGAGGTGGGATCAAATAAGCTTGTGGCCAATGAGGATATTGTTGCTCAACTTGTATCAATGGGATTCAACTATCTGCACTGTCAGAAAGCTGCAATACGTACGTTAAATGCTGGAGTAGAGGAGGCTATGAATTGGTTATTGACACACATGGATGATGCCGGTATGTAGCTGCTACCTTGGTGGATTTTGTTGCTGTAGAGCCCCTACCATTTGCACTTAAAGTGAAAAGGACCATGATCCTAATAAAGTTGTAACTGAAATGGTTTCAGATATAGACATCCCTATTTCTGAAGCAGATGTGATTCCTGCGACTGCATCATCTACAGTTGACCAATCAAAAGTTGATACTTTGGTTTCATTTGGTTTCCCAGAAGAAATAGCGAGGAAGGCACTCAAAGCATCAGTATGGATTTTGTGGCCCTTTGTTGTTTGCATTCTCTCATTCTGCTCCCTCATCTTTTTTGGGAAGATGTACAGCAGCATTTTTTACATGGATGTTGCTGAAGATAATCTAAAGATGAACTGAATTTTATCGATTGTGATGGGTTTAATTTCTTCTTTTTTTTTAGGGTGGTGATATTGAAAAAGCAACAGATTGGATTTTCAGTAATCCAGGTGCCTCTGCCTTATCTGATGTTAATGCCACCACATCGAACTCTACACCGAGTCCCAGTGACGCAGGTTTACCTGATGGAGGAGGGAGTAAGCGCCTCATCACTTTGATTAATTCTTATGCTTTCAGATTTTTCAGTTTGTTTCACATGGCTGAAATTCGTTATTCTGGTAAAAGATGTCTAGCTTGGCGTGTCTGTTTTGTTCAATTACTAGCTGCAAATTATGTGTTCTGGCCAAAATCACTCATCTAGTTTACAAGGGGTTTTGAATCAACTTGTTTTTCTGGCTCCCTTATTTATGGTTGTTTTACTGATTTTAGATGACATTGTAATTGATTGTTCGTTACTGTATAGCTCTTGTTAACCTACTCTCCCATCTGTCAAGCTTAGAATTGGGAGGGTTGATTTTCTCCTAAGATGATCACACATCTTATGAAAAAGAGTCGATGGCTGTGACTTAGAATATCAACTTATGTTTTTTCTTTTCACCGATGCTTAGTATCTTAGTGGGTAAGTTGACCCTCTCAATTTGAGCCAATTGCCTTTTTCTCCCTTTGACGAGACTTTCATCTGTTTCCCTCTCTTCAATTGCCATTGAAATGGAACTGGACAGTCTGGATTTAATTTCTCAAGCACATAACTTCAATTTGATTGGGCCATTAATATGCAGGATACAAGCTTATTGGATTGGTGAGCCACATTGGAACCTCCACACTTTGCGGTCACTACGTTGCTCACATATTGAAAGATGGTAGATGGGTAATCTTTAATGATGATAAGGTCGGAGCGTCTGTGAACCCACCCAAGGATATGGGTTACTTGTACTTCTTCGAGAGACTAAATAGCTGAAGACATTTCAGTGACTTAGCATCAGGGATATAAGATGTTTAAGGTGGATCCCTTAATGTGGATTTGGGAGCAAAGCAGTATGTGGAGCGGCTTTAAATTCTTCTTCCTTTCTGGGTTTGAGTGGTAAACTCCGCATACTCATTTGGTTCGTAATTCGTACGTACTACTTCAGCGAGAACCTGCAGCGACATTTCTAACATTTGCTGGCTGGGGCTTCCCTTCTCTTGGGGACAAAGTGTTGTATTCGTTACATGATTTAGGATGCATCGTCGAGGCAAATTTGAGGCATGATGAATTTTTTGGATCATGTGTCTTGAAATGGGTATTTATCTTTCATGCAAAAGACTGGGAATCTCTCTCTCTCTCTCTCTCTCTCTCTCTCTCTCTCTCTCTCTCTCTCTCTCTCTCTCTCGGGTGTGATATGCACTTGGCTGGCCGACGAGGACTGTTGAATGTTAAGTAGCGTGTGGCTTAATCAATCATGTAACTCGATATGTTGCTAGAAATCGAAACGCAGATCATGCTGGGTTGCAAACGGTGGAACCAGTTGTATAATGCTAACGTATGTGTAATGTGTATGCCTAAAACGCAGTTTCTCCAAAATTAGCACAGAGGGTTCGTCTGGTCTGTCGAAACGATTAAAGTTGATAGGTGCGGACTTTAGCCTTGTGAGAGTAGTGCATGTATCCCTTCATGCCAAAGTATAACCTGGAAAGGCCAAATTCCGAATTTGGTTTTTCTTTTACCCCCCTAATAATTTTAATTTCCTGGCAACGACCTAAGGAGTTAATGTGGTACGCAGAAAAGATCTATGAGACACGTGTTATCTCCAATATGTGGCTCCACAACACTGTCAGCCATACACTCTACTTGCCTTATCTCTCCTATAAACTTTTGTGGTTTTGTTCTTTTAACGTAACTCTTAGCACACACTCCTCCAATTCAACCAACACCAGCAACACCAGCCGTCTCTGATTCTTTCCGAGAATCTCAGCCATGGCTGCTTCAACCCTCTCTTCCCCAGCTCCTTCTCAGGTACTTCTATTCTTCACCGTGTTGTTTGTCTTGCAACCGTCTTGTGATTGTCCATGCACGTTCAATGTGAATAGTCAGGAAGAACGAAAAAAGAAGGAACATTTTCTTTAGTCTTAAGATCTTTTTGGATTATTGAAATACGCAAATTTGTGCTTTGGGCTTTGCATTTTCAGCTGTGTTCGAGTGAGAATGGGGTGTTCGGTGCATCGTCATCACAAGCACTGATGGTGAAGCCAACGAGGACATCCGTGGTGGGAAAGGACAGGGGAGTGAAGATTACATGCCAAGCCACGAGCATACCGGCGGACCGGGTGCCGGACATGGAAAAGAGGCAGCTCATGAATTTGCTGTTGTTGGGTGCTCTTTCTCTCCCCACTGCTGGCATGTTAGTCCCTTATGCCACCTTCTTTGCTCCACCTGGGTAAGTAGTTATCGTGCTCTTTTCACAGATTTTGCAATTGCTCTGCAACAAGATTCTTTAATCGGGATTGTATTCTGATTAGTGTGAAGAGAACTCGGGTATAGATTCTCCCTTCTTGCCGGTCCGAACGCTATGTGTCTTGCGAGTTTTTGAAATTGCTCTGTACATTTCGGCTTGAGGATGAGTCATGTAATTGCTCCTACTATTTCGACATTTACGCTAGTAGAAATTGCATAGAGATTCCACGATGGATTCTGTCGTGTTGGATTGATACAAATTTAGACGAGCTAATTAATGGGCTAGCCTGTACTTGATGGCCAGTATGGTGGTCTCTTGGAGGGTCTTAATCTACTTCCCTATAAGATTTGTCCACTCATTGACTTGCTGGACTGTCTAGCTGTCTCGACAGAAATGCCTGTAGAATTATTACGCACTATGGGATGTGATCATATTTACATATATATGCAGTTGATCTTGATCAATTACACTTGTGGGTTCAAACAGTCATCAGTTTGTCTTCTGGATTAGTTGCTGTTTTGTACCTGGGAAATATGGTCCCTTAACTCTCAGATTCTGACAATTCTCTTCTGCAAACCGAGCAGAAGGACAGGAGCTGGTGGTGGTACTGTGGCAAAGGACGCGATTGGAAACGATGTTATTGCTGCTGAATGGCTCAAAAACCACGGTCCCGGTGACAGAACACTAACTCAAGGATTGAAGGTGCTTCCAATCTTAGAATGTTTCGAAAAATACGATCACAATGTTTAGTTACTAGGGCTTTGCTCTTTGGCAATACCTGGTTAACACAATCTGAAAGAAAAAAATACATTCAGCCGACAAAAAGGCTCTTGTTCTGCAAGACTTTCATCATCCATTGGCGTTTGTGAATATTTTTTCTGTCGGATGTGTATCACGTGTCCTGGATCAGCAGGGTTTTCCATTAAAATCGAAAAGCATCTTTGAGTTACATAGGCTGTTCATGAAAATAAATTACGTTGTGCTGCACAAACTGGTCCATCTTTGCGAAATTCACAAGTCATTTAGTCTCAAGTTGCAATCAAGTCTGTTTTCATTTCCATAGTCGCCTTCTACACACTGCCCGTTTCATCCAAACTTGAAACACTTCCTATTACAGGGAGACCCAACCTACCTCGTCGTGGAAAGTGACAGAACACTGGCGACATATGGCATCAATGCAGTGTGCACTCATCTTGGTTGTGTCGTGCCCTGGAATACTGCAGAGAAGAAGTTCATCTGTCCTTGCCACGGTTCTCAGTATAACAACCAAGGGAGGGTTGTTCGAGGACCAGCTCCTCTGGTAAAACCCCTCAAAAAATTGCTAATCCCAACATTTAGCTCCTTCGTCACACTCTTAATCCCTGTATTGACAAAATTGATGTTTTTGATCTTGTTTTGGAACAGTCACTGGCCTTGGCTCATGCAGATATTGATGATGGAAAGGTAGTTTTTGTCCCATGGGTTGAGACTGACTTCAGAACTGGTGAAGCTCCATGGTGGGCATAGAGCCACTTCATCTGGAGCAGTTCCAGTTTATACCGTCTTTCAAGCACTTTCACTTCATTCAGCAAGATCATTGGCTGAACCAATTGTTGATGCATGCCTAAAACAAAACTTGCAAGCAGTCATTTTTTTATATTTTATTCAACTATAAATTTGCCATTGTTTTCACAAACCGAGATTCTCTTGGCTGCAACTCGATATTCGTTAATTTTCTGTCCTGAGGCCAATCTATATGATCGACCATCTTCAACAAGTGGATTGCTTCATACGTGCCGTCTTCGCTCAACCGGACTAGGACTTTCAAATCATAACACTCATGCTTTTTCTCGAGCCACCTCCAGAGCTTAGATCTGTTTGCTCCAATAAGCATCTGGTAAATTTGATAAGACTACTATTACACCTGACGGAGATTAGTCGAGCTATGGAAAAACCTCAGATACTCCATTATCAGGGAAAAATTCAAACTTTTTATTGGAAATGAACAGCTTTGTTGAGGGAAACAAGGTAGGCTCTCACATCATCAACATTCAAGTGACCATTGACAATTTTGATGGCGCTGGAATTCCATTGGGAAGTTGATGACTCATTAGTGCGATGAGATGCTGGGAAACCATTCAACCATTGTTCAGCTGCAAATGAAGTTTTTCTATTCAAGGATTCGATTAGAAAGGCAGTGAAGTAGTCAATTGGAATATGTTTGGTAGATTACCTTCTAAACAGTTGCAACCTCAAAACTGCTATTACACCGAGAGGAATGTGTGCTAGCAATACAACAGGAAGAGTCCCGACGAAAGAAATGAAAAGAAATGGGAAGTGCGCTCATTCGATGAAAAAATTAGTATCGGCCTTTCCTGTAGATAAATGAAAGTAAGGCCTACCAAAAAAAGAAAATCCTGTGAAGAAAAGACGAATAATTGGAGAAAATAGAAAAAAAGAAAATAGTGAACTCTTTAAGGAGACTATCAAACCAGCCATTTACTTTTATTCACTGAAGAATGTATGAGGAGATTGCGGCCTTCTACGGAGCCATGAGACTTTCAATGGTGTAAAAGAGAGACTCTGCCCAATCAGCTTTGAATAACAATGTTTGCAAGGTGTTCATAACATCATATTCTGGATCCAATTTGCGCTGCCATCCCTGGAGAAGAAAAAAAAAGACCCTTCTGAGGCATATATCGTATAAGCTTACTCAAAATATCTCGGCAAGCAAGCATGCTACAGACCAAGAATATATTCATGGTATCTTCATATTTGTTCCATAATCATGCTATCAACCAAAGAAATGGCTGGCAGTGTCACCAGTGTAAAGGAAAGCAATTGCCATTCTTTGGCTTTTGTCGGAAAATATGAAGAATATGAAGAATCTCAAATACATCACCCATACAAGCACCCAGAAGGCTCTCATGAGACCTTGGACAACTGTTATTGAGACCTTTTTGATAGTCTTGAAGCAAAAGGCCTTAAATGATGCAACTTATCACCTCTCCAAATTACTTCATACTTGAGAAGATTTTCATTTGGTACTCAAATATTAAATGTTCATACTCAGTGAAAACCATGTTTCCATGGGAAATAAACAAAACTGGTCTGAGCATAGCCGCCATATCTGCGTTAATACAAATGTCACCTTCGTGAAATAACAATTGTGCTACAACTGACAAGGCCATATAATGGGAGAAGAAAACTTCCCGTATGTTCAAAGAGACTACAGAATCATCCAGCACAAACCATCATGGGAAGTTGTGATCAAGCTTCATTGATAAGAAGGATGCACTTTTCTCTCAGAAGAGATGTTAATGATTGCAAGAAAATGCCAAAGTTTACCTCCAGAACCAATGTTGTTACCATCACGGTACAAACATTGCCATCAATATTGACTCTATGATGCCTGACATGCTCAAGTAGTTGATGCATGCAATCAGCTGGATGAACATCGTTAGCTTCCTGGGAGCCCCAATAAGTGAAAGACTTTTCTACATCCTGATAAACCAACAACAAGTGTTCTTAAATATGTCAATATGAATGAGAATGAGATATACAAATAATCAATCTGTTATTTAGATAAGGGTGCACATACTAATATGTAATTGCCACATGATCATATGCTCCATAGTTTAACCCTCATATGACAAAACCGAAAAAGCCAATAAATTCAGTGACTGTTTGCTTTATGAGAAACCAAGCAAATTAAATTCAGTGAGGAACTAAAAACTTATTGGCAAGAACATAATGAATACGTTACCTTTATAAAAGCTCTTGGATCAGGGCAACTTTGCTTTCTAGACAATCTCAGTGTGTATTCGGCAGCACTCCGACCATCTCGAAGGGCTACAGCCTTAAAAAATTCTAACAAATTTAACTGGTCTCTTTTGGATAGTTCAGCAGTCATTCCCACGTCAAGGAAGATGACATGAGGCCTTGATCTGAAGGGTTGCCTGTGTGACAACTTATTACCAGTTACTCGAACTAGAATGTTCCCAGGATGCATGTCCGCATGGACAAAATTGTCGACCTGGAAAAGGGTAAAAAGAAACTCAGAAACAAATTAGAGAATGTTACAGCAGGTAATAAGTTCCGGTTTGACAGGAGCTTAAAACACAGAAACAGGAAAAAGAATGTGAACAGGTAAGGAGCTTCTCTACAATAATTCAGAAGGTCAATCAATATCATATCCAAGAGAAATAATAATAAACATAGATAGTCAAAAAGACTTGAGCTCAAACTTGGGACAAGGATATTCCCATTTTTACCAGACACTTCATCAGCTAGTTGCCTTAAGTAATTATGAGTTGTCACTTCTTTCACCACAAAAGCAGATACATGAAAACAACCATTCACCCCTAACTCTCACAAACTACTCAAACCAATTTTAATGGTCTGATTTTGCCACTGGGCACACAGATGGATGGACACAGAAAGTATCATGATGTTATGCTGCATGATTCAGATAATATGCAACAGCAATGTCAAATATTCCTCAAGTCAGCAATTAGGAATTCAACTTAGTTATTTACAAAAATTATGAATCTCATGATCCTTGATGCTAGAAACATGATCGACTAGGAACAAAGAACAGAAAAATTAAGTTAATTTTATATCTGGTATGGTCCACTACACTTTAGGATAACCTGCATTTGCATTACTGAACTTTAATTGTTATTACCTAATGCAATGAATTTCGATTTTACTTGTACTTTGGCTATTAGTAGATCAATTTTCTATCAGAAATCCAGTGAGGTTGCCTAAATGTACCGTCTAAGATTACAGATTACATGTCCATGGGCAATCATGTAGAATTTCAGCAGAAGAGCCACAGTGCATCAATTACAAGTAAATCAAAGTTTAGTGCACAAGAGCAAATTAGGTTCAGTTTCCTAGATGAAAATTATCCGAAAGTACAATGGCCATATGTGAAATTTATCTAGAAAAACCTCACCAGTCACAAGGTCCTAACATACATGAGTAAAGATCATATCTGAGTCAACCAAGCTACTGTGAATAGAGCTGACACATGTACGGAAATTTACCAAGAGCATCTTTAGAAGAGCATGTGTTCCTATATGAGCAAGGGCACTTTTAATTGCTTCATGCCCTTCGAGCTTCTCAACATAGTGAAGAACACTTTCACCTGGTTCAAAAGTTTCCACTAGAACAGCAGGGTGCACAAGGGGATAGAGAGGCTTGGGGAACGAGACATCCTTCCATTTGCGGAAGTTGTAGATAAACCGGCTCAAATGAGCTGCTTCCCTGGCAAGGTCGACTTGGGACATCATGAAAGCAGCAAATTGCTGGAGGCTCTCATCCAATCTCATCCATTTCAAAGCAGGAATGAAGTTTGACACTTTAGCGACAAAATTAATTATCGCAAAGTCCCTTCTTATTGCCTCACCAACACCAGGATGCCGAACCTTCACAGCCACCACCATTGGCTTCATCTGTTGGCCATGGTATCTGTACTTTAGAACTGCTTTATGAACTTGTGCCACACTTCCAGATGCTAGAGGTTCTTCCTCAAACGATTCAAAAATCTCATAAAGCTTGCGGCCGAATGCCTTTTCAATTGTTTTCTTTGTGTAGGGGAAACTGTGAGATGGTGCCTTTGTATGGAGTTCTGCCAGCTCATCACAAAGATCTCTTGCAAAAAGATCTGGTCTTGTTGCAGCCCACTGACCCCATTTTATAAATGCAGGGCCAGCCTTCTCTAATGTAGAATGGACTAACTGAATCCATCTTTTCCTGAACTGCACACCTAGAGCATCTACCAAGGGCGCCATGGATACGCAAGGCCAGAACAACATGGCTAGATAGATAGCTCTGAGAATTATAATAAAAACTTCTAGGGTTGAAAACAGAAATGATGTCAAATAAACACGCCCATCTTGTGCATTCATATACATAGTACTCCTTGGTGGAATGCGCTCTGCTTCTGCCCATGCTCGCTCTGCCCACACAAGCTCCCCAATTATGAAGGCAATGACTCCGGGAGAAATTAGGTTTGATCGTGTCAGAGCGAGGCTCACAGCACCAGCAATTTTACTGATTAGTGGCAAAGCAGGCCCATTGTTACGATATAACAGAGAGAGCCTCTTCCAAGCAACAAGAGCATGGTTTGGAATGGTATAGCAACAACTTCTAGAGAATACTCCTTTTGCTTTATAGACTGTATGAGGGTAATATCCTCTCAAAGGAAGTTTATAATGGTAGCTAAAGCGGTGGGAGTATGGTCGATGACCAACCTTACAGTAGGTTGCGAGCTTAATCTGTCCTGAATAACTGGTCTTAAGGTATGGAAGCAGGGGACGAGCAACCCTCTTTATATTGTTGAAAACCAAATGTCTGCATTCACAAGTTGAAAATTACATAGTTTAACGCCAGCAGAAAAGACTCGTGCAAGTCACCAAGATTGAAACAGATGATGAAAATTCACTCCGATCGGAGCAATAATTGCTCCTCCTTTTATTAGCTCGAGAAAAATCATGAAGGAGACAAAGAATGGCCCGACTAGATATGCAAGACGGGTTACGCGATTGGCTGACAAACCTCGAGAATGCATTTGCCCTGGAATTACACAAACATGTCCAGAACATGGTCCAGAAACACCCATTTACCCCGAAAGATTATCGCGCAGGAAGCAAGGTGGGCACTCAATTATGAGGACACCCTCTTTAATATCGTTTTTTTTTTTTTTGGTAAAGACCCTCTTTAATATCGTTCATCATGGAGGAACCCAAAATTCAGCAATTCCTAACAGACAAGCGATTGATGCAGAGGTAACCCATATAGCAGGAAAACGAAGAAAAGAACACATTTTTTTCGTCCCCAATGCATCCTGCTCCATTTTCCTCGAGTTATGTTTCAGATTCACGACAGCCATTCCTACCCAGCATTGCAATCCCGATTAACTCTTCCTTTCTAGATTCATCTCTACTAGAACAGAGACCTTGAGATGTGAACCTTAGGGAAAGAAAGAGAGAGAGAGAGAGAGAGAGAGAGAGTCACCTCGACATAGCGATTGGGGAAGCTCGGAATCAATACTATCCGAAGGGCGCGGATGAACCGCCCCACTTGCTAGCATTTTTCCTCGAGGGAGGCGGTGCTCGGCAAACCATCGACCGGGGCGCCTCAGCCGTCCTCGCCGCCGCCATCGGTGGTGCTCCGGCGGCCCATTCGCGGCGGACCAGACGCCGGTGGAATCGATTTCGGGGGGGTTGCGGAGCCGGAGGTGGGGAACTCGTCGGCTGTTGGCTGGGCGGCGGTGTTGACGGGTCGGGGGAGGGGGGGGGAGCGAAACGAGAATGAAAATACGAATTTGGATCGTTGGCCTCTGTGGTCAGTGTAGCGGTAGTAAACATGTGACACGTGTCCACCCGTTTTAATCGGGTCGAGTCGAGCCGAACCGAATCAAACCAAGTTAAATAATCGAATCGAGTTAAATTGTATCATCGAATTGATGTGGTCAAGGTTTGATGAGCAAGAGCTCACGATCGAGATCGAAATCGAAATCGAAATTACCAGGACAAGAAAAGATAATAATTTTGTTGTAAATTAACCCCCTTTCCCTCCCGTTTTCACCGTTCCCAGCTCATGTGTCATTCCTAACACTCTCTGTTTTTAAAATCCATCCATCAATCTCGTTTTTTGATTTTTCCATTCAACGTAATCGCACTCTAGATATTGCAGCAGACAACAATAACAGTTTTTGATAAATTGAATACTAAAGGAGATGTTTAGGAATCACAGCCATCTCCTCAAATCGGCACTCGCAAGTCGGCGGGCTCTCACGCTTTCCCCATTACGCGCTCCAACGAGGCAACACATGGTCGAACGTCAATGCAAGTGAGTTGGTGTACCGACCAAGAAGAAGAGGCACTAACATATTGGAACTTTTCGAGATTAAAGAAATCCTAGGACTGGACCGTCATGTAGTTTGTAAATAGTGCTAAACAACTTTTGCCCATACGTACGAGAAGCAGGGCAAGACATTTGTGTCAATACAAAGAGAACAATTGGTATTAGTAAAGGCGTGTGCTTAGTCCTAAGCGGGCCAGCCAAGTTTATTTGTGCAATATTAGATTTCAAATTATACTAGTATACTAATACAACATGTTTTGAATGTACTATGTACAGTCTTGGATATTGGAAAAAAATATTATGCTCGCATAATATTTATCAATTCGCAATTTAATAATTCAAAACTTTGTTCTATGAAACTTTATTGCATTTTTTCCATAATTAAATTTAATTGACAAAAAAGGCCTGGCTCGTGGGCCAGCACAGACCAGTTATCAGACCTCCATGTCACAAAGTTTTGGTATCGGCCACATTTGTTTTTGAACCATAATGAGCTTCAAGCCATTTGGCCCATGATCCAGCAAGAATTTGGACCGGTGCAAGATGGAGGCCCAGTTCTTTTGCTGAACTTTTGAGAAAATGCTCCTCTTACATGCACTGATTATGCTGTCATTAAGTGTTAATCATAGTCTATAAACCAAAGACAGTTCATAGGTAAACATATAAGACCCTTGACATGCAATTAAAAAGTGACAATAGGCAACATGGTAATCGACAATCTCATCTTTGCACATGTGCCAATCAAGTCATAATATTTTAATTTTGCCAATTTAGTCTTAAACCTTTTGATAATTTGTCAATGTAGTCCGCTCGGCCGATTTTAGCTGGAAATTGATAATGTGAGCCCCAATTATCCTACATGGCATGACAGCCGCTGACATGGGTATTTTTTTGCATTTTTTAAAATTTTTCTGAATTTTTAATTATCTTTTTTCTTTTTCTTTCTTTCTTTTTCTCTTGTCTCTAGTAAGTCCGGCAATGATCGCCGACTGATCTTCACCAGCCACATGCGAGAGCCCGCGACCCTCGCTGGTCCTCGCCTATGGCTGGGAAGGGTTGGCCGGCGACCCTTGTCAAACTTAGTAGAAAAAAAGAAAAAAAACGAAAATTACTAAAATATTCAAAAAGTTTTAAAAAATGTAAAAATTATTCACGTTAATGCCGGCTATGCCACGTAAAATGGTCAATATCCATGTCATCAATTTCTGTCGAAAATCAAACGGAAGGACTACATCAACAAATCGTTTAGGACTCAATTGATAAAATTGAAAAGTTTAGGACTGAATTGGCATAACTGTAATAGGTTTAAAACTTTTTCAGTGATTTTCCCAGTGGAAAGGAAAGGGTTATGTTTCCTTCATCAATCTTTCCTCCAAACAGTCTTCTACTTGGTAAGTTTCAAACAAAAACATCATTTACATTTGGTTAAATTTGCATACTATGAAGTTCATAACATGTAATCCACTGTTCATGGACATAACTGGAGGAAGTTTCGCCCAACTAGGATGGAGGAAAATATTATCTCAATAGGAATTTGATGATTTGGTGAAGCACCGGCAAATCTCATACATCATAATCATAAGATATTGTTTTGTAAACATGCTTTTGGTGAAACCCACGAAAACCTGATGTAGGGAGCTTTAACTAAAAATCAAACCATTCAAATTCGAGAAGAATTCGGCACGAACACGCTGACAAAATTTTAGCTCAATCGGACCACGAGTCAACCTCCAATATCAGCATCAGATATATCATCAAATCCAGATTTTTTGCTCTCTTTTTCTTTCTTGTTACAATGTCTCTCGAAAACTTCTTTTTGTAGCTACGACATCATAATAGTGAGAAACCCTATTTCTCCATATGATTAGACATATATGCTCAAGCCTTGGGTTTGCAATACATTGGGCTTCCTCCACATGGGAGTGAACCCAGTCAACAAATCTCCCCCTCATGACAATGTAGAGGGATTCACCATCCCTGCTATGAATCTGCAATGTTCATGCTTCTCCCTTGATAAGAGTCTTCGTTATCATATCGAAACCATTATGGTCCATATGAATTTTCTCAAGTTCCAACAACTTCTCATCTAGAACGTCCCTTATCAAATGATATCTAGCATCAATGTGTTTCGATCTAGAATAAAAAGACGAATTCTTACCAAGATGAATTGCACTTTGATTGTCACAAAATAACTCATACCTCTTTTGCTTGAACCCAAGTTCTTCCAAGAACTTCTTCAGCCATAGCAACTCTTTACTAGCTTTAGTCGCCGCAATAAATTCAACTTCTATTGTAGAAAGCGCAACACACTTCTGCAACCTTGACTTCCACGACACAGCCCCACCTGCAAAGGAAATCAAATAACCAGAAGTAGATTTACGAGTATCAATATCTCCAGCCAAGTCGGAATCTGTGTATCCAACTAACTCAAGTTTTCCGATCCCGAAACTGAGTTTCAAACTGGAAGTTCCCCGAAGATACCTCATAATCCACTTCACTGCATTCCAATGCTCTCTACCTGGATTTGATAAATAACGACTAACAACACCAACTGCATGCGCCAAGTCTGGCTGTGTACATACCATCGCACAGATTAAGCTTCCCACAACTGAGGCATATGGAACACTTTCCATGTCTTTCTTCTTTTTATCAGTTGTGGGACTTTGCTTTATATTCAACTTAAAGTGGGCAGCAAGAGAAGTGCTAACCACTTTAGCCTTGTCCATGTGAAATTTCTAAAGAATTTTCTCAATGTACTTCTCTTGCAACAAGAACAACTTCTTAGCATTTTTGTCCCGAGTGACTCCTTAGCATTTCTGTCCCTAGTAATTCTAATGCCAAGAATCTGCTTCGCCGAGCCTAAGTCTTTCATGGCAAAAGGCTTGCTTAATTGTTTCTTCAATAACTTAATTCGCGAAGCATTCCTGCCGACAATTAACATATCATCAACATAAAGCAAGAGAATAATAAATTCATCATCAGAAAATTTTTGGACAAACACACAGTTATCCGAGGAAGTTTTCTTATAGCCCTGCTCTATCATAATTGAGGTAAACTTTTTGTGCCATTGTCTCGGTGCTTGCTTTAGGCCATAGATTCTTTTCTTCAATTTGCACACATAATCTTCTTTTCCTTTCACTTTGAAACCTTCTGGTTGTTCCATGTATATCTCTTCCTCCAAGTCACCATGTATGAAGGCCGTTTTAACATCCATCTGCTCAACTTCCAAGTCTAGGCTAGCTACCAAGCCTAGAACCACACGAATAGAAGACATTTTTACCATTGGAGAAAATATATCATCAAAGTCAATACATTTTCTCTGACCGAATCCTTTAACAACCAATCTAGCTTTGTATCGTGGTTGTAAAATATGTTCATCTTGTTTCAACCTGTATACTCACTTATTCTTCAAAGCACTTTTACCTCAATTTCACCAGCTCAAAAGTATGAATATCATAAATTGACTGCATTTCATCCTGCATTACATCAAACCATTTGCTTTTGCACTCATCTTCAATTGCTTCTGCATAGCACTCTGGTTCATCTAAATCAGTCAATAATACATACTCATCTGCAGAATATCTGGTGGAAGGTCATCAGTCTCTGATGGATCTTCGAATTGGAATATCTGGTGGAGCATTTAATGGAGTCTTTGATTCAGGAACGATATTATCTGTCTCAACATGTTCAGGAATATGTACATTATTTAGAATATTTACTTCCCGTTGCTCCTCATCAACTTGTGCAGGAATATGTGTATGAGGAATTGGATCCAAGTCAATCAAGTCATCACTAACCTGTGGCACTGAAATCATCTTTGATTTCTCAATATCCTATATTGTTTGATCTTCCATAAACACAACATCTCTGCTTCTTATAATTTTCTTCTCAACTGGATCATAGAACTTGTAGCCAAACAAATCCTGTCCATAGCCAATAAATATGCATTGTCGTGTTTTCACATTAAGTTTAGACCTCTCATCTTTGGGAATATGCACAAATGCCTTGCATCCAAAGACATGCAAATAATCATAAGAAACATCTTTGCATGTCCAAACTTTATCAGGAACATCAAACTCTAAAGGAACACATGGAGTAAAATTTAATACATGTGCAACTATACTCAAAGCTTCGCCTGTGAAAGTAAACATCTTACCCTTTCAACTAGTGTCTCGTTCATCCGCTCAGCTAAGCTATTTAACTTAGGTATCTTGGGAGATGTCTTTTGATGTCAGATACCCTGTTGCTTGCAATATTCATCAAAAGGCCCAGTATACTCTCCCCCGTTATCAGTTCTGATGCATTTCAACTTCTTTCCAGTCTGTCTCTCAACTAAAGCCTGGAACTGCTTAAAAGAATCTAATACTTGATCTTTAGTTTTCAAGATATAAACCTAAATTTTCCTTGAATAGTCGTCTATGAAAGTGAAAAAATAAATAGAGCCACCAAGTGATTTTGTCTTCATAGGACTGCAAACATCAGAATGCATTAAATCAAGAATACCTGACTTTCTTGAAGGATGAGTGCTTTTGAATGTAACTCTATTCTGCTTTCCTGCTAAACAGTGAGCACACTTTTTCAGTGTTGAACTTTTCATTCTTGAAAGGAGTTTCTTCTTGGTCAATATTGACAAAACTTTTTCACTAATGTGACCGAGCCTCTTGTGCCACAACTCAACTGTTTCTTCGTTGTCTACTGCATTAATTTTGTCTATGGACAACTTTGCCTGCATAATGTACAACAAAGAACATTTTTTTACCTCTAGCCACAACCATAGAACCTTTAGTGAGCTTCCATCGTCCATCACTGAAGGTGTTGCAATACCCTTCATCATCCAACTTACCTGTGGAAATCAAATTCAAACGAATATCAGGCACATGCCTAACATTATTCAATACTAGCCTCGTGCCATTGCTAGTCTCTAGGCATACATCATCAATGCCCATAACTTCAGCAAGTCCATTGTTTTCCATCTTCACAAATCCAAAGTCACATGACCTGTAAGATGTAAAGAAATTCCTACAAAATGTAGCACGAATAGATGCACCACTATCAATTATCCAACTGGTCTCATGACATACAAAATTCACTGCATCACCATCAAAGACAATGAGAAAGTATTCTGCAACTGCAACAACACGATTGTCATCGTTATCATTATCATTTTTCTTCTCTTTACTTTTCTCTTTATGTTTCTCTCTTTTCATCAGACGACAAAACCTCTGAATATGTCCCTTCTGATGGCAATAATGGCACTCAACATTTGCAAATTTATTGTATTTACTTTTGCTTTTATCTCTGCTCTTATCTCTATTTCTTGGACCTAGAGTCTCACTTATTCCTCTTTTCTCAACAACCAAGGCATCAGAATGTGAAGAGAAGGATCCATGTGTCTTTCTTCTTATCTCTTCATTTAAAATACTACTCTTGGCCAAATCCATGGTAATCGTACCATCCGAGGCTGAATTAGACAAAAATGTTCGAAACGTCTCCCACGAGTCCGGCAAAGTACCAAGCAACCATAACGCTTGTATTTCATCATCAAACTTGATACCCATCACAGCCAACTGATTTATAATTCCTTGAAAAGAATTTAAATGATCAGTCAAACAAGCACCATCTTGATATCTCAGAGCCATCATCTGTTTTATCAGAAATAACTTGTTATTCCCAGTCTTTCGAGCATACAATTGTTCGAGCTTATTCCACAAACCGCGTGCATGCGTTTCCTCAATGATATGATTCAAAACATTATCATCTACCCATTGCCTAATGTAACCACACACTTGACGATGAAATATAGCCCATTCAGCATCAGTTTTATTCTCGGGTTTCTCATCAACAAACACGGGTAAATAATAATCCTTCACGTACAAAAGGTCTTCTATCTTTCCTTTCCACGCGTGATAATTCGAATCGTTCAATGTAACCATTCTACTCGTATTCGTTTCCATCATTTAACACAAGGCAGAAAAATCCAACAATAACCAAAGCTCTGATACCACTTTGTTGGGAGAACAATAACAATCCGAACAATATCGGATTAGCGTAGCGAAATAAAATAATCTCCCCTCTTGTACAAATCTAATAGGAAACGACTAACTTGAGGA
Source organism: Syzygium jambos (assembly GCA_031216235.1). Lineage (NCBI taxonomy): Eukaryota > Viridiplantae > Streptophyta > Magnoliopsida > Myrtales > Myrtaceae > Syzygium > Syzygium jambos. The sequence continues at coordinate 3,179,184 of CM062225.1, read as the reverse complement.
ATACAAATACCAAGCATGTAAACACAAGGCGATTTTTTACGTGGAAAGCCTCCTCGGTGTGAGGAGATCAAAAACCACGGGACCGGAGTCCACCCAAAAATCTTCACTATCAGCAAAACTGGATAAACAAAGTTCTTCTCTAGTAAATACTAGAGGTACATAGCAGCAAAAATATCAAGAACATCATTCTTGACAATAGACATGAACTTCACAAGAGAAAAAAGGATAAATCTCACCAAAAATGCACTTTTGGTGAAACCCACGAAAACCTGACGAAGGGAGCTTCAACTGAAAATCAAACCATTCAGATTCGAGAAAAATTCGGCATGAACACGCTGACAAAATTTCAACTCAATCGCACCACGAATCGACCTCCGATGTCAACATCAGATATATCCTCAAACCTAGATTTTCTGCTTTCTTTCTCTCTTATTACTCTGTCTCTCGAAAACTTCTTTTTGCGGCTATGACATCATAATAGTGAGAAACCCTATTTCTCCATATGAATAGACATATGGACTCAAGCCTTGGGCTTGCAATACATTGGGCTTCTTTCACATGGGAGTGAACCTTGCCAACAGGTTACTCATCCATGGTGGGTTGCCAAAAAGAGATAGGTTCAAGAGATGGTGTGCCTTGCAATCTGCAGTCTGTCTTCTACATGGTTTAGCTAATGAAACTCGAGATCACTTATATTTTTTTAGTGTGGTTTTGCTTCCCTTCTCCGGGTCAAGGTGCTTGAGTTACATGGAATTAATAGATTGCCTGGATCCTGGCCTTCTGAATTTGATTGGATTCAGCAACTTCTTAAGGGAAAAGCTTTCCTGCCTTGCTCACGAAGATCTCCTGGTGCGCAGCATCTTATCAGTTGTGGAAAGCTAGGAACAGGAGATTGCATGAAGCTGGCTTTATTCCACTCAGCACACTAAGTCCTTCCTTAAAATATAAACAAGGGGTCATTCTTTGCATGACTCGAAACTTGACTTGTGATTCTTTGACATGACTCGAAATCTTTATCAAGAAATCAGAAAAAAAAATTTCAATGAGAAAAGGGGAACAAATTGAGGGATGCGACAGGGCTGGCAATTTCCGATTCAAACTAACACGAAAGCGGCACGCATTGACATGGTATTTTCCAGTGACATGACTTGATGAGATTACAAAACCCGGTAATGACATGTGAGCAACAGATTGCTGGCACTGAATTTCTGTTAATAAATCGACTTTTCAGGGCACGGTAAGTTATTGGTTTACCTATTTTAAGTCGAATCCCGGGTTTTGTCAAGCCTGCTCATTTGGTACTAGCCTTGTTAATTATATAACACAGAGCTCAGCAGCGAGAGAGTCCTGTTCAAGATGCGCGTGAGTAAGAAAGCACCGAGGGAGGGTTTAACTCGGGAGAAGGAAAAGGAAAAACTTTCTTCTGGATCGCTAGAAAAAGACAAGAAAATCATAGTCAAAATCATGGTCAGTCAAAATGGGATCGAACACGCGTCGGGTGAGCACGGGCTGAACGAGTCAGGCGAGCGCAGAGAATTGTCGGGATCCCACGAGACGAGTCAACGTTAACAAAAGAGCGAAGAGATCGAAACGTGGACGCAACTTCAGACACTGATCTAATTGTCGCTTTGTCTTTTTTTCCAATTTCTTTAGCCCGCATTATTTTCCCCCCCGCTTCCCTCCGTCCAATCACTTGCGACCTGCATGAGGATTTACGTAAGACTTTGATCACTTTGCCACGTTCTTTAATCCCATTCCCATTGGCAGCCGGAATTCATTGTTTCGTCTGTGCCCGATTTCAGATTACTTAAAACATTTATGTTATTGCGCTCGCACTTTATTTAAAAATACATAAAAAAGTTGACTTTTGATTGCCAAACGTTTAGACCACGTGCCCTAATTCTATGATCACTGTTCTTGGGCGACTAGACTAGCAAGTGTGGTGTGCTCGTCACGCGACAAGTCCGATAAATGGATTGTTTCTCCAAGGCTTGATATGTTCAAATCAAGAAAGTGAATTTAGACTATAGTTACAGAACACATTCTAATTGCTCGTTCTCGAACATGTTAATAACGTATTGTTGAAAGTACTTCCAGTAAGCACCATTACTTGAAATAGCCAAGAATCCTTCAAAGTGACGAGAAACTAAGTCACGAGTGCCGCATACGGATTGTAAATAACACAGTCATTTTACGATGTATGTTCATTGGATGGAGTACGATTATAGTACGTTGGCAAGCATGTAATGCAAAATCATGGGAACTTGGGTCCGTTGTGATATACAATATTAACTTTTGACAAATGAAGATAGAGGTATATCTTATCCAAATTTTAGCCAATCCCCAAATGCAACCCACCCAAATAAAGAATAATATTTGTCTCTAGACAACCCAATTACATGCGAGCATAACAAACGTATATTTCAGGATTGAAATGATATTTAACTATGGAAGATTAAATGTAGGGTTTGGTCTGGTCTATCAATAGCTCAACCCTGGGTTTCAGCATGAAAAATCTAGTATATCAAATATACTACCTAAAGCGTATATGAATTGACTACATATCTTGCCGAAGATTTTCTCCAACTCCATTGCTGGAGCAATTTTGACCTATATCATTAGAATAACTTATCTTTTTTTTCCCAAGAAATTGCGGTTGCACCCCATACGTCCACGAAAAAGCTCGTCATGTTGATTAATTTGTCACCACACTAAAAAGTTCAATAATAGAGAAAACATTACGTGAAAGACAGGTCCCAGTAAGCGAAAATAAAATGTATGAAAACTGAGAAGTTACTGTCAAGTGTTTGATTTAATTGAGGTACTTGACATTCTATTGGTGCACAAGGCGAACTTGCGTGCTTACATAATTCCGTTGACATAAAAGCTGTTCGGAGCAGCATCATACAGAGACGGCACAATATGACTACTGTGACCATCTCTATCTTCTTTGTTGCAGCCACTGAGGTACGTTGTCGATGACAAATTCAAACTGCGGGAGCTAGACATAGGTGACGAAAGAGATGACGAGCCAAGAGCGAAGTTTTGGACTCTGTTGGTGTCGTTTGATTGAAAAACATAAGGTCCTGACGAGAAATGGTCAATGTTGAGCCGACAGGAATCGTCAAATCCTTGGTTTGGCACAGAAAGTGAAGTTTCAGCAATGTTCATGAGCTGATGTTGAATATCGCCATCAGCTTGCCAATAGGTTGGAATAGGGTTTTGGTGGCAACTAACGAAATTACTGGGTATTGATGGGGGACTTTCCCTAGCATTAGTCGAGTGCATGAGTCGGTTTTCATTTAGGAAATGGGAATTATTTGGTGGGTTATGAAGCTGGTTTGCTAGTAACGAATACTGGAACTGATCAAGAACTTCTGGGGTAATTTCTTGAACATTTTGGGGCACCTCTGGGCTTTTGAAACTTGAAGAGAAGAGAGTGGTCGCCAGGCCTAGGAAGTCCGGATTCACGGCATATCCATTCATGTTGAGAGAGTTTGGTACGTTGATGAATTGAGAACTGTAATGAGCGTGAAGAGATGAGGTGAGGATGGAGGATAGATCAAGAAGATCGAGGCGCGGGCGGTGAGTCACCGGGTCAATTCCCATTTTGAGTAGCCTTTTCTTGATGTGGGTGTTCCAGTAGTTCTTGATCTCATTGTCGGTCCTCCCGGGCAATTGAGCCGCGATAGCCGACCACCTGTTCAAGAAAATGAAACTTTAGTGCTGACCAACATGTCTTGAAATCCATACATGGAATGTGGTATATTATTCATTTAAAAAGGACTATAAAAACCAGAAAGAAGAAAGAGAGATGGGATTGTATTTATGATTTCAATTTAATTATTTGCATGAGAATAGAAATCGTAAACGCTTTCTAAAGTTATTTCAAAATCAAGAAGTCCACAGATTAGGTAATCCATGGAAGCATCCGCGAAATTGCAAGATAATAAAGAAATAGAAGGCTAGAGACTGTCTGCTACCACATCCTACATAGTACTGTGTCATATAAAGAAAACGAAATTCTCATGAGTATATTCTTACTTGTTGCCCAAAACACCATGCAACTGTATGATAGTCTCTTCTTCTTCGAACGTGAACCTCCCTCTCTTGATATCGGGCCGCAGGTAGTTCGTCCACCGCAGGCGACAACTCTTTCCGCATCTCTTGAGCCCTGTTAATCACGTAAAGCGAAGCTTGATGCATCAGCTATTGTTCAGGTTGCAACACGAACAACCATACACAGCGCAAGACAATAAAACATCACTCCGGCGTCCCAGTATACCTGCATTTTTCGGGAGGGTCCGCCATTTTCCGTGTCCATGTTTCTGAATGTACTCGACCAGTTTCTTATCCTCCTCCGCCGTCCACGGGCCCTTCTTCAATCCATTCTTGTCACAACACGGAGGCTTGCCCATATTGCGTGAGAAATCTGTCTTTTTTACGATGAATGCTGCAATTAACAGAGAGAGAGCGAGAGAGAGAGAGAGAGAGAGAGAGAGAGAGAGAGAGTCTTGGGGTTCTAGAAACAGAAGTGATTATGGTCAGTGATGATTAATGGTAGAGGAGATGTGTGTATAAATAGGAGGGGAAAGGAAGTGAGGATGGATAAGTCAATGGGATTTGGTAATCGGAACCGCCCTTTGTTCACCTCTTGAGAAACGTGTCTTCTCTCCAGGAACAAGGCTTGGGCTTTAACTACGTCCTTGAGGGAATTACCATGAAAGTTAATCACGACAGGCATGACGTGCCTAACATGTATATACTAAGTATTCTACCCCGGACAGTTTTTCTTTTATAGAATTCATTAATTCTTTACATATAATTTTACTTTATAAATTTTATTACTTGTGCAATTTTGATTTCATGACAGTCAATCACAACTCACTAAATAAGCAAAAACATCTGGCTGAGAGCTAGTCAAATATGTTTTTCCACCAAATTATGTCTCCAAACATTGTCATACTTCGATCAGTTTACTAAAATTCAAGATCTTGGTACAATTATCGAGTCATCATACAGTGCTTCCTCCATCTTGGGTGTTCTCAGTGCATCTAAATTCTTAGATCGTGTAATATAAGCCTCGCATGTATATTTACCAAAATCAAGAGTTTAAAGCCGCTCAGAGCATTTTTTTTTTATAAAAAAATTCCCTATTATCTCGGTAAAGAAAGAGAAAGAACGAGATGGGACATCGTGCTGTGTCGAATGGTGAGTGGTGGTGGGTTTGCACCACCCCAGCAAAGACTGGCTTCTTGTCGTGTAGTCCGATTACACCACATGTCTCCAAATCAAGAAAGCACGAAATGACACACGCGCACAAACAAATGACGCAACGATTTTGTGCATTTTCGGGCACGTACCGTAGTTAAACAGTACGGTGCCACGTAGATGTCTGATGAAGTTTTACCTTAGACCGCGCAAAGCAAAATAACATGACGTGCGTTTCAAATCATGAGCAGTACATGGCTCGGACCCTATGATGAGCCACGTTTGCATGAACTTTGGATCTGGCCATGTCGTGAATTACGGCTTCTCTTCTCATCGATTGCACATGTGACATGACATATGGGGACTGAAAACTTTGCACCCCAAACACCATGGACCGGACTGATCTAGACCATCACAGGCGATGATTATATCCATATGTAATTCGCCACAAGTGACAATTTAGATTCATCCATGCAATCATTAAAAGAACGTATTGAAAATCGCTAGTAAATAATATTCATCGTCGCCATGATCAAAATTTTCTTTTAATGCATTACTTTTCTATTAACTATACGAGAAAATTAGGTAAAGACTCAACGACCGTTACGCCGAAGCTAACCAATGAATCGCTTTCGGTAAGGGATCAAGTGTACGCGTCCTTTTTTCACATCCATTTCCATTCTAGATGTGATGTTCATGAAATTTTCCTGTAGAATTTCCCTGGGTATTAACTCCTTCATATTTTCTATATAATTGACAATTGACTACATGAGAAGAGTAAGCAAAGACTCGACGACTCTTAGGTTGATACCAACGAGTGAAACCGCCTTGTCGGTAAGAAATCAAGTGTACAAGTCCCTTTTTCACATCCATTTCCTTTCTGGATGTGATTATTCAAGCGTATTTTCGTCCCAAGTGACAGGAACCCGATGACATGACCTACGGATCCTGTTTAATGCGCTCGTTGAATTCTACTTTAAGTTCGTAGAAAAATAAGGATAGAACGACTTAAATAACAGGCTCAAACAATTATTCCACTTGGGTTTATTTCGGTTCATTGTTCATGGCTCCATTTCCCTTGGCCGACTTTGTATTTTGTCAATGACTATTTGAGTTGTGCCTCTCTCCAAGAGGAATACGCACGCGAGCATTTATTAGACTATACTGTATTGTCAAAAGGTAGGGAGGTTTCGTTGTCAGCCCACTTCTTTATTTCTTTCTTTTTCTCAAACACTTAAGATGAATCTTTCAGAATTCAGTCCACGCTCACTTCCCATCACATGATCAAGACATCTTTACTGAGAAGAACCCCATCCGCTTCTTGCTATTTCGGGTTAAAAGCCTTATGGGCTGGTGCACCTTTCGTTTCCCCGATAAATCCGGTTCATGCATCCGACAGCTAGATTTGGTAATTAAGCACGCATTTACCTCGTTAGAGCATCGGCATGAGTTTTATTCCAGGGTAGCGAATAACAACACGTGATGCGGCTTTAAGGTTTCCCATTCAAATTATCATGACGGCTCTCGGTCTTAGGAAAACTTTATGTTGGTCCAACTCGAAAGTTCAAATCAAGATGGACATGTGTATCTTTCAAACTGAAGTTCCTATGAGAAATGCCAAACAGTCTGATCATATGACAGGCTGATGCTTAGGTCTCTACGGCTGTCCACATTAAAGCATTGTACCAAGATTCATTTTGGCTGCCAGATGGGATTGACAAGGATACCGAGAGTGTCCCTCACCATTCAATGTCAATCCCCACCTAATTTTACATGAGTGGGAACGGAAGAACATGACAAGGGAAAATAAAATTAGAAAGAGCACAGGAAGAGAGCGTCCAATCCATATGACCATTGACCATCACATCCATCTGTGATGGTTGATTATTTTATCTTTTGTCTCTGATTACTGTTGTATAGCATGGTTGTAATGATTGCCCGGTCAAAGTTCAGTTCGAAAGTCTACCCTCACATCCAGTTCTTATCGAATGATTAGGAGTTTGGCTCGGTACGTGTAAGTCCGGGAAAATCATTACTTGAATGTAATATATGAATTAAACCGAACGTGGATTTAACAATATCCGAAAGGTCAGATTCAACTTAGTATATGTATTAGAGACTCACTGAATGCTTGCTAACAGATCAAAAGCTCTGACCCAATAGATCGAATGAAATTCTCCGTAGCATCACGTGAGATTCATGACCGAGGATGATGAGCCGGCGCGCTTGTTTACACCTTCAAGATAAGCTTGCCAGGTGTTGTCAGGTGTAATCTAGGACGCAAATTCAACTCTACTCGCTAGCTTTAGCTAGGATCATTTCTGGGATCTACAGTAATTTTCACTGTTCTGTTCATCCTCCGAGAATAGGAACTCTAGCTGGATCTGGACAGCGTCGAATCACTGCAGTCTGTAAGGCATGAGATGAACTTAGACTAAAGACCCAAGATGCTCACGGCATCATGACCGGCGATCACTGTTGCGCGTGGGCTCTTTTTAATTGCGTTCTTATGATCCTCTTAGTCAATCCTGGAACACTGGCCATACAGTTTCCAACGTTTTCAATTTTCGATTTCATCTTTCAACACATCAATTGCTCCTCAATTTTCTCTGATTGAGAATATATACTGCGCATGTTTATGCACCAATTGACTATATGCACACACAGACACGTGACACGCGTTGCTCCTCAATTGCCACAAGGCCTACCCAATTGTTTTGCCTTTTTAGACAGAACATAGATATATACCACATTTTAAAAACAATTTTCTCTATATAAGGTCATGTGAAATCTTATACATGTCCTATATTTGTATAATTGAATATAATGAAATGTGGGGAAAATTGTCCAAAAATGTCGTAAACCTATTACATTTTTGCCAATTCAGTCCTAAATCTTTTAATTTTGCCAATTGAGTCCTAAATCTTTTCACGTTTTGCCAATTGAGTTCATCTAATCAATTTTAATCGAAAATTGCTGATGTGGATGCCATTTAGTGTTATGTAAAACGGTCGGTACTGACGTGGATAATTCTAATAATATTTTAATATTTTTTGAATTATTTTTTTTCTTCTTTTTGCTTTCTTTAATTTTCTTCTTCCAAGTCTGGCAAATGTCACCAGCCAAGCCTCGTCGGTCACAGGCCAGTGACCGGCAATGGTTGCCAAGAAAGAAAGAACAAAAGAAAAGAAAAAAGAAGAAAAAAATAAATTAAAAGATTCAATAAAATATCAAAATATTATTAAAAATTGTATATGTCAGCGTCGCCCGTGCCTCATAGGATGGCTGATGTCCACGTCAACGATTTTTTGCTAAAATTGGCCGGATGAACTTAATTGGCAAAACGTAAAAATATTTAGAATTCAATTGGTAAAATCGAAAGGTTCATGACTGAATTAATAAAAGTGCACTTATTTTAGAATTTTTTGGACAATTTGCTCATGGAATGTGAGTATTTTTTAATTAATGGGTTGTCATATAATTGTCTACGATGGACTATACATGCCTAAGTATGCTGAGAAAACTACTTGAGAGGAGTAAACAATAATCAAAGTATCTATTTCCCGTAGTCAAACGGTTAAGCCCTTGTGACATGAGCAGAATATTAAGCTCAATCATACATGCTTAGTTATGTATGTCATGTATGTGTCAAATAAAACATGCATGGTGTCATAATTAACGTGTAATTCTTATTTGAAAAGATATTATTTATCCCAGTTTTCAATGAACTCCAATTAGAATTGGAGGAAATTTTTTTAGACCAAAATTGCAAGGGAATACAGCCCGTGACAAAATATCCTAACGTTGTTCCTGTTTATGGGCTATACAATTAATAGAAGTCTCACAAAATCTATATGATTTTTTTACCTAATATAGTAAAGCAAAACCATTTACGGTGTATGTTAAAGTCGACCCCCATGAAGGTTGACCTAACAGGGAGAAAGAAAGAAAAAGTTTTTACCCTGTTCATGGGCTTTGCAGGGTCGTAGCCTGTATTTTGCGCTCATGCACTTGGATTATTAAAAAAATAAAAGAGTAAGTTTTACGTCGAAGTTAATAGAATTATCCGTTCTCGGATAAGGTATTATAATTTAGAACTTGATTTGATTTGAAAGTAAATGGATCGATTTATAGGACAGTTGATCCACGTCAAAATCGGTTGACAATTCTCTTTAACCCACAAATCAAGAAAATAGTTAACAAACCAATCATTTTTTATGCTACAAATCAACAAAATTGTTACCTTTCATATCACAACAACAGGATCAAATTTTCATATATTTATGTTTGATATAAATTTCTTTTACATGGCTAACATGCAAAATAAACAAGAAGTTTTAGCTTCGTATTTGATAGTGAGTGTTAGAAAGTCTAATTCAAAAGTTTAGTTGATAAGTGAAGAGAGACCACATGTACATAAAAATCATATAAACATCAGAGTCAAGCAATACTGGGGTTACTTAGTTATCATTTAAGATGTTAGAGATATTTATGATTTTTTTCATATTTATGATGATTGTACATATATGTAGGAGATTCTCCATATTGTGCATATCTTGATTGATTGTACTTGATTTAATTACCTTAAAATAGACATCTGATGAAGCCCTCATGTACTATTCATTAGAAACAACATAAAATATAAAGAAATTCATCAATTCTCTTTTTCTCTCTCTCTATATATTTCTTATCTAGGCATCAGAGCTAGTTGATACTTAGGTGCACACTCGAGTCCTTTGGTGCACATTCGAGTGCAATTCTCTTATGTCATGTCATCGTTTTTTCCAATAACTACTAATTTCCTACTCTCAACGTCAATCCTCAACATTGTTAAACTCGTTCGGTAGCCAACATCGCATAGTTTGCAAAGCTATGTTATCTGAGGAATCACCCATGTAATAAGGCTAGCAACAGTGACCATGATGTTCGTAACAACACAAGCCACACAAGCCGTGTTTCTATCCATAGATGACCACCACCACTAGGCTCGCCGCATTGAGATTTGTTTTGTAATAAATCCAGCCACATTGTCAAATTTCTCTATAGTGTTCGTAGTAACGCCAGCCACACCGGTCGCATTTCTCCGCCAATCCAGCAACTACGACAGCACGAAGAGTAGCGATAATTCTCTCTTAATAGCTTTAGTGATCCACCAGGCGTTTTTCATTTTTTTTTATGTAAACTCAAGTTGACTTTGATGCGCGCACCTTGATGTTAAAAATATTCAAGATATTTTCTAGAGATATTTAGGATATTTTTACTATTTCTTGTGATTATGCATATATCTGGGAGATTCTCTATATCCCGATTGTGCATATCTTGGTTAGATCACACTCAAATTGATTACCTTAGATAGTTATCTAAAAAATCCTACAAACAGGCTCATGTGCACTTCATTATGTGATACATTGAAACATACTAAATGAAGATGAACAGTGCATAAGCTTTTTGTTAGATGACTATTTAAGGTAATTAAAGCAAGTACAATCAACTAAGTATTGCATAATTGGGGATATGGAAAATCTCTCCAATATATGCACAATCACAAGAAATATGGAAAATATCCTAATTATTTATAGAAAATATCTTAAATATGTCTAACATCCTCCTCAAACTCAAGGTGCATAAAAGCCAATTTGAGTTTGGATGAAAAAAAATCCTAAAAACGCTTGGTGGATCACCGAAGTAGAACCTGACTTTACCCTATCCTTGTCATAGCTGTTGTACAGGTTATGTGATAGGAGGCTGACATTGCAATAGGTGGGATCGTGGTAGCGGTGATCGGTTCCCGGTCCGGTCCGGTTCCAAAGTGGAACCGGGAATCAGACCGAGAGAACATGTTCCCAATTTTGGGAAACACGAATAGGACCGGTTGGTTCTAGGACCGGGAACTAGACTAGACCGCCGGTCCGATCCGGTTCCAGTCCAATCCAATGGAACCGGTCACTTAGAGTTTAGTTTGTTTTTTTTTTTTGGTTAAATACTTAAGGTTTGGTTTACATTTTACTAATTTTTGTCAAAGAATTTGTGTCAACGAAGTTCACTTAGGGTTTAATTCACATTTTATTAATTTTTATCAATGAATTTATGATAATGAAGTTCACTTAGAATTTAATTCACATTTTATTAATTTTTTTAAAGAAAAAAATAATAAAAATATATATTAAATAGTTGGTCATGTCCAGTCGGTCCAGTTCCCCCTTGGAAGCGGGAACCGGACCGTCCGAAAATCGATTATGCTTTTAGGAACCGAGAACCGAACCGATAGTCCCGAGAACCGGATCAAATCCGTCGGTCCGGTCCGGTCTCAGTTTGGGCGGTCCAAGTTGCTCACCCCTAGGTAATGGTGTTCGTCTATTGACTGGTGGAGAAATGTGACTGGTGTGGCTAATGTTGTTATGAACACTGGAGAAACACGGCCGATGTGCCTGGCGTTATTAAGAAGCAGATGTAAGGGTGGCACATATGGTGGCGGTGTTCATCTGTGGATGGAAACGCAGCCTGTGTGACTAACATTGTTACAAACACTATGGAGAAACGTCGCCAATGCGGCTTGCTTTATTACGAAATAGACTTGAGGGCTGTTTTCCTTGGATATCAAGGCTCTGCAAACTGTGACAACAAAATAGATAATGATGACTATTAGATGAGACGAACAATGTTGAGGATCTCGCGTTAAGAGAGGGATATTATTAGTTATTGAAAAAGAATATGACACGAAATACGATAACTACACTCGGGGGTACATTGTTGAGCACCAAGTGCATACCTCAATATCGTCTAACTCTTGAATCCAAGACAAGAAAAATATGCGGAAGAGTGAAGATGTAGAATTTATGTCTATCTCAATGTATTACCTAATAAAAAAGTATATGAGCCTACTTATATGTTTTATTAGATGATCATCTAAGGTAATCAAATCAAGTACTATCAATCAAGATACACAATCAGGGATATGGAGAATCTCCTAAATATATGTACAACACAAGAAATATGGAAAATATCCTAAATATCTCTAACAATTTAAGCTCTCACTAGCGCTCAATATGTCCCCACAAATCATTTTGGCGAGGGGAAATTTCTTGAATAAACAGAGCTTGACAGGGTTGATTAAAAAATAGGGTTAATACCATGAAAATCTCTAAATTGGTACACCTATGATATATCTACCAAAAACTAATTTGTTGACTATAAAAAATTTCAAACCGGTACACCTGTAACAATTTTATTTCAAACTAATTTTTTTACTACAAAAAACCCCAGACTAGTACATTTGTGATAAATTTACCCTCTATTAAATTGAATTAGTAAAATTGTTATAGGTATACCAGTTTAGAGTTTTTCGTGATATTAACCCTAAAAAGTGCACATCTAGGTCTATGACCTTAATCTGCATGACTTACGAGGATTATGTGAATTCGTAGAATACGATCCATTTAATCCTTTAAGGAACATCATTAGAGAAAGTGATCTCGACACTGATGGATTATTTATATTCAACGTGGCATGCATGGTGCATGCATGGCATGTCCTATCCACGAATCTCTCGGTTGAGGTTAACTCCTAAAATTAATATGAAACACGAGATTTGACTTTCTAGTAATGTTGCTTAAGCGACTAAAGTCAATCCTAGGGACAAGTGTTTTCAGTCAAATGCTTCTTTATTACGTACTAAGAAACGATGCCCGCTAGCTCTGTTTAGGTAACTAAACAGTTACTTAATGCTTGATTAGTTAGAGATATGTGTGCGAAGTCGCATCAGACAATGCAACGCAAAAACGGGGTCGTGTTTGAAAACACAGGCATCCTGCTATTTTGCTAATCTGAAGAGCATTATTGCTTCTTCCACCATTAAAGAAGGGAGAGGATATTGACAATAAGTTACTATGATCTACAAAGAATAGATATTAGGTGGATTGGTTGTGTTTTTTAACCGTCACGCGACTAAGGCGAAGCTACCTCTTAGTTTAGCATTTTTACTTAAATAGACAAATAATGCGGGATGCCAAAATCGGTTTGTGGTACTTATATGTGGTGCGTTTGTCTCGTGAAAAATTCATAATTTGAACAACGTTACCCTAAATAAACTGATTGTTTGCATCGCCTAGAAATATTAGTCGCAACAATAATTTATACCTAAATATTTTAGTTGATGATTAATGTATTTTGCGTTAATTTATATCTATAAGCGTTACAAACGACTATTTTTAAAATTAATGTTTTACATAAACAAACGCCACCCACGCAAGACCCACCTTCTACGGTGCATTTAAAAAATCTTCCTCGCCTGGAGTTCACCCAAAAACATTTTGTATGTAGATTCGAATTTAATAAAATGCAATGCAAATGCGCAATTTTAGTTTTTAAGGGATAAGTGTATTGGAATTCCTAAAACTTATCATGAAAATGAAATTGAGTCCTTAAACTTTCAAAAAGTGCAATTAAGTCCTAAAACTTGTTACGAAAATGCAATTGAATCCTACAACATAAAAAAAAGAGTACAATCAAATCCTAAAACTTATCAAATCGGTCCAATTAAGTCCTTCCGTTAATTGCACTTTTTGAAAATTTTAGAACTCGATTGAAATTTAGTGACAAGTTTTAGAACACAATTGCACTTTTTGAAAGTTTTAAGACTCGATTGCAATTTTGTGATAAGTTTCAGGGATAAGTGTATTGGGTGAAATTGAGTCCTGAAACTTTCAAAAATGCAATTAAGTCCTAATTAAAATTTATTATGAAAGTGCAATTGAATCATGAAACTTTCAAAAATGCAATTAAGTCCTAAAATTTATTATGAAAGTGCAATTGAATCCTAAAACTTTTAAAAAAATGCAATCAAATCCTAAAACTTATTAAATTGGTCTAACAAACCCCTCCATTAATGGTACTTTTTGAAATTTTAGGACTCGGTTGAACTTTCGTGATAAGTTTTAGAACTCAATTATACCTATTGAAAGTTTTAGTACTCGGTTGCAATTTCGTGATAAGTTTTAGAGATAAGTGTATTAGAAGTCCTAAAACTTATCATGAAAGTGAAATTGAGTTCTGAAACTTTCAAAAAGTGCAATTAAGTCCTAAAACTTGTTACGAAAGTGCAACTGAATCCTAAAACTTTCAAAAAAATGAAATCAAATCTTAAAATTTATCAAATTGGTCTAATCAATTCCTTTCGTTAATTGCACTTTTTGAAAATTTTAGTACTTGATTGAACTTTCGTGACAAGTTTTAGGATTCGATTGCATTTTTTAAAAGTTTTAAGACTCAGTTGTCCTTTCGTGACAAGTTTTGTAATTTCGAGTGCACTTATTCCTATTTTTTATGCAAGTGATAGGTGTAATTACCTACTGGAATTTATGTAATGAGATCATCCTGACGTCAACATGTGCATCATGCTTCAAGTTTGGTGGGCAACCGGATTTTGTAGTGTACGTATATGTGTACTTAATTAATACTATCAGGAAGTCCTCTTCTAGCCGATTAGTTCTAGATTATATTATAGAATATGCAAGAAAGTTCCTTTGACTCGCCAATCAAGTGAGGACCATCGGTAGCCAACCTAACCATGCCATTGTCAATTGGCTCATGTGATGTGTGAGCTTACTTCAACATTCTATTAACGCTAAGATTTGGTCTAATTATGTCATGTCGGACATTCTAGCAGTCGCATATTGTGGTTGTGGATAACGCTAGTTTCCATCAATTTATATTTACCATTCGTTATCATAGGAATATATATATATATATATATGTATGTATGTATATATATTTTGCAACTTGATTTTTTTATTAATTTTCCGCTTTACTTGCTCGTGACGACTTTGAGCAAAATTAGAAAAGATTAGACAAAGTGCCGTCATGTCTCCATGTTTGCTATAATGGAAACAGTAACCCCCAGCTTTCATGGAGAATTAATTAGTGCTTTCTTCGTTCTTTGAGCTCATCGCTGGCCTATCATATCGAGTCAATTGCGTCCAGCGTTAGGAAATTAGGGTTTCACTTAATTAAGTATACAAGCGATAGGTGACTTGACAAGGTCATCAAGATTTGTATGAGTGTTCTTATTCCAAGTTTCCAAAGTTTATATTATTCTTTTGGTTCCAACATTTACACAGTGGAATAATAAATCTTCAGGGCCAGCTTTCGGCCGTAGCTAGTTTCTCAGCCGGCGCTCTCCACAAGCGTGTTTGTATTCATAATTTTAATTTATTAGGAGCATCGATCGTTTGAGATGTGATATAAAAGAGGACGATAGATATATTGAATGAAAATATCGATATCTTTTATAAAATATTATTGAAATTTTACAAGATGTACGATTAATATTGGCAGAAAAGGACATCATAAGATCACACTATAATAGATGCAAAGAGTTAGATTGCAAGGGAGCATGCAAATCGTCCTTGACAATTTGTTGAGACATTTTGCAGTTAAATTAATTTAGTATTATAGGAAATTGTTTAAATTACCGCCTATGAGTTTTTTTTTTGTGAATCTTGACAAAAATGCACAAAGTAAGTGTATTTGAAAAGTAGGGAATAAAACTATCATTTTATTATAAAATTAACAATATGTACTTTATAATTTCTGTATAATTAGACTTGTTTTCAATCATCGAATTAATTATGTAGCTTCACTTTTTCTTGTGTAAATTACTTCACTTAAGAAACCTTACAAATCGCTTCAATGTATTTTAGATACATATCGTAATTTAAATTGCATAAATTATATCATATGAATAAAAAAATTATATATAAATGAGAAGCGATTTTTTAAGTAAAAAATTAAATTCGCTTTAAACTCAGTACAACAGTATCTCTTTATCCATTATTTAATGATATGTAAAAATCAAGATTATATATCTTTAATAAATTAGGAATTGTTTGAGGAACGGTGCCCTCAAGCACTTGTTGATTATATCAAAGATTTGTTATATTCGTGTAATTTTTCTTTTTCCGCAATTTACTAATTAACTTCCCTTTTGAATTTTTTTTGTATATTTTATTTTATAAAATGTAATTAAGGGCCTGGCACATGGGCCGGCACCACCCAATTGCCAGTCCTACGTGTAACACAATGAACCATAGCGGGCGTAAAGCCATTCGGCCCAGTTCTTTTGCTCAACTTTGAGAAACTGCTCCTCCAACATGCATTGATTATTATGCTGTCATTAAGTGTTAATCCTAGTCCATGTTCGTAGCAAACATGCAGGACGCTCGACATGCGATTGAAAAGCGAAAGTAGACAATATAATTATCCGCAGTCTAATCTTTGCACATTTTTTTTTTATCTCAGAAACAACGGGAAATTTTTCCTTATTAAAATGAAACTGTAATTTTTTTTTGCTAATAATTATAGAGCTGTGTTTTTTTCACTCATAATCTTGTTAAAACACTTTCCAACAAAGTGTTTTGACCATTTCACCCATTGTGGGTCCCACCTTTTAGTTTTGTCCGTATTCTCTTAGTGTCTTTTTTCTTTAATCTTCTTATGCGAGTCCCATTTTCCTTCATCTTCACCCTTCTCGCTCTCTCCTTTTAGTTTCTTTTCTTTAACGTTTGAGATGGTTTTTGAGTCGTTTTTTGTGATGGGTGCAGGATAAATTGATTAAATTTGAAGTGTTTGTTAATGTTGAGTAATGTGGTAATTTTTCTTGTTATGGGTTCAGGTCAATGAAGTCTAAAACTATTTTTTTTCCTTTTCCTTCTTTCACTTCTTTTTTTTATGTCTAGGAAAAAGTAAGTATTTATTCATTCCTTATTTATTGTTGAATCTGATTAAAGTTTATGCTTTTGAGGATGATCTTTAGTGAGGCCTTTTGGCATTGCTGAGTTTTTCTCCTTCGAGGGATTTTGTTAGGTGAAGATTTGGATATTTTATGGGGAAGAGTGGAAAGAGAAAAGCGAATCTTGTCTGATCCTAAAGAGTTTTGCTTTCACCAAGCGAAAAAGGGTTTATCATCTCATTAACTTCTGACGATTGAACTTGCTAATTTCTTTGACCCTGTTAGTAGGGGTGTTAACGGTTTGGTTCTGTTCAGATTTCTTGGAAATCCGAACCGAACAAAATAGCAAGTCAATCTGAATATGACTCGAACCAAAAACCTGATTCGGTTCGGTTCGGATCGGTTTGGTTTTTCGGTTTTCCTCGTCTTCTTTTTTCTTTTTCTTTTTTCACCCCATCTTACGTGGTAAACTATGAGGTCTTCACGTCCTGACAGTGAAGGGGCTTTTTTTCTGAAAGAAGCTACACACTCTGCCCACTTGAGAGGAGACGGCCAGACATCCGAGATAGAGAGATGCAATACTGAGTCAAGGATGTTAAAAAAAATCCTTGAGGATCGACACAGGTGCTGTCGCGAGTTGCGGTGGGTCAGTGGCCGGAGACTGAAGGGCTGGAGGGACACAGACGAAGAGTTGAAGCAACGGCGCGACTCCAAGAGCAAAAACTGGAACAACGTTGGGGAAACACAAGCCCCAAGAGAAAACCTTTTACTGCTCTTCTTTGGCCTTTGCTCTTTCTGTATTCTCTATTGACAAATTTTCTCTGTATGTGTAGACTTCTTTTTTGTAAGAGTGTCCCTCCTCCTTGTATTGTCTCTATTAGTCCCTTTTTATATGCCAAGCGAGGGGCTAGACATTGTCGAGTTTTTCCCTCTCTCAACTTGTTCCCTCTCTCAGCTTGATCTTGCGCTTCAACCCAATAACAACAGTAGCTCTGGCGACCACCATAGTGATAGATCAGTCCCAGTACTGGAGGCACCACTTCAGGCGACGCCAAGCCCAGGCGAACCTCCAGTCAACGGACGAAAGTATCTGAAGAGAGACGCGGTAACGGAATGGAGAAGAGAAACGAAGATTGATTTTGAGAGGGATGAGTAAGAAAAGAGAGATTGTGTAAATTTTAGTTCGGTTCGGTTCGGAACTGAAAACCGAACTGAAATAATCCGATCCGAAAAAAATAATGGGTATTTTTTCATTATCCAAACCGAAAATTGAACTGAATCGAAAATGCACGAGATTTCGGTTCTATTCGGTTTCGGTTTCGGTTCATTTCTGACACCCCTACCTGTTAGGATGGAGCATGCATTTAATTTTTTGAGTGAATTTTGAGTATTCTTTTCATTGAAAATTTCCCTAAACCAGTTTCCATTAGCCTCTTTCTTTTTAGCAATATGTTTGGCAGAATGATTTCAAGATGCACATATTGGTCTAATTATGGTTTAAACAAAGTAAAGGATGAAGGGTTTTTTTCTAATAAATTTTAGCTTTCTTCTCATTTCAGTAGGTTTATTGAAACTTTTTACCATTTTGTTTATGGTTCTTGATAAAGTGGAAAACCAGTGGACATGCCAAATGCATTTTTGCATATTAGCTAGTAAAGTCTATTGGCGGCGACACAAAGTCTGGTTGAATCCCTTCTCAGCATTATATTAGGTTGGTTTTGAATTCCATATGTTGTACAGCCACCAACTAGATCGAGAAAACATCATTCGACTGAGTTTTGTGATTTTAAGGAGGTGATTATGGTGGCATTTTCTCTACAAAGAGAGAGGCAGAGAGAAAATTGCTAAAAGGTGGGATGAAAAGAAAGGAAAGTGGGACCCACAAAAAAAACCAAAATAAGACATTGAGTGAAAGTTTAAGATGCTGAAAGATGGGATCCATAATAGGTGAAATGGTCAAAACACTTTGTTGGGGAGTGTTTTAGCCAAACTATGAGTGAAAATAGCATAGCCCATAATTATATTGTTTCGCCGAAAAGTGTTGACGGAAACCTTTCAAAATATGGATCCATGTGGAGGTCGACAAAGGACATGAAGGGTCCTTAGGAAACACAATTAGATGAGAAAATTAGAAGTACGAAATCGAAAATAATCATGTCCAATCATGTAAAAGATTACTGAAATGTATAGATAAATGAGAAGTAAAATTGAACAGCTAGTGTTCAATGATTGGTTGGTGGTCCTTTCCGCAAATGTTAATAGTTAATGCTGACATCTAACAACAATTACAAAGAAATCATATACATCTGATGTGTTCCTAGAATTCAACAACCTGTATTTACAAATGGTTAATCAACACCTAGACACAACTCCACTACCTGACGATTGCTTTTCCACTCCTCACGTTGAGCATCACAGATTACTTTTGAAGTTCCTTGTTCCATTACTTGATGGTTACAATCACTCACATTTCTCGGTCTCCATCATTAATGGCTTTTGACATCTAAGGCATCTACTACCTGATTATTTGGTCAATTTCACTACTTTATAGCTGCGTTAATGGTCTCTAGTGAATCTCGTCTGAAATTATTGGCTACATTACTTAGGTGACTACTTTGCATCTAATTCATCACAAGTCTTCGACTAACATGATTGCCAAGGGAAGTGTGTGAATCAACCGCAATCATACAATTGCATAGACATTAAGATCATCACCGTGATAGGCACACACATTGCCTACTCCTTTTTTCGTCTATATACACCAATTTCATTTGCATGAAGGACAAAGTATTACCATTTCTACTTAATTCAACTGTAATTACATAAACCGTGCATTCTACTATACTTTAAACTTAATTGAATTTTTCTAGTCTAAGTACATTTAACAATTTGATTGTACTTATTGAAGTATTGTCCCACATTGCATGACAAAGGGTTTTATATGCTTTTTATATTCACGTGGTCTCCTCCCACCTATTAGTTTAAGCTTTTGGATTGGATTTTCTAACATTACTTTAGAGCTAGTACCATTCCTTCTTTCCCATATATGATGCATAATAGTTTCACATTATTATGATAAAGGTGAAATTAGTTACATAAATCTAAGAGTGAATCAAAACTTTCATAATATTATCTATTAAGGTTCCTCAAGTAATTGTGGTCGACTTGTTTTTATATAGTTATGGGCATGGGTATCAGAGGCATAATAACACTTTTACTATCTTATGGGTTGTACAAATAATGCTCGTTTTAAAGAAGCCACCAATCAGCAAATGCTGGCTCTGATTAATAGTTCTACTTTCCTCTGACCTCAGATCGAAGAATCGTAAGTGAAGTGCTAATACTAGGCTCCGAGAGTTTAGCCTTCCTCTGGCAGTCTTTCATCCGATTCTTCAACGGAAAGATTTAGCGACAGCGGTATTAATACAATAGATAGAAAGACTCATTTGCCAGTCAAACTCTGACAGGCTGACTCTCTTAGGTATGGGCTCCCCTGATAGTTAGTTCTGAGGAAGGCCTTCAAGTCGAGCTTCTAAGTTTCCCCCTTAAAGAAAGTCCAGATCGGTTGGTGCTGTCTTCCTGCTATAATTCTTCTTATCTGATAGATAGAACACGGATGGGTATAGCCTTCTAAGCTACAAAATAAAGAATGTCGTATACAAACAGTCAATACTTCAAAAGAAAGCGTGAGACGAGGGTTAAGCAAAACTTCTTGTTCTTGCTTTTGCAGCTGCAGCAGAATCACCTCCTTAGAGTCTAGCCTTACCAAACTGTCTGAACACACGTGGCAATTTGATGTGGGAGCCCACCTTACTTTTACCAATTAGAGTTTTAAGAGTCTAGGAACTTATTTTCTTACTAAAGCTTCACCTTAACCTCAAGATAGTCTTGTTAATTATAATCCTAATCTAAGTCCAAATTAGACATTTAGATAAAATAACCTTTTTCAACCTTAATTTATTACTCTTCTAGAAGATGTACATGGCATATACACGGCACATGCACGGCTAATGCTCGGCACGTGCACGGGACATGCACAGTTAATGCTCGGCACTTGCACAGGATATGCATGGGACATAGAAATTTTGGTTAGATAATATTTCAATCAAGATATCCACAATCAAAAGGAGATATACATGTAATATACGTGCAATCTCGGATTCGACCAGTGCGTAAATGGTATTGGTTGCTATATGATTTTGATCCCCTATGAAATCGCTAGATATAGCGTGAATTTCAAGACTCTCGATGGAGAAGCTATAGCGACAAGGGATGCAAAATGTAGGTATGTCTTCTTGGTTAACAAATACTTGTGGTGGTATCAAGCTTATTTTCATAATTTACAGCGGGACATTCCAGTGCAGCTCGAATGGTTGATCTCCGACTATAATTTCAATAGTTTACGGGAGTATCGCTCTTTTTACTTTCATCACAACTTGACACACGGGTGGGATATATATATATATATTGCAAGGAAGGCTACAGAGGGAATCATTTTCTTCCCCAAAACTTACAAGAAGCCCACAGGTATACTTGGCGTGAGGGAAAAAGGGGAAATGCTGGCGAGGGTCATCGGCCAGGGCTCCGGCGTGACTATAAGATTCCTCAGTCTCAGTTTCACTCTCTTGGTTCAATCCTTCATCTCCCTCTCTCAGCTCTCGGACTTTGCTCACTTCCTCTCCTAATCTTAGTCTCTCTATTTCCGTTTTTTTTTCTCTCTCTAAATCCCTCGCGAGTCTCTCTTCCTCTCTTCCTTTTAAGACCACCGGCAGGCGTGCATAGCCTCCTGCCACCACCAACTGCCGCTGCCACTACCAGTTTCGCCTCGACCACCAACTTCGGTCGGACTGCTCTTACCCTCTCTACGGTTTCTCTCGTACATCTCTCTACTTCTATTCCTGTAGAGGCGTGAAGGAAGAAGAGCAGGGAGAAAGAAAAGAGATGGGGCCTAGGCCAAGAAAAAGAAAAGAAGACAGAAAAGTGGGTCGGGCCCAAGCGGGAAAAGAAAAGGAAAAGAAAGGGGCCGTCGGCCTAAATGGAAGGAAAACGAAAAACAGAAGGGGCGGAGTTGACCCGACCCTATTTCTATTTTCTTTTTTTGTTAATATTTGCTAGTTTGTCCAACTACCTATTTTTTCTATTTCTTATTTTTTTACCACTTACCTGGCCAACAAAATCATGTGTCAACAATTTCTTTGGAGTACAGCAGATCCGGTTTCGTTTGATAAAGGCGAGGAATGGTGAGAATGTGGCTATTAGATCTATGGCTATGGCAATGCTAAAAAAGTTTGAAAAATATTAAAAGTGTTATGTTGTCTTATATTTTGCTGCTACATTATATCCTCGTTGATAAGCTACACTTATTAAAATTTCGGTATTCGAAATTGGACATGATTGATCATGTGGAATTTGTGCGGATCGCTTTACATCTTCAACTAGCACTACAAAAAAACTGGATTTTTGTAACGAAAATTTGCGACGAAAAAATTTTCGTCGCAAATTTGCGACAAATTTTCCAAAGAAAAGTAAAATTCGTTGGAAATTACCAACGAAAAAATTTTCGTCGCAAAATTCGTTGGAAATTACCAACGAAAAATTTTCATCGCAAAATTCGTTGGTAATTCGTCGCAAAATTCGTTGGAAATTAGTGACGAAAAATTTTTCGTTGGAAATTTCCAACAAATTTTGCGACGAAAATTTTTTCGTTGATAATTTCTAATGAATTTTGCGACGAATTAACCCGGTATTATTCGGCTTTTTTAAAATTCGTGGAAAAATTCGTTGGAAATTTCCAACGAATTTTGTAACGAAAATTGTACACACTGAAATAATTGCCCGGAAAATTGAAATTCGTGGGAAAATTCGTTGGAAATTTCCCACGAATTTTGCAACGAATTTCACTACAAAAAAACCGATTTTTTGCCACGAAAATTTGCGACGAAAAAATTTTCGTCTTAAATTTGCGACAACTTTTCCAACGAGTCTAAAAATTCGTCGGAAATTAGTGACGAAAAATATTTCGTCACAAAAGTCGTCAGAAATTAGGGACGAATAATTTTTCGTGAAAAAATTTGTCGGAAATTAGCGACGAAAAATTTTTCATCACAAAATTCGTCGGAAATTAGTGACAAAAAATTTTTCGTTGAAAAATTCGTTGGAAAATAAGGTTTGTTATAACTTCGCTACAAAATTTGTTGGAAATTTCCAACGAATTTTGTAACGAATTTGCTTTTCGGTGCATTTATTTTTGAATTTCGTTGGAAAATTCGTCGGAAATTTCCAACGAATTTAGCAACGAAATCAAAGAACACATCACTTTTCGGCAAATTTGAAATTCGTTGCAAAATTTGTTGGAAATTTACAATGATTTTTGCAACGAATTTCGAATATGCCTAAAAATAATGTGTTCTTCCAATTCATTGCAAAATTCGTTGGAAATTTCCAACGAATTTTGCAACGAATTTATAGCAAACCTTATTTTTCCGCATATTTGAAATTCGTTACAAAATTCGTTGGAAATTTTCAATGAATTTTGTAATGAATTTGAAGAACACATTATTTTTAGGCATATTCGAAATTCGTTGCAAAAATCGTTGTAAATTTCCAACAAATTTTGCAACGAATTTCAAATTTGCCGAAAAGTGATGTGTTCTTTGATTTCGTTGCTAAATTCGTTGGAAATTTCCGACGAATTTTCCAACGAAATTCAAAAATAAATGCACCGAAAAGCAAATTCGTTGCAAAATTCGTTGGAAATTTCCAACGAATTTTGCAACGAAGTTATAGCAAACCTTATTTTTCCGCATATTTGAAATTCGTTGTAAAATTCGTTGAAAATTTCCAACGAATTTTGCAACAAATTGGAAGAACACATTATTTTTAGGCATATTCGAAATTCGTTGCAAAAATCGTTGAAAATTTCCAACGAATTTTGCAACGAATTTTAAATTTGCCGAAAAGTGATGTGTTCTTTGATTTCGTTGCAAAATTTGTTGGAAATTTCCGACGAATTTTCCAATGACATTCAAAAATAAATGCACCAAAAACCAAATTCGTTGCAAAATTCGTTGGAAATTTCCAACGAATTTTGCAACAAATTTATAGCAAACCTTATTTTTCCGCATATTTGAAATTCGTTGCAAAATTCGTTGGAAATTTCCAACGAATTTTGCAACGAATTGGAAGAACACATTATTTTTAGGCATATTCGAAATTCGTTGCAAAATTCGTTGGAAATTTTCAACGAATTTTGCAACGAATTTCAAATATGCCGAAAAGTGATGTGTTCTTTGATTTCGTTGCAAAATTCGTTGGAAATTTCCGACGAATTTTCTAACGAAATTCAAAAATAATTGCACTGAAAATCAAATTCGTTGCAAAATTTCCAACGAATTTTGCAACGAATTTGTAGCAAACCTTATTTTTTTGCATATTTGAAATTCGTTGCAAAATTCGTCGGAAATTTCCAACGAATTTTGTAATGAATTGGAAGAACACATTATTTTTAGGCATATTCGAAATTCGTTGCAAAAATCGTTGGAAATTTTCAACGAATTTTGAGACGAATTTCCAATATGCCGAAAAGTGATGTGTTCTTTGATTTCGTTGCGGAATTCGTTGGAAATTTCCGACGAATTTTCCAACGAAATTCAAAAATAATTGCACGAAAGGCAAATTCGTTGCAAAATTCGTTGGAAATTTCCAACAAATTTTGCAACGAATTTCCAATATGCCGAAAAGTGATGTGTTCTTTGATTTCGTTGCAAAATTCGATGGAAATTTCCGACGAATTTTCCAACGAAATTCAAAAATAATTGCACCGAAAACCAAATTCGTTGAAATTTCTAACGAATTTTGCAACAAATTTCTATTATGTCTAACAATAATATGCTTTTTTAATTAGTTGGAAATTTCATTGGAAATTTCCAACGAATTCAGAATTTTGGTGCATTACTTGAACTTTGTACTAATATTGTTGCAAAATTCATTGGAAAATCCAACGAATTTTGCAACGAAATTTAATTTTTGGTCCAATAATTGTATTGTGTACCAATTTTGTTGGAAATTTCGTTGGAACTTTCCAACGAGAATATTCGACATTGGCCGAATTTTGAAATTCGTTGGAAATCTTGTTAGAATTTCAAAAAAAAGCGTGAGGAGCAGCTCTTCAAAAGCCCACGGAATCCTCTTCCCTTCCCCACTCCAAAACTCTCTCTCTCTCTCTCTCTCTCTCTCTCTCTCTCTCTCTCTCTCTCTCTCTCTCTCTCTCTCTCTCTCTCTCTCTCTCTCTCTCTCTCTCCGTGAAATCCGTGGAAGAAGTAGTCTCGTCGGCAATGGTTCACGAGGAGCAGCTTCGCATCACGGTGCCGAGCCTCTTCCGGTGCCCGATCTCGCTCGACGTCATGCGGTCGCCGGTGAGCCTCTGCACCGGCGTCACCTACGACCGCTCCTCCATCCAGTGCTGGCTCGAGTCCGGCCACCAGACCTGCCTCGCCACCAACCAGCCCCTCCCTTCCACCGACTTCGTCCCCAACCTCACCCTCCACCGCCTCATCCACCTCTGGATCCAGTCCTCCCCCTCCGCCCGCCTCATGGGCGCCCTCGCTCCCATCGCCATCCGCCAGCTTCCTTCCCGGGGCCTCTCCTTCCAACTCTGGCCGGCCGCCACCACCCTCCTGAAGCTCCTCGACGCCCACATCTCCGACCCCGCCGCGGGCCCCCTCTCCCCGATCCTCGCCGACCCCCGCCAGCGGCAGCTTAGAGTCCTCGAGCTCGGCTCCGGGACCGGCCTCGTCGGGATCGCCGCTGTGGTCACGGTCTGCCCCGACGTCACCGTCACTGACCTCCCGCACGTGGTCCCCAAACTCCAGTTCAGCGTCGACGCGAACGCGGCGGCCCTGGCGGCGGGCGTCGGCAGAAGAGGGGGAGGAGGGGCAGTCCGCGTGGCGCTGCTCAGGTGGGGGGGGAGAGGGCTCGCGGTCGCGCGGAGGGGGTTGCGGGCGGGTGGGGGGGATCGCCACCGGGGGCCGGGGGGGGGGTGTTCGCCGCCGGGGAGGGGGGCTCGCGGCCGCGCGGGTGGGGGGATTGCGGCCGGGGGGATTCGCCGTGCGATTCCGGGCGGGGGGAGGGGGGTTGGCGGCCGGATTCCGGCGGGGGGGGGGGCGGTCCCGGCTGGAATCCGGGGGCGGGATTTCGCCCGGAATTCGGCGGGTGGAATTTTCCACGAATTTTCCAACAAAAAAGTACCGACGACTTTTTCAATAATTTTTTCAACAAATTCTTACCAACGAATTATTACCAACGAATTGGTTTTCGTCGCAAATTACCAACGAAAATTCAAAATTTTTTTGCCAAATTTTGAGACATTAATTTGTGGCGGGAATTTCCTTTTCCAACGAACTTGCCCAAAGAAAATTCACAACAAACTTTGCCACGATTTTTGCAATGAAAAATTATTTCCAACGAATTTAGCAACAAAATTATCTACGAATTTTGCCACAAATTTTGCCACGACTCTATTTTTGTCGCAAATTTTCACGATTTTGTTGTCCCAAAAATTTTCCCGTGCTGAATTAGCCACGATTTTTTTTTCGTTGGAAATTTTGTTTCCCACGATTTTTACGACGAAAAATTACCGACGAATTTTTCCACGATTTTTCCAACGAATAATTAGCGACGAAATTTGCAACGAAGTTTCCAAGGAATTTATCCACGAATTTACCCACGAATAATTACCGATGAATTTTGCCACGAGTTTTCTAACGAATAATTAGCGACGAATTTTCTAACGAACTTTCCAAGGAATTTAGCCACTAATTTACCCACGAAGTTTCCAACGAAATTTCCAACGAAAAAATTTTCGTCGCAAATTTTCAACGAAAATTAAAATTTTTTGTTGGAAAATTTTCCGACGACGAATTACCCACGAATTTTTTTTCTTTGGAAAATTTGTTGGAAATTTATTTTCCAACGAATTTTTCAGAATTTTTCGTTGGAAATTTCATCGGAAAAAACATGTTTTTTTGTAGTGTATAGTTGAGGGAACATTTCAGTTGAGGATATTATTGAGAACATGGGAGACAATCTTCATGAGTATGATGCATTCAAGAGTGAGCACTTTGGCTCGCAATCTACTAAGTCACAATTAGATTTGTATTTGGAGGAGAATAGGCTTGATAGAAAAAAATTCCCGGATCTCAATGTCCTTGATTATTGGAAAGCTCATTCATATTGATATCCCGGATTGTCTCTCATGGCAAGTGATATATTGAGTATTACTATCACTACCATTGCCTCAGAGTCGGCCTTTAGCATTGGAGGACACATTCTAAACAAATATCATAATTCCCTTTCGCCTGAAAATGTAGAGGCAGAGCTATGCACCGGAGATCAGTCATTTAGAGTTCAGTCTAAGGAAGATTTCAATAGCGAGATTCTCATTGTCGACTTTCAAGACTATTTACATTAGATACTTTCTTTTATCTGGCTTGCTTGCTCAGACACACCATAGGTGTTTGTAGAGCTTAGAAGTTCAAGGGTTCATTAAAATGGAATTTATAGACATGACGTCGGATGTTGGAGATTTATTTATTTCTACTGCTATACTTACTACTTGCATTGTATATCATTTATTATTCTAATTCCATTAGCATTGTGCTTGAATTCAAGGTCTTTTTCTATGCATTTGCCCCTAATCTCATGCACTTTCCGATATATGGTGGTTTTTTGTAGGATCTTATGATCCTTGATTTGAGCCTTGAAGACCTTCAAACTATTCGTAGAATTAGACCCACGTAACTTAATTGAACGGGTGTGGGTTTTGGAAAATGAGTTAAATTATGGGTCACTAATGATTTATTTTTTTAGCTTTATTTTTTCTCAACTCATTTGTAACCCAATTAAAAATAAAAGAGTTACCCACGTGAAATTGGGCTCATTAAATCTGAGTTGGAATATGGGTTTGCCAGCCCTAAGTTCTTTATAAATAATTTTTTTGGGGTCAAATTCTTTATAAATATTTCAATTTATAGGTTTTGTACTTTTTTATTTTATTTACTAATTTTTTAACTATTTGATTTGATTTGAAGTATTTATCCAAGTAGAATATACATGAGAAGAGCTTAAAGCGGATGTGGGTTATCCTGGTATATTAATGTGTTTTACCAATACAGAATGGGTCGGGTATGGGTCACTAGATTTGTACTACATAAATATGGATCAAAACGGGTTAAATGAGTCAATATGAGTAGGACAATTTTTGACCTGACCCACCAATTTTATGGGTATAGTTAGTCGTGGCCTTTTGTCGACTAGGTCAATCTTTACTTGCTAAGGCTCATTTACTGCAACTTAGTTTTTCTTTGTTATATCTTTCATCAGTTAGAGCTATTCACTTTGTCTAACCATTCTTGCGACTAATAGTCTTTAGCACTTTAACAAATTTTCCCTCTATTATACCTCGATCCAATTCGAGTCAACAATTAGACTTGTCAAATGAGTAGGTCAAGTTGGGTTGAAAATAGTCAGACCTAAGTTGACTTATTTAACCCGTTTTGATCCATTTCCGTGCAATAAAAAATTTATTGCTCCGTACCCGACCCAATTCATACACATATCAAATCCGACTCATGTTGTTAAAACACTATATATTTAACTCAATTTAGGAAAAATCATACCCAAACTAAGGTGAAAGCATGGAGTAATCGAGCGCGAGAGAGAGTGAAGAAAGAGTCATAAAGATGGATTCAGTTTAAATAAGTTGTGAATCTATTTAACATCCATATTAAATCTATTTATGACTCAACTCTATGGGTCTAAATCTATTTATGACTCATTTACTTAATATAATTCATCCATATCACAACCGAACCTATCAAATATGGATTAATAAATGGCTCTATGATCCATTTTGACAGGTCTATTGACGGTCAAAGACTTGGACATTTTTTGATCAACGTATATGAAGTGATGTTTACAAGGCAATAAGTATCCGAACCACAACTAAAAGTTTTCCCTAACTAGGATGGAGGAAGATATTACCCAAATGAAAACTTGATGGGTTGGCATAGCATTGACAAATTTTATAAATTGCACTCATAAATTATCACATATTGTTTTCTATACAAGCAAGTACCTTCATATAATTTACTCCTACAAGAGTTCTTCGTGATTAAGGTTCCATAAATCATGAAAATGAGATTCTTTCTAAGGTAAGAAAGCTGATGCTGCAGATACATTGGAGTTGTGCAATCTCTCGTGTGCTTTTTGCTAATCCGTCTGCTGCTGATGAAATTACTTGGTTGCCTAGCTCATCTAGTGTGTTCTCAGATGCTAGTGCTTGGAATGCCATTCAAGGGAAGGGAGTCCATGTTGACTGGCATAAGTTTTTGCGGTTCACTCGTTGCATAACCTAAACACTGCTTCACAGCTTGGTTACTCATCCATGGTAGGTTGCCAACAAGAGATAGGTTGAAGAGATGGCGTGCCTTGCCATCTGCTGTCTGTCTTCTTTGTGGGGTTAGCTAATAAAACTCGCGATGACTTATTTTTTTTATTGGGGTTTTGCTTCCCTTCTCCGGGTCAAGGTGCTTGAGAACATAGAACATCCACGCATGCAGAATTTGACTGGATTAAGCAATATAGTAAGGATAGACTTTCGTGGCTTGCTCATGAAGATCTCCTGGTGTGCAGTATCTTGTCACTTGTTCATAGCTAGGAACAGGAGATTGCATTCAAGCTGGTTTAATTCCTGATGTTAACGTTATATTTCACCAATGTCGTGGCTGATGTTTGACTTAGATTGATTGGTTGTAAATCTGTTGAGGCTAAGATGTACTTATGTCATGCTCAGCTATGTGCAAATTGGGGTTTGGTGTGGCAGATGTAAGAGCTTTCCCCGTATTATTTGGGGTTTGACGTAATGGTCTCTGTTAGAGTTCGTGGTGTAGATGATCTAGTGAGATGAGCTTCATCTGTCCTTCCCTCATTTTTTACATCAATACGATACACTGAAAA
The DNA here is from genome assembly GCA_031216235.1 of Syzygium jambos. Lineage (NCBI taxonomy): Eukaryota > Viridiplantae > Streptophyta > Magnoliopsida > Myrtales > Myrtaceae > Syzygium > Syzygium jambos. The sequence continues at coordinate 3,149,234 of CM062225.1, read as the reverse complement.
GATGAATCATTATAAAAAAAAAAACAAAAGGGATAATGACACAAACAGTCCCTGAACGTTGGCTCAATGTGTGATTTGATCCTTAAACTTTTAATTTGTTCAATGTAGTCCCTAAAGTTTAGCCAAATGTGCAATTTGATCCCTGAAATTTTAAGTTGCCAAATGTAGTCCCTAAACTTTGGGTACATGTTCAATGTAGTCCCTGAACTATATAAAAATGTTCAATATAGTCTCTAAACTTGAATTAATGGAAAGACTACATCGAACAATTTTATTTAGTTCAAGGACTAAATTGAATATGTACCAAAAATTTAAGAATGACATTGAACAAATTAAAAGTTTAGGGATCACATTGAGTATTGGGTTAAAGTTCAGGGACCACATTGAACAACTTAAAAATTCATGAACCAAACTGCACATTTGACTAAACTTCAAGGATTGTTTATGTCATTTTCCCAAAAAAGAAAGAGAAGGATGTTGCTTATACATGAATTACGTGATAAGAAACTGTTGCGCAATCAAGTAAGTTCATATGAGAAGTTGAGACTCCGAGTTCGTTTATTTCGAGGAAAATGAATGATTTGGAAAATATTTATTTAAAAATGATCATTTGTATTGCTTACAAAAATAAATGAGCAAAAAATATTTTTATCGTCTATAAAAATATTTAGATATATATTATTATTGATAATAAAAATATTTTTCATTGATTAATTATTTCAAGCAATACATGCGATTATTTTTTGGAAGATATTTTTCAAATCATTTATTTTTCGCGAAACTAAGGAGCTATCATATCAAATCGGACTAATGTTGTTGGAAAGTTCTGCGGCAATATGGCCTCCTGCAATTGTTTAGTAAATGAAGCACCGATTAATTAAATCAGTCAAAAGATAGAAACCAGGATTATAGGAAATTCCTCTCATCACACTAGGCACAGAAAGGTCAATTATTTATATGACTCGAAACTCGACTAGTGATTTTTTGCACGGCTCGAATTTCTATCAAGAAATCAGAAAAATAAATTTCAATAAGAAAAGGAGAACGAATCGAGGGATGCGGGAGGGCAATATCTAATACGAATAACACGTTTGATTGATATGATTACAGGACAAACTCGAAAAGGACATACATTGACATTTAATATACACAAGTTTTATAGCATCATTCAAAAAAAAAAAAGGTGCACTGTTTTTAAATGACTTGACTTGACAGGATCACAAAATCTTATTATGACAGGTGAACAAAACAAATTACAGACACCGAATTTGTGTTAATAAAATGATTTTTTAGGGCATTGCAAGTTATTGGTGTACTTATTTGTCGGGACGTAGTTCACGCTTCCTATCGATATAAATAACTGCCGCCTATATATAATCCATTTTCTCTTGTAATTGAGTATGGTAATGAAGAGAGGCGATGTGTTAATTATTGTGGAATCCTCTGCTAGTTGTAGGCCTAGTTTAAGAGTAAATCAAGATAAAATCTTGTATTTCGATTTTTCTTTCTCGTATTTAAACTCTATTTCATTGTGTTTATGCACCTAAACCTAACACTATTTACGTTGAAATTATAACATTACCAAACTAGCTATGTAGTGAAAGTTTATTGATTACATAGTAAGGACTGGATGAACATGAAGGGAGGATTGAGGAAGGGCTTAGCTCTAAAAAGAAATATAGAAAAAAGGGGTTTTTTTAATTATAAAAAAGTTGTAAAGGCGCGAATGAAAACTATTCTTTTTTCCGACTTTATTTCTGGCTAGAAATATAATCTATTTTTATTCCCTAAACGAGTTTCTGAACAAACAATAGCGTTTGATAACGACACAAAATATTTATTCTCGAAATAAAAATTCGTTTGATAGGTTATTCTTTTATTCTGTTCCCGGCAGCCAATTGGCAAGAGGCAGTGGAAGACGACCGGCGGGCAATGGTGGACAACCGGCAAGGGGGCGACAGCGAGCAACGAGGGCAAGCGACAAGAGTGTTGTTATTTATGTGTATGTTTTAGAAATAGAAAAGTAAAAAAAAATCCACTTCTCATTTCTATTTAAAATCTATTTTTGGGCTAAATATTTTATTCCAAAAATAAAAAAATAATAATAAAGTTATGTTGCCAAACGGATTTCTATTTCGAATCTATTTCTGGAACAGAAAATAGAGAAATAAAATGATTATCATTAGCAGCTAAGCAAACACAAAAGTCAAAATGGAATTGAACACGTGTGGGGCAAACGTGGCGCTCTCAATGGGGTCAAGCAAAGCGTAGAGGGCTGTTAGGATCCACGAGACGAGTCAACAGTCACCGTACAAGAGAGATGGAAACGTAGACGCAACTTTCAGAATTAGTGATTTCATTGTCGTCGTCGATTTCTCGTCCAATTAGAATGCGCATAATAACTATTCTGTTCCCAGAAACAATTTCTATTCAGAAATGATTTTTTTTATTCCATTTCCATAAATAATTTGAAAGCATTTAAAAACATTTGGTAATTGCCCAAAATTTATATTCCTGTAATAGAAAAAGAACATAAATGTGCTTGGTAACTGCGCAAAATTTATTTTTATTAATAATATTTTGAATTTTTTAATTTTTTTTTCTTTTTTTTTTCTCCTTCCTTGGCCCACGGCCAGGTCACCGGCACCGGCGATCGGCCATAGGCTAGGGCCGGCGAGGGTAGCTCGCGGCTTGGGCGAGGGCTGCCCTCGGGGCCTAGGTGAGGGTCAGGAGAGGGTGGCCCTCACCCTCGCCGACCACCGAGGAGGGCCGCGATGCCCTTGCCAGCCTTGGCCTATCACCAGTCGCCGGCCACATGCCAGCAAAGAAGAAGAAGAAGAAAAAAAATTTCTTTTCCATTTCTGATTCTTATTTTCAGAATCAAGAATCAACTTTTTTATAATTCTCGATTTTGTTCCAAAATAAATTTTGAGAATAAATTTGTAACCGAAAATAAAAAATTTACCAAACGAATTTTTATTTTTTGAATTTCCAAAAATAAAAAAAATAGAATCGGATACTATTTGGTCAGTCACCAAACATATCCTTATTGTTAGCTCCGACTTTTGCCCCACTTCCTCTGTCCAATCACGTAGACTTTTAACCCCTTCTTTAATCCCGTTTTGGAAAGGAGAAATTGACTTTTGATTGCCAACAGTCCAACCACCTGCCCTGATTCTGCGCGTGATCACTGTTTTTGGAGACTAGCGAGTACAGGCCGTTCCTATCAACGCCACTCTAGAGCTATGTATTGAGACTGAAGAGTATCAGGATCAATCCAAATTCTACCTGAAAAATGAAATATTATTTCAGTTGAAATTTGAAATCTGCCTTACACGTCTTGAAATGTAGAACCTACTTAGTCAATCGGTTTCGGGATCAATTCCAGAGTCTATCATGAAACAGCCAATTTCTTCTTCTTCTTTTTTTCATTTTTTCTTCCTCTCTTATGTTTTATTTTTAGTTAAGTAAAATGAAATTGAACGCAACAATAACAAAAACTCATTTGTCAATAGCAACAATCTATAAAAAATGAAATAAATAATAAAAAATTCAAAACATGTAACTGCGTTTCATCGGTTCCCGGTCCGATTCTTTGATTCCTGATAACGTTCTGAACTAGGAACCAGGGACTGAACCGCACGATACCGGTTCCATTTTTTAAGGAACCAAGAACTAGATCGAAAATCGCGAGAACCTAGAACTAGATCGGTTCATATGGCCGGTTTGGTCCGGTTCCTAATTCTAGCTTGGATTCACGCTCACCCCTACACATATGCAACATGATGTGCCGATAGATGGTTTGTTTCTCCAGGACTTAAATGAATTTAAATCATGAAACTAAATATAGACTATAGTCACAAAATCACACCCTAATCACCCTTACTCCAAGAGGCAACGGGCTCTTCTTCGAGGATGGGGAAGAGGTTTCAAGTGATGTCGAAGCAGCCGCCGGGGAAGAGCAAGTCGGTGACTCAGACAACGACGATTATAGAGCCTATCAATACGAGATCGATGGATGTATTGCATGAATTTGTTATGCAAGGATGATAGAGATTCTATTGATATGGATAGAGTCTGATTGATGTGCATTCGCTAGGTATCGAACTTGCGAATTCGCCAATTATGAGTTGGGCTCTTATGTAGGAAAAGAGTGGCCTTTGATTCCGAATGGCACCTCGTCTTTAAAAATTTTACCGCCAAAGCACCTCCTTAATTTTGTTTAATTTTTAGCCTATTGTTAAGTAGTTGTTCGCTTCCGAGGTTAATCATGAGCTATCATCATTCCACGACATTGTATGACTAGGTCACTAAAACATACACCGGGGTACGACGACGACATATCATTTACGATGGAAGCAATTGACAACTTAACAAGGGGACACAATTGAGAAACAGCTTTAAAAGGTGAACTATTTTAAGGATAAGATTTAAAACATGTGAGACTGTATGCGAGCTAATTTGTCTCGCTGAATACCTTAAATAAAGGGGAAAAGTGTCAAAAAAGTTTTAAGCCTTTTGCATTTGTGCCAATTTAGTCATAAACCTTTTTTATGCCAATTTAGCCCTAAACCTTTTACATTTGCGCCAATTTAGTCCTAAACCTTTTTTTAGTGTCAATTCAGTCCTAAACATTTCGTATTTGTGCCAATTCAGTCCTAAACCTTTTATATTTGTGCCAATTGAATCTTAAACTTTTTTTTGGTGCCAATTGAGTCCTAAACCTTTTGCATTTGTGCCAATTCAGTCCTAAACCTTTTTGAGCTAAATTAACTGGAAGGACTGAATTGGCACAAATACAAAAGATTTAGGATTAAATTGGCACAAATACAAAAGGTTTAGGACTGAATTGACATCAAAAAAAGTTTAGGACTCAATTGGCACCAATGCAAAAGGTTTAGGACAGAATTTGTACCAATACAAAAGGTTTAGGATTGAATTGGCACTAAAAAAAGGTTTAGGACTCAATTGGCACCAATGCAAAAGGTTTATGACAGAATTTGTACTAATACAAAAGGTTTAGGATTGAATTGGTACTAAAAAAAGGTTTAGGACTCAATTGGCACCAATGCAAAAGGTTTAGGATTGAATTTGCACAAAAAAAAGTTTAGGACTAAATTTGCACAAATGCAAAAGGTTTAGGACTTTTTTGACACTTCTCCCTGAAATAAAGAGTTACGAGATTTTAATGTTGGTTAAAGTGAACAGCCATAAACATTGAAGACACGTGAACATGAATTGTCAGTCCTAGGTTGAATCGATCCGAGGCTATTCTCATGCTTTGCTGGGTCCAGGAGGTCAGAAGTTTTTCGGTCCGCGCTTTGCACAAATATGTTTATAGTCGTAGTTTTAAATTACTAAGGAACACTAATTACACGGCATGTGATATAAAGGAGAACGCGAGATCTATTGAATGATAATATTTTTTATTTTTGATAAATATATTATAATTTTAGGAGACTTACGATTGATATGTATTAAAAAAGGATATCATAATATCATGTTCCATAAGAATTTGGAACCATGTTTTTAGCGTAGCTAATGTCAACCTAAAATAACATGCAACAAAAAAAAACTATATTATAGTTAAATTCCGGTGCAGCTTTGTTCCCTCAGACCATGCGTATTGGTTCGAAATTTCTTGTCCAAGTTCTGCAAGGTTTTGACTTTCTCCTTCTCCTAAAGATTCAAATCCGACGCAATCTTCGACATTACATAGTAAGGGAGCATGTTAATCATCATCGGTTATGTTTAAATATCTTTGTTCGTTGGTTAAGATGCTTTCAAATTGTACTGTAAGTGATATATCTTGTTATGCAATAAAGTAAAGCAAACGGATGCACCAATGCCACATTTATCTCGAACTAATATTCGTGTCACAAAAAAATCCTAAAGATGATCGTCGTGCTGGGTTTGCATAGATCATCCTTTCAAAGATGGGATTTTCAAACATTTTTTCAATGATTCCAAATCTTATCTTATGTTGTACCAAACTATGATATGATATTTTTACAATTCAGATATATGTGGACGATTTCAAATTCCTTTTTATCCTATCTTATCTCAATCCGAATCCGAACGAATCAAACCTAGCCTAAATAGTGCTCTTATGAAAACAGGAAGATCCTTAATAAATTAAGAAAGATTTTACGAAACGGTGCCCTCGAGCACTCCCATCATATCAAACGGATAAATATTCGGATCTCAAAATGTCGACGATACATATCACCGGGTCTATCTTTGAATCCGAAATCATTCTATTTAATTCATTTAATTATTTAAAACAAGTGTCCCAAAACCTTTCTTTCCTTTTTTCTAGTCAACAAAAGCCAATTGCGGAAATCGTGATACTTTTCTCTTATTATTGCGACCTCACCAGAAAAACTTTGAACGAATATTTTAATACTTCATCATTTATTTTAGGCCCCAACTCCGTTCACGAACCTTCCCCGCCGGAAAAACGACAATGCCTTTCCCGCTTGCTTAGCCGAACCGAATTCCGCCGCCCACGCCCGGCGCTAAACGGCGAAAACGGCCGAACGCGGCGAGAACTTCACGGCGGCGCTCACGTGGGGCAACGCCATTGGCCGCGCAATTATCTCTTGCCGTGGGCTCGACCGCGCCCCATCAGTACCCCAACGTTCCTTCGCGGAGGGAAAACTTTTGCTTGGCGCGTCGAAAACTTGCAGCGCCCGTCCTTCCTCCAACTACTGCACTTTCCTCCTCCCTTTCCACATCGGCCCCAAAGGCAACGGAACCGTCGTCGTGCGTCGTCATCAGAACTTCGCCCCGACCATCATCGGTTCCGTTCGTACCCTAGCCGCAGTTCTCTCTCTATCTATCTCTAGGCCCCGCCATTGATTGCGATCTGTCGGAGAGCGGAAGCGAAGGAAGCTGCGCGCCTCTTGTCCTGTCCTCTCCGTCCCTCCCTGTTCTTTCCGTCCTTCTTCCGTCAGAGCACCGCGTGGCGGTGGTGAACCCGGTCGGTTCGACGAAAGCGAGCGAGAGAGAGAGAGTTCCTCCTGGTCGAGACGGAATATAAGGATCGCTTCGGGCTTTCTCCAACAGCGCTTCGCCCGCTGGCTCGCTTTTGGAACCTATCCGGTGCTCGAACCTCTCTGCCTATTGCTTTTTCGCCTTGCTTTCAGGTAAACCGATGCGCGCATCTTCCTGCGTGACATTAATGCGCCTGTTCACGCATTCGGTTGATCGAGCTGTTTCGTGTGGTTAAGATTCGGAGCGATTTGATATTTTTCCCCAGCTTGTGTTCGAGTTTTTTATTTTTTATTTTTTTGGGCGGTTGAAATGCGTCGCGAGATGAAAATGGAGTGTCGGGGCAGAGCTTCGTTTCCTTTGCCCTGTCGGCCATGCGAATCGCCGCGGGGATCGCGTTTTGCTGGGAGTGATGTTGGGAGCTGTGTTCGGAATTTCGTTCGGGAGAGGTTGTTTGAAGCTCCGAGCGCGTCTTCACTTACGCTATCGGGAGCCCCGGGCATTGTCGAAATTCATTTTCTGTCCGTGACAAGTTTGCCAGACGTTGCCGTTGTTTTGTCCTGAAAAAATTGATAATCTGACTCTTTCCAGAGTCGTCCAATAGTCTATATGTATTGAACTATAGTCCCACGTCGATTAACAACGGGTCACGGGTCGTAAATGCTGTTCAAATTCACGTGGTCTCATTTCACCAATCAGTTTAAGCTTTTGGGTTAGACATGCTAACACATTAAATTAATGCTTCAGAAGATAAACTGTTGTTTTTTTCTAATTTGTGCTGCTAATATCATAATTCTCTTCATTTTGGGGATAAATGGTTTCAATGGAAGATAAGCCAACCCATTGAGCAAATTCCTGACTGGTGTTGATTTCCAGCACCATCCTCTTTGACTACTACTCTCTATTTCTTTCTGTCATCCTTTCCCCAGGGACGGAGAAGATACATGTCTCAGTTAGATTTTCTTTTAATGACAGAGTTCCATTTGATATCTTAGGTTAGTTAGTGACTGTATATAATGTTTCTCACCAAAAGCTCTTTTGCAGCTTGGAGGTTGTCATGGATGATAAATCTGAGGAAGTCTTGAAGGATTTCCATATACCTGACTACATACTTGTACCTGGATCTGAGGTCAAAACTACTTCCCATATACCCTCATGTCCAGTGATCGCGTTCATAAACTCCAAGAGTGGTGGTCAGCTAGGGGGAGAACTTCTCGTCACATACCGCTCTCTTCTTAATAAGAATCAGGTAATTTCCTTTCCGGCCTTTGCTAAAGTGTTCTAGAAAAGGCACTTGATTCTTTGAACAATATTCTTAACCCCTTATCGGTATGTTTTTGTCTTATGTTGGTGTATGTGAATTATCAGGTTTTTGACCTGGGAGAGAATGCTCCTGATAAGGTGTTGCATCAGCTTTATGCTACTCTTGAAGTGCTGAAGAGTACAGGAGATGTTTTAGCTGGAGAAGTTCAGAAAAAATTGAGAATAATTGTAAGATCAGTCTTTAGATTTGAATTAGGCCAGAAATCTTCATTTTCTTGTTGTTGCAGGCAGGAGCATGTAGCTTGTGCTACTCTGTGGTCTGCACATGCCCTTAGACAATTTTTTTATCTTTTTTTCTTACCTGGTAAAATGATGTCATCAGGTTGCAGGTGGAGATGGCACAGCCAGCTGGCTTCTGGGGGTTATCTCGGATCTCAAACTACCCAACCCACCGCCTGTTGCCACTGTACCTCTGGGAACGGGGAATAATCTTCCATTTTCATTTGGCTGGGTATGCCTTTAAGTCTTCACAGATAAAGCTTTATCTTTGCCTTTCATGTTTAGATGCTCCGGAGAAAAGATTTGGCAATAAACCAATTTATATGACATGAGAATAAGAAACTTTTTAATCTCACAGGGAAAGAAAAATCCTGGCACGGATGGGCACTCTGTCCAGTCATTCTTGAATCAAGTGAAGACCGCAAAAGAAATGAAGATGGATAGGTAAGTACTCCCTCTATGAGATAATTGTGTTCATTAGGTCATTAGGTATAAAGGCTTCCTTGCCATGGGGGACGTGGACTAAATGTTTCGTCGAAATTGACTTTTAAAGGCTTGCTAAACTACTATTTAAATAGCTATTCTCAATGTCAGAATATACCCATGATGGAGTTTATGGCTAAGAGATAATGTTGCTTCTTTTTCAGCTGGCACATGACCATGAGAATGAGGATTCCAAAACAAGGTGCATGTGACCCTATTGCTCTTCTCGAACTACCACATTCCTTGCATGCATTTCATCGTGTCTCGAAGACAGATGAACTGAACATGGTAAGTTTATCCATATCTTGCACATTAGATCGAGCTTTTCTTTCTGTAACCTTCCTGGGATTTCCTCTACATAATTTATTTACTGAAATGTTTGGTGTAGTGTTATAGATGAGTCGGCACTCAAGTATTATTTTTGTGTTGTCCATGATAGGAGCTTTTTATCACGTACGGTGTATGTTTGAGCACAGCGGTTCAGAGGTTGTTCCATTGCTAGTAGAGTGATTATTGAATTTGACTTTGAACTCTGTAGTTGCATGCAAATTATCCCGTGCAACAGAAAAAACGTATATGAGATTGATCAGCCCTAGGGTGGGGTTGTAACAACAAATCCTCCTCTTATAATCACCATTTCTCCTCTTCTGTGGTTCAATATCCAGCACACTTCTAATCACCATTTCTCCTTTCCTGGTTCTTTTTCTGTCTCCTCTTCTGTGGTTCAATAACCAGGGCATTTCTTATCACCGTTCCGCCATTCAGCTCCTGTTCTGTCTCCTCTTCTGTGTTTCAATGTCCATTGCATTTCTAATTACCATTTCTCCTTTCTGAGCTCCTTTTCTGTCTGTGTCCATATGCATTTGTCAACTATTTTGTTAACGTTTTTACTATTGCATGTCTGTTTCCGTAAAATCGCAGGAGGGGTGCCACACATTTCGTGGGGGATTTTGGAATTACTTTAGCATGGGTAAGGAAATCCATTAGCTCGTTGACTAACAATATACTCTGAAACAGATGAAACAAAAACGTAGACCTCACAAGCGTTTAGTGGAAGTCCACTGAATCATGGTTTTGAGAATTTAAAAGTCAATGACCATCCCTGGCCCGCTTTCCATTGCTTTTTCCCAGACATAGTTGATGTGTTTATGTGTCAAAAACTATCATTAGAAGCACATATTACACTAATTCAATGACCATATCTGATCTGCTTTTTCAATGCTCTTGTGCAGATAATGATAGATATGTCTGTATGTCCATAACCATCATAAAAAACACATGGAATACTAAATATTCACAGGTGTAATTGGTTCAAATCTCATGAATCTGTTATTTAGAGATTTTGAGAGATGAATCGATAGATGCCATCACCTGACAAGTTTAGTCTTTGGATTCCTGCAACTGCATTGGACTAATTTAGCAATGCTCTTGTGCTGTACAGGAATGGATGCTCAAGTATCATATGCATTTCACTCAGAGAGGAAGTTACATCCTGAGAAGTTTAAGAACCAGCTTGTTAATCAGGTAATTTTCTATTTCTCATAGCTTTATGATCGTTGATAACAAACAGATTGCCCCACATGCAATGGTAACTGATTGGACTAGGACTCGATATTTTCATTTTAGTAATTTATTTTTTGATAACTCGCTAGAGTTACAATTATGTGCACAATAGTCTTGTCAAGCGATGAGAGATATCACACTATGACCATCCCAGCCAGGTTATTCTATGGCCTTATAAGAAAAACAGTGGGCAAGGTTGATTAGTCATTGACAGACGGCAAGTGAGGTTGAGTTGTCTCACTGACTATGCATATAGAAGATTCTTTTAGTTGGGTTGTTCTGGCAACTCAGACCAACACAAACATATTGATGATTGCTTTCTTTACTTGTTCTAAGACCAAATTAAACTCCCTCTAAATGTTCTAAGAAATTTTCCAGTTTGTATTTAGTATTCCTGAGTGGTGTCTTGACTCTTCTTTCACTTTTGGCCTATAAGGTCATCATGCATATGTAAGACTTTGTCAGACTTTGCTTTTCTTGGGTTTCAGAGTACTTACTTGAAGCTTGGATGTACTCAAGGATGGTTTTGTCCTTCTCTTTGTCATCCTTCTTCGCGGTGAGTCTCTTGGAAATATACTTCACTCTGCTCACAGGTTCTAGATCTTCATGGAAAGAATGATATGCTTTTACAATCTACTTGCCTGCATGCCGTTATTTTCTGCTTTTCTTTTAGTCATCCCATATAAATGGACATCATTTTACTAAACTTATGTCAATGCAGGAATATGGCACAGTTGACAAAGGTGAAAATAATGAGAAAACACGGCCAGTGGGAGGACCTCAATGTACCTAGCAGGTTATTTACAAGTACCATATATAATTATCATAAAAAAATTTGTTTGTGTTGCTTGTAAGTGTTCTTTAATTTTAATGGTATTGCTGAATGCTACCTCATTTTTCTGATTTCTCAAATTGACTCAATGATGTCTACTGTACAGCATCAGGTCTATCGTGTGCCTCAACTTGCCTAGTTTTTCAGGCGGACTCAACCCTTGGGGAAATCCAAACACAAGAAAATCGACTTATGTAAGTTCAATGGCTACTTACTAAAATCTCTTGTTCATATGCTATTTGCCAGTCTCCTTACCTTCTTTTACAAATATATATTGAACCCTCTTTTTATTGTTTGAGCCTTACAGAGAGACTTGACTCCTCCATATGTTGATGATGGCCTTCTTGAGATTGTCGGTTTTAAAAATGCTTGGCATGGCCTTGTATTGCTCTCTTCAAAAGGGCACGGTACTCGTCTCGCACAGGTAGAATTACAATGAATTCTTTCTCAAGTTGATTTTGCATGATCGCAGCATGAGTTTGTTATGCATAAATTGATCGTAATCGTTTTGAAATGGTATTGGCGTATAGATATTAAGACAATTTAAATTGGTGCCTGCACTCAAGTGTGCCTCATTACATCTCGCTTGTATATGTCTGTGTGTTCTTGTACGTATATTCATACATTTGCTCTCTAAATTCCGATGTAGACAAGTAGAGTTCGCTTCGAGTTCCATAAGGGGGCGGCAGACCACACATTCATGAGAATGGATGGGGAACCTTGGAAACAACCCCTACCAGTCGACGACGACACTGTCGTTGTTGAGATCTCCCCATCCAGCCAAGTAACGATGCTAGCCACCCCTCTTTGCCAGTCCAAAAGTATATATGACCCCTCTTCCCCCACGGTATATCAGGACAATGATGACAACAACAGTGAAGAAGAGGGCGGAGAAGACTGGGAAGAGCGAAGGAAGTTTGGTGCTGCGGAAACTTTCAAAATTCCAGATGGCATCGAAATCTCCCATCTCAGTTAAGCACGGAATTCGAGTTCTTTGGTGGGATCTCCATTTACATGTATTGATTCCCCTTGTCGATGATTTGACTGGTCTTAGGATTCATTGTTGTTATGAGGGTTCACTTGGTATTCCCGAGTGAGAGATTCATCATCGATAAACCCTGCTAATTTGCTAACCTGTAGTTTCTAGAGTAAAGGCCATATCGTCGTGTACAGCTTATGGCTACTAATTAGATTCGAGCCCTGGCTTGACCGATTAGTTCTCACTTGTTAACTTCATTGTTTTGAGTACCTTAGTGCGTGGCTGCCGGGGTCAGATGCCCTTGCTTGAATTAATTCAGTTTGGTGTGTTCTTTCTGCCATCTTCAAACGCCAGTTCCTGCAGATCTTCATATGATTCCACCTGGAACGAAGGAAACGAAAATCTGGGGTATACCTTCAATTTCAGCCTATTTTATTGCAATTTGATGACCTAATTCTCACCGTTAAACCTCAGACGTCGTTTCACTTTTGGTAATTGCCGACTGGGTGTGTTCTTCTCTAGAGCTGACTGCATGCGGTTTTGCTATTTTGGAGTTCAAATATAGTGGAATTCGAAATTCTTCATTGCTCATCAAACTATCTCGGACAGTCCTGGTACACTGATTTGTGTAAACGGTTCGAAAAATGGTTCCAACTTCTTTCATCATCGACGAGCGTAAATCTGTAGAAAGTTCGGGCGGAGTTTAATTTACTCATTCAAAAGAAATAACTGCCTTACTTGTGTATTAACTCATGAAGGCAGCCAAATTGAAATCAGCCCCAGAAATCTCTGGCCGTGTCACGTGTAGAGTAATGACAACACTCTGGGTGCTAGATTTCTCCTAAAACCAGGTCAAGGCCTCAGCCTCGCAAGCCGCATTCCGTATGCTTACGAATCGCCGACGGAACATTATCCAACTCCCGGGTCTCGGTATTGTCGCGACCTTGGCACCGCTCCAATTCAATTATTGAACCTGTACTAAGTTTCGGAGTCTAGGGATACAATTCAAGACCCCGAAACATTTAGCAGAAGTGAGCAAATCTGTTGGTTCTGTTTTCTAGTTTAGTTGCTACTTGGTATTAGTTGATGCACTCAATACCGGAATTGCACGACGGCCGATCCGGAGTTATCATATTACAGCTTTGATTGATGGTATTAGCTTGCGAGCGTTCGCCCTATTTTTCCTCAAACTAGGTGCTTTCGATACTTCCCTATTTTCTAGTCCTTCTTCCTGCCATAACTTTTTTAATAAACCCTCGAACTAATAATAAGTACACTGGGCGAACATAAATAAATCAAAGGAAAATTTTCAAATAAAGGCATAAAGTGTCCTCATTTTCTTAATGAAAGGCCTAAAGTGAATCTTGTTTCACTAAAAGGCCTAAAGTGCTCTCATTTTCTCAAATAAAAGCTTAAAGTGACCATGTCAATCTCAAAAAAGGGTTTGACCTCATCAGCTAGTCAAGAACATTTTTCATCATCTACTTTTTTATTTTCTTTTTCCTTTTTTCTTTCCATGAAAAAGAAAAAAGGCTAAAATTTAAAAAAAAAAACACATAAAAAAAAAACCAAGCGAGAGGGTTGGGACTAGCCCTCCCGCCTGTGGCCGCCGCCCCATCGCCGGTGGAGCGTCGACCATGGCCGGCGACCCGATCCCAAATTTAGGAGAGGGTCGTGGCCCTCTCCCCAGCCCTCACCTCTGGTCAGTGAGGGTTGCCGACTTTCACCGAGGCGTCGATGTCCGACTGATGATGGGGTGTCGGCCACACGCGGGAGGGCTGGCCCAACCTGTTTTTTTTATATTATTTTTTTTAGTTTTTTTTTAAAATTTTAGCCTTTTTTTTTTCTTTTTTATGGTAAGAAAAAAAGAGAAAAGAAAGGAAAAGAAATAAAAAATTAAAAGACGAAAATGCCCTTGACTAGCTGGTGAGGTTAGGCCTTTCCTTGAGACTGACATGGCTCTTCAAGCCCTTAATTGAGACAAAGTCCACTTCGAGCTCTTATTTGAGAAAATATGAGCACTTCATGTCCTTAATAGAAATAAAATTCATTTCAAACCCTTATTTGAGAAAATGAGGATATTTTAGACCCTTATTTGAAATTTTTTCTAAATCAAAAAGCGCATGGCTTTACGACTGCAGAAGGATTTTTTTTTTTTGTTACGGGAATCGTAGTCAACATAAACAAAGATTTCACTGAATGATCCAAACCGCCAAAATCAGAATGAAAGCGACTGTTTGCTAGTCGCTGTAATTTGACAACAGAGTAAAGTTAAATATGCTAATGATGACACAAGGGGATTCTAAACCATTTCTGCACATGGCTTCTAGAGAGGGACGGCACCCCTAGTATCCCACTTTGCCATTTCTTATTGACTCAAATACAATGAATATCATCTGAAGCACCCAGTATTAGTCTTCTTAACAAATCCACTGACACCTTTCTTGCTCCTAACTGTTGGAATGTCTGCTGCATATTATTTTCAACCTCCTCCATTTCATGAGCAGAGCCATCTCGCTCATATATACATGCCCAACATATTCCCCACGTCTTCTCACCATAAAACTTACCAAGTACAAAGTACATTCTCTGTGGTTTATGCCAACACCGACCGATATACTCCTGAGAATGAATGCGGTGAGCAGGGTATGGATCGTTGCAGCATGCATCGGAGCGGTGGAGTCATTGAAAGATCAAGGGTTTTGTAGATGGAACTACCCGTGGAGGTCACTCGAACAGCATGCCAAGAACAACACTAGATGGTTTTATGAGGCCAGGAAGATCTCTTCCTCTTCCTGTTCTCCGTCTGTCGCTGCGGCAGTAGAGGCATCGAATGCTGACAGAACGAGACGAACGGAGGAGTCGCTGAAAAAAGTCATGTACTTGAGCTGTTGGGGTCCAAATACAGTCAGATTTTGAGATCAGTGACTGGGCAGCAGTCAGTTTTCTAGGATGTGCTTATGATATGTCACTGCTGATAGTTTTTTTTTTCTAGGATGTGCTTATGATATGTCACTGCTGATGGTTATTTAAGTGCGAAACTTCGTGAACTTTCTGTCGGAAATGAAGGAATGTTTGTTCACGCAGTACCCACTACAGCTTGTAGTCTACAGGAACATTTTCCTCAATGGCCCGAGCATGTTTTTGTACCTTAAGAAAAAATGAACGTTTCGACCCGAAAAAAAAATCATGAACGCATCGAAATCATGAACGAGTCCTGACATAATAGTGGTCATGGTGCCGTGTTGATGACTTTCTTGGGGATTCATTTAAATCAGGATAAGTAAAAGGAAATAGAGTGACTCGTCAGTACAGCTCTTCATTAGGGAAATATTAAAGCTGTGCATGACAATCATTTTGTGCCAAAAAATAGATTATGGACAGAAATAATTCTTTTTTATTCTATGCCCGAAAATAAGTTCTAAACATTTGAAGGCGTGTGGTAATTGCCAAAAATTTCTGTTCTTAAAATAGAAAAAGAATAGAACTACATTTAGTAACTACACAAAATTTCTTTTTATTAATAATATTTTAATGTTTTTTTCCTTTTTTTTTTTCCTTTCTTTCCCCTCCCTTCCTTGGCCATGGCCGGCCGCCGGCGCCGGCAACCGGCCACAGGCCAGGGCCGGAGAGGGCATTACAGCCCTCACCGCCGGCCTCACCGGTCATGACAGTAAGGTCAGCCTCGCTTAGATTTGGCGAGACCGACCTCGCTGTTGCCAACCTAGGCGACGGCGAGGTCAGCCTCGCCTTGGCTGGACGAGGCCTCCCCGTCGCAGCCGCGAGCCGCCCTCGCTGGCCACTGGTGAGGACCGCGACGCCCTCACCGGCGGGTGGCGAGGCCGAAGAACAATAACAAACCAAAAAAAAGAAGAAAACCAAGAAGAATCAATTCCGAAAAAATTGTTCCGAAATCAAGAAGCTACTTTTTTTTACTTTTTGATTCTATTCTAAAACTGATTCTGGACACAATTTTTTGCAAAATTGTGATCGGGAACAAAAAATTTAACAAATGAATTTTTGTTGATAAACTGATTTTGAGAACAAAAGAACAGAATCAATTACTATTTGACAAGTTGCCAAACACACCCTAAATGTATAAGTGGCTCTAAGTCTCGCATTGTCGCCATTAACTATGGCTGACTTGCCAATTATTCATGTCTAACTAAATGAAACAACGATTTACTCGAATATATCAAAGTTAGATATCATTTCAGAATCATCCATCGAGAAGCTGAATTAGGGATTAATGTGCCAATTGAGTAAAATGAACATTGGCTTGTTTCCAGATTGTGTTCCTAATTGCTGCTTCTCCTGGTCTTACACAGATTTTGATCCTGGAAAATTCTATTAACGCCAAGGCCCCAACTCCTTGGTCGCCACTGGTTGCTTGTTGCATAAAGTAGAACCGCAATAGGAATCGGAAAACAGTAGTGCTGTTAACAGTGTGCAAGAACTGGCTTTTGTTCTTTAACAGTGGAACAACATATTATCAACTTAATGAAATAACGAATTTATTCGAATCTGTCAAAGGCCGGATATCATTTTAGGATGATCCATCGAGAAGTTGAATTGCGGATTAATGTGCCAATTGAGTAAAATGAGCATTGGCTTGTTTCCAGATTTTGTTCCTAATTGCTAATTCTCCTGGTCTTGCACAGATTTTGATCCTGGAAATTTCTATTAACGCCGAGGCCCAACTCCTTGGTTGCTACTGGTTGCTTGTTGCATGATGTAAAACTGCAAGAGGAGTAGGAAAACAGTAGTGCCGCTAAACAACGAGCATGAGCTGACTTTTGTTCTTAAGCAGTAGAACAACATATTGTACGCACATTGATTTCAGTGGATCCCTCATTTACTGTTTAAGTTTGTTCGATTTTTCTGCAAAATGACAATCTGCAAAACCCGTTGCATGTTTTAATGGATTTAATCCAATAGCCACCCCTGTTTATGTATCAGCAAGATCCGCATCGACCATAGTTTTAGATCCGGAGATTGAGAAATGTCAAATGACCCTTCTAGACGTCGACTCTAAGATGAGAGGACCAAGAAATGAATAAGACGGTAGACAGCCGAATCTCATCATAGTCATGAACTTATTACCTTCACATCAGCAGAATCACCAGCAAAAATGTAAATTAATAGGATTGGAGTATATAAAGCAGATCTTAAATGACAAGCAGTTCTGATACAGTGACCCTAGTACATGGATGGAGAGGTCCTTCTCATGTGTGTGACCACTCCCTTGACTTTTGTGCGCTTGTGTCCATGCCATAACCATTTGTCCTCTCTGTCTTTTTCAAAAAGGAGTCATCGATTCATAGACACATCAAGTCATACCAGCATAGAAAAATGTCCCTTCTTTTTTGCAGATAACGATAAAGGATTGGATTGGATAAGATAGGATTGAATGAAACTCCTCCTCATACGATATACCAGGGGCTACTTCTCCTCAATCGTTGGTGAAACAGCCTCGGGTTTTGCGCACATACCCATTTCCACTGAGAAACGCATAATCCCCACGCTGTTATTATATAATCCAGAAGCCCCGTTGCTTCACCAGCACCGTCCAAACTCAGAGACCCGGAACTCAAAATTCGATCTTTTTCTCCATCCAAGTCAATCCCAGTACTTGTGACTCACATACCCAGAACTCAAAATCCAATCTTTTTCTCCATCGAAGTTGATCCTACTCCTAGTACTTGTAACTTGTAGACCCAGAATTCAAGATCCAGTCCTTTTGTCCATCCAAGTCTATCCCAGTACTTGCCCAGAGCAAACAAGTCAATTCACCATGAGTTCAACCTGCAGATCTTGGATTGCTGCGGCGACCGTTGGGACAGTGGAAGCACTGAAAGACCAGGGACTTTGCAGGTGGAACCCCGCGCTCAGATCGCTCCACCAACACGCCAGGAGCAATGCCGGGTCTTGTTCTCAGGCCGAGAGAGTGTCCTCGTCCACAGCTGCTTCTGCTATTTCTGAGAAAATCAGAGAAGGGAAAGCGAAGCAGTGTGAAGAGTCATTGAGGAAAGTCATGTACTTGAGCTGTTGGGGACCTTATTGATTTTGCTAGAGTCCGTTGTAATTATGACCGCCGAAATGAAATTGAGCAGTTTATGCATATTTTTCACTCAATTCTTTTTGTCATCGTAGGCATTTTCTATGCGCGTGAGATTAATTGTCGAGTAATCGTAGCATACATTGACCGTGTAAATTTTTTTATATGCACAATTTTACCATCGTCATTTCGAGGGGTTTAATAATCAAATCTCTTGCGAACTCTCAAATCGGGTGAGCAAACTTACATTGATGATTTACGCTCTAATTTTTCTTTATTGTCATGGACACGAGTTCGTGACACAAAATAATTGTGAAAGTAGAGATAGATTGAATTCGATATTTTTGGTTTTGGGTTTCTCTAATTCCAGACAAATAAATAAAAAATGAAGGGCAGCAGATGGGAAAGTTCTGATACTGATCAAAAAATCAGGAGAAGCTCTGATGCAAAAAAAGGATAAATTCCAAGTAGAAATCCTTCATCTTATGAGGAAGTTTGTTTCACATGGTCCTGTTTTTAATGTTAGCTAATTTGTCAAATTAAAAAAATTAGGACTTTTTCTATGTTTGGAAAGCCAGAGAAAGTGGAAGACTGAAAATTAGGTTGGAGAATGGGAGAGACTTTGCAATGTTTGCTATGGAGAGATAGAGAGATTTAAAATCTTTTCCTCGAATTTTCTTTTCCCACTCTTTCTCTAACTTCAAACTGTTTACATCTAAAAATGACCATTTTTTTGTTATTATCGACAAGTGATAGACTTGATCGATAAGAACAGAGTTTGATCATTTATGAACAGAATTATCGATATCTTGAAGGGAATCGGCAACTTACCGCTGAAGTTATCTACAACACAAGGTGAAGTTATTGACGATAGTCTTGAAGTTTCTCGACAAAGTCATCCATATCGATGGCGAGCAATCGACATGAAGATAACCATTAGTTAGCTATGTTATATATGTTCGTAAAGTGACCACCGAAAAGGAGTTATTTTTTTCTTTCAAATTAAGTAACCTGCCATGTATAACCGCTGTTGTAAGAGTTATAAATACCTCAAACGAACTCTTTGTAAAGCCTTCAATTAATCAAAGAACTTAACATTCTTGCAAATTTATCTTTATCTTTACTTTTCTACAATTTAAATTCCTATACTAAGTCATAGTTTCAAACAATTCGTTGTCAATTAAATTTCGGTGTGTATCTTAGTTGTAATTTTTAGATTATTGTCACCGATTAAATTCCGACGTTGTATCTTTATTATCGTACTTTGAAGTCAATTAAATCTTGGCAAAGTGTTTTGGACTTCGTGGTCGATTAAATTCTGACAAAGCATATCTGTTGTTCATTATAATTCATTGAGACTCCTATTCGAAATCGTCACAGAACCTGTCGTCTCTTAATGAAATCAAAAAACCAATTTCGATGAAGATATTTCGTCGACGAACCATTTTCCGCGAAACACAAACATAGGGTGAGAATTAAGAGTTCAGACATATCGGCCTAATAGGCGGTGAGCCAAGCAAATTGGCCATTGTGAGCAAAATATGAAATTTTGACAACTAGACCTGTGATGATGTCTCATCGGTCTTATGATACTTTCTTTCATAAAAATGAGAAAATATCTAAGAAGCTTCAAAACAAAACAAATTCCAAACTATTTGCAGGGATAGGAGATCCAATTGCGGGATAGAGCCTTTCACTGGAAAAAGGACACTAAAAATGCCATAACTTTCATAAGACATTTTTTTTAGTGTTGAAACTTCTCGTCAGATCATTTAAGCGCCAAATCAGAGAAAAACGAGCACTTAAGTACCTCCAGCCCAAAGCCCTACGTGGCTTTTTTAAATAAATGATAATTTATATGAGGCTTTTTTTCTACAAAACAAGCTAACGTGAACAAAGGTGACTGGATTCTCCATAAACGACGCCGTATGGTCGTTCACCCTCCTTCACTTTCTCATTCAACGACGACAGAAGAGAGCCTTTCCCAATGCACCACAGTTCATATTTCCTCCATGGAGTTTGACAAATTCTAAATATGACTTCAATTCCTTTATGATTTGTCTTCTACTTTCTGTTTCGTTTTGTTGTTTTTTTTCCATTCTCCTGCTGTCTGCCAAATTCCATTGCCATTGGTTGTGCTCTGAAGGGAGAAATTAAGTTTGCAAGGAAGCTCTGGTTGAACCACCGTCGCCATTGCTGCAAATCTAGAGATGGGCTAGCAGCGTGTTCCTCCCGATCTGGACATGGAGTTCATGGCCGTGGAGTCGAGAATTGATGGGGTGAAATTGGGGATGAGCCCGGATCTGGGAGGTCACCGAGCCTATATCTGGCTTCGACTGAGGCGATGGCCTTCATTACCTTCCCTCATCTTCATGAGCACCTCATCATCTTCCACCTTTCTCTTCTTCTTTGATTGTTTGCAAATTGAAAAATAAGATAAAAAAATCGATGTCAAACGTGGACAGAAACCCTAATTTGGGCAAATCAAAATTAGGGTTCATATTTGGGGCAAAGATGTAAACACTTGTTTATGACTATTATTGCTGACTAGGCACGTCGGCAAACGGCGCCGGTCAGAGAAATTGATAAAATATTATTACGTCATATTTCCAGTAACTCAAATTGAAGTAAATACTCAAGTGATCAGTTTTTTTTTAAAAAAGCAACAATTAAATTATCTAACGAAAAGTTATGATATCAAAATAAGTATCGTATAAAAGTTATGACACTTCTATTATCCTTTTCCCGCCTTTTGTCTACGGGTCTTTGTGACCCAATTGGCTATTCTATTCAACTTCTTTCTACAATGGATCATTTGAACATTTGAAAATCGGAGTAACGGATCCTTACACTCTTTGATAAGAACTCTTACATCCCAAGCTGGTCGATCCATGCCCTTCAACATGCTTATCATATTCAAATTATCCGATTCAAGAAACAGTTTCTCTTTCATTCTCGAAGTGAAGTAATTTCAAGGTTTCTACCGGGCACCAGTTTTAGCCGGAGAGGCGGAGGGAAGAGGATCGGACGCTAACGGAAACTCATCACCACGCACCAGTAACTCTCTCCCCTCTCTCTACTCTCGCTCTACTCTCTCTCTCTCTCCTCTAGAAAGGAGGCGGTGGACGAAGGAAGG
Organism: Syzygium jambos; assembly: GCA_031216235.1. Classification (NCBI taxonomy): domain Eukaryota; kingdom Viridiplantae; phylum Streptophyta; class Magnoliopsida; order Myrtales; family Myrtaceae; genus Syzygium; species Syzygium jambos. Next base: position 3,127,648 of record CM062225.1, on the reverse strand, counting down.
AGGAAGATGAAAGGAGGAGGAGACGCACGGGGCGTCGGTTTCACGGCGCGCGGTGCGAAGCTGGCGAAGATATTATTGATGGCGTCCCCCCCTCACGACATTACTCTCCACGGAAGGAGGAGCAGAAGAAGTATAGAGTTAAAAGAGACGTCGGCCACGGGCCAGAGGAGGGGAGGGACAGGGAAGAGCGTGGGGTCCTCTTTAATTGCTCTCCCACTCCTCCGCCCGCTTTAATTTTCCCAATTTTTTTTTTTTTGGATTTCTTTCCTCCCTTCGCTTCGCCTTTTTGGACTCTTTCCGCCCGAATTCTTTCTTTTATTCTTTCCTTATTCTTTGGGCAATTCTGCCCTCCCCCTCCGTCCGTGGATTAAAACTTTATCAAAGAAGCTCCCCGCTTTTTTCGTCTTCGGTTTGCCCTTCTTCTGTCTCGGTTTTTTTTTTTTTTTGAGCTGCGATATCGGACGTTAATTAATCACCGATCAGGAACGGTCGGAACGGCGGGGCGAAATCCGCTGGGCACCCCCTTCGAGGCTGGCTTTTCCGGCCCGACCGGCTCTGTCGCCGGTGCATGTGAACCGCGCCCCTCGCGCCTATACCCGGGGGGGTAAAAGCTGTACCGGAGGGCGGCGTGCGCGCTCGAGATCCCCTTCGAGTGGAATTTCCAATAGTACTTACATGCCACACCTCCAGCACATTCAACCAGGGTGACTCGTTGCTTGAGTCTCCCCTTATGCAACAATCAGGGGACGATTGTATCACATGCTACCTTTCCCTTGCATAACTGCAAGAATGTTTCCGTGACTCCACCCATGACCTTCTCTGTCACAAGTGGTAACCTTTACATCTACAAAACGAACTCATGCTCAGAAAACTCAGGAAATTAACCCAGAGAAACTCAATTCAATTAGCATGAGCAACCTCCCAGTCACTTGAGGGTCATCACAAAAAGTCAATCTAACGAAGGCCAATCCAATAGTTCTGACTTCATTGTGATGCCTTATGAACATATGAGAAGGTTATGTACAAATAATCTCCACCTGATTTAACTTTTCCACATTGCATAAGCAAGAATTAATCCAGCACCCACAGAAAAGTGAAGTAATACTCTGGAAAAGAGTATGACTAACACAAACTCAAATACAGTCATATAGGTTCCAAAATAAACATATGCACCAAATCTAACTGTACAACTGAATATAGCATTTCCAATAAATTAAGCAAGTGCAAAGCCGCGCAGACTCAACTAAATTATGGATCCCCAATAATGGGGTCCACAGCACGTCTTTATGTCTAAATCATCAATCTTAGAATGTAAGAAAATGCTCAATCACAATTTCTCGAGTGTAGAGCCAAGACAATGCTATCATCTCTCGAGTAAATGCACCATGCATACATGAATCTGTAAGCAAATCAACAGGTTATCGCAATTGCTAGTCTTTCATTACTAAACAAGGGCGTAGACAATTAAATTACCTGCACAAATGCCCCGTGTGTAAGAACCCATCCGTCGAGAAACCAGAGCACTAGTGGAGTTTGAGCACTTGCAAAACGTGTCCCTGTGATCTCGCAAGCAGGCCAAGTCTGAATCTTCCACTATCATGCGCCGAAAGTGAAGCGACTTCAAGCAATCAAAAGACTGCACAATCTGGGGCACCCACAGAGTCGCATAAACTTGATCTGCAGCAGCACGAAAGAGACAATTCCCATCCTCCAACATTCTTTTGACTTCCAAACCCATAATCCTTCCAGTTTCAATCTCGAACTGACGTTCTCTTTCCAAATCATCATAAGATACAAAGCATGGTCCCTGCTGATCCGTGCTGTTATAACCCTCGCTTTCGCAATGAGGTCTTGAAGAATGCCGTGACCCAGTAGGTGAAGTTCGAGTTGAAACAACAGGCCAAGCACCTGATCTTATACTCCAGATAATCATCGTTCTTGTACTCCTTTCCTGCTCTTCTTCTGGCAGAGTGTCAAGGAGCAAAGGAGAAAGAGGTGTTGAGGTCACGTGGCATCTGCGACAACGTGGGCGCGGACGACAAAGGGCCTAGCGACCCGAGATGAGACGTTATCCCAATGCCCATCATTGCGAAGGTTGGATTGGATTAGATGACGACGACAATGTTTTATTGTTCTTCTTCCTGCCTTGACCACACTGAACAAAGACTAACTTCTGTGTAACCGAATGTTCCAAGGTATCTCCACATATGCCTTCAACATTGACTTCCCCCCAAACGAAACCTGCGAAATCAAAGTCTCTTTCCCGGGCAAATCGCCTTTCCACCACTACTTAATGCCATCCTCAGTTTGCATAATATCCTTCGCCCCCACCAGTGATGCTGTACCATTTTGTGCGTAAGATATATCAATGGTGGGTGATGATAAATCACTAGCGTCCAATGGCCGATTTTGACGGCAAGAGAAGAGCGTGCTTTTACGGACCGATTCGAGCAAAACCGCATGGCAGCAAAGCAGAACGAATGTGCCGAACAAAACTTGACTTTGATTGATTCTGACTCCATTGTTGCAAGATAATTCCTTAAAATTGTTGGAAAATTGACTTCGAAAATGGGTATAACAATGAAGTGAGACTTGGAGGCGTAATATCACTTTCTTTAAGAAATTATTTGCCCTACGAAGTTGCTGATGGTCACCGGAAAATTTTCTCCAGGATACAACAAAGTCTCGATTGAGAATACTGAATAGCAATTTCGGTATATCTCTAGGGTCTCTTTAGGAAAACAATAAGAAAAGATAGTTGTATATCTCTGGGAAGAAATGGAAAAACTGGCTATTCTTCTTAATGAACAAAAACGTTGAAATATTTATACGTTGAATAAACACAACCTTTTGAATGTAAAAATTATGTCCGAACAAACACAACCTTCCAAAGGTTGTAAGAGAGCCTAATTACCATTAGGTAGAAAATAAAAATTCAAAATTAAATTATTAAAAAATAACTGTCACTCTTTTGCGAACGGTCACGCTGTTTCAATATTGCAAAACAGTTATTTTATAATAATAAATTCGAAATTCAATAAATAAATAAAAATGATAGTTGATTAGTGCCAAATCCCGTCCACGTGCGCTCTCACATTCTTTCGACGTGGGACAAGGCACCTCATTATTTATTTTACAAACAAACTACCAACAGACCCTGCACCAAGCCATCGATGAGTTTCCTAGAGAAGTCACACGACAGACACGTGCGATAGCGTCCTCACAGAGAGACAAATCCGGCGGCTCGAGTTTGAGGGGGACTGGTAAATTCTAGGGTGGATACCACCACCGCGAGGGGACAGAGACGAGCACTTCCGTAGAGATAAAAGACACTCGACAAGACCACTTACTCCTTGTTTTATCGTCAATTGAATTATGGTGCAGGAGCAATTAAGCAGATTTGGGTATAATTACCCAGAAGACGCGTGTCGAAATGACGAGACAAAGGAGAGAGGGCCATCGCTTTCAGTCCATGGAAGAGAGAGGCGATGAACGATGTGCTTCCGAGCACACGCGACCGCCCCGGGAAAAACCCAAAACCCGCCAATCTCGACCGAAAACCATCGCCCGCAAATCCGGGAGCTCCGACCCACCTTTTGATTCTCACGGCCCCCTGATTTCTTCGACTGCCCCACCAATTCCTGGGTCTTCGTGATTCCCCTATTTATACACGCAAAGTTGCGCGAGCCCTCAAAAGCTCTGCTTCGCCAAGCCTCGGGTCCATGATCGAGAATCGCCATTCGATTTCAAACCCACCACGCGCTGCGTGATTCGTTTCCCGTTAGCATTGAACACGATATAAGGCGAAAGGGATGATCGGGCAGGGAGTCAGCCATCGGCCCCCGGCGGGTCGGGACCAGAAGAAGTGCAAGTTCGAGGCCGCGTTCAAGTCGATGCAGCGGGCGGGGCCCGCCGCGGCGGCGGGATCAAGCGGCGGCGGCGCGGCGGCTCAGGCGAAGGGCAAGAGGGAGGCGAATGCGGCGGACGAGGAGGAGGAGAGGAGGAAGAGGGAGAGGGTGGAGTTTCTGCTGCAGTTGGTCTGCTGGGGACCTGATTAGAGAATTGCACGTAGCGAGCACTTTACACTTGTCACTCAACGGTGATCGTAATCTGTACAGCGATTGTATCGACAATGTATACGAAATTACTAATTAATGTCGTTCTCTATTTCAACGCGTATATTTGATTTTAATCATTGTGTACAAGTTGAAGAGAGTGGGATTCGCAAGGCCCGGTTGAGATGAGATGGGCCGGGCTATAAGCCCACGAATGAGAGATGGGCCCGCGAGCAATTGCCCAAAGCCCAAGTTGACCAGCACTCCCCCGCTCGTTGACCATTGGGTAGACATCTACATCGGAAGTTTTAATACTCGTCACGAACATCGAACCCTTTTGTTAACTCCGTGCGACAGGAACATCGAACCCTTTTGTTAACTCCGTGCGACAGGATGCTGACTTGGCTTTTTAAATATATTTCCTCTCCCCTACGTGGCGATGACATGGCCAGAGCATGAAATATAAGCCTAAAACGACGTTATTTTGATTCAAATATGATTCTTTATACAAATTTTATTTAATATAAGCAAAATTAATTAAAAAAAAGAGAGAAAATGGTTGAGAACGTGGCGGTAAGGGTCATCCCATCTTTTTAAAAGATTTAGCTTATCTTTAAATTTAAATTAAATAAAATTTGCATGAAATATCATATTTGAACCAAAATAACGTCTAAGAGGAAAAAAATATAATTTAAAAAAAAGCCACGTCGGCATATTCCGTCGATCAAGTTGGATAGACTAAATGAAATGATTTGATTACACTTTTAATAAATTTTAGGATTTCGGGTGTACTTATCCCGTTAAAGAAAATTGTTCTCGGCCAGCGAGGGGCACAGACTTTGTCAAACGAAGGAAATCTGAAACGTGGCGCGCGCGGGAACGTGGAACCGATCTTAAATTAAAAGTGCCCTCCAACCATCGTCCCCAGCGAACCCCCTCCCCCAACAAACTTAGCCGACACCCAATTGAATGCTCCCCTCCCCCACCCACACCCCACGTCCCCTTCAACCCCCCAACCTAATCCTCCGCGCGCCCATTCAATTGCCGACTCCCGACATCGACCTCAGATATCTCGAAAACCCCGAATCCCCGATTCATCACGCGGGAACGGTGTCGGCCGTGAGCGGGCTCTTTTTCAATTGGGTTACGTCCTCGGCTGAATAAGACGTGAATTGCTTGGCATCATTCGCACTTAAAAATCGAAAAGGTTTGGGAAGAGCTGATTAGATTGATTCCGTCCTTGGATGATTCGCACCGACGAATCGGTTAGCAAAATGAGCATGCGGACCGGGATGAGAGTTCTGCTGATCAAACTTTCCTAGATATGTCTAGGGTATTCGTTAAATCCATCCCGATAATAGTCATAAGCAAGGAATCGCCCTCCCTGACCCGACGGGAAATGTTTTTTTGTTATTATTATTATTAGACCTTTGCAAATTAAGGAAAAATAGGGAAATTATTGATGTAAAATGAGCTCCCGTCCTTTTAAGTTGGCTTCGTCCCCCAAAAAAATAAGGGGTCGTCCACGGCTCAAAGGAAGGAATTCACAATGAATTATTTTTTGCGACATGACTCAAATAGCTACGCTCAATGGACTTATCGAGGGCATGAAGTGCCATTTACCATTTATACTGACTGAACTATTTTATCTTTCAACTCGCCCGGTAGAATATCCACCGAAGTCTCTCTTTAATTTCCTCCATAGGATATGTTTATGCATTGAAAATAAGTTCGTTTTCGGAGCTAGTTAATCGCAGGGTTATGATTCAAGTTATGTTTCGAATGACCATCATCCCAAAAAATTACCAGCTCACGCCTATCATTAATGGAAAAGGACACATATGGTCAATGAGTTTTACCCTAACGCATAATATCTAGATCCATGACTTTCAATTTGTTTAATATGGTGGTCCATAAAATCCTAATAAATGTCAAATATAGTCTCCGAATTATATAAAAATATCAAATGTTATCCTTTTACTAATTCAAGTTCAGGAAGGGTATTGAACATTTTCATATAGTTTAAGGATGATGTCGCACATTTAGACAGAGTCGAGGAACGATCCGTATAATTACCCCTACCGTTAATCATGCCGAATATGATCAATTTCCACCAACCGAGCCAACACGAAATCTCCCAGACTCCCACCCCGCTAAAGCTCTTGAATAATGATAATAGCCACCTTAATGGCGGCCTAACCCCACACGGAAATCCAAACCAATTTTTAATAATTTGGACATCCCTCCCTCCCCGACACGACGTCGCACGGGGGCGCGAAGTAAACGGTGGCTAGCGCGCTAGTGGGAAGCGCACGGACCCCAAGCCCCGAATTCAAATCCACTTCAATCCCAAGCTTCACATCCCGTCCCCCCCGCGTTAAACTCGTGACACACACACACACACACATCACTCCGCGGCCGCGCGCACACACAAAAACCCGGAATTCGCCCTTCCAGGGCGCCGTAAATTACCATTTTGCCATCGCCGTCGTCATTTATCCAGCTTCCTCCGATTTTTCCCCCAAAAAAGCCCCCCCCACTCAAAAGGACCTCCACACCGCTCTCTCTCTCTCTAGCTTCTCTCTCCGCCGTGCGCGCGCTCCTCCGTCCAATTGCGGCCCCGACCCCTCGCCGGAGCTCCCGGCTCGCCGATCTAGCCCTCGCTCAATGCGATAGGGACGCGCGCCCTCTCTCTCTCTCTCTCTCTCTCTCTCTCTCCCACAGTTGGAGCTCGCGCGAGCGGGAGAAGGGAAGATGGCGATCGCCGACCGGCAGAGGCCGAAGGTGTTCGGCCTGTGTCCGTTCTGGCAGTCGGCCGGCACGAACGCGTCGTCCTCCTCGTCCTCCACGCACAACCTCCACAACAGCAATGTCTACCACGACAGGAGCCAGGCGGCTGCGGCTGCGGCTGGCGGCGGCGGCGGCGGCGGCGGGGGTCGGCCGGCGGTCGAGTCGCGCCCGCGGCCCCCCGGCTCGGCCGGCACGGTGTCCTCGGTCGCCAGATCGCTCCTCCCCGCCCGGCGCCGGCTCCGGCTCGATCCGTCGAATAAGCTCTACTTCCCCTGTGAGACGTCGTTGACTTTTTATTGTTCGGTTTGTTGGTCTGTCGATTATAAATTAAGGATTCGTACAGCGGAGAGTTTTGTTTCTTTATTAAGGTTTCTGTCGTTGGTTCGTTGCGGTTTATTCCTTTGTTTAACCATTCCATATTGCTCTGGCACCTATAGTTTAAGGTTTTTTTTTTAGATTATCTCGTTCATGGTGCCCTGCATTTTATACGTTATCCACGAAAAAAGGTGGAGTGGGAAAACCTTTGGACTCCGTGTATGCGTGTGAGAGAGAGAGTGATTGTGTCTTGAGATTATATACCATGCTCATTCGCTCCCGTTGCTTTCGGAAGCAACATTGAGCAAGCTTCTTCTTGTGGGCATAGCGAAAAGAAAAAGATCGCTTTTTGAATGATCCGCTGTGCGGTGGCAAATCAAAGAGGTTCATATGTTTGTGATCACCAAGGCGTTGAATATCTGCATTTATCGTATCTTGTAAATGCGTGCATTTGTTTCCCCTAGCTGCATGTACTATAATCTTACCGAGACTTATTGTTATTATATTCTCCACCCTTTTTCCAGATGAACCCGGGAAACAGGTGAGGAGCGCAATCAGATTAAAAAACACGAGCAGGTCGCATGTAGCTTTCAAGGTAAAATGATTATGTAGGAACATGTGCATTAAGTTTTTTGATGACGGGTTTCGGACCTGCCAAGTATTTTTTGTGACGAGGTCAATGATAATTGGTTTTTCTTTTAATCGCGTTTAGTATGTAAAACATAATTAAATTACTCAATACTATTAAATTCCATTACCGAGTCCGGGGAGAATGATCTTTAGTTGAAGAGATTTTACGAAAATGTGAATGTTGGTGGAGATTTACTGGTGTAGAAATTTTAATATTACAATGGAATAGACTTGAACAGCTATTTTCTCCTTTTGTCATTGGCGATCTTGTCGAGTTATCACCATGTATGTCGTTGGAACGGAATAAGGCCAAATTAAGGAAAACACTAGGTGATAGATTTACAGGGCTTCAATTGCTCTGGATAATAGTGAAATGTAGAACATGGGGTTAGAATGTAATTTTGCTGAATATTAACTGAACCTAGCTTAGTAATCTTGCGTTTGGACATGGGGTCTGTTTAACCTAATTGTTTGTTCTTAATTAGTTCCAAACTACTGCTCCAAAAAGCTGTTATATGCGTCCTCCCGGTGGTACCCTTGCTCCTGGTGAAAGTATTATTGCTACAGGTAATAATATAATTTTTGGCCTTTTACTATATGCTGTGAATTCACCGCTTCTTTCAAAACTGCTTGCAGTTGACATGGAATGAGGATATCATTAACTCTATGTTTGAATATATGCCAATATTTTTTTATGAATTTTTTGCCCAGCTTCTATTGATACCTTTCTTTTTTCCTCTTTGAATATGAACTACAGTCTTCAAGTTTGTGGAGCAACCAGAGAATAATGAAAAGCAACTAGACCAAAAGAGCAAGGTAAAATTCAAGATAATGAGCCTGAAAGTCAAAGCTGGGATAGACTATGTGCCTGAGCTGGTAAAGAACTTGCTCTACATCATAAATAAATAGCTATATTAGCATTTTCTTCTCTCTCTCTCTCTCTCTCTCTCTATGAAGGATTTACTGAATGATCTATGCACCCATTGGATGGAGTGAATTTTATGAGGAATTTTTGGCTAATTGTCTTGGATCTGACCTTGTTCCTTCCCGGGGCGGTACAGAAATTGCAATAACCTCCTCTGTTTACACTTATGGCATGTCTAACTAGTTTTGCAATGTCATCTATTTGATACGAAATTATGCTCTGATAGTAGTTGTTTGGGAGGAGCAAGTGCATAGTGTTTTGTGTCAGATGCTGTCTAATCTCTAAAGGACAAAGATGGATAACAGAGGCATCTGCTGATTGACAATGTGTTCGTCCATTGCTTGTCCCATGATAGTATGTGGCTGCTCTCTGGCTGGGCATATTTAGGAATGGGTTGATCGACCCTCTAGTATATATAGTTAAGGCGATGATGGTGTTTCTTCTTATTTCTTTTCACCACAATATCTTTGTTCCATGTGCTTCTTGGGGAGGTCTTGTCACTGCCAGTTGGTATTGAGTTAGGTTTGCTATGTCCTGGACCTTTGCCTTCTGTTTCAATATAAACTGACTAGATAGAAAATGTGCTTTTTAATGAACTGCCGTTTGCTGACTCATATTGACAAATTTCTTGCAGTTTGATGAACAAAAGGATCAAGTAACAGTGGAGCGAATTTTACGTGTTGTCTTTCTAGATGTCGAGCGCCCCAGTCCTGTAAGTCGAAACAGCTTGCCTGATTGTGAGTTGTGTGACTGCTCCCCTTGTTGATTACCATAGGCAGCTGACACCAACACTGGGTGTTTTTCCTTTGTAGGCAATGGAAAAACTGAAGCGTCAGTTGGCAGAAGCTGAGGCTGCTCTTGAAACGCGCAAGAAACCTCCAGTAGAAACAGGAACTCAAGTTGTTGGAGATGGTCTCGTGATAGATGAATGGGTAAATTTTCTCATTGACCCATGGTTTCTTTACACACGTTTAAGTATGCCTTATCTTAAGTGCTTTAACTCCGTCAACCTCCTATCATCTCAGAAGGAGCGAAGGGAGAAGTATCTGGCTCGACAACAAGTCGAAGCTGTCGGATCAGCATGAAAGTCATTCGATCTTGCTTGAAACACCATCTTGGCCCAAATTGGAAATTGTCAAATCAGCCTTTCCATGCATGGGCTTGATGTGTGTTAACTGAAACCAAGGAAGGGCGTTGAATTGGCTTAAAGGGCTTCATGTAGGGAAAGAGCGACTTCTGGGGTGCCTCCAGTGATGGCCTTGTAAAATTACTGAACAGAAGGATGCAAGTCGGGGATGATATCAGAGTTTCGCCTGTGGCTACTTCCTGTCAATGGATTTTGCTGTGTCACAAAGTATAATACTGTCCGAATATGTCACAGTTTGTTTGAGATATGCAGATTGGGTTGTCGGTAAATGTATGTAGGTGTTTTCTTCCCCTGTGGATTTGATGCTAGAATCTAGGTTAGATATCGTGTTTGTGTATTTAATGGCGCCTTTTCCTTTTGAAATGTTACCTTTACATGTACATTTTTGCCTCCTGTCGTGAGTTAATTTTCCTTCGTATAGCAATGACAAGTAAGAATTTAGCTTAATTTCTATGAAGTGATGGTAGCGAATTAGTTCTCTGTGTGGACGTCTAGTTCAGGTGTGAAATGGCTCATACACTGATCAAAGTTCATCACTATCATTTGGTAAATCATTCGACAGTAAAACCGGTTGATGTTGCTAGCATCGTCAGTTGTTACTGGGCACCATGGACGCCAGCCATCAGATTCGTTATGCGAGCGGCGAGGTCGGGTTTATAGACCAAAGCATGGTGGTCATGGTTTGCATTTTGTATTAGCAATGCTTGATGCTTGTTGAAGTGGAAGATAAATTCTTTACGTTCCATGTACTCATTCCGGGATCAGCAACTTAGGTCGATAAGTGAAGAAAGAGAGGTCGAAGGGAGGATGGAAGGTATGGTATGATAATTTAAGCAATTCTGAGAACGACTTTCAGACTTTCTTCATCGAAGTGGAAAGGAACTTTGGACGAATCCGACGACTTAGGGGAAGAAGGGACACTGATTCAGCGTACATGATTCAGTGTCCATGTGCGCTGAATTCCACCATCTCTCACTGTTCCAGTGACAACGAGATCATCCCACGGTATAGGCGTGTAATCAAGCCCATCTGAATAGTTACAATGCCAAGCTCCAGCTTAAGCTCGACTCGAATGGTCGGCGCTCGAAACTCTCGACTCGAACTTGAACTTGAACTTGATCCGTTAGTAATTTTCCTTCTCAAACTTGACTCGATTGAAAAATCAATATACTTGACCATCACCGATTCCAATCCCTTTATAAGTAGACCTCGAACTGGAGTTTGAGCTTGACTTTGATAAGGTCGAATATTATGTAATAAGAGTTTTTTTCATTTGTTTTTGTAATTATGAAATAAAATATATAAGATTCTAATGAAAGTTCAACCTGAGTATCAACAAGTTCAATTTTGATTCCACAAGATATTTGAGTAGTTATACTCGAATATGACTTAACAAGATGTTCAAGTAACTTGTACCGCAGCTCGAGTCGACAAGATACTCTAATAACTCAAACTCAAGCTCGATGACGATATCAAAGAGTCATCGAGCTAAACCCAAACCATTTGCGATTAGTTTGCCTCCAATCCCGTGCCCTCAATTTCGTCTGGTAAGAGAGTCCAAAACTATAACGCCACAGGTATTACCTCTGAACGCGCACTGTGTGTGTGTATCGAGATCGCTGGTTTTTTAGCCGCCAATGGTTTTATCGGAATTGCATCAATTCCCATCACTTTTTAGTCCCACCACTCGCTCTATTCTATCTTGGAGCCTATTTATCTGGCGCTACCATCGCCTACCTCGCTCCTATCCTCTCAATCACTCACGCCCACCAGCATAAACAAGAAGGGCATGTGCATTTCCAAGAGATCCTGCATTCTAGTTGCACTAGGGACTGTGGTCGGGTTAAGAGAGATGTCGCATGCGAATCCCGGATCGTCTGCTCTCAAGAAGAACTTGAAAGCATCCGTTGGGTCGGCAAAGTCGCAAGTGAAAGCGATGAGTCTCGGTCCAGCCACATCGGATGCCTCGAAGTCGAAGGCCGGAAACAGCACGTCAAGTGGACAGGAGAAGTGTGTGGCTGCGGAGGAACCCCTGAGGATGGTGCTTTATCTCAGCTTCTGGGGACCCAATACATAGTACAAGAATGATTTATATACACGCATGCTTTGTCCCTACATCATCATCTTTGTCCTCTCACAAGTGTGAATACGTGCATGTACTTGATGATGTAGCAGGAGATTGTAAATAATCGGTGCTTTGATGATAGCTACTCTTGAATTTGTGAGCTATATTCCTACACTTTGCAGTGAAAATAAAGCATGTAGTATTGTGATTGAGAGAGAAAGAGAGAGCGAGAGAGAGAGAGATGAGTTGGGAGCAACTGAAGTGAGGGTCGCTGGCGCAAACACCATCATTTTCCTCGTGATTATGGCGAGGTGTTCATGCGGTTTTAAGGGGAGTTTCTCTCTGCCACATGTACACACATATATCCATGAGCATATACTACTTTTTGAGAGACTTGTCCATCCTTTTGACAGTGTACACCACAGACCACAGATTGATAATAAGTACATGCTGGGTCTGCTATTTTTTTTTTGACAGTATCCTCCTCCTCCCCTCATGGACTAAGATTTTGGCTTAAGATTTAAATGGCTAAGACAATAAGGTTAGTGATGTTATTAGGGAATCTAAAAGTTCAAACACGCCGCCGTCATCGACATCATGTAATCCTTATGAACTCACCGTCAAAACTAATAGGTGAAGAAACGGGACGAGAGGTTTGTAACAACATGTTTAAAGAAAAAGAAGAAGCAAAATTATGGAAGGGAAGACTCCCATTAACTATGGAATCACACGATTTATGATAGCTTTTTATAGTCCTGCAAGAGTTCGTGGTCCTAGATAACTGACAACCATTCCACTTTTTGTTGTACATATGGCATTTTGAACTAACCGGTCATGGTTCAAGATTATCATTAGGTATATTTGTTGAAAATATATCTCAAGTTTGAGCCCGATAAATAAAGCCCGACTAGAAATTATTTATATGAATGTCTGAATATTTTAAATTGGATATTTCCTGATACGAAATTGGAATTAGCGAAGAAAGAAAGAATATTATTCTTTCCTAATTCTTGTGGAATTCACGGCGAGAAGAGGAAAGAAGAAAATATTCTTTCCTATATTATGTTGGGCTCTTGGACTGAAATTGGAAAGTCCAACGTGGGACAATATTCAGTCAACTTTGATTTCCTTCCTGACCAATATGTGCTGACCGAACTGGACTTCTTCTGAGGCGGTGGACGTATATTATATTTATAGTTTATACGTTGGTTTACAAGGTAGAGCCATTGTTGATAAAGAAGTCTTGAAGCGCCGCGGTTGACGTGAAGACGTTCGTGAGTGCTTGGCGGTGGGTGTTTCCGTGGATTCTCGTTTGTGAATTATATCCAAGAAGAATTAGTGTTCAAGCGTAAATCTTGTGTTAAGATTTGTGTACAATTCTTTTGCGAGATTGAGAGATTATTTCGTAAGGAATTGTGGGGCTAAATACTGTGTGAGTTATTGGGTGTAATTGGGGCTTGGGAAACACTGAGAGTGTTTGAGTGACTCGAGTGTGGTTGTAATCTCCGTTGTATCGCTTGATCTATAGTGGAATTCCGTGCTGCTCTCCCCGTGGATGTAGGTCACTACGACCGAACCACGTAAATCTGGTGTCTGATTTATTTTCTTATTCTGTCAAATTTATTGTTCGATCGCTTGGCTTCCGCAACAATTGGTATCAAAGCCTGGCTTGATTGAGTTGAAGCGAATCGATGGCGATAGAAGAAGGAAAAGTGAGAATCGACAGATTTGATGGGAAGGATTTTGGTTTCTGGAAGATGCAGATTGAGGATCAACTATATCAGATGAAACTGCACGTGCCCTTGTCTGGGGAGAAGCCAGAGACGATGAAGCAAGCTGATTGGGAATTGTTGGATAGACGAGCTTTGGGTGTTATTCGGCTGACGTTAGCTCGTAACGTTGCGTTTAACATCGTGAATGAGAAGACCACTGCGGGTTTGATGAAAGCCTTGTCGGACATGTACGAGAAGCCCTCTGCGATCAACAAAGTCTACTTGATGCGACGTCTGTTTAATTTGAAGATGAGCGAAGGTGCATCAGTTGCTGATCATATTAATGAATTCAATGTGATCGCTAGTCAATTGAGTTCAGTTGATATTGACTTTGAAGATGAGGTACGTGCTTTGATTCTGTTATCCTCATTGCCTGATAGTTGGAATACTACTGTTACTGCTGTTAGTAATTCCTCTGGGTCAACAAGTTTGACGTTTGATGGTGTTCGAGATTTAATTCTGAGTGAAGATATCCGTAGAAGAGAATCTGGCGAACATGTATCTGCTGATTTAGTAGGTGAAAATAGAGGAAGAACTGGTACACGTGTTAGCAGAAGTAGTATGAACTCGAATAGACGAAGTCAGTCTAGGACTAGTGGTATTATCTGTTGGAGCTGTGGCAAGAGGGGGCATCTTAGAAGGGATTGCCTTAAGTTGAAGAACGAGAAGGGTAAGGGAATTAGAGTTGATCTTACGGATGATGTTGCAGCTATAGCTGATGGTAATTCGGATGATGCTGATTATGTCTTGTCTGCCACTGATAATTCGTCATTTAGCGGATGGATTATGGATTCTGGTTGTTCTTTTCACGCTACACCAAACAGGAACTGGTATCAGTGCACAGATAATAGTAAAGTGCAGTTGGGGAACAATTCTGAATGCGATGTTATTGGTGTTGGTGATGTTAGAATTAGAATGCATGATGGTATCGTGTGGACATTGACTGGAGTGAGGCATGTTCCAGAGTTGAAGAAAAATCTGATTTCCTTGAGTGCCCTGGATTCAGCTGGGTGTCGGTATTCTTCAGAATGTGGAGTTCTGAAAGTTGTTCGAGGTGCCATGGTGATAATGAAAGGAATCAAGTATAATGTCCTGTATGAGCTTCAAGGTGAGACAGTGATGGAATTCGCTGCGGAGACGTCGGATGCATCAGTTCGAAAGTCTGAATTGTGGCATATGCGTTTGGGGCACATTAGCGAGAGAAGCCTGAAGGTTCTAAGTGAAAGAAATTTGCTATGTGGTTATGTAGCTAACGAATTGAATGTATGCAGGTGCTGTGATTTAGATCAACGGCGGAAAGTGCAGTTTAGTACGATTGTTAGAGAAACCACGGATATTGCAGAATTAATTCACTTGGATGTTCACAGGTTGTCGCGATTTCTTTCGAGGAAGAGTGCCAGATTTATGCTAACAGTTGTTGATGACTACTCGAGGAAGACTTGGGTGTTTGTGCTTAGGCACAAGTTTGATGCTGTTGTCAGGATCAGGCAGTTAAAAGATTTGATCGAAAAGGAGACTGGTAAAACGATCAAGCAGGTGCGGACTGACAATAGTATGGATTTTTGCTCGGAGCTGTTAAACGAATTCTGCATGAAGGAAGGCATAGTGAGACACCGCACTAGTGCCAATGAACCACAACAGGTTGCAGAATTGATGAGCAGAACATTACTAAAGACGGTCCATAAAATGCTCTCTAGTGCTGGTATGGCTAGAAGATTTCTAGCGGATGCGCTTAGTACGGCGAGCTACCTGAAGAATAGATCCCCATCGATTGCGATTGGATGTCAGACTCCTGAAGAAGTGTGGTCAGGTAACGTTGTTGATTATTCTGTTCTTAGAATATTTGGTTGTCCATGTTATGTTCGAGTTAGTGATGGTAAGCTCGATGGAAGGACAATAAAGTGCATGTTCCTAGGTTATGCACAAGGTGAACGGGGCTATAAGTTGTGGTGCCCGGAATTAAATTCACATGTTGTCAGCAGAGAAGTTATATTTGACGAGTCTCCAGTACTTCTAGCTACGAGTGTTAATAGCAGTGTTCATATGGATCTGGACGGTGTTCAGCTTGAGGTGGAGTTGCAACCAGAAACTCCTGAGGTAACGGGTGTTAGCGAAATAATCGACACGGATGATGCTTATAGCGAGGTGGAGCCTATTGAGCCAACAGTTGTCGTAACTGCTGATATTGATAAGGTGCGTATTCAATCTTTCGATAGATATGGATGCAACAATAGTTTTTCTTTATCTGCGATTGAGGAGGTTGTGTCAGAAAATCCTTGTGGAGCAGTTAAAGGTGCATGTGGAGTTGGTATTCTGATGAGGTCCGCGGCTATGGCGAAGTTCAAGCACGGCTTGGACTTGAAAGACATCTGTGGCGGTTGAGCCCATCGGGGGCTGTGGGAGAGTAGTAGCGAAATTCGGATTCTATCAAAGCGATTGTAACTTGGCTCAAACATCGAGCCAAGGTGGAGATTGTTGAAAATATGTCTTAAGTTTGAGCCCGATAAATAAAGCCCGACTAGAAATTATTTATGTGGATGTCTGAATATTTTAAATTGGATATTTCCTGATACGAAATTGGAATTAGCGAAGAAAGAAAGAATATTATTCTTTCCTAATTCTTGTGGAATTCACGGCGAGAAGAGGAAAGAAGAAAATATTCTTTCCTATATTATGTTGGGCTCTTGGACTGAAATTGGAAAGTCCAACGTGGGACAATATTCAGTCAACTTTGATTTCCTTCCTGACCAATATGTGCTGACCGAACTGGACTTCTTCTGAGGCGGTGGACGTATATTATATTTATAGTTTATACGTTGGTTTACAAGGTAGAGCCATTGTTGATAAAGAAGTCTTGAAGCGCCGCGGTTGACGTGAAGACGTTCGTGAGTGCTTGGCGGTGGGTGTTTCCGTGGATTCTCGTTTGTGAATTATATCCAAGAAGAATTAGTGTTCAAGCGTAAATCTTGTGTTAAGATTTGTGTACAATTCTTTTGCGAGATTGAGAGATTATTTCGTAAGGAATTGTGGGGCTAAATACTGTGTGAGTTATTGGGTGTAATTGGGGCTTGGGAAACCCTGAGAGTGTTTGAGTGACTCGAGTGTGGTTGTAATCTCCGTTGTATCGCTTGATCTATAGTGGAATTCCGTGCTGCTCTCCCCGTGGATGTAGGTCACTACGACCGAACCACGTAAATCTGGTGTCTGATTTATTTTCTTATTCTGTCAAATTTATTGTTCGATCGCTTGGCTTCCGCAATAATATTTTTATATATCATACGTATATATTACTCTTTGAGAGATGGAAATTTTAGGCCTTTTCTACATGTCGCGAGACCTTAGGCTCGCAAAATTGTCAGGAGCTTTCTGAGTTATCATAGGGCTGATGATGATTATTGCTGTCAGATCGATAATGAATTCCTGCCAGTCGTCTAATTGCCCCGAACAACTTTGCTAGAACATCCCCAGAATTTACTTTTGCTGTCATCTGCTCTAGCTGCTAGAAAAAGGGAGAAGCAAAGAGAAGGGAAAGAGAAAGGTTAATGAAGAAACTACAGAATCGGAGGAGAAAAAAGAGAGTGCACTAAAAAACCAGAAACACATACTGTACATAATGGTCCGAGTCATGGCCAGTCGGAGAGTGCGTCAAACACGTTGAAAGAACCAAACAAATGACAAACGAACGACCGATCCAATCTCTCTCTCTCTCTCTCTCTCTCTACCTCATACATTGTGCGGCAACGAAAAGTTCTGCGACCCAAAAATCTGATAACCACTATTCTGGACGAAGACGGCGATGCCGCACCTGCTGCTGTTGAAGCCCTCCCACAAAGGGAAGCTCACGGTCCCCGAGACCGTCTTCTTCGCCGACACATCCTTGACGGAGCAGAGCTTCTCCAGCTTCCTGACGACGAAGTCGTTGGACAAGACTCGGCCCTTGTTCTCGCCGTTGGAGATGTCGGTGACCAGCCCGCTCTCATAGAGTGCCACCATTATGTTCATGCCGTGGCCGTCAACTTTGCTCTTCAGCGCTCCGGCGAGGGAGACTTGCAATGTGTCCGGCGACGGCCGCTGGAACTTTGCCTTGTACATGTATGAGAAGAGAGATGGCTTGCATGTCAGTCGGGAAAGTTAACGATCAAGACTTTGACCTCAAGTTTCCATACATTCTACACATTCTAGTGGTAGAATTATGAAGATCTTCAGAAAATTGCTAATAATAAAGTCAAATCGCTACAATCCTTTCATCAAGTGATGTAATAATTTTCAATTATTGTTTTCATTAATCAATTATGAAGACATGTTCGGTACTTTAAAATATTTTGAGAACGTTTTACTCGGAATCGGATTGGACCGCCTGAAAATTGGTCCGATTCTAGGGTTATATTGGAACTGGTCCGATTCTTGATTCTAATTTTGGAACCACCCAAGAACCGAACTGACTGGACCGAATTTGAAACTTGTTTTATAAAATAAAAAATCCTAGTTTTTCTTTCGACATCTTTTTCTTTGTTCTCTCCAATCTAACTTAGACATTTCCCGACTCTCTCTCTCTCTTGCGACTCACCCTCCTCCTCACTCGCTTGCGGCTCGCCCTCGCCCGTTGGCGCCTCGCAACCGTCGCTCCTTTCTGTATTGCCTTTGCTCGCTTGTCATCGTTCATCTTTTACTTTAAACTATTTAGTTGCTCATTTTATTTTACTATAAAAGATACAAAAATACAGGTTCCCTAGAGCCGGATCGAAAAAAACAAGGTGACTAGGTTCCCACCTGAAACCGATCACCCCTACTTTGAGAACCTTAGCAATGAAAACGGGCTTGGTATGATGATATAAACACTTTCAATTGGATATTTCACGAATTCGTTATTTACTCGTCAAAATTGTACTATCTCCACATAAAAGATAAAAGGAAAACGACTAAACATGGTGGCTAATAATCAATCAATTATTCGAACGAAGCAATCGATAGATTCGACAGAAAGAGATTCTAAAATGGTTTAAAGATCTTCCGATCAAATCATTTGTTTTTCAATCGCAACATTTTGAATTCAATCAAAAGATAATCGAAAAAAAAAAGAAACGAGGCCCAAAACGAAAGATCTGAGAAGAGAGAGCAAAACTAACCTGGAACGTGGGAGCTGGGAACCGAGGCGCGGAGGCGATGGCGGAGAGCAAACCCTCCTGGTCCGTCCCCACGCACTGCGCCCGCCCCTGCACCACCGCCTGCGGCGTGAACATCGTGTCCAGCCGCAGCGCCTCCACGTACGCCTTCTGCCGGACCGTGCCCTGGCTGGACCCGAACGGGTCCTTCCAGCCCACGTAGTCCCAGTAGTCCACGTGGTGCGCCAGCACGATCACCGGCACGTCCAGCTCGAAGTCCCCCCGCCCCAGCCTCGATATCAGCACCTCCGCCTCCGGTGAGGTGGCGCAGCCCTGCGACGAGAACAGCTCCACCAGCACCGCGCCTCCCCTCCTCTGCTCCTCGGCGGCCGCCTCCTCGTCAGCCGTGGCGTGGCTCTTGTGGTGCACCGTCCTCCTTGAGGACGCGCCAAAGCAGGGGAAGAGATGGGGCGCCATGGTTCTTCGCCTCGTCGCCTGCTGAGTAACAAAACGGTGGCAGGCGGGCGGGCGGCGAACGCAACGCGAAAAGACCGCTGCAAGGGAATTACAGATAGATAACTGAAAATGGATTACGGGAACGGGAGCTGAGATGGTACGTGCTGATCGGAACGAAGGGAACAAAAGGAATGAGGGAAAACTTTGAGAGGAGAAGGAGGTTGGGAATGGGCGGCGAGGAGAACGAGGCGGCGAAGAAGATGGTGATGGGAAAAAGATACGCGAGCTTCGAGTTTGGGAGTTAGCAATGGCTTATTGATTCTTCTTCTGTCGACTATTATTGTACGTGGTTTACTCGTTAGGACAGGTAATTCGATGCAATGGGTGTTGTTGAGGACCTTTACGTTGCCTCCACGACGTGACTCGCTCGCTCCCACGTTGTTTTGGATAAAAGAGGCGGAATTGGGATGGAAAGAGACACCAATCAAATTGCACCGGACCGCCCGCCCTACCAATAGGTCCAAGTAGGACAGGTTGGGTTTGGATAAGTAAAAAATGATCCCACCCAAGTTGACCCGTTTAACCTAGGGGTGATCGGCGGAATCGAGAACCGGGGACCGGATCGATTGGTCCTAGGACAGGGGATCGGACCGGATGGTCCTAGGACCGAGAACCGGACCGGATCGGGAATGAAACCAGTCACTTAAGGTTTAGTTCACCTTTTACTAATTTTTTTTCAATGAAGTTCACTTACGGTTTATTTTACATTTTACTAATTTTTTTTGAAAAAAATATAAAAAAAAATATGTAGTCAGTCCAGTTCCATCTTGGAACTGGGAACTAGACCGCCCTGATATTGATTCTACTTTTAAGAATTGGGAACCGGATTGACACTTCCGGGAATAGGACCAAACCAGTTGGTCTGGTTCGGTCCAGGCGATTCCCGGTTTGGGCGGTCCGTTTTGCACACTCCTAGTTTAACTTGCTTTGACTTATTTTCATACAATACAAATTTAGTAACCCATATCTAAATTAAGCCATATCGTTGAAAAAGCTTTTATATTTGATGCAATCTAGGAAAACTTATACCTAAGCTGAGGTAAGAGCGAGAAGCGAGGGAGCGAGATCGAGTACGGGCAAGAAAATCATAGAGGTGGATTGGGTTGAAGTAAGTTATAAATGCATTTTACCCATATTATTTTGTGTTATATCATTTTATGACCCATTTATCATATATTTACATAATATAATTAACCTATATAATAATTTATCCCATCAAATATGGGTCAAGAAGTTGATCCATCACCCATTTTTTGACAGGTTTACCTACCAAATTATGCATCTATGAACTTCGTGCACAAATCACACCCATAGAAGGTATTATTGCCCAAAGATGATCATAGGCCTCTCTAGGCTTGGTCGTCCCTAAAAGCAAAATCGGTCTGTTTAGCGAGCGATTCCCTTCCGGAGCTTGGTCTGTCCCCATTTCTGAGTACGTTCATGCTCGATCGGTTTTGTATAGTGTAATCTAAACGGGGATGTTAGGCCGGAGATATAGGCCAATTAATAAATGAGCTGTCTTAAGTTTCAACTCTCGTTACCCGAAATATACCTCCTCTGACGCATTTTATTAAATGTGTTATTGACTTGATTAATGACTTGACCTAAGTTAACCTATTCAAGTGTAAATGACCGTAATATAAGTCTAAATGTACACAAATCTTTGGCATACGAGAACACGTTCGTGATTTTTCTTTTCTTTTTTTTTCATTGTTCATGGTTACAAAATACCATTGCAAACTTTTGCATATTTTTGTCAGATATTTCAGTTTTACGACATTGTTCTTGGTTACGGTGAATTATTGTCAGCCTTCCTACATCATCTCTGTAAATAAGTTCAATTTTACGACATGCCTTTCCGCATGGTTACAACGGATGATTGTAAATCTCTGTAAATCGTTGTAATAAAATAAATTCAACTTTTAGCACGTTTTGTTCTTGGTACGATGGACCGTAAAAAACATTTGTAAATAGTCGTAAGGAAAAATAATTTTAATTTTGTGAGGATTTGTTCATTATACGAAAAATGGACTCTTCAAACATGAACTCACCTCGGCGATGGATACCTCTACAACCCGGTTCCTTGAAAGTAAAGAGAAATGCTTATGTGACTGTCTTTAATCTACTGTGAGAATAACAGTTTATTGTGTGCCACAAGAAATAAATAGCAAGTAATTAAAAATTATTGTGGGGTCCATTCCTTTAAAAATTTGTGGTCCATAACATGCTATTATTATCGTAGTGGCTCAAGATTACTATCATAGCAAAGTTCGAAAGTAAATATCGATGTTTCTTACAAATAGGAAACAATGGAAGGAGCTAGCAACGGCCGGGGTGTGTCGAGATTCCACCGGAACTCTCGTCAGACGGCTTCACCAAATCCGCACTCGTCTCCTCGGCTCTCCATGGTGAAACCCTCGCTTTAGGTAAAGCCCTCAAATTTGTCTCTTCCAGAAGCCACGGAAGTCTACTAGTTTGGGTCAGATTGTGTTAACCTTAGTTGAGTCTATCAAGAGTGCTTATCATGGAAGTGAGAGAGAGTTTACTACTCCGCTTTCCATTTCAGATTTTACCAGCATAACGGCCTTATAAATTACGTACTATTAGTATATTAAGGACAGTCACATAAATTCTTGAAAAATATGGATCAGCATCTTCTTATGCCCCTAAACCAAAGTAGTCATACAATTTTGCCGACGTTCATGATGTATATCAACAAATTTCGTGGATGAAGACGAGACACACAGGGCAGCATTTCGATTCTTTCCACCAACACAAACGCCAAACATCGTGGGATCAGAATCCTGGAATTAACATGGAGTCGATGAATATACGGAAACAACAAAAACAAATTTATTTTTGTACAACCCACGGAAGGACCCGAGAAACGTCAGGATGCACAAAAAGAAGAGGATAGAAAATGCCCGGAGCTAAGCCTTGGCGCTCTCTATGCTGGTCACGAACTGGTTCGCATCAGGCGCGTCAGCTCCTGCAGAAGCCCGGAACAACAAGATGGCCAGGCTTCCGATGCAGTAGTAGATGAAACACCCGAACCTGTGCGTCACGAAGGACCCGAAGTCCGTCCCCACTATGCACTGCCATCCCGGCCCGTGCGTCCTGTCGAACTCCTGCATACATTAAGTTCGTTCCCGATATCAGCGCTTCGTGATTGTAATGTCGCGGAATAATTCGATGCTAGTAATTCTGCAAACACGCGCAGCAGAAGACCCTTTATCGCTCGTCGGTACCTGCTTGATGAAACGGGCGATGTCGGTGGCTTCCGTGACGTCGTAGTGGTCGAGAGCCTTGGAAGCCAAATCCAGCGCGTTCTGCTGCATGGCCCGAAACATGTCCGTCTCGCCGATCACCGCTTTCCCTTCGAGCATTGTCGGCGACGTCGAGCCTCTCGATTTGAGCTCGGCTTCTCGAGTGGGGTATCGAGGTATCGAGAATGGACCCGGTCGGAGTAGCCGAAGTGCCCAAAAGTGTCCTACTCGAGTTTCGGATCAATATGTGGGCGGCGAAGAGAGTTTATACGGAGCTGAGGGGAGGGAGTGTAGGGTCCGGCGTGGGCAGCACGGACGAGCCACGGGTGGACCCGAGATGGAGACCGCGAGTGCAAGACGAAGCACGTCACGTGGTGCCTGAAGTTTGCGCAGGTGCACCTGGAGGCGAAGGACGAAACAGGTCATCACAGTCATGAGCCACGACATGCACCGTTCCAAAAAAACAAAGAAGGCCACCACCGGAGAGGATGATCGTTGCGTGGCCCGCTTCATCATCGCGCGAAACGTGGCGCGGTGACTGAACTGTGCGGTGGTTCATCAGTAGGATTTCGCCAGGTGGTGGGCTGGCGGTTTTGTCCGTGTCCGACCGGAGATTGTCGTCTAGGGAATGTTTGGAGGGACGAGACTAGAGACATCTTTTGTCTGTACCGGGAAGTTGGAGTACGAGTTGCCCACGGCCTCGTCCCACTCCATCTTTTGTTGATTCAATCCATCAGCAGACGTCTAAGGGTACGTGTGTAATTTATCAAATAGTAATTGATTCTATTCTTTTATTTCGTAAAATAAAAATAATAAAAATCTATTTAATAAATATTTTATTTCCGGGCACAAATTTATTTTCAAAATTAGTTTTGGAACAGAATCAAGAAGCAAAAAAAAATTACTTCTTGATTTCGAAAATAAAAATAAGAAATACAAGAGATTTTTTTTTCTTTTTCTTCTTTCCTGCTGTTCTTCTTTCCTGGTCGGCCACTGGCAATCAACCACAAGCCAGGGCTGGCAAGGGCGTCGCAGCCCTCGCCCAAGCTGCGAGCCTTGAGGGCGGCCCTCGCCAGCTCGGGCGAAGGCTGGAAAAAGCCAGCGAGGGCTGCCTTCGTCCTTGCCTGTGGCCGGTCGCAGCCATGGCCAAGAAGGAAAAGAAGAAAAAAAGAAGAAGAAAGAAATATTAAAATATTATTAATAAAAAGAAATTTTGTATCGTTACCAAACGCATTTATGTTCTTTTTTTATTCCAAAAATGAAAAATTTGGACCATTACCAACGCCTTCAAATGCTTAGAAATTGTTTTCGGGAACAAAATAAAAAAAATTATTTCTGAATAGAAATTATTTCCGAAAACAAAATGGTTACCAAACGCATCTTAAAGAACAATGTTGTGACCGTGTTCCCATAGATCTGAGCCGTTGAATCAAGATGAGAAAATCTCAAGCGTCAAAACGTGTAGCCAGTTTCACCTGATTATTTGCCTTTGCCTTTGAAAATCTACATAAGTCCGATGCGTTACATATTTTTTGGGTGAAATGCCATAAAATTGAATTTCTTTTCTCTCAAAAAGCTTATAAAGGTTTATAATGATCTATCGAGATTATAAACAAAACATCGTAAAATTAATTTTTTTTTGTTATGAAGATTTACAAATGTTTATAACGGTCTGCCTAAACTTGGAACCAAACTTTGTAAAATTGAATATTTTTTCCTTACGACAATTAAGGAAGGTTATTTCTATTTATAATTCAAAGGGTAATGGACCCATTTGGTTTGACTTTAGGGAAATGTAAAAACCTTTGGGCTAAATGAGTTCTTTGAAATGTAGATAGTGTTCGGTGAATTGTAATTCTAAAATTCACTGGGAAACGACTTTGGTTCAGATGGTGTTTGGTAAAATCACACTTTGAAAAGAAAGAAGCACACAAAACTGATAAGACTCAACGGACGGTGAGACTAAATTGGCTATCGGCAAGCTAGATCTGGTGCTGGTAGCCTCGCTTGAGGTCGCTCGACCTCAAGCGATGTGGCTTGGGTCGCGTGACCCTAGGCGATTATCGCCAGATCTGGTTCGCCGACAACCGCATATGGCCTCGCCAGCCTAAGACCCAGCTGTCGATGTTGCGTTGGGTAAGGACATTTCCGTAAAGTTGGAAGGAAAAAAAGAAGCCTATTCGCATTTAAGAAAATTCTACTTTTCAAAATACCTCCGAATCTATCTTGGGCTAAAATGTAGGCATTCGGAAATGAAATTGCATTTTCCCAAAGTCGAGCAAAAAAATGGACCAAGCACTATTTACATTTGCTCGAGAGATCTTAAGAGTCCTAAAAGCCCATTTGAAATTCTGAATCAAAACGAGGCCAATATCTGAGCCCATAAAACAAACCTCAGAGGGGAAAAGTGCCAAAAAAGTCTTAAACCTTTTGCATTAGTGCCAATTTAGTCCTAAACCTTTTTTTGGTGCCAATTTAGTCCTAAACCTTTTGCATTGGTGCCAATTTAGTCCTAAACCTTTTTTGGTGCCAATTTAGTCCTAAACCTTTTAAATTGGTGCCAATTCAGTCCTAAACCTTTTGTTTTTGTGCCAATTTAGTCCTTCCGGTCAATTTTGACCGGAATTTGCTGACGTGGACGCTTGCCGGCCGGCGGCCGGTCACCGGCGCTGACGTGGACATCTTAAATAATATTTTAATAAATTTTGAATTTTTCTGTTTTTTTTCCACTTTTTTTCTTTGTTTTTTTTTTCTTTCTCTTCATCTGGCCGGCGAGGTCGAGCTCGCCGGCCACTGGCGAGGGGAGGCTCGCCCTCGCCGGCCACCGGCGAGGGCGGCCTCGCCCGACCATGGCGAGGCTCGCCCTCGCCGCGGCCTCAGGCGAGGGTTCGAGCCTCGCCCGACCTCGCCCTGGTCGGGCGAGGCTCGACCTCGCCAGATCCGGCGAGGCCCGACCTCGCCGGATCCGGCGAGGCTCGAACCCTCGCCTGAGGCCGCGGCGAGGGCGAGCCTCGCCATGGTCGGGCGAGGCCCGACCTCGCCGGGCGAGGCCGCCCTCGCCGGTGGCCGGCGAGGGCGAGCCTCCCCTCGCCAGTGGCCGGCGAGCTCGACCTTGCCGGCCACTGGCCTCTGGCCGGTCGTCGGTCCGGCGACCGGCCAGAGGAGGAGAAAGAAAAAAAAAATTAAAAAAAAAGTGGAAAAAAAAGAAAAAAGGAAAAAAAAAATAGAAAAATTCAAATTTTATTAAAATATTATTTAAGATGTCCACGTCAGCGCCGGTGACCGGCCGCCGGCCGGCAGGCGTCCACTTCAGCAAATTCCGGTCAAAATTGACCGGAAGGACTAAATTGGCACAAAAATAAAAGGTTTAGAACTGAATTGGCATCAATTTAAAAGGTTTAGGACTAAATTGACACAAAAAAAGGTTTATGACTAAATTGGCACTAATGCAAAAGGTTTAGGACTTTTTTGGCACTTTTCCCAACCTCGGAGCATAGCAAATCCCGAAAGGCCAGTGGCGGGCGGGGTTAACCAATTCTTTACACGACGAGCGTCGAGCCACCGACCGGCGTCTCCGCTCGCCGCCCCCGCGCGCTTTCGAAATTTCCCCGCCACCGCTTCTCTGCTCCGGCTCCACCGCCTTTCCTCTCGACACGCCACCAGTCACCACCCACTCTCAACCCTCACCATCCCGTTCCAGGCCATCCTCACTTCGAGCTTGCTTCGGAAGCCGCCGATTTCGAGCTGCCTCCACGATTTCGCCGCGGAAGAACCGAGCTAAGCCATCGAGCGAACAGGTCGCGGGCGGACGAAAATGACGAGCTCGCTAGCGCCCCGGCTCTCGTCTCCTCTCGAAGTACTTTCTCTGCGATTGAACTTTTAGCGCGTTGTGTTCAGCAGCTTCACGTTTTTAGCTCTCCAACTTCCGCGATGGCTTCTGCCTTTCGCCGTTTCGGTTATCGGGGGCGGCAAAACCCGTCTCCTAGGGTTTTTGGGACTTCTCCCCCCGGTTTTCAATCGAAGTCGCTGGTCGATGGTTGCGCGCGTCCCGCGTTGTTTCCCTCTTCCGACGACTCGAGTTGGGTCGTCCGGCATCTGGGTTTTGCGAGTGTAATGATGATGGTTTTGTTTTGTACAGACACCGTCCCACTCGTCTGAGATGTTCTTGCAGTGCCGGTGATCGTAGGCGGTGTTGAGGAGTTCGGTCCTGTAAGCATGGGGGACTTGCCGAGGTATGACCTTTTCTGCTCTTATTCCGCTTGGTTGCTGGTACGGAGAGATACAATGGCCTAGGTCATCGGCTCGAGACTCCCTAGCATTGCTGTATGGTTTTGAGAGCAGGGCGACCTGAGATGTTTCTTGCTTCGAGTGGTTGATGCAGTGTTCCTGGATCTTTTATTCATTGTTGTCCAGTTTCTCTGCGAGGAGCTTGTGCCTCGAATTGATCTCATAATGCGGGAGTTTCCTCCAATTTCAGGGAGGCTGCCGGCAACACGCTACTGATACTTGTGGCTACAGACTGTCATCTGGGGTACATGGAGAAGGATGAAGTGCGGCGGCACGATTCCTTCCAGGCATTCGAAGAGATCTGCTCTATAGCTGAGAAAAAGAAGGTTTCTAATCATAATCCTGTTTGTCTCATTTACCACGATTTTATCACCTTGCTATTTTATATGTTTCAAACTAGTCCACGGAAGGTTGTACTTTTTTCTTCTGCATAATACATCTTTAGTGGCCTGTAAATATATTCATTTTTTTTTGGTAAGGAGTAAATATATTCATTTGCTACTGCTTATGGCTAAATACCATGGATCGAGTAGCAGTTGTCCGTCAAGCCGATAATCTGCACTTAATTAATGCTGCAGATGCTACATCTTGTCTACCTGGAAAAAGGATTAAGAATATGCATTCACACTTGCATGATAAAGTTTTTTGATTACTTTTGGGACCACTAATCGATTCCCCAAATCCCGAGTCTTTCTCAAAAGAACTCTCCGAATGAAAGTCTCTTTAGCTGCTCACACATGTTATCTTTTTGTCTGAATTATTGGCATTTGCTGTGCTTCTATCAGGTGGATTTCTTACTTCTAGGTGGCGATCTTTTCCATGAGAACAAACCCTCAAGATCAACATTAGTAAAGGCCATTGAGATTCTTCGTCGCTATTGTCTCAACGACCGCCCAGTGCAATTTGAAGTTGTTAGCGATCAGACCGTAAATTTTCAAAATATGTAATTATTGTTTCACACATGATGGCTCTGATTGTTTACTTGTTGGAGGAATGGACAATAATGAAGGACATGCTGCATGATTTAATTGTACCAACCTCATGTTACACGAGAGATGAGAAAAAGTCGAAACCAACTCCCCTGAAAAAGAAAACAAAAACATGGGCTATCACCCTTTTGTGCTGAAATTCAAAATTTTGCATCCATCAGCACCATTTTTTTTTTTACGAATTGTGCATATAATTTAGGTGTTGATCTTTTGTTTATAATAGATCACTCTTGTCTTCGCAGATTTGGCCATGTAAATTATGAAGATCCTCACTTCAATGTTGGCTTGCCCGTCTTCAGCATTCATGGAAATCATGATGATCCTGCTGGAGTGGTATGTAACGAGTGGCCAAATGCTTTCTGCATGTTTTTGTGTTTATAAATCATATTTGTTGGAAGGTGCAATATGCCTAAGCTCTTGTCTAAACTGAATGGTGAATTAAGAGTAAATTTTCCCCTAAAAAGTTAGATCAGGTGTTTGTTTGTAATGTACAGCGTGGGGCCTCTATGTCGTGAATGTTTGTCATAATGCTGGACATGTCTTTTTTTTAAGATTTATCATGGCACCAACATCATCGAACTTCTGTCCAGGCTTCTTAGTTTTCAATGAAGAGAGGATCAGAAAGGGCTTGAAAAGTGTCCTCTCATAGATATTCATGCTTATACATGTGATACAAGAATGGGACTTTAACATGCCCCGTTCTTTTCAGTGAATTGCATTTATTTGTATTAGAGATTACTATTTGGTGGGTATATCTTTCATAGGATCGCAGGTCGCTGTGTTTTGGTATGGTGTTGGTTTGACTGGATGATTTTTTTTTTGTTAAAACCATATTTGTTGCTTAAACTCCTTTATTAAGTGCACGTGCATTTTGTTTTTTGGGTTCTCACAGAGTTCACTTCTCAAGTTTACAGCTGGTCTGCTGATCAACAGCTCATTCTTAGTTTAAATGTTTTCGTGGGGAAGGGTGATATTTCTGTAAGCTAGAGACAACCACAAGAGCTGCCGAAGTAGTTAAATTTAGGTTTAGTCAAACTGGCAATCTTGTCTTTGTTGATTCTCTTCTTTTCCTTAGCATCAGCAAGGCTTCTCTCCCTTCCTGTTCTGAACCTGCTGAATATAGTGGGTTGGTTTTTGGTATTGATCCTCAGTAGCTTTTGTATCTGTGGATTTGTGGTTGATGTGATCACTAGTTACATTTGGTGGTGACTTTCAACAGGATAATCTTTCTGCCATTGATATTCTGTCTGCATGCAATCTTGTGAACTATTTTGGGAAGATGGTCCTTGGTGGTTCTGGTGTTGGAGAGATTACTCTTAGCCCAATTCTTATAAGGAAGGTTTGTGAGCTAATGTATTTTTAACTTATTGGAGTGTTGGCCTCACAAAGTTATCACCATCACATGAAACTCCTGAAAACTGTGCAGGGTTCAACAACTGTAGCCCTTTATGGTCTTGGCAACATTCGGGATGAACGGCTCAATAGAATGTTTCAGGTATTGTCTCATGAAAGCTGACATCTCTATGGTTAGGAACCAGGGTGTCTTGGTAGTTGGGATTGGTGTACCCCTTTTTTCTGCTGTTGTCTTTTTTTTTTTTTTTTGGCATTGTGTTCCTTTGGGGGTGATGTGGTGATCAAGTCCACAGACTTGATAAAAGAACAAACAATAGCAAACAAGGAAGGTTTCCCTGTCATTGTTTGTTGGCCTAATGATTGTCAAATCTCACGTAGATGTTGTGGGTTGTTCTCAGACGCCTCATGCTGTTCAGTGGATGCGGCCCGAACCTCAGGAAGGGTGTCAAGTCTCAGACTGGTTTAACATTCTTGTCCTTCATCAAAACAGGTGATGCCTTGCTCTTGGAAAATGTTGCATCAAGAATGCATAAAAAGCAAATGTTCAAACATGTCGTTATTTGCTGCCCAAATTCATTCTTGTGCTGCTAGTCATTTACATGCTGTTTCTTGTCATGACCATCATCATATGAAACTTTGTGCTTATATGCTATTTTATTGCAGAGTGAAAACAAATCCTAAGAATGCAATAAATGAGCACTTCTTACCACGCTTCCTGGATTTTATAGTATGGGGCCATGAACATGAATGTATCATTGACCCTCAGGTGTGAGTCAAATGAATACTTCTTATCCCTTAATTTCTTCTGAACTGTGAATTCAGAATACCTATAGTACAAAGTGGATCTTGTTGTGACAGGAAGTTCCTGGGATGGGATTCCACATCACACAACCAGGTTCATCTGTCGCAACATCGTTGATTGATGGGGAATCTAAACCGAAGCATGTACTTCTTCTTGAAATTAAGGTGGGCTTCAAAAAGAAGAATTTATCATTGTGACTGTGTCTTTTGAAGTTTTCATGTGTGCCTTCCTGATACATTAACATCGTGTAATGATATTAATGCATTATCAAATAGGGTAATCAGTACCGACCAACCAAGATTCCTTTGACCTCAATCAGGCCCTTTGAATATACAGAGGTACTCAATGTGATTTCTTTTATGTGCAAAAACTCCGTGTTGACTACATAATGTGAATGGTGCAGGTTGTGTTGAAGGATGTTACTGACATTGATCCGAATGATCAGAATTCAATTCTTGAGCATCTGGACAAAGTGGTACATCTTTTGCCTCTTGCAAGTGGAAGTAGTACTTTTTCGGATTTCTCTCCTTTTTTGTTGCTTGTGGCAAAATACTGCCTGTGATGTGCTTCCTAGGGAGCTTCTATGTCAACACATAACTTGAAACTTTTCTCAGGTCAGAAATCTGATTGAGAAGTCCAGCAAAAAGGCAGCTAATAGGTCTGAGCTGAAACTTCCATTAATACGGATTAAGGTAATCTCTTCCTCTTTTATCGGTACTACTTGTCCTTCTCAACTTAGCCTTAAAACTCGACTCTTTTTCAATTATTTCTACTAATATTTCCCTTACTACTTGTAATATGTTAGTTCTTAGTTCCTTTCATTTTGGCACAGACAATCGTCTTTTGTATCACTGCTTTTAATTCTGTTCATGGATGCGAAACGCTCTCATGATTCTATTTACTTTATGATAAGAATTGGTATCTTCTGCTAGTGTATGCATGCTCAGAGTGAATTTTAAACTCCTTATTCGTGTGGCAGGTGGATTACTCTGGATTTATGACGATAAATCCCCAGAAGTTTGGACAAAAGTATGTTGGAAAGGTAAATGCATATTAGAAGGTGCACACTGTAATCTTTGGCAGCGCTGTCAAAACAGGAGTGATGAATTTTTTTTTTTGTAGGTTGCTAATCCTCAAGATATATTAATCTTCTCTAAGGCTTCAAGAAAGGGTCGGAGCGAAAGTGGTACAGATCTTTTGACGAGTGGAGTTAAATGATTTTAGTAATATATGTTATTGGCACTTCTTGTCCCTCTTTTTCCAGTCAATATATGCATACCTTTCATATTGCCTTTGAACAAAGAAATGACTCATCAAATGCATAATACCTTGAGCGAATTCTATTTATTCACCCTCTCTAATTGCAAGACATATTTGTCTACTCAACAATAATTATAATGGTAAAGCATTGATTCTCAAAGGTATATTGCTGTTAAACGTTCTTTGTCATCTTATGAGCCATCTAAATTGTTTGTCTTCCTGATCTGTAGCAAACTTTGATGATTCTGAGCGACTTCGCCCTGAGGAGCTAAATCAACAAAACATAGAGGCGCTTGTTGCCGAGAATAATCTGGTACTCCCGATTTTTTATGCTTTTTTAATGAATGTTCATATATAAATTTCTTATGGCTACCAATGAAATCCATAATAATAACATTTGCTTTGCTTTGTAATTTGTTGCTGCACACACACACACATTTTAACTTCAATTGCTACAGATTAATTGTGTGTATTGTCACTGAGAATGCTAGAAAGACATGCTGATAGATATTATCAGTCTCTTAGTCTTTGTAAGGTCCGTACATTGTTTAATATGCTGTTATATCTTGCAGAAAATGGAGATACTCCCAGTCAATGATCTGGATAAAGCATTACATGAATTTGTCAATAAGGATGATAAAATGGCATTTTATTCTTGCGTGCAACTAAATCTCGAAGAAACTCGTGTAAGTATTATATTCTGCTTTTGTTGCTGCAGAGGTATCACTCTAAGCTGTCATTTACTTGGCCAATTATTGTGTCTTCTGACAGTTTCTCAGTTACTCGTGCTATTACGTGAATGTTATGTTTCTGTTACGCTTATGTGCCAATACTGTTTTGCTTAT
Source organism: Syzygium jambos (assembly GCA_031216235.1). Classification (NCBI taxonomy): domain Eukaryota; kingdom Viridiplantae; phylum Streptophyta; class Magnoliopsida; order Myrtales; family Myrtaceae; genus Syzygium; species Syzygium jambos. The sequence goes on along the minus strand of CM062225.1, from coordinate 3,095,529 downwards.
GAACACGTGCAGAACAAAATTGCGGGGGATTCTGATACCTCGAAATGTGAGGTGGAGGATCTAATTCTTAAAGTCGGCGAGTGTTTCGAGGCAAGAAGTTATCTATTGCAACTTGTTATCCTTATAATGTGATGAATTTTAGTCTCATGCAACCATTTTATATGTGGAATCCTTCCAATTTACTGGCTCTTTTTAGCCTTCATTTGCTTCAATCTGTAGGCAGGCTGTGACATTCTGCAATTATTGTGGCTTTTATTAGAGTAAAGCAGGAATTTCTTGTATATCTTATCCATTGACAGAAGTGCATTTCAATGAGAGACACTAGGAACTTGGATAGTCTTGAGCATTATTTTTGCTTTGTTGGTTTAAATCCCCATAGACGATAGGCCGAAGCTCTTTTTAACTCATCTTCTTCCTACCACGTGCTGCCTAAAGTAAAGATTGATGCTTTTCTCCTTTACAGGGAACTTTTATTCTAACAACAATCAACTTTACTCTTTATTTTCAGGAACGCGTGAAGGAACGTTCTGTACATCCCAGTGATGCCCCACATGGAACATCCAGTGCACCTTCTGTGGTGGTAAATCTAGCTGTAGCTTTCAAAACACTGTCAAGGATCATAAGCTGAATATCCTTCTTTGATTCTGTGCTAAAGTTTACATGTTAAATTCTGCCTAGGCTGCTAGAAATAGGAGTGCCGCAGGAATAGGAAGTGCAGTTTCTTTTAGCGATGATGAGGACACAGCAGCGATACTTGGATCAAAATCTGCCACAAGAGGCCGGAAGGGATCATTGGGAGTATCGAGATCCTCCCGTGCTACTTCAGATCTTGGACGAGGGAAAACTTCTACAAGAGGAAGGGGCAGGGGAAGAGGATCCGGTAATTTGAAGCAGACTACTCTTGATTCAGCTTTGGGATCTCGCCATCGTGAAAGGTTAGTAGCAGATGTAGTCGTGAACTTGAGCTTACGGATAAAAGTAGTCAAACTCCAATGTTCCATATCGTCAATCACCTAGCTAAAGATTATTTGTGTCCTCATGTGATCTGTCTGTGCAATCAAAGTGTTTCAGGGAAAAAAAATGGCATTAATGTCTAGCTTAATTTGTGGATACAGTAGGCTCTCTGTCCAAAGTCTTACTAGCCCCATCTGATAGTGATGGTTAGGACAAGGACATCAGTTTAACGATGGTTTTTTCAAATGGCAATCTGGAAAGTCGTTTCTTGAGATCATTAAATTGAATGTGCAGAGCTTTTGTACTTGGAGAACTTGGATAGAATGCCATGGAGTAATCTGCGGACAAACTAATATCTGGAAAAGTGCCAATATTATAGCATATAATTTATAGCTTGCTTGCTCTGTGTGTGCCTGCCAATCGGCTTCCTATGGCTTAAAATCTTAGAAAGAACGAGGATGTGAAATCGACTGATGTCCATAAGCATCTGTGTTGAACCTGCATCCCCCCAAAACTTCTTGTTTGCATGGGTTTTTTAACTTTACATGATGGGATGCCTTTCTTGCGGCCAGTGGTATATAGAGGGGATATGTGTCTTCTGTGCAGACAGTGGATGAATTATACTAGCTCTCAGTGATCTATTTATTCAATCTGCAGTCCTCTATATCAGTACTCGGGATAATTCTCTATGTTTGTTCTCTCTTGCTACAGCACCTCTGCAGCAGGGGCTGCAAAAAACACTGCCAGAAGTATTCTTGATGACGAGGACGATTTAAATTCTGCCTCTAGTGAAGAAACAGGAAGATATGTGAGCAAGGATCCTGAGGAAAGCTCAGTAAGAAAAAATGCCTTTTCTCCCTATTAAGAGATTCTTCCATTGGGTCAGCATGTGCTTCCCCACAAACAGGCAACCATGAAAATGAGCTTTATGTTTGCTTTACCTCGTTGAGTTTCTGTATATTTGATCTTTGCAAGTTACCGATTTGAAATTAATGTCCGTTTGAATGACAATTTTGTCTTGTTCGAACTCGTGCCATTGCATATCAACCGATCTTAAAAACATAAGACTGTAATGGGCATTTTGAGTCATCAAATTAGAATATTCTTTTGTTGGTCTGACCGTGCCTGGTTGCAAAGTTTTTTTCTTTTTTTGGGGGTTGAAGTCTTGTTGCAAAGTTGCAGGGTCTTTTTTTGGCCAATTAGCATTCCCTCATGCTAACTGTGAATTTCCTCATAATTGTTGTTTCCATAGGGAAGTGATGAGAATCTGCAAGGGAAAGGACGCAAAAGAGCTGCCCCGCGGGGAAGGGGTAGAGGTACAGGAGCATCTTCCAAGCGTGGCAGAAAAACTGAGAATTCTTCAATTCACAGAATGCTCTTGAGCAATAATGACGACGATGATGAAGATGATGTGGGAAAGAGACCAAATAACTCGCAAACCAGGGTAAGTAGTTCTCATGGTATTGAGAGTGATTTATTCTCTTTCCATAAATAAATAAAACTGTCTATATCTCAACATGTTATGAAGTCTATCCTCTGCTTTTCAAGGATGAATGTCCTCAGTGTTCAAGTCTATAGCTCTTTTGTTTGCTCATGAGGCTTTATAATCAGACTCATAATTGCTGATCTACGAAATAGTGCAAAATGCCTGCGCAATTTTTTGCTGTAATTAATTTACACTTCCATTGCTGACTTATAAAAGACTCATGTTAGTTAAATAGCTGAAGTACATCATTCTTTATAGCCCTGTCTGTCTTTTTATTCAAAAAAACACGATGAAACTTGTACCTTGTATCTCCTAGATTCGTCACATCTGTGTGTGGTCTGCATTGTGTACGCCTAGCGCTGAAGGATTCCGTCAGTTGTAGGAAGTAATTGATTATTCAAAATAAGCTTAATATGGTTTCTGTACCATAATGAGAATGCCCATGAGGCTGTCAGTAGCATGCCTAGTGATTTCATATTATAATGGCGCGTCCTTTGCAATCTCTCACTATATGGAGATAAATGAATGACTGAAGAACCTGATTCATGTGACGCATCTATAACTACAGTTTTCTCTTTTCATAAATAGATATTACTACAGCTGAAATTGTTTCACTCATTAAGCTCCATTGTCTCCCTATATGATGCATCTGAAAATACAGTTGAAAGTCCATGTTTGTCTCTTCATCTGAATGGACCTTATTAAGGTGGATAAGATGCAGAGCCTGTTTGCAATGTCGATATTTTACTGTTGGAACTGAATGCTCTGTTCTTGGTTCCTAGGTAACGAGAAACTATGGTGCATTGAGAAGATGAGATACTATGGTTCCATGCCTTGTCACCAGTGCCTTTTGCACATTGCGTCCATACCATAGTCAGAAGCAGTGCATAATTGAACTTTGGCCTATATGCTTCTTGATTGAGGAATAGGAAGTAAAACGTGCTCAATTTTCCGTGCTCTTGCTACGGTTAAGGGGATGCCGGAGTTGCTCCTGTTTTCACAGGATTATCTGTTAAGGCTATAGTGAGGAAACCCCATTTACGAGTTTCTTGAGTACTGTATGCTATTGGCAATGATAGATTATGTAACTTTGAGTGCGTACATGGCTTATGCGGGAGGTTCATCTCGCAATGGTATCTATTGGGCTCGTTGCTTGGGCTAGGCTCTTTCCTTCATCATGGGTGCATTGAGAAATCTAGTTGTCATTAGTATGGTTAATGTGAATTGCTAATAGTCGTATCGGCATATGCTGAGATGTTGAGTAATCATCTCGCAAGTCTTAACGGGGGCTTCGGCATCGAAATGGTTTAGTTTCTTAAAGACCGTCCTTCTGCTCAAAACTTTTCGAGTTCTCGGTCGTCTGCCCTATACGTGTGAAATTGGCATCCATTTGCCTTCAAGCATTTCTATGTGCGCTATAATTGAGAATACACATAATTTATTAATTTAACATTCTAAATGTAAAAAATGGCTGAAAAATGGCTGAGAGCTCAGTCTTGTTTAAATGAGCAAATGAAAGAGGTTAGGACTCGACTCAAAGGCCAATTTCTGCATTTTGACTTAGGAGGGTACGTCAAAGCCTAGATCCTAAGCCCAATTACGGAGAACAATTGACAAGTCCGTGATGTCCTATTCCTTTGGCACTTGAGTTCACTCCTGAAGCTATAATAACTTCATCCAAATATGATACGAAAATAAGTGTGGAATATATGTCTGTCGTTCACCTCTTCAATCTTCATGCCTTGCAGCTTCATTAGTATTGTGAACTTTTCTTAACGAAAAATAAGCATTGGTCAACGCTGTATGAAACTCCATAGTCATAGGCAAATAATTTTAGGAAGGCATAATACACCTCGCAAAATTAATTTATTAAAACGCGACAAATTATCATCAAATAACTAAATAAGTAACACACATTCAACCATCAAATAAATCAAATAATTAAAGTAATGGAATGACAACATTAAATACTTTCATATAGTTTAAGAACTAAACCAAACATGTACAAAAAGTTCAGAGAACATATTGAATAAATTAAAAGTTCATGGATCACATTGCACCTTATGTTAAAGTTCAAGGACTACATTAAATAAATTAAAAGTTTATGGACTATATTGTATATTGGACTAACATTTAGGAATCATTTGTGTCATTGTTATTTGCCATAGAAAATGCCATCCACTATTTCCAGTAAAAGAAATATCCTATCGACAGACAAGATAATATGTGGATAGAAGGATATGACGAGAAGATACTTCAATCTATCGGAGCATTCCTATTGGCCGATTCACACCTCTCCATCCCCACCGCAACACAAGCTCACCAAATCCCCCAAATTCTGGCCACCAGTTTTGGTTCCGTGTCTCATTGTTCGTGCGCGCACATATAATCCTTCTTCAACCAGACACTTGATGAGCCTGACAAGCACTCGAAGAAGCTTCAGATCTCAAGAGCTCTCCTTGGAGGAACGAGTTAAGCTAAAGGGTCTTCTTCTTCTTCAGACATGGCTTCCATGGGAACAGCAGCAGCCACCACCGTCCTCAGACCCTCCCCATTCCTCCTCCAATCAAGATCATCCTCTAATGCTCTCAGAGACGTTGTCTCCATGGGCACCGGCAAGTACACCATGGTACTAATACTACTAGTGTCTCTTGTCGCTGAGGCTCGCTTGCCCATGAATCTGTTTTTTCAGTTTTTGTTTGGTGGGTCATTGGCTGATGTTGCATTTTGCCGCCGTTGTTGCTGGGTCTTGCCTCTCGTTTTATGATTAGGGAAACGAGCTGTGGTACGGGCCGGACAGAGTGAAGTACTTGGGACCGTTCTCTGCTCAGACTCCTTCCTACCTCACCGGTGAATTCCCTGGTGATTATGGCTGGGACACCGCTGGTTTGTCCGCTGATCCCGAGGCTTTTGCCCGCAACAGGGCTCTTGAGGTAAAAAACCAAATCATTAAACCCTTTTATATTCTCGAAAGAGAGGGAGAGAAGAACGGTCTCCTGCTTTTCACAACCCACTAGAGAAACTGATAGCACGTTAATGCAGTCACAGTTTGGCTTTCAGTTCATGCTGATTTGTGTGAGATCTAGGGTTCTTGTTTAGAAATATGCATAAGAAATATGCTAAACATACATTGGCGCTCCTTCAGTTTTTGCACGAGAAAGTTTTAAGTTTCCATCAAGGAAGAGATTAGTCCCACCTGAGACAATGGTCCGGTTGATGTTGAACAAAAAAAAAAATCAGGTCATCCATGGGCGTTGGGCTATGCTTGGAGCCCTGGGCTGCATCACCCCCGAGGTCCTAGAGAAATGGGTCCGGGTCGACTTCAAGGAGCCGATCTGGTTCAAGGCCGGGGCCCAAATCTTCTCCGAGGGAGGCCTCGACTACCTGGGCAACCCGAACCTCGTCCACGCCCAGAGCATCCTCGCTGTCCTCGGCTTCCAAGTTGTCCTGATGGGCCTCGTCGAGGGCTTCAGAATCAACGGGCTCCCTGGCGTCGGAGAGGGCAACGACCTCTACCCCGGCGGCCAGTACTTCGACCCGCTGGGCCTCGCCGACGACCCGGTCACGTTCGCCGAGCTCAAGGTGAAGGAGATCAAGAACGGGAGGTTGGCCATGTTCTCGATGTTTGGGTTCTTTGTTCAGGCCATCGTGACCGGGAAGGGCCCGCTCGAGAACCTGTTGGACCACCTAGAAAACCCAGTGGCCAACAATGCTTGGGTCTATGCCACCAAGTTTGTGCCCGGGTCATAAATTGATGGGTCTAAATTGATCTTAGTGAGTGTGATTCGAGAGGATGTGTAAATTTGTGATGGTTCATAATCAAGAGCTTTAATTTATGTGCACTATTGTTCCATGTTGTGGGTCCGTTGTAGTTTTGTGATTTTGATGATCTTCCTTGGTGATCCGTGACGGGACGGCTCATGACTTTTACTATGAGGGTGATGCTAGGTTGATTTCAAAATGCTAAAGTTATAATTACGAATTGTCCTAGAGTCAATTCTCCATTTTGTCATCAAGAATAAGATTATGTGACCTTAGTTTTATCATAGTGACATCATGAACGAATCAATGTTTCAATAGAATGATAGAGGAGCATATGTTTAAACTTCAAAGTCTCTTTTTGGTTATAAGTTAAATTTGCCGTATCAGGTATGCGGAACAACTAATTAAGTTAATCATGTTAGCATTGTTGTTGGCATCATTTGATGTTCGGTTTTCCCGATTGTCTAATGCCATGGCCATTGATAATATGCGAATGGGTATTGTTAGCAAGCGCCTGAATAGCCTGAAGATAGGAAGAACGCTTTTTAATGTACGTCGTTAAACAACAATGAAGATTGGAAATATGTCACTCTTTCTAGCGTGTCATAGATAAAACACACAAATTTCAACGCATAACCGATACTTCTTATCAAGCCCCTAAAGACTTTCTCTAACAAAACCCACATGAATTGCCGCCACGCTAATCTGTCACCCCGCCGATCACCTCCATTCAAATTGGCAAACCATTACATATGCACACGGAAAACCCTAAACGTTCTTCAACAAATAGTATTCAACGAAAAGACTCGTTAAAAGTTACATTTTTTTTCCAAACATGATGTAGTTCATTTATATGACTAAAAGTATAGCCAATAGTGATTATCAGTGGAATTTATTTATGGAGATTTCGTTGGTTAACACTTAATTAAAATGCATTTATACTTCGGTTGGTAGTAATTATTTCTGCACTAATTATTTACATAGACGTTGCTAGTCTCTGTTAGTGTAAAATGTTCATGATCGAAGGACTTAAGCATAGTCCCCATGGTCCATATATTCATAGAAAATTAATTAGTAAATGATGACTTATTTGAAAATAAAAAATAAGCCAAAAGGAAGAGAGAAACGTAATTATAATTGGGTCGGGCCGGGCCAATTTATAAAGCCCAATTTAATTTGCCAAAAGCCCAGGCCCAATCTCGATCCGCGTCCGTACCCGCCAAAGGCGCGAGGGTCGAAGAAGGCGTCGATGTCCTGCTGCAATCGGTAGGGTTTTCGTGTTCTGTGCTCTCCATCGTCTTCATCCGCTCTCTCCCTCTCTCGTTCGCGTCAGCCATGGCGAAGAACAGGAACAAGAAGAAGCGGAACGCCGCCGTCGCCATGGACGTCGCCGAGCAAACCGTCTTCGACGGCCCCCGAGGTAATGTCATCCTCGTCCCCGTCTTTATTCCTCGTTCCCTGACGATTTTAAGCTTCGTTCTCTTTCCGTCTTCGAGGCGAATCGTAAGAGGAGAGTAAAATCAAACGTCTCTGTTTCAAGATAGCGAGAGATTGAGCGTGTTCTGTGATCTATTTGGATGCAGCAATGGACACTTCAGAGTCTGGAGCTAAAAGTTCAGCCGCTGGCGCTGCGAATAGGTCGGTGGTCTCAGCTAGCTAACTTCCCTCATAGCTATTTCTCTGGTGAATTAACACTTACTAATTGTCTGGCACTTACGAGCCGACAGTCCATGCATGAATCAATGTACGGTGAAACCTAGGAATGAATATGAAACACTCAATTGTATCTGTGCATGGAGAACCGAATTGTCCGTGGAGAAACATCGGCCTTCGTTCCGAAGCAACTATTTCATCTTTGGTCACCCTTCAGTGGAATCGAGTTAACTCCGTTGAAGTCAGCCGATGGGCGTGAGCTTGGAATGAAGTTAATTTGTGGTTCTCTTGCGCGGAGGCTCCTTTGATAGAAACCTACAATGAAAGTTCCGTCGCTCTCCCTTCTTGCTCGGTCTCTCTGCTGCTGTCCGAGAAGTGTAAATGGAATTGTTTCACTTGCAGAGTGATTGATGTTCAGGCTCTTGAACTCGATCCTCGACCCATTAACCCGTGATCAGTGGACCCTGAGGCGAAGCTCTTTCCGCCTTCCGTAGGACGCATCCACATCAAATGATACATCTTCTATTCTCTAATCAATCTGTATTGGTTTTTAATTTGTGGCCGTGGATATGATGCTCTTCTGATTTCACTTGGATGAGGAACATATATTGAGCAATCGTGGTTTCGTGGAAAATAATTCATGCAGGACAAATAGGAGTTTTACTCAGGTTGCGCTGTCGGTACTTTATAGATAGTTGCTTCTCGTTGTGTTTGTCCTGCATCTCTCTTTTGGAGTGTTCGTATCATATCTACATGTGATTCTGGTTTTTGAGGTTTTCATGCCGTCTGAAAATTCTTCTACATTGAACCTTTTGGAACAGAAATATCAGGAAGGGAAGACCAATGAAAAGAACAAAGAATGTCAGGAAGATGAAGGCGATGGCAAAGGCTGTATCAAAGAATGAGCAGACTCTGGAGAAAGCTTCGAAGAACGATAGTAAAACCGTGAGAACCCAATCTGCAAAAACGCTCTATGACTAACGTAGCTCAATCTTTGGTCCGCACTCTTTTTTGATGAGGAGGGAGTAGAATCATCATAGGAGTTTCATTTTCTTAGTTCTCGCGTGTGCATTTTACATATAAATTATTCTTTTGTCCAGATAAGATGGAAGGTGTAATTATCGGCGCCTTCATCTTCATTTGGCAACACATTTTGTACTGAAAATCGTGGTCTATATAGGAATTTGGAGAGTTTGATTGTATCGTGTCTCTGTTTATGTATGTTCTGCAAATATTTCTTTTGTCAAATGAAGGAAACGACATCCTAGAGATGTAAACCTGGAGATGGGATGCCAGGATTGACCCTTCCTTGTTCTGTAAACATCATTTGAGATCAATTGACAAAAGCATGGCACTTTGACACTTCCTCTGTTTCGTTCTTAGGCCGAACATCTAGCACTGTGACATCTATTTAGCATTTATCATACTGCTTCACAGTGATTGAAAAACATGGTAATAAGTTTCGGATTTCTTAATGACAATCCTAATGAAAGTCTACCTGGGTTATATTCTAATAGACACAGATTTGCCATTCTTGGCCCTTCTGTAATGTAAAATCCGCAAGCCGACTGTGAGCCAGAGCATGGTCCGGTTCGGGGTTGACCTGGGCGACAGTATTGGCTGGTTCATTGACCTTAAAAGAAAACTATTGATTTGCATCAGTAAAGGTTCGAATCTTTATTCGCTTGAAAAGAACTTGAAGCTTTTGCTACCATCGGTTCTTGTCTTGCTGGTGCTTACAAATGTTTGTGCTTATTCTTTAAAATTACGCTTAAATGGCAAAATGCCTCCACCAATTGAGCTATATCTAAATATGGATCCATTTGCTAATACAAACTAATAAATCAAATAACTCGTGATAAAAATGTATAGCTAGATTGCCCGACAGGTCAATCGATTTAGGTTCAACCGATTGAACCGGTTGACTTGTGAACTGCAAGGCTTACCGGTTCGTTGCCCGATCATGAAAGGACAAGTCGAAGTGCTGACGTGGCAATAATTGGTGTCGGGCGAAGGTGGACCGGTTCAATTGGCCCAAAAGACGACATATGGGGTTCACAAGATCTAACGGATGACATGTACCGAGCTTACCTGATTCGGTTACGCCTAATAATTTTCCCAGCCCCACGCAATCACTCTCGCACCACGTCACGCTACCGTGATTTTCATTTTCGGAAAATTCACGATGCCGATAGAACGCGGCCCTACCTTCGTGAGCTCGGAGAACCATCGGCCCTCCGATCAATCTCACGGCTGGGGAAGGGGTCCAGACCATCCTTCCCTTCTCATCGAGCTGCTCACGAGCGCCTCGCGACCGAAACGCACCGTGGGAGCGACCGCACGGGACGGTTCCTTCCTCTCCGTATCTTCTTCGTTGTCCGTTAACAGGCTCTGACGCAGACGCCCATGATTAGCGAACAGACAAAAGCTTCACCATTTCGTCGTCTTCCTCTGCCGCGCAAATGGCGATTGCACTCTCCGTTTGATCGAACTGCAAGAAGATCGCATCTGCGCATCTGCGCGATTCCATTCGAGCTTCGACGTCGATGGCTTACCATCCGGTTTGTTCCTCCGGCGAGGAGGAGGAGGAGGGCGCCTGCTTCCACTGCAAGCGCGGGCCGGCTCGGCTCAGGCCGGGCTGGCGGCTCAGCAACGGCGGCTACGCGCAGCTCTGCGGCGAATGCGCGTAAGATCATTCCGTTGATTCAGTCGCCCATTCTCTCCTCCGAATGCGCGTGATTTTCGTTTTCGCCGATCCCGTCTCGTTTCCGGAATGCCTCCTTGTTGCGCGTGCGCGCGCATTCTTGTTTATCGACCGCGTGCTTGTGTTGATTGAAGAAGGCTTGGATGAATCGGCTGGTTGTAAGCGATTTGGTTGTGTGTTGATGATGGATTGATGCTTGTGTTGTTGCTTGCTTCACAAGCTTCTGGAATGATGACCGCGTCTCTTGATACTTGTGGTCGGCACTTGTATTAGGTAGCTTATCGCAGTTCCTCGGGGAGCATGTGAGGTTATTGCTTTTTTAATCTTGTTAGTCCAGTGCGGGTCCGATCTTTTGGGAGTTAGATAGGATTTATGCATTCGAATCAAGCGGAGCCAAACATCGTCTTGTATGGATTCGAGCGCATTTATTAGTAGTTCCTGGAGTGTGATTTCCAACATTGGGTTAGCGATCCCCCTGTTCGATGTGAATTGTTGGATTCTGTACCATCTACAGATATAAAATTCAGCTACCGATAAGTGCTGGAGTTATAAGTCCTGAAAAAGATGGAGCTGAAGATTTCCATTATTTCCTGGGACTCATTATAAGCGAACTAAGTTAAGATGATATCGACCGTTAACGGAAGATTGTTGACAAGAATAAGGCCCTTTTTCTGTAGCGAAATTCGATCTAGCAAGTATGACGGGGTGGCATTTCAGGAGTGGTTGGGCATCAAATGGGAGAAACAGAACCTGAACAATTGTTCGACAAGCGAGAGCCACCGAGGTCAAGAAATATAGTATAATAATACAAATGATATCCAGAAATTTTAGAGAGATTGTTTTCCTCATCTGTATTAAGATGCTCCCATTATTTAAGTGGTAGGGTATTAAATATTTGCTAGTAGATTGAATCTAAATTCATCAGAGATAATTGTCACATCAACCGGTTAGTAGTAGCATTTTGGCTTTGTTAATTGAAATAGGAAACAGTATAGCAATCAATGATATAGTCAGAATTTTGCACAAGTTTAAATGATAAACATAATTCATTGAGCCTCAAATAAGATAGTCATTGGCTGTGTTTCTCAGATTGTATGTTGCTATTCAAATTATATATTTTTCTCTTAATCTTCTCTAAAATGCTTGTCTGGCATCAAAATAATGTTTACTGCTCAGAAAAGCTGCCAAAAATTGGCCCTGCCCGCTATTTTTCAGTGGATTTTTCAGCGTGATTCATTGTTAGAAATCGTCCTGAAAGGACCATATTTATATTCTGCAGAATAATTGGAAAGAAGCAGGGGCTGTTTTTCCAGTGTCATGCTTGCATGGGTGTATTGTTTTACTAAAATGAGACTGTCTGGGTTTTGTTGCTGGAAGTTGGTTTTACTTGCACCCATTGGCATCTTGTTCTGTAGTGTGACATAGCTAGGTGGGCTGTCTGGCAATCAAGGCCTGCTGTACATCTCATCCGTAAAGATTTTCCAGTTTTAACAAATTACATTGTTTTGCAAACCGATAACTTGCTTTTTCCCATAAGTATATTGCTTTTCAAGGATCATTTTTTTAAAAATGTTATGGAGCTGAAATAAGGAGGAGCATTTCCAGAAGAGATGCCATTCAAGCACAGCAAGAATACTTCGTTCTTTCTGCTTATGCTGCCGCCCATCCAGAGCTTAGTTCCTTAAACAATTTACAAGTGCTGTGACATGTTTAATGCACAGTGTATATATAACTACAGTATGTATAGTAAATATCTTATTTACTGCTGATTTATGTCTTGATTATGCAAGTTCCCATTTTGCGTGCCAATTTGACCTTTTATTGATTGTCTTCTCTCCAAGTCATGCAAGAAAGATCTTAGTGTGTGCAGAGCAGTACAATTGCACTGATAAAATGTATAAGGAAATAAAAGCCCTTATCTCTTCTTTAAAAAAGACCATACAAGTAATAGATAAATTGGTAACAGTACCAGGTTTCTATGTGTATGGTATAATAAGAGGGAGAGTACTGTGCTCATTTGGTAGACAACTTCTCGCGTGTTAAACGAAGAATAGTATGCACTCCTACTTCCCTGCCTTATGTTTCTTAGAATAGGATTAGTCATAGAATGTTAATGCAAAGGTGAGGAGAAATATGATTGGATTGATCATATCGAGGTTGTGACGTAAATGTTCTTGAAAAGTTTTTCTGAACCATCTGTTTGTTTAATTGATGTTGACGTGATACTGCGAGGCCTACGATCTTCTCAAAGTGCTTGTTCCTAGGAGAAAGATTGCCACCAGGCACTATGCCGTGGGTTATAGTCTTCGTCGACTAATGGAATGACTAAACAAGGCATTGCCAATTAATATGCTTCTAAGGTAAGAATTAAGATGAGTGGTTAGTTAAGCCTGAAGAATCGTAGGTGTGCCGTGCAACTCTACTTCTAGTTCTCCTTGTTTTTAACTCCCATTTGTGGGGTTGATTGCAGAATGCAAATGGCAATACAATGAATCTCAGAACGGACCCTGCAGTGAACGCAAATTGTAGGCTTTTTTTATGAAGCTTGAGTTCAAGATGGGCTACGTTTACGTACAATAAAATAAATAAGAGGACATTCACCTATTTGTGGTCATTAGTCATCCCTAGAAAATTTTCATCAATCTGTTTATTGATGATGCTATTGTATACACATTTGAGGTACATCTAAATACTTCTTACCTCTGGAGTAACTAGTTATTCCTCATCTCCATACTACCATGCAAATCATTTGGACACAAGTAGCCCTTTTTTCTCCTTCAATTTCAATGGAGGAGATAGGCAAGCAGGGGAAATATGCTATGATGGAAGACTTATTTTTATCTTTTCTTGAAAGATTCTTTAGAATATCAGATTCCATTTACAGCACATTCTCTTTAAACAAGGAAGAGAAGAAAATTAATGTCCATGTGATCTCACACTGATTTGTGTAGACGTCCTTTTGTGACACAACTGTTTTGAGATTTTTTACATAGAAATTGGTAATTCTTCTACGGATTTGTACTAGAATGAGATTCATGACAATGTACGCTTTTGCTTTCCTATTTCATCAGCTTGATGATATTTACCAACGTGACTGTTCTTGTGACAAATTGTTTAGTTTCTTATCCTGCACGCAAGTTTAGAGTTTGGCACCCATATCATATAGACTTAAGCTTGATTCGCTAAAACTATTTTTGGAGTTCTTTGATTGAGATGCTTCCTCTAGTGATGGCAGAAGTTGCAATTTATCCTGCTTGAAACAGAAAATTCAGGTCACCTATATGATATCTTGACTTTCGCAGATCATACTGGTCTGAAAGGACCACAATTTTAGAAGTATGATTGAAATTTTTAAAAAAATTAACTTGAACAAAGATGCAAGTAGACTGGCTATTGAAGTCCACAAGTCTAGGAGAAGTTCTGATGTGTCTGTAGTAATTGAGGTGACAAATACTACTCTTTATTCGGGGGGTGTGGTCTCAATTCAATCTTTTATCCTTCATTCCATATATTTACTTGTAACATAAGCAGCTGATGTGGGTGTTTTTTCCTCATTGGAAATGGTAATGGCTGTCTTATCTAATTAGGCAGAGCAACATCAAAATAACAGGTATCCTGGCTCGTGTTTCTTGCTTTACAACAATATATGCTCGAGAATGTTAAATTTTCTAGTATCCATCTAAATATTCTCACGGCATGGACTGGGATTTAGTAGGTTAAATTTCTTTTATGCATCTTGCCAAACGTATATCACTGCATTACAAGATACTGTGAATGATCAATAGTTATCAGGCTACACAATTTTAGCCTTTGTTCTCATTACAAGTGACTTGACACTATCTCTTAGGTCTGCTTATGAGGACGGTACATTCTGCGAAACATATCACTCTAATGCTGATGGTTGGAGAAATTGCAATACTTGTCAGAAGGTACGCCATGAGATGTTACCAATTTTGTGCCTTTTGTTGTTAGCAACGTGTAGTACGAATATTGATGATAGATATGGAAGTGTAGTAGTGCTGACAATGATGTTTGACTTGTTTTTTCATAGAAATTTTCTATTTACCTTTATCCTGGATTCCTTTCTCAGCTGCTCCATTGTGGATGCATTATGTCAGTGCATGCCTTTGTAGTATTGGATTTTGGAGGGGTTAGCTGCATGGATTGTTCGAGGAATGACTTTATTCAGGTGAGGCTTATTATCTTGGCCATGGTCCAACTAGGTGGATACATTGTGCTCTTGGTTTAACTATATGTGAGTTGCATGTGACATCAAGGAGCTCAGGAAATAGTTAGTAGTCACCATCGCTACTCTCCATCTGATGCTCATTTCCTTTTTATTGATGTTTCTGTGATGATTGCATCATCCTATATCAAAATGTGAAACTATCCTGATGTTGTGGGAAAAATTATTTGACATAGATTTAAGTGAAACAAAAATGCTAGATATCACTTGATCAAATTTCCTTCTCGCTGTAAAAGCAGCACAGTGAGAGACGTGCAACAGGCTATCTAAGTACAATCGACCCAATTAATCAGGTTTAGGGTTACATAAAATGACATGGCAGAATTTAACCTCAGTTTCTAAAATTGACGTCCGGTTCATTTATATCTACCATAGGGATCTAAGTAGTGTTTTTTCCAAAATAAGTAGTAATCAGAACTACCATTTTTATG
The DNA here is from genome assembly GCA_031216235.1 of Syzygium jambos. Classification (NCBI taxonomy): domain Eukaryota; kingdom Viridiplantae; phylum Streptophyta; class Magnoliopsida; order Myrtales; family Myrtaceae; genus Syzygium; species Syzygium jambos. The sequence goes on along the minus strand of CM062225.1, from coordinate 3,080,293 downwards.
GCATTAGCAAGTTCTGGAGTAATACACGAATTGCCTCTCAAAATGAGAGCAAAGAACAGCTACATGCCATCATTCACCTATCTTACCAAATAAATAAAAAACAAAGGTTCGCTTTACATTCGCTTTACATTCTAGTTAGTTTCTTACAGAATGTGCGTATTCTGACAATTCTTATTACTGTGGAAAAAAATCATAGACAGATGCACCATGCAAGAAGCAACGACTGTCTTGGCCATTTCGAGTTGTGAAGATTTGTAGCACTTAGATGACTTACTGAGTTGAACCGGAAACAAGTCATGCTAGAACTAACCTTTTGGTGCTTCCTAAGCATTAAGAGTTGTAAATGCTTCTACACATCTGAGAAATTCACAGCAAGGCTGACCTGCTAGTTCATAACTAGAAAAAAAAATGCTACTGCTCCAACCACTTTTTACATTATATGCTGTTGTGGCTTCATTTACTGATAAAGATGTTCTTCTAATTAATCCCTGTTGCAGGATATCCCGGAGGCTCAGCAGAAATTGGATGAATCCCAAGCGGTTGGACTGTCTGATGGTTCTGTTGAAGTGGCTGCTGGTAATATTTCTCGACCCTAAACCAAGCCTTTAAAACTTGAGTATATTTAATGCATATTTCACAAGCTATAGCTCTTTTTTTTTTTTTTGATAACCACAAGCTATAGCTCTTTATGCTATATAGTCGCAAGCAATCTCTATTTAACGTTTCAATAGCAAATGTTCTTTGCAAAGAGTATGCCTAAAAGTTTTATTCTGTGCATTTATGAGAAAAGCAATAAAGAGAGTTAAGAGGAAGGAAATATTTCCTATTGATTCTTCAAAATCCTTTTATTGAACAATAATTGCATAAGAAACCAAGAAGAATCCCAACAGCCTAGATCCATTCCAGTGCTTGGACTTGATCTACGCGTGCATATGCCATAAAAGCAGAATCTGAAAGGTTGTTAAGCATCCTTTCTTCACTTGTCTCTGTTAGTCAACTAATTCAGTAAATATTTTGGGGCCGTCCTATTTGTTGCAGCATAAGGAGTTGGTCAAGATTTAAAACGAATATGCTTGAGGAGTACTAATCATATAGCATAATATCTTGGTTGCAGAAATTCCGTATGAGGTGTATGTAAGTGCAACACATGCTCGAGCGGTGCTCCATGCTACACCTGGTGAAACGGGCTTTCAAAATGTTATTTCCAGTGCCCCATATAATGAATCATCTCCTCCAAGTGATTACGGAGTAATGATCTCTCAGAATTCCTATCACGGAGCAGAATTCAAGTCCCCCGAAAGATTTCCTTTGTATGATCAATGTCTGGCCGGCGAAACCGGAAAGGAACTGCAGAAGACTTCTGAAAAGCATCCTCCAATATGTTTTTACTGATGCTGTGTCCCCGTTACATTAGACAGCTTGTCAGGTAACATTTGCAGCTATTTCTAATCCGGATTTGGAGAAGTTGCAATGTGGTCTTCACAGAGGAGGAACATATCATTTGATGTTTGACATTTGCTTTGCACAAATTAAAGGGTCCAACAACCCTTCATCGCGTTTTCTTACGAATGGGATTCACCCCATATCGATTAAGTGACTAACTCGGATATCTTTTTTCGAGTTATTGTATGTGAACCTCAGGAATCTTTACATGTGAACTTTTAGATGATCTTTCACAGTCGTTTAATTTTGTCCATACTTTCACGTATGGTCCGTCTTGAAATAATGAGATTAAGTTACTTTGACTTTGATTTCGCCATGAATCATTTCACTTTGAATGAAGCTATTCCATTGAATACTCGGTCAAAACTCGCCAAGTAGCATTTGATTTGATATTCTTCTTTGCTTGCTTGCACGGCAGTCAGTTTGTTGTAGTGAGATATATGAGCCATTGAAATGGTGAATTAAGGTAACACCACAGTGTAGCTCTGCGCCACAGTCAACCCATCGCTATCTTTGTTAGAAAATTCACAGAAGCACAGAGAGTAGCAATGCAGTGACTCACACGAAAATGAATTCCTGATCTCTGTAGGACTAGGAATGATGAGAACAACCGGCATCCTAGCGAAGATGTAATGGTGATAAGCCCTATTCTTGTTTAGTACAATTATCTTGAAGGTTCTGAAATGTAGGAACCGAATTTGCTTTTCAATCGACAGCGTTTTTTTTTTTGTTCTACTTTAACTCTCAATTTATTTTCAAACTTTTGTCCTGCCTCGTGCAGGGTGTGGGAGTCGAAACCCACATCTGATACTACGGGTCCCCATCCCTAGCTCTCCCTAAAAAGGTGAGGATTCGAACTTCCCACTTCTCCTTTCCCAAGTAAAAAGGGTGACCACTGGGACAAACCCCAATGGTTATTCAATCGACCTGACTCGGTAAAAATTAAATGGGATTGAAAACTAAATGGAAACGGCATGAAAGATACAATTCAACCCATGGACGGTGGTAAATAAGACTGGCATTTGGAAAACGAGAGATGGTGGATCAAATGAAAATTCGAGTGAAAAGTCGAGAGAATTTATAAAAATTCATCGTGAAAGGGAGGTGGGAAATTCAAGATTTTCGCATATCCTCCCCCCACTTCATGCAACGGCTTGATATGAATCAAATGATTGCTTCTTCCGTCATCATTCAGCCCACCACCGTCCCTTTGCCCAAACCTCGCACGAATCGCCGATGAGCAGACAAGAAGGCGGGTGGCCCGCTGGATAAGCTCAAACCCAAGTGGATAGCCACTGTCCTAGTCGGCGGTGGCCAAGGCTCGTAGCTCCATAAATGAACCGCTTCGACGTGAATCCAAAAGACGAAAAAACAAACAACCATTCGTTAGCATGAGGAGTCCAGCCATCGCTCATGCTTCCAGAACAGCTCTGCTCAGGCTCCCATCTCATGCATGCATTTCGGTAAACACCGGGGGAGCGACTCCCGTCCACCCCCGGACTTATAATCGCCGTTTGGTCCCCAGAGACAGAACTTGTTCCCGGTCGGGAGACAGCAGATTTTTACAGGGCAAACCGGAGTGAAAACACAAACCCAGGATCCAGAACTGTCAAAAGAAAAAAAAGAATTACTTTCGAAATTACACATCCCATTTTCGGGAATATTAATATTAGAATGTAGCAAGAACGATGCCTGAATAATGAGTGCCCCACTTAGAAAAATTCGTGCAATAATTTAAGAAGGGTCACTGAGAATGAAATGCATTGAACGAGACAACTGAAGAAGAACAGGAAACTTTGCACGACCCTCCCACGAACGGCAAGCCGCCCAATCCTACGCTTCCACAATGGAGTGTCTCGAGTCCCACCAATCCTCCTCCACCCCCCACTAAGCCACAAATTGCATTCCTCAGTGCAGCCGAAAGGTTGTCCTAATCATCATGCTAAGAACACCAAACCAGACCAAAGCCAAGCCAATGTCGAAGAAAGAAAGAAAGAAACCTGATGTGGACCAAGAAAACGACTTGAACGATAGAAAAAATCCAGCGTCCTTTTCATTCTTTCGCTTTCTTAACACTTCTATATTTATACCCAACTAAGAAAAAAAAAAGAACTTTGTAACTTTTCACAGACAGAAACTCTTGCCTCCCAACTCCAATTCTCTATTCATTTTCTCTGCCCCCCACTAAATTTTTTCCCAGAAAGGAAAATGGGTCCGGCTTCACCAAGAATCGTAGATTTAGCCGGCCCCACGATTGATCATCTCCTGGAACTGGTTCAGGGACTCCTGCCGCTGCAGCCTCATCTGCTCGTTGAACTTCCTGATGAAGGCCTCGACGCGCCGGTTCAGGTCGTCCTGGCCCAGCGACGGGTCCCTCCTCAGCCTCCCCGAGGCCGGCGACGGGCTCGCCGGCCGGTTGGTGGGGCCGGGGCGGGTGGCGAAGGTATCCGACTTCTTCATCTTCGGGGGCGGCGGCGGGCTGTTCTCGTCGTTCCGCCTGCCGTGGGAGTCCCAGGTGTCGGACTTCCTCAGGTGCCTCGCCAGCGGCATCGCGCGACCGTCGGTGATCGTCCTCCACGTGCTCTCCAGCGTGTCGTTCCGCTTCGGCCTCGAGACCCGCAACTGCCTCCCAACTGCATCGAAACACGAGGAAATCGCCGTTCGCCGCCGTCAATGGAGTTTCGAAATTTGACGTTGAATAGAACAGACGTTGAGTGCGTGAGAGAGAGAGAGAGAGAGAGAGAGAGAGAGAGTTACCTTCGGGACTTGATTTGGCCGGCTTCCGATGGCCGAACCTCGTCGAAACGGGCGGCTTTTCTCTCCGATCCTCGTTCGGACTCAAGAACGAGAAGTCCGAAGAATCGTTCCTCCGCAGCGGACTCGCCGGCTCCGGAACCACCGGCTCGTCACCGCCGTCCACGGCCACCACCGCCTCGTCATCAGTTTGCTCCGCTTCCGCCTCCTCCAAAGCCCCAGCGCCGTACGCGCCACCCCCCACGACCTCCACCTCCACCAACCTCGCACCGTAACCGTCGCCGTAACCGCCGTACCCCGCCCTCGCGACCTCCGGCGCCTTCAGCTCGTCCGCCGCAGCACGGACCGCCGCCTCGGCCGGGGGAGCCGCGTACACGGCCGCGGCGACCCCCGGCGCCCGGCGGCCGTTGCCATCGCCGCCGCCGTCGTCCTCCTCCTCCGCCCCGTGGTGGAGCCGGGAGGAAGCGACGATGGAGATGATGATGCAGTTGACGAGGATGTAGAGGTAAGGAGGGCGGAGCCAGGCGAGGAGGAGGGCGTAGATGGAAGGGACCTCGGAGGTGACGAAGGCGGCGGCGGCCGGGAGGGAGAGCTTGAGGAGGACGGCGGCGGAGATGACGAGGGTGGAAGCGAGCAGGGCCTTGAGGGACGGCGCCCAGGTGGCGCTCGAGCCGTTGGGGAAGATCGCCATTTCCGTAGCGACAAGGATCGAATCAAGTGTTCGTATTTACAGAGAGACGGAGGAAGCGAGAGGAGAGAAGAATTTAAAGAGGGAGCGTGCGTCGTTGGGAATAGTGAGAGAGAGAGAGAGAGAGCGTATAAAAACGAGGAGAGAGAAAGCGAGATGCATGGCGGATTTTTTTTTTTTTTCAACCGCTAGCAAACGGTACTGACGTGGCGCTCGCTTGCACGTCCTCATTTTTTTTACTTCCTCCTTTGTTTGTTTTTCCTTAGTTTGGTGAGGACGAGGATGACGGCGAGGGCGGAAGTGAAGACCTGGTAGGAAGGAAAAGCGAAGGAGGTATCACGGGAGCTGAACGTGTGGCGCGCATCTAAGTTTGTGAATTTTAATGTCAATAAAAAAAGTTCAAAGCGAACGTGCCGTGTAAATACAAGTCTGAAGATTTCTGTGTCACGACGAGAGTTTGAGGTAAATATGTTACACGGATACAAATTCGAGGGTTTTGGTGTCACGGGAAAAAAGAGTTTGATATAGATGCGTTGCGATGTGCATAGTTTTAGAGTTTTTTGCGACTTTTATTCTGAATTTAATGGTTGACTAATTTTTCGTCGGCACTTAAATTTGTTGGCTTTTATGTGTGTATAGGATGACAAAGCATGTAAGATAGGGCGACGTGATTCGGTCGGCTACATACATCGATCGCGTCGATAAATACTTCTTAAGTGGATGTGAATTACCGAACCGGCTTCAAACCCCGGACATACAATGTCGAGTCTCTCTGCATCCGATGTCGCGTCGTTTTTTTATCGGCCACCGTGCACCGAAACTGCAGACTACTTTCGGAAAGGTATTACCTAGATCAAGCCGGTCCGTCGGAAATATGAAATCAAAACTAAAATTTTTCTTTTTCTTTTTCCCCGTGGCGGTCCACTCGCACTTGCAATTCCAATTGCAGACGCCCCAAATTTCGGGTCCCGGCCACACGAAGAGAAACCAATTTGGGGCAATGGCTGTATCCAGCTGAGCTATCATCATCATCATCAGGACAGTAGCTAGCCATAGTAAACATGTCAATTTTTTCGTACGTGCCAATTGTGAGTCGTCGGCTTCTTCTTCGGCTCAAATTATCAGATGCTCTGTAACGACTTGTTTGCATAATGAAAGTAAACCAGTGCCCGATCTCGCTAGCTATGTCATTACCGGGAGGCGTGCGACCATTTGGCCGTTGCATCGGAGGAATCTACGGGAAAAAGGGCGAGCGCGGAGGTTCAAAGTGGGATTCAATTTAAAGCAACCGTGGGAGAAATAAACGGTGAACGACACGACACGTAATAAGAGGAAAGCCTTGATAGCCGTCGTGCACGTGGCGGCAGCCCCACGTGCCGCCGTGCTGAGGCTGCCACGTGGAGGTTCACGGAAGAGGGAGAGGTTGCATGGAGCTTCGACTTTGGTGATTTTGGATAGACTTATCGAAATGGGCCATCGACTCATTTGGTACTCATATTTGATCCGATTTGATATATGGGTTAATTATATTCAGTAAACGGGTTTAGGATGATAAAACTCAAAATACTATAGGTATTAAATTGGTTCATAACTTACTTACACCCAACGTATTCCGTTATTCTATTTCGCGCTCTTACCTCAATTTAGGTTTGAGTTTTTTTAGATTTGATTAAATACGGGTTGAATCGAGCATGTGTCGGGTCGAGTTTAAATCACTAGATTTGTATTGCATGGAAATAAGTCAAATTTTAGTCAGATCATTTTCGACCCGATCCAATCCAATCCGACTGACCCGTGGATCTTAGTTTTGGGTTCTCTCATCAGTTGTCGGAGGTTACAGCAAGCGCGAGGGTGTAGGATGCGTCGATGAGATCGTTACGAGGTCGACGATGACTATCCGACCGTCGACTCCGGAGACATTTCAGGATCCGAAGTGACGGATGGATCGGCATGTTCCCCTCATCTTACTGGGCCTCCCTGCCTCACCGACCGCGCGCTTGTCAGAAGAATGGTTGTTAGTAGCATTTAGTATTATAGGCTGGTGGCGGTGTGAAACCTGCATGGAAGAGTGTGCGTTCGCTGTTGATTAAACCATGTCACGACTTGGAGATTCCTCGCTTGCGATGCGAGGGCTATTAGAAGATTCGTGGAAGCACGCGTTTTGGTCCGCACCCACCTCGTAGCTGCGTGAACCAATCCATGTTTGGACGGTACATCTCGAGTTTCGGCTCGCATCTTGCCTGGTTTGTAAGGTCAGCAGAATGAGGGGCTTGAAGAGGAAGGTTCGGACATTCTTCTGTAGTCGAGCCCGCATAGATATCGCGAAGAACAATGCCTTTAGCCAATTGTGCACGTGCTCGTACAGCACCTGCCCTACGTTTTGATATAGGGAGAGATTAAGCGAGCAAGAAGAGGGCTTCATTGTTTACTCAAGAGAGTAGTTTGATCTTCTACCGTCCTTGAGAAGAGGTACGAGGGGAGTCTCTTAAAGGAAATTAAGGTAACGTCCTCAAAGGATAATAAAATAAGATACAAGTAAGTTCTGAATAATTAGAACTCTCTCTCTCTCTCTCTCTCTCTCTCTCTCTCTCTCTCTCCTTTCTTCATCAAATAACGACGCATAAGAATTCCGTATCTATGTTGAGAAGACAATCGGCATTAATGCTGTGGAACGAGAATACTTTCGTTGCGATTGTATTCGGACCAACATGAAGTATATTCGTCCATCGTTCGCTGGTGATTCGACGTACGATTCCAGAAAATTTATTCGTAGTGCATCAAACAGGTTAGTCAAGTCGGAGGAGAGGAAATTATCGAATTAGTAGGTGGTTAAGGCTGTTAGGGTAATTACATATTAAACCACGCATTTATCTATCAGCATAAACTTTTTAAAAAGTCAACGGCGATCCCACAAAACCAGCGTCCGATTTTGCTAACCATGTCATTAATATTTAATGGGAAGCATGTGACCATTTGGCCGTTGGATCGGAGGAATCTAAGGGAAAAAGGGCGAGCGCGGAGGGTCAAAGCGGATTCAATTTAAAGCAACCGTGGGAGAAATTAAATCATGAATGGCATGACACGTAATAAGAGAGAAGCCTCGTTAGCCGTCGTCCATGTGCCGCGCCACGCGTCGCCATGCCGAGGCTGCCATGTGGAGGTTCACGGAGGAGGGCGACTGTACCGTGCTTTGCTTTGACATTGGCCCATTTTGGGTGGAACCATCAAAATCTTTCTGACCCATATTTGTGAGTTGTTTATACGAGTAAATATATTCAGCAAATACGAGTACGACGGTAAAGTTTAAAATAATATGGATATTAAATGGGTTTAGTACTTACTTACCCCCAATTCGTTTTTACGACTTTCTTTTGTCTTTACTCAATCTCACGTTCGCTCTTTTCGGTCTCTGATCTCAGTTTAGGCGTAAGTTTTCCTAGATTTTGTTTTATTATGAAAGTGTTTTAAAAATATGAGTTCAGTTAGAAATGGATTGAGTCGGATCGAGCATGAATCACTCCATTTGTATTGCACGGAAATGGGTCGGATCATTTTCGACCCAATCCGATCCGACCGACCCGTATGCGGTCTAGTTTTGGGTTCTCTCGGTTGTCGGAGGTTACAGCAAACTCCAAACAGTACTGAATTTAAGATTTAGAGTGCGCGAAGGTGCAGGATGCTTCGATGAGAGATCATTACGAGGTTGATCATCCGAAAGATGCGACGACATTAGCTAATATTATAAAGGAAGAAGCAAGTGGGTAGGGGGGTGTCAGACAGTCGCACGACAATAATCGAACGTCGGAGAGGCCATGGACACGATGATGATTCGACCGTCAACTCCGGAGACAATTCAGGATCCGAAGTGATGATGGATCGTCATGTTCCCCTCACGTCACTGGGCCTCCCTCCCTCACCGACCAAGCTTGTCAGAGGAACGGTTGCAGTATTTAGTATATAGGCTGGCGGCAGTGTGAAGCCTGCACGGAAGAGTGTGTATTTTTGCGGGTTCATTAAACTATGTCACGATTTTGAGATTCCTCGCTTGCGATGCAAAGTTGTCGGAGGTTACAGCAAACGCGAGGGTGTAGGATGCGTCGATGAGATCGTTACGAGGTCGATCATCCAAAAAGATGTGATGACGCTAGCTAATATTGTAAAGGAGGAAGCAAGTTTTGGGAGGGGGGGTCGCATGAAGGGATGTATCGAAAACCGAAACAGAACGATCACGCAAAAAACAGAAAAAATAGACGATGCACGAATTTACCCAGGTTCACCCTTGAATAGGGCTACGTCCTGCAAAGGGACTTCACTATATTTTTTCGGTTTACAGCCACTCAACTCGTTACAATGATCAGAAAAACGAGCAAAATATATATATATGCCATAAACGGGCCCAAAACCTAAACCTATATGAAATCTCTTAATTTCGCATCATACGGGCCAGCCCAAACCCGTTGAGGTTTCGAGGGCGCTGCCCCCGAGCCCCCGCCCGCTCACCGGCTAGCGGGACAGCCGTCCGCTGACCGGGCAGCGGAACCCCCGTCGGGGGGCGCTGCCCCCGAACCCCCGCTCGCTGACCGGGCAGCGGGGCACCCGTGTCGGGGGCGCTGCTCCCGAACCCCCGCATTCCGCACGCATGGGTCACATGTCGTCGGACAATACTTCAGTTTTCCTAAGCTCACGTGGGCGTATCCTGTGTGAGAAACAAGGGTCTCCGAAGTATTCGCCGACTCCAACATCGCGGGGGGTGTCAGACGGTTGCACGACATTAATTGAAGGTTGGAGAGGCCATGAACACGATGACGATCCGACCATCGACTCCGGAGACATTTCAGGATCCGAAGTGAAGCATGGATCGGCATGTTCCCCTCATCTTACTGGGCCTCCCTGCCTCGCCGACCACGCGCTTGTCAGAAGAACGGTTGTTAGTAGTATTTAGTATTATAGGCTGGTGGCGGTGCGAAACCTGCATGGAAGAGTGTGCGTTCGCTGTTGATTAAACCATGTCACGACTTGGAGATTCCTCGCTTGCGATGCAAGAGGGTTAGTAGAAGATTCGTGGAAGCACGCGTTTTGGTCCGCACCCACCTCGTAGCTGCGCGAACCAATCCATGTTTGGACGGTACGTCTCGAGTTTCGGCTCGCATTTTGCTTGGTTTGTAAGGTCAGCAGAATGAGGGGCTTGAAGAGGAAGGTTCGGACATTCTTCTGTAGTCGAGCCCGCGTAGATGTCGCGAAGAACAATGCCTTTAGCCAATTGTGCACGTGCTCGTACAGCACCTGCCCTACGTTTTGATATAGGGAGAGATTAAGCAAGCAAGAAGAGGGCTTCATTGTTTACTCAAGGGAGTAGTTTGATCTTCTATCGTCCTTGAGAAGAGGTACGAGGGGAGTCTCTTAAAGGAAATTAAGGTAACGTCCTCAAAGGATAATAAAATAAGATACAAGTAAGTTCTGAATAATTAGAACTCTCTCTCTCTCTATCTCTCCTTTCTTCATCAAATAACGACGCATAAGAATCCCGTATCTACGTTGAGAAGACAATCGGCATTAATACTGTGGAACGAGAATACTTTCGTTGTGATTGTATTCGGACTAACATGAAGTATATTCGTCCATTGTTCGCTGGTGATTCAACGTACGATTCTAGAAAATTTATTCGTAATGCATCAAACAGGTTAGTCGAGTCGGAGGAGAGGACATTATCGAATTAGTAGGTGGTTAAGGTTGTTAGAGTAATTACATAATAAACCATGTATTTATCTATCAGCATAAATATTTTAAAAAGTTAACGGCGATCCCACAAAGCCGGTGTCCGATTTTGCTAACCATGTCATTAATATTTAATGGGAAGCATGTGACCATTTGGCCGTTGGTTCGGAGGAATCTAAGGGAAAAAGGGCGAGCGCGGAGGGTCAAAGCGGATTCAATTTAAAGCAACCGTGGGAGAAATTAAATCATGAATGGCATGACACGTAACAAGAGAGAAGCCTCGTTAGCCGCCGTCCATGTGCCGCGCCACGCGTCGCCATGCCGAGGCTGCCATGTGGAGGTTCACGGAGGAGGGCGACTGTACCGTGCTTTGCTTTGACATTGGCCCATTTTGGGTAGAACCATCAAAATCTTTCTGACCCATATTTGTGAGTTGTTATATGAGTAAATATATTCAGCAAATACGAATACGACGGTAAAGTTCAAAATAATATGGATATTAAATGGGTTTAGTACTTACTTACCCTCAATTCGTTCCTACGACTTTCTTTTGTCTTTACTCAATCTCACGTTCGCTCTCTTCAGTCTCTGATCTCAGTTTAGGCGTAAGTTTTCCTAGATTTTGTTTTGTTATGAAAGTGTTTTAAAAATGTGAGTTCAATTAGAAATGGGTTGAGTCGGATCGAGCATGAATCACTCCATTTGTATTGCACGGAAATGGGTCGGATCATTTTCGACCCAATCCGATCCGACCGACCCGTATGCGGTCTAGTTTTGGGTTCTCTCGGTTGTCGGAGGTTACAGAAAACTCCAAACAGTACTGAATTTAAGATTTAGAGTGCGCGAAGGTGCAGGATGCTTCGATGAGAGATCATTACGAGGTTGATCATCCGAAAGATGCGACGACATTAGCTAATATTATAAAGGAAGAAGCAAGTGTTGTGGGGGGGGGGGTGTCAGACAGTCGCACGACAATAATCGAACGTCGGAGAGGCCATGGACACGATGATGATTCGACCGTCAACTCCGGAGACAATTCAGGATCCGAAGTGATGATGGATCGTCATGTTCCCCTCACGTCACTGGGCCTCCCTCCCTCACCGACCAAGCTTGTCAGAGGAACGGTTGCAGTATTTAGTATATAGGCTGGCGGCAGTGTGAAGCCTGCACGGAAGAGTGTGTATTTTTGCGGGTTCATTAAACTATGTCACGATTTTGAGATTCCTCGCTTGCGATGCAAAGTTGATTAAAAGATTCGCGTAAGCAAGAGTTTTGGTTCGCACCCGCCTCGCGGTTGCGCGAACTAATCTATGTCCGGACGGTACATCTCGAGTTTCACCTCATGTCTTGCTTGGTTTGTAACTCCAGCGGAACGAGGAGCTTGGAGAGGAACATTCGGACATTCTTCTGTAGTCGAGCCCGCATCAATGTCGAAGGGAGAGATTAAGCAAGCAAGAAGAGGTCTTCATTGTTTACTCAAGAGAGTATAGTTTGATCTTCCATCGTCCTTGAGATTTACATAATGGAGATTTACATAATTTCCTTAGGAGGAGAGGACATTATCGAATTAGAAGGTGGTTAAGGTGAACGTCATAGGACAAATTTAGCTCTCAGATTTAGGTTAAACATCAATGTGGACATCAAATGTGGATTCACCCTCTGTGTATAGTATAGACAGATTGTTTAGTGACGGTTTAGGTAAATTACTCGTGACCTTTTTGATCGTATTATTCAAAGAACTCCGTGACATGTTGGAAGGAAAAAGAGAGCAAAGAACTCCATAAATAAAAAGATCTCTATTTGCATAAAGAGCACTATTAAATCGTCAAGCATAAGTTTGAGGGAAGCGCGTATCGCCACAAAGGTTATCCGAAAGCTAGTCAAGTGAAAGTTAGATTAGACAGGTTGTGTACGACATAGAAATTCATGAGACCCATCGCTAATTCGCCGTAAACAATTGTATGAATGTCCATTACAGATCAAGCAAACAATGAGTTATAGCTTTTTCGCATCATTTCGGTCCTCAAAAGGAAGACATATATAGCATTGCTCCTCCCTCAAGCAAACTGGGTTTGCTTGTTTCCTCCATGGGAATCTAGTGCTTTATGGACCTCGCCTTTTGATGTCGAGCACGAATCCATCCTTACGTGCGCGTTTCAGACTTACCGGATGCAGCGGAGGGAATTTTACTACACTCTTCCGAACGGTTTACTCACCGCAACCAGAGCAAGGACGACAAGGATTCCCCTCACAATCATCTGAGAAAAAAAAACTACGCCCATGAAATTAGGATGGTCAGTGTTTCTAAAGGTACAGACAAATTGTACGAATAAAATAGACTTGCAAAAACTTTCTCATCACAAGTACTATCGAATACGATTAATTTGCAACTTTCGGGGGAGTGGGGACAGATGTTTTAGGAATCCATAATATGTGAAATTAGGTAAAAAATGATTAATACCATAAAAAATCTTAAACGGATGCATTTGTGATAAATTTATCTAAAATTAATTTTATTGACTATCAAAAACTCCAAACTGGTACACTTGTGATAAATTTAATATCCGTTAATTTCTATTAGATTTTACCGTCAAATTATTGAGTTTGATGACACGTAGTAGTTGAAAAATGTACTAGTTTGAGGTTTTACTCCTTTATTTGTCATAGGTTTATCAATTTGCGATTTTTCATGGTATTAATCCAATTTAACGGATGGTAAATTTATCACAAGTATACCGGTTTTGGGTTTTTGATAGTGAAAAAATAAGTTTGGGGTAAATTTATCACACGTGTACCAGTTTGGGATTTTAGGTGGTCAAAAAATTAATTCGGGATAAATTTATCACAGATGTCCTCATTTAGAGTTTTTCGTGATATTAACCTAAAAAATATGAAGTTGTACGGGGGGCCAAGCAAGGACTCGCATTCCCTTGGACGCGGCCGAACAAATCATGCATGTGCTTCACTGCGTTGGGCCACAACATTCTTATTTTTGTCGTGCAATATGCAATCAATCGAGGAACCAAAACATGTGCTCGGTGGATCGAATCAACCTAACATTGTCACTAACGTGGTAAAGATCCCCAAAAGGACAAGATTGACCTCACACAAGTTGGTCTAAAAAATAAAACTAAAAATTGATTAGCTCGAGATTGTGGAGTTTAATTTTTGTTGATACAGGACCAAACAAAACAACGCCAGCCTTACCAAAAAAAAAAAACAAAACAAGAAAACCAGCTAATTTGATGTACGTACCATAAAATGAACGGGAAAATTACTAAAAAAAAGTCTCAAACTTATTACATTCTAATGTCAATTTATTCCTAAGGCGAGGTCACCCTTGCTAGAATTTGGCGAGTGGCAACCTTGCCAGCCTCGAGTGAGGCTCGACCTTGCCGGATCTGGCAAAATGAGCATCGTTCGAGGCGAGCAAGGTCGAGCCTCGCCCAAAGCTGGTGAGGCCGACCCTCCCTGGCCTTGGGCGAGGCTCACTAGAGGCCAGCGAGGTTGCCCCTCGCCTAAGGCCAATGAGGGTGATCCTCACCAGTCGTCGCCTATGGCCGATCACTCGCCATCGTCGAGGTCCGGTGACTGGCAAAGGAAGGAGGAAAAAAAAAAAGAAAATATAAATATTAAAAGAATAATATAAATATTAAAAGAATAATAGAAATCTTTACCAAAAAAAAAAGAATAATAGAAATTATTTACGTTAGCGCTAGTCGTGCCACATTGGATGGCTATCGTCCACGTCAGCGATTTGACACCAAAATTGATCGAAATGATTAAATTGGTAAATTGTTAAAAGGTATAGGATTGAATTGTCCAAATTAAAGGTTTAGATAAGAATTGACACAAAAACAATAGATTTATGATATTTTTTTATAATTTTCCCTAAAATTGAATCGAAGCCGTGTAATTCTGGTATGGTTACCTAACTCAGGACTGTGTTAGATACGAGGTTTTCGACATGCATGCACGACCAACCAAAGCTTTATGTATTCGATACGCAAGTGATACAAATTCAATGGGGGTCGGTTTTGTTCAGCCTATTTCTTGCCACACAACACAAGAAATGCTTTCGTAGAGTCAATGGTTATGCCAGTCTCCCTCTCCTTTGGAGGCTCATCATCACAAGTTTCTCTTCTGCGAAATCAGTTAGGTTGCTAAACGTCATTAGCATAACCAATCGCATTACACTATACTAGCGAACGAGCGATATCATAGTCTACGTATCATGATTGATATTATCTATTTAAAGTCAAATTTAGATATCGATGACGTGAATGAGAAGTCCTTTTTCGTTTTTCCTTTTCGCCATGTGCCGGTATTCTTTCCTAAGGCGATATCTGTTGTGATTCTACAGCTGGATTTGATTAGGAGGCTGGATTTTATGCCCAATTTGTGAGCTCATGGGAGCTGAGATTTTGGGGCTAACATGAAAGACTGCGACTGTTGAGAGTCGAATTACGTGATGGTTTTTGCTTGAAGGAGAAGATAGGCAAAACAAACTGGTGATGTTGCCACATAAAAGAGAGGAAAAGAATTGGACTTTCTTCTAATTAAAATGCTGAAAACTTTTGGTCCACAGCTATCTACAAACAAAGTTTTGGATCTGAAATCAAGTCCTTCCTCTTCCCCCGTCCGGGACAAAGGCGAGCCACTTCTTTGGCGAGGCTAATGGACTCGAGAGATAATTACAATCGTTGATCATGTGGAGCCGTGGAGATATGGTACTTATACTGTCAATGGCTCTTATGGACCCGGCCCAAGTGAATTCGGGTCCAGACAAGTCATTTGTTTTTTGGTCGAACTAGACAAGTCTAAACTGGGATAAAAGCATCGTGTAATGGTATTTGTACCATGGTCGCTCTCTGCCCTTTGTCAATTACTATGTTGGAAGTCGACATTTCATGATGCACGAAT
Organism: Syzygium jambos; assembly: GCA_031216235.1. Taxonomy (NCBI): domain Eukaryota; kingdom Viridiplantae; phylum Streptophyta; class Magnoliopsida; order Myrtales; family Myrtaceae; genus Syzygium; species Syzygium jambos. Next base: position 3,064,770 of record CM062225.1, on the reverse strand, counting down.
AGTTACCCGCAATTTAAATGCATCGTGTAATGGTATTTGTACCCGGTTCAACCGGACCTTTTCCATGAGCTCTACTTAGGAGATCTATTCTTGCACCTCGCATCTCATCGTGCGCCTAAATTGCGAGTGAACTGTTTATCCACTCTGTTTTTTTCAGAATATGGTCACTCACTACCCGCACATCCTGACCATTTCGTCCACCCCACCGCACTCGCATCTCTCACCGCATAAAAGGGCGCACACACGACCCGTTTCAATGTCGAAGCAAGTGCACCACGTGCATCGCGTTTCAAAGGTGGGCAAACTCAATGAATGGCAGTTTGACCCCGCAAAGTACAAGCCAAATCATTATTACTGGATCTGCCCGTACCTGCCGCCTAGCCTCTGGCAAAGCAACGCGTGTGCACCTTGGAACACAACCAATCGTCGACTCCATGCGCCGTCAGTACTAATAATTCAAACGTAGCAATCTGACGACCGGGTCTTTCCTTTTCTGGAATGGCAGCAATTTGGGCTGTTTTTCCCCCAAAGTCTCGAGTCGTTGCGCCTACTTTTGGTGTCGAAAGGCCCACGTTCCGACTAGTCTTAGCTATTGACTCGATGATACCAAACCAGTGGCGGCGATTAGGCTCCGGAATACGGGCACGTGGCTCGGGCGATCCTTCTGGGTTTAGCCTACTTTTCTGTTGTAGAGGCTCTTTGGGCAGACCATGTTAATCTGACTTGTGAACAACATGCATCGACTCGTAAAAAGAAAGGTCTCGTTTCGGGCAACTAGGTTGCAAAGCAACGCAACTGGCGGGAAACATGGTTAACTTATCCAACTTCATTACGTTAGTTAGACTTCCCTAGTTTAGTGGAAAATATAACATTCCGGAAAATATTTTCCAAAAAATGATAATATTTTTTAGTGTTTGGCTGAAACCTGAAAATGAACTAAAAAAACATTTTTTTGTTGTTTGTTAAGAAAAATCTGATTTGATTTTACTAAATAGACCTACATTATTCGGGCGTTACTAACATGTGCATGCACAACAGGAGAACTAGGCACGGGCATCAAGGTCTCGAGCACATTTTTTTCTAACTCCAGGGCAAGAGCACAGGCAACAGTCCCGAGTACATAGACGCTAACCCAAGAACCCGATGCTCGTGCCTGGGACCCCACTGCCCGTGCCCGGAATCCCAACTCCTAGGTCCATCAAGGCTAGATCTTGAACCCTAGCGCTCAGGCTCAAGTCCATCGAGGCCCGGAACCTGGACCTCGATGCTCATGCCCAAACTCGAGTCCTTGCACCCAGGCTTGAGATCCCGATACCGGTGCTCAGGTCCCCCAGCCCCCGAGCCTGGGTCCATCAAGGCCAAGCCATGGACCACGATGCCAGTGCCCAGTTCCTTAGCCCCTGGCCTAGGTCTATCGAGGCCTTGCCCGGGACTTTGGTGCTGGTGCTTGGGTCCCAAACGCCTATGCCTAGATCCATTGAGGACGGGCTCATGTCCATTGAGGATCCACCCGATTCCCTGGCAACCAGGTTTAGGCATAGGCACTAGGGTCTTAGGCCCGACCTCGATGGACTCGGGCTTGGGCGCTAGGGTATTTCAATCATGGGCACAAGGGTCCTGAGCCCAGCCTTGATGGACTCAAGTTTGGGCACTAGTGTCCAGGCCTGAGCCTAGCCTTCGTGGTCTCGGGCGCGGGCACTAGGGACCTACCCGAGCACGAGCATTAAGGTTTCAGGCACTGAGGACTCAATCTCGATTGCTGGGGTCTTGAGCCCAACTTCAATGGACCTAGGAGCGATTGTCGGGGGGACTCGAGTGGAAGCACGAGGGTCTTGGGCTTGGCCTTTGTGAACCTGAGCCAGAGTGGTGGGGAGTCGAGCAAAAGTACCAAGTTCCTAGGCCTGGTCTTTGCGAACTCAAGCCTGGGCGTTGGGGACCCAGCCACGAGCGCTGTTTTCCCGAGCCCAACCTCATTGACTCAAGGTTGGGCACTGAGGTTTTGACTCAACGTCTTTAAACCCAAGGCTTGGCCTCGATGGACGCCAATGGTCTCAGCCTCGGCCTCTAGACCCAAGTCAGCCACCAAGGGCCCGGGAGCAAGTATTGGGGTTCTTGTGCCCAAGCGCAAAGTTTCTAGTTCAAGCGCCAATATCTAGTTATATTTTGAAAAATGATTTTCAAATTTTTTTTATAGAGAAAATCACTTTCTTAAATTTAAGTGTAGGTTTTTCGTTAACTGGAAAACAATTTCAGTTGACTCATTTTTCTAAATAACCCAAATCCCGAAAAAAAGAGAAAAATGTTTTCCGTGAAACAAACAACGATAGTGATGAATCCTATATGAAGCTATTATTAAATCTGTCAAAATGGATCATAAATCTATTTTTAACCCATATATAATGGGCTGATTTATTATATAAGTTAGTTACATTAGGTAAATGAGTCATGTACGAATTTAAACATAATATGAGTATTAAATGAGTCATAAATAGATCATAAATGAGCCTTAAATAAGTTTACAATTTACTTAAACCCAACTAAGCTCGATAACTCTCTCTTCATTCTCTCACTCTCGCTAGATCTTGCTCGCTTGCTCTGCACTCTCACTTCAGTTTGGTCATGAGTTTTCCTACATTAAATTAAATATTAAAGCATTTTAGCAATGTCGGTCAGATTGAGCGTGGGTCAATAGATTTATATTACGAATAAATGATTACAAACGGATTAATGGGTCAATTTGGGTTGAACTATTTATGACCCAATCCTGATCCAAACCACCCGTTTGATAGGTTAGCCATAATGCAACCAATTTCGACTTCTCCCATCCGCATCTAGCCCAAGTTGACCATCCGATTGTTATGGACAGCAAAACCTATACAATAGCAGTGTTTTTCTGTGCCTTCCGCATATCAAACTTTTCAATCCATGACGCAGCATGTCTTCTATGCTAATATTCTTAAGTCAACCAAGCTAGAGTATTTTGAACCCAAGCAATAAAGAAGAGGAAGAGACTACATATCAAACGAAGCAGGAAAGCCCAGCATGGGCTTCCATGGAGATATCCCTTTGTAGTGCGAGATGTTAGGGACCAGACGCAAACATAGAATCACACACAATGTCAGACCTATGATTTCGTCAAACAACAATAATACATGTAACATGTCAGTCTTGAGGATGATATTCAAATCAATATGAGCTACTTTTTATTACTCAGAAGGGCTACCCATACAAATCACCACCCAATACGTGAACGGAAAAACCAAATCAACCCTTAATAAATTGCTTATGACCCATGCTTACAAAAGAAGTTCCGAGCACCGTCCCCTATAAAATTTTGCTCTCTCCTGATTGTATAATATTTGCATTCGCAACTTACTCAGTGTTTTGAGAACATGCCTTGGGTTAACGAAGAGAAGTCAAACTCTTTCCCAGATTGTGTTGAAGGAGAAGCAGATGCAACAGTGGGAGTCGATTGATGGTTGGTAACCCCAGCAGACACGAGACCATTGACATTGACAGTTTGCCCCATCGTATACATGCTGCTTGAGGCCAACAGGAGAAGAAATTAATCACCATAATCATACAGTTTATACTCTGATACGGTCAAGAAAAGAATCAAATAAGATAAATGTATCGACATGAAAGCAACATTAGACAATAATAAAACAAGAACAGTAATACCAGGGTAGAAACTGAGTAAGCACCAGAATGTGAAGAACCACTACAGAATTCCATCATGAACAATTTAGCTGAGATAATTCATTTTCCCTTGGAAACTCTTACCAGTCCATCTACAGTCAGTGAGATTCAGCTTTACAGTGCAAACTGCAACACCAATCATATGAAGCTTGTGCAAAAATGGTCCTTTCGTGATTGAGCACTCAAGTTTCTTTTATTATGTGTGTGCTTTTTTTCTTCCTCTTTCTTTCTTTTTTTAGTGACAGGGAAGACAAAATGTGCAAATTGTATCCTAGATAGCAATTAGGTGCAAAAGATGTGGGTTTATAAGACGCTCAAGGAAAAGGTTGCAGGTTCTCTTTGAAGTATTTCCTACTTGAGAATCGAATATGATACGTGCGAATACGCCCCTCTAGTCCACCTTTTAACCACTAAACCCAAAAAATTGGCACAATCACTTTGGCAATTTCTACTTTCTACAGCAAATACGATCCAACAGTTCTGACATAGGAAGATGTTTCCTTGAAATCTCCACACCGTCTATGCCCCTTTGACCCCATGAAGATAGATAAATTATCAACAAGGCATGTTAAAGAGAGCTCTCAAGTATTTGCTGGGCATACTCTCAAAGAAAGGATTCAGTTTTCATAACACTACATATCAAGGAAAAAGGTTAGTATTTTGAGAATACTTTCTTAGCAAGTTACCTAAGAACAGTCATTAGTCAGATCCTTGTAAAAAAATCCCATGTAAACTTCTTTCCATCCCTATTAATCATGTTAGGGAGAGAACAAATAATACATCTTTTATGTTTACTTGGTTGGAAAAGATTCATGTTTCCTGTACGGAGCAGGTAATGGGTCTGTGAAGCAGAGTTTTCACTGTAACGCCTGCACACAGAGTTACTCATCGCAAGAAAAAGAGAACCTATTGAGGCTGAGCTAGAAAGGATGTGTGTTTGATTAACAAATATAAAAAGAATATAGGTTTAAGTATTGACGCAATTTGGTATTTAGCTGAGTGCTATGAAGCACTCTCAAGGACGTGCTTGTTTTGAAACCCTAGTAATAGAGAACCACTTATCAGCTGCAGGGAAGACATTTGTATACTGCCAAGTACAAGAAGATCATGTCCCAGGTAGTGTCAAAATGTCAAATGAAAAGATCTTCATCTGGATTCATTTCACAATGAAGACACAGACGAGCAAAGCTTTCGAGCCAGGATTCATTCAAATGCGCAATCCCTAGTCCGTTTTGTTAATTTTTCAATCAAGATATCATGAGCATGTAAAGTTTAATAGCTTACCTTGATGTCGAATTGTCTGAGAAGTTCCCCAACAGATGTGGAGTTGGTAGGTTGCTCGTCTAATGATAAGAATAGATATGATGATCAGAAACTAAATCTGAAAAGCTCAAGCAATTGGCGTAAGCCTCATTATATCATACCCGCATGAATGCCTGTAAATCTGCTTGTCCGCCCAATGGATATGTGTTCCCTGGAACTTGTTGACCCATGTTGGGCCAGTTCATCATAGGGTAATTAGTGCCGTTTAAACCAGGTTGCTGTGTAGCACCAAGAATTTTTGGATCTACACAACCAGATTTCGCTGCTGCAGCCATGAGAAGGGACTGCTGCTGTGCTAGCATCGCAAGTTGCTGTTGATGCGTCAAAAATGGTGAAACCATGTTGGTCTGCAAATACAATAAACCATCTGTCACATATACTGTTCCGAGACACACAATAACAAGACTACAGAAATACAGGACATAGTTCCTAAAAAGGGTCTAGTCGACATTTCCATGTAGAGATTGGCAATTGTTTTGCATTGTTCATATAACATAAGACCACCAACATGCATACCTAGAATATAAACATTAAAGTTCAAATGAAATTGAACTGACAAGCGAGATTGGAGAGCATATAATTTAAAGAATTCATTCAAAATAAAATGATCGAGCATATACCTTCTCAAAAAGGCTCATTATGTCATTTTTCACATCTTTCTGAGGTTTCTCTGAAACTGAGGGAACAAGAGTGACGTCTTTAAAAAGATCCTCAAAGCCAGAAGTGGACTGAGTGCTACTTTCAACAGGTTTTGAGTTATTGGACTTTTCTCTCTCAGTTTTGGCTGCTGCTCCAGCAGCTGGATGTTAAAGGTACAACAGATATCAACAACGAAACCAGCGTCTCTTAAATTAATGTCGAGATTGCTAACGTAAAACCAAATAGAAAGAACAAGCTAGAACAATCCTTGTGTGTGTGTGTGTGTGAGAGAGAGAGAGAGAGAGAGAGAGAGAGAGAGAGAGAGAGAGAGAGATCATATACTTTGAAAACCAGCCCAATCATCTGTGGAAGCTGCCTCTGAACCCTTTTCATTTGGAGCTTCCATGGATAGCAGGTTGAAAAGGTCAGTAGTATAATCAACTTTCGGAGGAGACGCAGCCGGAGCAGTATCTACAGTTTCTTTTATTGCTTCAACAGGTGTCGCAGCCATTTCCGTCTTTTTAGCGTCTTGCAGTTTTGGAGCGGCAGTGACCTGTTCGTCACGAACATCATATATTATGTGATTTGAGTTTAAGAGGATGAAGTAACCTCAAATTTCCATAAGCATTATTGTATACCGCACTTCCTTATAACTCACTCCACCAAGTGTAGACAGAATTTTCTCAAGTTAAAAGAGACAAAATGCCACATTATGATGCACTTATCAATTAAGCACATCTTCGTGGATTCCTAGAGTAAAAAACAGTTTCCTTAGGACATCCGGTGATTAAGATAACTATGAGTAGGCTATAATATGGGTCGTCGTCGTATCTCACATTATTCCTGGTCTTCCAGAATTGAAAATCTGTATCTAACTCCGACCAATAAATGCTATGGGCGTACAAGTCGATACCTGATCAGGTCCTTTAGGAGGAACAGGATTGCTGTGTTTTGTAAAAGAGGCTTGGCTGGTCCTCCTTTGCTCAAATGAACTCTCGGGCTTGCCTGAAAATCTCTGTGCACTTCTTTCGCCGGGTCTCTGCCACTGTACAGTATCCTTTTCTTCTTGTCCTCTAGAAGGTGACCTGGGTTTTCCATCCCTGGAAACCCACCTTTTCTCCTCATATCTACGAAAATAACCAGTAAACAGCATTGGATGAAGCAATGGATAATGCACTAATCTAAGGAGCCATGACAAACACAACAAAAATGACAGGTAGAGATGCAAAAGTATGTCACATACTTTGCACGAATAAAATTCTCAATTCCCACTCTGTCATAATTTTGGGGTAGCTCTGCCTCCCAATAGCTATTTGCCTTCTCATTGCCCATGGCTGCACAGCTGCGGGTATTAGCATGCTTTTTCTCAATCTTAGACCAAACTGACATCAATCATGGGAAAGATTTGCCTTACATTGTATGAAAGCAACCTGCTCTGGAAGCCACGTGTCCAAAGTAGCCGATCGGACCTGCAACAAAAGCTTGAATATGATAATTACATCCATCGATCGTTTGTATTCTACCATTTGCATTCAAAATATCAACAAAGGCAATCGCGACAGAGATGGGTTACATGACTAAGGAGCAGACCTAGGGACTGTCATCTCGCTTACATAACTGATGAATGATGTTGATATTACTTTCAAAAACAATGGCAGAACCAACTGGAGAACTCTTTAAGGTTATCTAACCAAGATTACTCTCTAAAAAACTTCCATGAATCACACAGCAGGGAATTGATAAGTTTAGGTATGATTTCCAAAGCAAACTTCAGCTAAAACAATTGAAGATTGAGTTCAAATGCAAGGTTGCTGCCCTTCAAATTATACAGAAGTGCATTAACTTCATAAACAGTATTGCATTATATCTTCAGGAGCATGTTTGATGTATGCCAGCACTTGGTGAGTAGATATAGCTAGTAGCATGGCTCTGATATGACACACAAACAATTTCACAAGCAGAATTACCTCCAAATGATCAAGCATTCTATCTTTTCTAAAAGCTGACGAGCTTGTGAGAAAGAAGAACAGCATTTCCACTTAAAGAACCAAGAAGGGATCATATTCCATGTCAAATCACCATATTAACCCTGTCAGATCTGAACTTAAAGAGTGAATTTCACCTTTACTACAGTCATCGGCATTTCTCTTCCCACAGGTTTGAAACTAGTCAAGGACATGAAGCTTAAGAATGATGATACACTCAAAAGGGACATCACTGCCAACTATATCAGGGGTAGTGTGTGTCATTATCTTCTGGAGAGAGTGTCAAGAAAGTAGAGGCATGAGCTTCTCGAATTTCTCTACAAAGCTATAACTCCGCCAGAACGTAAGTATACTTGCTACAGGAATTTCCGATGGTGTTTTGCTATTCAACAAAGTACCACAACTGTTTCGTACAAAAACTAAGTATCGCAACTTAAACTCTCAATTAATCTCATAAATCATACAATCAAAGATTGTCAAATGTTAAAATAGTACCTTCGATATATGTACCCCGAGACTTCTATGGATTCCCGAACATTGCATGCAAATGAATATTCCTAAATTGACACTAGCCCATCTTGGACCTCTGCACGAAACATTAGCTTTAGCTACAAATAATGGGTGCAAGGAGGAGACAGATAGCGGTATGGCTAAATCATCAACTGCCGAACTGATCGAACCGATAGGTTTGTGCTTTTCCTACTTCGATCAACATTCAAGTGTAATCTAACTGCACACAATTTCTGTTATCTCTCCTTATACAGTTATACTGATACTTACTTGGTCTTACAATCAGCACATTCCCTGTTCTCAGGCAATTTGAGAAGCCCTTCGAGAATCTGCATAGATTTTTAAAGCAAATGAAAATTGGATGGGGAAAAAGGAATACCGGTAAAGGATAAAACGATGAAGTTTCACTTTTCACAGTAACATAAGAGCTGAAGCAAGTATGATCAGAGATTGGATCTCCACATATCACGTGCTTCTTCTGGTGGTGAAGCTCTCTTCTCTCTCATTTTGCGCCAGAGAAGTCTAAAGACATGTTCTGCAGATTGATTTCCGGCTTATCCCATTCCGGGTTTCAAGCCTAAATCCATGTTCACATTAAAAGTGAAGACGGAAGCCAAAACAGGACTTTGCCAGAGAAAACATCAGACCGAACAAATCAACCTTGCCCAACAATCCCACGGTTTCTACATAGGACTAGAACAAACACTACTTGCGTTCGCAAGACACACAGCAAATGATCATAATCTGACGAAGCAAAAAAAACCATCTTTTGCCCAAAGCGGGGCCAGTCGAATCAAGGGCAAGAGCCGCTTCGGATCAATCTACCGCCGCAGACATGCTTTTAACTCAATCTAAACCGTTCGTTACTTCTCAAAGGCACAACAAGATCGAAGCCTTTCATTTCCGGAGACCAAGAAACGCGAGCCGAAAACAAACACGACGCGGGCGACGATCGAGCGGCGGAATCACGCCGGGGTCAACCCGCGAAAAAGTTTCCCCCCGACGACCGCCGCAGCGAGCGCGCGGGTCAAAGCCGACGAAACGGAGGGAAACGAGGGCCGAACCTTTCTGTGGTGCGCATTCAGCTCCTTGGAGACGTTAGCCTTCCCGTTCATGTCGATTGGGCGAAAGACCAGAGAGGCTTTCGGTTCTAGAGAGAGAGAGAGAGACAGAAGGCTTTCGGACACAGATTGATCTCCGAACTCTCTCTCTCTCCCTCTCTGTGTTCGACCAGCAAGAGCAGAGCAAGCAAGAAGAGAGAGAGATTGGAGCGCAGTCTAATAAGTCTTCCACAGTCTTTGGCCTTTTTCCCTTTGGTTTTTTCCTTCATATCGATTTGGTTTTTTCTGTCTCCAATAAGAAAATGTGCGTAATTCTTTGGAAAATTTCAATTAAGTGCTCCAAGTGGGGTGAAATTCTCAAAAGAGGATCCAAAGTAAACATAGTATCAAATAAGGATCTGAAGTGCTAAATCAGTCTCAAATAAAGATCCAAAGTACTCAAAAAGTCTCAAATAAGGGCCTGGATCGCGGGGCGGCCAAAATGCCCGTGCGGGCGGCGAGAATGTCAGTATTTCGGCATCAGAACAGTAAAATATTTATTTTTTTATTATATTTTTCCTTTCTGTTTTCCTTTTCTATTTTTTTTCTTTTTCTTTTTTTTTCTTCTCTTCCTCCATCGGCCATAGCTGGGGCCGGCGGAGGTCACCGGCCTTAAGCTAGGCCACCCTCGCTGAAGTCGGGCGAGGGCCGTCCTCGCTTGTGATGGGCGAGGTTGGCCTCACCAATTGCCGGCAAGGTCGAGCCTCCCCAGATCTGGCGAGGGCTCGACCTCGCTAGCATCAGGCGATTCTGTCTCGCCTGCAACGGCAAGGCCGGCCTTGCCTGATGCCGGCAAGGTCGAGCCCTCGTTGGCGTCGGGCGAGGGTGGCTCTTGCCCGAAGCAGGTGAGGGCGGCCTTGCCTGAGGCCGGCAACCTCTGCCGACGCCGACAACCTCCGTCGACCCCGGCTAAGGCCGACGGAGGAAGAGAAGAAAAAAAAAAGAAAAGGAAAAGGAAAAGAAAAAAACAGAAAAAAAAACAGAAAGGAAAAAATAAAAAATATTACTATTTCGGTGCCGGAATACTAACATTCTCGCCGCTCGGCGGGTATTTTGGCCGGCCGGCGACCCAGACCCTTATTTGAGATTTTTTGGGTACTTCATGTTCTTACTTGAAACTGATTGGGTATTTTAAGCCCTTATTTGACACCATGTTCATTTTGGGTCCTCTTTTGAAAATTTGACCCTGCTTAGGGTCCTTGATTGAAAATTTCTCATAATTCTTTTCATTTTCGAGAAATTGCATTTTGGATTTTAAACTGCGAGTAAATGAGAAATAGATTCTCTAATTCGATCTCATGATTTATCTCATCTTCGTATCCATGCTTAGCTCAACGAGTCCGTCTTTTCGGATAAGTTAAAAAAAATGCTAAATTGACTTTGAGAATATCACGAAGATATTTATTGATTTGAGATTTCAACTCGAAGAAGGCTTAGTATGATATTCTCATCTTTATCGATCTAGTCTTGGTGCTAACTCCGTGATTTTTCACTCCGTAACTTTGTGTGTTTGGATTTGTCGTAAGAAGAAACTTTTTCATTTTCTTGTCAAAATCTAAAAAATTATTTAAATTTTAGAATAACCTAATTATTTATTTTTTTTGCGAATCAAAGGAAAATACTACCAAAAACTCCAAACTATGCCACTTGTGACAAATTTACCTTAAACTTTTTTTTATGACACGAAAAATTTCAAACTATACCACTTGTGACACATTTATCTCACAATACATTTGTCCAAAAGCATTTTGTTTTTCTCCTTTTTATGTTTTTTTTTTCCTTCTTCTCTTCCCATCCGCCGTGGCCAGCGGAGGGAAGCCAGCGGGGATAGCCCGATGCCATCAAGGGCCTTTGATGCAGGAGCATCCGACTTAGCTTTATTTAACAATTCGGAACCATCGATGCTTATTCAAGCCAATAAAGAATATTGGCATCATGTGCTTCGATAGGTCATTTCCAACGATTCTAAATGAAACAAAACCTATCGATAACATATCGACGTATTGAAGAATGTTGATAACTTGTCGATACTCTAAAGTATGTCGATAATATATCGATATGATAAAGAATGTCGATAACTTGAAGTATATCGATAAAATATCGATGGGAGGCTATTATGGACTATTTCAAAGAGCATTTGAAGAGTTTTCAATAAGGTTATCTTCTAGTCAAAGGGGGAGCACAAATTTTGCAAAGATGAAGACTCAAGAATGCAAGTTCCCATGCTATTAATTGCATTTCTAAGTTTCTAGGTGTCTTTACTATTTTACAAGTTTCAAAGAGTTAAAGTTTGTAGAACCTAGGTGATTTATTATGCTTCTTAGTTCTAAGGTTTTTCTTTTAATATTTTCGGTTGATTCCTAAATTTTGTTTCTCCTATAAATAGAGGACGATTCTCCATTGTAAGAGAGATGATTTTGGAAGAATGAAAATTTGTGAGATTTCCTCTGCATGAGTGAATATTTTCGGAGAGTGGATAACTCCTTTCGGTCTCTTTATCCTTGGAGCGTGGATTACTCCTTGATGGTGAGCCAAGAAGCCCTTTATCCTTGGCTGGTGGTGTCTTTAGGCATTGGTGGTGAGCTTCTCTTATTCCGAAGTCCTTTATCCTTGGTTGGTGGAATCTTTAGGCCTTGGTGGTGAACTTCGTAGATCCCGATCCTCATCCTTGGTTGGTGGCGTGGCCTTTATACCTTGAAAGGAGATCGTTTTATCTTATTTTATTTCTGCATTTTTTACTTCAGTTCCATCCTCATACACTCCATTCCATACACTTATCTAGAAAATTCCAAAAAGAAAATTACCCGTTCTGGAATCACTTGCCCACCAACGCATCAGCCTTCCTTGCCGAATTCGGCAAGGGCAACCCTCGCCTAACTCAGGCAAGGGTTGCTCTCGCTCGCCCAGGCGAGGGCGGCCCTCGCCTAACGCCAGCGAGGGTCACCCTCACCGCCTTCCCTCCGCCGGCCATGGTGAAGGGGAAAAGAAGAAAGAAAAAAAATAAAAAAAAAACAAAAAAAGAGAAAAGACGAAAATGCCCTTAGACAAATGTATTGCGGGGTAAATGTGTTACAAATGGCATAATTTGGAGTTTTTCGTGTCACAACAAAAAAGTTCAAGGTAAATTTGTCACAAGTGGCATAGTTTTGGGTTTTTGGTAGTGTTTTTCCGCGAATCAATGTGTGGACTCTTATATATTATGAAAAGTCTCAACTGTTCAAGATTAAAAGAAAAGCGCACTAGGATTGAAAAAACAAAAAAACTAAATCCTAACATAATAAATACTCTAAACTTTTTTTTGCCATCAAAACTCCAAATTTGTACACAAAAATACCCCTTGCCCATCACAAAAAATTCTAAACTTTTCCGATCGGGACACTAATATACTCAAACATTTTTTTTTCCACGAAAATTATTTTCAAGAAAAATGATTAATTTTCATTTATTTGGTGGTTTTTCACATGTGTGCGGCACTCATGGGGATCAAACCCCGGACTTAATAGTCTCCGACAACATCCCTAATCCCTTTATCAGTAGGGTCTCGTGCCTGTTGGCATCTAATGGTTTAGAGAATCTTTGCAGCTATACCTGCGAACCACTCCGACTTGAATACGATCAAAGGAGACAGATGGAAATCCTGGTTTTGCAGGTGGCAATGCAGTGGGCCGAGGAGCCCCGACATGGACGATGGTGGGGCTAGAAGAAGAGAACCCTGTTTTCAGTTTTTGAGTGCGAGTCAATTCGTCCCTCTCTACACGAACGGGTCGTACTGGATGGAGAAAAGGGGAGACATTTCGGGGGGCTGGCCATGTGATGTCCACGTGAAGAATGACTCCTCCACTGGACAAAAAAGAAAAGCTAAGATTTCCCTCTCCCTAATCATTGAGTTAATAATGTCCAAAGGCATTATAAGATCGTGCTGGTTTTGCACAATGGCTTTCTCATCGGTCCTTATCTTGTTGGATCTTTCAAACCTTCTATAATGTTTGACAATTCCGGATTTCCACCACTCAGTAGTGATTTTTATCGAGCGATATACGTTAGTAGTTTCGTCGATAAGATACTCGTTCTTTTGAATTGAAATGATCAATATGCACATAAAAAAGAAAATCGTACGATGCAGAGGACCTGACTACCGATCAAGCTTATCCCTCCTTTAAAAATTCTAATTACAGTACAGAGGACTAGAAGCATTGACACTGGTGTCTAAATTCAACTAACTTAGGTATTACCACCTATTTAATAATCCAATTTAAGTGCCATAAGTAAAAAGTTTAGCATTTAATGAGATTAAACTGTTTGATAATATCTTAATTGTTTTCTTGTAATTATATTATCAAGCCCCATCAATTATGATCACAGTTACATATTTGATCAATAATTTCAGTACTTAATTTTTCGCCACTTGTTTTTTTATTTTATTTTGTCAATCTAGCCTTCAGTTTTACTATAGGATAGTTAAATCTAATCTACTTGACAAGATACTATCGTTACTGTTGGGCAGAAACGACACCCTAAATAGTGCGACGGCACCCGCAGACGCAGACGCCGTGTCGTATTGGTGCTGAGCGGTGGAGTTTTTCACTTTTGTAGGTTCTTCTCCTGAATCCGAGGTTGAGAAGAATCGCATGTTCTTGTTACAGTTGGTTTCCCAAGAACGAATCTTTAAGACCACTTGTCTCCGCATCCTTACCTGCGATGGATTACAGGTTAATTTCAATTCGATCTCCATTCTCTTTTTTGATCTTTAGCTATACCCATGCGTGGTTTTCTTGAATTCAAGAGGGCTGTTAATTCCGTTCGCGATCCTGGGTAAGAAAGAAAATTCAAGTCGCGTTGGGTTTCGCCGTCGTTTGATGCTTAGATGGTTAACGAGGGCTTGTGCCTCGATCGTGCTTACGAACATGCCAATTTGGCTCGCGAAATTGAACGTGTTTCCTCCTGTTGGAAGATGTTGTTTCCCAGAAAGTCTTTCTCCGCGTCTTGTTTTTGTACCCAATGCTGTTGGGCTTGTCTTGTATCTTGAGATGGATGTGTTGCCATTTGCTCCAAGAATTTTTCCTCCTCCTAATGTTTCTGACAGAATGTTTTGGAGAGATGGCGGAAGATGTTTAGCCTTACCCAATATGCCCATCTCCTTGCCTACTGTTATTCAGTCACCTTTGCGTCTAGAGATTGGTTTTTGACTCCCCATTGGCTTTTTTAGAGGTGAAAGTTTCAAAGTTAAAATGATGGAAGGAGAAAGATTTTTGTGTGTAATGTTAATTACAGATTTAAACTAGGACCAATGAAAATGGTAAAGGCACTATAAATAACGAGATTTAAATCTCGGGAAATTTGTTAATAGAATACTGGCTGCACTTCTCTCCTCCTAATCGAAGAAGTTTACGAGTCTTGGCTTCATGCTGTTTCCTTATATCTTTCACTGATTGTGCATTGGAATGCTCAGCGGAGGGCGGAATCTGCTTAACCAGTTTGCGGACAAAACTCCTCAAAATCAGGCCATGGAAAATAGAGAGAGTAATCAGATTGTTAATACCTGGAAGCCGCTTGGGTTTGATGAGAAGCAGGCGGCAGTTCACAAGGAGATGAAGAGAATGAATCAGTTGCCTGCAAATAGCACTTATGCAACTCATCGCCTGAAGGTTCTCAACAAGGTTTTGCAACTAATGACAATTCAGGTGCTTGCACTTTGACTCGCAGTTGCATGTGGAATATGCTTTGCTTTTTTAGGTGGTTTTGGCTTTAATAGTTGAGGATCATAAGCAGCATAGTTTCCAACACTAGGTTTAGCGAAGCCCTTGGTGTACGTTGATATTTTGTTCATTATCATTGGGTTTTTAGTTTTTTCCTTCTTTTTTCTTATTTTGGAATGTATTTTTCAGTCTAACCTATGAAGCTGTATATTTCCGTTCTATGAAAATTTGTTTCATCTGTTTTCTTTTGCTGGATACGAAATTATTTCTTTCAATGTTGCAAATGAAGTGAATTGTTTAATCTCGGTGTTTTATATTATCTCTTTGCTTGATAACCTGCTTTTGTCTCTTTCTTTTCAATACATGCACTTCATGGAATGCCTTCTCTAGGTTTCCAATCCTATTTAGCATGTCTTGAATTTAACAGTTTGTGGAGTAGTTGCTGATCTACTGATTCTTTATTTCGTATGTCAGAGAACGGCATCACAGGATGAGGAGCTGGAACTGCTTTTTGCTAGCTTGTCTCTGTGATGGAATTTCCTGGGACTGGTTAGTGCTAATCAGTTTGATGCTAAACTCTCGGATTTGGTGATTGATGAATTTTTACCTGTTACCTGCTTCCTGAACTACACTCACTTCTCGTTGGTCTACATGCATTCTCACCTAATTCAGTTACTCTTTTTTGCAGACTCGAAACAGGTGCTGAGTTCCTATGGTCCCACATGATCAGCACTGTAAATATGTTAAATAGGCATTTCCAGAAGTGTCCGGTTAAGCTGGTTGCAGCATGTGCACTGATTTGCCGAAGAACTTCCTTGCCTTCTTTTCTCCATGTATCCATCGGCAAAACTAATCAGCTGGCAATGGAATGGGAAATGTTACTCTACCTCTTAACCATATCGGAAGGGATGCTTTTCTCTGCGTTTGTATCTAAAACTTTTGGAGTTAGCCCGCTGCTCCTTGTACGTTTTGGAGTCGAGCACATTCTGTGCAATAGGCGTGGTGTTCGGGTTATATATGACGTGTTTTTTAGATCACTCCTTGACATTTTGACTCCTATACAAGCTGCCTGCTGCTGTCTTTGCGGTGTATTTCATCTCATGCCTCATGGAGCTATTGACAATAGTGGGTTTCCTGAAATGAGATTTTGTGTTAATATCTGGAATGAGCATGTATGGTTTGTTTTTCTTGACAGTTGGTCATTTGTATGGTTCGAGTTTACTTTTGACTGGACAAGGACTCGAGTCTAGAGAAATTAATCAATTGGAGTCCTTTTGGGGTTTAATGAATGTATACTCTCCTACAAGGAAACTACACTTTGGTAGCAAACTCCAGTAGGGACTCAGCCCATGATCATGTCTATACTGACTATGCAAAACACCCATGACGGAAAGAACATAAAAATTTTCGAGAAGTTATTGCATGATGTATAGACTATATGAAACAATAACATCTCAATTATTAATTCCGGGGTTCTTGTCGTGGGGTCTATTCGAGATGATCGGCCGTTGAGTTGAGTGTGATCTATAGTCAGCATATAGTCAGCATATGCAATAAACATCTTCGTTGATATTTCTTCACATTTAGCTGCAGTAGACATTAGATATGGAAGAAATTTGAATGTATAACCTGTCATTGTGACCCTAAAATTCAAATTACTTTCCTAAAGTTTCTTTACCTGATGAAAGAATCTTCCAGTAAAGTTACGTAGACTTCTTGTGTTTTCAATACATTCAACCAAGGGGGTGATATTGAAATGCATCAGAGTTAAATTGAGCAAGGTTCAATGTCAACTGTTAATGGGAAAAATGAGCATTATTGTTTGGCCAAAAAGAATGTATCACCGTATTGAAAGTTACAAATTCATATTGGACCGACTCATTAGTCATATGGTGACCATGAATCTTAGTTTAAAAAAAATATATATATATTTGTTTTATAATAATCCATTTCTCGAAGTGTCCATATTTGCTTCACCATTCTACTTCGTTCTCAAAGAGTTTCTCGCAGCTTCTTGGACGTGCTCGAAGTGCGATCCTCGTACTTGTCTCCCTCCACCTTCGCTTCCCCGCGTTACGCATCATCGGAAGTGGCCTCAAACTATGGCGGCGTGGGCTGCTGCTGCTCGCCAAGCTGCGACTTCTGCTCGGCTTTCTTCTCTGAAACCATCTCCTCCTTGTTCCGCGCCTGGAGCTGCTACTCTCATTCATCGGCGCGGTCTGGCCGGCGGTGGAGGTTGACCCTCCTTCCCTCCCTCCCTCCCTCTCGTGCTTGTTTAAGTTGAAAGCTTGAATATTTTGTGAAAATTTGGGTTGAACGTCTTCTGAGAAAGTGAGAAATGATTCTGTTCATTAGCATATCACGTTCTTGTACAATCGATGGGTGCTTGTTTGACTTGACCCAGTGAGAAATTTATAGGGAAGCATTCGAGTTGGTTTATATCCTTACGTCTTCTGGGGATCTCTTGACGCAGAACACCATGGACCGCCAAAGGTGAACTTTTGGGAGGACCCACTGAGTCCTTCTAAGTGGAAAGAGGAACATGTAAGTTGTCCCAGCTTTGTGTTTGCTTCATCATGCTATGATGATAGATATCTACTATTTTGGGAATATGATGATCTCATTGGTGTTGTCCTAGTGTTACATTTGAGAATTAGAGTTGAACCTTAACGTGTTTGCGAAAGAACTTATTTTGTGTGTATACCATCAGGGGCAAGATTTTATTTCCGCAAGAATTAGTTAGAGCTAGACAATTACATATATCCCTTCGAACTTGAAGAAACACTCTCCCCACCAAGAACATAACTCAAATTAACACCTTTTAGCCTTTTGCTTTGCTTGTGTCAGCCAAAGTTTATGAATTTGAAGTTGAAATTTGTCTGTTATGCGGGCTGCTGATGATTCCTAAACTTATGGTCTGTTGCTTGGACAATGGTTTGGAAAAGAACTGATTGACCATCTAGTTTTACGCAGTCTAAATCAGGCTCCATCGATGATAGGAAAGATTCCTCTATCTGTGCCGCTGCTGTTGATGAAATCTTTGACATAGCCCGCTCTGTTCAGTCTTTCGTTGCAATGCGACTCTTGGTGTATTGCTTATGCTTCCTTCTCTGATGGCATGCTTCATCGGGCTTGTCATGCATTTGCAGTTCGTAATTGTCTCCTTAACTGGCTGGGGGTTACTCTTCTATGGGGGCTACAGGTATTTTACAAGAGGAAAGAATGGAAAGAAGGAAGAGGTACTTAATTATTGCATTATTGCATGTTAGGACGACAAGTTTCAATCTTCTGGCGGTTCACCTACTTTCTTCAAATTTCACTTGAGCACCCGATATTGGGTTCACCATTTATCATGCGTGTGAAAGCATTTGATTGCATTATGTCTCTGATCCGATGTTAGAAAAACTTGTGTTCATACATACAATATTAAGTTTCATCCTTGTTACACCTGTGTCATTGCACAAGTGGTATCGTTACCAATCTTAGGTTAGTTGCGACACAAGTGAAACTGCGTGTGATCAGAGGGCAATCGGGGAAGTCCTAGATTCATCTCATGCACTCCGCTGATGTATAAGTAACTACAAGGAATTTTCATTCGCGGTCTTTGAAGCTTTTCACTCTCTTTGCAGAAGGCTAAAGAATCTTCGCACTGAGGACGGAGTCGTCGCACAGAGAACGTGATCGCAGTGAAAATACTTTCATAAGCTCCGACATGTAGAGAGAAGCCTGTACTTTCATGTGGTGATGAACTTTTCAAATTCAGGGTGCTCTAACTTGTACATGACAGGAATAAGACGAGGATGAATAGATTATAAATGTTAGCATCAACCGCTTTTGCTGTTTTCCATCTATGCAGCGACTTCAATTTCCCATTCTTCGATGTACCGAAAGAGCGAGCTTGGCTAATTTTCCTCTGTATCAGCATTTCGAGGTACACGTACCATTAACGAAGTCAAGAAAAGTAAAATGACAAAAATTGGAACTGAAGCTTTCGATAGGCAAAACACCTAAAAGATGGCGAAGAAAAGGAACCGTTACACCGAGAGGACCTGGCATCCAAAATTTCAGTTTTCGCCTAAGTTCCTCCATGGGGACACTCAAACAAGCACAGAAACATTTTATATGGAGACATACACTCAATGAAACCAGTATCAGCGTTTCTCAAGCAGCAGCTACAAATTACCATACGCGATTGTTATTTCCCCGCCAGAGATGTATCCAAAGTCACTCTCTCTTTTTGCTGGCAACTGTCGTTGAATCATCTTTGTATGGCTCCACACTGTATGCATACTGCTGAAAGAAAGAAAAGAAAACCATCTCTATGCACACCAACGCATTCTGAAGTGCTTCCTCAATGTGCTCCACATCCAGCCAGAAATGACGAGACCGAATTATGCCCAGCGCTGCAAGAATATCAAGTGCCACTCCCTGCAGGATAGGTCACAACAGCTATCGCTGAATTGATGTCCAACACACACAATTGCACGCATATCATATAAAAATCACTTAGGATCTGTAGCTTTGCAATATGGTTGGTCATTATAATAAAAAGTCGAGCTTTTTGAAAAGCGAAGCGTACAGGTTTTTGAAAGTTCTCTGGGACCCGATCATATAATCTTACAAAAAAAGTTCTCTAAAGATAAATATCATAGGAATTTCGAAATATTGAGGACAAACCTAAAAGAAAACAAAACAAGAGTCGGTGGTAGAAAAAGCAGAACTTGCATCCGTTTGGCTTGTGCCTCATTCACCAAGATAACAGGATAACTGTATGGCTATTTAAGCTTACCTGCCAAAAGCAGAAAAATACTATCCCTTTGATGTACAAGAACTTGGCAAGAGGCTTGTGCGGTTCCAGCTCCTTAGAGAAGACATGGTAGAAAAGCACAAGAGAATACAAAGCAAGCGAGACTGAAATGTTCAGAACAATAGTAAATGTCCAGCTGAGCCAGCTTGAATATATTCCAAAGAGTTGAAAAGTGATCATTAGGATGGAGCACAAAGGCCGAATCACCACAAACTGCCATGTCCAGTACTTAAGAAGCTTTAATGTGCTGTGATTCAAACGAACTGTCCTGGGCTGCAATAGATAGATTGAACCATGGGTTGAACTCAAGTGTTTTTTAACATATCTCAAAGACTCAAACTGTAGAGATACAGAAAGGGCAGTACTTATGCCTGAATTAGCGTAATAAGAAAATGGAGACCAATGGATCAAGATTTTAATCATTGCGTAACAAACCCTCTTACTAACAATGCTAAAGGTGATTCCTTAATAGTTAGAGTGAATGTATAGTACGCACCATCTCTAAAGAGCATCATCAGTGGTCTGATGAAATATGCTGCTATTTAAAGTGTACCGATATGCCAGAAAATTTTCTCATTCTCATTACATCAACATGCTGTGCATGCTATTTGAGAGCATTTAGGTTGATAAATTAACCCCTCAAGAGCTGCACCTACAAAAAAAAAAAAAAGGCTGCCACGCTCATCTTCATATCTGTTCAGAAGTTTATAGCATGCAATCATATAGGTGGGTTATAATATGTAATTTGCACACTATTAATTGAAGATTTGAGCTCGTGGGACCTCTTCCAAGCATTAGGGGATTAGAAAAACCTTCTAGATTTCCAACAAATTTCTCAAGACAGATACGTAGACATCCAATAAAACAGCATGACGATTCAACGACACGCATTTGCCATTGACTGATGTAAATTTCCCCAGCCACACTAAATGTTCCTGAAAGTGCAACATGTAGCCATGCAGAGTCGCAGACATTCATAAAGTAACCCAAGAAGAGAACATATGTACAAACTCTACCTGGAAGAGTGTCATTGGGAATGAATGGTGAATCTCTCTCCCTTTAATTTCATCTGGGACTATGTTTTTGCTAATGGATATGTTCAAGTAGCTATATAATAGAGCCAAGAACTTCGCAATCACCTGCACATGATAGGCACAAACATTCAATTCATCTAGATAACTTCACCACCTGCATGAGTCTTCTTCTAATAATGCAACGTATTGTGATGGAGTAATCGACGTCGATAAATGAATTGGAGTATGTGACTTGAAATATCATGTCCTTACCAGAGCTTCATAACACTCCTTTATTGAATCCAAGAATGCGAAAAACACTTTGCTTCCTTCATAGTCTAACAAACCAACATACGAGTCGAGAGCATATACAGGGGCCATAAGGATGATGATGATTATGGCCTTCTGCTCCTTCGGCTTCTTCCAATAGAAGAAATGCTCGGAAAGAAGCTGTACAGAAAAGTGCGTCGTGAGCATCACACAGATTGTGGAACCGAGAAGAGTAAGCTGTCCGGGATTCATTGTCGTGGTTGTTTGTTTTGCTTGAGTAGAATTGGTACCTGCAAAAATGGTATAAAGTTATTGAGAAAATTAGGCCAACATAACCAACGGATCGGACGTCAGCCCCGAGTTTTCTAATGCATCCATAATCTTATTCCAAACCATACAAAACGGAACTAAAGCACGGATTTTACAACCTCGATGCAACAACAAGATTCGCCCGAACGCTTCACACTAAGAGACAATGACAATAGCCACTAAATTTTCGTGCAACCGGGGAGATTCGCCCGAATGCTTCACACTAAGCAACCGGGGGGGACTGTTTCTTCTCTTTCGCGACCATTTATATCCACTTCAGACACGGGTGGTCGCAAATTCGAAGAAACCCGATGCAAGTAGAATTCCATGATTTCCAGGACTCACCCAGCGAGCTCAGGAAGAGAGAAGTAACACACACCCACAATCAACTGAACGAAGAGAAAACAAAAAGAAGCGAACTTGGAGCTTTTCGAGCTTTCTGAAGTCAACAAAAGTAGCTCTTGTCGACGACTGAAGCTAAGCCCACCTCCCGCAACGGCGCGATCGACGGAATTCTCAAGTATTCAGCTAGTACAAACCAGGAAACCGGAATCGGACATCGGCGACACCATCGGCCCCTGTTCGTGCTGCTACTCTACTCCCAGCTTATCGTCGAAACAGACGGGGGCGTTCAGCGGCTGAGGAAGAATCGAAAAGCAGAGAAATTTCGGAACTCTTCGCTGATCGAAGTAGAGAAGAAACACTTGCCAGGAGCGGAGAGACACGGTCGCGTCTCGAGTTCGATGGAGCTTCAGCCTGCGATCGTCGAAAGGAAGTGGGACGCGAAATGATGAAGGCGAGTATGCCGACCGTCGATCTGTGTCCGTCCGTCCTACCGTTTTTTTTGTTTTTGTTTTTGTTTTTGGATAATTATCCAACAAGATGCACAATGACAATTTAAAAAATTATATTTTTAAAAATGATGGTTTATATAATTTGAAATAATTAATCAATTAAAAATATTTTTATTATCAATAGCAATTTATGTTTAAATATTTTTGTGGATGATAAAAATGTTTTTCGCTTATTTTTTTAATAAACAATACATACGATTATTTTTAAAGAAATATTTTCTAAATCATTTATTTTTTGCGAAATAAATGAAACCTTTAAAACTAAACCTTTTGAATTTGGCTTTTCGCATGATATGGTTGTATTGCAGACTAAGGAAGGTAAAACATAATTATCAAATGAAAATCACGCCCGTGATAAATAATCGCAAGAATAATAACTTCTGCTAAACCAAGCAATCGTCATACCTAGCACAATATGACTAAATATTAGTTACATCGAAATGATAAGGAAGTTGAAATTCATAAATTTGTACTCCAACATTGAAGACGCGTGGATAAATGCTCTTGCAGATTCGTATTGTGATTTGTCATCTCATTATAGAAAATTTCTAAAAAACATATTTAATGCATATAGGAAAATTTCTGCCAATCGATTGCTTTTAGGGATTTTTCTAAATTAGTAAATCTCAACTTATCGCATTACACCGCGACATGATAAGGGATATGTCGAGGAATGCCGCCGTAGCTCATATCAAATCTTCCTTATAAAGATACCTTCGATTTTCAGTAGACTAGTTACATATTCCATAAGAAAAAGATTATGATTTGAAAATTATAATGCTTTCCCATATAATTATTTAACAAGTGTCTCGAGAACATTTCGGTTATAAAATACAGCAAAGGCAAAGTGTCTTCTTAGGAATGCTTTAGAGAAAGACCCACTCATAAACAAACGCTGCTGCCATTTCAATGGAAGTCTAGTATCCCTCGATACTGCTATCGTTTAGCAAGTTCACACAATTCAGCAGAAACAGAGAGACATGCAATGGACATTAACAGTTCATGAAGAAAGAGCCTTCTGTAATGGAGATTTCTCTCGCCAAATCACAAAATTGTGAGAAATCAACCGTCTCTTCGGCATCAGCTATTGACACTTTTACAAACAACATCCAAAAGAGTGTACACACAATCACATTTTGCAGAGACGAAAAGGCCGGAGAAAAGCACAAAAGCACCTACTGTGAAGCCTGACCAGGACCAACGGGTGCCCCGCGAGTCCAGCAAAATTTTCCTCCTCCTCTTCTGCAAATGTGAGTAATACATTGCTTGAGCTACTCCACAACACATCACAGTCAGTTCTTCGGTGATTACCTCTCCGAAAACGGCCATTGATCAGACGCAAAAAATTGTTCAGCAGACCTAATCAGTGTCCTTCAGACTGCAATAAATTTTGGTGTCTCCTAAATTTGATAATGAAATCCTTGCCAAATCTATGTAAGGTAAAAAATTGGTAGGGTACCCAGGGCTAGCTAAGTATGTACATTGTTCTTATATCCACAGGAAAGACGATTCTTGCTCCTAATTCTCCGGGTACTGGCAATGCTGCTAATCAAGGAGTGAGCAAAATTTACCACCGCACTAAGCCCCATCAACTTCAAACAGAGTGTCTTAGTCAAGTACGATAATCTGCTGTCATCTCCCCCATTCATTAATTGCAGGTCCTTAGCCTCTTCACACGTCAGTACTGTGTAGAGCATTGACAGTCCATTAGTAGAGTGCTCATCGAAGCTATCTAAATTGCCATGCAAACTGATCTTATTACTGTCAAAGTTAACTCTCAATATGGCCATTGATTTTGGGTCATCATTTGAAGGATCGAAAATGACCATGAAATTCCCAAATGCTAAATCAGGATTCAGGAACAAATCCACCAGCAAATCGCTGCTTGGCCCGATATTTCTCTGCAAAAACTTTCTTGGAGTGGTTTCCCAATCCCTGGCAGCACGAGAAATGTGTGAAGCTTCTTTCAGGCCACTCAAGAAGGCACCATGCATGCTGGCTGGGTATTGCCTACTTGTGGCTTCCCCAGCGAAAAAAAGCCGGTCCCTCACGCTCTCTCCAAGTATGTCATAATCGATACCAGACGAGTCCACTCTTATATGGGAATATGAACCATAAGAAAGGGGATCGCTTCCCCATCTTGTACATATTGATTGTATGGGGTCAGGCACATCAATGCCTTTTGGATGATATATACCTGTAAGAACCAAAAATAACATTTAAAACAAGAATCGTCCCCAAAAAACAATCTAAAACAACAGAATGGACATGGAACATTCTGAAAAACGGATTGAAAAGAAAAGAAGCCCTACAATTCTTGTCTTTTGAAAAAAATCAGTGGCATAAAAATAAGCTAGTCAAGTCAAAAGCCCTTGAAGATACTTAAAGTACCTCTGAGTATGCTCAACACACGACTGAGTGAAGTGCATGGATCCATGCATTCGAATGCTTGGGCAGCTTCTCCAGCCACAAGTGCAATAAGTACGGGACCACCTGAAACTGTGTGATAACTATAGAACAGAAAGAACTCTCCACGGTTTTGGCCCTCTTCACTGAGACAACCAAATGTGTCCAGATCTTCTCCCCAGAAAACATGAGGAAAAACCATTGCCACTTTATTTAATAATCCAAAACCCAACCTTTCAATTGCTTCAAGCTTCCTTGGAGGTAATTCTGGCTCAAATTTTATGGTTCGTTTCTTCAAAACACCAAGCGGTACAGTGCATAGGACTGCATCTGCTTGGAACACTTGATCCCCAGCAATTACCTCAACCCCATCATTGTTATATCTTATCGTATTCACAATCTTGTTATACAATATAGGAACTCCTTCGCTCAAAGCTTTTACCAATCTCCCATTACCTCCGGCGAGAAAGCAATGATCCCCACTCATTTCATAAGGATCATCCTGATCCCAGTATGCTGCCGACAAATTTGGAAGACATCCAGCATTGGCATATTCCAAGTTTGCAAAGTGCCAATCAAGAAGTTGCATTTCCTCTCTACTTTTCGCCACACCATACAATTGCCTCAGTGTCTCCAAGACAGCACCCAAAGAGATATCATGCGCAAAACCACGCTTTATTTGTCTCAATTCCATGACCTTGTCCAGCAATCTGTTAAAGATAAACTCAACCTTGGAATCAGTTTTCTCATCGACAGGTGTGCCATCAGGTTTATACAAAGGGCATTTATCTCTGACCTTATGAAGAGGAATAGAGAGTTGCCTAGCAAGAACCCCAAGAGGATTAGCATGAATGCCTGTAATCACACTGCCACCTAGATCCACAGCTGCAAAATCACCCTTCTGACCCATCTTTTGAGTATAGACTCTACCCCCGGGCCTATTTCTACCCTCTAGAACAAGCACCTTGAAACCAAACGAAAGCAGCTGTTTCGCTGCTGCAAGCCCAGCAAGTCCTGCACCCACAATTATAACAGACCCTTCAACAACTTCTTCAGGCATTGGAGGCAAGATCCCATAATTGATATACCCATTGTATGAAAGGAAATCATAGGCTGAACAAATCAAGTGCTCGTACTCACTACTGACGGTCTCTCTTATCCTATCTTTTGACAACCACATCTGTACATTATTCCTCCACTTAGCCAGTATATGGTTCCTTACAACGATGTAGTCATTTTGCTCTTTGCCACCCAACTGCCTCACCACTCCAGCCCGAATCTCCTCTTCGAGCAGCACATCAATCGGGAAGCCAAGAGAGATAGCCATCATGGCCTCTGTTTCAGTCTCTTTCTCCAAATCCTCCCTTGTCCTCCTCCTTTTCCTTGACACGCCACCCAAGTGTGAATCTTCGAGCTCATCAATCAAGTTCTCGTTGTAATTCTTCTGACCTGCTTTTTTTCTCAACGACCGCTTAGGAACTAAGCCATCGGATAATAATCCATCCATCTTTGCCTCCAGTTAACCTCGATCTCCCCACGCCTTATCCAAAAAACATATCTTTGGGAATCCCACTCATTATTCCCGTTGCGAGAACATTAAATGGGCAATCTTTCCCAAACATGCACCAAAAAGACACCAAAGAAACCACCCCACAGCCTTTCCATTTCAAAAGGCAGCCTTCTATTGCTAAAAGAACAATCTCGCACAATTCACATTATCATCTTCACTTCCATTATCACATTCAATAAAAGCATGTCATGTACAAATTCAAACCCAATATACTCCACAAATCATCAAACACTCAATAAAACCGCATTGCAAGAACGGGAAGACGTGGAGTGACTCTAATGCGCCTCAACAAGCCTCCATTCTTCAAATTTTTGAGATTTAATGAAACCCGCAATGCGAAGCACGAAACTTTTTGATGCGAGAAAGACCGCAGAGACACAATAATTGGCGAATCGCTCACCTGGGTCCAAATACAGCTAAAAGTTTGTAGAAATTTGGCCGAACTGCCTGGATGCGAGTTAGGGTTTATCGAGAGCGTCTTTGAAAATAGGGGAAACGAGTTGACTCAGTTAAATTGGAAATTGGATTGGAGGGAACTTAAGTATCCCTGTGGGCCGCCTAACACCTTGAAGTGGGCCTCAATAAATGGGAAAACACAGAATACGTGTTTTTTTTCTTGATTTCTATTCGTGTCAATTCACGAAACCAAATCCAAATTAATAATTACCTTTCTTTCTTTTTTCTTTTTTCCTGTCCAAACCAAGCAGGCTTAATTTCTAATTTAATGACTTATTGTATTAAATATGGTTTGGTAAGAAAATGAAAGAAAGGGAAATTGGTGTGGTTGTGGTTGTCATTTCAAATTGACAACAAACCCATGAATCAAGCTATCTCTCAAGCCTCGGCGTGTAGTCGAGAAGATAATTAGAGTATTGGCTATACCGCATGACAATGACTCGTGGAGAAGTAAGACAATGAAAAGCGAATGGTTCCAAATTCAAACTTAAAATTGATTGGCAGACATATCGCAAGGATAAATATGATTTGTGTGTTACTTATGCTGCGTCGTTTGTATAATTAATAGATAAGACATCTCCCTCTGAACTATGCAATTAATTGAATTTTCGATTTGTCGATGACATGGGGATTTTTATGCTAGTGATTAATCTAGTGTTTGGATGATGGAATTTGATCTGGATCCACTTATTCCTCGCCTCTGTATATACCAAACTCATATTTTCCAAAGTCTTAGCGTTAGTAGGCCGGTTAGCTTCCGTCCAATTGGAAACCACCGGAACAATAATATGGTAATGCGTCAAGTGGACCATTATTCTATAATTTCTTTTTTGATTGTGGAAGGCTTGATCTGAATTTTGATCGCACGTGCGATACACCTTGTGAAAGTCAACTACAGCTAGGAAAATGACTAATCACGGTCTTTTTTTTTTTTTTTTTTTGATAACCCAGGGAACCCCCGCACGGCCGACAGCTGGGGAGTAAACCCTGGGGGCGACACGTGCTAGCCACCACACACGTGCCACCGGTTCAGTCACCCTGCGGCGCCCGGGATTCGAACACTCAACCTTTTGCGAGAGGAAGAGTGCGCGCTCCAGCAACGCCACCCAGGCGGGTGGTCTAATCACGGTCTTCTTAACTCTCCACTACTCGTAATTCTAAAATAAAAAAGAGTGTGGATTCAGTAACGCTTTACCTTCAATCGAATGTGATACACGTGATACAAACGGAAGATAGAAACCGTGCGCCCCCTAGAACGTATCTTGCGCAGGCCTTAAAAGGCGACATCGGCGGCGTTGAGTACACCGTAAGGTGTGCGTTTCTCTCGGCCATGGCCCGACCTCGATGCAGTGTTTCGTCCGGTCGCTGCTTGGCCGGAACAGACCCGAGGCACGTGACCGCCACTCCACACGGTTTCTCTTGCACTGTGAAGGCACATGGTCAGGCACCAGAATTTTGTAATAGCGGGAGAAATGAAGCAACATGCATGCCCCTAGGCATTGACCCAGATTTTGAATAGCACCACTGTCCCCAGTGCATTCAAGCACACCGACGCAGCCCATGTTCCTGAATTCCAAATCAAGTGATATCTTTAAGACTATCTCGAGCTTGGATTCTGCAAAGTTCAGGCAAGACAGATCCAAAACGGTTCTACTCGTGACTGGCCGAAATTCTATAAAAGGCGCGGAGCAGAACATAGTACAGGCAAGGCGGAGTTGAGTTCCGGCCTAAGCTTCTTCCTCTTTCCTTAATCAAGGCCAAGAGAGATGAGGTTGTCCAGAAGTTATGGCTTTCTTGTCACCGTGTTGCTGATCGTGTGTGGTTTTGGCACAAGTCCATGGAGCCACCATTTCATGCATTGACAGAGGCAGTCCATGCTTCCTTAAGAAGATGACTTGTCCTGATGAATGTGTTGGATATATTGCTAATATAGTCCAAATAATATGTTCACATACAAGCCCAATAGGTGTAAAGTATGGTTATTTTGGGCCCATATGGGCTGGAGCCCAATAGCTTGCGTATAAACTAGGGTTTTCCCTACGCTGGAGGCAACACTGTTGAGCATTCCAAACTTGATGTCTCTTGGTGTAATACTTCAAGCAAACACTTTTTCTCTCTCAAACCTATAACCTCCAACAATCTTGAAGTATTAGATTCGTGTGTCGGATTTGAGCAAGAAAGGTGTCTACTCGAAGATCTCGTCGAGACGAACTCGAAGGTATTATTTATTTTCGATTTTGACGAGAGGGTTGGCCAGGATCTAAGTTTGAAGATTCGGTGGCCGAAATCTTTGATTCAAGACCCCAGAAATTATAGCTAATTTCAGAGAGTGAAACCACTTAGATCTTGTTCTCCTCGTCGATACGAGCGTTTTGAGTGGTCACTCACCTTGAACGGAGTTCAGACGGCTGAGATACGACAACCGGAAGTTTCGGCGATTTTCGGCTTCCTGCGAATTTCCGCGACTTTGCGGCTTTCAGCGAATTTCCGGCACTTCTCGGCTTCCAGCAAGGGCAGTCCATCTTAAGGTTTTTGGGCGCTCCGAATCTGTTTTTGGGGTCTGTTTTGGCAAACTCCATCTCTACAGAGCAGTTTGACCAAGGTTAGGGGCATTATTCGACTTTATGCGTTCCGCGGACTTCAAGGTGCACTCTTTCTACGTCTTTGCTCTGATTAACATGGCAAAACATAGTTCCTATGATATTATCAAGCTGCAATCACTTGATGTCACTGAATTTCATGGTTGGAAATTGCATGTTCAATTTAGCGTGAAAGAACGTGAAATATTCCACACAGTATTGAGTGATTTTGCATCTATCACTGAAGATGTTGATGAATATCAATGGAGCAAAGATGAAGAGTTTTGTAGAGATTACTTGTCAACCTCTTTAAATCCTCGTCTAGCTATGACTTATAGTGAGTTTAAGACAGCGAAAGAGATATGGGATTACTTGAAAGAGGATAACTCTGATGTGTTTGATAATCTCTTTGTTGGTCTTGTGTTGAGTAAGCTACCTGCTGAATGGAGTTCTTTCAAGACTGAAATGCACAAACAGAAAGAACTTATGAGACTGGATGAATTAAAGAGGTATACTAGGAAGAGTTTGGAACAAGATGGACAACAAAAGTCAGTTGCCAACTTAGTTTCACATTCCAATAAACCTCGGAAAAAAGTCCAAGTCATCAATAGGTGAATCCTCTTCGCAGTTAGAGGCCAAAAAGACTATCTTCAAAAGGAAGAAGAATGGCAAGTGCCATAACTGTGGAAAGTGGGATCACTGGGCAGCAGAGTGTAAGCTACAAAAGAAGCCAAAGAATGACACACCACAATCTGTGACTAATATGTTAATTAGTAAATCTGAGCCTCAAGCCTTCATTGGAATGATGAAGAATGGAAAGGCCAGAGTCTCCTCTGAGTGGTGGTTAGATAGTGGCGCTACTTGTCATGCTACAAATGACAAGAACTCACTCACTGAGGTCATAGAAGTGAAAGACACCGTAGAAAATTGTAATGGTGGTGAGGCAGAGGTGACTCATGCCGGAACTGCAAATTTGGTGCTTTCTTCAGGTAAGTTACTAACTCTGAAACATGTTAGAGTAGTACCTTTACTTAAAAAGAATTTGATATCTATGAGTTTACTTGATAAAGCCGGTATGTCCTTTTCAACTATGAATGGTAGAATAACTTTATCTGTTAACTCATGTTATTTCGATTGTGCATTCATGGTTAATGGTATGTATAGGTTGAGTTTAGATACTGATAGCATCAACCATATGAATTCTACTTTGATTGATCCAAAGTTATTACACAATAGACTTGGACATGTGAATTACAGGAAGATGCAACATCTAGCTAAAACTCACAACATTCCATTGGATACTTCTATTCGATTTGACAAATGTGAAGTTTGTGCACAGGCTAAGATCACTAGAAAACCTTTTAAGTCGGTTTCTAAAAGCACACAACTTCTTGAGCTAATACATTCTGACCTCTGTGACTTTAGAAATTACGTTACTAAAGGTGGTCGGAAGTATCTACTAACATTCATAAACGATTTTTTCTCGATATTGTCATGTTTATTTGTTGAAATCGAAAGATGAGGTTTTTGAAAAGTTTAAGATTTTCAAGTCTAGAGTAGAAAATCAACTCAACTTGAAAATTAAGAGGTTTAGAAGTGATAAAGGAGGAAAATATATAATGACAGGGTTCAAGGACTTTTGTGCTTCGGAGGGCATAATACTTGAAATCACTGCTCCTTACTCACCCCAATCAAATGGTGTTGCCGAGCGTAAGAATAAAACGTTAATTGAAATGTTAAATTCCATGTTACTTACAGCTGGCATGCCTTCCTCCTATTGGGGAGAAGCAGTTCTAACTGCTAATCACATCCTAAACAGGTTGTCGCACTCTAAGTTGTCTATGACACCTTATAAGATATGGCATAAGTGTCCTTGTAGATATGATACTCTTAAGACTTGGGGCTGTATTGCTTATGTAAGAATACAAGATCCTAAAAAACCTAAAGTGGGACCTAGAACCATTACTTGTGTATATCTAGGTTGTGCAGAAGATAGTGCTGCAAATAGATTTTTAGATCTATCTACTAATACAGTGATAGAATCTAGAGATGCAGAATTTTTCGAGAACAAGTTTCTCAGAGATCATGGCTTGAATGTTTCTGGATCTACAGATATGATTTCAGAGTCTCCTGTAGAATTTAAAACAAGCTTTTCTGGTACTAATTCCCCACAATTGATTGTTGGACAAGTTCCAGTTAGAGTATCTACAAGAGATAAAGTTCCCAAAAGTTTTGGTGAGGACTTTGTTATTTACCATCTAGAGGATGATCCATTCTCCGATCAGGAAGCAAAGAGATCTAGGGAATCTCTACTGTAGGCAGAAGCCATAGATGATGAAATGAGCTTTTTGCTACAGAACCACACTTGGCAGCTAGTCAATTTGCCAAAAAGGGCTAAGGCTATAGCCTGTAAGTGGGTATTGAAGAAGAAACTGAATAGTGATGGATCAATAGCCAGATACAAAGCACGTTTAGTAGCTAAAGGCTATAAACAACAGAGTGGAATAGACTATTTTGATGTCTATTCACCTGTGTGTCATCCTTCAACTGTAAGAATCCTTCTTACTTTGGCATCTATTGAACACTTTGTAGTACATCAAATGGATGTAAAGACAGCTTTCCTAAATGGAGAGTTAAATGAGGATATCTACATGGAACAACCGGAAGGGTATGTCATGAAAGGTCTTGAGGACAAAGTTTGTAAATTGAACAAATCTTTGTATGGTCTTAAACAAGCACCTAAGATGTGGCATCTTAAATTTGACAAAGTGGTAAAGAGTTATGGCTTTCAGTCTAGTTATTCAGATAAATGCCTTTACCATCGTTCTATGTCAAATAAGATAGTCATCATTTGCGTGTATGTTGATGACATGTTAATTCTTGGTTCCGATCATTCTGTAGTGAGTGACGTGAAAGCTACTTTAGCTAAAGAATTTGACATAAAAGATCTTGGTATTGCTAATACCATTCTTGGTATGAAAGTAAGTTTTGAAAGGCAAGTCATCTCCCTTAGCCAGACTCATTATATGGAGCAACTACTTTCTACCTGGGGATACAGTGAATGTAAACCAAGTGCGACACCATGTGACTATAATAAAAGACTGAGTCCTAATGAAGGGACCAGTGTTGATCAGTTAAAGTACTCGAAACTGATTGGTAGTCTCATGTATGCTATGAGTTGCATTAGACCTGACATAGCCTTTACAGTTGGCATGCTGAGTCGTTTCACTAGTAATCCTAGTAAAGAGCATTGAGATGCCCTCAGTAGGCTGATGAGATACCTTAAAGGTACTAAAGATTATGCTCTATGTTATTCTGGTTATCCTCCAACTGTGGATGGATATTCTGATGCCTCATGGTGTTCAGAAATTGGAAATAGTAAGTCCACTAGTGGATATGTATTCACTTTGGGTGGAGCTGCTATTACTTGGAAATCCAAAAGACAGACTTGTATTGCATTGTCGTCTATGGAATCAGAACTTTTGCTTTGGCCTCAGCCGGCGAAGAGGCAGAGGTGATAAAGAATCTGATTATGGATATTCCTTTGACTCAGCTAAAGATTAATTCTTTAAACTTGTTTTGTGATAATCAAGCCGCTGTCCAAGTCGTCAAGAATGCTCTCTTTAATTCCAAGAGAAGACATGTGAGACTGAGACATGCGTTGTTGAATTATCTGCGCGAACAAGGAGTTATCACCTTGATCGATGTGCGATCGACGGATAACATGGCCGATGCTCTCACAAAGGGTTTGCCTATAGATCGATTATTCAAAACAGTGGGGGAAATGGGATTAAAGACTATATAGATATGTCTTAATTACTATTTACTTACCTTCTAATTGTATGTTTTGAATTATCAAATCTTCCTTTGTTGGCCACAATGATAAGCACAGTTTATGTGTTTCATCGATGTTCATGGTTGCTGATTAATTTGAAAAGGGTGAGTTGTCTCATTCCAAACTTGATGAAGATGACGTAACCCAATTCAAAGGTTCTATCTGGGGAGCTTGTGTCATTCCAAACTTGATGATACAATCCGACTAGATTGGACTATCCTTTGGTTAAATGGTCTCATTCCAAACTTGATGCTAGATTATTTGACTTTAAGGAATCAGTAATTGTGACATTCCAAATTGAAATACAGAGATAGTTGTTTGCATAAGAAGCCTGTTGGTTATTGTAAGTGACATGACTATTGGTCCTGTTCTTTGAAACTAGATAATGGTTATTCTCTTATAAATAAACCGAACCGTTGGTTATTGTAAGTGACATGACTATTGGTCCTGTTCTTTGAAACTAGACAATGGTTATTCCCTTATAAATAAACCGAAGTTGATGGCTCTTTGTAATTCAAACTGTCTAGGCCTTGTTCATAATTTATGAAACTGGCTTGATGCTTATGAACATGATATTGATGCTTCATGACATTAATATATGTTCTTCTCTGCCTGATTGAATTCATAATAATATGACATTCTAAAGGGGATGGCAGAGATGGAGGAGAGCTTATGGGGTTGGATCTTGACCAAGATGATCCACTAGATGAATGAATATATATATCATTCAAAGTATGTAGGGACTTGACGAGTCACCTGCTATTGCCCATTTTGATGGAGTTCATTTACTTGAGACTTCCATTTTGCTATTTCTATTATGTGAACATCATTGTGCTTGGTTGTGAACTGATTCTGAGATTTATTTTGGGATTTGGATGAGTTTAGACTGAATCTAAAACTCTTCATATTTAATTTTATGTGCTGATCTCAGAACAGATTCATGATAAGGATGATTCACTTATTTAGATTGCAAATTATGATTAAGTTTAGTATTTAGTGCTAAAACTCTTTGACCGATCCAAGTTGATTGTCTTGGACTGAGTGTGGATGATTCATATTTGTTTGAACATTACACTGACCACCGTATTGGATTGTGCTGTATGGTGAACATAGGAGGAGATTGTTGGATATATTGCTAATATAGTCCAAATAATATGTTCACATACAAGCCTAATAAGTGTAAAGCATGGTTATTTTGGGCCCATATGGGCTGGAGCCCAATAGCTTGCGTATAAACTCTAGGGTTTTCCTTACGCTGGAGGCAACACTGTTGAGCATTCCAAACTTGATGTCTCTTGGTATAATACTTCAAGCAAACACTTTTTCTTTCTCAAACCCATAACCTCCAACAGAATGTCCCTCCACTTCACCCAGCAATTATAAGCCCAAGGTCTGCTACGTCAGCTGCAATTCCCCAATCTGCACGCCTGAGTGCAAGAGTAATGTCGCTTTCCTAGACCTCTCTCGATCCTCCCTCACTTCACATGTTGTCTCTTTTCGGCAATTGATCGATGCACATTTGTTGGTCTGATGGTTTTGTTCAGTGTTTCGTTACTCTAATGTTGTTTTAGATTTGTGCTTTAGTTTCAAATGTATGCGAAAAGAAGCGCGGAAATAAGTGACTGGTTCATCTTGAGTCCATTGCATTGAAAGTTTCTTTTAGCACTCGCCAAGATCATTTACTTCTATTTGGTAACTTCACTATGCTTTTTGCGTTAATTTTTGCAGACAAGAAACCAAACTGCGATGCTCCTGGTGCAGCATGCTTGGACCCCAGGTTCATCGGTAGAGACGGCATCGTCTTCTTCTTCCACGGCAAGAGCGACGAGCATTTCAGCTTAGTCTCCGATCAGGATATTCAGATCAATGCCCGTTTCATTGGCCTAAGGCCTGCCGGCCGGCCCTGAGACTACCCGTAGATCCAAGCCCTCGGAGTTCTCTCAGGCTCTGAGATCTCTATCGAGGCCACCCAAGCTGCCAAGTGGGACTCTGAGATGGATCATCTAAGATTCTCTTACAATGGGAATGAACTAACCGTGCCAGAGGGAACTCCCTCCCCATGGCATTCCCCTGGAGGTGACTTCAGGGTAGAGAGATCGGCGAGCAAGAAGAGCGTCACGATCACTATCCGAGGGTTCGCGGAGATTTTGGTCAACGTCGGGCCCGTGACGAAAGAAGATGATCTGATCCACAACTATCAAATTCCTTCCGATCACCGCTTTGCTCACTTGGAAGTGCAATTCAGGTTCTTCGGCCTCTCTCCGAGAGTTGAGGGAGTGCTCAGCAGGACATACCGGCCCGATTTCAAGAACCCAGCAAAGCCAGGGGTTGCGATGCCGGTCGTGGTTTGACAGGACAAGTACAGGACTTCATCGCTCCTCTCGGCCGATTGCGCAGCTTGCATCTTAATCAAATGCAGGATTCAATGGTGATGGAGTATGGTACTCTGGACTTGTTGAAGAATTAGAAGAAAATCTTGAAGATCTCGGAGAAAATCCCAAGATAGGAATATTTTGTTTCCATTTATTTTTATTCTCAAATCCACAGGATTAGGAAGTAAATCGCTAGAATTAAGAAATAGGAAATCTGTTTTTTATTTCTTGCTATTTTCTAGTTATTGTAGGTCCTATTTAAGTATTATGTAAGTACGATAAAAAATGAGAAATGGAAGAAACCAATTTTCTTCTTTGAAAAATCGCATGGTATCAGAGCTTGATTTTAAATCTGGCTCTTACTACGGTGAAAACGGTGATGACCGGAGTTAGTAGGAACACCACTCCTTTAGGTGTCATGCTAAAGAACAACTCAGCCGATCTCTTTGCACAATCGAGCAATGGTGGAGATCAATTCTCCCAGAACTCTAACCTGCTATTGACAATTTACCGATTGAATAGCCAAAATTATTTGGAGTGGGCTCAATCGGTGAAACTAGCAATTGATGGCAGAGGGAAGCTAGGCCACTTAATAGGCGAGGTGAAGGAATCAGAAAAAAGCAATCCGTCTTGGAAGATTTGGAGATCCGAGAACTCCTTAGTGATTGCCTGGCTGATCAATTCTATGGAGCCAACAATTGGAAAACCTCACCTATTCCTTCCGACCGCTAAAGATGTGTAGGACATTGTGAGAGAAACATATTCTAATTTGGAAAATTCTTCCCAAATCTTTGAACTCAAGAAAAAGCTATGGCAATTGAAGCAAGGGGATCGTGAGGTCACGATTTACTACAATGAAATGGTAACCTTGTGGCAGGAATTAGATCAATGCTATGATGATACATGGGAAAGTCCAGCTGATTGTAAGAGACAAATGAAGAGAGAAGAGAATGATAGAGTATACATGTTTCTTGCAGGCTTTAATTGAAGCCTGGATGAGGTGAGAGGCAGGATCCTTGGTCGAAAACCTGTACCATCCATCCGCGAGGTTTTCTCTGAAGTTAAAAGGGAGGAATCTCGGAGGCGAATCATGCCACATGATTCAAAAACAAGTGTCAGCTCTATATCCGAAAATTCTGCACTTGTATCTCGGAAGCTTGGTCTGAGGAAGACAGGAGGAAGAAACCATGGTGTGAACCACAGAATTGCAAGAAAGAAGGTTGGAAGAGCCAAGGAGCAGTAACGATGGTCGTGCGTTCCAAGCAACAAATGAAGAAGAACAAATCAAGTTTGATTTGGTTCCATTCACAAAGGAACAATTAGAGAACCTATACAAAATCCTTCAATCTCCACAACTTTCTTCAAATCCATCTTGTTCTTTAGCCCAGAAAGGTAATTATTTTTCCACTGCTTTCCTCATAGAAAATCCACGCCAAATTGCTCCTTGAATTCTCAATTCAGGAGCAACCGATCATATGACAGGTTGTTCAAAATTCTTTTTCACCTATAGTCTGTGTGCAGGAAATAAAAAAATCACAATTGTAGATGGTTCTCTTTCAGCCATAGCTAGCACAGGATCTATCAAGCTCTCACCAGCCCTCACACTTCATAATGTTCTTCATGTCCCAAAGCTATCTTGTAACTTGCTGTCCATTAGTAAAATAACCTCCTATCAAAAGTGTCAAGCTAACTTTTTCTCATCTTATTGTGAGTTTCAGGACTTAACCCCAGGGAGGACGATTGGCAATGCTAGAGAGAGTAGAGGACTCTATTTCTTTGAAGATGGAACAAGCTCAAGTAGACAAGTCCAGGGTAGTTGTTTTGAATCTGTTACTCTTAGTAAAGATGATGACATTATGTTATGGCATTATAAGATAGGTCATCCGAATTTTCAATAGTTAAAGTTCTTGTTCCCAAAGTTATTTTTGAATAAAAGTCCATCTTCATTTCAGTCTGAATTCTGTGAATTAGCCAAACATCATCGAACCGATTTTCCCTCACAAATCTACAAGCCATCGAAACCATTCTCCATAATTCATAGTGATGTTTGGGGCCCATCTAGAATTCCTACATTCTCATGAAAGAAATGATTTGTCACATTTATTGACGATCATACAAGGGTGAGTTGAGTATACTTGTTAAAAGAGAAATCCGAAGTAGAGATTGCTTTCAAAAATTTTTACACCATGGTACAAACACAATTCCAAGGACAAATCCAGATTTTTAGAAGTGACAATGGGAAAGAATATTTCAATAGAAATTTGGGACAGTTTTTCTTGGAAAAGGGGATTGTGCATTAAAGTTCTTGCCCTGACACTCCTCAACAAAATGGGGTGGCAGAGAGGAAGAATAAACACCTTTTAGAAGTAATTAGAGCTTTACTCTTCACAACTAAAGTTCCCACATACCTCTGGGGTGAAGCTCTTCTTACATCTACATATCTCATCAATAGGATTCCTTCTAAAGTGTTAGGATTTCAAACACCCCTAAGAGTTCTTCAGGAGACCTACCCAACTTCTAGACTTGTTTCAGCTTTACCCTTAAAACTATTCAGTTGTACCTTATTTTTCCACATTAATTATATAAATCGGGGGAAACTTGATCCTAGAGCAAAACGATGTGTGTTTGTTGGTTATGCACCTAATCAAAAAGGGTATAAATGCTTTGACCTGATTTCCAAAAAAATATTTATCACCATGGATGTCACTTTTTTTGAATCAACACTTTTTTTTGGAGCTCATCTTCAGAGAGGGAAAGAAAGTGCAGATTTGCACAACTCCATCATAGATTCTTTTTTGTCTAGAACCTGAAAAACCTCTTCCTAAAAATCATATTCCCGCAACCTTTATACCAGATTTTGAACCAAGTGTTTTAAATAATGAAAATTCGGGTCCACCTATATTGTCATTGCATCCTATTTATGAACATAACATGTGCAAAACTAGTACCGAAAATACAAAGCTTCCATCCTATTCTCAAGTCTACATGAGAAGAGACAAAACTCAAACAAATGAGTCTCTTGCTCCCTTAAAGTGCCATGAGTTCGAACCGGGGCGCGACCAAAACTCTATAGAGTCACCAGGTAATGTTCCAACTCAATCTGTCCAACCCAATGAACTTGACATACCTATTGCTATCCGAAAAGGAGTTAGGTCTTGTACCAAACATCTTATGTCTCATTATGTGTCTTACAAAAACCTCTCACCCAATTTTCATGCCTTTACCTCAACATTGTCTTGTATGGAGATTCCAAAAACTGTGCAGGATGCTCTACAGGTTCTTGAGTGGAAGGAAGCAATTCTTGAGGAGATGAAAGCTATAGAAAAAAATGGAACATGAGATATAGTGGATTTACTGGAGGAAAAAATCACAGTTGGATGCAAGTGGGTATTTACAACCAAGCATAGATCCGATGGATATCTTGAAAGGTATAAAGCTCGGTTGGTCGCAAAAGGATACATTCAGACCGATGGGATCGATTACTTTGAAATCTTTGCTCCAGTTGCAAAACTAAACACTGTAAGAGTGCTCCTGTCACTTGCAGCCAATCTTGACTGGCCCTTGCAACAATTAGATGTGAAGAATGCTTTTTTGAATGAAGATTTAGAGGAAGAAGTATACATGGATTTTCCCTCGGGCTTTGATAGAAGTTCTGGATCAAAGGTATGTAGATTGAAGAAGTCATTATATGGACTGAAACAGTCACTGAGGGCCTGGTTCGAGAAGTTCACTCATTTTGTGAAGAAACAAGGGTATGTTCAAGGACAAGTTGATCGTACCATGTTTGTAAAGCATTCTTGTGATGAGAAGATTGCAACTTTGATAGTGTATGTGGACGACATCATTCTCACTGGGAATGATATTGTTGAGATGAACAGGTTGAAAGAATGTCTCGCTTCTGAGTTTGAGATCAAGGATTTGGGAACTCTAAGGTATTTCCTTGGAATGGAGGTAGCTCGATTGAAAAAGTGAATTGTAGTCTCACAAAGGAATATGTCCTAAATTTTCTAAAGGAAATCAGAATGAGTGGTTGTAGACCGGCAGAAACTCCTATAGATCTCAGTCAGAAACTTGGAGATGACAAAGATAGGGTTCCTATTGATATATCGAGATACCAAAAGCTAGTAGGGAAACTGATCTATTTGTCACATACTCAGCCAGATATTGCCTTTGATGTGAGTATGGTAAGCCAATTTATGCACTATCTATATGAAAAACATCTTGAGATTGTGTACAGGATCCTAAGATATCTAAAGAGCACACCCGGAAAAGGTCTGCTATTCAAAAAATCTACCTAACGGGAGATTGAAGCATACATGGATGCAGACTGGGCAAGGTCAATTACTGGCATAAGGTCGACTTTAGGAGATTGTACATACGTATGGGGGAACTTGGTTACTTGGCGAAGTAAGAAGCAAAATGTTGTGGCACAAAGCAGTGCAGAAGCGAAATACCGAGCAATGGCCCATGGTGTTTGTGAGATGTTATGGCTAACACAAATACTACGTGAACTTAAAGTATCAGTGAAAATGCCCATGAAGTTGTACTGTGACAACAAGGCTGCAATTAACATTGCACATAATCCAATGCAACATGATAGAACCAAGCATGTTGGGATTGACAGACACTTTATTAAAGAGAAGATTGATGCATGAGTTATTTGTATGCCATTTGTGCCAACAACACAACAAATAGCTGACATTTTTACAAAGGGATTGTTCAGACCTAACTTTGAGTCTCTCATCAGCAAGTTGGGCATGATAGACATTTATGTACCAACTTGAGAGGGGGTGTTGAAGAATTAGAAGAAAATCTCGAAGATCTCAGAGAAAATCTCTAGATAGGAATATTTTGT
Organism: Syzygium jambos; assembly: GCA_031216235.1. NCBI lineage: Eukaryota > Viridiplantae > Streptophyta > Magnoliopsida > Myrtales > Myrtaceae > Syzygium > Syzygium jambos. The sequence continues at coordinate 3,024,492 of CM062225.1, read as the reverse complement.
TTCCATTTATTTTTATTCCTGAATCCTTAAGATTAGAAAGTAAATCGCTAGAATTAAGAAGTAGGAAATTTTTTTTTATTTCTTGCTATATTTTCTAGCTATTGTAGGCCTTATTTAAGTGTTATGTAAGTATGATAAAAAAAATGAGAAATGGAAGAAACCATTTTTCTTCTTTGAAAAATTGCAGGACTGCACAGGGGGTGTGCTACTAGTGGGAATGGCATTGTGTGCAAGAGATAATTGTCAAATACTTTGAGCTTGGTTGGTCAAGAAATCAATTAAAAAAAGTTTTAATAAGCTTAGGGAATAATAAGGTGGTTTCTTGTTGCTCCTGCCAAAATTTCGATGTTTCTTATGTAGTTCCAGTATTCTTCTGAATCCGACAAGGGTTTGAATTTCAGCGTGCCAGTGATTATAGTGAGAAATCTTACTTATTGAGATCATGGATGTCATTTGATACATGAGTTTCATTTATTTTAACCCTTAATACAAGAGCAAATCTTGCATGTGTTCAATACACATGAGCTTACTCTATCTTGAATCGTGTAAATTTCATGTGGAGTTTTTTAATATTTAATAATTAAAATGAAGTGAGCTCACATGATCTAGGTGATACAAGAATTATTCCAGATAAACTGAAACGACATGATCTAGCAAGAGGGCTTTAGCAAGAATTATGTGGCTATGACGGTTCAGTCTACAGTTTCGGTATGGCTAGAACCATTTTCATTTATATTATAGTTTATACAGGACTAAAACCAATGTGTACCCATTTAGAGGTTTTCAAGACAAATTATTGCGAGGAATTATCCAAGATGACAGCATGAAAACTTCTAAGGACCTTTCTTGAGTACACTAGAGCCTTCTTGATGGCAATATGGAAAATGTACAGGAGGGCATTCTAGAGTATTCTCCAGGGGTAAAATGAGAAACATACTTGCATTTTAGAGGTTTGTCATCAATCTCCACCGTTATATTGGGTTGGAGATCAGCGGCTGTAATTGAAGGGTGTCTAGAATAAATAGGGTCATTTCCCAACACGAAGGTCGACTTTAAGTCTATGACAGCACAGCCATTCCCGTTCAACAATACCTTTCAAAGTCTACCATGATACGACCATTCTTCAAATTTTCAAATGTTTGAACTAGCGCCTGTGGTCCACATCCTCGTTCGGACGAAACAATCAAGTGGGCAATAATGTCCAGAAAGATCATGCTGGCAAATTGGTGCAATCTTGATGGTGGCCTTAAATTATATGGACAAGGTACCTGAGAGCCCATAAAGGCTTTCTATTGAAAGTATTGTACGTCTAACCAATGCGAAAGCACGCGCATTTCTCTAGAAAGAATGAAAATTGTCGTTTAGGGGTGTGTTTTCATTTTAAATTGAAACTAAACCCATGAATCAAAATATATTTCAAGCGTTGGTGTGCAATTGGAGCATTGGTTATCCCACATGACAATGGCTTGTGGAAAAGCAAGCCACTGAAAAGTGAGAGATTTCAATTCAAATGCAAAATTGATTGACAGACATATTGCGTGGATAATGTGATAGGCTTGTTACCTATAATATATCAAACGTGCAATTGATATATAGAAGTTATTCTTTCTAAAGGATGAAATTAATTTTCTCCTTGTTGAAAACATGGGGTTTTTAGCTAGTAATTAATCTAGTATTTAGATAATGTAATTTGGCCTTAATTAACTTATTCCTTGCATTTGGCATATGCCAAATTCATATTTTCCAAGTTGTAGCATTAGTAGGCTGTTTAGCTTCCATCCAATTGCAAATCACGGACCGGCATATTAATAAAGTGGCATGAGACAATCCGTGCATGAGACACAGGTGATTTGTTGAATAATAATAATAAGGGAAAATTTCAATCAAGGTTTTAAAGTGTGGTCGTTTTTTTCGAAAGGGACCTAGCTTAATTTTATCTTATTTCAAATAAAACTTTAAAGTGGTAAATTTAGTATTAAATATGACCCCAAGCTCACCGGCCAGCCAAGTTTTTGTCAAACAGAGAGAATGTGTGTGCCACTTTCATGCATTTCACGTGCCATTTTCGTGAGATGCACGTGCTTTTTGGTAGGTGAAGATTTGACGATCAATCCCAGTAGTAGCCAAGGTACCGGTAGTACTATATATGAAGGGGGTTCGGGTTCGAGTACCGGGGCATATATGTCGAAGCAGACTGCGACGATGTACCTGTTGGAGGTGACCTCCAGCTACGCCGGCAAAAGTGCCTCCGACAGACATTGGCGCTGATGCTTCCGCTGTTGCCCATGCCATTCCTTCGAGCAAAAGAAAAAAAAAACAGGTTTTGATTCGGTCGAAATCAGGCAACTAGCGAAGGAGCATTGGACTGTTTACGCATCAAGAAGCGAACTTCACCATCACAATCATCACAGATCGCAAGAGTGTTGAAGGGAATTCCGGCGAAAGAAAAGGGAGAGAAAATGGAAGGGAAAAAAAAAAGAAAATAATTTATAACGAAAATAACAAAATAAAAAATTCAAAAAAATTACTAAAAAATTATTAAAAAAATGTCACGTTAGCGTCGGCCGTACCACGTAAGACGGCCAACGTCCACGTTAACGATTTTCAACCTAAATTGACATGATGGATTGAATTGGTACGAAAAAAGTTTAGGACGAGATCGGTCCAATTAAAAAATTTATAACTGAATTGGTATTTATGCAAATATATACAGGACTTTTCAAACACTTTTTCCTGCAAGCCGTGCAATCCGATAAGCCAGAGCTCGAGATGCCGGTCGTAGGTGGAGAGGACAAGCGCAGGACTTCGTCAGTCCTTTTGACGGATTGTGCAACGTGAATTGTCTCGCCAATCACGAGTCTTGATTACAGACAGAACTCGATGGGAATATACTATCGTTCTCTGAAATGCACAGGAGGTGCGGCTAGTGAGAGTCGCCTTGCGTGCGGGAGATCATCGCGACCCTTTGAGCGTCCTCGGTCAAGAAATCAATTACGAAAAGTTCCAACAAGCTAAGGGAATAATCATAAGGCGCTTTCGTGTTGCTCATGCCAAAATTTCAATGTTTCTTACCTAGATACCGAGGTTCTTTCGAGTCCCACAAGAGTTCTCATTTCGTCTTCCCAGTCATTAATTGAATTTGAAAGCATTGACCATTTTATCTTCTTACAATAGTAGACCCAACTTGAAAAAATAGAGTATACTCCACCTTCATGTTCACTCTAGATTCCAGATTTACTTGGACCTGTGAACTGTTGTACCGTGATGTGATTTTGCGTACGGTCTCTCTAACTTAGATATTTTTGTATTTTCCCCTATAGGAATTGCATATCTCGTCGACCTATTATTGTGCTGCCCGACCAACTCAAGTGATAGTTCGATATTTATGTGATGTGTGGTGCTGTCACTATAGAGAGTCCAACAATATATTCAACGAAAGCCCACGTGTTGTGCCATGATAGTCAACATAAAATGAGCGTCCGAATGCAATTTTCGTCTCGCATATTTGTTTTGACTTGTCGTGCTTCATTTAATATTGACAAGGTTAGAAGTTGCAAAAGATGCCTAAATTATAGTACCTGCCACGCAGAAAACAACCTACGACCGTCTCATTACTCTTTCCAAGGGCGGCGGCCGCCCAAGCACCCGTTCATCTTCCCTTTGATAAATACCGTGTTTATCCAGAAACCTTATCAAGTAACGTGTTGAATTTTTATTCGTCGTTGATAAATAGGTCTAGCATGCGTTCAATGCATGTAAACTCACTTCATCTTAGATCGTGCAATCCCTTGTAAGGCTTTCAACATTTGATGACTGAGATAGAGTAAAATCACGTAACTCGATCGCTTATGAGAAGCTTTTCTAAATAACCATACAATTTAATAAGAGAGCTTTGATAGGATTTTTCAATATGTCTAGCATCGCCTATGTATGGTTCGTCGCATCGCCACGCGTGTGCTTGGGACGGTGCAAACAATGTTCCGTGCACGAGTGTCCGTATGCTTAAACGCATGAATCATTTGTGCTAGGACCATTCTCATTAAATATTATGGGTTACATAGGACCAACACCAATGCATCAAAAAACACCTATGAATCAATTTCTGCTGGTGGCCAAAGAAAAACATCACTCCCTTACCTCCTTACCAAAAAAAAAACATCACTCCCTTACCAGTTATGGCGCATGATGCTCTGTGGAGGGGCGCATCACTCTTTCGCATGATATGCACAGCAGCAAAACTCATCACCTTCACAAGATAGACATGACTCTCCACCTTCTCTCATGGCAATTCTCAGAATAGTAAGTGCCGAAAAGCAACGAAAATTTGGAATCAAAAGATGGAAGAGAAAGAACACGTGGGCTCGGAGAAAAAATGGGAAAGGTTCACGCCGTGGTCGGAGAAAGAGTCTCACCAAAGAAGAAACGTCATGAACATGTTCATTATCATATAAGGATCTGTACATAACCGAGTCTACTTGCAAAGTCAGCCGAAAACAGCATATAAACCTCTGCAACAAGCCGACATTCATCCAAACTCCTACCTCTGTTATTGATTGATATTGGAACGATCAACCGCACCAAACTTCCTATAGGCTCGCATCTTGAATCTATATTATATATGAGATGAACAAAATATCACTTATCCAAAATAAAAAGAAAATGACACAACAAAAAAGAGCCACATGATCATACCCACGGAAGTCATCTATATGACTTGAGAATAGCACCGCAGAAGGTGCAGATGATGGCCTTCCACGACTTCCAGTAGAGCGGGATGTAACAAAACCGCGTCGCCGTCTTCATGTCGGCCACGCTGGCCCCGCGGCCGCACCGCGAGCACATCCCCGCCACCGGCTTGCTCCGCCTCACCTTCCTCTCCTGGTCCACTAGGAAACAGAAGCACACCATCGAAATTCGCTCCGGCGCACCCGATCCCGATTCAACCGCAAGGTTTCATTCGATCTGCACAAAAATTCACTTCAGCTCCCAGCGCCCATGCTGTTTACGCGGCTCCGCACACACCGTCCACACTTATACATGCCAGAACTTTGAAGTCTGAGTAGTTGAGTGGCGGCGGCTCGGTCCTTTCGCGATCGCGCGAGACTGGCCGTCGGATGACCGACACGTGGAACCCTGAGCGGCGCGAGGGACGTCGATCCTGCAGTCACGTATATGCTGGGACGAACCTGCTCGCCCCATCACGGCTTCACGATGACGATGTACAATCGTGTGGGACAAATTGCCACGTTAAAGAGAGAAAGAAAAGAGAGACATAATGGTCGTGAAAATGCATTTAATGCCTTTCTTTGTCCTTGTGGAATGTCTAATCGAACGGTCCGAAGCGAAATCGAAAGCAACTTTGTCTACTAAGAACAACCTGTTCTGTAGCCTGGTCCACGATTCCTATAATTTCATCATAAAAAAAGGAAAAAATAATACAAATGATCTCTAAACTTTAATTTAATATGCAATCTTATCCCTGAAAATTTTGATTTGTTTAGTGCGGTGCATGAACTATTGGAAAATATTTAATCTAGTTCCTAGGTTATTTGAAAATGTTCAATGTCGTCCTCCGTTAATCAAAGTTAATAAAATTTGACGACCTTGATTTTATTTTAAGGATCATATTGAATAAATTGAACGTTAATGGACGAGATTACACATTAAATTAAAATTCAAAAATTATTTGAGTCATTTTTCCCAATAAAAAAGGGTATGTTTTACTAAAGCCATTACATAATCATACGATCGGTAAACCAATCGAGATTTAAGAACATGGGAAAATTTGTATGTTTTGCGTGTGAGATTCGGGGTAAGTTTCACCGTTTCTTGATATTTGATCGGTCCGGTCATGGTATTGAAGAAATGAAGATATTTCAATGTGTTTCTCGACATAATTAAATAAGTATTAGGAAATAAATCTCGTAGGTAGAAGACAAGTCGTCGATTGTCCTTCGTTAATGGATAGAATTTTCTATGTAACGCGATAATTGTCACTTTAAGGTCAAGTATACTTCTCTTTCATTATTCATTGCGCGAATGAGAGTTGTGAATGCGACCTACGTTCACGCTCAATCAGTGGAAGCCTGCTATGATGGAAAAAGGGTTTCAAGAATTTTTGACAAAATTTGTGAATTTAGAAAATGAGAAGTGGAGTGGCTAACAATCAAAATTTAACGAATATTTCAAAAGAAAATTATGAGCCGGGTTGGAGTCTATTTTTATTATACTACTTTTCACAATTTTTTCGCTTATTTGAAAGCAATTTTTACTTCTTTTTGAAGCACTTTCCTTTTAATTCAAATTATTCATTATGAAAGGAGATATCCACCCATATTTTTCTCATGATTCTTTCCAAATATCATTAAAAGTGTTGCTAGGTTCCCCAAGTGGCTATAACTCCTAACTTCCAGGACAATGAGAGGCAAGTTGTATCGAGGGAAAAGAATGAAATTTTGTTTCACAAGCTACTTAAATTTTAATTCACAAAAGATGAGTTTTTTCTTTCTTAACATATGCATAAATATATATATGTCCTATTATATATATATATATATATATATATATATATATAAAGAGATATGTGCACTAAAAGTCCTAAAACTTGTCATGAAATTGTGATTGAGTCCTAAACATTACAAAAAATGCAATAAAGTCCTAAAACTTACAAATTGATGTATTGGAGCCAACGCCCTATTCAGCATACTTGTTTGTTTTTAGATGAATTACCAGGTAGAAAAGGTAAACTTGTTCCATCATGAGTGATTCTACTGATTCCAGTTCACCAATCACTGTAAATGCCCCTTTAGATATTCGCACTTCAAATTTTTCGAAAATTGACTATCTTTATGAGGTCTCATCCCTTAATGAAGAGAGTAAAATTTCGAAAACTCATCTCCCGCTTATTAATCTGTATTCTGCTTTCACAAAACCTCCCTCTTTTTCTCCTCTGCATTTCATCAAACAACTCATTAAACATACACTCCGCGAAGTTAAGGAATATGTCTAGTCATCCTAATTCGATCAATATTTTTTTCCTGCTACCCAGCAAGAACATTTTATTACCCTCCAGATACCTTCTGATTTTCCATGACAATGGATATAACAGGAGTATACGCATCTTCACTTTGGTGCTATCCGTTTTGCACTATCATTTCATGGTAGAATAGGATTACCTGTTATTGCCCAAATGGCTCTTCCGGATACTTGTTTCTTGGATTGCCAACATATTCATATTGATACAATCCAAGCCACCATCAATGCTGGAATAGTATTTCTTACATTGTTTCTAAATTTCAACATTGCTCTTATGGACCCAAGACTCCTTTTTGCTCTTAAAGTTCAACTGCAGCTCACTGGAATTCATCAGATCCCTGATTCTATAGCTGCTACTTTACACTACCAAATGATATATCGGGTCCAGAACCATGCTGTTGATTTTAATTTTCCTAGCACCGAGGATGCTCTTTTCATCTCAGTAGATAATGATCAAACTTCCTGTATTCATTTACCAAGATAAATTCCTTGGGATCAATTAGTTAAGTTACTCCCAGATACTTGAGTAATTAACTATGAAAAACTCCATCAGAATTCCATGCCTATTCAATTCATGGAATCCCAGTTTACAAAAATGGAAGATGGTACGATTGTCATTAAATTTAGTTAGGAAAAGGAAGAAGCATCTTCTTCTATTTTTCCTACTATTTTTATGATGTAACCATGCCGTGATGATGTTCTTATTGAGGAAGGTGACTCAGATCCGAAGATTATGATTGAGCCTTTTAATCAAGAGGGACGACCTATTCATTTTTACAAAGATCCTTGAATAGGACACTGTTTCTAGGAGTTAGATTGTCAATGTTCCCTTTGCACAAGCCCTCCTAATGACGAAGAAGATGACAGACCATCCAAAAAAAAAAAAAAGAAATGGTCCAAAGAAAGTCTTTACTAGAGATATCTTGATGGGGATCCTATCACAGGACCTCTTGGTGAGGATGGGGGAAGATGCCAATTTATGGTTTCATATGGACCACTCTAACCACAAACTCCTCCTCCAATTCCTAAACCTTGCAAACCTCTTTCACCTCCACAAGAAACATAAAAAAAAAAACTCCACCACAAAAGCCAGTTATTTCACCCTTTTATAAACCCATCCAAAAATAGGTTAGGAAAAATTTATATCCTTTGCAATTACCCAAAGCACCCCAACTTTCATGTATTTCAAAGCCTAAACCACGGCCAATACTCCCAGGTGTTTGTATATTCCAACCCTCGAACTTTCCACCCTTGGAAAAAACAAATTCTAGTGCTTCTTTTACAACATTAGAAGAATTTACATACGCATATCATCGGTTCCGACACATGCCAAAGATTCCAAACCCTATGGATATCGATGATCATGGGAGACAAAGAAAGTTACTGCCGCCGAAGCTATTATGAATTGGTAGTCAAAACATGCTCTGGCACAAAATAATATTCAAGACAATTGATACAAAACTTTCAACTATCGAAGCCCGCCTTGATTATGTCGATTAGAAGGTTTATCAAACGGCTTTTGTCACAAACAAATTACTTGAGACATTCTAGAAGAAATTGCAGCAGATGGAATCAGGTAAATATATTTCCCATCATTATTTGGAAAACTAGACTGTTGAAATGGAAAAGCTACGTAAGCAAATAAAACTCTTTCAAGAAGGAAAATTTGTTCCTATGCTAGACCCATTTTCTCAATTTTGGCACCCAACTCGGATGGAAATCTCTCCTCCAAAATTCACTTCGGTTGCCTCAATCATTGCATAAGCACCGAAAGAAGAACAAAAGTAATATTGTTATACTTCAAAATCGCATCTATGAAATGGAAAAACAAAAGAAGATGTAGCAGGAGAAGAAGTCAGACGTTTCTGAATCTTCCTAGGAACCTCCTTCTTCCCACATGGTTTCAAATTCATTAAAGGCTTTTTTGCGAAATCAATGCCAACAAAAGCTGCCAGTTATTGCTACAATATATCCATCCCAGCAAAATACTTCTTCCAACTCTAAAACAACCTCTTTTTCTTTAAAAAAAAAAAAACTCACCTTCTGACCCTGAGATACCAAATTTCCCTAAAACTGCTATTCTTATGGCCGATCCCCATGAGGTGGATATGGAATCAAAATCATCTAAACCAAAAATAGTAAACATTCATAACAAGAACTCTCGTTCTGGAACTTCAACCCCCAAACACTATTTCGCTCTTGATGATATTCCATACACTAAATGGCCAGAAAGACTATCGGAGTTCCATACTTAGCTCAACACTAGAGCCCTTACTATTGAAAGTCGGTATGATATACAGACTGGGTTCGTTAGCAGATTTATCGGTAGCCTCAAGGATTGGTGGAAAACTATTTTTGATCAAGATCAGATGACGTTCTCACTCCAAATAGATTTTCATTATGTAATTCGCATCATCCACCAATTCTTTATTGATAAACCAGAAGACCTTCTTGAACTCAAAAGGAGAGAGTTTTTTTATAGAAGATGATGCTCTCTACATCGAAAACACCTAAATAAGCATTTTCATGAAATGCTTAAATTGTTTTATGCTCTTGGAGCCGATCCGAATATGAAGCAAGTATTTCTATCTTCTATTCCAAAAGAAATTGGTCAAGTTGCAGAAAAATCTCTTCAAAATAAACAGCGAAAAATTGTTGATATCCCAATAGGAGAACTACAGCAAGAGATACATTTGGCTCTTGATGACCTATGTATTCGTCAAAAGGCATTCGGAAGTTATCTTAAGAGTAATAGCGAGCTTGATAGAGCTTGTCGAAGACTAGAATTAAGAATCAAGTGTCCAAAGAAAGAATCCTGTGATGTCCCTTCTTACGAAGATCGGCGTAAAAAGAAAAAGCACTTCATAGAATTCTCCCTCGATCTAGGAAGAAGATGTAAATGGCGTTTCTTGATAAAAAGACGATCCAAATGCGACCAGTTTGAAAGACATAAGAAATCTGACCGATGTTACATCTGTAACAAAAGAGGCCGCTTTACGAAGAATTGTCCGAAGGCCTAGAGAAGAAATTCTCATTTAATCCAAGAGCTTGAAAAAGAAACTGGAATTTCTCTTCAGGATGATGATGTTGAATCCGTCTACTCTTTAGAAAAGGAACCAACAATGCATACCATATATGTTATCCGGACATGGTCCCAGTCCAGTAACACTGAAAACTCATCTGAAGAAGTAGAAAAAGAATTTACTCATTTTCTTTCGAAAATTCAAAACCTCCACGATCCAAGATCTTTGTGCATACACTTCTTCTATCCTTCCACATTTTCCCATCGAAATCTATCTTTTCAAATATGCTAAACTTATTTCCCTTATAGCCCTTATAGATACTAAAGCCAGCGCTTCGATGCTTGACACCTAAATTCTTCCAGAAGAATATTGGAATTCATACACTCGGTATTTTAATTCTGCTTCTGGATATACTTTTGTCACAAGAGTATGAAGCAAACCTATTACCCTTCAGTTCTTCTCACAATGTTCTCTCACTACTAAAATCCTTGGTTCTAGCTCACCAGATAAAGACATCATCATTGGATGAGACATTCTGACCCAGATTTCCAAACTTAAAATTTTGTTTAATGGATTCCGATTCAAATGACAATTCAAAGAGTTTGTGAACATCCAACGAATTTTTGCCATTCAAATGAATATACTAGATCCTATCATGTAAACCATTTTTAGTGCATGTGTAGAATCTCATTCAAAATTTGTTCTTAAATATCCAAACCCTTTGTGGAGAAATCCTGACTTTTTCATCCATCTGCCTTTTTAAGAAAAATGAAGATATCAATCCCACCAAAGTAACTTATTTAGGGATGAATTTAGACCATTTGATCTTGGCATAAAACGAATGCTCAAACTTACTCCATCAAGGATTAATCGAGCCATCGGACTCTCAGTAGTCTTGTAAAGCATGTTATGTGAATAAATGTTTTGAACAGAACAGAGGGAAAATGAGGCTGGTCATCAATTATCAACCTCTCAATCGGTTCCTCCAAGATGATAAGTTTCCATTACCCCATCGGAACTCGTTATTCTCTAGTCTAACTCGAGCTAAGGTCTATTCCAAATTTAGCTTTAAAGCCGGGTTCTGGTAATTGGGAATTCATCCAGATGATAGGCACAAGATTGGATTTTGCATCCTCAATCAACATTTTTAGTGGACAGTGCTCTCATTTGACCTTAAAACTACTCCTACATTGTTCCAAAAGGTCATGTGCAGAGTCTTTCAACCTATTTTGGCTAATGCCCAAATTTACATTGATGATATCCTCCTCTACAGTCCTGATGAGGATTCCCATTGTAAACTGCTAGGCCAATTTGCTGAATTGTTTCGGAAATTTGGCATTATGCTATCTCATAAAAAGATGATTATTGCCTAGAATTTCTCGAAATTTATCTTAAGGACGAGTCATATTATTCTTGTCCCCATATTGCTGAAGAATTGCAAAAATTTCCTGAAAAGAAAATTTCTCCCAAACAGATCCAATAGTTTTTTAGGATAGTTAATTATCTAAGAGACTTCGTTCATAAAATCACCAAATTAGTAAGTCTATTGCAGCACATGCTCAAAAAAGATGCTCCTCCATGGGGACTTCTACAAAGTAAATCAATTAGACGTCTTAAAGAAGTTTTGCAACATCTTCCACCTCTGCAAATCCCTTCTACTGGGAAGAGAATTTTACGTACAAATACTAGTGATGAGTATTGGGCTGCTGTTGTTTTCGAAGAAATTAATGGAAAGCGTAAAATCTGTAGATACAAAAGTGAAAGATTTATGCAAAGCGAAATGCATTATCATTCTACTTTCAAGAAAATCTTGGTGGTAAGGTATAGCATCAAGAAGTTTGGATTTCATCTTCTTAGACATCATTTTCTATTTGAACTAGATATGTCATCTTTCTCTCAAATGCTGAAATTCAAACAAAAGCAAATTCTTCATCCTCAACTCCTCATATGGGCAAAATGGTTTTCAAAGCATTCCTTTGAAATCAAGTATATAGTAGGAAAGAAGAATGTGCTTGCTGATTTCCTTATTGCGGCCAAAAATATTTGCTACACCAATTACATCCATAAACATATATATATATATATATATATATATATGTCTCGAAATCCATCTGGAGGATTTAAATCCACCAAGATGAAACCTTCTTGGCCCAGCAGGTAATACCCGCTGGAAGTTCCTACATACATTCAAGACAACATCCTTTTTGAAAATCTGTGGTCACTAATATGGAAATATCAATTGCTGATTTTCAGTAGATATGGAGGATTAAGTCTCAGACCCAATGGGCTATATCCAGATTATCCTTTCATCCATCATATCTCCCTCAATCTTGAAGACAAGTTCCCAGAAGGATTCAAATGGTTTTATTGGTATTTGTTCAATATTTATACCATAGTCATTGAATTCCCAACAACCAGAATTATTTTCATTATTGACAAAATTCTCTCGGGAGAAGAGAAGTTTAAGCATTTGGGCGATATGTTTAATTGGTTCAAACCATTGGGAGCTTAGAAATGCATGTTTCAGGAACAGCTTAGAGCCTATCGACCCAATCCAGAGTTGCATACAACAGTCTTGTTTCACAAGCCATGATTTTTTATTCATCCAAATAGAGACGTGAGTGAAACTTCAACTGATATAGGAGTAACTATGTACAAGCCTCAGCCGAGTCTAGAGAAGTTCCTCAAAATTCTTCCGTGCAAAATCCTGGCACTCCCCTAGAAATATAGAAAGCTCCATAGACTTCTATGTCACTACAATCAAATGATACCACCAGAGATATGGCTAACTAGTTCTAACAACGTGTCTTGGGATCATCTAGCTAATCACAGGTATCAGACAGTGATTGACATGGCGTTGGGACAATATTATGGCATAAATATGCAAGCTGATATGAATGCTGCTGTCTCAAATGTTGCTGCCTCATCCTTATCTCAAGAAGCCTTGTCCTCATCTCACACCCCTCAATCATAGGATTATGGAGACGCCCATTATCGTAAGATCCATATGATTACAGTGAGTTACAACTTGCACTCAGTCTAAGTCTTGACAAAAACGGTCCGTCACTGCAATTAGAAAACTTTCCCCAGCCAACTATTCCATCATGTCCTACTAATATCGCATCAAGCTCTGCAGACGTTCCAGGTATTTCCTATGAGTCTCCACAAAAAAGACAAAAGTCTTCAGAACTTCATGAGGACGTGAGCCTAGAGATTGCAGAAGTGGAAAGACTCCTTAGAGAATACAAGAGACAAAAGGACGGAGGTAGTTCGGACAGCTTTGATGGCAATAATACCGAAGAACCGATTCATAAATATGACCTCTGAAGACGTACCAAGCGTGGTTGAAAAAGTGGCTCGTTGTCGGGAAGTACTGTAGCAAAAGTTTTGTAGCAATGTGTTGTTCATACTATAGCAGTCACTGTTCATCGTAGTGGCAGCACTGCAGCAGTACTGTGGCAGCACTGCAGCAGTACTGTGTGGCAGCATTGTAGCAAAAAGAAAAATGTGCAAGCAAAAAGAAAAACTTTGGCCTGAGAGTGTATTATGAGTCTGCCAGTCACCCGTCAATTGCAAAAGTCTTTGTAGTCAGTCTATCAATTGTAATAGTTTTTATAGTCAGTCTTTGTAGCAGTACTATTGCACGGTACCATCCTCTTAGCATGGTCCAAGCAACGCTAGTAGAAGGAGCAATAAATACGAGGTTTTTAAGTTCCAAAGTAACTGAAAATCCACGTCAATTTAAACGTGATTTTCCTCATTTTCATCGACACATTGACAAAAAGTTTGGCTTCATCCCTGATCAACTTAATGCGGACTTCATGTAGATAAAAAGCGATGTTATGGAGGAAAACAATTGATATTAGGGCTAATTTTAACAATGCATTTTTTTTTACTTTTCTGGATACGTATGTATTTTGAAAGAGTGCGTCTTTATTGTTTGACATTTTGACTATTGGAATCGTGTCCATTTTGATGTGTCAACATCGCCGAGACCTTGAACTTAAACTCTTAACGTAGATCTACTTACATCATCGAAAATCATATACATCTCACGTCATTCCCTAACCAAAAGATATAACACAATGAAAAAGGAAGTGCGCGTAAGTATCGCGCAGTTAGATTTGGCGTTCTTACGACTTTTGGCTCTTTACTGGGTAGGACGGAAAATGTGTCGGCGCATAAGGGTATACTGTGAAATCGATACTCATTAATATCTCCGTTAACAGAGCAATGTATTGGAGGATCACTCGAGACGACCTAATTTTGTACAGCATATCAGGTTAGTTAATAGTGTTGCAGGTCCGACCAAAAAAAAAAAAGCGGTGTTGGGCGTGACGATCGTCTAATATTTTTTCGTTCCATCTCACTAAACTTTGAAGCAATGCGAAAATGTCGATCTCCAAGTTTTTAACTTTCTGGTAGGCAATGATGGGCAAAACTATATCCAACTCTTGTCATGGGCTGGAGACCAATCGAAAGGCCCATTAATTTGCTTGGATTAGGGATTTCGTAAATGTCTAACGTGGTCCACCAAGTCAATGAACTCCTCAGTGATGGGCAAACCTTTCTGAGCCCAATGCAAAAGAAGAAAGTCGGTGTCTGGCATCACTTTGCCTCTTGCATTGAGTTTGATAAAAATATTTAAATATTAAACCCCATCTTCATCTAATAGCTTAAACCTTTTAAAAAAGTTGGCAGTGGTCCCACAAAATCTCACGTACTATTGGAGCAAAAGGTCCTGAGTTCAAATGTTTTTAGACCCCTATTTGCCTCCCCAATGAAATCTTTCTACGTTCATTACTAGGCAAAAAGGACCAGACAAGCATGAGGGGAAGTGATAGAATATTTAAATATTAAACCACACCTTTACAAACAACTTGAGTTCTTAGATCTCTTGGAAGTAGTTTCACAAAATCTTATGGGGTTTTCAAATGAATTGTTCCTCCAATACTTTCACAGTATGTGCCAATTTGCCCAAATCCTTACTATTTGTTAGCTGCCCTGTTTGTCTCTCCAATGAAATATTTTCACACTTAGTACTAAGCAAAAAAAATCAAACAAAGCATAAGGGGAGTGATAGAATATTTAAATAAGCCACACATTCATCTAATAACTTAAGTTTTTAGAGCAGTTTATAGTGGTCCCACAAAATCTTTCAAGGTTTTTTAATTAATTATTCCTCTAGTATGTTCACAATATGTGCCAATTTGCCCAAATTCCTACTATCAATGTAGCTTTAGCGTGACCATAGTCTCTATTGAAACACGTGGTGAACTCATGGCGCGTCGATCCATCTTCCTTCTTTTTGTTCCGCATCAAAAGAGTATAAACCGGACTAATCACGGTGATCAAACATATTTGTCGCGTACGGAGGAGATTGGTTGATGTACCATAATACCTATCTAACAATAATTGACCATTAAAACCGTGTTATGGATTGGTTCTAAGCATGCAAAGTCCGAGCAAATCTTTGTGCATCTCTCCCCGAATCTGACCTTTCGTCTCCAAAAGTCCACGTCGAGATAATACCAAACCCGTGTAGGCATTCTCGTTAGGTTGGTGATGAATCGAATTGACGTGTCTCTTTGACGAATCCTCGAATGCTCAAAGATAAGTTATGGACAGTTTGGTGCTTATACACTTAAAAAGAGAAAGCCGCCTATAATTATAAACCCTAGTGTGAGAAGAAGATGTAAGTCAATGTTGGGTATGATTTTTCTAATGGGTTTTTGGCACTTAGCTCGTGAGGACCAAGCACATGTTTATGTGATTTTTCCCCCAACAGGTTTTGACCTCACGCCTGGGATGATCATTAAAATAGGAGAGAGAGGGAGAGACTAGGTCAAAGAGCGAGGGTATAATATTTCCAGTTCATTCAATTGTCAGAATATGATAACAAAGATTTAAGGGGAGTCATGTTACATTTCTGGATCGATTCACTCAAAATATTGTCAATTTTGACACATTTCATATCGAGTCTTATGATTTTATCCTTTGGCGTACATGTGGGCATTTTCCCTAGAGGTCACCCATCTTGATAGTACTCTAGCTTGAGCATACTTAACTTTGGAGTTTCAATGCAAAGCTTGTCGTTACATCAAAAAAAGCATCTGCGAGTTAATTCTAATTTTTACATATATATTCCAAACACGCTCTCCTCTTATTCGGTGTGCAATTCAATTCATTTATGCCCCTTCACCATTCTAGAAATTTGTCGAGAACCGCTCTTTATCTGAGCCTTTTAACCCTAATGATCACTCCCCACTCTCGTAGAATCAAATCATTACGAGCCCACAAACTTTCACATGATTCATCCTCGCACCACAGACCATTATAACGTCTTAGATTTAAGATATTTGAGATATTATCTATTTTTGCCCGTTTCGTATCAAATCTCACAATTTTATCTTTAAGCATGTTTAAGTAGGAGTACTGTCGAAATGAGCGAGTACCTACCGGGTTGATATATGAGACCGGTCAAAATGGGCTACGTATCAAATGAGTTAAACAAATTCAGGGCGTCACAAGTCTTGACACATGTAGATTCGTCAATCTTTGATGAGAAAGATTCTTTTTTGAAAAGAGGGCACATCGCTTCATCTCACTCGGAGGGTCGGAACAATTACTTTAATGGGGCATTAATGAACTAGCCAGGCGGACCTCGTGATTAACATGTGATCATTGTGTCCGTGTCTTAAGAGCTGTGTCATTTTGCAAGTCTGTGCATTTAAGAGCCCTTTGTCCTTTGATGAAGTGTCGGCAGGACGGTCTTCGAACGTTAAGAAGCATCCGGACAGAACAGTAAAAGACGATGTTTATACCAAAAATTAACCAAGTCATTATAATTGACACAGTGTTGATTCAAGCAAACATATAATTTGGGATCAGCTGAGGTGTGCCTATTAACTAGTTGTTGATCACAGGAGTCTCTATCAATGGCCATACTTATCGAATATTATGATCAGGCTATCGAGATACAGTAGCGGCCGGTTGACAATTATCATGGTAAAATTGATCAAATGTCTAAAAAGGAAACATATTGATTAAATATATGATTAACAAGATGAGAAATCGATTGACGATTAACTATTTAGGAAAATAAAATAGGCACGGAGTTCAAATATAATAACATTCGAATTTGCAATTGTCTAAGGGTAAAGTGGATAAAACAACATAACATATCATATCGTGATTGAAGTGTGAATAACGACTTAAGTACATGTTACTATAGTGATGGATAAACATGGAGAGTTAGAATGCGATTTTGGAGGAGTAACTGCTCTAAAACAAGGCGGTGTGGCGAGATGCAAACATAGAATCAAGGATCGTGAAGACATGGAGCCTAAAATCACGAAAGTAGAGTTGGAACCGCTAAAGAACTGTTTTGTGAATGGCTATGCTTTAAATACTATAAATAATAGTACTTGTGCATTATTATCTTTTAGTTCTTGTACTGTACAGTAGTTTCTAGATATCTCATCGTCGATTAAATTCCGACGTGTATTTTAATTGTAGCTTTCAGATCTTCATTATCAATTACATTCTAGCGTTGTATCTATATGTCATTGTACTTTGTCGTTGATTAAATTCAGTCAAATGTTTCTATATTTTGATGTTAATTAAGTTCTACCAAAGCATATGTGTATGTTATCTTATGCTTCGCTGACATAATTCTTGTCCAGAATAGCCATAGAACCTGTCTCCTCATATAAAAAATAGAAGAATAAATTTCGGTGAAAGGTATTTCATCGTTGATTAAATCCCAACGAAACGGATATAAATAATGGAAGCACCCAAAGCCATTGAAATAGTCTCAAAGCAACTTCACTTTGTTAGGAAAATTATTCAAAAAGTCATAAACCTATTGTACGACAGCCCATTCAATCCTAAATTTTTTAATTGTGCCAATTTAGTTCTAAATTTTTTGACAATTTGTCAATTTAGTCTTAAACCTTTTGATTGTGCCACTTTAGTCGATTTATCAATTTAGTCCCGAACCTTTTGATAATTTGACACTGTAATCCTTTCGGCTTTGGCCAGAGATCATTGACGTGAATGCTAGTTGGTCTATGTGGCGTGACCAATGCTAACGCGAACAATTTTTGTATTTTTTAAAAAAAATTATATGAATTTTTCCTTTTTACTCTTTCTCATTTCCTTTTTTTTCCTTTTGCATGTAGTCAGTACTCGCTTGTAGCTAATACTCAGCCATGGCCAATGACCAACCACACACAAGGGCTCAACCCATGCGGCCTAGGCAAGGGTCGAGCCCTTGCCAGATCTGGCGAAGGCCGTGACGCCCTTGCTGGCTCTCTGCTGCAGTTGATTATTGATCATCAACTGAGTATTGCCCACGGGCAAATGGAAAAAAAAGGAAAAAAAAAAAGAAAAAATGAATAATTATGCAATTTTTAAAAATTGTGAAATTGTCCATATTAGCGACTGCCACACCACTTAGGATGCTCGACGTCCAGCTACACGTTAGTAATTTGGCCAGAAGAACTACACTTTCAAATCATTAAAAGATTCACGACTAAATTTACAAATTATCAAAATGTTTAAAACTAAATCAACACAATTGAAAGGTTTATGACTGAATTAGCCGTTGTACAATAGGTTTAGGACTCTTTGAACAATTATCCATCACTTTGTATATTCTTTTTTCCTTTTGAAATCTCAACCTTGCATTTCAAGACAAACCATCTGGCCATGGGATCAAATGCCTTGCTTAAAAAGCACATCAGAAAGAAAGGAAAAAAAAAAACCAATTCCATAATCACCATGTAGCAACAAACCCACGTCCGCAATCACCGTCCTCGTCGCCTTTGGCAGCGGATGCTACCACCAATCTCTCTCTCATCTTCAATCAAATTTCGCCATGCAATCACCGAAAATGTTCTTCATAAACTTGTCTCAATCGCTCAATATAGAGGTTAATATTTGCATTGCTACGTCGACTTGCTTTGTTTCGATCCGTCTCTCTCTTTCTCCTAAGAGAAAGATTGACCTCCATATTGAGCGATTGAGACAAGTTTACCAAAGAGCATTTTGGGTGATTGCATGGCTTGTGCTGTTTAAAATCATTAGAAAATTAATTCGAATTTGTACGGGGCCATTTTAGTGTATCGGGTCGCCCGAATTGACATCAATAACATATTGAGGTCGCACT
The DNA here is from genome assembly GCA_031216235.1 of Syzygium jambos. Lineage (NCBI taxonomy): Eukaryota > Viridiplantae > Streptophyta > Magnoliopsida > Myrtales > Myrtaceae > Syzygium > Syzygium jambos. Next base: position 3,005,262 of record CM062225.1, on the reverse strand, counting down.
AAATTCCACAAAAAATACACTTTAAAAAAAATAAAATAAAAAATCGTTGCATCATCTGAAATTCAGCTGACGGAGCTTTGGGCACATCAACAAAAGCGGCAGAGTTGGTGCTTCCCACACCATTCAACCGGCCACCACTTCCACTACCCATTCCCGCGTTCTCCTTCATTTGGACTCTCTTTTTAATTTCGATTAGTTTAACATTTTGAAAATAAAATAAAGAAAAAATGACACAAATAATACATAAATTTTGACCCGATATGTAATGTGGTTCCTAAACTTTAAATTTGTTCAATGTGATCCATTAACTTTTAATTTGCTCAATATGGTCCCTGAGAATATGGTCCCTTCCCAAGGGACCATATTGAGCAAATTAAAAGTTCATGGTTCACATTACTTATTTAATTTAAGTTCATGGATTATTTGTATCATTATTTCTAAAATAAAAAGAAAAATCCAAGATTACGGTTTTCCATGTCCATATGTGCGTCGGATTTGGCGCAAATTGACTTCAAATTTTCCATGGCAAAAGGCTTTTGATTTGTAATTTAGCAGCCCCATTTCTTCGAACCCCACAAAGCAAAGACGATCCAAGAGCGTATGGACAAGGGCGAGCAAGAAAAAGAAACATTTGGGGTGGGTCCACAAGCAGGAAAATGGCGAGTCTAAAGCTAGTGACGGAAATTGTTAGGTTTTTATGTTTGCGAGAATCGAGTGTGTTCGGCCAAAAATAATCGACATATATGTATCAAGGCGAAGTTTTCAAATTGGTCAATTCCTAGATGATCCCTTTGTACGGCATGGTCCTGGCCCAGTCTCCTTGATTTGCGGTGATTAATTAAAGGTGGAAAGATAAAGATAGGAGCGGTCAAATCCGACATCGTTCTTCAGGGCGTGACCCCTTTTCTTCCGTGGTGCTACGTTTCTAGCTTGAAATTCACGGCATGTGCCTCGATTTTTATGGTCTCTTTCGCAGTTCAAAGGAAGAGACAACCCTAGGGGGAAAAAGGGTAGGAAGAATCGAATCTTCATATGGTAAATTTTAGTGAAGGGGGGGGGGGGGGGGAGGTGTGGGATTCGCATTGAAATACGTCATTTTCGATGCCACATGGGGGGGTCGTTCATTCAAGACGGTACCAAATAGGACGGGCTCATTACTTTGCCATAAATTTCAGGGAGCCAAATATCTTTCCAAGCTATGAAGCATAGGGGATGGATGGTTCATTGAAAGCTGTTGAAATTGCATGAAACGTTTTTGTCTTGGGACTTGATTGGTCTCGTGTCAACTTAGGATGGGAACATTTCAAAAGTGAAGGCTTAACACAAGCAACCCAACAAGAATTACTGCAACTACTCCCGAAGTACAACCTAATCCACAACTCTGGAAAGTTAAGTCCTCCAAAATCGTCGTGTAATGATCTGTCATAGTCTACCGACGAAATGCCTAACTCTAGCTCCCGTCTAACCTTAGAAATATGAGAAAAGAGTGAGCAATCGCTGGCTCTGTAAATGAGTTCTCGAGAATTATAATGGGACGATATTCTCTTACCTCATTGTATCAATAAATCGTAAGGTTATTCATGCACAATCAGTCGTCAATAGGCATAGCTCCGCTTAGCTAATAACGCATAAATCACTAACCAAAGCCACTCCATTCCGATTCACATGATACAAGCACCAAACAATCTCGTGTAACCGAGATGACAATATGAACACGTAGAGCACGTATTTTATTTATGAATGCAACGAATACCGCATAATACCGTTACATACACAAATGAGGTCTAACAATTTGCTTGTCCCCTGGCGAGAGACTCATCCGCGAAGGAGCCTTGCCCGGAAGCTGGTCGATTCAATTATCCCCATACGTTGTCCATGTGGTCTCTTGGTTCGATATCACTTCCTATGTGGAGGTCACGAGATCTTGCGCTCACTCGCAACCTTTATGTCAATGGAAATATCATACTATAGTCCATTTGGTTTTCAATTTCATTTCAATATTTCACCTACGCAACTGAAATTCTTTGGGTACCTTATTTCCCGCTCATACCACCAACTCTGCTGAATAAATAATCAATATCACGTGGATATCAATTTAGGCATCAAAGCACAGCATCACAGAACCAAATGACCGATCTACATAGACAAAACACGTATGCAGTGTTCATCTCCATACTTCCAAATACGTTTTAATGGGCCATTAGCGCAACGTGATCTTCATCAATGGAGACAGAATTTAAGGCATAGATTTTGGGCAGACGGTAACCGCCGATGCCTTCAACTTCGCTTGGCTTTGATTAGCCATCGTCGCGGTGAGCAGAGATTCCAAAAATCTATGCCAGACCCACGTAGAAATCACCTGTAAGAAAAGGGGACCAAATCGAAGAAACATTCAACAAGACCGCGCTGTTGGCTCGGCTCTGCTGCGACCGGGTGAACCGGCCTTTGCCGCAACTAACTCGTTCTTGTGCTCTTTCATGGTATCATTCCATTTGCCGCCGTACCTACAATTCAGCCGCCGCGAGTGCTCGAGAGAGAGAGAAAGAGAGAAGGAGACAGACAGAATTTCAGTGCAAGGTATGAAAATTTAAAGCCCCGCACAGGAAAAATGGATTCTTTGTCACGATTTTATCATTTGCACCCCTGACGCTTGCAGGCCTACTCCATCTCTCTCTCTCTCTCTCTCTCTCTCTCACGTATATATGAGTCTCTGGTTTGCAGAGAATAGGCTTTTTAGCGGTACTGTGCTGCAATTTGGTTCTTTCGTCGTGATCTTCTCACCGGCTTTTCGTGTTGGGATCTCCAGGAAAAAACCAATCAATCTCGGGTTCATGGATCCGTGGCTCTGTTTCCCCGTTTCCAGGATCTGTGAATCACTGTGAATAGCGAAAGTACAAGGGCTCCACGCTCTCTGGATTGGCCTCTGTTTGTCTCCTGCCAAAGAAGTTTCAACCATCGTCTGGTCAGTCTCCCTCTCTCCCTCCCTCCATCAAATGCATTGATGATGTTTGCCTGCCACACCGAATCTGAACTCTTCCTGTTTTGCGATTTCACTTCAGTTTGATAAGCTCGGTTTACACTTTCCAACCCAGTAGATCACTCCCAAATCGATAGCTGTCACTGTCTGAACTGAAATTTCATAACTTTGCAGGTTGAATTTTGAGGAACCAAGCCAAACCCAAGGCCTTTCCCTTTCAACCCCAGCAGTCGCTCACAATTTACGCAAAGCCTCGCTCAAAAGCACCTAACTTTGGCCAAATCTTACCATCCTCTTGCAAATCGATCACTACCCAACAGTCAAAATTACCCACAATACATAAGAATAAGGAATGGGGAAGCCATCGACAAACAGGGATTGGTCGCAGATCTACGGGATATACGGCATGGACCAGTGGCAGACCCTGCTCTTCCTCCTTTTCCACGCCGTCTTCTTCTCCTCCATGTCCGTCCTCTTCCTCCTCTACTTCGACCCCATCTGCGCCTATTTCGAGGCGACCCTCCTGTCCTCCGCCGCCTGGGCCCGGTTCGCCGCCGGCTTCACGGGGTGCGTGACGGCGCTGTCGGCGGTCTGCCTGTTCTACGCCGCCGGCAACTTCTTCTACTCGGCGCTGCCGCTGCACCACGACATGGCCCAGCGGATCGTCGGCGCGGTCAGCGACTGGTCGACGGTGAGGAACGCGCTCGACCTCGGGTGCGGCCGGGGGATCCTGCTGAATGCGGTGGCGACGCAGCTCAAGAAGACCGGCAGCTCGGGCCGGGTCGTGGGGCTGGCCCAGTGCAAGAGGACCGCTCTCTCTACTCTAAGGACCGCAAACATGGAAGGTAATTTCTCTCCTTTATCGTCTTCTCAGATTCTCATGTGAAAAGTTGAAATCAACTCCCCGCACAAATAACTTCGCATCTGCTCGTCCAGGGTGGATGAACACGCACGTTTGCTTCTCATCTGATCTATGGATTAACATCTAGATTTTCAAATCTGAGTTCATTAGTTTTCTCACGGTATGTGATATCGCTAGGCGTGCAAGAGTACGTGACGTGCCGGGAGGGAGACGCGAGGCGGCTGCCGTTCCCGGACAACTACTTCGACGTGGTGGTGTCGGCGGCGTTCGTGCACACGGTGGGGAAGGAGCACGGCCACCGGACGGCGGAGGCGGCGGCGGAGAGGATGAGGGTGGTGGGGGAGCTGGTGCGGGTGCTGAAGCCCGGCGGGGTCGGGGTGGTGTGGGACATGGTGCACGCGGCGGAGTACGTGCGGCGGCTGCAGGAGCTGAGGATGGACGACATCCTGGTGTCGGAGCGGGTCACGGCCTTCATGATGAGCAGTCACATCGTGTCGTTCGCCAAGCCCAGCGAGCACGTTGTGGGCCTCGGCGAGGTCCGTTTGGACTGGCGATGAAGATGAAGGGGGGGAGGTATACATATAGTTTTTACTATTTTATTATGGTTATAAAATTTATAATCGTTCTTTTGGAAGAAAAAAAGATATATATTGAGAGAGAAAAGGAGAATGTTTAGGGAAATCGAAAAATAAAAAAAAATTCCTTTTTTGGGTATGGGGTTTTTGGGATTAGGGCAAAGTGTCTAGGGAGGCGAAGTCAAACCGGATGCATTTGCTTTGAGCACCGTATAAGTAAAGAAATAGAGTTAGGTAAATTATGGCCATCGAAATAATTAGTAATCAATGGCAAGAAGATACGATGAAGACTTGATATTGTACATATTCATTATCTCGTGTCACTGAGACGGTTTAGTAAAGTTTCTAGATGTTTATGCGGATTCAAAGTCCTACAAATGCAAGATTACTGCCAAAATCGAATGCTTGCATGAAAGGCATTGTGCTTGGGTGTGCAAAACCTAGGTTTTTTGTGATTAAGCCATTCTACTCGGTTTATTCACAAAGAACCTAGGTTTGCCGACACTTTATGAGTGATTCGACAGAAGCTGATACCGGTAGATGCAGCTTTCGTGGGTTGTTGTCGGGTCAGTATCGCGAAACTTTAGTCGCGAAGCAGGTATTTTCACGTGAAATGGTGAGTTACCACGATATCGATTATTCCATCCTTTTTGTTTTCTTTCTTTTAGGGGAAGTATTGCCCTTGGTAATAAATATTGTACAAGTTGTTCCAAGCTAAAAGTTGTCGATAAATCTCAGGTTTTGTACAACAAGAGGCTATACCCATTCATACGTATAAAGAGATCCCAATGCGAAGGATCAATTATCATGTCCCCTTCACATTTGCTTTCTCGTTCCGAAAAGGACGTGGAACAGAAAGTGAAAGTGCTATAAAAGAAGGTGGACAAATGTAAAGTCTTCAAGCGCGTGGCGAAAAAGGTGAAAAGCAAAGCGCAAACAAAAAAATAAAATAAAAACATCGCATTCGACTTTTGTAAAGTTAAAAAGGAAAATACCAATTTAAAAAAAAAGAAGTTAAAATGGAAGTTCATTTGTTTTATTTTACTTTTGGTATATTCAGTTTCAAATAACTTTCCCTGTTGATTTTAGTATTTTACTGCCTTTTTTTCACGAGCGGTTCTATTATTTAGTGCGTGCGAAAGAAGATTTGACATTTTCCTTCCCCTTCTCCACCTTCCCGATCAAAGCATTTCAGGGCGGGTGAGCTTGACTCGTGCCCAATCGAGTCGAGTCGAGTCGGGCCTCGTGATTTAACGTTTTCATTCGGACCCATCTGAATTGATCTTCGGATCTGCCCATCTTTTCAGTCTTTAGTCTTGGTCCAAGACTAGAGCCAGGGATAAAAGATCATTTCCTCCCCTTCAATTCCCCCCAATTGTTAAATCGATACCCATATTTTCCTTTTATTTTGTTTGCGCCCTTCAGTAATATCAAATGGAGTTGATCATTGGGCCTAAATTGCTGACCCAAGTCCATCCGTAGAAAAGATTTTATGTACCAATTCGTAGGACCGAGCCGGCCGGCTCAAACCCACCAGGGCCGGTCTGGATTTTCATTGAGCTTTATCCAGGCCGCCCCTAAAAAATGCACCTTGAGTCTTCCGCTAATCATGATAACTTCTCACACAGACCGGCTAGATCATTCAAAATTTTGCTCCTTGAGAAGAAAAGGCAAATTGGGAAAACTTCAAATAAGGATATGAAGTGACCAACTTAGCCCAAATAAGAGCTTGAGTACACCTGGATGGCCAAATCTCCGTTGACCGGTGACTAGAGCAGGGGTGATGTTATCCAAAATTTCCTAGCTTTGACCCAAATTAAAGGAGCCCCAAATTGTAGGTTGATTTCGTGCTCCAAATTCCCAATTTTTTTTATTCCCAGATTTTAGCTAGGATCACAGACTACTCCTTCTCTCTAAGATCACTCACCGGTTGAGCCCAAATTGTAGGTCTGGTGTGTGACGCCTTGGATTTAACTCATTCGGGGTATTGTCCGCTTTGACCCGTCCCATACAGAACCTCACGATTTTGTCCTTTGGCCTACAGGTAGGCACTTTCCTAAGAGGTTACCCATCTTGGTAGTGCTCTAGCCTGGGCTCGCTTAACTTTAGAGTTCTAAAGCAAAGCTTACCATTACGTCAAAAGGCGCCTTCAAAAGTTAATTCAAGTTTTCACATATATATTTCAGAATTGCTCTTCTTCTGTTCAATGTACAATTTGGTTTATTCTTGCCCCATTCGCCATCCTAAAAGCTTGCCAGGAGCCGCTCCTTGTCTAGGCCTTTTGACCCCGGCGGCCACTTCTCGCCTCGTCAGACCAGTTTTCGCCTGGTTCGTTCCCGAACCACACACCTACTGGAAGGAGTCCCGCTCTGATATCATATTGTGACGCCCTAGATTTAATTCACCTGAGGTATTATCCATTTTGGTCCGTCTCATACTGAGCCTCACGGTTTTATCTTTTGGCGTACATGCAAGCATTTTTCCAAGAGGTTATCTATCATGGTAGTGCTTTAGCTTAGGCTCGCTTAACTTTAGAGTTTTAAAGCAAAGCTTGCTATTACGTCAAAAGACGCCTCCGAGAGTTAATTCCAGTTTTCACATATATAATTTAGAATCACTCTCCTCCTCTTCGATGCACAGTTTAATTCATTCCTACCCCCTTCGCCATCCTAAAAGCTTGCTAAGAGCCGCTCCTTGTCCAGGCCCTCTGGACCCCCGCGACCACTCCTTGCCCTCGTCAGATTGGGTCATTACAGGCCCACCAGCTTCCGCTTGGAGAAGCTTGTTCGTCCCTAAACCACACACCTACTGGAGAGGATCTCGCTCTGATACCATATTGTGACGCCTTGGATTTAACTCACTCGAGATATTGTCTGCTTTGGCCCGTTTCATACAGAGCCTCACGGTTTTTTCCTTTGGCATACATGTAGTCACTTTCCTAAAAGGTCACCCATCCTGATAGTGCTTTAGTTTGGGCTCACTTAATTTTAGAGTTCTAAAGCAAAGCTTACTGTTACGTCAAAAGCCGTCTCTAAGAGTTAATTCCAGTTTTCACACACACACACATATATATATATATATATATATATATATATATATATATATTCCAGAATCGCTCTCCTCCTATTCGGTACACAGTTCGATTCATTTTTGTCCCCTTCACCATCCTAGAAGCCTGCCAAGAGCCGCTTCTTGTCCAAGTCCTCTAGCCCCGATGACCACTCCTCGCTTTCGTTGGACCGGATCGTTACATGGTGGACTTGATCTCGACCAACTTCAACTGGGCTTTATTAATGCCCTTATGATCACGGCAATCGTCGAAAGTCTTGAGGACGGATCAAGTCTGGGTGACATCAATGATAGCGTTGGCTAGAAGTGAGTGGTTTCAGGTTCCACGTGGAACCTACTCTCGGATATAAGTTCCTCATATTTTTGAACTTAAAACTTACCAGTCGGAATCTGTAACCTATAACCTATTCTGTCATAGGTTCCAGGGTCCAACAAGTTTTTTTTTGTTTCATTTTTAATTAAACAAAACAAATATTAACACAACAATACCGAACAAGCTTATCATTCACTAAAGAGAATACAAAAGACTAGTTTTCCTAATATTTTCAAATAAATACAATTAAAATGAGAAGTCATTGCGTGAATCGATACGCAACATAATTCACGAGGGATTAGCATGTCGATTAAGACAATATCTATATCCAAGACCACAAACAAAATGGGAAGCAGGAAAAAGGAAAGAAAGATGAGCTTTTGATCCTTAAACATCCATGAAAATTTGTTCTAAATTTTGAACACCTAAAATAAAATAAAACAATATTCGTAGTTGATAACTTAATAATAGTTTTAAATTTAAAATTCAAGTGTCACGTATCGATTATTTACAATTGCAACTATAACTTTTTCTTTTCTCCTTCCACGAGCCATTATCACCATGATTCTAACTATGCAACCATCAAGCTTAAGATGTTTTTTGAAAGAGTGAATGAAGAAAACAATTGATCTCACTAAAGAACAAAAACTTGGCATAGATACATGATAATGAATACCCAAACATAACAAATTAAGCAAAGCAAATGATGGGTACTCGAAAACCACAATAAATCAAAGGTCTAAACAAACCTTAAGAAATGTTCTACATGACAAGTTAAGCAAAGCAATGAACATGTAGACAAAGATTAGAATTTGAAAGCTAAGAAGTGAGAAGTGAGGATCAATGAGAACATTATGGATTTTAGATTTAGAGTTCTGATTCCCGTTTCTCGATTCCTAAAAAATGGAACTGGGAATCTGAACCTCTCTTTTCAGAACCGAGAACCGAACCGAACCGTGCTCACCCCTAGCGTTGGCCATGGAGGCGAAGAGCTTGGGGCGGGCGGAAGAAGTGTGGCATCTGACCAGTCACTATTTATCACTGAAGAACTCTGACTTCAATTTGGACCTTCTTCAATTTAGGTCAAAGCAGAAAATTAAGGACCAAATTGCCTCTCCTCTAGCTGTCGGCCGGGGAAGATTTGATTGTTTGTTGATCTCGGGCTCTTATTTTGAGAGTAAACTGGTCATTTTAGGCCCTTATTTAAGCTAGAATTTAGTTAGACCATGTGTTAAGATAGAATTTAGTCAGACCATGTGTTAAGAAAAACGGCCCCCCATTTCATGTCCCTATTTAAAATTTTCCTAAACATATATATATTGATTAATGGTCAAGGAGTTTAGTGATTTCTTGAAACCGATCTATTGAGAAATTAAGAGGGTGGAGGTTCTACATGTCATAGAATTCGAACAGTTAAAAATAAGGATGTCACGAAGCCAAGTTACAGCACAAAAAACACTTGAAAAACTAAGGGTTTATATCACAAAAAATCCCAAATCAGTGCACTTATGACAAATTTATCCTCCGTTGATTTTCATTAAATTTTACAACCAAATTACTGAGTTGGATAACACGTGACAGTTAGTGGGTATACCAGTTTAAGACTTTACCCCTCTGTTCGCCACAAGCTTATCCGTTTGTGATTTTTTGTGGTCAGTTTGGGATTTTTGGTGATCAAAAAATTAGTTTTGGGTAAATTTGTAACCGGTATATTACTTTAGGGTTTTTGGAGGTTAAAAGATTATTTTTGGAGTAAATTTATCACATATGTACTGGTTTGGAGTTTTTCGTGGTATTAACCCAAAAACTAAATACTAACAAGAAAAAATTCGACCAAAAAAAAACTAAAAAAAAAAAACCGAAACCGAATGAAATTGCTAGAAAGATAGAGATAGGATTCAGTCGCGCCAAAAGGCCCCTCTCCACCAACTATCAACGCCCATCCATGGCTTCTCCTTTATCCTCATCGCCGTTCTTCTCTTACACTTTCAAACCCTCTCTTAACTTTCTCTCCAATTCTGCAAAGCAAACTCTGATCAACACCCATTTTGAGCTTCCGGTGATCCATGCAAAGCACACCAAAAATGGTGCCGATTCGGGCAGTTTCAAGATCTACTGCTGTTCTTCTAACGACAGCGCACAGGTCGGTTTTGAATTATTTAGTTTTCTTTTATGGTGATACTGGCTGATGGGTTTCCATAATCTTACTGTCTTGGTGGTATATGCTCATCAACTAGCAAATTGCTCTTCTTGATGGCTCTGTACTTTAATGGACATGGTGAGCTCGTTTCGCCAAATTTTGCGTAATGGCCTTATCTGGGAGAGAAATCACCTAAAACGAGCATGTTGAGTTTCATGAAGAAATAGGGATGACCCTGCGTGCAGTTATGCTATAGTGGATGAAGTATTTAAGGAAATGTGTGGATTAAAGAAGAGTTGCCTCACTGGTTGTGGCTAAAAATAGGAGGTTGACTTTGTTTCCATTGTAGGAAGATTACATTTTCTTAGAGCTGCAATTTTGCTCCTGATGATTAAGTCAAGGAAAATAAGCTGTGATCGACCTCTTTTTTGAGTATGCTAGCTATCTTATTGAGTAATGATATAGTTAAGTTGCTGCACAAGATTACGTGCATGTTCTTTCTCTCGTAAGTGTTTCCTGCTCTATGAAATGGGGTTTCAGTCACGCAGGATAAATTGGCGCATAAAGGCTCTCCTTTCAACTTCTTCCTATCAAATCATGGACATGCATTTAAGAAACTTGAGAGTTTCGTCGCTACAGCCCTTATTTTCGTTCATATCGCATCTCCAATTACTTCATTGGGTTGCGATTATTGGTCTATCACTCCAGCCAATGCTGTTCTCTATTCTCCTGACACCAAAGTCCCCAGAACCGGGGAACTTGCTTTGAGGAGAGCTATCCCTGCGAACACAAATATGAAGGCTATACAGGTCATTAGTCACGATTCTGTTTGTCTTTGGGTCCTCTCTCTCCAAATTAGTAAAGACTATCTTAATTTGCTTATAGGAATCGTTGGAGGACATCTCGTACTTACTGAGAATACCACAGAGAAAGCCATATGGAACCATGGAGGGTAATGTCAAGAAAGCCCTTAAGGTACCAGTATCTTTTCCTCTTTTATCTGATGCGGTGCACTGCATAGGAGTTGGGTGTCCACAGCATATTCATTCTCGGAAGCTATGTTATCAAGAAACACCCATCTCTACCCAAACCTGGCCTATTTTGTGCAAAAATATACTAGAGAATTGCATGAACTATTTTCTGTTGGTAATTCTGCCATACCGTTCATGTCTTGTGTGTTTTCTAATTTACCCTCAGTTTGTATTACTTTTACTTCTGGAATATTCTCCTTGTGACTCATACGATAGCCTCTGCAAAGTCTAATTAATGTTCCCCTATTTTAGATAGCAAAGGATGAGAAAGATTCTATTTTGGCCAGTATACCAGCAGAGCTTAGAGACAAAGGTTCCTTGCTGTATGCATCTCTCATTGATGGGAAGGTATGGGAAGGTGCTTGAGGATATGTAAGCTGCGTTGTTTTTAACTTGATGTGGATTACATGAATACCAAGATAGAAATAGGGCGTATGGATTCTGGACTCCCTTAAGTGATAAACCCCCGTGGATTAGCAGAACATAAAAAGAGACCCCTGAATTGTGCCAAATCCTCTCAAAATTCTTTCCAGTACTCTTTGCTGTCAAAAACTGTTGGTCAATGATAACTCAACCTGGTATGGATGGTAGAGGAGAGTGCAAACCTTTTCTTCTGACACCCAAGCAAAAACTATATAATCTCGTACTAGGTACCTGTCAGTATTAGCAATACAATGCTGCATCAAAATTTTCTTGATCTTATTTGGCTGTACGTTTTTTCCTTTACCAGATCTACCAAAATGATCCAAAGTTTCTTCCTTTTCTTAGGGTGGATTGCAAGAGCTCCTTCAATATATCAATGATAAGGACCCTGATAAAGTATCTGTAGACCTTGCATCATCATTGGATACTGTTGCAGAAATCGAACTGTTGCAGGTAGTAGTTATGCTTTATATTGCTAGCCCTTCTCGCATCAGCAGACTTTCAACTCTTGCACTTTCTTGCCATTCATCTTACAAGAGAATGTAACAATGGCCAGATTCTGAACTTATTTGCAACAGGCCCCTGGATTATCTTTTCTATTGCCAGAGCAATACTTGAAATATCCTAGGTCAGTCCTTTTGAGAAACGGTGAATCACTATTTGTTTTCTTACAATTGAGATTCTTATGTGAATATAACACAAACAGATATTATCAAGTAATAGCATTTGCCCATTTCAGGAATACTTGTTGACGTTAATGGCCTTCTGGGTGTAATATATATCTGACATGAGATTGACTCATGAAATATGAACAGGTCAATTGGGAAGTTCGAATGCCTGTCAAGATATTTTGTTAAATTGAACTTTTTGGCTGCCTCAGGATCTTTTATGCAGTTCTTTTCCTGTCTGGTGGATTAATATATTGGGCAAGATAACATCTTTTTTTAAAAATTTGTTGCAGGTCAATTTTATTGTAACTCGACGATCATACAATGGTCTTTTTACTTGACCTAATTTCATATACTAGTTAGGGTTGCATAATTTCTAGATGACAATTGCATGCCATTATCTTGTTCCTATTTACACAACTGCTCTGTGATGTGAAAACCATCCATTGACATGCCAGGCTTCCTATGTATAATTATTTACTGTTCCCATTGATGTTTATTTCTTCAACAAACTGCACACTGAGTTCTAACACTTGTAGACTGACGGGAAGAGCGACTGTTGAACTTACAATCAAGAAAGGGGATGGAACAGCATTTTCACCTGAAGCTGGTGGTGAACCAAGAAAGACTGCCACAATTCAGGTATCCACAGTTCAACATAAGTTAGTCAACAGGAATAATGCCCTGTGAGCAGAATCTAACATTGAGAAACTGCAACCAAATCCCTTTCACTTCTAAAGTAATTGAGGATATCTAATTTCTTTTAAATTTTATCCCAAAATTCTTGGAGCAGTTTGGACTCTTCCCCTTATTCCAAACAAATTAGCGAGAAAAAGTTTTGCGGTTGACATTTCTCACCTTTCTGGTGTCTTATTAGCAACAAATTTGCTGCTTAATCATCATGCTATAGAGCTACAGGAAAATTGAAGAATCTCAGGTCACAGCTGCTGTGGATTCTCACTTCTCCGCATGGAAGAATATCCGGAGCCATTCATCTAAGTGTTCACCACAAATGACAGCATGCTGTGTGATGGTCAGACTTAGACTAACCAAACAATGTGGGGATACTGGGTCTAGTAGGAAGTCTTTCTGACTATATACGTTTGTCCGATATGCTTCCTTTTGCTTGATCACCTTCCACCATGCTTCACTGAAGGAACCACTGTCTGAAACTAAAACATAGATATACAAGAAAGAGGACCGTAAGAAAGAAGAATGCATCTGTCAGTGCTTGTGCACTTGGACTGTCATGTGCTCGGCTAGCCAGCCGTATAGTTTTCTGGGTGCGGATGATTTGAGGATTAATATCAGTTTTGTCAATAGATTACTACTGGGTGGATTCTATGAATGCGTGGAGTTCTCAATTTGCAGAGCCCTGCTCATGTTTTTTCAGGCGCTCTAACTAGTGGAGCCAGCGTCAACTTAGATTCTTGTCACTTGAGTTTCCACATGTTTTGGCTCTGATTGCTGTACATGAAATGGTTTATGCAGATGGTTATTGATGGATACTCAGCGCCATTGACTGCAGGAAATTTCGCAAAAATGGTAAGGTACTCGAACTTCTCTTTTAGCCTCTGGAAACAATTGTCTAGTTTAGTTGATGTTTGACATGCTGTGCACCGATCACGATGTGGCATACAACGAAGCAAAAGTTCATATATGTACTTTACTTGTTTTAGTGCTTGGTTGGTTTTATTTTGTCTCCACATACACTTGCTTAGTTTTATAGGGGATAAATGAAATGAAAATATGGTAAAAAAAAAAAAGCGAAGAAAGTGGCATGCCGAAGATGTTTCCTCACATTTAACAGTGAAAACATTGTTAAGATTAGCATCATGGCAAAAACGCTACATTGGACAATACTTAAAGTTAGGTGAAGTAAACTAGCATCGCCCTTAAATTGTGAAAGCTTTGTTATTCTTGGATTTCCCATGGGGGTAAAAGAAAAAGTTAGTGGTCAGCCATTTGGATATTCTATCCATTGTTTCAGCTTTTGAGGCAGAATCCAGAAGGCTTATATGAGTTTGCTTTTTCCATGGCCTTCAAGTCTTGAGTTTTACTAGTCAACGCTTCTATAATGGCATCAGGATGGCTGATTCAAAATCAATGATATGTGTAGATTTCTCATTTGTCATTCATAGGCGTTGAACTAACTAGTATGTTCAATAAGCCACATTTTTCTTTCCACAGGGAGTATTAATGTTTCATATCTGCAATTAAGGCGAAACTCTTTACAGTAAGCACCGACATCCCTTTGAAAGACTCACATTTGCGTCGAAATCTGTAGGTAGCTGATGGAGCATATGATGGGGCAAAGCTCAGTTGTGCCAACCAAGCTGTTCTCACAGATAGTGGCATTGATAAGAGCGCTGGCTTTAGAGTTCCTTTAGAGATAATGCCATCTGGGCAATTCGAACCATTGTACAGGACAACATTAAGTATACAGGTGACAACATCTCTTCTTCCTCGTTATTTTATGTCTGTTAAAACTGACAAGAATATTTCTTGATGGCATTGAAGGATGGTGAATTGCCAGTTCTTCCCATGTCTGTTTACGGCGCAGTTGCAATGGCACACAGTGCTGACTCCGATGAATACTCTTCGCCTTATCAGTTTTTCTTCTATTTATATGATAAAAGAAATGTGAGTAGAGTTGAGCAATATTCAATTGGAACTCAATGATTATAAAATGAGTACATGTCCTTACATATTTACATTTTGGTGGTGTAGTCCGGCCTCGGAGGTATATCTTTTGACGAAGGGCAATTTTCTGTTTTCGGGTAGGTATTTAATCCTTTGAGCTTTTTCCTTGTAATGCGGACCTGAAAGTTTTTAATATGGACAACCATTCTTTCCTTGTCTAACAAGGCTCTCTGTTTGGCAGCTACGCAACTACAGGGAGAGATATCCTTTCACAGATTAAAACAGGAGATGTTATTCGATCTGCGAAGCTAGTAGAAGGCCAAGATCGCCTCGTAGTCCCTAGTGAGAGTTAATCTGCTTGTTTTTATGACCAAGGAATGGAATTGTTCATATACGAGGATTCATACTTTTGCCTGGTTTTGTATCAGATATGACTTGGAACTCTTTTGGCCATCATGCTCTGGGGCAATTGCTACGGTCGAATTATATCAAAATTCTGGAACATTCTCCATTCATCTAGACATCATTATCACTCTTCATCTTATAAGATGTGGCCATCAGCTCACAACGTCGTATTTTCTAAGTTTTCGATCTCATGTTACCGGTGGAAAAATCAGTTATGGAAAAAGGATATATCGTGCTAGTCCTAATATTTCCTATGCACTGGATGTTATCCAGCTACAATAAGACACATCTTCTTGCGCTGACCCGTCCTTTGAATTCTCGGTAGCTGGAAGAAAGCAAGGTGGATGTAGATACAGATTACCATACTTTTCTGAAAATTTTAGGTTTTTCTCTGTTCAACTTGTTAGACGATGGAATCAGAACACATCCATCATTTGGTTTATTATGGTCACTAGACACTGACATGAAGCGGGTCAGGCTTCAGCTGAAACCGGCAGAGAGATGAGATGATACACAAGTGTTTTAATGCATCCCAAATAAATGATCCATCCCGGTTGACCAAAAAAATAAATAAATAAATAAATGATCCATCCCTGCCAATATCTGGCCTCAGAAATTTGAATGGCTAACATAAATAAATAAATAAAAAGTGGGAAAAATAGCAGAAAATCTGCAGGGATGAGGAGATTTTTGGGATGCAATCTTTCTCGCCCACAGAAATTTGTGGGAGCAATTCTTTTCATGTGGGTCCACACGACAATGCAGCTTGTGGTGGTGAGGCTAGAGATGTCAGGCTCAGGCTCTCATTGGTAGAATCCTTGGATTTTACAAAGCCACGGTTGTTTCTTTCCTCTCAAAGTCGGAGAAGAATCTCTCCGTGCAGGACCACTCACTGCCCACCAAATTATTAGGTCAGTCATTCTCTATCGTTCCTGAATTTGCTTGTTCCACCCACCACCATCATAATCAAGGCTAAATTACACAGTTCAGGTCAGCTTCGAGTTCTTTCTTCATTGTTCTGCTCATTGTCTGAATCTCAGAATCTACCGCATTTGCTGAGGTGGACTCTGTCGACCACACGGCAAAAGCTACTCTGCATCCCAGCCTGACTCCAGTACCATACACCACCTCCTGAAACCCAATCACCACTCGCATCAAAACTTTGACTTTCCTTGATTTCACCAATTCAACTCAACGTATGCCTCATCTCAACCACGAGACAGCACAAGAGGCTGCCGACCTGACCGCAGTAAAACCCATACCTACTGCAAGCAAAATAATTTGACCACACATGTATAATCCCTACTGTATCTCCATATCCAAAACCTGGAGAAGAACGCAGAACTGAGGGAGTCGATAGTGTACTTCCAACTCGGGTCTCTCTCTCTCACAACTCAGCGACCCGCCACCGTCCATGGCTTCCATCTCACCGCGAAGCCTCCTCCCTCTCCCTAAAATAGGCCCAAACCCACTTCACCCTCCGCCCCTCTCCCCCGCCAGGCTCGCAAAGTTCCCGCCTTTCCCGCGGAGCAGGCCGCGGCTCGGCAACTCGAGGCTCGTCGCCGGCTCGGTCGCCGAGGAGCTCGACGTCATCCCGGTGCAGAGCGAAGACAGGACGGACCAGCAAGACGGCTTGGCGGTGAGCCTGGAGAGGGAAGGGGAGGGGCCCGAGCTGGTGAGCCAAGTGGGTGGGTTCGCGACGAGCGAAGGGCAGTTTTCGTTCGATGGGTTCTCTTCGTCGTCGTCTTCGGGCGCTTCGCCGTCTTCGAGCGGAGTCGAGAAGGACGGAAGCGAAGAGATGGAGAGGTGGATAGATCGGAGCATCAATGGGATGATCGTGTTGGCCGCCGGTACTTATGCCCTCACGAAGTTGCTCACGATTGACAGAGATTATTGGCATGTGAGTGGGTTCATATCTGTTCGTTGCTCCTTTTGTTATGTAATTTGGGTGACCAACTGTTCGTGGCGCGAGTTTTGAGTTATAATTGAATCTTTATGCCGACTATAGGATGGACGGGAGGATGCAATGCAATTCTCGGTTCTGTGAATGATGTTAATGCATTTTTTTTTTGTAATGTATAGTTGATTTGCGGATTGAGTTCTTTGGCAGATAGCCATCTTTTATGGTGGGACAACTCCTTGTTATGATCTCAGTATTGTAAGAATCGTCTGGGCGGAAAAGCATGGAATTGGAAATTGACTTTGATGGAGAAGTATACGAGTAAATGGAGCCTCCAACAGAAGAACTCCTAGTATGATGTTAATGTAAAAATTGCACGATCATTGCCGATTCATATAAAACTTAAGCTGGTAATTGGTAGCATCCTTTTATACGTAGCTTGAATGGATTTATGCTCTAATTTGGGGGATGAGTTGAAGATTGAGAGAAATATAGATAGAAATGTCGTTGAGTAGTGCTCTATATAGAAATTGGTGGCCCTCAAGTAGATACTTGATGAGGATAAAGAAATGACAGCCAAACTGGAATTATCTGGATGATGAGAAGTCTATGGTGTCACGATATAGCTTTATCAAGAGCCATTCTTTGTCATTGCTTGATCCAGTGTTAGGCATGTGAAATTAGTGATTAGTTGTCTTTTCATTTAATTCTTCAATTGTGCTCAGAAAAATCTCTCTTTTCTTGACCTTTTATGCATTGCCTACTAAATACCGAGAGAGGATCTCAGATTTGAGAACGAATTGTCTGTCCATGCAACTTAGCTCGATGATACGTTTTGTTGAATCGCTTTTGGTGTCCTTCTAGGGATGGACTATTTATGAGATACTGCAGTATGCACCCCTACACAACTGGAGTGCTTACGAGGAAGCTCTTAAGGCAAACCCTGTTTTAGCCAAGATGGTCATTAGTGGAGTGGTATACTCCCTTGGGGACTGGATCGCACAGGTTTGTTGCTATCAGACAAATTTGAGTGTTTCAAGCTTCAGGATATCAGGCTTCATTCAACAATTGCTGACTCGTAACTTTTGCAGTGCTTTGAAGGAAAACCGCTCTTTGAGTTTGATAGAGCACGGATGTTCAGATCGGGCCTTGTTGGATTCACACTTCATGGGTCTCTTTCTCACTATTACTATGAATTCTGCGAGGTAATTGAAACTTTCCCATTTTACATTCGAAGAGCATTTCTTTCCACCGTTGCGTGAGTTCCACTCTTTTATTCTACAGGAGCTCTTTCCTTTCCAAGACTGGTGGGTGGTACCTGTCAAAGTAGCGTTTGATCAAACAGTGTGGGCAGCGATTTGGAACAGCATATATTACACTGTTTTGGGTTTCTTACGTCTGGAGTCCCCAATCAGCATCTTTACTGAACTGAAAGCAACTTTCTGGCCTATGCTAACAGTGAGTAATCCTACCCATGTTTTGTCATTCTTTTTTCCTCAAGTCGGTGGCACGGTTGTAGGAAGATGAATCTGTTCCAACCTACTCTCATTCTGCTGAGAGGAGTTGAACACTTGAGAGAATGAATCTTTTAATTTGCTGGAGTCAAGCTACTGTCTTGTTCATCTAGTGAACTGATCAAAGATCCAAATAAATAGTTGAAGTTCTAGAAAAGGAAAACAGGGACATTTTCCTATTCCTCGATTTAATGAAAAAAGCTTGTCTGCTTACAGTCATTTTTTTTTTCATCAGCAATCTGAGCTATAACCGAATTTCCTCAACCGACACCCACAGCTGTTGTACCTTGCCCAGTACGCTTACTTGTTTCATGGCTTTTCTTCGCAGGCTGGATGGAAGCTTTGGCCATTTGCTCATCTGATTACCTACGGGGTGGTCCCAGTGGAACAAAGGCTTCTTTGGGTGGACTGTGTTGAGCTCATATGGGTGACAATCCTCTCAACGTGAGTTTTAATTATATAGACTCTGTCTCGATTGATGCTGGATCTGTGATGAGAATTTTCTAGTTTGTAAATCAGGACCCTGCATAGAATGTAGTATTAGAAGTAGTGCTCTATTTTATAGCTTAAACCCGTGGATCTGATTGGGAGACATGCCTGTAGCACGTAGTGAAATTGTTCTTCATTGTAAGTTTGGTTTGAAGAGCATGAATCTGCATTGCCAATTTGCTTGAATGGTCATTGTCTTTTGCTCAGTTGTGACACTTAAGCAAGACTTGTTGGAACTTTACTGCCTAGGTCATTGCCCTATTGCTGCTTATATATTACTCTGGTTCTATACTAATATGTGTTGGCTTCTCCCTTTGTAGCTATTCAAATGAAAAATCAGAGGCAAGAATCTCTGAGGCTCCAGCCGAAGCCAATCCTGGCGCACAGTTGCTGAATCCTCCCGAGGTAAAAAGATTCAACGTGGTGCATTTGTTTTAGTGGACAGGAAAAGGTCTTCTTACACTCTGGAAAATTTCCTCTTTTGCAGGAGCAATAGGTGTTGTAACAAGCAGAAACAGTAGTCTTGACGACGCATTTATTCTTCAAACTTGCCCACGGTGGGAGAGAGAGAAATCCACCTTAGCAACGGACCTTGCTCGTCGACATAGCAATAGAAATGCGGGTCTAGAGGTGTCGGATTATCAGTGATGCAGATGGGCGTCGGAGATCTAAGTGTATAATTCCTGTACCACCATCCTCCTCCTTTCATGTGTGTTTATAAAATTTCTCGTCAGGTAATTATCTCTTAACTTCACATTGTGTAATTCTTATGCAGGGGGAAAATGAAAATATATAGTAAACAAACCCGATGAGTATCTTGTAGGAATATCTGCTTGCAGAGCCACGTTTTCTCTCTCTGTCTGTGGTTTTTCTTGCCCCAGCTACTTGTCCTACCCACATAACTGCACAAAATATGCAGATGATCAGTCAATATTACATGGAACGCATTGAGTAATCGATAAGTGATGTGATTAGTGGTCCTAATGTGGTATTTAAGTAATTAGGTTATGTTTTAATCACATCGCCTTGGTGCAACCACATGTGCTTCTCTGGACAGCTCGCGCATTTGTCCCTTTTTCCATCTGGACCAAGTAAAAGAACACACCATTAGCTGGTGACTGGTGAGGGAAAATTTCTCGCTTGGACGCGAGTCCCGTGGACCGGATTGATCGTACCCTGTTGCTCCCGGGTATACCACAGGGGCCATATCTTACGGAGCCTGGCTCCGTAAGATTCCACGATCGCACTTGGAGTCGCCAGTGGCCGTGAATGACCGATTTTCTTTTTCAATCTTTCGATCTTGAGTCCGTAGGAGTGAGTCAGAGAGATTGAGAAAGAAAGCCATCCGATTTGATTCGTTCTCCTTAGCTGTGAGATGATAATCTTAGGGTTATCCTTTTGAAGACGTAGTCTCCGAAGGATGAGAACCAATTACATCACATCGAGTATTCAAGAATTGTATCTGTAATTAGTTAAACCCTATTAACTTAACACGGGTCTATGAAAGAACTTGGTTGGGTGGAGATGACGTTTGCAGGAAAGAAAAAAAAAAGGATATTCTTCTTACACGAGCAAAACTGGTAAGTTTGACGACTATTTTCATCCTCCATTATTTGTGCTCGACCTAATGGCCAATATGGGCAAAATCATTCAAAAAATTCTAAACCTATTATACGGCTTTCATATTAATTTTAAATCTTTCAATTATGTTAATTTAATCTTAAACATTTTCACAAATTACCACTATAGTCATTTCGGTCAATTTTGGTTAGAAATTGCTAATGTGAATGCTGATTGTTCTACATGGCATATTCGATACTGATGTGAATAATTTTCAGAGTTTTTCTTTTATTTTTCAGAACTTTTTATTAAATTTTCTAAACTTTTTTTCTTTTTTTCCTTTTTAATATTTTTCCTTTCATTTTTTATTTTTTCCTATTTCCCTCCATTAGTCTGGGGCCCTAGTGACGGTCGATGGAGGTCGCCGACCACAAGCAAGGCCTCGTGAGCCCTCACTATAGCCGGCAAGAGCATTGCAAGCCCTTACCCAAATCTAACAACGGCTGCGATGCCCTCGCTTGTAGCCGACGGCCTCCACCAACCTTCCCCTTAGGAAAATAAAAAATAATAAAGAAAGAAGAGGAAAAAAACAATGAAAAGAAAAAAAATTCACAAAAAAAAACTCCAAAAATTGTCTATGCAGCTTCGGACTTGCTTGTAGGATAGTCGGTGTCTGCGTCAATGATTTTCTGTCAAAATTAGCCAAAAGAATTATATTGGCAAATCATCAAAAGGTTGAGGAATAAATTGACACATATGAAAGATTTAAGACTGAATTGACTTCCGTATAATAGGTTTAGGATTTTTTGGATAATTATTCCCACTAAGACATTATGAGATTATCTGCTCACCATTGTTACGTACTTGTTTTTTAACTCTCAATAAGGAAAATTATAAAAAAAAAGTCATAAATTTATTGTACCATTGTCAATTTTTTTTGGTCAAAGTACCAATGCTAATTCAATCCTAAACTTTTCAATTTGATCAATTTATTCATAACATTTTGACGATTTGCTAATGTAGTCATTCCAGATAATTTTAGCTAGTAGTTATTGACTTAGATGCCTACCATCCAACGTAGTATGGCTGGTACTGATGTGTATAGTACTTGTGATTTTTTAGTTGTCCAGTAGTGCCACGTAAGATGGCCAGAGTCCACATCATTAATTTCAATCCGAAATTTGCCGAAATGACTACATTGATAAATTGTCAAAAGGTTTATGACTAAATTAATCAAATTGAAAAGTTTATAATCGAATTTGCATCAGCATAAATTCAAGACTTTTTTTTATTTGATAATTATCCCGCTCTTAATCCGAAACTTGCTTTTGACTCGTTCTTCCCTTCCGGTTTGACATTCTCTTTCTTGGGCCTTCCGTGCACACTTCCAGTGTTTCCTACCCAAAAGCAAATTTCTTCCTTCTCATGGTTTATCCCCTAAATTTCTTTCCCTTGCAAAGTGGGCAATCCTCCGCCCTTCATAGATTGCGTCATCCTTTACGTCAAAAGGACATTAATTGCCGCTATCACATCCCGTTGTGCCCGATTCGATGAGGCTGAAACGTGGACCTGACTGACACTTGGATAACAAGATTCTCTTGAAAATATTCACGATCTCCCTCGATCGAGCCCTAGGCGCACTTATTGATCTACGTTAGTCATAATTCCTCGAAATTATTAGGCGTTCTTGAAGATACTATCTTCCTCCCACGTGCTTGGACGGTCCAAGGGTTGAATCGAACTCTAGTGGCACTTAGATTGCCAGCTGAGACTCGGGGCTTAATGGTCCATAAGCTGGTCCATGTATAGTTCATAGATTGCATTATTCCTCTTTTGGGTTCAAGAATCATGTCTTGCCAACTCTTTTGCGCTCTAACCAAAAGAAAAAAAAAAAAAAGGAAAGGGAGAGAAGGAGGAAAATGTAACCCAGCACTCACGACTTTGTGATGTCAGTTATTACGGCATTAGGGGCATTCTTCGATAGATCTAGTAATATAGCATGCCATTTAAAGAACCGGAGTTCCTCCGCGTCGTGTGTGTTGATGTAAGCGAAATTGCGTGTGACTCAGAACCACCAGAGACGTGCGCGAGTTCGATAACCGTCTCCTCAAATTAATGATCGATAAGGTCGTACCGGCCGGACTCGCGAAAATCATATGAGAACTCCAACTTTCGACTTCTACACTACGGTTACGTCCCATTCCCGCAAAGTTCCCTTGATTGGTTTCGATTACAGGTATCGTTCCGATGATACGAACACAATTACTATGTCTAGTGTCCTTGAATGCGTATTCTTGAAAGTAGAATGCATTCCTTTTCTATTTTGTGCAAGAATAAAAGTCAGATTATTATTATTATTATTGTTATTTTGTCTTTCGTATGAGAAAAAGAGAGGAAAAATCAGATCTGGGTGGGGGTTGGAGTGTTTCTAGGGTTGATGGAAAAGCATCCTTTCACGAGGGGATGGATTGAGAAAGATAATGGCACGTAGCAACGCTATCTAACGTACCAAATTAAAGTAATCATGATAAGGAAAACTTGTAAAGTTCTTTTGTACTCATACCCTAGAAAGGGTAATGGGATTTAATTAAAGGGCCTGATTAGTGTGTGGTCTTAAGATAATGATTCCCTTCTGGTGATGCCCAGATGGACCCCAACCCCGGGTCAGCAACACACAAGAGGAAACCCACTTAATTGTATCGAGGTTAACACCAACCCCTCCCTCTCTCCATCTTGTCAATTCATCCGAAGTGGGCGACGTCCACCAGGTCGTGGAATATACTTAACTATGTCTTATCAGAGTCCATGAGCGACAATGACACCCAAAATCCAATATCCTTCCATTTCTTTTCGTTTTTTTCTTTTGAGGTTTTCCTTTGGGTGTGATGAAATCAAGGAAAGATAATTGACAGCGTAGTGGAAATCGAGGTTCTAGGGCATGGGGGTAGGTGGATCAAGATCCTACTTTTTTGTTCAAAGTCGCTAGACCCAACCCCCCCCCCCCCCTTCAGTTCAATTATTCTTCTGTTTGAGAATAATGCTAGGCTGCTGGATGTGCAGACGATCATTCTGCTGTTCATTGTTCGGTCAGCGAAGCTCGATCGTTGAAGAAGACCTATAGAACGTCTGATCTGAGGAGATGCGCACAAAAGATCTTCCCCAGAATCACTTTTCTTTTTCACCTTTTGAACGTGCTTAGTGCCTGTTTAGCTTTCTAGCAAAAAGTCAGTTAATTATCCTGCTTTATAATCGAAAGAAAAGTGCTGGGGAGGAGTAGGTAGGGTTTGCTTTGCATACATGAAACTGGAAGAAAGGAAAAATACAATGAAAAGAAAGGTTACTGAAACCTTCGATTAGACCTTAGACCTTACAGTATAGAGACAGCATGAATTTAAGATTAATTCAGAAATGGGTATTCGTTCTTTCATGTCATATCTTCAGGTTTCATCAGGATGATCGGATGATGGTGATTACTACGGCATAACCACGTCACACACTTATTATAAATTGGCCCACAGCATTCACGCTGCGAATAATATTTTCTTTTTTGTATTCAATCCCACGTAGCAATCATCTGGAGGTCACATCCAACCATACCAATGATTCTCATCGATAACCATCTTAATTAACATCATTATCAGTCCAACATCTACATGTTGATATCGAACCGGGAAAACCTATAGTTTCATATTCTAGGAGTCAATCGATCTAGCTTAGCAGCCTTTCCAATCTTCAAATGAGAATTGAGGATTTGATACCCAGCTGTCGAGATGTGATTAGCAGGTTGTAACGAGTAATGGGATCCACTCTTATGTGTAACTACGCGACCGCAACTCTTTGAGGCCACTCATGGCTCTTCCCCAGCATATCCATTGCTTAGTCAAACTAATTTTTTTTTCAATTATTATAGCAGAAAAACATGCAACATACAGTATAATCATCTCTTGACTTACTAGTTACCACTATCTTCTATAGGGTTTATTTGAAGGATATCAAAAAGTACCCTTAAGTTATAAAATGTCGATAAGACTCCAGGATGATACAAACTGATGATGTGCTTGTCACTTGATATATATAATAGCAAATAAATATATATACATTAAACCATGTACATGGATTTTGAATATAAAGGATCACCCATTGCAATAAACGATGCTCAAGTATACTACCAGGATTCTATACAATCATTTCTGGTGCTGCATCCTAGAGCAAAAATAAGAATGATCCATCTGCTTTATTTTTCTACATGAGGATCCGCCATGTCCTTTTTTTTTTTCTTATGAATCACCCTGCTATCTGAATTCAATGCATCTATACACATAGAACAAACCCTAAAATGTGCAGTTAAACATTCATGAATATGACCCTAATTGTAATATGCGTCTATTGGCCTCACCTGAAATCGGAAGCTCCTCTCATAGCCCTTCTAAAGGAATTGTTTGGGGGGCCACTCACTTAGTCTCCACACAAGCACCAATCCATACCTTCACAATTTTGTCAAACTGTAATACCAACTTGTTAATGTGGCGAAACTTTCACCTTAACATAGCTATCACGTAATGCCCGCCATCAAATTCAAGTTATACTCTGGACTAATTAAGCATACCAATTCAGTCCCGGCATGTGGAACTGTGGTCGGAAACTGCCGTCGCCGAGAGGCCCATAGACCGTTTGCTGGTGCAACGATGGGGTTTGAGGAATCTGGCTGAGCAGGGACGCGATGGAGCTAGTCCCTTCGTTGTTGTTCCTCTCGAAGCTCCCCGGATCGTTCCTGTCCGCACTGAACTGTCTCTTGACCGATGAAGGGTCGCTTATCTCGGCGGCAACATCCTTGTCGTTCCAATAGAGCGAGTGAAGAGTCCGCTTCAGGGGAAGAGGGCTCGAAATGTTGGGCGCTTGGACCATGGCCAATTCTGGCTTTAAGCCCGAGGATGATGCGAGGTGAGAGATCATGTTGTTGGGGATGCCGCAGCCGCCATTAGCCCCCATCATCCTGTCAAAAAGGTTCTGCTCGTGCTCGAACAACGCGGCGTAACTCGCCGTGGATGGCTTCGAGAGGTGTAGCTTCAAGTTCTGAGGGTTCATTGTCAACGAAGAAGGGATGGATTCGAGCATGTCCTCCATCGAGTCGTCCCTCTCATGATCCACCGGCCGGTGTGTGTTGTTCTTCTGGTAGATTCGGCATAACACCCAGTCATCCAGCTATGAAAACCATACACACTATTATTCAGTAGCATACTCATTAAATCAAATAATCAAACCAACCAAAGGAATGAAACAAAACGAAGCGGTTCGATCATTACCCTCAGGGAATTGTTCTTGTTGACCACGTCACATCCGGGCGGTCTGCTACTGACTTTGTTCTCGATGAGACGGTACTCGTGCATGATCCAGTTCGTCTTGACGCCTTTCGGTGGTTTCCCGCCGTAGAAGACCAGAGCCTTCTTCACACCGACCTTCTGATCCCCGACGACGGACAGCACCGGTTTGTCGGTCCCCGTCGCCTTCCAGTACCCCGACGTGGCCGCCCTGTTGGGCCTCGCCCCGTTCGGGTACTTCCGGTCCCTCGGGCTAAAGAAGTACCATTCTTGCTCGCCATACGTCGCCTTCGCTGTGAGATGAAGAAAAGTGAAAGAAAGAAAGAATAAGCACAAGTAAGCGACGATAATCTTTCCTCTGCTTCGTATGAACTGGCAAACATTTCCCGTTTCTTTCTCGCACGTAGAAAGGGCTAAAAGAATTTGCGCGACTCGAACTCGATCACTACCGACGTGTAGTCTCATGTACACTGCACTCTCGATGCAAGGATTACATCGAACACCCGCCTCGTGTACGCCAAGCAACCCTTTCTTGGGTCATCGAAAACATCACTTCCTCGTGTACGCGAAGAAAGATTTGACACCTCAACACCGAACGATTCAACAGAAAGAGGACAAAAAGAAGCGAGCGCATGCCCCCCCTCGCTGCGCATACCTGGAAGCTCCCAGGGATCAAACTTGTAGATATCGACCTCGGCGATGATGGCGACGGGGAGCAGCGAGGAGGCCGCCTTCTTCTTGAGGTAGTGGGTGACGAGCTCCTCGTCGGTCGGGTGGAACCGGAACCCCGGCGGCAGGTGGGGCCGCGCCGGCAACCCCGCCGACGAGTCCGCGCGCTCCATTCGCCAGAAAAAAAAAGAACCCACCCGCCCCCGCTCCACCGGCAGCCCCTTCCGCAACCGATGCCTCGAGAACCCACCCGGGATTCACGAAGAAGAGAACGAATGATCAACAAGAGAACGCACGAGATATAGAGAGAGAGAGAGAGACAGAGAGAGAATGAAGAGGGACAGAATAAAAATGTGAGTGTGAAGGTTTTGGCTTGGCTTGGCTTGGCTCGGCTCGTCCAATAAATGGGAAAAATATGAGACGAGGCTCGAGCGGAAGAGATGGGCGGGGGGCGGGGATCGGGTGCGCCGCGCCCACGCTGCGCCCCCGCCGAACCGCGGCGCGACACGTCGGCGCGGCCGCTGGACGACGCGTCACTTCTCGGGGCGCGGCCTTTTACGGTAATGCCACTGCCCCCCGAGCCCATGCACGGTGGCCCGACGGGGACGTGCGCGCGGTGCGCGACGGCGGCGATGGGGCGCGACGCGCGGCTGACGCCGACGTCGCCCCGGGGGGGAGGGGGAAGGGGGCGGCCGGAGGGGTCGACACGTGTCCGGGGAGGGGGCGCGAGGGGTCGACACGTGTGGGGGGAGGGATCGGGGGTGGGGGCCCACGGGCCCCACCCTCCGTCCCCGCACGAGGCAACAAAACAACAAGATAACAGAGGGGACGACCGGGGAGGGGGGCGGGGGTGGGGGGGTGGGGCCCGCCGATGTCATGCCTTTGGTGTGCACTTGGGTTAAAGCGCGACCAAAAATATCAAAGGTTAAGAGCATGTGTTAACGGCTAATATCGATTGGCTCCTGTTCAGTTTCTTGTCCCTCCCTTGTCGCTATTTTGCCTTGGAGAATATATGGCATTAACCTTACTTATATATATATATATATATATATATATATATACGCGCGCGCGCGTGAGAACTCGTGGCTCAAAATCAGGCGTGAGCACACTTTTTGTTCATCTAATACATGGCCCTTAATTATTAGGTTTTTGACTAGTAGAAGATGAACATGGGTCCGTGATTTTTGAGGATATGTCATTTGGCTTGAAAAATTAAATTCGGTATTATTATTAGTTTCCAGTTCCATGTTTTAACTTTAGTGGAGCTAACGACCGATGATAGGACGGTAATCCCTAAAATTAAAAGCGAAAGCTCCATTTTTTTAATCTTTCTTTTCTTTTTTCTACGGAGGAAGAAATGGAGTTATGCTGCATAGTTTCTAGAAAACCAGTCTTCAAAGTGGATGTCTATCTTCTCGGAACGCAATAGTTTTGAACTCTTATATAGAAATGTTAAGACAACTTATCTCAAGAAATTACTAATGATTCACTTCTCATTCCATGTACACATTACGTAGCAAATCAAACCATATTTTTACCCTTTACCCGAAACTCCAATTGAATAAAATGTTCTCATTTCATGTTTCTAGAGAATTTCTTTCCCGCGTTCTCGAAAAGAGTTTTAAAACTATTTTTGGATGATTCTAAATGACCGCTAAACACATAATCGGCCTAGTTTAATAGGCTAGCAGCATAGATAAGAGTCAAATACATGACATGGCGTATTTAAATCGGGATTTGATCACTCAACCGAACCTTTTTTAGATTATTAAGTACGCACTCCTTAACAATTTTCCTCGTGTAGAACACGTAATGGGCGGAAATATCCATCCTCCTAAAGTATTTGCACACCACTAATATTGTACCTAGGGGTGTCAACGGGTCATGGCCGGGCGGGTTGTCATAATGCCAAACCCGACCCGACCAGAAACACTACACATGTGTGCTTGACCCAGATTGACCAGACCCTAACAAAAATATAACCCCAACAATATTGTCGGGTTGGGTCATGTTTGCCCGGGTCAGGTTCTTGTTTAAGAAGCAAAAGCGCAGCATTCATTTGATCAAATCCATGCCGTTGGTCATAACTTCGCGCAATCTCATTGGATTTTTACATTCAGGAATACAAAAATCCACAGCCAGTCATACGAGAGAGAGAGAGAGAGAGAGAGAGAGAGAGAGAGAGAGAGAGAGAGAGAGAGAGAGAGAGAGAGAGAGAGAGAGAGAGAGAGAGAGAGAGAGAGTCATTTGGTACAAGTAAAGTTCAAAAGAATACAATTTTGACTCTATAGCATGGATGATTGTGTTTTGCCTCGTTTTCACTCACTTTTGTTTATAACCATAGTGATGATATATTTCCACACACACACACACACACACATACATATAATGCCTTTTCTTTTTAAAAAAAGGGTAAAAAACACAAATGGTCCATAAACTTTGGCTCAATGTGCAACATCATTCTTAACTTTTAATTTGTACATGTTTCGTCTAATCTATATATTATATATGTTGAAAATTTGAATTAATGGAATGACAACATTGAATATTTTCATATAGTTCGGGACTAAATTAACATGTACTAAGAATCTAGGGACCTCATTAAACAAATTAAAAATTCAGAAATGACATTGTACATTGGGCTAAAGTTCAGGGACCACATTAAACAATTAGAAATTCATGGATCACATTGCACATTATGCCAAAGTTTAGATACTTACACACGATTGCTCTGGTTTGCATTCATACTTTGAGCCGTCCTGCGTTTAACATCGAAAGTCGTATAACTTGAATTCTCCGCTTGCTAGGTCGAGAAATTCTCATTTAGGAGGATTCATGATTTAATAAAAGGTTAATATCACGAAGAATTCCAAATTTGGTACGTCTATGACAAATATACCCCAAACTAGTAGACTTGTGACAAACTCTCTATTAGTTTTCATTAAATTTTACTGTTAAATTACTAAGTTTGATGGCACATGGCGGTTGATTGGTGTAGCAGTCTGGGGTTTTAGCTCAATTTGTCACGGGTGTATCTGTTTGTGATTTTTCGTGACATTAATCCATTTTAACAAAAACTAACGGAAGGTAAATTTATCACAAGTCTACTAATTTAGAGTTTTTATTAGTCGAAAATTAGTTTTGGATAAATTTGGTACATGTGTACAAATTTGAAATTTTTAGTGACATTAATCCTATAATAAACATTGAATTCCTCTCAGAGAGTGAATGGAGAAAAATAATACTCCTAGTATTAGGTTGCCCACTCACTTAATCGTCCAATCAGCTATTAATATTGTAGACCAAAAAGGATTAGCCTATGACCTAATCATGGTTGAGAAAAGGGCAATACTTATCTTTATCATTCCATCATTGTCATACTTTGATAGATTAGATAGAGTCATCTCATCAAATTCAATCTCTTATTTGAATTGACTTACCGTGACGTCTCGTGGGAATGATCCAACATCTGAAAATGATCCAACATCTGAAAGATTGGATAATTTTTTACTACTTTGAAAGGATGAAGATATTCTCATAATTTTTAGGGGTAGTCTGATAAAGTTCTCAAGAACATCATGCGAAATGTTAACGGGAAAATTACAAAAAAAAAAGTCATAAATCTATTGTACATGTGTCAATTTAGTCATTAACTTTTTAATTTGGCTAATTTAGTTCGAAGTAGTCATTCTGATCAATTTTGATAGGAAACCGCTGATGTGGCGATCCAGCCGACGCTGGTCATCCTACGTGGCTCGGCTGGTGGATGACTAGTGCTAATGTGAACAATTTATGCAATTTCTTCAAATATTTCTGAAATTTTTCCCTTTTTATTCCTGTTCTTTTCTTTCATTTTTTTTTCTTTTTTTTTCCTATTGCCCTCCATTGGTTGCCAGAGCCTCGGCTACAAGCAACAGGCGACGAGGGAAATAAGACTATAAATTCCCATCTTCTAATTCTTGGACAATTTAGGTAACTCGAGATAACACAAATGGATATCGCATGATAAAACTTTAAAAAAATATATGGATGAGCATGGTACGGTTTTAGAAAACTAAAACCAAAATCAAACCTTTGATATCGAACTAACATTCACTCATTGAACCCTATTCCAAATTGAATATTCAAGATAATACACACGACATCATCAATCCCATGTCGAGTTAAATTTATATTCATTTCACTTGACTTTTCACTGATTACGTTCAATTTTATCACTTCACGTCAATCTGTAAAATTTACCTTTGTAAAAACTCTATGAATTTCGATTTCAAACCTAGACAATGGTAGGAAAATCCTCTTTTTACCGCTTATGCTCCTATTATCCGCCCTACTCATTGGATCGTGACATGGGAGAATCCTTTCCAACACGTGTTGCGATATCATAAGAATGGCTGACGATTGTAGCACAAGATCGTGGCAGAGCGATATTCGTCCTGGAAGAAAGAGCAAGCAAAGGTGCAAAAATAAGGATATCACGGACCAAAATCAATTAGTGAAAGTTTAGGAATTGAGCTTGAAAGATTAATAAAATTGATGACGTAATTGTCAGATGACATGATAGAAACAATTGATGATACGGGTTCTTAAAAATACTAAATTCATAAACACGAGTCGCAATTGGCGAGTACGTAAACATGCACAATAATAAAGGAAATTCTCTTGAACATTTCAATTCATCAAAAAGAGATGAGTTCTTTCTTTATATAAGAGAATAATACGAATTTATACAATCTAATGTCCTAAAGCAATCCCGATAAACCATAACTAGAAATATATTAGAAATAAGTGTATAAGAAAAAAATATTATAAATAAATTCAAATCAGATAAGTAATAAAACTAGACAAATTCACCTAAGATTTTGGATATAATCTAACAATCAAATAGATATCTAAATAAAAGAAATTCAATTTTGAAATTAGCTGGCCCCCGTCACCAAAACCTCAAATTTTAGTCAGGCCGATGTAGTTTTTCATACATTCTTTTCGGTCGAGGTAAAAACTATGCTTAAATTAGTGACAATGACTTCCTTTTTTAAGGTTATGTTTATTTTACCGATAGCCAATGGTTCGGAGATTTTTTTTCTAAATATGATCACTCATATCACTTGAAATGATTAATTAAAGAAAAATATTTTCATTATCGATAACAATTTATTCCTAAATATTTTTCTATTATTCTTTGTTCAAAGCGATACAAGCGAACATATTTATGAAAATATTTTCCAAATAATTCATTTTACTCGAAATAAACAGAATCTTAATAAATTAGAAATTATTTTTTCTAAATATGATTAGATCCTGACATTCAAGCCCAAGTTTGCCGGAACGAGGCTAAGCACCCTAGTACCTAGGGCCAGAATCCCGATGCCCAAACAAGGGACACTTGAGGCCGAGCCTAGGTCCTCAGCTCCCATGATTGGGATCTGGTGGCTAGACTGAGATACTTGGCGCTCTCTAGCCCAAGTCATTGGTGCCAATGTCCGAGTCCCCCGAGGCTGAGAACTAGACATCGATTCCCATGCTTGGGTGTTTGGCAACCTAGCTCGAATCCCCTAAGGCCGGGCCCAAGACCCTTGGCTCGGGGTTCAGGACCCCAGCACCAATGCCCAAGTCCTCGCCGGCCTTGCTTGGCACCCCCGGCGAACACACCCTAGTCCCTAGCGGCTAAGGCCGAGTCCTCCGAGGACGGGTTGAAGTCCCGCGAGGCCGAGCTCGGGCTCGAGACCCAATGACCGAGCCCAGGTCCCTAGCTTTGGAACTCGAGACTTGGGACCGTACTCAAAACTTTTTTCCTCGTAGGCTTGTTCCGTAGTTTCTAACGTAATATCATTAAAAAAAAAGAAAGAGAGAGACTTGTACATTACATGCAAAATAAAATCAAAAATAGGAAAATCGCGGAGCGGGGCAACGCGACACGGGGCACGAAGGATCGAAGCGCGATTTCAAAAGGAGCAATCACCGGCACCCCTGAGAGCAATGGGGCACGGAAATTCTCGGGCGCGGGCGGTTATGGCGCGTTGGTCCACCGGATACGGACGAGCGAACCCGAAACGGACAAAACGAACAAACAGACAAAAGAAGAAGTTCCATCGAACTGACTTTTTGCCTCCCGTGGCCAATGCGGGGAGTCGGGTCCCCACCGCCGGTTGTCACATCCTGCAGTCCATTAACCCCACCCCCCATCCCTCTGCTTTTCCTTTCCCCCCGCTCGTGCTGTCTCGGCCATGAAAAGGGGTAAAAGGACATCATCATCAACGGAATCGAACGACGCCGACGCCACCGCCACCGCCACCGCCGCGCGCTAATGGCGCGCCTACCTAACCCTCTTGCTGATTCCTCGCCAACGCCGCCCCTCTTAAATTAAATCGCCAGCAACCACCACGTTCGACATTGATTGGTCGGGATTTGGGAGGGGTGGGGATCGCTTCTCGGGTCTGTCCTCGGCCCCAGACCCTAGATATTCCGTTCCCATTTCCGCGTGACACGAACTTGGGTAGTGGGGCTATTGCAATTGTCGGCCCGCGCCTTCTCGATCCGTCCGCCTAGCAGTTCGGCTCCGAGGTGCTAATCGGCCCCGGAGAGAGAGATGTACCGGCTTGTTCGATTTCATTTCGCCCTCGTTTCGGTCTATAGGCGTTCTGATTTCTTGCGCTCCCGACGTGCGTCGCGAGTATGAATCCGAAGGCTTCCGAGCCGACTTTTCCTTCTCTTAAATGAGGAATGACAATTTCCAACACGATAACACAACTCGAGTACGAGTAATTGGCCGCGTCATAGTTTGGGTCGACATGTTTTGCAATATGCCCTAATGTCGGCACGACACGAACTCGACCGGCGAACACCAATAGCCACCCATATCTTAAGCCCAGGCCCCCCCCCCCCTCCTTTGTCTCGCGGATGCCACGTGTCGTTAAGACCGTTCTTATCGGGTATCGATTTCATCCAGGTGTAAAGAATCTTTTGCTCGTTTGATAAATGGAGACGTTATTCAAGAGCGGTCTTACATAATTTTACATCATGCCAAAGTCTAGTGTCTCGACTTTGACTCGTCATGATTCCTTGGTCCATTTATATATTTTTGTTATGCAATCGCACACGTTTTAAGGCCTCCATGATTCAAATGAACACTCGCATGAGAGGAAACAATTGTAGAGTCCATTGCGTGTGGTACAATGACAGACCAATCTATAAATGGGAAAGGGAAAGTACGAGGGCGGAGCGCAGGACTTCTAACTCCAACGTTTTGTTGAAATTCAGCAGCCATACACATATTCGAAGGAATCGAAGCCTTTCGAAGTCTCAAGTTACTTTCAACGGTTAGAGAGTAACTGTTGTTGAACACATCATATCAATAGGATTTTGATCCCAGTTTGCAAGTTTGAAGGGATCACCTTAGGTCGGGCGTGGACAGTCGGCGTGATGGACTGACGCGATGACCACTACGTGCGAGAGGTGCAATGCTCCGTGCTTTTATGCATGCTAGCACACTTAGAGAGGAAAAGTACCAAATGAGTTTCAAACCTATTGTATTTGTACCGATTCAGTTGTAAACCTTTCAATTCGATCAATTTAGTCCTAAACATTTTACGTCCGTGCCAATTCAATCCATCTGCTCAATTTAGGCTAGATATTACCGACGTGGACACCAACCGACCTATATGTCTCGGCACCGTCCTATGTGGCTTGATTGATGCTGACGTGGACATTTTTTTTTCTTTTGCTGCAGATGATGGCCGACCATGGTCGATGAGGGTGAGTGCCGACGAGGACCTCCCTCGTTAGATCAGGCGAGGCAAACCCTCGCCTAGGCTAGGGTAGCCTCGCCTAGGGCAGGACTGCTCAAATTCAACAAAACATGAGAGAGAGAGAGAGAGAGAGAGAGAGAGATAGAGATAGAGAGAGAGAGAGATTTTGTTAGGATTTGTCGCACAATCACAATAGAGAGTAAAAGTGAGAAAAAGAATTTAAGACGCAATGTTTTATCTCTGTTCATCATTAAACTAGAGTTACGTCCAGCTGAGAATTCCATTACAAATAGCACCTCAAATTTCCCTAAATCTAAGAGCATATTGATCAAGCAATTCGAGGTAACTATGTCTTATTCTGTTATTTTCTAGCCGCAGAAAATCCCCGCCCTTCATTTCAAATCTTTAAAAACTTCGACCGACGGCGATTCCACAAAATCTCCCGCGTTATCTCCGGCTTCAATTGCCAACTTTCACCGTTCCAATTTCCAACCCCTGGAACTTCTCCACTTCTAAATGGCCAGCCGGTGGTCCCGAAGGTCAAGCCTTTCCTAATTCCTCCAATGTGGTTGGTAACGTGGGCATAGCTTCAGAGAGATCAAAATGTGACCCAATCTCAAATGATGTCGTCACATATGAATAGCCAACATATAAATACATATCCATTGCATCCTCAACCTTACGTTCGATGCCGGTCGTCGTTATTGCACTGAACTTTGCAAACAAGAAAGAACAAGAATGTCACGGCCCTAAAGAATTTGCAGTAACAATTACAAAAAATCCTCCAATTCGTACCACACGAGGCCCCATGCAAGATCTCGTCCTATGCCGGACGTGATCTCTTTCTCATCTCTCTGATTCTGTGGATCCCGCATGACATCTCCACATTCATTTTGATATTCATATGGAGAATGAAATGGACGAGGGAGCACACGACTGAACGTTCTTTGAACGGCAAAGTTGCTGGATTCAACACCAAATCCAAATGACTATATGTTTAGAGATTTAGATTATTGAAATAATAAGCTCACGTTTTAATGTTTGTTTTGTTCGAGAGCGATGCGCTTTCCATTTTATATCTTCGCTAGTTGTGTCGGATTGGAAGTATAATTGTACGGCAATTATTTTTTTATCGGCCGCGAAATCTTTTGGGAGACCGATACACAATCTTACGTAGACGGGTGATTGGCCTCTTTGATGATTTTTAGTCTTTGTTGTATAGCGCGATCTTGTTGGAAAATTGACTTCGAAAATGGGTAGAACAATGAAGTGAGACTTTGAGGCGTGATATCACTTTCTTTAAGGAATTATTTGCCCCACGAAGTTGCTAATGGTCACCGGCAAATTTCCTCCAGGATACAACAAAGTCTCGATGAGAATACTAGATAGCAATTCTAGTATTTCTCCAGGGTCTCTCTACGAAACAATTCGAGAAGATGGCTGTGTTTTTAGGAAAGAAAATTTCGGAAAAGAAAGAAAACGTTCTGTCATGCCAAAAAACCGACGAGTATATATAAAGGCATTTTACCGACCGATGGCAACCTTTCGATGAACGGTTAAAATATCAAACACAACTCTTCGGTCGACAGTTTATAATTGAAAAGGTATGCAGCCGAAATGGTTTATGAAAAGACACGAAAATTCGGAATTAAAAAAAAATAATAATGAATATATATTTTTTCACGAAATTCCGAATTTCATAATTTCCAAAAATTTCAAAATTAACGAAGACACCCTTTCGACTAATAACAGTCATAAAGAAACGGCATGACATAAAATAAAATAATTAAAAAATAAAGTAGAGGATTAGGCTAATTAATCCGCCAAAATCGCGCAATTATTCGCGCCCCCGCACGCGGGTATCATGGGTCTAGCCCATATCTCATATTTTTCTTCTGAACACACAAAAGAAGCCCGCACTTATAAACAAGCCTACTTCACTCCATATTATCTATGTGGGACGTAGAAAAACCACTTTTGTTTATTTTACAAACAAACTTCCAACAGATCTAATATGGAATGATTAATTACACTTGAACATGATCAAAAGTAATGCAAAAAGACAAAAAGAGAAAAAAAAACCCTCATAAACCTCAGGAAAATTATTAGAAAAGTCCTAAACTTATTGTACGGATGCCAATTTAGTTTTAAACCTTTCAATTTGGTCAATTGAGTCTTAAACCTTTTGAAGATTTGCCAATATAGTCATTTCGGCTAATTTTGGCCGGCAATCACTGACGTGGACGTCGGTCATCTTACGTGGCACAGCCGCCACTACGTGGATAATTTCTGCTATTTTTTAAATTATTTTATTATCTTTTCTTTTTTCTTGTTTTTTCCTTCTTCCTCCATCGGTCGCCATGGCCAACGATCAGCAATAGGCAAGAGTGGGCTGGCGAGAGTGGGCTAGCGAGGCTCGTTTTAACCAGCCTCGCCAAATCCGGTGAGGGTCGACCTCACCGACCTTGGGTGAGGCTTAACCTCGTCAGGCTGGCAAAGCCCCCCTAGTCTCATCGGATATGGGGAGGAAGAACGAAAAAAGAAAGAAAGAAAGAAAACACAAAAATGAAAAAAAAAATCAAAGAATTTATTTAAAATATTATAAAAAATTGTTACATCAACGCTGGCCGTCGCCAGCCATGCCAGGTAGGATAGCGACAGCTAGTGTTCACGTCAGTAATTATCGACCAAAATTGACCAGAAAGACTACATTAGTATATAGTTAAAAAATTTAGGACTAAATTAGCCAAATTAGAAATTTAAAACTGAATTAGCATCCATGACTATTTTTTATAATTATCCCCATAAACCTCCCTCTCTCCCTCCCTCCCCCTACACGCTTGCATATCAAGTGAGGAAGGCGATCCGAGAGAATGGGCGGAAGAGGGAAGTTGAATAGGATTTTACGTGCATAATTTTTTTTTTCTCATGACGCCAATCGGAGTCGAATGGTAGGCACATAATGCAGCCTCATCCATAAACGATTCGACGTTTCATTGCAAGATCAGTCGCGAGCATGTAAGAGGAGGAATGTACATATATGTGTCTATGTATGTATATTCTCCCATAGGGCTATATTTTCCTCCAGCCATGTCACTGATCGGTGGTTATGCAATTTATGAACATTGCCACATACAAAATTAATTAAATTAAAGTCAAAAGTGGATGGTGTTCGTGTTCGTAACTCACTAATTATTGTACAATCGATCAGAGAAAATTCCCTTCAATCAGGGATGGAGGAAAACATATGGTCCTTCCCCGATTTGGCCTTGTAGTCTCTCGGAGCCTTTAATCGGTATGATGCTTGACAACTTTTGGACATCCTGCTTCCTCCATGGAAAATGTTATCTTCTCTCGCACAAGTATATGAATGCATAGGGGGACTGAGAAAAGACGAACATGATGAGTGGCCATCTCTTCTAGCCGTCCATGTGAATTGGATGCTAAATCAAGCCAAAAGGGAGGTGAGAAACCTCCGTCGTATAAAATGAGGTACCGGTCGGATTTCAGAACCCTCGTGGTAAACCTAACTTGATCTTTACCACTCCGTCTCTTGTCCAAGATAAAAAGCGCAAAGAAAGTGTGCATGTGCGAGGTCGTCCTAGGCTTCTTCCTGTGACATCTCGTGATCTCTAAATGCTAAAGCTAGGAGAACAACTTGGTTAATCATTCTCAGAAAATCCGAGCAAACCCAATTCCTGGAACAGCCCCTCTTGGATGATTATGAGACTGATTACTGAGAGCAAGCTTTGTTATCATCATCGAATTACGGTTTCCCTTTTCGAATCGCTTCCATGGACTCTATTGTTACCATTCATTCTTTTCTCGAAATATCGGTGGTTCTTACTTGTTCCCAGTAAATCCTCCTCTCTGTTGAACACTGCGAGCAAACTCAAACTAGCCACATTTCTTAAGGCAAAAGCTTTTTGAAATATAGCAAGCTTGAAATAGTATTCATGTTCCACATGAAATCATATTTCAAGTGCTATAAGCATAGCTCAGAAAGCTAGTGGGCTGCTACTTATGCACATGCTTATTCAAAGATATCGATCAACAGTTGTTTTTGCAGAAAATTAAGATGCATATTGATCAACATTTGCTCGATGTGGACAAGTCACGAAAGCATTATTCTGACGAGCACTTTGATGCAGTTAGGTATTATTTCATCGAGATATTGTTTTCTTAGTTTGGGATTCTGTCGTTCATGCAATGTTTCTGGCAAATCCGATTCTCCCTTTCTCCTTCCTCGTGAATTTCTCGAAGCTAGAAACAAGGTTGAGACAAAAGCCCTTGCTTTCTGCCACGAGGCCGGCCTAATTTCCTCGCCTCTGTAACAGATTTTGGCCAAGTCCTACTTGCATGACAGAGACTTTGGTTTAGTCAGCTAGCACAGAATTCATTGTTCTTTTTCTTGATTTCGATACGGAATCATCAGCTTTTCCTGCACTTCACCCAATTCGTCAACCCGAAATAATCACGGCCTTTGAAAATGCACAGCGAAACAACGTGCTGAAACCTGACCTCGCAACCACATTTTTTCTTTTTGGCTCAGACCACCATTTGCTCTGATATCCATCACTTTCGATCCCCCAGCACAATGTCAAACCATTCCATTACGATTGCGTTTACAAGGTGGACACTGTATGCATTATATGAATGGATTATGTATGATGTGCTTGCATGTTTTTTGAAAGTCAAGCTCTTTACATTCACATGATTCTTTTCTTGGATTAAATTGATTGCAGTGACCATACCTTTCGGATTCAAAGGGAAACAAAGGTAGGCTTGCGTGATTCAGTCGATGTTCCTATGACAAAATCAGAAAGTATGATTTAACGTGAAGAGCAAATTAACCATGTTATCACTGCTTCAACGTGGGTATAACGAAAGTAAATAAAATATTCGTGTC
Organism: Syzygium jambos; assembly: GCA_031216235.1. NCBI lineage: Eukaryota > Viridiplantae > Streptophyta > Magnoliopsida > Myrtales > Myrtaceae > Syzygium > Syzygium jambos. Next base: position 2,966,049 of record CM062225.1, on the reverse strand, counting down.
TTGTGTCTTCAAAAATGAAGTGTGTTTTTACTAGGAGTGCAAATCTACAGTTGGTATCATTGAGGAATATATAAGAACTTTTTTGGCCAATTCTCTGTGAACCTTTCGAAGGAGGAGAATTAACATCCTTAGTATTTGGTAACGTTTACCTCACCAAGATGGGGTGTTTCTACCTACCCGAGCTACAACACTTTATTTAATGACTCGGCGGCTAGTCTGCCCAGGCACCCCCTATTGCTAGGGATATGTTTTTCTTGCCTCCCTTGTAGGCAGTATCCCTTTAGGGTGCTTTACAACCCTAAAAATCTAAGGGAGAGACCTTAGAGTTGGAGCCTTTTTAAGGACCTGCTCAGGTCCGCAGCCAATTCTCTATGAACCTGTCAAAGGAGAGATGAATTCATAACTTTCCAGGTGTTAGCCAGTTAACTAGATGGCTTGACGTCATGGATTATCTCTTTTACACTTTTGGTTACACAACATCAATGTCAGTGGTCAAGTTATAGATAATACGGTCGATGTCAATTTTCTTTTCCCCAATGCTACCTCCACGAGCATGCACTCCTTTTGCTTGATCAGCGATCATTACCGTGAATGGGAAGTCACAGATTTATGCACGTTCTACTCGAGGTCGAGAGCCACAATTTCACGTTTATACACCAAATCAAAATACGTATACGACTTTAGAGATGACATAAAATACACGTAGAGTTGGATTATTCACAAATTAGGTACGTACCAATATGCTGAATTAAAGGCGTTGCGTGGTTCGGATTGTTAGTGATCAAGCGGACGTCAAATTTGAGAAAAAACTCAAGTCCGGAATTTTGTTTTGGAGATTTAGAGTCATTGCTGGGGACTAGGGTTTTTAGAGTGCTTTCTCGCACCTTTTCGTTCCTTTTGATTTTGCTTGTGCTGTCGTTCATACCTAACAAAGTAATTGACTGATGACTCTGGCTCCATTTTCCATTATATCGCACGTATAATAAGTTTACCTTATAGTTATTTTTTTTGGAGCACCCATTAACGTTTTTCATATATGATTAATGTACGGACTCTTTCTATTAAGTATGGTCCTTCATCATATAAAGAAAGTGATTGACCAACGACTGTCCTGCCCTAGCTCTAGCTACTTGCTTGACAATGAAGCAATATCTAACTCAGAGTGAAGAAAAAGGAAGCTTTTACATATGAACTATACTTAGCATTAATCAACAATCTATGGTTAGAAAATCTAAGTACGCATTATCAGCGCATTATACATAGATAATAAGAATGCCTCGAGTTTGTAATTTGGAATCCCGTAGGATGTTGACATATATTATTATACAATAGACTATATTTTTCCCAACCATACTTTTTATTAGCGGGTCATAAGTTATGGATATCACCCACATGCAAACTTAATCAGAATTGAAAGTGAGTGCTTTGTCTATCGTCCAAAAAGTCTTTAATAACTTTTATTTCTTGCTATTTCAGCTATCCTTTAATATACATACTTGGGCAAAAGTATTTGGCATCTCTTTAGAACAAAATATTTTCCAAACCTTAAATCTTTGCTTCCTCTATAAAACTTCGGAGAGAAAACAAAAGATCTCATTCCATTGGAGCTGCAGCTTTCGCCTTTTGACAAGCAAGTGGGGGCCTTGCATGGGCAATTCGGAATCTTCCTAGACCACGAATGTTAATCAAGTCAAGAGGGCCCATTGGGACATAGACTTGCACACAACACGTATTACAGACTTTTCTCCAAGAGGGTCCTCCCAATTAATCAACATGAGAGACAGCTGCTGCTGAACACACTCTCTCTCTCTCTCTCTCGCATGACATCTGCACATGTTTCCTTCTCCACGGACGACAGCGATCCGAGAAGCAAAACTATGACATCCGAATGGCCTACTGTGTGGCGATAGCTCGCACACTACCTTATCTCGCAGCAATTCGACCTCATCGCGATTGGACTCGACGAAAGAACCGGTCCATCACTCGGCCAATAGAGGCATTAAATGAGCAGACCAGGGTTTTTGTTTTCCAAACCGGCCTTAAATTCGCCTAAAGATTTGATCGTTGGTTGTCTTGAGTATGATTAGCGACAGCCGTGACATGGACAATACCGAAGTACGCACATTGACTAGGAGAAAAGCTCCAAAAGATTTGACACCTCTGTCTGTATCGCCAAGGCTTCAAAGAAGGCTCTTCTGGAAGCACCCACTAAACTTTTTAGCTCAAGGCTTTGTTGGGTGATCCTAGAGCTTCTATCACCCAAAAACTAACTCAAAAGGTAAGGTTTATAAATCGACTACCAATCCCTTCTATAATGGATATGAGACAACCTCAACAAATTTTTTGTTGAACAACACGGCATCTCCACACGAGCATGACACCTCGATCGGCGCTGCAGCAACAAGCTGAGCTAACACGTGGCATGAGACGTGTTGATATGGCATCACTGACCAGGCCAATGCGTCAGTGGTTGGATGATGCACGGTAGAAAAATTTCTCTAGTGATCGCGATGCATGGGAGCCCCGAGCCCTTGAATTTGGTGGGTCCGACGTGGGATCCACATGACCTAAGGGGTGCCAGGCTCCGTCTTGGCATCACGCACTTCTCAAGCGACGTTGCCGTGGCGCATAGGCTTAGGCAATACGCCCGCCGCCGACCCATCTGTCGTTCCTAACCAAGGAAACGAATGCTGGCCCATTCATGTCATTATGGGCCAAATGGCAACCATCAGCACGAGACGTAGAACCAAGCCTCTGGCAAAGGGATTTTGGGCCACCACATCTTTTGGCGAACGGCCAGATTCTCATCCTCGGCGTCCTTGACCATGGTGGCTTGAAAAATCGAAACTCAGTTCAAGATCCTTCGCCAACCCAAAAACACCCCCAAAAAGAGAGGAAAAAAAGGAAGCATCCCATGCCTTATCCCCCCTCCCCTTCCCCTTCTGTCTCTACAGTGTTTTGTCGTCTTCCCCTCCCCTTTTTGACGAGATCAAGGATACAGTTACACGGCGAACGAAGGAAAAGTGAATTCGGCACGTTTCTCAAGTTTCAGACGGCCACGTTCTTACAAGGACGATCGAAAAGAAAAGAGGGTTGCATCTCTCGCAGATATTTTTGACGCGGAATTCATTGCATGGGGAGAAAGCTCGGCCGGAGCGTTGTAATGAAGTGACGTAAGCGCGCACGTCATAAATAATTAGGCCGGAAAGGTCGAGCTGACCTTAACAGCGTCGGGGCTGGACTTTTAGAGCTGGTGTAGGGCACACGTGTCGATCGTGGCCAATCGCATTCTTTTATTTCTCCTCGGGGGAACAGTAAAGTCCAAAAGCCATCACCGAAATTGAGAAAAGCGAAAATTTTCCTTTCCTTAAAAACAGCGAAGGAGACTTAGGGACGAGCGCAGAAGTACGGCGCTGGTCGCCACCTGCGCAACGTGGGAAATGCTGGTGCTTCGACCCGTCTCGCACTTGGGATGCTGCTGTTTACAACGTGGTTAAAATGCTGGAATAAAGTTTTATGCGGTCCACCCCGCGCCGATGTCTTGGCCCCTCCAAAAACGAAGGAATGAATGGCCAATGTGGGTTTGAATTTTTAAATAAATTAGACCGTGCTATGGTAATTGAGATCGAGAGGAAAGAAAAAGGGAGGCCACCGATGTCATCCCTTTTTTCGGGGATAGTCGATTTTATGAATCTATAGCTAAATATTGACTAAACATTTTTTTTTTGGGTTAGGCGGGGTTCTTAGGATAAGGATTCGCATTTGATATGTGGCGTGCGCGATTGGTTTCTCGCACAATCATTAATTTCGACGAAATTTTCCTTTGTTGTTCATAGAAAAAAAAGATTATTGTTTGAGCATAACGGAAAATGACACAAATGATCCATAAATTTTGGCTTAATGTGTAATATCGTTCTTCAACTTTAATCTGTTTAATGTATTGATCAAATGACAAATTAAACGTTATTTGAAGACATAGATTATTATATAACGAGTTAAATTTACAAAAACGACAAGTCAATATGTTCATTTTTTTAATAATCTACTTTAGAAAAAGATAAAAATATTATGGCGTTAATATGTCCATAATTATTTGATGATATGGATCATTATATCATGATTTCATATGAATATCTTACTTGGATAATTCAAACGTAATTTTTTTATGTCAACTATTCAAACTTAACGAAATAGAAGTCACATTAGCAAATTTCATTAATTTGAATTAATGGAAAAACGATATTGAACATTTTTCATAAAACCTAGTGACTAGATTGAACATCCAACAATAGTTTATGGGCTATATTGAACAAATTAAAAGTTCAGAGATGACATTATACATAAAGTTCATGGATCATCTCCCGACTTTTAATTTGTTTAGTATAATAAATAAACTATTGGTAAATGTTTTATGTTGTTTTTCCGTTTGCTTAAATCACAAATCATCCATTTTTTGATGACGTGGATTATCATATGTTGAGTTAGATTTGTACAAATGACGAGTCAACTTATCCATCTTTTAATCCATTTACGTTAAAAAAGAAAAAAAAAATTAGGGCATTAACATGTCCATTATTATTCGATAACACGGATTATTAAATCCTAAGTTGAAATAAATATCTTACGTGGATAACTTACAAATAACGTTCCTCTAATGTCCATTGTTTAAACTTAACGGAATGGAAGTCGCATCAATAGAATTCATTAATCTGGATAAACAAAAGGACGATAGTAAGCATTTTCATATATAATTTAGGGATTAGATTGAGTATCTATTAATAGTTCATGGATAATATCGAACGAATCAAAAATTTAAAAAATTTGGATCATTTATGTCGTTTTTCATATCGAGATTGGAGAAGGCACACGTTCACCTCCACTTCGTACACGTGGATCGAGCGAGTTACAAAGCGGCAGAGAGGAGGCTAAAAAGATCATCCGCGACACACCCACACACAACCACAACCACAAACTTTCGTCCTATGTTGGATTCATGTGGCGTGCGCGCATTGGCAAGCGCTACCTTACACGGTTGAAACTCGATGCCCGAGCTCCATCCCGGTCAAAAGTCAACACGAGGGAAAAGGAATTGCACAAAGATCTGCCGTTCAGCAGCCGAATTAACCACACGTGCAATCGACCAAAAAAAAAGAAACCACACTCGCAAGAATCCAAGAAAACAAATCGAAAAGGTCAATGCTCATCTCGAACGGCCAGCATTTGGCATAAAAGAAAGGCATAATTCCAAAGGCACCGTGGCATTTTTTCCGTGCTTTCCCCATTCCCCTTCGTCGTTATCTTTTCGACGCCTATTCATCGTACCAACTTTTGTTCCCGTTCTCGTCATATTTGATAGGGAAAAAAAGAAAACCAAAGATGCAAACAAAAGAGCAGTCCAGATTTCTCATGTCGGTAACTAAATCGTGGGTTTCCGCCCACAGCTAAGTAGATGATGTGTAGTCTTATTCGATACATATGAACGGGACGATTTGTATAATATCTGTAGAGATTTTAATCGAGCCGTAAGATCAGAGTATTTGAAAAGTTACGATTTTCGTATTATAGCAAAGAAATTGACCGGTCACTTTTGATTATAGAGGCTCGAACCCTCGCCTGAGGCCGCGGCAAGGGCGAGCCTCGCCATGGTCGGGCGAGGGCGAGCCTCCCCTCGCCAGTGGCCGGCGACCGGCCAGAGGAAGAGAAAGAAAAAAAAAACAAAGAAAAAAAGTGGAAAAAAAAAGAAAAAAAGGAAAAAAAAACAGAAAAATTCAAAATTTATTAAAATATTATTTAAGATGTCCACGTCAGCGCCACGTCAGCGCCGGTGACCGGCCGCCGGCCGGCAGGCGTCCACGTCAGCAAATTCCGGTCAAAATTGACCGGAAGGACTAAATTGGCACAAAAACAAAAGGTTTAGGACTGAATTGGCACCAATTTAAAAGGTTTAGGACTAAATTGGCACCAATGCAAAAGGTTTATGACTGAATTGGCACCAAAAAAAGGTTTAGGACTAAATTGGCACTAATGCAAAAGGTTTAGGACTTTTTTGGCACTTTTTCCCATTTTTTCCGTGCTTTCCCCATTCCCTTCGTCGTTATCTTTTCGACGCCTATTCATCGTACCAACTTTTGTTCCCGTTCTCGTCATATTTGATAGGGAAAAAAAGAAAACCAAAGATGCAAACAAAAGAGCAGTCCAGATTTCTCATGTCGGTAACTAAATCGTGGGTTTCCGCCCATAGCTAAGTAGATGATGTGTAGTCTTATTCGATACATATGAACGGGACGATTTGTGTATATCTGTAGAGATTTTAATCGAGCCGTAAGATCGGAATATTTGAAAAGTTACGATTTTCGTATTATAGAAAAGGAATTGACCGGTCACTTTTGATTATAGAGAGATAGCTAGATTTGACCCATCTTGTCAAATGTCTGTTTATGATAGTGAGTCAAAATGGGTTTGTCGTTCACATCCGCAAATCAATCCCTTCACCCCCGGTTGTCAATCCCTTTATCCCCTGTTACTTTAATGGCTATCGATATTTCGCTTTGACAAAAAATACTCCCATTCTTATCATCAACGCATATATCTCTCCGCACATCCAATTATCCGAAACATGTGAATGAAAAGATTTGCGTGTATCCTTAAAGATTGCTCGAGCCGAAAGGTTATTACAAAAAGAGAAGAAACAAACAAAATCGATTTGCACCAATTAATTATTTGGACCCCTTTTCATCTTTTAGTCACACCCTTTAATCCCTGATTACTCTAACAGCTCCCAATATTGTACCGAAATTCTATCTGTGTAAATGCCGTCGTGTGAATTGACACCCAACAAAAATCCAACGAATTATTCGGCGAACGTGAAATTAAAATAGCCCGCCTCGCAATGGACAGTAAAAATTGCAATAGAATAGAGAACCAGCTGTTCTCATAACATGAACCACATTCGACCAATGTCATGCTAAAAATCAAAGCTTACATGCATTTCGTATGGCAATGTAACCCACAAAAATATTATATCACACTATAGGCATCGACCCCGCACCCACCTAATGTTGCAACCACATCCAACGCCGATGGCCCTACCACGTCACCAATCCCTAGACCCTGGTCACTACGACACTATAGCCAAGCCCTTGATCACGCCGTTGCAGTTTTGCCCCTCAACTTTCCTATATTTACAAACAGCACCCTTTGAGCTGACTTTGTCTGTATTCATCTCTGTGTGTGTGCATTGAATCCGTCCTCCAAAAATTAAAGTTAGCCTATATCCCACCACCCACCCCCCCCAACGTTTTTTTTTTCCCTTTTTTCCTCCACCGAGCCCCCTAAAAAATAAATCCACGCCCTCCATTTGTTGGAATCTAAAAGCCATGCACGTTAGCCACCGCGGAATTCCAATTATTTACAGAGCCGCCCCCTCCCCTGCTTTGCACCTCGCGTCCACCTGACCGGTCCGGCTCAATTCCCACGTACACGTCCATTTTGCTTCCTCATTGCCGGAAGCCGAGCCCCCCGGCGGCGGGGTGTGCCGAGTACCGGAACCCGTACGGGTCGAGCAAGTGTGCCAGGCTCTGAGCGAACCCGCCCGAGCTCGGCGGATACGCCCCCGCCGGCTGAGCCCTGACCCCGCTCTGTACCTCCTCGTCCGCTGCCGAGCCACCGGGGCGGCTCATGTGAGGGACAAACACGTCATTGCCATCGTAGTTCACGAGCCCCTGAGCCTGATGAGCTTGGTTGACCGGGACGAGTTGTTGCTGGGGCTCCGGGTTGAGACCCCCGAGCGTGGCCCAGTCGAAACTGCCCGAGCCCATCAGAGTCTGTAGGTTGGGCTTCTGGTCCTCCTGCTGCTGCTGGTGTTGCTGCGTGATCCTGAGCGAGTTCGTGCGCGGCAACGCGAAGAACTGGTCGTTGATCTCGGGCAGAGTCTCCAACATGTCGACGTCCAGCGAAGAGGCAGACGAATGCGAGCCGTGGCTGTGCTCTTTGCTCGAAGAAGTCGACATAGTCGGCTTCTGCGAGCCCGAGCTCTTCTTGTAGATTCGGCACAGGACCCACTCATCCAACTGCGCACACATCAGGAACATCATCAGTCGAAAGGGCTAGACGAATACCGCTCGAAAAGGAGATCTTAAGATTCAAACGATGCGCGATGTGGATTCGTAAAGCGAAAAGGCCGACGGATAATACCTTCGAGCTTCCGCTCTTGCGGGAAGTCTCCAGGAGGCGGTACTCGTGCATGATCCAGTTGGTCTTGGTGCCCTTGGGTGCCTTGCCGACGTAGAAGACGAGGGCCTTCTTGATGCCGACCTTGCGGCCTTCGGTGGTGATGACCTTGTCGGTGCCGGTGGCCTTCCAGTACCCGGTCCCGGCGACCCGGTTGGGCCGGGACCCGTTCGGGTACTTCCTGTCTCGGGGACTGAAGAAGTACCACTCCTTCTCACCAAATATCGCCTTGCCTGAAACAACAACCGCACGAATCCTCGTAAGACCACCGCAGCACAAACAAATCAAACGAAGCCGCAAAAGGGGGGACGCGTAGAAACAGGACAGGCTCCCCCCAGGCAAGGACGGACACGTACTTGGCAAGTCCCAAGGGTCGAACTTGTACAGATCGACCTCCCCGATGATCTCCAGATTGAAGGGGTGGCCGGCCACCTTGCGGCAGAGGTACTGGACGAGGAGCTCCTCGTCGGTCGGGTAGAACCGGAAACCCGGAGGCAGGCTCAGCTGGGCTAGCGGGTCGGTCGCCGGAACACCCATTTCAGCTCTCGCGAATTCTGGAGATGGAAGGAGGAGGGAGATTTCTCTGGAGAGAGAGAGAGAGAGAGAGAGAGAGAGAGTCTGCCAAATTTTTCTAAAAATTTGGAACCCAAATTCTCTTTTTTCTTTTTCGTAAATGCGAGGCTGGGGGAGTTTATATAGAACTAGAAGGCCCGAGATGGCAAATGAGAGAGCGATAAGTACGGTCGTCACTTTCTGAGGGGGTGTCGGCCAAGTGGGTCCACTTTTGTCTGAAGCCTGCCACGTAACACCCCCGGAACAAAAAATTGGAGGGCGGATTGAGTTGGGCCGACCTTATCCGGGCCGGTATCAGCAACCCGCCATCCCGCCCGCCCGCCCACCCCCCCCGGGGCACCCCTTCGCTCCGGTGCATGAACCGTCGGGAAACAGACAAAACAAAGGAGTGAGTCAGTGGGGACACGTGTCCCCGCCCAGTATGAAAAAAGTTTCTGGAAAGCGTGAGGCTCCCCCAACGTCTTAAAAAAGGGGTTGGGGGAAAAAGCCGTAAAGAGACAATTCGCGGGAGGGCCGGTTGGTGAAATACGTGGATTTGTTAGCTGTCGTCGGACGCTACCCAAACCTTTTTAATTTGATCAATTTAGCGCTAAATTTGTTATATTTATATTAATTTAATTATTGATCTTTCAATTATCCGGGCCGGTATCAACCCCTCCCGGTGCATGAACCGTAAGAAAATAAACCAACAGGAGTGAGTCCCCCCCCCCCCCCCCAAATCTAAATTTCCAGAAAGCATGGGGCATCCTCCTAAGCGAGAGATAAAATTGTTTCGTCTGAGACTTTATGCGGACCACAGCATCCCTTTGATGTAAAATAACAAGAAGGTATTCCCTCCCTTTTGAGGAGATAAAAATAAAAGGGAATTGGAACGGGGGACAGGACGTGCGAGTACCAATATGTAAAAAATAAGGAACGCGATCTTATAGCAGACATGCGCAGACGGCCCTTGTTGGTTGGAAATAACCTCAATCTTGGTGAGGTGCTCCTAGTAACCACAACCAATGACCCAAGGCAGGCCCCTAATGCTTCTGGCTTCCGGCTTTTTGAAAAAGGTTAGAAAAGGCCCTAAATAAGGGACCATTTTTGAGAGGCTTGTTCGGTGAATATGTGGGTTAAGCATCTTTGCGAGCATGTTGGGAGGCACTAACCGCATAAATTCAGTCCAAAAACCTTCAATTTGGCCAGTTTAGTTCTTAACTTGTTGCACTTATATGAATGTAGTCCTAGATTTTTCCACCATGCGAACAACAAACTTTCGTCTATCTAAGTATGGTCTAGGTAGGCGTCTCTCATTGCTCCGCTAGTACAGCCACGTAAGGCTTCTACTTCGGTCGTAACGCCTCGTGATTAATTAGGTTTCGAGCGAGTAAGTCCCCCTCGTAATCAAGAGGGCATGATGGTCCTTCCCGCATGTGGAGGGCGCTTTAATTTCACGCGGCGAGCTAAAAAGCCACGTTGGCATATGCTCCGAGGACACGTGCCCACACGTGGTGTGGGGTTAGCGGAGAGTTAGGCCGGAGTTTCGTTCCGGAAGCAGGAAGGAGGGAGAGCGACAGGGGAAGAGGAAGGCAAACGGGACAAGCGGGGGGCGAGGGGGCGGTGCAACGGCGTCGTGTCCACCCGCCACGTTACGGACTAAAACCGAGCTCCGAGACCCACATGTCGTTTCGTCTTCGTACAAGTTCCTTCCTTTAAATTATTATTAGTATGATTATTTTCGTGCGTGAGCGCGTGCGATGCGTTTTAGGGTTTCTTCCACACATCAAACTTCGGGCACCCTAGCTTGTCGCTTCGTTGCTTGTCGAAGAGATGGTTTTACTGGTTCTTTTGCTGTGGGTTTAGGCTTCTGTTAAGTGATGTCTTGCAAGCATCGGCGATGATGACAGAAGTGGTGGGTCAAGGCGAGAGAACGGTCTTTCCAGAGGACTAGACTGTTCTGTTCTGTTCTGTTCTCTGTTTTGGCAATCTTGCGAACGTGGAGCCCTCCCGGAATTTCAAGGGGGATAATGCCCTTGGCGAATCGTCTGGCGGGTCAAACCGACACGTAGAAAATCGTTCGGTGGGCTTGGGCGGTCGACATGTGGAGAAAATGTACATCTTTTTCTGAGGCTGAGGGGGGAGGAGGGTTCTTGGTTTTGAAGTTGACAATTCAGCTGCTGCTGCTGGGGCTAGAAAGACTTTCGAAATATTAGGGCGAATTCGATAAGTCATCGGTCATCCAGCCGGATCAAGAAAAAGGGGGAGGAAAAGGAACGCAGCAAGCAAATTGCGGGTCGAGTTTCGCGATAAAGTTCAGGACTTGTTTACGCCACGTGCAAGATCGGATGTTCGTGAGATGTGAGGAGGTGATTGGTGCAGATCTTTGAAAAATTCTTTCTGGCGTGCCAAGAAGATTGGATTGCGCTGGCGCTTCCCTTCGCCATCGTTTTCCAGCAGCTTCGACCCCCCCGAAAATCTTTGTTTAAGATAAACAATGGCGACTTTTGGCGACGGCTTCTCTTTTAAGGAAAAAGAAAGGTTTCATGGTTGACCGAGTCACCCAGCCACGGTAAAATCACAGTGTTTGGAATTGTATATGCCTCTTGTTTGAAATGGTGGGAAACCATACTGAAGAGCTATTATTTTATTGATTTTCAGTGACAAATGGTAGATGAGAATGGTAAGTTTACTAAGGCAGCAGTTGATCTGCTGTGTTTTTTTTTTTTTTTTTTTTTTTTAAAATATAGTATCTTTCGCCATCCTATCCTAGAGTTCAAAGTCTGATCTCTCAACTTCTCCCCTTTTAAAGAATAAAAAGGTGCCAATATTGACCTCCTTGGCCATAAGCACATCAATACCGATTACGTGATCGATGATGATCAGGTGCATCGGTTGTCATGGGTTGCGACCGCGCTTTTATCGCATGGCGGTTTCGAGCATTGAGGAGATGTAGGACCTGATGAACCCGTAAGCTACTAAAATATATCCCTGCAGTTAAGAGTTTTCTTTGAAGAGTTCAAAACGAAGGTAACCGGGGACGCTCCTCCTAAGGCTGCTTATTGGTTACCTTAAGCCATAGGGATCATTGCTACCTTGGGGGCGCTACCCACTAATACTATTAAGGCTGACTGGCAACATACGCACCTTGTTTTAAGTCTCGGCGTACGGACAACCCCAAAGCCCCCCTATTCCTCCTTGTAACTTTATCTTCACCAGGAGGGAGGGAATATATATCCCTATAATTGTTTTACATTCCTTAAGCCTAAGGGAGAGACCTTAAGAGAAGAGGCTTTTTAAGGATATGCTCAAGTCCATAAAGGTTTTCTTTCGAGAGTTCAAAAGGTAGGTCAGAGATACAGCTGTTTTGTAAGGTTGCGAAAGGCTAAAAGGAAGCCGAATCAAGTCCAGAGTTCAAAACCTGCTTGCTCTCGTGCTGGTTTTTGACCTTTGTTTGGCCCCCGTGATGGCTGCTCGAAGGCTTTAGACTTCATGAACGGTGTGAAAGGACGAGTTTCAAAGGCCCTCGTTCGATCTTTGGACCTGCATGTGCGCATGCAAAACTCGTTTAGAACAGTCGCGCTCCATTCCATTCAAGATACACGATTCCAATTTTTTCGGCCGCATGCGGCGATGGCGGACGGATTGCATTTAATAAGTCTTCGGCTTCGATGGTTTCAGTCAAATTGGTAGATTCCATGAACCTTCCCCTAGGGCTTTTAAGAACCCAGCTAACACCGGGACATATACTAACCATGCATCGACGACATGTCGTTTGATGTTTTGCTAGAAATTTCATGAGGGATGTCATGGAGACTTAAAACTCCGATTGACGTCAACAAAGTATTAACGGATTAGATTAATTAACATTGCATAATCAATGATGTAAGCACGACTTTTATCAAATTCCGTAAGTTTCTCCGGGAAAATTGTCCAAAAAGTCCTAAGCCTATTACACTTTTGCCAATTCAGTCCCAAACATTTCAATTTTACTAATTAAGTCCTAAACCTTTTAATATTTTGCCGATTGAGTTCATCTTATCAATTTTACCGAAATCGCTGACGTGGACGCGATTGGCGACCCTCGCTCAGTGGCCGTTGAGGGTCGGCCAGCCCTCGCTTTTGACTGGCAAGGGTTGGCCTACAACCCTCCCCAAACTTGGAAGAAGAAAGAAAGAAAGCAATTCAAAAATTCAAAAAATTATTAAAATATTATTAAGAATTATCAATGTTAGCGCTGCCCGTCCTATGTCTCACGTAGGACAGTTGATATCAATGTCAGTGATTTCCAACTAAAATTGACTGAATGGACTCAACTGGCAAAAGTGAAAAGGTTTATAATTTAATTGGTAAAATTGAAAGGTTTGAGATCGAATCAACAAAAGTTTAATACATTTATGACATTTTGGATAATTTTCCCCGATTTCACCTAGAGCAGACCGTGATGATTGATACTTTAGAACTGGGCCAATCTCCTTCATTCGATACTCAATTCATAGAATTGCTTAATTAAGGACCTATGTAAAGGCGCTCCTTCAGAACTCCTACGTTAAATGTAAATGCTCGGCTCAAGTGTCGTGTCCGGGTAGAGGAAAAAGACATGCCGAAGCCGAAGGGCTTCGGATAAGTGAGCAAAACCAACGGGTCCCACCAACAAAGCCCATGATCGGCTGCATGGGCCCGGTGTGGAGCCCAGTAAGCAGTTGGAGTTTGGGGCCGGAGCAGCGAGCCAAGCCCAATCCGACTCGGGCTTATATTCCTCCAATCCCTAAAAATTGATCAAAGGAGGATTTCTTTGATGATGCGGGGGAGAGAGTTTCCGATCCACACTTATTTTTTTAGGTTAATACCACGAAAATTCCAAATTGGTACATTTGTGATAAATTTATTTCGAATGAAATTTTTTATCAAAAAAAATCCCAGATTGGTATACCTGTGACAAATTTACCCTGAACTAATTTTTTTATTATAAAAAAACCCAAAACTAGTACACTTGTGACAAATTTACATTTTGTTAAATTGGATTATTATCATGAAAAATCACAAATTGATAAACCTGTGACAAATGGAGCGGTAAAGCCTCAAACTAATGCTCCCGTCAACTACCACTTGTCATCCAACTTGGCAATTTGATGATAAAATTTAATGAAAATTAACGGAGGGTAAATTTGTCACAAATGTACCAGTTTGGGGTTTTCTTAGGTCAAAAAATTAGTTTTGTGTAAATCTGTCACAGGTGTACTAGTTTGGGGTTTTTTGTGATATTAATCCTATTTTTTTTGGGGTTTGCCAATTTTTCTTGTCCTCTATGAAATTTTATTATACTTTAGCGAGGTATTCAATTTATTAACTCTTTTGTAGAAATTATTGACGACAACCAGAGCAATTTATTGACTATTCTCAAAAAGAGTTTCGAACTGCTTTTCGGGTGTTTACACAAAAAAATAATCGAGTCGTCCATCTGGATAAGCACGTGCTTGACACGTTAAACATAGACGACCACGTGAATAGCCCATGAACATTATTGCGCACGTGATATATTGTCGGCGACCGTGGAGGTTGATGTTTGTTGATGGGATAATGACATAAATAATTCTTAAACTTTGGCTCAATGTATAATTTGGTCCATGAACTTTTAATTTGTTCAACGTAGACCCTGAACTTTACTTTAATGTTCAATGTGGTCCTTGAACTATTAATTTGTTCAATGTGATCCCTAAACTTTTGGTATATGTTCAATTTAGTCACTGAACTATTTGAAAATGTACAATATAGTCCGCAAACTTGAATTAATGGAAGGACTGTATAAGACATTTTTATAAAGTTCAAGGACTATATTGAACATGTGCCAAAAGTTCAGGGACCATACTGAACAAATTAAACATTTATGGACTACATTGAACAAATTAAAAGTTCAGGGATCAAATTACACATTGAATCAAAGTTCAGAGATCGTTTGTGCCATTTTCCCTTCGTTGATCAACATTGACACACGCCGTTGGTATATATTTAGCTATCGATATCCGACGACAGATAGTTATTAACTATCAGTATGAATACTGGCATAATGTCGATGGATGAAGCGCAGCACACCATCAAAGTTCTTTGGAAGCTTGAAAAGCATATGAATATGGCTATCGATTCGAGACAAAGCACTTGAGGTAATGGATTTACTGGAGGTGTTTACTTAAGGAGCATCGAAACACAGTTGTGAAGTTAAAAGTCGGCAAAGCAGTTGAGATCGTGGAGAAACGATCAATTTTTTGAGGGAACAGTTACCACTTATGAGCCAAATCGTGGGATGGACAACTATAGTGCAAAAGGAAGGTCACGAGGCAGTTAACACATCGTTTAGGAGGAGCAATTGCTTAGAGGCAGAATCATGACTTTATAAGGGCATGGGCACCAAATTCGCGGGGATAGAAGGACATGGAGGCAACAGACGGAAAGCGTTCAGGAAAATATAACAGCTGAAAACCGCCAGAAAGCAGTTGCTACTAGACCATTATAAATACCACCAGTCGTCTACTACTAGAGATTACCCCCTCACAAATCAAATAAATTTACTATCTTTTACTTTTATCTTCCCGCATTGCACAGCACTTTTCTAGCTATATAGCTTTCGGATTAGTGTTATCGATTAAATTCCGGCATGGTATTTTTTTGTTATCGGGCTGCACTGTCGATTAAATTTCAGCATGGGTTGTTTACATTCGGCTACTTCATCGAGTCTCTATCTTCTAGACCTGCTGTCAATTACGTTCCGGCATGGCTTGCATTTGTACATCCCTATTCTAATTTAAAGCTATCGGTTCTTTTTGCCCGTGATATCTCACGTCCGGAATTGACGCAGAACCCTGGTCCTCTTAAACAAAAATCGAAAAACCGTTTTCGGCGAAGGATATTTCGTCGGGAGAGAAATTCTGACAAATCGTTTTCAGCTAAGGATATGGGTTCTTGTCTTCTGGCCCCATCTTTAACTCGGTAATTGTCAACTCACCCCCCCACACGATTTCTGTCTTCAAGATGATGGACTCCGTCGCGAGCGCAAACCATATCCTCAGTTTCAGTCCCTAGAGCCTATAAAGATCTCGCGACGTCAATGTTGTTATTCCACATGGAAGTCGCGAATGGAGCTGATGTTGCCAGTTTCACACGCATTCACTTCGTGCGAACGTGGCGTCGCTGGAAAGTCCGCTCGGAAACGCGCTCCGGGTCTGTGTCCACATCGGTTTCGATGGCGGGCGTGTGATGCGACACGGGGCGCTACGCGCACTGCGACCACAAGCTGGCGGCGTCTTAAGATATCAATCTCCAATAATTCAATCCAGCGATGTGATGGAGGAAATTCTTACGTCTCTATCAAAGTGATTAGGGTAATTCTTATGGCCCCTTTAATCCTAATCAAAAAGTATTATTTGACTTTCCCATCTGACCCACATCATATCTTCTTTTCTTTTATTGGTTCCGATGAATTACAGTAGCAGTATCTACGCGATTCTAAACTATCCCAATGTCCATAAATTCATGTAATTTGAGGATTCAAGTGTTTATTACTAAATGAGAGCGGAATTGAAGTTCTAAAACTAAAAGTTAAAAGTTAGACTTAGAGTGTCGCGTAATCATATTATTCGGAGTTTTATTAGTATGCGTTTTCGTTCTTGCAAGATTTATCTTCACGACATCAAATGGACTATGATTTGATCCTCTAAGACTCCATTCGTTTTACGGAAAACAACTTGTATGAAAATATTTTTGTGGATTTTTCGACGTTCGTTTCACGGAAAATAAACTAGTAACGAAAAATATTTTCCGCAAATGAAAAAAAATACCTTCAAAAGTGAGAAAAATATTTTCTACTTTTTTCCATATCTTCTTCCACCTCACTTTCTTTCGGATAACACATTTTCCTTTTATTTTTTAAACATCAAGTTTTAATTTTTTTTTTCTTTTTTCTTTGCTTCTTCCTTGATCGGCCCAGGCGAGCTCGAGCCTCGTGATAGGTTGCAAGGCTCGACCTCGCCGGAATCTAGTGAGATTGAGCCTCGCCGGCTTGTGGTGAGGCTTGATCTCGCCTATGGCCGATTGCCCACCACAACAAGGAAGAAGAAAAAAAAAAGAAAGAAAAGGAAAAGAAAGAGAAAAAGAAAAAAAGTTAGAAAATTAAAATAATTGAAAATTTCTAAATATTTTGGTAATTTTCTCTAGAAAATCAAATCGAATGCCAAACAGCAGAAAATATTTTTAAGTTCACTTTCAGGTTTCAGTCGAACACCGAAAAATAGTATCATTTTCTAAAAACGTCACATTTTTCGCGAAACGAATGGAGCCTAAATCTTATTTTGTCTAATCATATCCTCTATACTTTCTTAAAGTTGTGATCTAACGAGCTGATAAGAGAAAAGGCCCCAATCTAAGATGGGTACACTTTTATTTTGAACGGTTTTTCTAAATCTTTGTGGGAACTTAACAAAAGGTTGGACGGTAGCTTATCAAATCATTTCCTAGTGAGATTTCATGACCCCGTTTGGGCATCACAACACCTTTTGGAAAAAATGGCACCACGCCAGTAGTTTCACACATAAAACAGCGGGACCAATCGCCCCCCGAATAGCTCAATACTTGATGATCAAATTTATAGATGCGCCGCTTGATTTGATGCGTAAAATAGGTTTGTGGAGCCGGGAAACGACGACGGCTAAATGAAGAACATTGGGGGAAAGAACATTAGAAGTGTCAAAACTTATGAACGGCGCTCATTTTTGTGCAAAATGTTTTTTTCGGATCACTTTAGTGCCAACTCCGGTTTGGGTCGCCGGAAATCTAACGTAGCCATATTTTATTAATTTCTCAGTCCTACGTGGCACGTTGACGTTGACAGGGACAATATTTAATAATATTTTAATATTTTTTCGATTTTTAAAATTTTTTCTGATGTTTTTCCTTCTTTTCTTTTTTTTTCTTTTCTTTCTTCTTCTTCTACTTTTGGCCGGCGACCGGACACCGGCCACCGGCTATGGCCAGCTACTTGGCCTTGCCCAAACGAGGCCGTCATCACCCGCCACAAGCGAGGCCCGACCTAGCGAGGGCGGGCGAACCCCGGCGAGGCGAGGTCGACCCTCGCCAAATTCGGCAAGGCCGGCCCTCACCCAGGCCACGACGACCTCGCCGGGGGAAGGCAACACCCGGCGAGGCCAGGCAAGGCCACCGTGGCTTGGGTGAGGCGAGGCCGACCCTCGTTGGGGCTTGCCCGCTCTCGCCAGGCCGGGCCTTGCCTGTGGTTAGTGACGGCGGCCTCATCCGGGAGAGGCCAAGCGACTGGCCATGGCCAGTGTCCGGTCACCGGCTAAAGGTAGAAGAAGAAGGAAAAAAGAAACAAAAGAAAAGAAGGAAAAAATTTTAAAAAAAATATTTAAAAAATCGAAATATATACATGGAAATGCCACATACACTGATATTTTTATAAAAAAATCCAACTCAGATTAAAATTTTAATTATAAAAGCCACGTATTAATTTGGCTGAAATTTCTCGTCGTTACTACTTAAGTGATCGTTTTTCTTTCGATTTGGTATTTAAGTGAGCCGGCGAAAACTTTTACTATTAAAGTGAGCGCCGTACATAAGTTTTAGTACTTATAGTGTTCTTTCTCTCAATAATATTGATATGGTACGTACGACATAAAGATGTACTTAGGTTACCTCTTTAGTCAACTTTACGTAAATCAATTTGGCGAACGGAGGGTAAACTGTAAAAGGACGTGAACATTAGTTGGGACTGGCAGCTGGCGATGAGTGGAAACTCTTGTGGGTCAGGCAAAGAAACCACTTCCCAAATCTCAAGTGCGTGTGGCCATGTCGCTGCAAGGTACGATGGATGTCTGAAGACTCTGAACTGCTGTCCCGCTCAGCAGCATTCGGGAATCGAGAACTCATCTGGGGGTACGCCAAGATGTGATCAACAGAGAGGGACGCGAGTTCAGAGAAGCAAGAAGAAAGAAGAAGAAGAAGAAGAGGACCATCATGAGCTTGGGAGGGGAGATACTGATGGCGGTGGTCGGGCTCTGGGCGGTCTACCTGCGGCCGAGGATCATGAGGTACGCCGGAGAGATGATCGAGGTCATGGGCTACGCGGTGAGCAGAATCATCGGAGGCAGGGCTTCTTTTGTTTTCTCCTCTTATTAGCCTTCCCTTGTGTTCTCCTTCTATAAGATCTTCTCCTGTTGAATTGGGTAGGAATTGAGCTGACACGGTACACAGAGCAAGAGTTAACTCTCTGTGTGCAGGTTTGTGCAGTGTTAATTAAGTTCCAGTTCCCTTCGCACCAGCTTGCTTATTATAAACGTTGTTAGTCTCGGAATCATTAAGTGTCCCGGGTCTGAATTCTCCTCGAGCTGAGGTGCTCTGACTCACCGGGTGCCGCACGGGCAATGTCCTCGCCAGAAGAGTCTCGGCGCCGCGGCAGTCGGGCACTTATGGTTAGGTAGTTTGCGAATCGTGGAAGGAGAGATGGGTTAACCATTCGTTCTGCAACCATCGTCAACGTTTCGAGAAGCCATTCAAGCATGGCTCTGCTCTTATTAAGCTCTTCATTTGCTGCGATTCGCGATTCGGGCACAAGCAGTCCGCGCTCGATCCCGTCCTTCGGATGCTCTAGTTATCACTCAATGCGCACGGCAATCCTGCCATGCATAAAGGTTCATTCCAGTTGTCTTGTGGACCTTGTGGTTGTGGTGGAGATAGGTGAGGAAGACTTTCCTTTTTCTGCAAGCAAATTTCGATCCCGGTCCGATCAAAGTCAAGCTCACTCGGACCATGTTCTACTTAAAATTCAAGCGAGCAAAATCCATGGGCCCCATCATCATCAAAGCCCACCGATCTACTTTATGGGCCCGGTTTAGGGCCCAACAAGCAGTCGGAGTTCGGGTCAGGAGCAGCGACCCATATCCACATTCTTTCCTTCCTTGAGTTTTTACTTTCAGCACACAGAGTAAAGGCTGCATTAGTAAGGGCGCGAACGATAACTATTCTGCTTCTATTCAAAATTAGTTTTTTGTTTCTGAAAATAAGTTTAGAATAAAAACCCATTTGGTAACGCGATTCCGTTTTTCTATTACTGAAACAACTTTTTGTTCCAGAACTGGTTTTAGACCAAAATTCAAAACAAAAAAAAAGCAGGTTTTCTGTTTCTGGACGAGAAATGAAAATCATTTCTAAAAGAACCTGTCTTCTCTCTTCAAAACACATTTCTTCCTAAATTTGGCCCCGGCCTGACCTAGTCAGACTAATCCTAATCAGTTCAGTCTAGCTCAATCCCAGCGGGAAAACAAAAAAATTCTAAAAAAAACTAGAAAAATCAGAAAAAATTCATAAAAATTCATAAAAAATTAGAAAATCCAGGAAAATTCCTAAAAATCTAAAAAAAATTTCAGAAAATCCATAAGAATTGAAAATTCCAGAAAAATTCATAAAAATTTCCAGAAAATTAAAAAAAGTCAGATTTTGGGAAAATAGGAAATTAGGTGAATTTTTTCAAAAAAAATAAAAAATTTTAAAAATTTCAAAACTTCACAGAATGGCTTAGAATACCTATGGCCACCAACTTTGAGTGAAATTTAAATTTTTTTAGGTGCCCAAATAATATTTTTGAAGACTCTTTAATTTAGGGATTTAAAAGGGGTTTAAACCCCTAAAAAACCTGAAAAGGGGTCTAACCCCCAAAAGGGGTCTTTACCCCTAAAAAACCCTAAAACCCTAAAAAATAACGCAATTTTTGAATGAATAAGCGTTTAGGGCTTTACTAGGGTTTGGGTATTTTGATTGATTGTTATTTTAGAGACCATTTTAAAAAAAATTGATTTCTGTTCCAGGAAATAGAAATTTGTGTTGTTATCAAATGAGTTTCTGTTCCAGGAAATAAAAATTTTATGCTGTTATCAAACGAGTTTTTATTTCAGAAATAGAAACTTTTTATCATTATTAAACGAGTTTCTTTCCTTAAAAACTCGTCTTGGAAACAGAAATAAAAAAATCTATTTCTATTCCAGGAATTATTTCTGGAACAGAATGGTTATCATTCGTGTCCCAAATGGTCAAATAGTAACTGATTCTATTCTTTTATTCCCAAAATTAGTTTTGGAACAGAATTAAGAAGCAAAAAAAAAAAGTTGTTTCTTGATTCTGGGAACAAGAATCAGAAATGAAAAAGAAAATTTTTTTTCCTTCTTCTTCTTCATTTTCTTCCTGGCCTGCGGCCTAAGTGAGGGTCGTCCTCGCCGACCCAAGCCGCCCTCGCCGACCCAGGCCGCTAGTCGTCCTCGCCGGCCCTGGCCTATGGCTGGTCACCGGCGACCTAGCCATAGGCCAAGGAATGGGAAGAAGAAGAAAAAAAGAAAAAAAAAGAAAGAAATATTAAAAAATTAAAAATATTATTAATAAAAAGAAATTTTTTATGGTTACCAAATGTATTTCTGTTCTTTTTCTATTCCAAGAATAGAAATTTTGAGCAGTTATCAAGCGCTTTCAAATGCTTAGAAATTATTTTTGGGAATGGAATAAAAAAGAATCATTTTTTAGCAGAAATTGTTTCCGAGAACAGAATGGTTACTAAACGCACCATAAAAATGATTCCAAATGAATCTAAGTGGCTTGTTCTGCATGTATAATCTTAATTAATGTTTGGCATTGTTTTATCTCTTTAAATTTTACTTCCTAATGCATCTGATTATCCATGATGCACGAGGACATAGGATCCCGCATAAATTTCAACGGTCGATTTTTATACGTCATTTATGTTATACAAAAGCAGTGGGGATATTACAAAGATGTAGGAAAGAATACTGCAACTTCCAATTTGATTTGCTAGGATAGGTTGGCATTACACGCAATAGCAATTTATAGGATAAGATATGTTGAACGGCTGTGATGTGTAGCATTTCAATTCAACGGCAAAAGATTGTAAAGGTATCGTATCCAAAGAAAACAACGAAAACTATAGCTTTACCCCCTCATCTGTATGTCATATTTGAAAAATGAGGGAGGTGACCTTAAATAATTCAATTAAGTCTACTCCTGTTTCCTTGGTACAAAAATTTTTTATCCATCATTTATTATGCAAGTCCTGAAGCTCCAAATAAATGGGGTAACCCTTCCATGCTATTCTCAACCTTATAATTGCCCAGATCCCCATATAACTACAGGTCCGCCAAAATAAGGTTTACTTAACCTCAGCTTATCATGCAAAGTACTATGTAGTTCCATCCCATAACAGATAGCATGATGGCTAAGGAGATCAATGACCCTTTTGGCTGTCTATTTGGGGATAGGAAATTTATTGGGTTTAGATTTATTGGTAATTTGGGTTCTATTATCAGTATTTGGTGATCTTGGGCCTCTCTCATTTAAAAAACTAATTCACAGAGTGAAACTTTTTCTCACACTTATAAACCGATCACTCACCCTTTCCACAATTTATGTAGGATAAACCCCAACAATCGAATGTTGGGGTATGATTCATACTCCCCATCAATAAAAAGGTACGAAAGTCCTGCTCCCCAGTGAGCAAGCGGGGGTTCAAGGGGCTACCCTGGTGGGGGGGTCGTAGGGGCAACACATCGCGACACTAGAGGGCTTTTATTATTTGGGCCGGTATTTTATTGGTAATTTGAGCTTGGGCTCATAAATAGCTACTGAGTATATAATATCTTTTTTTTTTTTATAATTGAGAGTTGCAATAGAGAGTTGTGACGTGGTAATTATAATCGAATCTTCCACTAGATGTAGCCCTAGTTTAAGGATAAGTTTGGATAAAATCTTGTGTCTAGATTTCTCTTTCTCACCTTTTTTACTCTTTATTTTTTTTTTGTTTATGCGCCTAATTATAACAAGATTTTTATTGCATAATGACAGTGACGATGATTGTTGCTATATTTGGTGGGAATGGTGGTTGTAGCCTTAATGTCAATGGTTGCTTCAAGAATTTATTGAAGAGTGCCACTAAAGTCCCTCATCAGATGGTTGATTGGTCATTTTCATAATGGACAATCTGTCATGATTTATCCAGCTAATCAAAGGTTGCTCTTTTGCATCAGACCTTTCAAATGAATCAGAAGCGAAATAATAAAGAACAGCCCACTTAGGCACATGTTATCTTTAATCCTCTCTTATTGTTAGGTCGTGGATATTTGGTAGTCGAAGAGAATCCTGTTATTCCATTAGGTATGGATGCGCACATTTTTGTCCGACACGCATCACATAATTTTGCAAAGTAATTTGGTCTTGAAGATTTATCTGCAATAAGCTCCAGCTCTCAGAACTTTATTGTTCCACGGTAGTTTCTTTAATGTATGGCATCCGTTAATCTCTTCTTCTGGTGTCCTGCAAGCTGCATCTGCAAGTGCAGTTTCCTGTGTACTCTCTACCAATCAACGACGGAAGCAGCTAAAATTTTGTCCCGTAGATTTTTTTTTTTTCCTTGAAGTGACTTCTATCATTTTTGCATAAGTCGGTTGGGAAGTCGCATAAGGGGATTATCCAACACACTTTAGGTAAGGACAGACGAGCGTTTTGGGCCTTAAATTATTGCTCCATCTGCTTTGAAACTTGGAAGAAAGTACAGAGCTTGAGATGAAGAACAATAATTGAAGCTTCTCAACAGGGGGTAGACCCCTCTCATTGTCTTATCGGAAAGCTATGTACTAACCAGAAATTAAGCGAAGATGCTTAAGGTTATGGTTAGTAATGACTTCATTGTTTTTCTACTAGACAGTCGATAATTGCATCATTATTGATGCTATTTAGTAAGCTAAAATTGACCATTCTTTTTCCGTAATATACTTTTTGAACCAAAAAAGTTATAAAGATTCACTTGTACTCTTATACTCAGGAAAGATTACATCCTTACCATCGGATAACTGCAAGAATGAAGTTGGATATATCAAATTAAGTAATGTAACAAACTGTAGATAGCAATATACATAAGTCACCGTACTAACACCCTATAAGAGTTTGTTGCATCATCTGGTAATCGATCTTAGTGTATTGAGCATTTTTCCCAGGAAGGTGCTTTGATAGCAATAAATTTAGGAACTTTAGCGGTTACCCATGTAGAAATAAAGCTTCTGCCGGTTGGAAGTTGGCAAATGCACCATGTGATTCTTCTCCCTCCCGCACACTCCATTACAAATTCACAGAGAGAGAGAGAGAGAGAGAGAGAGAGAGAGAGAGAGAGATTGTTTTACTTGGATCAGAAGTGACTTCTCAACCACACCAGAACACTCCCCCACACAACTCCTCATCACCGGGACACCCATCTCCTTCCAGCATTTCTTTCGTTTGAACAGTTCTCTCTTGTTTCTATACCTTAGATTCATCCCAACAGTTGCGAGAGACGTCGGCATATTTTTCAGGGGTCCCGCACTCCAAACGCATCAAATCCCCTCGCTTGCTTCTCATTCTTCCTTATTCTCTCACGCTTCGTCACCATTCCACTCTGCTTGTCGGAGTTCGCTGCAAAATTGTGCAGTCGAAGTGAAATGCTGTGATTCTTTGAGCTCTTTCAGGATAGTAAATAGTGCCTCTCTAATGTCTATGGACTCCAGAACTCATCTGGACTATGTCCTGTTTCAGCTCACTCCTACAAGAACCAGGTAATTTTGCCTACCCATTGGTCTGATGTTCATGGATGCTGAACCTTTAAAGGAATTGAATCTTTTGCAGTTCAACGATGTCGAAAATGAGCAATCTTTGATGGTGCGCTTTTGTCTGCATTGCGATTGCATGCATGAGTTTCATCTGGGTAGTGAAATTATGGTCCCTTTTCGTATTTGATTGACTCTGTCGTGTACTTTTATGTGTATACGAATGGAAGGTGTGATCTGGTGATTTACGCCGGTAAGGTGAATGAGAAGTTGGCATCGGGATTACTTGAACCGTTCCTTTCGCATCTTAAATCCGCGAAAGATCAGATATCTAAAGGTGGCTACTCCATCACTCTGAGATCAGATGCTTCCTGGTTCACTAAAGCCACTTTGGAGAGGTAATCTAGCAAGCATCCACACTTTCGATGGCTTCAAGTAAACTGTGCCTTCATTGAATTGCATTTGTTTTCCTTACTATTTGCAAAATCTGGAAGTTTTTTCTAAGAATGCCATACACTGTGGAATGTGTCTAGGAGATCAATCGAAAGGGCAAAAAAGGATTAATATGTGAATGTCGTTACACCTGATCGTTGATTATGGATTAGTTTACCTATTGATTGGATACTATATAAGAAAACATGCTCTGGTTGGTATCAATGTCTAATGTACTGAATTTTCTCTCTGTTTTTCTTTTCCTGGCTTCCTCCAGCTTTGTAAGGTTTGTTACCACCCCTGAAGTTCTAGAGAGATTTGTCACATTAGAGAGGGAGATTGCCCAGATACAAGAATCAATCCAATCCAATGAAGCTCAGAACATTGATATGGCAATGGAAGGTAGGGTCAGTATTACATGCTTGAATGACTTGGCCGTGGGTAGGACTTTCCGAAGTTACATAGAAAATTTGGTTGACCTGCTTGGTGCTGACTGCGAGCTGGTTTTTCAGAAAAAAAAGAGCAATTTAATTGCCTTGCATTGAACTTTTTTGTGGAAAGCACACAAAGTTTTCTTAATCAAACTTCACCTTAATGAACTGTATATTGATTTTGGCATTTAATTTACACTTAGACACTAATAAGCTGAAAGCTCTATACTCTCCTTTGACAGGAAATGCGTCAGTTTGTGAGGGAAACTTCACAAAGTCATCTGTGTCCTATAAGGTATGTGAATGTTCTAGCAAATAATGGGATATCACGCAGTAACATCAGATTATGATGGTGGACATCTGTGTTGTGATGTTGCTTCTCAGTCCAAAGCTAAATATGATGGAGCTGATGATGCGGTCACTGCCTTGGAAGAAAATTCCAAGTAAACTACCTTGTCAATAGTATTTGATCAAAGTGTAGTCCAATTAGAGATGCATCTCCGAGCTCATTGCCTTTTTTACTCTGGATGGTGACAGGGTCCATCTCCAGAGAGTTCTGGAGACTCGAAAGGCAGTGCTTCGGAAGGAGCAAGCAATGGCTTATGCTCGTGCTCTGGTTGCTGGGTTTGAATTGGAGCATATAGATAATCTTATATATTTTGCCGATGCCTTTGGAGCTTTGCGTTTGAGGTATGGGTGAAAAGAGGAATCTGTTATCTGCAAAAAGTAAATGAAGATGTCAATTTTACCCTAGTGATTCGATTGAAGAAGGCATTTTATCTGAGATATGGGGACATTAAAATCACTATGGTGCAATGTGGTGCCAAATTATGAAAATTAGAGACTGCTTTTCTTTCAGTGCTTTTGTCGGAAGTTCTATTGCTTGCCAACAAGGTATGGCATCATTAAGATTAAGTCTGTTGAACTTGAATTTCACAAATAATGCTTCCTTTTTTCCAGAATTACATTAATAGAATAAAATGAGGAACACATGACTTCTTTATCAGTAAATTGATCACCTTATTGTTTCCATAAAAAAAGAGGCTACATATGTTGCAGCCTGTAATTGTTCAAACAGCACATTCCACTCTCATTCTCCAATTTGAGTATGTTCTGTCTTTGTGATGTTAATCTAGATTCCTTTTTAGGGAGGCATGCATAAATTTCATGCATTTATGCAAGGAAAAGAATGAAGATAGGCTTTGGATGGATGAGATAGCAGCAATGCAGGCACTGTCCAGGCCAGATTTGCCTTACTTGGCAACTTCTGGAATCGTTCTTGCCAGCGAGGAGAACGGCCCTGGTAGCGTTCAAGATAATGGTCCATTTAGTGGGAAAACCAATGGCCACACAGAATTCAATGTTACAGAATCGAGTGCAGGTAGACAAGTTAGGGAATATAAACATGATAATCGACTTCAGATGTTTTACTTGTCAAGATACGTTTCACCTGCCACGTGATGCACATGAAATTTGTCAAAAAAATTTAAGAGTCAGTGACATGCATGTTCTTTCACTGTCTGCTGTTGTGCTTTTGCCACATAGAACATCTTGAAGAAAATGATTGCACCTTTTGAGCTTGTTCTGATGACAAACATGTTCTTTAGTGGTTCAACTTCTCCTCTTCTGGTCACCTTCTCCCTTTCATGCAACACACGGATGGAAGTGCACACACAAGGTTTAATACCTTAGTGCTTTCTTGGCAGATATCTCCAAAAAATCTAAGAGCAGATCACTTGTCATAGACTCGGTTTCATGGATTCTGCATTTCTCTTGATCTTTGTTTGGAAAATTTTTTTGCATCCGAATGCTGATTAATGTTTGGTACAGATACTAGGTTGCCGACGACAGCACCGATGCCATTCCCGGATGGAATGGGGCAAGTTCCGATGCCATGGCACAATCACATTTCACAGTATATGCAAAATTTTCAAGGTCCTTTCTTCCCACAGATGCATCCGTTTCCCAGTTACCTCTACCCTGGAATGCAGGTTCCCCCTTCATACTACCAGGGAAATAAAAGCTGGCCTCCAAATGAAGACTCCAGTATTTTCTCTGGTAAAGATACAGATGACCGGGCCCGTAAGTCATCGTCAAGAAATAAAAAGAAATATTCACATGAAAATATATCTGAAGATGAATCCAGCGAAGCCAGTGACACTGGCACTGAGAGAGAATTGGATGGACATCACAGCGGCAAAAAGTACTCTTCGACAGATCAGCTGCCAAGGAAAGGACACGGAAAGAAGTCTTCAAAGAAAGTCGTCATTCGCAACATTAACTACATTACTTCCGAGAGAGATGGTAGAAGGAGTGACATATCGGAAAGTAGTTCATCTAATGAGGATGAATTTGTTAGTGAGGAGTCCCTCAGGCAGCAGGTGGAAAAGGCTGTTGGATCATTACAAAGAAGAAACAGTTCAGCATCACGTCGTCACAAGAAACGAGATTCGATGCACCACCTCAACACGAATGAACTGAACGATGCAGATCATGGAAAGAATAAGAGCGAAGAGGCAAATAACTCTGAGGGAGAGAGAAGATACGAGAGCTGGGGTGCTTTTCAGAACATCTTGATGGAAAGCAGGGAGGCTGCTGTTTCAGGTTTGGAAACACAAGCAGCACAGATTCATGAGGAAGACCTAGCAAGTAAGAAATCTTTGAAGGGGACATCATTTGGATATGAACTGGAATCAGGAAGCACAAGAAGACAATTTGTTGCTGCCGATCCCTTTGTAATTACTGAGAAGAATCAAGTAGCTGAGGGTACGACTCACTTTGAGGAATTTGAAGCTGGTGAGAGTGTCCGGCCAGTTATGAACAGAAGGGACAGCCTGTATGAGGATTTACTATATGCAAAGAAGGCTGAAGAGTCAGGGAGTTATCTCAATCAATCACTACTGGAGTCATCTGCCCTGTCCTCTATCAAGAAAATTCACGAGGAAGGAGATTGGTTAATTGGCAATCGACAGAATGGGGCAATAAATCAGCAAGATAGCATCGACCTCAAGATGGCTGAAATTGATTCTGCTTCATCATTTGGTGCAGAGTGTTTGCGCACTGAGATAAAGAAGAGGGATGTCCTAATTGACGACTCTTTCATGATTGAAGGTCGACCAACGGTCAATGATCAATCTGAGTCTAGGCTGATGATGGATATAAACATGGTTCCTGACACTATCAATGCTAAGAACAGCACAACTGAAATTTCACAGGAGAACTTTTGTGAACCAGATGACCTTTACATGGTTCTCAATCATGATCCTGTTGCAGAGCAGGCTGTAGCATTGTGGACACCAGAACTGGATTATGGAAGTCATAGCTCATTGGCAGAGATCATCCAAAAGCACACCGAGAATGAGTCGAATGATTCCGGTGTAAATGAACCGTCATCCAATTTTACAAAGAATAAAAATGCAGAAACAAGGTCCAGGCTTATAAATGGTTCTCTCGCGAAGAATAGGCTTGATACAATTGCAAAGGGCCGGCCAACTCCTGGAAGCAGGACAGCTGCTTCAAAGAGCAAAGCTGTGAAGGTACTTGGATCACTATGAAATTTTACGAAGCATAAAAACTTCGTATATGAACGTTTTATTTAGTCGAAACATATATGAATGTTTACTTTGTGCATAATGATGCTAGTTTGTTGAACTGTAGCTTTTCCTCTCTGATATAGGAGTGACTCTCACTTACGAGTGAGATCGCTTAAAACATTTGCTTTGCCTATAGTATTGTTCGTCTTTCACAAAAAAACAACCCATATATGGATATTAGCTGGGGGTCCATGCAGATCCAGTTGAATCCTGTTCCTATTTTAACGAGATATTTTTTTCTGGACTAGGAAGAAGAAAGTAGGAAGAGAAAGGAGGAGTTACTTGCTCAGCGTCAGAAGAGAATTGCTGAGAGAAGTGCCAACCGTGGATCTACACAAGTTGCTTCTAAGAAGAGTTCGACCGAGACTAAAGCAACCACCACACCTACCCAGCCAAGTAAGATCCGAAGTCAATCTACCCGGTCCCAATCTCAGGAGACTCCAAAGTCAAATAATCCAATCCTCAGGAATTCCACCATAGAGCGTCTTGCGGCTGCGCGAGCAAATCAAGAGGTTCAACCTGTGAATTCAAAACCAAGTCAACCCATCAAAGCCTCCTCGAAGATAAATAAGTCAACTCCGGCTGCCTTGTCAAAGAAGCCCGCTCCTCCTGAAACTAAGAAAGCAGGTCTAAAGAAACCTGAACATTTAAACAAAAAAAATAGTGTGAAAAGTTCAAATGGACAACTTCAGCCCAATTCCGACACCCAACAGAAGAAGGAAACTGCAGAAGCCAGAATGGGGTCATTGGAGTTAGTGGAAGCCGAAACGGCTCAACCTGCTCCAGCGGATGATGATTTTAAGGACATTCAGGTCGAAAACAGCAGAGAAAAATCAGTTTCTCCTAAAGGCGCATCGGATGATAGAAGTGATAATGGGAATGTGGACAGCAATAACCTGTCGGTGCCCCCTGAGCCCGACTCTGCAAAACCAAATCATTTCAAAAGTGATCGTGGGCTTTCTTATGTATCATCTCCAGTTCCTGGCGAAGACATTACTGTACCTGAAGTGACTCTCCACCCATTTCATTCTCCATCTATCGCAAGATCAATGGACAGCTCTACTAACTATACTGGCTCTGAAGCTGATGATTCCACTGTGTCCGAAAAGGCTCCAGTTTCTCACATCCCTCGGGTACATTTCGCAACCCCTCCGCATATTAATGAGTTCACCCCCGAACCGGTACACTCAAGGAAGAAATGGAGTAGTGATGAGCACTCTCCTAAAGCTGCCAAAGGGTTCAGAAAGCTTCTATTCTTCGGACGAAAAAAAGCTTAAACTCCCCAAAACCTTTTGTGCACGGTCCAGCTTACACATTTAGTACTGCAATTCAAGGTACATGACAAGTCATATTGGATTGCAAATTCTTGTGTGATCATTATTAGTCGTTGCAGAGTGGTGATTTGGGGATTCAAAGTTAGTTAATTTGCATGCATAATAAGGATGTGGTTGTTGGCCAGTTGCCGCGGAGACGAGGCTTGCACATTGTAATTTATATACTTACGATATCCTTACTCAGCGAGGGATGTGAGTGGCTTATTTGCGCGTGGTGATATACAGTGAAATTTTTTTATTGTCTTGTTTGTAAGTTGTGTTCTGAAACTGGGATGAAAGAAAAGAAGAAAAAAGTTTGTATTCATTCTTTCATGATTTGTAATAATTATGTGGTGAAATGCATTTTGGGTTCTCTTTCAAGTAAATTTCTCATTGTCAATGATGATTCTCTTCTGAAAGGATGCCGTCAACTTTATGTCCTCCAATAACTGGAAAAACAAACTTTGATCTTGGGATGCTGTACACTAATTCTCGAAGATGCACGCGAACTGTTTTATCTATATGCATCGGGTACCCTTCACTTGGTGATGAATATGGTCGAATGATATCTGAATTGCTCTCGTAGTAATGCAGATTACTTCACTTTGAATCAAATGAAAAGCAAATTTTGCAGCAAAAAAAAAACTAATAACTACTATATTTATATCTTGGGCAATCTTTTCAAGAACGATCCCGATTTTTCATAAAATTATTTTTTTCTCTCATAACTGGTAGTTTTTTAAAGAGTTGGTAAGTAACAAGAGGACGGTGCTCTGGTAATTTACCGATGCTTTTCTGAAATTGCAAAGTCAATTTTGACAGCTTGCAAATATATTTTGAATGCGAATATTTCTGCATGAATAAATTGTCAAAGAGATTTTGACCCAAAAAAAAAAATTGTTAAAGAAGTTGATCATAATGTCTATAATAAATTTGTGGAACCGGGCTCAAATGTCTTAACCATCTTGCAATGGACCAACCAAAAGGGCTTTCCGAAAAGGCCTCTCTCTTTCTTCTGTCCAATGTTTTCAAGTTCCTAATCCAGACTTCAAGCGAAAAAAAACAAGTTCCAAATCCAGACAAAGTTTGATCTCACTAATTCAGCTCCTGCGTGAAAACTAGACTTTTTGACTTCTCCTGATATTAGTTCCCTGACATGAATATCTTTCGTACTTTCTCTAAGTTCTGGTTTTTTTACGGACCCTCGACCGATTGGTCCCCCGTCGTGTCCACGTTAATGGATATGGTCGTTTCCCCAATTCATCATTGGCAAATAATCTACTAAAAAGAAAGGAAAAAAAAAAAAGACAACCTGCTTGGGATCGTGATAGTGCTGCTGTTTCCTTCACTAGTCCACTTGCTTAATTAAAACGAACATGCTCAGCATTGTTCCTCGGTGATCCTCGTGGGATTGTTAATGATTTGGCATTATTTAACTCGATGCACAGCATGTTTTCATAGGTCATAATTCATACTCGACCTCCCTTTAGTACACGCCCAAACAGGCTGTTCGAGAATATATCCACGTGGCCTGTCTGCGTTGATTAATCTTACTTAAAAATGCTCTTATGGGTTCGATCTTTGCACCGATAACGAGAGCTTTTATCCTAAATGGTGAAGCTGTAAACCACATAACAGCAGATCAAGAAAAGCTTAGAGCAGGTAGAGGCAAAGGAGCTATTCGACCATGATTACCAACTTCGATCGTGTTGTGTCCCCTGCCTTTGCTGGTGGAATGGCTTGTGATTATCAGCACTCCAAAGGGAATATGAAAAAGCACCTTGTGCAGAATACGTAAATCTCACCGAAAGAGGAAACGTAGTGGCATGAACATAACATCAGATTCGAGTATATCTTAGTTGGAACAACGTGCGTGTATCATGGCTTAGAAGGTTGATAATGGGTCTGTCTCTCACACGAGGCGTACTGACCATGCAAACGTATATATGAGAGTATAAAACCTGCACGAGCATGGATTTAAATACTGTGTATATACTATGAGGTGCACATGAACCAAGTTTAGGTTGATGTAAGGCCCTATTTATTTAAGACAAATGGGTTAATAATTCAAGAAAGTGGTCCATTATTTTGGAGACTAAAGATATGATGAGGATCATGAGTTGCATTTCCTGTTTTGGTTCATTGGATTCTCTCTCGTCTTCTTTTCAATTGACAGAGATGATGCTGGATTCTCGTGGCCATCTTCTTGTGATGATCAAGAGATTATTTTTGTTTCTTTGTTTTTCTTGTATTGGTTAATTTAAGCACGAACTTGCTCAGATGGTTTTTTAATTCCATTACAAGGTCAACCAAAGCGACATCCCATTGACGACGAATTCACATTGAGACGTTCAATAGGAGGGAGAATCTCAAAGCCCCTAAACTAAGTTTCACTTCTTTCTGACCCTTGTACTCAGTATTGCAGAAAGAAATAATGTATCCTAAATGATGATGTTATCATTGCTTCAGTTCATCACTAATACTCGACATCAAACTTTAATCACCTAAGCAATAATTGAAGAGGGGGCTGCGCAATCAGAATGACAAATTTGATCGAGGAAATGAAGTTCAATAAATACAATTGAATAATTAATGCGAGGATGATCTGAATGCCTCAACTGAATTACCGTGTCACTCATCTAACCTACATGCAAAGACTATTCTTGCTTTCGATACTTGAATGATTATAGTCTAAAGGGAGATTTCTAGTCACAATCAAAATAAACCATAACGGTCACCTATTGCTTAGCGTTACTCGACAAGATTTCTAGTACAAAAATAATTGCTAGCCCTTTTAGCCAACACATAGTACGCGGAAGGTCACCACACTTTCTTTCATCTCGTTCCTGTGCTTCTTTGATGAGCAAGTACCAAATCTTCATGTGCAAGTAGGGTCAAAACCCTCGTTTCTTTTGATGGGTAACACCTCCATCTCAAGATTTCAACAACGCGTAATGAACTGGAAAGCAAATCAAGATTAACAACAATAGAAAACCTTGGCATGTTTGACTAGAAAAGTGCTCGTAATTCAAGGCCATGACTTTCCCTCCTCGATATGAATTTATCATTTCCTAACTTAGCCTAAAGTCACCTAGGTCCCCAGCAAAATTCCAACTGGCATGCCTATCTATTTTCTTGGGATACCATCAAATCATTATCAAGTAGCAACCAATCTCCTTCATCAACCTAATGGTTTAGCCATATTGTATAGTCTAATCCTCCACGAATTCCATGACATCCTTTGAGTTCAACAGGGACTTGCAGTATCCTATGTAATCGTTTATCAAACATACTTATAAAAAAATGATTGTTGTGTGGACCGATTGTCCAAATGGTAGCAACCACGCACGGACGCCCATAAAAATTGGTGAAGAGTTTTCATTGTCATTACGGGAGTTAGGGCTTAGGAGAGAGTAGAGTAGGCAATTCTTTTTGTTTCAATTGGCAATTCTGCAATGTGGACTTTTTACTTTCTTTCGTTTGCCCATTTATTCTTGGTGTTGACCCCTAAAACATTCAGCTCCAGAGCACCTAGATTCTTTTATCTTTTTCTATCATAAAGTTGCTAATTACGTCTCCCAACACATGTGACCCCCAAAGGATAGTCCACATTTGGGGTACTTCTCTTGCTCTATGGTTTCTAGGCAAAAAAAGGAAAAAGAAAAAAACCCAAAAAGAAAAAAATGGAAATAATCTGGTTTTTACCTAAATGATGGGGATGCTCGTTCAAGTTAATTAGTCAGTCCATTTAAGTATTAAATAAGAATCCGTCATATCATTCGGTAAACTCATTTACCAAATGAGTCTTGGTATTTCCAATGTTACTCTTTTTTCTAATCCTTCTCGTTGCATTCCTTATTCATTATTGGAGAGTTCTAACGGAGCACTTGTATGTGTCATTGAGGGATCAGTTCCCGTTGTAATCACGTGTATTATATTGTAATAATTAATTTCGATACTCATGCCTAACATTCAAAATTTTTTAAAAAGAAATGTTCAATCAACATCAAAGAATCACCCGTTTGGTTCTAATGGGGGCCAAGGTCATCCCTACCTTTCTCGAGAGCCGAACTCATTAATGATGAAATTCATAGGACAATAGAGAAGCAGTTAAAGAAGAGTGAGAAGAGGCGAGGGACATGATGAGTGCGGTTCGGTGGAAATGGTCCCCAAAAATGCAGCTGAAAGGTATAAATTGGGGAGGTGGGGTTTGTCACCTTTCACTTGGCAGAACTGGGCTGGATAACATGGGGGAACAGTAATTGAGTTTGATGTATCTTTTGTACCTTGTTTTGGCATCAGTCTTCTTGGGCTTGCTTGCTTGTGACTAGTGACTCGGTAAAAGCCCGCTTCGATTCTTACCAGATTCGTTTTTTTTTTTTGTTGAAACTTATCCGATTCGTCACTCTCTTGATGATACATCTCTTAGGGCCTATTTGGCAACTTGCAAAATAGTAAAAAATTTTGTTCTTTTGTTCCTAGAATCAGTTTGGAAGCAGAAATCTGTTTGTTAAATTTTTTGTGTCCGGGCACAATTTTGCAAAAAATTGTTCTTAGAATCAATTTTGGAACATAATCAAGAAGCAAAAAAAAGTAGCTTCTTGATTCTGGAACAATTTTTTCGTTTCTAATTCTTCTTCATTTTCTTCTTTTTTTTATTTGTTGTTGTTCTTTGGCCTACCACTTGCCGCCCACTGGCCACCGGCAACAGGCCAGGGTCGGCAAGGGCGACTCACGGCCACGACGACGAGGCCTTGCCCAGCCAAGGTGAGGCCAACCTCGCCGTCGCCTTGCAAGGGCCGCAACGCCCTTGTCGGCCCTAGCCTGTGCTAGTGACCGGCCTTGGCCAAGGAAGAAAAGGAAAAGAAAGAAAAAAAAAGAAATAAATATTAAAAAATTAAAAAATATTATTAATAAAATGAAATTTTGTATAGTTACCAAATGCATTTTTGTTCTTTTTCTATTCTAAGAATAGAAATTTTAGACAGTTACCAAATGGCTTCAAATTCTTAGAAATTATTTCCGGGTACAGAGTAAAAAAGAATCATTTCTAAGCAGAATTTGGTCCCGAGTATAGAATGGTTGCCATGCGCAACCTTAGAGACCGTTTATTTGAAGAAAAATTGTTTTTGGGAAATTATTTTCCGGCTATGCGGCATTTGGAAGATGAAAAACTAATCATAGACTAAAAATAACAAGTTTAAATTAGAGGAAAACGGCTTCTTCTTTTAACAAGAAGGGATTCACTTTCCCTGAACCACCAAATAAATGAAAATTAATTATTTTCCTTCACAACGATTTCCATGGAAGATATTTTCCTTTATCATGAAAATTTCAGTAAGACAAACGCGCCCTTAATCACTCGCTATCTTATGGATTAATTTCCAATGCCAATAGCTTGTTTGAATTCATTATAATACTTAGTTACTTTAGTACTTTGATAATTTAGTTTCTAGTGTACCTTTTATGACTAGAGATACGTTAAGGTAATGGTGTATTTATACTCGCAACATTTCATGCTTCATTTAAATTACGTTTATGTATGACAATCCGCAGACAAACGTCGTATCATGGTTAATGGTCCATAGCACATGGCCGTGGGCGCTTTGAAGCAAACGCGAGCCCTCCCATCTTCTTCCCAATTAGCACCATACCACCAATTTCCCACATATTGTCCCCCTCTCCCTCTCTCTCCAAGTGCCCGTTTGGCAACGTGCCAAACAGTGAAAATTTCTATTCTTTTATTTTCAAAAATAGTTTGGGAATAAAAATACGTTTGGTAAATTTTTTGTTTCCAAGCACATTTTTGCAAAAAATTGTGCCGAGAAACAGTATTGGAAGAGAAACAAGAAGTAAAAAAAAGTTGCTTCTTGGGGCCCGTTTGGCAACGTGCCAAGCAGTGAAAATTTCTGTTCTTTTGTTCCCAGAAATAATTTGAGAATAAAAATGCGTTTGGTAAACTTTTTGTTCCCGGGCACATTTTTGCAAAAATTTATGTCGAGAAACAGTTTTGGAAGAGAAACAAGAAGTAAAAAAAAGTTGCTTCTTATTTTTCGGCACAATTTTGAGAATCAGTTTTTTTTCTTATTTTTCTTTTCTTATTTTTGTGTTGTTCTTCATTGGGCTGGGCCGGCTGTTGGCGATCGGCCATGGCCAAAGAAGAAAATGGGTAGAAAGAAAAAAAAATAAACAATTCAAAATATTATTAAAATATTATTTGGGAACAGAAATTTTGTGTAGTTACCAAACGCATTTCTATTCTTTTCTACTCTAGGAATAGAAATTTTGGACAGTTTATCAAACGCCTTCAAATACTCAGAAATTATTTCCGAGCACAGAATAAAAAAAAATCATTTCTGTTCAGAAATAGTTCCCGGGCACAGAATGGTATTCATGCGGACCCCAAATCTCAAAATAAGAAAGAAATTCACAATGCAAATCAATAAAGAAAACGAAGAGAAAATTCCACTCAAAATCTCCAATCCCCACTTCCTCTCTCTCTTTTCTCTCTCTCTCTCTCTCTCTCCATTCTTCACACACACTTCACAAAAAAACTGAAAAAAAAAAAAAAAGAACATTGCCAAACCCAACAACAACATCAGTTTCGGCAGAAGTCGCTCCCCCGTCCCACCAGCAGGCTTCGTTCCCTCCAACGCGCACACACCCATCTCTGTTCCGCGCATCAATCATCATCTGGATCTGCATTCCCGGTATTGTCAACTTAAATTTCGTCCGATCTCGTCTCTCGCCCCAAACCAGCCTTGCCCACTTGCGAAAAGGAAGAAAAAACGAATCTTTGCGTCTGAATTTCTCTTTTTGATCGTTGTAGCCACTACCCATTGGATCCCTTTGGACGACTTAGCGGTTTCGTTCTTGATTTCGTGTCTTTTTAAGGTGAAACGAGGCTGGCGATGGGAGGGAGCGATGTTTAGCGGTACGAAACGATGACGAGGACGGCCGACACGAGTGAGGGGGACGAGGAAGAGCATTTCTACGAGTCCCTCGATCGAATCAACTCCTCGGCTTCTTGCTCTTGCTCCAACTCCGATGACGAGCCGGAGGACCCGGCACCCGATTCCAATTTCGCATCTTTGAAGTCGTTGAGGGTACCCAAATTCCCAAAGAGCGTGGCCAAGTACGACGTTTGGATCTCCGAACCGTCCTCTGTGGTCGAGCGTCGGTCGCGGCTTCTTCGGGAAATGGGTCTCGGCGCCGACCCGTCTCTTTCGCGGGCAGGAACCGAGAAAGATGCGGGTCAAGTCGACTTTGCGAGGTCAGTGTCGTCGTATTGCTTGAGGGGTCAAGAGAACGGCGGCAATTCCATGTTCTGTCGGTCGAAGTCGGACGCTTCATCGGACCGCAACGCCGCGTCGGGCGATCAGTGTAATGTGAATCCCGCGCACCACCGTGTTGGTTCTGATTCTTTTGTTACGGTCGATGATTTTAGTTCGTTTGTAGATATTGATCATAATGTTGCCCAACCACGCCCCGGCAAGGGAACTGGATCTCCAGTTGCCAGCGCCATTTCGCCAAACAAGCCACCAATAGCGAAATATTGTAGGAAGATGGATGAGCTTAAGAGCGATTCTGTGAGCTCTGCTGTTGGGTTGACCGGTAACTCAATGCTTGCTTTTAGGGGTGGTGTTGTGCCGTGTAATGGTAATGCTTGTGATGGAAGTGTTTGCACAATCAAGAACCTTGACAATGGGGAAGAATTCGTAGTGAATGAATTAAGAGAGGACGGCTCGTGGAATAAGCTAAAGGAAGTCGGGACTGGGCGGCAGTTGACCCTGGAGGAGTTCGAAATGACCGTTGGGCATTCCCCCATTGTTCAAGAACTGATGAGGAGACAGAATGTGGAAGAGGGCAACAAAGATATCTCAGATTTGAGCTTGAATGGGGGTAATGGTGTTAGGTCAAAGTTGAAGAAGAAAGGTAATTGGCTTAAAAGTATAAGGACTGTCGCAAGCACGGTGGCAGGGGGTCAGAAAGAGAGGCGAAGTAGTGATGAGAAGGATACTGCATCGGAGAAAGGTGGGCGGAGGTCCAGCTCAGCAACAGATGATAGCCAGGATGCTTCATTTCATGGGCCGGAGAGGGTTAGGGTTAGGCAGTATGGAAAATCTTGTAAAGAGCTCACGGCCCTTTACAAGAGCCAGGAGATACACGCTCATAATGGGTCGATTTGGACTATCAAATTCAGTTTGGATGGGAGGTATCTTGCGAGTGCTGGTGAGGACCGTGTAATTCATATTTGGCAGGTATCGGAGTCAGAGAGGAAGGGGGAGTTGTTGGTTGAAAAACCAGAAGAGGGGAATTTCAGTCTTTTATTTACCGCTACTGGTTCGCCAGAACGAACCACACTGTTTCCTACTGTGGATAATTACCTGGAAAGGAAGAGAAGGGGGAGATCATCAGTAAGCCGGAAATCAGTAAACTTGGACAATGTGCTGGTTCCAGAGACTGTGTTTTCACTCACAGAAAAACCTATTTGTTCATTTCAAGGACATTTGGATGACGTGCTTGACCTGTCGTGGTCGAAGTCCCAGGTCTGTCACTGATCCGTTTTGATGGTGGGTATGTTCTGTAGTAATCATCTTCTCAGATGTGATGTATATGATTGGAATTTGAATGCTTCTTCTGTTATTAATGTACTAACAGACCAGTATTAGGAATATAGAGTTGTAGCCAAACCTTTTGCTACATGGACTGGTGACTTAGATGCTTGACGACTATACCATCAATAGTTTCTGACTGTTGCACGTAACGTTATCCGACACTGTGACGCACCATGCCTTATATTTTCTTTTAAACAGTAGTTCATGCTGAGAATAAGTTTGCATGTGATCTCATGAAAATCTGGTTTCTCCTCAGCACTTGCTCTCTTCGTCGATGGATAAGACAGTTCGGTTGTGGCACTTATCTGGCAAGTCTTGCTTGAAAATCTTTTCGCATAGTGACTACGGTGAGTGCAGTTAAAGTGCTAGTTTGTTGCTTTAATTTCTCATGTTGTTTGTTTAACTATCATTGATCTTCTTCAGGATAGACTAGAACATCAATGAACTGCAAGGTGGACTTCGAAGTATTGTCGCATGATCTTATTGTTCATACGTTAGTTTGATAGATGATTACCCCTTTCAGTCGAAAAGACCATTTACATCCTACATAGCCTCTTTTTGCCTGCACATAATCTTGAATGTGGTTTGTTTGCGATAAGACGACACTCCGATTTTTGTGTATGCGATTTTGACTTAGTATTAAGGGCAGGACTAGTCCTCAAGACCTGTAAACATTTCTTATATTCCTAATTTTCTCTGCAAAGTTGTCAGATTTAGCTCATCGTGTGAATTTTAACATTACGTAATTTCCTGCAGTAACTTGCATCCAGTTTAATCCTGTTGATGATAGATACTTCATTAGCGGATCCCTAGATGCTAAGGTTCGGATATGGAGCATTCCGGATCGCCAAGTCGTTGATTGGAACGATCTTCATGAGATGGTTACTGCGGCTTGCTACACACCAGATGGTCAGGTTAGCTTAAGAACCTCTCCATCAGGATTGCGGCAGCGTGGGTGTGCCTAGTCAATGTGAGTTGCACATTGCCTTCCACAACTAAAGCTAGTTCTACCATTTTTCGTAGGGTGCATTAGTTGGCTCATACAAAGGAAGCTGCTATTTGTATGATACTTCTGGTACGAGTTGAATCCTTCCTGTCTTACTTGCAAATAGTTGCTTGTTCAACTACGCCTAATGAAATGGGTAGAGCTGTTTTTTCAATTAGTTTGCATTTGCTGTGGTTTTACTGATTACAATGTGTATTTTCTTTTTAGATAACAAACTGCAACAAAGGGATCATATCAATCTGCAGAATAAGAAGAAGAAGTCTCAATACAAGAAAATCACTGGTTTTCAGGTAAATGAGTGGCTGTATAATCAAGATATCTCTGCCATTGCCATATTAACGTAGTTGCTTCTAATATTGACAGTTTGCACCGGGAAGTTCGTCTGAAGTGCTTATCACATCTGCAGATTCACGAATCCGGGTGGTAGATGGCGTTGATTTGGTTCATAAGTTCAGGGGTAGGCATATCACACTGTTCATTGTACCTTAATTACCTACAAGGAGCCAAATTTTTTGTATCTCATGATCATATTGATGCAGTAATGCTATCAATGGTATATTTATTCTGGTTCCAACTGAACCAACTTAAACCCAGAGCTCTGGACATTGTATGTTATGTATTTCCTTAGCAGATAATCGTGTTCTCTGATCATATGTATCTGGGTCTGATGAGCTCATATGCTTTCCGGACATGGTCTCCTTGATGTAAAATTGCTGGGTTTGATGCTTATCGGTCTGTTTCCTTCTCTTCATTGGCCTATTAATCTGTGTGTTGGTCCTGTGACAGGATTTCGTAATACCAACAGCCAAATTTCAGCCTTCCTCACAACTAACGGAAAATACGTCGTCTCGGCCAGCGAGGATTCTTATGTGTATGTGTGGAAACATGAAGCTGACTCCAGACCCAGCAAAAGCAAGGGTATCACTGTGACACTGTCACACGAGCACTTCCATTGTCGAGATGTGTCGGTGGCTATACCTTGGCCTGGCATGGGTGATGCATGGGGATTGAGTCACACTTGGTCACTAGAACAAGATACGCCTCTAACTAATACTGCCGAGGCATCAACCGTCAATCATCCTCCTACACCCGTTGAGGAGATTCATGGTAACGAGGCCTCAAATTTGGCATCTGGATGCAGCAACAGTGCACTCCATGGAACTCTATCAAGTGCAACCAACAATTACTTCCTCCATCGGATGTCGGGCTCTTGTTCAGGGGAAAGACTTACTTTAGCCGCTAGGAGCCACAGCCCTCGTGTCAGCATGGATTTCTCCAATGGGATGAATGAAAGCATGTCAGCATGGGGCCTCGTGATTGTGACTGCTAGCCTTAGGGGTGAACTCAGGACATTTCAGAACTTCGGGTTCCCGCTCGGTATTTAAGGTATGAAAGGAATAATAGGATGAGGAATTGAGGATGGTCTGAGAAAAATGGATTTGATGAATTGCCGATGCATTTTGTTTTTCCCTTATCTGTTGGTGTGAATAGGGGGGATAGAGGGTGAGATTTGTAATATTTTTGCCAAAGTTATTTTTTCCCCTTGTGCTCATGCTCATCAGATACGGAATGCAGACTGCTAATATTCTGATTGGGCATTGAGGAATGAAATGTAGATTTGATGGGGAAGAAAAGAAAAGCGAAAAAAATAAAAGATACACAGGAAAATAGAAACCACTGAGTTTCTGCATTCAAGAAATGTAGAGTCAGGAGCATTGAAGACGCATATTGAATTGTTCAATGAAAATTTCTTTTTGTTGCATTTTTCCCAGACCTTGTGCAGAATTCGACTTAGTCGATCCATTCTTTTGTTTATTTAACATGATGCTTAGACCTTATCCGATCTTCAGGGCAAAGTAATTTGTGAACGATTGAGTGCTGGATATAATGATTGAGCAGATGTCATGGTTGCTGATTCTGGATCTTCCCCTATCGAACAGTGATGAGTTTTTTAACAAAGTTGTTGAGGAAGATGGAAATGAAAAGGAGTGTGCGTGCACTCTGTTTCCCATTGTCTTTTCATATGGATTCTGCAATATGAAAGAGCTGTGACAACACGTATTGCTTTTCTTCTTTTGCCATAATGCGGTAACATTTCGCACGATACTGTAGGAGTTAAAATTACTATGATATGAAGTCATAAGGTGTGATTCAAGGTTGATAGCTAAAAGAAGTAAAATTTCTTAATGTCCTTTTCCTTTCAAATTGGCAAGCAATTCATTTGCAGTTGAGAGTCGAATCCGATTCAAAATCTTTCTTGCGGTACTATGGGCTATTATTTTGGCCTTTCAAATTCAACTTCTTTCCTGTGGTAGTGATACCATTTGTCCCCATGGCCATCTAGCAGGAATTCCTAAAAGGTCATCTGCCCAGAAAACCATCCGCTTGAAATTTCATTATCTCTTCTTCGATTGTCTCACTCTTCAAAAGCAATGCCTGAATCATCTATCAGCTGAAATACTATTGAACTGTCGATTAAAGGCGAACAGACCATGGTTGCGAAAGAGTGATAAGAGGGTTCTATGATCCATTGAGAGATCGACCAATTATGGTAGCTGATCATGTTTGAGTGCTTTTTTCGGGATTTCTATATCAAATGTTAAAATACACAAACACTTTTAAAAAGTTTCAATTATAACGGCTGACATCTACTGCAGTAATCTAATCCACTGGCGGGAGCCGCATCTGCACCTCCATTCCTCATCCCTTTCGACAACTTCATCGGTGAGCCCATGACTTTAGAGAGTGGGAGAAATTTTAGGTGACCGACCAAAATATCCCTTTCTTAGGCCCACCAAGAGCACGAGATCTTTCCAAAAAGGGCATATAAATTGAAAAATATCGGAGGAAATCCAAACCTCAAATTCTCATTGGCTGCTTGAGCTGATGTGGCACTTACCTCCAAAATGTACTTATCTTATCTGTTCTTGCCCTCCCCATCCAATGACAGAAAGACGTCACTCTTTTCTCTTTTCATTTATCTGATCCTATGGACTCCATATATGTAGCCCTTCACTAACATCTCTTCCAGTGCTCTCTTCTTCTAGTGCTTTGTTCACTCTTTTTTTTGTACCTTTAGTTTACAAGAGAGGATTTTTACACATCCATTTCAGATAAATTTTGGAACTTTCAATTTGCGAGAACCAAATGGCTCTTCAGGCTGCTGCATTGCTCCCATCCGTTTTCACCATTCCCAGAGAGCTGGTTTGTCACTGTCAACTCATTGCTCTCTGTACTTTCCTACACTTGTCCCTGATAAAAAAGAGCTGGACTGAGGACTACGAATTATGGGCATCTGAAAAGT
The DNA here is from genome assembly GCA_031216235.1 of Syzygium jambos. NCBI lineage: Eukaryota > Viridiplantae > Streptophyta > Magnoliopsida > Myrtales > Myrtaceae > Syzygium > Syzygium jambos. Next base: position 2,922,936 of record CM062225.1, on the reverse strand, counting down.
TTAGAGAATTTTTCAAATATTTTTTGACAGGGCAAATCTAGTGCATCCTTCAAAGATTCGAGCTTGTTTGGGGTTTCATTCTCTGAGCATGTCAAAGCTGACTTCAGCTCCTCTGCGATGAGGTGCAAGGTAATTTGGGTATCCTACATTGGTTCCTTTCACTACCCTGAAAATGAGCTACATGAAATGAACGATGGTAGATCATTACATTATCGCTCTATGACTTGGAAAAGAAAGAGACATAATCTCAAGGATCTGAATTTTAGGAAATCGTTATCCTCTAGCATACAAGCTGCTTACTGATGTGTCAAGCTGAAAATTTAGTAGCTTTGGATGTGAAACTTGTGTTAACAGTATCAGAGTATTTAATGCAGAGGGAACACAACCAAAGAAATGGAGCTGTCAGAGCCCAAACAATAGCTTCAGCTCCCTCGGTGACCCGGGCCGCCCCTGAGGGCAAGAAAACCTTGAGAAAGGGCAGTGTTATAGTCACTGGTGCCTCGTCAGGATTGGGTCTGGCCGCTGCCAAGTCTCTTGCTGAGACTGGAAAGTGGCACGTGATCATGGCCTGCAGGGACTTCCTCAAGGCCGAAAGAGCTGCCAAATCAGCCGGGATCGCCAAAGAGAACTACACGATCATGCACTTGGACCTTGCCTCACTTGATAGCGTGAGGCAATTCGTCGACAATTTCAGGAGATCAGAACGGCCACTCGATGTTCTTGTTTGCAATGCTGCTGTTTATCTGCCAACTGCTAAGGAACCCACTTTCACAGCTGAAGGATTCGAGCTCAGCGTTGGGACTAACCACCTCGGGCATTTCCTCCTTTCAAGGCTGTTGCTTGAGGACCTGAACAAATCTGATTACCCATCCAGGCGACTCATCATAGTCGGCTCAATCACAGGTACCGATTATAACCTTATTGATTGGACTTGCTACATGCAATGGCGTGCTTTAGATATCAGATGCGTTTTCTTGTAATACTTTGCAAAGGATAGGCATTCATTGTCAATGTACATGATCGTGAGTTCACTCAATCAATACATAGTTGAACTCTTGAGTTAATGTTGCTAATGAAGTTGATTCTTACAATTAGGGAACACAAACACCTTGGCTGGGAATGTACCTCCGAAGGCCAGCCTTGGTGACTTGAGAGGACTGGCAGGAGGGCTGAATGGGCTGAACAGCTCGGCCATGGTTGACGGTGGAGATTTCGATGGGGCCAAGGCCTACAAGGACAGCAAGGTGTGCAACATGCTTACAATGCAGGAGTTCCACAGGCGCTACCATGAGGAAACTGGAATCACGTTCGCGTCCCTATACCCAGGATGCATCGCCACGACCGGCTTGTTCAGGGAACACATCCCGCTCTTCAGGTTGCTCTTCCCGCCTTTCCAGAAGTACATCACCAAGGGCTTTGTCTCCGAAGATGAAGCCGGAAAAAGGCTTGCTCAGGTAGAAAAAATAAAGACAGAACTAGATCTTCTTCAGGGATCTTCTTTAGGTTGTCATGAGGCAATTAAGTTTGCGATTGGATGCTAAGTTTATTTGCTTTCTGTGACTCAGGTTGTGAGTGAACCGAGCTTGACAAAGTCTGGGGTGTACTGGAGCTGGAACAAGGATTCAGCATCGTTCGAGAACCAGCTGTCCCAGGAAGCTAGCGATGTCGAAAAGGCACGTAAAGTTTGGGAAGTCAGCGAGAAACTCGTCGGTTTGGCCTAAATGAGCTCTTTGGATTGTACCCAAACGGATCCTTGGAGAAAGAGGATGTTCATCGGGAAGAGAGTAGAGTTGATTCCTTTTAACCAAGCGCGGAGCTTAGAACTGGAGCATGAGCGATTGTAAACAATTCATCGTTTGTCGGTGCAGGTGACTTGTAAGTTGGGATTGGCAATAAAACAGCTCATGTCTTCTCGCAAAGTTTAATCCCAAGTAGCAGCAAAATAACAAGGCGATGAATGAACTTTGGAGAACTTGAGACGATGTGCTCATGTTACGTTGGCTCACATTTGTCATACACATGCATCAATGGCATGCGAAATCGTTCCAAATTCTTCCCTTACAGCAAAGTGCAGAAGAATAGCAGATCGACTATGAAGCACCGGGCTTAGCCGATAAGGTGCAAAACTGAGGTGAAAATTAGTGAGGGACGGATCAAAATCCACGCGCACGCCGCCACATTCACAAGCTAAAAGAAACCTTTCTCATATCTAGGACCCCTGAGAGAATTCGCAACGCTCGGGCTCATTCTCCTTCCTTTGTTTTGCGTATAATTAACTAATGTTCTTGCAAAATCTCGGGCGCGCACTCTTAACACGACATCACCAAGAACGAAAGCGCCTTACTTAAAAGTCCGTCATACTTGTCACCGGAGCTAACAACTACGAAACTGGTCGTGCTCTTGACAGCAACCATAGGAACTAGATAGTACAGTAACCATTTCTGTGTGTTGATCGGGTACTGTTAAATACTGAGCGCGTCGTTCAAATTACATGATCATAAGCTTGACGTGTGGTGCCACATCCTCCCTTTGTGCTTGCATGATAATCCGGTTAATATTAAATCAAATCATAAACTATAGTGTAAGCTATACTAATATACCTAAAACACGTAATAAATATAAATACTAAATTAAATATATTCTATATATAGAAAATATATATTCTAGAATAGAAAGAAATTCAAATATATAAATAAAAAAAACAAAACTCGTTATTTTTGTGCTGTTATTTTGAATTTTCTTTTTTATTATAATTTAAATATTATTTAAAGTATTGCTTTAATTTTCTTAATTTAAGAAGTTTGTTATTCATGTGACCTCATCATTAGTTTTTTTTTTCTTTCGAAAAGACACTTTTTTTTTCCTATGGGCCTTTGGCAACCCAATCCGTGGCTATTAGGGTTTGAAGTAACATGCTAGAGTTTCTGTCCGGAGAGCTTCACGTTTTGTAGGGTCTTGTATTACTTGTCCCCGTGTTCATCACTGGTTTATGCGAATATGGTCGAGTGATCGGTCTTTTGGTATATTCTCTTTTTTTTTTATCTGTCATATCTCTTAATTCTCTTCACCTTTTAACTCTTGATCTGCCTTTTGTAAAGCGCGGGAGTCGGACCCCACATCTATGATACTGGCGTCCCCACCCCCTCTCCCGATTTCTTTACCCGCAGGGCCGCATGCCTAGCTGCGTATCTTCTTCTTTTGATTTGGTTTAGTTTCGTCCAATTGAAGAAACCGTGTTCTTGAGGTACGCATTGTGTGATTCGGACACTGAACTGGGCCGGATCGTTTGGCATCAGGCCCATTAATTGCAAGGCCCAATATTTCGACACAAATCGGCCCGTCACCTTCTGCGCTCTCTCTCTCCTTCTTCGCCTTCTTCTTCTTCCTTTGGCCCTCCTCGTCTAGGGTTTTGCGAGGGGTTTTTTCTGATCAGTCCCTTCGCTTCGTCCTGCGAATAGGCTACGTTCAATCGAAGCGTTCGAGGATCAATGGGGAAGAAGCGGAAGCAAAGAGAAGCTGAGAACAACGGCCCAGAGGCGGCGGCGGCGAAAGATGATGCCGCGTCGGAGGAGAGGCCTAAGCGGACGCTGCTCGGCTGGAAGGAGAAGCCGCAGGAGAACGCGGATGCCGCCGCCGCCGCCGCCACCGCCGCTCTGGGTTTCAGGAACAAGGAGAAGGTCCTCGTCACTTGCTCCCGTCGCATCAATTTCAGGTTCGGATCGCTTCTGGGTTCTTTGTTATTCTTTTCGAGCGGGTTTGGCTTGTTCCGGTATTGAGCTTTTCCGTCGATGGGCAGGTATCGGCATTTGATGTTGAATGTGGTGTCGCTTCTGCCCCATTGCAAGAAGGACAACAAGGTCGAGTCCAAGGAAACTAAAGGCGCCACTCTCAACGAGCTCGTTGAGCTCAGGAATTGCTCCTCTTGCCTGTTTTTCGAGGTAGAATCGCATCCCAGTTCCGATGACGAGTGCGGATTCGGAAAAGTACGCAACTTGATGCATTCTCTGTTAATTCCACTTCAGTGCAGGAAACATTTGGACCTCTATCTGTGGATGGCAAAGTGCCCGAATGGTCCATCTGTGAAGTTTTTAGTAAATGCCGGTAATTTCTCTTTGTAGAATCTCCTCGGTGGAGCTGTTGTATTAGTGTCGAGATGCAGATTTGACTTGTTTGTGATCCGTGTGGCGTTTTTCAGTCGGGGACTCTGATCAAATAAGATTGATCTAATCTCTCTTGCTCTAATATTTTAGTGCACACTATGGAAGAACTGAAGCTTACTGGAAACCATTTGAGAGGTTCGCGGCCCCTTTTAACTTTCTCAGCCAATTTTGATAAGGATGCCCATTGGATGCTTCTGAAGGAGATGCTCATTCAGGTATATACCCAGGCTTCTCTAGCATATTCAGATGATATCCTGTGGAACACTCATTATTATCTCTGTCCATCTTGTTGGATACCATTATAGCTTCCTTGTGATCATCTAGTTGTTTTTAAATTTTTGTTTTTGTTTTGGTTCTTTCAAAGTCTCTAAGCTCTTGAAGCTGAGTATGTATGTATCTGTTTGTCAGCAGTTCCAGATGATGCTTTTGCATAAACTTTGTGGAGATTGTACAATTTAGCTGCTGATGTTTTTAATTGAATTTTCTTGGCCAGATTTTTGGAACTCCAAAGGGACATCAGAAATCTAAGCCATATCACGATCATGTCTTTGCCTTCTCAATTGTCGATGATCATATATGGTTCCGAAACTACCAGGTTGGTTCAAATCCCACTTAATTGATGGACCATTCTTTTGCCTTCTTAGACATCTTGCTGTCAGACCACAAAAATGGATATTTGCCTATGAAGTAGGATGCATAACTTCTTAATTTGGAGCTCTTAAGCTTGAAAAAATTTGGAAGGAATATTTTACCTGGTCTAAGGCATTTCGAATTAGAATTTGACTCATTATGTGGATGTATAGTCTTTTCTGGTTATAGATCATACATATATAGTATGTATTCATTCAGGTAGAGGAATTAAGCCTTCTGGAGATTTCTATATGCAGTCTCAGAATGCATGTTATGACTGTATATTCCTTGGTTGTAATATTATTGGGACAGAGTGCAACAATTGCTAAAGTCTATGTGAACATGATGCAACACTGGCAATTGAAGTTTGAGCTGTTAATTCTGCTTGGGATTATATTCTTCAGAAAATTCATTATGAATTATAATCTGTTTCCTTTATATTGACATTTTGTCTTTCATAAATCAGATAGCCGTTCCACACTTGGGATTATATTCATCAGAAAATTCATTATGAATTATATTCTGTTTCCTTTATATTGACATTTTGTCTTTCATAAATCAGATAGCTGTTCCACACAACGAATCGGATAAGGTGGCTCGAGGGAGCTTGGACAAAATGACTCTTGTCGAGGTAGGCTGTCATAAAAATGACATGAATGGTGTATGCTTCGATATGTGCATGAGCATGATTAGATTTTCTGATATGGTCACATGACTGTAAAATATGGTGGAAAATTGGAGTCAAGTTGCTCACCTTTTTTGCTCCATTAGGTTGGCCCAAGATTTTGTTTGAATCCGATCAAGATATTCGGTGGTAGCTTTGGAGGCCCTACACTGTATGAAAATCCATTTTATGTATCGCCAAACCAGGTAAAGCGTTTGGAGTAGCCTTTAATTGCAAATAAGAATAGGCAGTGGCATGACATGCAATATGCATATGGTTTACAATACGGACATGTTTTTGGACATTTACTGGGTGGATTGAAACTGCTCATTTGCCTCAGGGTGGTACTTGCATGAAGCGGCCCTTGGTTTTTTTTAATATTTCTTCTTCTTTTCACCAAAGGATTCTTCCTGTCATTGTATCTTTTCCCTTTTACATTTTAAATGCGTAAAAGCATGCATTAGTACCATGGCCTTTCCATCTTGACACGTTAATAATGTTTTGTGTTCCTTTTATTTCAGATTCGAGCATTGCAGAAAAAGCAGAAGACAGGCAAGTATGCGAAGAAGGTCAAGGCGAAAACAAGAAGAAAGATGCATGAGTTATCAAATCCTCTGGAGCCTGATGAATTTGCTGATATGTGGAAAGAGTAAACTATACGCTCCTTGCATTTTGAAGCAAAGGGAAACGAGAGAACCTATTCCCTTGTAGTCATCATGAAGTTACGGAATCTTATCCATCTTAATTTTGTATGAATTCTATATCGTGATAATATGGCAGTTCAGTTTTGGGTAAGCTATATCAAGTAGAGTTTATTCTTTTCAACTCGAGTTGCATTGTAACTCTAGCAAATCGATTCAAAGTGCTAACATGTGGAATGAGGAGAGTTTCGTGCCTTATTGGCGATTCTTGGTGATTTACTGGGAGTATAAATTGTTCCATTTCTTGGCCCGAGGTCAGAAAATTTCCTTGCATCTATATCTGTTGTTCCGTTTGTTCATGGTATGCCAAAGATGAAAGCCGTCGTGGAATGTATTTAGCCGCAATTGCGACGCACCGATGCTTTGTCGCTGGTTTGGTTTAAATAATTCTGAAGGATCAAGTCTCTCTCTCTCCCCTTAGCTTTCCATTCATCTGAACAAAATTTCTTCTTACTTCTTCCATAGGCTGGTATCCAATATCATGATCAAGAAAATTTAAGAACAGAGAACGAGTAAAAGTTCTGCTTTCTTGGAGGCATTTTGAAAACATGAGCTCTCATTTATCACCACTAATATACAGAGAGTGCACCGGCTTAGGAAGAACAAGGAGAAGGAAAGGACAAGGATTTTGTAACTAGTGATCGATGAGCGAGGTTGAGATCTCGAGTCAATTAATGTGAATCCCACTCCATCCAGTTCGATTCGCTACCTCGGCGAGGAATGCTGTTGACCCTCGCGAACTTATCAACATTGAAGTTGGCCCCACACATCACGCCCTCACTGTCCACCCTCGGCATCGCCTTCATCTTGTTCATCGGATGCTCGAAGCTCACCAATCCTCCTTCGCTGTGGAACATGCAACCTGCAAATGAAACCCATTGCGGATTCATCACCTCCCATTTATCACGAAGTAAATTAAACAAACGATGTCTACCATTGTGTGCCTTCACATACCTTTGGGGAAGGGAGCATAGGACTTGGCACACCCTGCCTTTATGACTTCCTTGTCATCACAGATCACAACAGAGCCATCACCTGCAATCCCCCAGTACAGCTTCTCTCCTCCATCAGAACCCTAAAACCGACCATCCACATAAACCCAACAATTTAAAGAACAAGAACTCCATAGTATTTACTTCCTCAATCTGTATTTCCAAAATTCAGGAAGTATTACTGCTCTGTAGTTCAATTATCTCATATTTCACATGAAGTCATGATCTTATGCAGCCAAAATAAAGGTTGAAGTTGAACTACTATAGCTATACCTTAAGAAAACAAAGGTCAGTACATCATGCTATTGTACAGGGTAGAGCTGGACACAGCCCCTAACCCTTTTGTACAGTGAGCGATTGGCCATAACCAACTAAACCCAGATGGTAACTTCTGATTTATCAGGATAGAAAGAGAGAAGAGAGAAGTTTCATGATACCAGTGCAGTGAAGACGGTCCCAATCTTGCTGTCATAGACAACGAAGGCAAAGCTACCATCAAGATCCTTCACCACCTGATCAGCCGGGTATGGACCCCTGTCCCTGAGCGTCCTGTATGCCTCTATCACAAACTGGGCCTCGTTGCTTCCCTTGGCCAGCCCGTACTGCTTGTTCAGCTGATTCAGGTTGTTCAGGCTCCCCATGAACAGGCAGTATATATCATCAAACCCACAAAACAACCTAGCAACAAATGAACTCAAAACAAAGTAAGAACCTGGGTTCATAAATCAAACCACAGAAGACCACAAAGATCAAGCACGGCCCCAGAGACAACCTCTGGCGGAGGGAAAAGGGGTTGTCAGGCCTGACATAGGCAAGAGCAGCGGCGTCCCCAAAGGTCATAGAGAAGGTGTTGTTCGGGTGGTGCGAGACGAACTCTCTGAGGGTCTCATCTGGGAGCTTGGGCTTCCTAGAGCCGCTGTGAGAGGCGGGGCTGTTCAGCTCCTCCGGTGGGTGTGCAAATGCCTTGTGAAATATTGCCAACATTGTTATCCCTACTTTCTTATTGTCCTCTCGAAGGCTCGCACAGAGATGATACCTGATCAAAGGGACTAACTTCCTGTTTTTTTATCGGTCGGACAAGGCAAACTAACACGAGAGGCGGGTTCTGTGCTAGGACTGAAAATAGAGAGTTGGTAAAGGAAGAATCATTGGAATTTATAGCGTCATTTTCGGGCCCAGGAGAGACGAGCCTACTCTGGTATTATTATGATATTGTGGGCTATGGAACTTTAGCAGCGTGAGGGATAAGGATTCCCGAACTCCAATGGGTTCTTATCTTTAATGTTTGTTTTTTCATTTCTGTAGTTTTTTCTTTCTTCTCATTTTGCAGTATTTGAGTTGGAATTGAGACCTGTCGGGTGAATTTTTTTGTCCTCATATTCCCCTTTTCTTTTTGCCATTTCCTCACAGTCAGTTTCTCCCTTTTTCCGCCTCTCCGGTCACCATTCGCCACGTTACAAAATGGGATTTACTTTTGGGGAGTTGCAAGGAGATGACGGAAAAAATAAAGAGTTAATATCACCAAAAATCCTAAATTGGTACATATGTGATAATTTTATTTCGAATTTTTTTTTACCATCAAAAATCCTAAATTGATATACATGTCACAATTTTACCCTAAACATACCACAAAAAACTCCAAACTGGTACAATGTGATAATTTTACCATGAACTAAAATTTTAATATTATTATTTTTTATTTTTTCAAATTTTTATTAATTTTTTATTTTTTTTCTTCATCTCCTACCTTTGGCCAGTCGCCGCTCCGGCGAACGGCCAGAGGCGGAAGCCGGCGAGGTAGAAGATGAAGGAAAAAAAAGAAAAGAAAAAAATAAAAAAATTCGAAAAAATAAAAAACAATATTAAAAAATTATTAATTCGGGGTAAAATTGTCACGGGTGTACCAGTTTGAGGTTTTTCGTGGTTAAAAAAATAGTTTAGGATAAATTTGTCATGGGTTTACCAGTTTGGGATAAAATTATCACAGGTGTATCAGTTTGGGGTTTTTAATGGTAAAAAAAAAAGTTTGGGATAAAATTATCACAAGTGTACCAGTTTGGAATTTTTAATGGTAAAAAAAAAGTTCGGGGTAAAATTGTCACACATGTACCAGTTTAGGATTTTTGGTGGTATTAATCCAAAGATAAATCAAAACGCACTTTTATCCTGCAGACATATAATTCATGAGATAATTCAAAGCCATTTTGAAGTTCCCTTGTTGGCAGGTTCATCTGAGTTGTCCTAATGCAGTGAAGCGATAAAGATAAAGCTGTGCTGATGGAAAGATATGGTTAGGTGGGGGGTGCAGGGAATCTTGCTGGTTCATCTTATCCAAAGTGGTGTGCGGAAGGGGTCACAATTACGCCGAAGAAGAGTCAAGCCGGCGATTTTGCCATCCGTTTCTGGTCCATGAGTCGTGAGTTTCTGTGGGTTCATCTGGGGCTTACCATGGAAAAAAAAGGCTGCGTTTCATTCACATCATGTTCGGGCCTACTTGTTGGCTCGTGGTGGCCATTGGTCCCCGCTTTTCATGATTCCTAGTGAAGGACGTCAAGGGAAGCTATTGCTCAAAGGGGACGGATAGTCAAATCCAGTCTCCATCAACCCCCAGCTTTACTATAAATTATTAAGAGACGGCGACGAGTGCTGTGACATGCTGATAAATTGCTAGACATTGCAATCTAGCTAAGTGCAGCCCAATCATTTCTTCTTCTTTTTTTTTTCTTTGGTCCAGACAGCCCAAATCATTTCGAAAGCTGGAACTTTTTCCTCTCTCTGTCCATTGATATTTTGCTAACTGAAAGTCTTGATCGGGAGTATAGATAAATATAAGTCGTCGATACCAATGCGAATTTAGAAAAGCCCCACGTCGGAGGTATCGGTATGGTGCAGAGTAATTTATATATTTTAATTAATACATAACTCATTAATTTAAATTTTCAAGTGAATGTGAATCTAACTAAATATATTGACGGATTCGGATTTGCTCTCTTCCTTTGCGATCCGGCAGATAAAGGCTTTTGCTGTGCACTCCCAACAATTTATAATAAAGTCGATGGTTGATTGGTGCCCCACTTCCGTTGTGTACTAGTGCTTAGTGAAATATCTTAAAAAAAGAATATAACCAATGCAGTTTGCGGGCAGAATGGTTCGATGTAGCGGAAGAGGCCTAGAGTTAACGTGAGTGATGTGGTATAATATTGCGAGCTCAATGATAGCCTTCGTGGTTTGGTTTAGTGAAAGGTATCAAGGATGAAAAAGGTAAGCGTTAGAGATTCAAGTCTAGACATGTTGTAATAACTTAATCAAGGGAAGCGGATTTGATACCGTGTTTAAACATGATAGGAAGATTGTTGAGATGCACATGTAAATTCGTTAGAATAGTCCCACATCGACGAATTGATTCGATGATAACATTCATGGTCTGGTTTGAAGAAAAGCTAAGAATGAAGATGGGTGTTGGAAATTTAAGTCTACACATGTTGATTAATAATAATACATGAATTAAGGGGAGAGGATTTAACACTAAGATTAAAGGTGCATTTGTTTGAAGGAAAGTGTTTTTCGAGAATTTGTTTTTGGGACTTTCACTCGTTTTGTTCGTCGAAAATGATAAGTCAACGGAAAATACTTTCATGTCAAGAAAAACATAATGTATAATATAAGGAAAGTAAATTCCCTAATATGAGGATGTGAAAATACTTTTCGAAATTGCTCACCTTAACTTTTTTAATATTTTGTTCTTTTCTTTTCCTTGTTCTTTGTTCTTTTTTTGCTTTTCTTTTCTTTTTCCTTTTTTTTTCTTTCATTTTATTTTTCTTTTTTCTTCCCTCCGCCAATCGCATGAAATCATTTTGTAATGAAATCCAAATATCAAAAACAATTTCAATCATATATCACTAAACAAAAGAAAACTAACCAGTTTTCCTAGAAAATGCTTTTCGGAAAATCATTTTCCGTTATTATTGAGTTTTCTGCAAAACAAACGCACCCTAAATGTAAAGAGGAGATTATTAGAATGTACGTGCGAATTGTATTAGAAAAGTCTTACATCAAATAATTAGTGGGTAGAGAGTAGTTAATATATCATGGTTGACTCATAACTCATTAGCATAAATTTTTGAATGAAAATAGGTTCAACTAAATATATTGATATATTCGAACAACCCCTCGACGATCTCCTTGAATGAAAGTATCGAGTTTTTGCCATGCGCTCCCAACATAAGCAACCATGTGTAGCAATGTTGTCTCGATGGATCTGATCCTAAGCTCAAACGTGAGGAGTAGATTGGATGGATCTAACTCGATAGATTGTCGAAGTACACGTTTAAATTGAGTTAGAAAATTTCTACATCGGAGTATTTGTGTGGTGTAGAGCAATTAATTTATATCCTAACTAGCTCATAATTCATTGGTTTAGGCTTTTTGAGTGAAGGTGTGAATGTTGATAGGCTCGGACTCTCGCTTGGTGATCTCCTCAGACGAAGGCATTGAGCTTTTACCGCGCGCTCCCAACACAAGCAGCTAATAGCTGTGCGTTACACTATCGTGGTTATCGTGAAAAAGACTTAATCGGCCGTTGTTTTCAATCGCTCGAGCACCCGTCGCTCGCGATAATCCGTAACCATCGCGACCGTAGTATCGGCCAAATGATTTTTTGCAGAGACAAGTGGGGCGGGCTTCGGTTTCCTTTCAATTATTTTGGTGAGCTAAAGTGAATATTTGGTAGGGCATGTCAAATATTGATTGAAATATGAATGTAATCATTAGCTTCAACTCATTAATGGACGGACCAACTTTAGTCCCCCGATCGAAACCCAACGTGACATGTAGGCCGCGGAGGGTGGAATGAAGCTTTGGCCTTCGTGCCGCATAAGAGACGAGACGGAGCCTCGTCTCGGCTCGGCCCACTAGATGCTTGTAGTGTAGTTTCATGGCTGAATGATCCTCGTTGTTCTCGAAAAAGGAATTAGATCAGGTCCATAATATTGTTGGGCTGCAGAGCAACCCGAATAACGATGGTAGTCTTGGGCCTACCTCTAAAAGCACCCGTACAATGATGGTGAGAAATTGGTTTTTACCTTAGTTGGTGTGTCAATACCACTCATGCATCTCTCTCTCTCTCTCTCTCTCTCTCTCTCTCCATGTCATTCGCCAAATATTCGCCGGCGGAAATATTACCGAACAAATTTTAAATCTATTGTACGAATATCAATCGAGTTATAAACCTTTCATTTTAGCCAATTTAGTCATAAACATTTTGATAATTTGTCAATACAGTCATTCCAGCCCATTTTGGTTGGCAATTGCTGATGTTGACAATTTTTTGAATTTTTTTATAATTTTTTCTTTTTCTTTATGTTTTTTCCTTCTTCCTCTAATTGTCGGCCTGGCCACACGCGAGGTCCAACCTCACCAGCCTCGAACGATGCTCATCGACCTCGCTGGATCTGGCGAGGGTGAGCCTTGCTCGCCTGTGGCTGGTTTCCAACCATTGCAACCCGTTGAAGACAAGAAAAAAGAAGAAGAAAGAACAAAAAAAATTCACAAAATATTTAAAAAATTGTTCACGTCAGCAACGGTCGTGCACGTAGAACTGTAGGCATCCACAATAGTGATTGCCAGGCAAAATTGATCAGAAGAGCTATATTGACAAATTATTAAAAGGTTTAAAACCGAATTGATATCCGTACAATATGTTTAGGACTTTTTTTGTACTTGTCTCATTCGCCAAGCAGTGAATATGGATCTCGCGACTGAATTGGCTTGCCATGTCAACGGAAGGGGCCGAATTTGTTCGAATCCAAGATTATAATGTCTAATTTGATCAAAAGCAAAGTTCAAATACCAAATTGAATATTGACTAACCAGTCAGAATTCAATTTTGACATTGTCCCTCTCCCTAGAGGCTTCTAAGATTCTCGTGTTATGCATACTTTGATCCTTTTCTTCTTTCCTCTCGAAAGAGAGAGGTGATCCATCAAAGGCGCGCAAGTTGAGGCACGCCGAAAGAGAAGATAAGCGACATGTCGTCCTCTTATACGAATGTCGTATAGCGCAATCGGTGACACTGCCTATCATAATGCTTCCAAGGTCCCATCCCGTTGCTGTACTTATCCCTCACATGCGAAACGCAACGGAGGCTTTCGCAGCTTATACTTACACTAACTTCATCTGATGCCCACTGCCTTGTTTCCTTCCCTACTTTACCCTCTCTCTACTTTGAATTCACCTAGTAATTGATCGTCGAAGTTGTGGATTGCTGATGAATAACGGATTCTAGACCTCTCGGAAGTGAGTGATTTCATATTCGAGGCACTCATCAGAATTTCTTTCTCTGTGACTTACACGATTCATGAAATAAGTGCATGCTATAATAGGATTGATTACATATTTGAGGTGGGGTTTTGTTTTCTCACCGTAAAAGAACATATGTATGAAAATCCATTGCATGCGACGGACCAATTGATATGCATCATTGCCTGGTGTGGTATAGTAGTTTCAAGATCATTGTTCAGACAAAAACGGCGTGTTCGTGGAGGTACAACTGATCGGCAAATGGGAAAGCTTGTAAATTACACGATTGGTGGCAGATATTGCTCGTCTCTCACTCCTCCTCCATGAGCAAACGGACATCTTTCATTGAGAGGGAGACGACAAACTTTGTTTGGTCGAAAACACGAAAGAAAACACCGTCCTACATGTGGGCCTTATAAAGCCAAGCCAGGACCCAAAAAACAAATAATGTTTATGAGGAATCTTGTTGATCTTACATTTGTCTAGCTGCCGATGATAAGCAACACCGATCTTTGCTCCATACATTATCGTTCTCCTGTACCAATTTGTCTGCAGGACAAGGAAACAGCACAACGACGGACAAAACGAAGTGAAAAAAAAGAAGAAAAAGGCGGTGCAACGAGTCGTATATGACCGGACATCGGTCTGGAGTCATTCTTAAAACTGCAAAAGAGTAATTGGAGTTGCTGTTTCGTTAGGCATGAGATGTGGGTTGGTGGTCAGTCCAACATTAACAGAGCATTATGGATCGAGCCGATAAAAATATATGTAATTCAGTGAATGATTTTTTGGGAAAAGAAGCAAGAGTAAGATGTTGGAAAGATGAAGGAAAGCGAATGCATTAGTAATACAACATTGATATCCTAATCGTCAAAGTGTACCCTAAGTTCAATAACTTTTGCGTTTTGTTTTGTTATCCCTTTAGGGTTGGCTTGGTCGATTGACTTAACCGGTTTACGAGGCCATAAAATAGTGGTCCTTTTCTACAACATATCCGTCCACTACCATAACACAGTGGATGTAGGGTCCTGGCACAAGCATGCCCACCACGGACGATAAGCTGCCGCTCCTTTCATCACTTTCCAACATATATAAAAAGGTCTACGCATAGCTGATGGTGGTAAATCCTGTTAATTTGAGCATCGAATTTCGATTGTATTTGGTTTGAGCGGAGTAGTTTGTGTGCTCGCTGATTGGAAAGAAACTAATATTGGAGACTAAACAAGTAGTTCCTTCGATAGCTGGGAATAAGGCCGATATTGAGAAATAGCGTATCTGTTAAATCTTTACCTTAGATCCTTCGTGATAATTCACTAGGCAAAAAACAGAGTCTAGGCCACGTAGCAATTGAAATTCTTTTCATGGTCATTTGTATCTTTTCACCGTATATGCATAACAAATCATAATTAATCAATCAGGATTTTTGCCTTTCATGAGGCTTCTTGCAAGTCTCGAATCTTTTTTCCTCATTCAGAATCGGAAGAGCGAAAACGCTTGTCCTTTGTTTCGCGGCTTCTTGTACATCAATGTCGAGACGACGTTCGCGCGCTTCGCTCATAACTGAACATCATTGTCACTGAAAACTTCGGTGTCGCTATAAAGTCAGCTTTAGTTGTCCATACCCATCGTTGCTAAAAACTATGGTCCCCACAAATTGACCCCTTTTTCCCTTTGATTGGCAGACTTAATTAGCCTAGTTGTCCAATCTATTACTATCACGAGACATTGATTGCCGCAAAAAAAAAGGTTAATTAGTGTAAGTGCGCGGTGATGAGCGTCTTAGGTAATATAACAAATGTTACCATCGACTCATTTCATCCCTCAATGACATTTCACCTCCATTCATTGGCCGCGGCCAACATACACACAATGGCAGCTCTTGCTACTCATTGGGTTCTTCCCACAAGGAGATGATAACCCATGTTTAATCTCGGGTTAAGGAAGAGGTCGACATATATATAGTTGCGGATGTAACCCGAATGTTGCAAACACTTGCCATTTCCTTTTTCAGCGCTAAAAATGTATGTTGTATACATATAATCTTGGCTTATTTTTCTAAATGTTTACATTTTTGGGATGAGCAGCTTGTTTAATACGGTATCAGAGCACAAGTCACGAGCTTAAATCCCGTCGCTCCTTTTCATCTTTTTTCCGCCCAGTAATTCATCTTATTTTCCTTGTTTTCTTGTCTCCGTTTGTCTGTTTAATGTGGTCTAGTCACAGCCTGTTTGCATGATACTAAATAAAACACAAATTATAGAGAGAATGTCGGAATGGAGTCTTGCGTAATTTATGCACGCATTTCACACACTTCAAACATTGGGTTGTTTTTTAACAGTTTAAGCTTTAAATAAAATTGATTTATTTAACATAGAGAATTCTCATTTAATTTGGGTTTGATAGCTAGCAATGAAAGTACTATATGGATCACGGGATTTCATATATAGAGTGTTGGCTAGCATGGTAATATAACTTGAATAAGAGGTTGATTGACCTAGAATTAACTTCTAA
This sequence comes from Syzygium jambos, assembly GCA_031216235.1. Taxonomy (NCBI): domain Eukaryota; kingdom Viridiplantae; phylum Streptophyta; class Magnoliopsida; order Myrtales; family Myrtaceae; genus Syzygium; species Syzygium jambos. Next base: position 2,906,981 of record CM062225.1, on the reverse strand, counting down.
TTGATAATAATTTCATTACATATTTCTAATTTGGATTATAGCAATTTGAATTTGAATATGCAACCGTTTATTGAGAAAATTTTAACCTATTAAAGTAGCCGTAGTATATTCTCATCGTAAGCTATCATGGGTGCATTCAAGAGGGATCGCGTGTTGTCTCTGTCTCTATCTCTGTCTCTCTCTCACTCTCTCTCTCTCTCTCTCTCTCTCTCTCTCTCTCTCTCTCTCTCTCTCTCTCTCTCTCCATGTTGTTCTTACCTTTTTAAAATATTTTCAACATTGTTGTATATTTTTTTTTGTCAAAGAAAATTTTCATTCATTACCAAATGATACATGAAAGGATTCATAAGAAATCCCAAAAATCACCACAACAAAGCAAGCCCATACAGCTGCAAAACAAACCAAAATCCTAAAATCAATGTATATCATCAAAGTATGATTAGTAGAGGTAAGCACACGCTTGTCATTCAAAAACAGATCTGTGAATGCATCAAAGCAAAAAGATCGGCAATTGTACATTTCGATAGCCAAATATTTTCCGATCAACGAATATGGATCCCACAATTGCCATGTCAGCTGAGGGACCAAATTTACACAAGTCCAAGCTTATGATGACTAATTTCATCAGAAGTAAAGTTTGAATACCAAATTGAATTTTGACAATTGTCCATTTGCCTAGTACTAAGCATGGAAATATTTCATTTGAAAAGCAGATAGGAGCATGGATTCTAAATACCAAGTGAGTTGCCAAAAGTAAATAGGGGCTTGTAAAAATTCGAATTCTGGACCTCTAGTTATAATATCATGTGAGATATTGGGGGGATCACTGCCAACTATTTTAAGAATTTAATCCATTAGATGAATGTGTGATTTAATATTTAAATACTCTATCGGTACATACTTGATATTTTCCTTGTTATACCTCCTTGATGTTTTCCTTGTTCCTCTCAAAAGAGAGATGATGGATTGGAGTAGTGAAAATTGAGGCACGCCGAGAGAGATGATGTTTTCCTTTATATAACTACTTGTTGTCGCAAGGTTCTTATATGAATGTCGTATGGTGCAACCAGTCACACTACCTATCATATGCTTCGAAGGTCCCGTCATGTTCTTGTGCTTCCCCGTCGCATGTCAAACGTACAGATGCTTTCACAGCTCATACTTCTCTTCTTCATTTTAAGGTGATCGATTCTTAGATGGTCCAGTTCCCATCAAGAAACTTAGAACTTGACCGACCGATCTAGTCTGATTCCCTGATGGCAAAATTTGAAGATGTTCTTGATAATCAATGCATTTCTACAATTAGTGAGTGATGGGTATCTTTGTAGGTTTCATAGAGATTTTTTTAATTTGTGACAAAATTTGGTTAAAATGAGCAACTATTGTTGTGTTTCGACTTGTTATTGTCATCTTACTCATGTGCATAAGTAAACGTACTTGCTTCAGCATTGAAATGTCTTCTTTTTGTGAAATGTGAGATAGGTTGAGGTTTTTTTTTATACATATTTTTAATAAATAAAAGATTAAAAAAATCGGTTCGGTCCAGAATGTCTGGGCGTGCGGTTCCATCCCTGTAATCAGAAACCAGACCGAAATTCACTGGTTCTTATTTTATGAAACTAAGAACCGGACCAGTGCTCCCAGAAATCACCTAGAACCGGCAAGTCCGATCCAGTCCGTGCGGTTCCTTCATCTAATGTCGCTATTAGGTTTCCTTCACATCACATTCACCTAGTAATTTAATAATCCAAGTTGTGGACTTAGTATATACATAGATTGACTTACTGATGAACAAACGTATATAGACTTCTCCCGAATGAATGAATGATTTTCATATTTGAGTCGCATGTCGAAATTCTTGTTCGTATATTACTCGGTTCATAAATTATTGGGTTTGTTGGTGTTGCGAAAGCATATATGTACGAAGATCTGTCGCATGCCATGGACCAATTGATCTGCATCATTGCTTGGTGCGTTATGGTAGTGTCAACATCATCTTTAAAGAGAAACGTGGGTTGGTGGAGGTACAATGGTAAGGAAAAGGGGATAAAGGGAATGCTTACATTGCTCAGCGATTCTCAGCCACGCGTTGATGGCAAGTGCTGCTCGTCTCTTTCTCCTACTTTACGAACGAACAGACGTCCTTAATGGAGAGGGAGACGACATATCTATTGTTGGTTTAGTGACATTTGATAACTAGTCTTGCTTTGGACCTGAGGAGGTCCTAAAAGGCTCCATCCCGATCTTTATCTGGACTTCAAGATTATCGTAATGTAAAACTTCCAGAGAGTATTCTCTTTTTCTGGAGAAAATAAAGATATATGGAGAATTAAAGGTACAAGATATGTGGGTACCGGCACGTTAAAATAAAAAATGCATCCGTGAAGCTCGTCGTTCCTATATATCAAATGGATAGGCCACAAAGGTCGTTGAAGAAGCAAAAGTTCCATTCCTTAAGTGATGTTACATCTTAACCAACACTAAGGGCCCGTTTGGCAACTTGTCAAATAATGAAAATTTCTGTTTTTTTGTTCTCAGAATCAGCTTAGGAAGAGAAATGCGTTTGTTAAATTTTTTGTGTCTACGCACAATTTTGCAAAAAATTATTTTCAGAATCAGTTTTGGAACAGAATCAAGAAGTAAAAAAAAGTAGCTTCTTGATTCTCCAACAATTTTTTCATTTTTGATTTTTCTTGATTTTCTTCTTTTTTCTTGGTTTGTTGTTCTTTTTCTTTCCGGCTTGCTGTTGCTTGCCGCCTGCCTAACTCTGGCCGACCACTAGCCGCCGCCACCGGCCATAGGCTAGGGCTAGGCGAGGGACCTGGGTGGCGATGGCGAGGTCGACCTCGCCGTCACGACCGACGAGGTTGGTGACGAGGGCCGCGATGCCCTCGCCGGTCCTAGCCTGTGGCCAGTCGCCGGTGCCAGCGACCAACCATGGCCAAGGATGGGAAGGAAAAATAAAAGAAAAAATATATATATATTAAAAAATTCAAAATATCATTAATAAAAAGAAATTTTGTATAGTTACCAAACGGATTTCTGTTCTTTTTTTATTCTAAGAATAGAAATTTTGGATAGTTACCAAACGCCTTTAAATGTTTAGAAATTGTTCCCGGGCACGGAATAAAAAAGAATAATTTCTTAACAGAATCTGTTCCCAAGCACAGAATGATTGCCATACGCAGCCTAAGTATCCAAGGGAAGCCAAACAAAGTGCAACATGCATTGAACCCCTCCTATATGTGAGCTGGATAAAGCCAAGCTATCGGAAAGAAGAAATTAATAATGTTTTTGCTCCATCATATGGCGATGGATAATGCTAGAAAATTCAACTCAAAAATTGAAGGTTATAGGGAAGGAGAGAACACATAAATCTAAAGAGCATATGAGACCCATTGTCAAGTAATATAAGACAATATTTCAGTAGACGAAAAACAAAACGAAATAGAAAAAAATTGGGTACAATGGTCGAAGCATATGACCGGACCACAGTTTGGAGTCATTCATAAACTGCAAACGAATGATTGGAGTTAGCTGTTTTGGCTAGACATGAGATGTGGGTAAGGTGGTCCTCACTCCTCAAGCCTTGTGACCAAGATAAGCCCAACAGAATGATCAAACACAACATTTTGGATCAAGTCAATTCCAACATATGTGATTACGAAATGGGTTTTTCCGGACAAAGAAAGTGGAATGATATTTAGAAAGGATGTAAGACCGCGAATGCATGAACAACAAATCAAATCATTGCTATCCTAATCGATAATGTTATAATCTTTACATCAAGAATAGGAACTCTAGACTCAATCGGGCATGCAATGTCAATGGGTTCATTTCTTTATGTTATCAAAGCTGGATCTTAAAGGATAAACTCCATATATTTGGTATGATACTGTAATCTTACCTGCCAAGCCTGCACCTGACTATGAAACTACCAGGTGCACCAGATGAAAAGCTTCAACCCATCATGTTCCGTGAGTGGATCGTGAATTTCTTGGCTAGTAATCATCAGCGGCACCCGATGAAAAACTTCAACCCTCTTTGAAAAGCGCTCCGCAAGAGCCAAGATGTCCCTACACATTATCCCCTTTTGCCCTTTCGTTGGCGGACCTAATTGGCCTAATTGTCCAATCGATTACCATCGCGAGGCATTGATTGACGCCAAAACGAGGTTAATAAAGGATAAGTGCGGGGTAATTGAGTGTCTTGAGAACTCGATGGCATTTCACCTCCCATTAATTGGCCTCGCCAACCCGTACATGATGATGGCAGTTCTTACTGCTCATTGATTCTTCTCACGAGGCCCTTATCGGGAAAATGTCTAGTCAATTCTAAAATTATTATGAGCGTACTAACTCACTCCCGAATTTTTAATTTAATTATAAATTTTTACATAAAATTTCAGTGTAATTATTTCGGTCAATCTGCGTTGGAAATGGGTAATATTGCGATGTGCCACGTAGGATGTCCGACGATGATTAGATCGCCGCGTCAAGGATTTCCCAAAAAATTGACCGAAAGGATTATATTGGAAGTTCTCGTAAAGATTTATGATTAAATTGATAAAATTGAAAAGTTAAGAATTGAATTAGTAACTATAAAATGGGTTTTGTTGAGTTGTTCTCTAAAAATTTAAACTTTTAGGAGACACAGCCTGTCTAACACAATATCGAAGCATAGTCATGAGTTTAATAGTGACACTCTTATCTTTCTCCCCCGCCTATTATTCATCTCATTTTCCTTGTTTTCTTGTCTCTCGTTGCCTATTCGATAAGGCCTAGCAATGTTAGATACAGCTCATTTGCATAAGGCGGAGTAAAACGCAAATTAAAGTGAGAAAATCTTAATATGGCACGATATGATTCACCTCACTTTATATATTGACACGAATTAACATGTTTTCGTGTTTATTTAACTATTTGCCACGTAGAATCAAAACTATAATGCTTCAAGCTCACACGAACTAACACGAATTACAAACACAATAATGGTATGCCAACATGAATAGCCAGACATCTTAATTTGTCCACGTCCCGTGTTGCTTGTAAAGACGGACTTAGACACAGAGAGTGCTAAGTAATATGTGCACATATATGTACGAAACCACATGTCATTTCTCAACAGTTTAAATTTCGAAGATTATTAAGTTTAAGACTAGTCGTATCGACTACGAAGTTCATATATAGAGTGCTGGCTAGCATGGTGAAAATATTTTGAGTAAGAGGTCGATTGACCTCGAAATAACTTTCAATTAATAATAACTTGATTACATTTGTCAGATTTTTATATCAATCTGAAATTGGACGCGTAACTCTTTATTAACAAAATTTTAACCTGCGAATATTTTTGTGATAAGAAAGTCGATATGGACAAAAGCCTCGGAAAGCGACCTGGCCATCCTGACCTCTATATATGACCCTTTCAAAGTTGTATTTTTTCTTTTTTATCGGCTTTCGTAATTGTTTAAATAAAAACGAAAAATTACCAGCTCCTTATAATCGGCGAGTCGTTCGGGACTCAATTGATCAATCACGATTGGTCGATGAAAGTAATGCATCGACTATCGGCATCGACGCCTGTGTACGGAAATCCGTCGGGATGCTGGGACCGACTGATTTGCAGAATTGCTCAACGCACAAAAACGTGGGTTTTCCGGAGGTGCAGCTGAGCCGATCGTGGAAAGGAAAGCTTCTCAACCCCACGGTGATGGTGGAAGCTGCTCATCTCTTTCTCCAACTTCGTGACCAAACTGGCATCTTTCTTCATGGAGAGGGAGGAAAAAAATATCCATCTGGTCAATTTAGGGATATTTGAAGATTACCTTTTGCCCGCTTGATACGACGAGGCTCAACATACACTGAATGCCTCCTTCGCGCGGGCCGTATATAGGAAAGCTGCGAGGAACAAAACAAACGAGCAATTGCAGGTGCAGGGCAGACAAGGTGGCATGTATGATGGCCGTAGCGTACGACTGGACTACGGTTTGGAGTCGATCGTAAACTGCGAACGAGTAATTGCAGTTGTTGTTTTTCTTAGGCGTTAAAACGAGTAAATCTTTTATTTTTTGGCGGTGTTTGATCGATCGGTCTATATCCACTGTCCCTCGTATAAGAGTTCGTTGCGATTCGCATTACTACGACACAAACAAGGTCTAGGATTGATCGATCCAACACGGCCGAAAAGACCCTAGCTTTCCTTGCTTTTTGCGCATCGTTTTGTCATCCCTTCGATTTACTAGAAATTACGTCTAAACCTTTTTTAGGACTGGCGTCATTGGTTAGGGGAGGGGGGTCGGAAGATTTTCGGCTCGGGAGCTGGTCACCTGCCCACGTCCCAATGTCACCAACTGCCCAACATATGAGCCAGATCTTCTTCATGTTCTTGCCCTTAGATTATCGCAAGACAAAAATGAAATTGTACCCACTCTTAGGCTCTGTTCGTTTCCGGAAAAATATTTTTTCGGAAAACATTTTTCGCGTTTTCCGGTATTAGGGAGCGGAAAATGTTTTCCGTTCCTTTCCCATCCCCAAATCCTTCATTGTTTTGAGGAAAATAATTTTCTCTTTTCACAAAGAGGAAATCATTTTCCCCCAAAGTGAAGGTAAAATTGCTCATGGGAGGAAAAATATTTTCCGTGAGAGAGAAAATTGATTGCCGGTCACCGCCATCGCCCGCCGCCGCCGATCGCCGCCGCTGATGGCCGCCGGCTGCCGATCGCCGGACGCCGCCGGTCGCCATCGCCTGTCGCCGGATGCCGCCGAATCGGCGGTCGCCAAACACTAGAAAATATTTTTCGAAACGTTTTCAAATTTTAGCCGAACATCATAAAATTATGTTTCAGGAAAATATTTTTTAGGAAAATGACTTTCGAAAAAATATTTTTTTTAAAAAAAATATTTTTCGACAAACGAACGGAGCTTTATATACCTTTTTTCTAGCGCGATCCAATGAGACGATGCAAGTGAGGGACAGGTGGGCGTTCTGGCTGTAAAATGATTGTCCTTTTGGTACGAAACGTCGGTCCACAAACACAATGCAGTGGACCGCCAATTCGTATTTCCCTCTCTTCTTGTTTGCCGTATAGCAGAAAATATCTGCCAGAAAAAGCAAATGTTAAAAAAAGAAAGAGAAAGTATCTGTGAACGGGTTGGACAACAAACTGCGGGTCGTTTCATCATTTTCCGACATAAATGGAAAGCTCCATGCATAGATGGTGGTGGCGAATCTGGTTGATTTTGATGGCATCGGATTTAGATTGCATTTGATCTGAGCAGAATCGTTTTGGTGTTGCTCACTGACTTGGGAAATAAATGTCAGCGTTTGGACATTGACAGACAATTCCTTGGAATGGCCGAGAGTAGGGATGTTTTGGGTTCGGTTTTTCTGAAAATCCGAACCAAACCATTAGGGTCTGCACCAACTTTGAACCGAACCGTGACCCGAACTAAAGATCCAGGTCAGCTCGGTTTTTTGATTTTCTTTTTTGTGTTGTTAAAAAGTAGTTTAGTGAAAATGGAGAGAGATTGTGTAAATTATAATTTTAGAAATATGGGCGATATTGCGAGATAGCATGCCTGTTTAATCTTTACCTTAGATCGCTCATGATAACTTACTTATTATGCAAAAAGGGAGTCTGCGATTGAAATTCTTTTTATGGGTCATTGTTATCCTTTCACCATATCACCACATAAACAGAACAAATCCAAATTAATAAATTAGAACTTTTGCCTTTCATGAGACCTCCCGCAAGTCTCGAATCTGTTTTCTTCATTCCAGAATCGGAAGAGCGAAAAACAAGCACGTCGTTTTCCTCACGGCTCGTTGTCCATTAAGGGAAAATTATCAAAAAAGTCATAAACCTTTTACAATTCAGTCCTAAACATTTTTTTTTATCAATTTAGTCTTAAACCTTTTGCAAATCAGCCAATTCAGTCCTTTTGGCCAGCCGGCCGACCCTGATATGGCCGCCGGACGTGGCACCGGCCGGCGTTCACGTGGCAATTTTAATATTTTTTTATTATTTTTTTCCTTTTTTTTTCCTTTTGTTTTTCTTTTCCTTCTCTCGTTGGCCTGTCCGGCCAAGGGGCAGGCTCGCCGGCGAGGGCCCAGCTCCGGCCAGGTGGGCTAGGCCCTCGCCGGAGCTCACCTTGGCTGCGCGAGCTCCGCCCTCGCCCAGATCTAGCGAGGCGGAGCTCGCCCAGCCATGGCGAGCTTGCCCAGCTCCAGCGAGGCGGAGCTCCCCTTGGCTAGGCGAGCTTCGCCCTCACCTAGATCTGGCGAGGCGGAGCTCGCCCAGCCAAGGCGAGCTCCGCCTCGCCTTGGCTGGGCCCTCGCCGGCGAGCCTCCCCCCTGGCTTGTCCAGGGGGAGAAGGAAAAGAAAAAAAAGAAAAAAGGAAAAAAATTCGAAAATATTAAAAAATATTGAAATATTACCACGTTAATGCCGGTCGGCGCCACGTTAGCCGGCCAGCGGCCACGTCAGCGCCGGCCGGCCAAAAGGATTAAATTGGCTGGTTTGCAAAAGGTTTAGGATTGAATTGGCAAAAAAAAAAAGGTTTATGACTGAATTGGCACAATTGCAAAAAGTTTAGGACTTTTTTTGTAATTTTCCCTCACGGCTCGTTGTCCATTAATGTCGAGACGGCGGTCACGTGCCACCCCCATTACTCAACATCGTCGTCCCTAAAATACTATTGGTGTCGCTATAAACTCGGCTTTGATCCTCCATATCCAGCTCCATTTTTCTAGTCAATGAACTTCTTCTTTTGTCCCCTCGTGCTTGTACATCGAAACAACAGACAATAAACCTCTGTCCCATTCAAGAAATTCAAGAGACACCTTCATTGAAACTCAATTTGGAGTGAATTACATTTACGTTCATGTCGCACCATCATGTCCTGAGAGCGAACCGTGAATTCTTGGGCCAGTAATCACCCGCACCAGATGGGATAAAAGAAAACCTCCATTTCCCTCTTAGAAGGTCCCCACGAATTAGCCCTTTTTTTTGCGGTCGCTAGCGGACCATATTAGCCTAATTGTTCCATCAATTACTATCACGACTTTTATATGGGCCATCACATCCATTTGAGAAGAGCCAATTAGTGGCAAGAACTGCTATTAGCTGCTGATGTAATCACAATACTGTAAACACTTATTATGGTTCGTTTGTTTGAAGGAAAACTGATTTTAAAAAATTGTTGTTCGACTTTTTCTGGTGTTTGGATGATGAAAACTAATCGATTTGTGGGAAATGTTTTCCATGGACTGAAAACAAGTAGTTTATATTGGAAGAGAATGACTTCCCCTTTCAGCAAGAAGGAAATCATTTTCCTGGACCAACAAACAAATGAAAATTAATCATTTTCTTTGAAAATGATTTCTATGGAGAATATTTTCCTTAGTCATAAAGTTTTCAGTTAAACAAACACACTATTAATATTTCTTTTTAATGGTAAAAGATATGTCATACGTGCGTTGTTGATTTATTTTCTAAAAGTTAAGGTTTTTGGGATCAAAGGTTTGCTTGACAGGATACGAGAGCGCGCCAACACGAATTGCTGGCCTTCTTAATTATGTCCATGTTCGGTGTTGCTAGTAAGACCGACTTAGATGCAAGGAGTTTTAAGTAATATTTGTGTGTCTATATGTATAGAGGGAGAGAACTTTTCCTAATCTTTTGGGTCATTTCTTAACTAATAAGCTTTAAAGATAATTGATTATCTAACAAAGAGAACTCTCATTTAATTTGAGCAAGTGATGATAAAGTAAGTTTGAGACCCATGGTATGGACTATGGAGTTTATATATAGAGTGTTGGCGAGCACGATGAAATAAGCTTTGTTTATTTGAAAAAAAAAGTAAATGATTTAAAAAATATATTTTTAATGATAATCGTTTGTATTATTTAAAATATGAATTAATGAAAATGTTTTCGAGGTAAGAAAGTTGATCATTATTTCCTCCAAGGCTTTTAATGGACCAAAGCCCCAGAAAAGCGACCCTGAGCCCCAAATATATGTTGCTTTCATCATTAATTGATGTCAAGTTGCAATTTTATAGCCAGTCCAAACTTCGCACGAGGAATTGCTCACTCATTATCATCTTTGCTCACAGGATAATCTTGTAAGCACGCATTTGGCACCCTATAATCAATACCAAGCAGCCTCTTGGCTCTTGGTACCTAGTCAAATAAAGCAATCGTGCCTTTTAAGAACACGACAATAATCATGTATATGGCCATTTCAAAAAAATTGTCGACATCAAAAAATAATTAACTTCTGATTATTATTATCAACAAGTGACAAATTAAGTCGATAAAAACAGTTTAGTTAGAACAGTTGACAATTTGGAGGAATCGACAACTCTCTAATAAAATTATGGATATCAAGGATTAGTTATCGATGGGAACCTTCACCAACATAAAGTTCTCGACACCAGCATGTGACTGCCAAGCAGAATATTTTTAGATATGTAACTTTTTGTAACCGTAGATAGAATTAGGATGTTATTTGTTCTTTCAAATTCAATGACCGTTACATAGAGGGTCCTGTATACCCCAATGTATTCATTATAAAAGATTTTGAATCAATCAAAAAAATCAACGTTCTTCCACAATTCATCTTTTTTTTTTTTTCTGAACTTTCCTGCAATTTACATTTGGCAACGATTATTAAACATATCGAACATTTACCAACAATTGCATTGAATAGATTAAAAAGTCTAGGGGCGAAATTGCATATCGGACTAAAGTTTAGGAATCGCATTGCACAAATTAAAAGTTGAAGGACGACATTGCATATTATATTAAAGTTTTAAGACCATTTGTGTTATTATCCCTATTAATTTATTAGTTTGATAGAATAAGCTACTCAAACTAGGTTTGGTTTTATGAGATCACCCCTATGTTCTTCGGCAAAAATGATTCTTAGGAGTCATTTATATATTCAACAAAAATATCAAATATTAAGTCGATTTAGCAAAAATTTCTCAATATCTCTAGTATTATTTAATCTAGAAGAAAAGTCACAAAAAATTTTAAACTATACCCATTGTGACACATTTATCCTGAATTTTTTTTGTGACATCAAAAATCCTAAACTATGCCCACCATGACACATTTGTCTTAATCTTTTTCTTACCTATGCGACATATTTATTTTCCATCAAGGTTCCGTTGGATGATTAATCCGGCCAAAACAAAACGAAGTTTTTATTTCACTTAAGTCAGAAGTTTTTATTTCACCTAAGTCACGTAGGCGTCATGTCAGCACTATTTACCTTTTGATGTCAATATAGACAGAGTTTCAGTGGTACTCAATTTAGTCCTTATAATATATATGAAATTGTTCAATGTTGTCCCTGGATTTGCATCAATGAAAGAATAACATCGAACAATTACTTATAGTTCCGGAAATAAATTGATCATGTGCAAAAAGTTAATGGATAACATTAAACAAGATAAAAGTTCAAGGACCGTATTGTACGTCGGAGCGACGTTCATGGACCACCTTGAATAAATTATAAATTCAGAGACTACGTGGGATATTGATCGAACAACACCCCGACGGCGACGGGTCCCACAGTTCATCTTTTTTGGTACCTCTGGGCCGTACTTTCCACATGCTCCCACCACACTCCCCCGTGTCATCCACCAACCCTTCCGGCTCCCTCCTCGTCTTCATCCTCCTCCTCCTCCTATATATGCAACACAGCGCAGGCATTCCCACTCCCCATCGTCCCACAACACAGACCACCACCACATCACCGCCACATCCGCCATTACTGCACCCTTCCGCACCTTCCTCACCCCACCTCCCTTTGCATGGCCGTTGGACTGCTGTCCCACACCGTGTCCGACCTCTGCCTCGGGAAGCCCGCGCTGAGGTCGCTCCCCGCCTCCGCCACCGTCGGCGACGCCCTCTCCGCCCTCAGGGGCTCCGGCGAGACCTGCCTCAGCGTCTGGAGCTGCGACCACTCCTCGGCCGATGCTGCTGCGGCGGCCGCCGCCCCCGAGGCCGAGTTCGGGTGCAGGTGCGTCGGGAAGGTCTGCATGGTGGACGTGATCTGCTACCTCTGCCAGGACGGCCGCCTCTCCTCGCCTTCCTCTGCTCTGAAGGCCCCTCTCGCCGCGATCTTGCCTAACATTCCGGGTCTCGTCATTCATGTCGACCCTTCTTCCAGGTATCTTGTGCCTCTCTTCTTCTTGGCTTCTGTCTCAGGAATTTTCCCCTGCTTTTACGTTTTGGGTGAGCTTCGTCGGTCCTTCAATGGACTCTTCCGTTACCTTAATTGACTTCGAGAGCAAATTTCATGGACGTTCCCGTGCAACTCTTGTGAAATTGCGAGTGAAATTGTATATGGCCATTCAGATTTTCGGAGACACTGTGTTTGTACCATTTATGGTGAATTCAGGTCAGTGTCACAAGAAATCTTTCGAAATTCGTGTTTCTCAAAGCACGTGGGCCTGTTCTTTCTGTCTCTATCGCTTGTCACGAGCTCGCGTCGCCGGGTGATGATTCGGTGATGGCAGCTCAGAATGCACTTCACTCTGGAATTCAAACAGAGTGCTCTGTTTTTGATCTTGTGGGAACCTTTGCATTTGTCTGATTAATGTTTCGGAGATGACCCGTTCTGTGCTTCTTCTTCATGTTTTCAGCTTGTTAGAGGCGGTTGATCTCATCCTGCAAGGAGCACAAAATCTAGTGGTGCCAATCGTAACCAGATTCACCACCAAAACCAGACGGAAACAGCACCAGAAACCCTCGCCGACGCCGACTCTGCACCACGGCCGCGAGTTCTGCTGGCTCACACAGGAAGACGTCGTCCGCTTCCTCCTCAACTCCATCGGAGTCTTCTCTCCGATCCCCACCCTGTCGATCGACGATCTTGGCATAGTCAGCGCTGACATTCTGGTCGCGGACTACGATTCCCCTGCCTCCTCTGCCGTCGGAGCAATTGCCCGCTCCCTCGCCAACCAGACCTCGGTTGCCGTCATCGATGGGGACGGAGTCCTGATCGGTGAGATATCCTCTTTCGCGCTTGCCTCCTGCGACGAGACGGCCGCGGCCGCCATCGCCACACTCTCCTGCGGCGACCTACTGGCGTACATTGACTGCGGATGCCCGCCAGAGGAGCTTGTGAGGACGGTGAAGGCGAGGCTAGAGGAGCGAGGTCTCCAAGCTACGATCAACGAGTTCGCGATTTCTCGAAGCAACTCGAACCCCTCGTTGTCGTCGGACGAGGAGTGCGCCGTGACTCCGACAAGCGTGCTGCTACGGAAGCTGGGGAGGTGCAACAGCCGGTTATTCGGCTACTCATCACGGCTGGTGAGGAGGTCGGAGGCGATCGTCTGCAACCCGAAGAGCTCGCTGGTGGCGGTGATGATTCAGGCGATCGCACACCGGGTGAACTACGTGTGGGTGATTGAGGACGACTGCAGCTTGATCGGGATCGTCACCTTCTACCACATGCTTGAAGTGCTGAGGGAGCATTTGGAGAACTTGGCTTGAAGAAGCCTGTGGAAACAAAATAAAAAAGGTTCTTTTTTTGTTTGTTCTTCCTCTGTGCTTGAGCTTATCTATTATTGTTCTTGAGAGATAGTATAAGATATTTGGAAAGTGCAAGTGGGTTTTTTGAGCTTGTCGTGTCTTTTTAATCATTTTGGGAGGAAGGGCTGAGAAGTTAGGTCTTGGATTGTATAATTTTTGTTAGGACTGTTTGCTTTTCCTGTTGTAATGGACCCAACTTTTGTTCTTCATCAATGTTTTTGGACTTTACATAATTTGCTGGAGTGTTGTCGATTTGGACATCTTTATCTTTGTCCATGATCTTATGATCCTGTTTGAGATCTTGCCATGTGTAGGCAATTGAGGTGCTAAGGTCAATTTGTATTTTGAGAAGAAACAAAGACATAGCAAGTACATCACGGGTCTATGGCGCAATGAGTCACCCTCATGTGGCCTCATGTGCCTGCGGATGCTCGGGCATCTTGGTTGTCCTTTGTGGGTTGAAGTCAAGACAGCTTATAGATGGACCCTGGTCTTCGTTGAGTGGTCCAATCGTGTTGTTGGATTTCTATCACAGGGGTGTCCTTCTTTGACCAAGATCGAGCTGAATTCCCCTGCCACTAGGTATTCGTGATTGGCATGAGTGGCTTTCGCTCAATAGGTTAGCAGGCGTTGTGATCCTGAAGGTTCGGACACTGAGAAGATGCGATTGCACCCCAAGAGAATGTATTTGGGTCGTGCTTCAGTGAGATTTTCAGGGGCTCAAGAACAGATATGAACGTGTCCCTGCCTTTCTGCGCAATGGCCTAAGGCAAGAACGCTTTGCCTCGGTCATGGAATCTCTTTCAAGCATTTGCAAGATACCTTTCTGTATTATGAGCTCAGAATGCCTATTTGCAGAAACTATTGGCAAAACCGAACTGACTTGAACTTCACTGGGAAAGACTACTCTGCTTCCAGAAGAGAGTTTAAGTACTCTGAGTTTGAGTGGAGTTACAACGTTGATCTCGGATGGAGTACAAAGTCTGCGATCCCCACAATTTGGCCTCGTGAATCCGAGCTAAATAAACTTTCGCACTGCACGGTCCAAAGCTGTATTATGAGTAAAGCTACGGAATATTGAATTGAATTGAGGGCTTTCATGATTAACCTATATGATGAGCCTACAAGTCAGTCTGACTCGAGTTATCTAATTGAATGCTTACAGAAAATGACAACTCCACCTAATCTCCATTTCTGCGTATAAACATCTGCAAGTTTCTGGGCGATCTCACAGTTATTTGTTGGAGGGAGCTGACAGCATATAGGATAATGCAAGTGATTGTTTAATGTCCACATGAGTGACTGGCTGTTTCTTTAAGTTTGGCCTACAAGTGAGTGACTCGATTTATCTGATTGAATGCTTATAGAAAATGACAGCTCCACCTAATCCAATTCTGCATATAAAAATCTGCAACTTTCTGGGAGATGCTCACAGTTATTTGTCGAAGCGAGCTGGCAGCATATAGGAGAATGCAAGTGATTGTTTGATGCCCACACGAGTGACTAATTGTTTCTTCAAGTTTGGCCTACAAGTGAATGACTCGATTTATCTGATTGAATGCTTATAGAAAATGACAACTCCACCTACTCCATTTCTGCATATAAAAATCTGCAACTTTCTGGGATTTCACAGTTATTTGTTGAATGGAGCTGGCAGCACAAAGGAGAATGCAAGTAATTGTTTGATGTCCACGAGTGACTAATTGCCTCTTGCACGTTTAGCCACCGAAGGACCCTCTGTCCTTTGTTTCCATGACTATATAAGTACAAAAGAGCGCACGTTTTAGGTGAATCTTCCATGATCTTCGCCAACACGAAATAACAAATGATTGGAGGACTTATGATCAGTGAGTCATGTGCATTCCCTGTTAATCTTCCAGCAAAAGAGATACTCCTGTATCAAAGATCTCTTCAGAACGGATTTCTCAAGCTGTTATATCCATTGTTATGTCAAAATTAGAGTCAATTTGCACAGTTAGTATCCAAAACTAGGAAAATTATTAGGTACTCTGAACCTATGTTTAGTCCACTCCACAGGAATCGTCAGATCATGTAAATCCCAACATGGGATTCTAAAACTGACATTCATTCACCCGACCTAACAATTTGTCCAATGATGAACGAGGGGGTTCGTGAAAATCAAAGTGCCAGAACTTACAGCAGTTGTGGCTCTGCTTAAACTCATCAAGAAATTCCTTTCCTAGGAGGATCACCTAAAATATGGTGAAGATGATTACCATTTGCTCTTACTCTCATTTTACTCAGAGACTGGAATTTATAAGCATGAATGAAGTGGCAATTGAACCAAAAGGTGGCAGCAGACTATATAAATGGAAGAGAGTGGTTTAGAAGCATAATGAGGTGAAAGCAACTACAAGTGAGTATTTCCGTACAGCACCTTTTTTAGGAGACAAGATTGGCCCCATAAGTTCCACACTGGAGCTTTATGCAATCCCAGTAAGGACATCAAACATAGAATCTAACATACTTAAATACAAAAAAATCATTAGTTTCAACAATTGGAGCCAGAGTCTTACACCACTCCAGAGCTGCATCCCATTTCATCCACTGTTTGCTGGACAAATATCTCGGTCGGTTCCAGGCAGCCTCTCAGCATGTCGTGCCCGAGTTGTGCCCTCTCATTGTCTCCGAACCCAAACAACCGCCCTTTGCCAGTTATCACCACAGTGTGGTACAGACCGGTACTAATTTGGGAAATGTGGTGTGTCCTCAGGCTATCAAGGATTCTCGGCCTCATGACTTTATCGGATGCTCCTCTGTCTGGAAACCCTAGGCTGCCAAATCCCATCCATCCAAAACCATACACGTAACCGTGTTCCTCCAAGACAAAGGTTTTCCTCTTTCTTGCGCAGACCTGCAAGTGAATAACCCAGCATTCAAGACTGACTACAGTTCCTGTTTCCCTTTCTACACCGCCTTCCTCTTTCGGAATAGGAATAAGAAAAGAACACAAAAGGCAAAAATAAATCCTAAAGAACCATTATACTATGATTATAAAGAAGGAAAAAAAATATGAATCAGCTAACAGCCAAAAATAAATAAAATAGTCCCACTTATCCCTGAATAAACAAGGTTTGATATCCTGCCCCAGATTTGATCACTTAAAGAATATAAAGAATCGAAAAGCACTTTTAAGTTTCTCTTAACTCAGTGCAGACTGATATATATATATAGTTGCTGCATGCCACTTTTTGTATAGTTTTGGGCAACTGTTTTAACAAAAAGGCTGTCAAATCTTGCCAACTGAGGAAGCCCTTCTCAATTTGGAATGCTAAAACTTCAAAGATATATTGCCACTGACCTGTACTGCAAGATGGCCCTTTAGGCTCTCTACAAGTTCTGGGGTAGTTTTATCAATCTCATCTCCATGGCCTAGAGCACCACAATAACCTTTGCCCCAAGTGTAAACCTGATACATCCATTCAATTTCAACACCATATTAATGCCTTTGGCATGAAAAAAGAACAAGGTAAAACTAGAAAAAATATATATAGAAAGGCACATCCTTTTTCTCTGTCTTTTTATTTGCTAGGAATCAAAAGGCATATTTCCAATTCAGCGTAAGAACTTACAAGTCCATTAGAATCCAGCGCCACAGCATGCTCATCACCTGCAGAAACGTGCACCACATGGACGTCCCTCCTTCTAAATGATTGAATTTGACGGGGGTTGGACTCATTATGCTGCTCTCCATGTCCAAGACAGAAGTTGGAACCTGAACCAAAAGAGTAGAGTGCCCCATTTTCTGATACAGTGAACACATAACTTGGACCAGCAGCAATTTGTACCACAGGGCCTACGGCTTCAAATTGTTCAATCATCTTCGGCGTCGGCCTCTCCAGAGTGTCACCATGACCAAGTTGTCCATAAGTGTTGCTGCCACATGTATAGACATGACCATCTCTAGTGAGGAAAACAGTAAAATTAAGCCCTGCAGCAACCTGAAAGAAGTTTTAGCTTTTCTCATTTTGCTTCAGTGGGAGAATATGTACTCAAGGATAAGCAATATCAATTATTGACATGCCGAATATGAATATCTTTAACCATCTAGCAAGAACAAATGACACGCTTACCAACAATGAATTATCGTGACAGAATAGTCAAAGTGAATAATAAAGAACTAGCATATAATCAGCAGTCCAACATACTCGAGCATTTACAGGACTTGAGTAATCAATGACCATGCATAATTTGAGTATAAAAGTTACAAAAGAAATGGAAAAACCAAAAACAAAATGGTTTAGATGAGTAAAGATGCGTGATATGACGAATATCAGCTGTTTCTCACTTAAATGGGATAAAAAGTACTCAAAGAACTCTCAACTAATTTTATCATGTTCCAAGCAAAAATCAAGGAGAGAATAGCATGATATGCACAGGTCTTTGAGGATAGTCGTAGGACATCTAGAA
The DNA here is from genome assembly GCA_031216235.1 of Syzygium jambos. Taxonomy (NCBI): domain Eukaryota; kingdom Viridiplantae; phylum Streptophyta; class Magnoliopsida; order Myrtales; family Myrtaceae; genus Syzygium; species Syzygium jambos. The sequence continues at coordinate 2,889,002 of CM062225.1, read as the reverse complement.
ATTAAGAATTAACAGTGAGCAAAATAGAAGATCCAACAATAGAATAATTGATCCGCATCCTAAATTCTTTGTTCAAAACTATCTTCCTGGGCTTTATTAGGGACTCAGATAAACTTCATAGTCAAGGGAGACACCCATGCATCAGCAAGTAAACGCATTACAAGAGAAAAGCAATTGTGAACACATGGACAGGTTGCATTTTCTCTCCTGGATAAAAAAGGGAAGCATGGCATTTACCTAGACTCGCAAAACCTTTAATATCCAAAATACAGAAAATTTGGTTTGATGGATCACCTGTTTGCAGGGAACTCCTTTCAATGCTTCAACAAGCCGAGGTCTAAATATTGTACGTGCTGTATCTCTATGTCCACAGCAGTTGGACGAATTATCTCCACAAGTGAAAACCTATATCGATAGAAGCTTTTCTTTAAAATTATAGGGGTATCATAAAAAGGACAAAGAGGAATATCTAGGTAGCATACGTCATATCTATGTACATACAAACTGAAGAGCTAGCATCATGGCAAACCCCACAGTAAGACACCAACTACTAAGGTAGAATATTCATAACTGGAGCTCTTCATGAGAACATTGTCAAGCCCAACAAGTCGATGCAATAGTCTGGCTTTATACATATATTAGGGATAGCAACAGAGGAAATCCGAGATGACAAAAGCATAGATCATGATGATTTTATTCTTTTCTCCCATCGATTTCCCTCTACTTTCCTGAAAGGGAAAAGGACATGCTAACTTATCTAGCCAAAGAAGGATGAAAAGCTACAAACCTCTCCAGACCGTGTGACGAAAGCAGCATGATTATGGGAGGCTGAGACTTGTAATACATGCGTCGCATATGGAAAACTTATAGGTGTAAATGCTACACATTGTGTTGTTTCAGCACCATGACCGAGAACACCACTTAGACTAGATCCACAAGAATAAACGGATGAATCATGGAGAAGTAATGTATGATATCTCCCGGTGGTAACCTGCATCTGCTGATAAAATAAAAAATGACGAGCATGAATGAAAATGAATGGATTGCTAACAGATTAAATATACTTTGGTGGAAAGGGGCAGGGGGAGACTACAAGATTCCTCATCTTTCTTCCCCCCAAAATGACATAATTTATCTTGCATTGAGTTCCTACCAAAATCATTCTTATGATGGTTTATACAATTATGATTGAGTCATTCCACATTTGGCAGGTAAAAATCTCACCAAGTAGACAAATAACACAAATGATGAGACTCACTGACACGATTGTTTCAAGCACTGGAAGTTTTCTATGTTTTATAAAATTCAATATTAAAGGGAAAGGGAGAAAAAACATATTGGTAGCTCATGAAACATATACGGAGGCCAATGACAAGGAAAATTTCTATTGGAGTCTTACTAAACTAAATGCCTGGAGTATCGAAATTCAGAAATTTTTAAGCTTCAGATAATTGAACAACGTATTCTATAAGCAAAACCAAATCCAGAGACAAGCTAATTAATCTCTACTTTCGCTATCTAATAACTTCATTCTCCAGCAAAAGCATCAAAAAAGTACATTACCCAATAAATTTTCTATCACAATTACCCAGCAATCAAATTGATGGATGCCAACTATCCCTTAAACCCCCTCAAAACACAATTAATTTCCTTAAAAATTGAAGCACTACAGAAACGTACCTTGCCAGAGGATGTTTCAACCATGTCGGATGATTGCTCCACAGATTGCAGGAACCTCAAAAGCCGGTTCCAATTGCCACCGCATCGATCAAAGATTTCCTTTTTCGATTTCAGGCTCATCGAGGAATATATAGGATGAGAATCACAGAGTTGATACGCGGCAAGCTCCACGAGCGATCGAAATTTGCTCGGGTGCAGCCCATGACTACCCCCAAAAGTTTTAGAGGTCAATTCTAAGAAAACAAGATCAACTGAACTGAGCCGGCCGCAGCTCAGAATCTCAAGAATCAAATGTGAGGGCAAATCCTCAATTGAGACTGACCTAAGTCTATCACCCATTTCAACCCCACAAAAACCAGCTAGATGGGTAAATTCAAATTGACCTCCGAATTAATAAATGGTAGACGAACGTGGAAGCAAGAACAGAGAGAGCTAGTATCGCGGGAAGCGTCAAATTTTCAGGCGAAATCTAAGGCAATTGAAGCAGCATATGAAGAAGACATCCGAGGGAAGGAAAAGGTAGGAAATTGAGCAGAGCAGAGGGGGTCTGGACGAGAAATTAACAGGTGGTCGGAACGACGGTTGTGAATACAACATCAGAAGAGAGAGAAATCAGGCCCCAAACTACCGACTCGAAGAAGGAATTGCGGATCTTCACCTGCAAAGAGAGACAGAAATTCGAGCTCAAATCAATCAAAATCCAAAACCCAATTGCAACTGCAACGAGCTCATCGACCCCATTAGAACAGAACAGCAAAGCCAATTGGGTGGGAAAGGAAGGGAGGCAGCTAAAGGCGGAATCTTTACCCTTGGAAAGGCGAGACGACTGGTGGGGACTCTTTTCTCCGGCGACGATCCCACCCCTCCTAATCCTCCACCGAAAAGAACCGAAGAAGGGATTGTGCGTGCTGCGGGTATGGGTCACATTTAGTTTTTGCTTTTGGTGCTTGGAAAGCGAGGTGGGGGGAATCGAAAAGCAAAGCGCTCGATGACAAGTCCTCCACTACGCGAGGAAAAAGGGATAAAAATTGCTCCTTTCTTTATAGACCGGCAAATTCCCTCGCTGTCACCACTCTCTCTCTCTCTCTCTCTCTCTCAAAAGCTTCACGATCGAGCACTGTCAATGGCGAATTTCTCTCTTGACTGTTCTGACAGAGCTAGATAGAGAGAGAGAGAGAGAGATGGGGCGTAGGAGAAGGAATTGGCGTCATTTCCACTTTTCTTTTTTCCTCTCGTTCAATGAGGACTTGTGAACTTGCGGGATTCGGGCTGATGCTCCTGTCTGATTTCGGTGATCATTCGCGCCTCGATGGAAGCGCCCCGGAGCTGCCACGTCGGCAACGACAGCATCATCTTCGCGCCACTTCGGTCGGGGGAGCTTTGCCACGTCGGACGGAGGGGGTGTTGCCCACGCGAGGTTTTGGTGTGTTACTTTACGCACCGTCAGATCGTGTAACTGTGGTCACCTACACACTGTGATAATGATGCGATTTTCAACCCTTAATCCTGTTTTAATCTCTTAAAAGTTTTGTTAATGTAAATTAACCCTTAAAGTGGCTTGAAATTTCCCATCAACATACCCAAAAAAATTCCATTTTTCGAAAATTTGAGATGGGTTCAAATGATGCTATTTATACAACTCTTAAAGCTCACAAATGGAGAAAATTTGAACAATACAGAACCGAGCGAGTAGTATCATCCTCCTTCCTCCTTGCGAGTGGCGCTCTCTCTCTCTGGCTTAGCTTGCTTTCTGTTCCCTTGTTTTCTCTTCAGCCTGACTGAGTTCATTAATGACTAAATCTTAAGCAACAAGAGAAAGTGAAAGCTCGGGCCTGGTCAATGTCCTAACCACCAATTAAACTTGCATCCTAATATAAACAAGAAGGTATCATGACCTGATCAAATCAAACCCCGTCGGAAAGAGTGTTCCCAATCGTGGGTAGGTAGTGAAAAATGAAAAGCCAATACTTGGAAGCAACTTCTGATCTGTTTGACACCCCGGAATCTGCATATTTACTTATGGGTTTACTCGCTTTTTTGCCATGCAATCCACATGAAACTTGATAGATAAGAAAGAAGCCAATGGCTTGCTTGGAGTCCTGATTTTCTCACTCACAGTACTCAAATTTTCATATTTTTCTGAGCTTACACAGTCCTGATGTCAAGCAGCTTCCATAGGCTTAGAAACAAGCTTACAAGCTGAGAGAGAGAGAGAGAGAGAGAGAGAGAGAGAGAGAGAGAGAGAGAGAGAGAGAGAGAGAGAATATAACATTCACTATTCCTACTACTTGCTATTAGGGAAGATAGATCAAAATGTATGACTGAACGAGAAGAAACCTAGGTGCAACTCTCCCTCTTTTTTTCTGGAGATGCCTCGAAGTCTGCACTATCTTCCCCTTGTAGGTCGCTATAAGCTGTTGACCACAAAGTAGACATCTTCGCTTCATATTTACGCCCTTGATGCCGTCACTAGGTATAGCAGTGTTAAAAACAGCAGATTGAAATGGCAACCTAAACCCGTAAACTAGAAATACAGATGAGAACCGAAGATTGGACTGGATATCATAGAAAAGGACCAGAATTTCTGTTGGTAAGTAGGATGAATATAATATATGAAGCAAGATGCATCAGTTGGGTCCTTGAGTAAGTCTTTGCATCTCACTTTGGTCATTAAGAGTTTCCATGAGAAGCGGAGGAGCATATTGGGCTGTTCCTTGGTGCTCTTCCGAATCCTGGCAAAAGGAAAGTATGATCGTGTCGATTGACATCTCGACCACAGCAAAGAAGAGGCTAGCCACCACATAACCAAGACCCCAGCAAACCTGCAATGCAACAAGCAGAGACCGGTGTAATCATCATCTTTCACGGCAGGAAACTAATATGGACGAAATTTTAGCAAATACAGTGAAATAGTTCATCCCTACTAACCTCTGATCAACTCAACCTCTTGTAAGCATACAAAGTAAATTTCAGACATGAAAGCACACAAGTCTTATAAATTGCTACTCATAAAGTCATACATTTCTTACTAAACTCGAGATATGCAGCTATATCCCAGGTTCAGTTGCAGAAAGAACAGCAGTCTCAATCTAGGCTGACAAAACTTAGCTGATGAGTTCAGTTATTGAGTGAATGCTAGTGGCATTTATCAGTAAATGCAAAATAAATAAATAAATAAAGATTTTGTACAGAAAGGAGCAGGTTTCAAATCGTCCATAGTCTAAATGATTTTGTGCAGTATCAGAAGAAATATTCATGTACCGATCGATAGCTTGGTGATACACGTACCAATACTGGCAACAGTGGAGAAGATACTTTATCGTGAGCAGATCTGTACTTGTGTGAATCCAACATGAGGAAAGCAAAGAGGGCACTTGACAGGCTGACGCACAATTTCCCCAGAGAGAGAATAACATCTCCTATCACATTAACTCTCCCTATCCGAAGAATGTTGCTGAAGATCAATTCCGTTGCTATTGCTGATGCCCTACAGAAGCTTTTGCCCGTGATCGCTATCTGCAAACGCCCCAAATGGCTATCAAAGTGAACTACGCATAATAAAGAGTCATGGCTCAAATGTTTTTTTTCCTACTAAAGGAAAAAGGCTTAAAAAAACTTACCATTATATAAGCATTGCGATTTACAGATTTCAGCGTCCACTCAATGCACCTCAGCAAAAACTGAGAGGAATGGAATGTGGCCTTCCCAAAAAATCCATCAGGTGTTGATGTAACCACTTTCAATTTGCGACGAACTGACTCGAGTATAAAGCGGATTGATTCCACAAATGATACAACAAGGGAACCCAGAGCAATGGACCCAAGGCTATAGCGGATCAGCCGCTTCATAGAGGAGAACACCGGAAGAAATGGAACTTCAGGCTGCATTTGTGAAGTTACTCAAGAGATTAAAGAAATATATACAAGAAAATAACTAAATGTAGACAGATAGAAGTAGATAATCAATTGTGAGGTACACAATCAATCGGTGTGACACCATATCGAAGTTCAAAGTGTATAATTGGTCAAAAGAGATGCCAGCCAAAATAATCAGGCTTTTTGCTGAAACAGTTGGAACTTTGGAAAAACAAATTTTTCAACAGATAACAAGATTCAAGAAGCAATTGCTAAAATTTGAACCTGCCTAAACTGTACCTACAACAAGATGGTAAGAAAACCTTGACATGCACTCTAATCAGCATAGAACTGAATATATCTCAATTCAAGAACAGATTTGCCAATCTCAAACTTCATGTTCTTGAAAGCACTTCAATCAGTATCGATATGTTTTTTCACTATATAATTCTTACCGATGTTTCTCCACGAGCCCAGTAATATGAAGCTACAGAACCCGCAATTACAGTTGCCGAGCATGCTATGATGAATTGAGTAGCCCAATAACATCCGAATAGGTGGAAAAAGATAGCAACTGCAATGTGAGGGGTGTAATGAACACTATAACCACAGCATTGATCACAATTCACTTTTTTCAATGCAAGATTATAAGAACAGCAGTTGGAGTTGCAATTATTCTGAATGACTTGACCAGAACTGAACAGATGAAGAGCAGCTGAAAGCCAGAACATATAAAAGATTGCAAGGATAGCATATGGCATGACTGGGAAAATTATCAGCGCCTGCACTTCTCCGATGACCTTCGCAGCAACCTGCACAGGCATCAAGTACAAGGAAGCAAATTTAGCCAGGTCAAAGTCTGCTATCAGTTAAATTAAGAACTGAGAAAAGACCATGATCAACAAGTCAGTATACGTCAGGCTGTCCATGACAGAAGGTGAAACTTTTCAAAAGAAATTCTATTGTTCTTATAAGAACATCCAGGGCCTTTCCTTGCCAACAGTGAACAATTAGTTACAAGGCATTTATGGTGCTCACATAGTTAAGAGGATGAATTATTTAGTTGAAACTCTTGATGCAGGTCAGCTCAATTTATCGTGCTCAGAAAAGTTGTCCCAACATACTCGTCAGATGTAAGCCCAATTTCACCTGAAATGTTTAAGAAATGCATGACTGTAGTTGGCAAAGATTGCACTTTACTTTGTCTCTTCCTTTGATTAGTTTCAAAAGATCAGTTCAACATTTGGTTCTTTATGTCATTTATTTATCCATTTGATTCAAGATCTAAGACAAAAGACAAAGGACCACTGCCGGAATTTTTTATAAATTAAATTGTCGTGGCAGATAATCTATTTCTTTTAGTTCATATGTATACTTTTTAATGATTTCGAATATCTCATGTAAATGTCCATAAAGAGCAGCAAGCAAACTTGAAGCCTCCCTCCCTCCCTCCCTACTTTTTAATGATTTCGAATATCTCATGTAAATGTCCATAAAGAGCAGCAAGCAAACTTGAAGCCTCCCTCTCCAATATCTCATGTAAATGTCCATAAAGAGCAGCAAGCAAACTGGAAGCCTCCCTCCCTCTCTGATATGTGTAGCTATGGAGTGGAGGATCATTCAGTAAATATACCAGAAGAGCTATGAGCTAGGAAAAACTTGACAACTTGCTGAATTTTGTAAGCAGCCGCAGTACTTGCCTTGAGGACTGATGTCGCCATAAGGATGCGGCGTATAATGGCAATTGAGGCAAGGATGGAAACAACCATTATAAAGGTCATAAAAACAGCAACAGCGCGAATATGATTTAGCTCCTGGAATGAAATAATTGTTAAAGAAAGAAACAAAAGGAGCTTTCAAAAACCAAACGTAAATTAGAAAGACACCCACCCTCCCATATACACGAGTGTATGCATCATGCTCGCCAATGATTGGGGAAATTGCATCATTCCCGATCCATCCAGCTAAGAGTCACAGAAGAAAAGTTTAGAGATTCAAATACTTCTGCATACACATTGTGCAATGCACTGAAGCAGAGAAAATTGTAAATAGAAGAGGTAGAGAGGGACAAATTTTAGTAGACCAGTTTACAATGTGGACACATCATTGAACTTCAAACAATTTTGACTGAGGCCTGAAGTTAGTGCAGGATCATTCTCATAAGCAAGACAAACAGAGAGACTACTCACCAGATATGCTGAGTCTCAGAAACTAGATAACTCTTCGTAATAAACCTTCCAGAAACTAAAAACAAATAGCGCATGAGGAATGGAGTCCTAGCTCCTTTATGCTATATGCTACTTTAGCATTTATGACAATGCCTGATGCACTTCCCAAATAATAGAATTCATTTATCCCTAATGCGACAGAATTAGTTTAACCCAAGGAGAAGAGGGCGACTGTTATGACTCACCTTTCAAGTAGTAAAACATTGTGACTGATATGATGAGAACATTGAAGAGGGCAACTGTTATCCATGGCATAGCGGCAACAAAATGGCGAATAAGAAGAAGCCAAACAACTGACAAAAGGAGCGGCAGCAATCCGCCACAAACAATCAGGACAGGCCACGATTTTCCAATATCAGCCATGTATCTCTACAAGTGAGGAATTTCAAATGTAAAATCCATAAGCATAAATACATATTGAGAAATCTTTTCACAAAAACAGAACACAATGTGTGATGGAGAGGTTATTGCAGCTAATACAAAATCTCTAACTGGACATTGTAGAAAAATGTCAATGTACATTCTCTTATCTATGCATATAATTGGCAGGATTAACCCTATCTAAGCAACACGGCAAGTAATTCCAGCCAGCAAAAAGTCTATACTTTGTTAAAAATCTGTGCGGAACTTCTATCCAGAAAAGAGAAGGTAACATCATGTTTACCCAGTTTTGGTCAAAGACACGGAATGCTATTCAGGTGCTTTATTTCCAAAATCACAAAATCCTAACACTTTAAACATCAGCTAAGGTGTACATGCAGTCCTTAACCTTTATGATTGCAATTGGCATGGGTAACCATGACTACAGAAAGTTATGGATGTTAATTACGTTAAATGAAAGAAGGCTGCTGCTAAGTATAGTTGTAAAACCAGAGTAATTCACAAGCATCTACTGACATTTTCTTTTGGACAAAAAACAAAAAGTGAAGAGTCAAAGGTTCAAAACCTTTAAGACAGACGATCGAGCGTTGATGGATCGGTGAATGGATTTGTCTATTACTATGTCCTCATTAATCTTGACTCCTCCCATTTGCTGCCAATGCCGCAAAGACATATTTGATGCACGAGCTATGAATTGGCAGCTCCAATATACTAAACAAGAACATATGCTTGCGTCACAGTAAGATACATCTAATGCAACATAATTTGTATAAAATGGAAGGAAAAATAGTATTTGACCAGTGCCATACAACGTGCATCGACTTATGTCCCTCACCATTCACGCTCGGAAATATGACTGGGTAACAAGGTCCTTGAAGCTGAAGAGAGGTGTTCCTCATTTCTGGTGTGAGGAACTCGAAATAATCGTAATTCCTATCTATCCAGTCTTCCATTGAAAGACGAATTTCTCCCTCTGGGTAATCGCAGACCCAATTCAACGAATCGTCTGATGGAGTAGGGCAATCCAGCAAGCATATACTTCGAGCATTAGCCAGGTTGAATTGGCTGTCCTTCAAACCACTCTGATACACTTGGTTAGGATTCAACCAGTACCTAAGTTCTAACTCTCTTAGGCCAGGATTCGCATGCTTGTCACCGCATACATTGCCTTTGTAATCCAAACCAAATGTAAGCCTGTATAGTTCAAATGAAGCCAGTTATGACAAAGGAAAAACTGGACCAGAATGCACGTGAGGTTGAAAAGTAAACATTCAAGCCAAAGTTCACTAAGTCCAACATAAACTCTGGTTAATTCCGGATTATGTAAAATCATCGACAGCAATATGATTGGACTCACTTAATGGCCTTTTCCCTCGTCTCAAACAACTATGGAAGGAAATATACGCAGAGAAAGCACCACACATTCTCCAAACAGTAGACTTTTCCTCCGGTTAACATTGTTGCGGTGAACAGCAGAATCAAGAAAGAGGCGCAACAATAACCCACCATAACTATCTTCCAACTAAGAAGAAAGAGAGAGAGGAACCAACATGTCTTAACGAGTATAGACCACAACACGTGCAGTTATGACAATTTGCTCCCAACAGCTCAGACAAACTACGAACACCAAGAGAGATCGCTCATTTCCATCTAAAATACTAGAAATTCTAAATCTTGCCACAAAAGACAGCAAAAATTCCAAATCTTTGACGAAAGCTCGTCACTTTTTCAGCAGCCAACGAAGGAAAACGAAGTACCCAGGAGCGGATTACACACCTCAATGGGTTTCCTTGGTTGAAACCGAAGCTGGAATTAACAATCATAGCCACCCAGAACGCGATAAAGAACACGAGGAACGCAATGTCCCTGCATTTCCGGTTGTGCTTTATGATGCCACCCATCTGGGTGCTCCCGTCGCTCGACGTGTACCTCCCTATGACAGGACCCAGAGGACCCCTCAGCTGCACACTGGGGAGAGGGAGGGAGAGAGCTGGGGCTTAGGAGAGAAGGGCAGTGAGCGAGAGAGTAGAGTGGAAGCAAAAGGAGGAGAGTGTGAAAGGCTAACGAGCGAGAGAATCTCCTCTTTTTACTTTGACGAGACCATTTCTGTTTTGGGTTTTCAGACAACGATTTGTCGCATTTCGTGTTTTAAGTTAATGTGATTTCGAAATCCATGTCTGGAATCGTGGATGGCGATGGAGCTGAAACGACTCGGCTTCTTCGGCTTGGCTGATGAGTCTTTGAAACGGAAGTTGCATGAAACGGGGTAGCTTGTTTGGAGTCTTTCATAAATTCTTGTTTGGAGTGATTTTTTTTCTTAACATTTTACCCTTTTTTTAAGATCTTTGAGACGCATTCAGTTTAGACTTTCCTTTTTAATGTTGAGCAATCGAAAGTTTCACGTAAAACTTCATAATTTTACATGGTACAATCTAATATTTACAAATTGGTACAATAAATTTATCTTTTTAGTTTGTTCATTTTTCACATCTCAACTTCATATAATCAACATGCAACGACAAACACCGGTCTAAATCCTACTACGCATATCCCCTACCGAAGCACAAGAATAACATTTCAAAGAGAATCTATAGATTTTGCTTTATCATTAAAATTTAATCATTTCAAATACTCATCTTAAGATTGATCCGGTGATAAGAGCGTTCACATGTTTTCAACTCAGGATTCGATGATTGGGAGTTTGGTTCCTGCCCTAGGGAGTTTGGATTTGAGTGCGAGGCCAAGTGAGTTGCTGTACTAGTTTCCTTTCAAATAGCTCACGAATCACAATTAAAGCCTTGGATTAGTAAAAGAATACACCATTTTGGATTGCCTTATATACGAGAACATAATTCACTCACAAATTATTTGTCGAACAGAATTTGGAAATCACTCACTTTAGTGCTCCTCCGACCATTTTAATCTAATTGCCCCCTTTTCCAATAGTCAAAAGGCGTTAACCTTACAATCCGCAAAGGATTGGCTTTGTCTAAAGTTTTAATCAAACGTCTTCCTCGGGAAGCGCATTGCACATCCACTGGTCAAAATCGAAACAGGGCTGAACGAGAAAGCCGGGAGCCGAGAACGAGCCGGCGAGCCGCCGACGGCCGACGAGCAGGACATGGTGGGAATTGTCTAATTTCCTGAAATCCCAGTAAAATATTCGCCGCTTGCCGTGACAAGGACAGCCGCAGGGGCGAGGGAATGCTAGAGGGACCACAGCGACACGTACACGTGCCCTTGACAGATTGGCCCACCATCGGTGCATTGCCGTACCGTGTTCAAAATTCATCGTGGGTCGATGATAACAAAGCCCTAAGCAAAGGCCATGAGCAGAGCAGCCCAATATCTTGATCAAGATGTCTGAGTGACTCTGGGCTGACTGGCCGGAGTTACTGATTGAAGCTGCAAAAGTTCAGACGCGGAGTTTGCTGGTCCTGGTAGATTTGACCGACCATGTACGAAGCTACTGTCGGTGTTCTCATCGACCCCGACTGCAGTGTTGCAAGGGCCCTGGACAATGTAGTGTGATCTGATAATCGTGGCTTTGGTTTTCTCATGCGTCAGCCAGATTCGATAAGTTTGGATCGCGACCCGATATGAGAATTTTTCCTGAAGCTTGTGCGGCGAAAGAGGAGGGCCCGTCCCCGAACTTGCTAGGGGGCGCAAGGGGCGAAGCCCCGTGCCACGTGGACCGATTAGGTTGTTTGAAGCTGTACCTTCCTCAGGAGAAAGATCTGCCCATTCCCCCCTTTCTCTCCTGGAGGTCTAAATGTCAACAGTGGGAGAATGGCCCACAATGATGTGGAAGAGAAGTGATTGAAGGTTCTGGTAATTAGCCTTTGAGACTATGATGAGCCAGATAGGATGAATGGTTTTTGCTATTATGATTTTCCTGGAGACTCCTATGAATCCTACTTTTCTGATGGGTTGAGTTGATTTGGAAAAGATCGTTGTTATTCACTCTGCAGACTCTACCTTAAACTGTTCATCTGTGCTGTGTCCACTGCTCCGGACCATTAGGAAATGGAGCAACCGTGACGTTACTTAATGAAAACGAGCAAAATGGTGCAACTGCTAATTTAATAAGAAGGCGAATTCCCATTTCGGCGGACATCACTCGTCGTTCTCACGCTTTGAGGACTGTAAAGCCAATTGTTTACGATGCTTTTGTTTTTCCCTTCAACAGAAACCAGGATAGAGATATTCTGATGAGACGAAACTGACTAAGATTGAAAAGGCAAAATCATGCTCATCGCTTGAGCTATAACACTTTGTACAAATCAAACAATGTCGGCCTACATATATACCCATCTGGCCTTCACACTAGAACTAATTTACATCTGACCAAAAATTAGTAGCTCCAAAGCAATACGATTGAAGCTAATTAGAACAGAAGGAGACAGACCATCATACAACAGAAAAGAAAGACCGATAATCGGTTGAGGGACCGATCCAGCTTCACTTCTTGCCTTCTCAATCTACGACCGCTGTTCGCAACTCCAGGATAGGAGTATGCGTGAGGATAGTTGCTGAGACTCGTGTCAGAGCATCCGAACATCCGAGCATAGACCATCTCACCAAACATGCCAGCGTTGGTGCCGAAACTAGCTATCAGCTGCTCCTGAGGTAACTGTGAATGCGAAAGGACAGGGTTCGAGCAACGATGTTGCCAGCTTGGACCGTTGCTAGAGTTCAGATTCAGCGCACCAGGAGACGGCCTACGAGGTATGGCAATGTCTGAATCAAGTTTCTCGGAGTCACGTTCAGAAGAAGAAGATCCCCGGCCGTATAGTGGTATCAACGTGGAGGGTGAGATCCCGGCCTTGCAAATTGGGCAAGTCTGATGCCGCTGATCCGGTTCATCGGATGAGCTTTGCGCATCGAACCACCTATATAGGCATGGCCAACAGTACAGGTGGCCACAAAGGGTGACCACGGGATCGGTTGCCGAATCGAAGCATATGTTGCAGTCGAAGCACCCATCAACACCGGCATCATCGACCGTCCCCTTCCCCAACAGAAGACCCAGCTTCTGCTCAGAAGCTGCGTCTCTGCCGCATCCAAAGCTTGACGCGGCCTCTGAAACAGTTTGCCCAGCAACAGCCATGCGATGATCTGTTCTCGGAAAGAAGAAAGTAGCCCTCTTGGATCGAAGTCGAGACACGACGCGAGACGGGTCAGTCGGACGGCTTCAGTTCAGGGTTCAACAAGAAGGAAGAGAAAAGATTGCAGCTTTCTGGACGAGAGAGAGACGGAGAGGGTTGCTGGTAGGTATGAGACAGTATTGTGTGGGCGCTACGTATATATAGAGAATGAACATAGATGTTTCCACGTTCTGCAGATAACCGCGCCGTGCGGTTCTTTCTTGGTTTAACATTCTCAATACACTCGGCTGCGTCCTTCCAAGAGGGGCGTGACCCGGTTGACAAGGGACCCTCACGTTGGTGGACTTTTCTCCGCAGCCCAAACACGCCGGTGTAAGTGAGAATTAATCTTTTTCTTGAGTGCATTGGCGTAGCCCTAGCAAGGTCGTGATCTAATGAATATTCTCTCCTTTGAGCCAACTTTATCGATAATACCACCAACAAAATTCTTAACCGATGTGCTGGTGTCCCATCTTCCTGAATTAATTTTCGCATTTCAAAAAACCCATAAATTGGACACCCACAGCATGATCATAATCATTAGATGCGCCAATATTTGGAGTAATGAACCTGGGTTTAAAAATGAGATCTTTCAAATGTCACTTGAGCGGAATTAAATTTCGATTTGTACCCAACAATGGAATGTTCAGTGAATTTGTATTTAGGACCTTAATAACACAGGCTCATAGTAAACATAATATCTGCCTACAAGTGGTGGCCTTTTCATCTAGAAGCACACACGCACTTAATGGGCAATCTAGAAGGAAAACATCGGCGATGAAAATTACCCGTCAGGAGTGGACTCAGAATCTTGTCCTTTGTGGCAATAAAAGTCTTTAAACGTGATGCAAAAAAGTCACAGGAGTCGAGTCATCATCGGATCGAATCAAGGGCCGACGACCGTCTGGAAGGACTTGACCTTCTAGATGATCATCGTGTCACCAATCCGACCCCCACCAATTGGAAATGGACAACACCAAAACACGCGTGTGTGGGTCCGGCAATGTCCCGAGATTCAAGGGAACCGACCAAGAAAGCCGACGTGGGTGGCACGACACGTGGCGAGATGAGGACTCTGACGAGGGATCAGGTTGTTTGACGAAGGGTGCTTGGTGGCGACGGATTAGAACGGTGACGCAGGGAGATTCTCCGCCTACGGGTTCAGAATTCTTGCCCACGAAATCTTTTTAAATGATAAGCTTCGACGTTGCAGATGGACCCTTTGTCAGTTGCATCTAGCGCATGCAAAGACGTCACCATGGAAATGGGTGCGTCTGCTTGAAGAAGTAGAAAATTGAAGATGTTCATTTGCTTGAAGCTGGAAGGACCCGTTTAGTTTCGCAACAACTTGTGTTGTCCAGAACTCTTTTGTTCTGCAACGAAGTTCAGCAGCCAGTTCGGCGTCTTCCATAGACGAACTGCTGCACTTCCGCTGGCTAAATGAAAGAAACTGATGTCCCATGACGGATAGTGACGCGAAAATTATCAGGTGTTACTGTGGTTTCTCAGAACTTTTCTTATTTGGCTAGGCCAGAGGGGAATCAATGTTACATTCGTTGACAGTAGAGCAGGAGTGAACGCTGCAATGAAGCTCTACAAAGCTTGACAAAAAGTATGACATAGTTGTCAACATCCAGCAGGATGATCCTCTTATCAAACCCGAGATATTGATGGGGTTGTGAAAGCTCTGCAGGTAAATTGACTTCTCTTATTGCTACTATTTCTTATGGAAGGTTATTGCCACCTATTTAAATTGATTCTTTGTTGATAACTGAAGTTTTCCTCTTCTAACTCTTCCAATGTCACTGCAAGCGGATGTTAAAATTTCTGATTCTTGAAGCTGAAGAATTTCCCCTAGGGTCGCTTCACAAGATATAGCACCTTCCTCTATGTATCTGCAGTCATTTACCCTTATGGTGTTTGCAAGCTGCCCCAGATGCAGTATTTAGCACTTCAATTACCTCCTTAAAACCTGAAAATGCATTTGATCCAGATCGTTTAAAATGTGTTGGCGATCGTGGCTATGTTATTTACTTCTCTAGGAGATTAATTCCACATAACAAGTTTCAATTTATCCCTGTTTCACCCTTATGCTCTACTATGATTGTGTATTGATTCTGCACTTGTCTCTCTATTTCTCAGAATTCTCTGTATACGTAATTATTAGTCATGATAGCACACATCTCCCCGAATGAAACACGTCTGGAAAGGTTGCTTCATCTTGGAATGAAGGTAGATTTTCAGTTTGCTTCTTGAATTTTGGTGAGGACCAGTGTTCGACGTGGATTTTAGTGCATCTTTGTTTCTGCTCTCTCTCAGAGCTATGATTCAAAGTTTCTAAAGATATATCCAGACCTTCAGCCTACCCCGCTCCAGCTTGGGGATCTAGAATAGCTCAAAGTTCTTGAGAATGGTTATAAAATGATAGTAAACTGGACGTTTCCCTGATTCTTTTCATTAGTAAATCCTCGAGCTGCTTGGAAAATGCAAAGAAGTTTTGGTAGTTATGAAGATGACGTAACAAATTGGCAGTTGTTTTTGGCCAAAATAAGGGTATTTGGTGCAATTTCTTTATTTTTGTGGATTTCCTCATGTAATGAGGAAGTAGATCTCATACCATGCTGGGGAAATGTTTTTTTTTTGTTGGTAAGATAAGAGGTATTACTTTTCAACGCGCAATGTACAAGAGAGAGCCGAACACAAAAACCTCGAACCTGAGGAGACGAGTTGTCCCCATAGGTGCAAAGGTGTTACGGCTAAAACAAGGGCAACAAGAGCGCACTAATAGGCAAGGTTGGGACAACCAGCCATTACAAGAGGGAATAAAAAACCAAAACTATACAAGGATTAGTAAAAGATGGAGGCCGAGATACCCCATTTAACTTGTAGTCTTTTGTTCCGGGGATTGTCTTCCACCGTTTTGAGGGAAAGCCCTTTGTCCCTTACGGCCTTGAACAGGTGTGTACGCATGGCAGGCAAAAATAAGGACCGATTCCTAAACATAATGTGATTCCTTTCTGTCCATATTAGGTGGCATAGAGCCGCAAAGGAAAATCGGGCTATCCGATGATGGAAAGAGTGGCCGGAAGTGACCCGAGCCGCCCATCGAAAATTTTCTTGGCAAGAGCCATTGCGCCAAGAAAGGTTACAATTAGAAGCCCAAAAGAAAGCAAGGGAGCGGGTGATACTGCATTCGAAGAAGAGGTGGTCGGTGGAATCCGGTGTACTGCGACAGAAGGCACAAGCACCTTCGGAGATCTTGCGGTGGCTTAAAAGTATCGCCTAAGTCGGAAGCCTGTTGAGAGAAATAATCCAGAGCAAAAAAGCATGTCTAGGTGCTATGTGGTGATCCCAGACAAACGAGTACCAGGCGACAGGGGGGCCTCTAATCCGGATAAAATCCCAAGCTGAGGAAGTGGAGAACATACCCGAAGAAGCCTCTTGCCAAGTAAACCGGTCTCTATTTTCCGCCCTTAAAGAAAAAGTGTCCGGCCAGAAGTGGAAGGTGTCAAGCACGTAGGATTGATGCCAATTAGTAGAGAAAAAATCTTTAACGGAGGCATTTCTCGGAATTCCAAATTGATAAATGTTCCTATTAGAGAACAATTTATATAAAGGGCCATAAGGATGCCATAGATCAAACCAGAAGGAGATGGAGGCCCCGTCCCCAACTGTCCATTTGAATTTTAACTGGAAATCGTGGCGAAGGTCCAGTATTTTCTTCCATGCCCAAGAACAGACTGTCGGCTTGGCGGAAACCCAGAAGTTTGTATTCTTCAAGAAGGTGGAATGGATCCACTTACACCAAAGGGACTCTTTATCAGTGAAAAGAAGCCAAATATGTTTGAGCATAAAGGCTAAGTTACAGTTTGAGAGACTCCTAATTCCTAGCCCCCCTTCTTCTTTAGGAAGGCACACAATGTTCCAAGGTACCTTCGCTCCACCAGTGCCCAAATCGGGTCCTTTCCATAAGAATTGACGAAGAACCATCTCGATCTTCGATAAGACAGACTTAGGGAGGGCGAAGATATTTGCCCAATAAATCTGAGTTGTATAAAGCACTGATTTGATGAGTTGCAACTGGCCAGCAAACGAAAGGAAATGTTGAGTCCATGAGCGGGCTTTAGCCGTAATAGTATTGATTAAATAGCAACAATCAGCTTTAGAGAGTCTAGAGGCAATAACAGGAACTCCAAGGTATCTAAAAGGCAGTTTACCTTCACTGAACCTAAAGCAATTGAGAATCTGGTTGCGTAGCTCCTCCGGTCCACCCGACAAGAAGATCTCGCTTTTGCTTTCGTTTGGTTTGAGGCCGGTCCAGCTGTAGAATAATTCAAGTCCGTCCTTCAGGAGGGTGACGGAAGCCATGTTTGCCTCCGAAAAAAGCAGTACATCATCGACAAAGAAGAGATGGCTAAGTTTGGTGGCCTTACATCTCCAGAAAAATTTAAAGGGAGGAGCCCTAGTTTGAGCATTTAAGATGCCCGAGAACACTTCCATTACGAGGGTAAATAGATTGGGGGATAGAGGGTCCCCTTGACGGATGCCTATGCCACTAGCAAAAAAACCATGTAATTCACCATTAATGACTATAGAAAATTTGGGCGTAGAGACACATACCATAATCAACTTGATCATATGTGTAGGGAAGCCAAAGGCTTGAAGGAGTGAGTCCAAGAAGCCCCAATCAAGGATATCATACGCCTTCCGGAAATCTACCTTTATAGCACATTTCGGTAAGTAAGGTTGATGGTGAAAGCCTGCGAATAATTCTTAGGCCAGCATGATATTATCAGTAAACCTTCTCTTCTTAACAAAAGCATTCTGAGAGTGACTGATCAGAGAAGGCAAGACTGAAGAAATTCTGTTTGCCAGTATCCTGGATATGCATTTGTAGACTGTGTTACAACATGCTATGGGCCTAAAATCTTTCATAGATGAGACATTGGGAGACTTCGGCACAAGAGTGAGGATAGTGGTGTTAAGTTTCCTCAACAAAGACCCAGACCGAAAGAAGTCTCTAATAGCTGAAATAACAGAGGGGCTAACAATGTCCCAGTTAGATTTGAAGAAATCCACGTTGAAACCATCAGGACCCGGAGCCTTTCCTTTGGCTAGAGAGAACATAGAGTTTTGGATCTCAATATCTGTTACCTGTCTGGATAGAAGAAGGATCTGATTATCATCCAGAGCATGTTGGAGCATTGGACAGATGGTCGAGACAGCCGGCCGAATGGTAGAGGAGTCATCAGCAAGAAGGTTCTCAAAATGAGAGACTATATGTTGTTGAATGAGGGCCGGATCACGAATGGTATTATCAGCATTGTCAGAGACTGATAAAATACGATTTTGGAGATGTCTCTTATTGATGAAGTGATGGAAATACTTAGTATTGTTGTCCCCTTCCGTCAACCATCTAATCCTGGACTGTTGCTTGAAGAAGCATTCTTCCTGAAGTCGAAGCGCCGAGAACACTTGGGATTGTTCCTTTTCTAGACGTGCCAGAGCCAAATAAGAAGGGTCAGCATCAAGAAGATCTTGCATGGAAGAGAGAGCTAACCTTGCCTGAGCAGTGTGAGTTGAAATACCAGAGAAAGCATCCCGATTGAGAAGTTTCAGACGCAATTTCAGCAACTTGAGTTTCCTACATAGCACATACATTGGGGAACCCATAATAGCCGAGTCCTAAACCTGTGTAACTGTATTCTCAAAGGAAGGGTGGGACATCCAAAAGTTGAAGAATTTGAACGGTTTTTTGGATGAGCGGTGGGGGAAAACCCGCACAATCATGGGAGTATGATCCGATATTCCTGGAGCAAGAAAGGATGCCTCAGAGAATGAGAAATCACAGAGCCATTGCTCGTTGATAAGGACTCTGTCTATTTTCCTTTGTTTGCGATTAATAGTAGCTGAGTTGGACCAAGTATACTGATGGCCGACAAACCTGAGGTCGTCTAAGCCAGCTTGATCAAGGCATTCACCCAATTCATCAAAAGCCGGGATCCAAGAGTTTGAGCTTCCGGTTCTATCAGAGTGGTGACGAATGGCATTAAAGTCTCCAGCCACCAGCCAAGGCTCATGTGCAAAAATAGAGCTAGAATGGATCAAATCCTTCCAGAGGGAACAACGATTCACAAAAGTGTGCTCCCCATACACAAACGTTATGAAGCAGATCTTATTCAAAGCTTGCATATAGACCTGACCATGAATGGCCTGGGACGACATAGAAAGAACCTGGACTTGCACTTCTTATGGGTTCCATCCTACCCAGATTCTGCCCCGAGAGGAGAAGTTATAATTCAAAGCCCAAATCCAACCTGGCAGCAGCTTGGAAGAGATAGACTCAAAGATGGACTGATTGACCTTGGTCTCAAGAATCCCAATAACAGATAAGTTATTATTTCTAATAAGGAAACGGATTTCAGCTTGCTTGAGGGGATCTATAAGTCCCCTAATATTCCAAACTCCAAAAAACATTCAAAAAAGTCGGAAGAGAGACTACCGTTTTTTCTTACCACCCCTGTTCCTAGATTTCGGGTTGGCAAGTATGGTTTCAGTAGGAGAGCCGCCCTTGGCGGGTATTACTTTCGGGAGAGGAGAAGGATCTCGAGTGGCAGGAACACTGACATCCTTTGAGGTCTCAGCCTTTGTGTGTGTCTTACCTCGTAAACGAAAAGTAGCCAAAACAGGGGAGCCTTCCTTAGAATCGCTACCAATGTTACTGGCTTTATCATCCTAACTATCATCTTCATCAGAAGAAGATCGAGAAGCCGGAGAGATAACAGGAACAAGAATAGTCTGATTGCCCAACTCTTCCGAAGAATGGTTTAAATGAGAAGAAGCATGCCAAGTAGGGAGGGAAGGCAACTTATCCAATTTTTTGGGATTGGGCCCAGAATGATGTTTTTGAACTGTTTTCCATCTGTCACCAAGCGGGATAGGAGAGTCCTCAGTAGTGGCTGCTAGAGCAGGGGCCTTGCGGATAGAGTCCTCAAGCAATATTATCGGATCAGCACACTTATGGCCAAAGGTGCCACATTTCGAACAGGCTAAGGGTCGCCATTCAAATTCAACTTTAACGGACCAGCTTTCATTATTGAGATAGACTTCAACAGACTCTAATATGGGTTGAGTGGCTTTGATTTCGATACATACCCTAGCATACAAAAGCATTCGCATCCGCTCCGTTTGCATATCAACATGGAGCAGTTTGCCAATGGCACTGGCAATAGCACTTATACCTGGGGCAGACCAGAGAGCAAGAGGAATGTCCCTCAATTTAATCCAAACAGGAAGGGATACGTGCTGGTTTTTCTGCAGCTTCATAGTCGGGTGCCATTATTGCAATATCATGGGAACTCGAAGGATGGTGATTGGCCCCCCATCCAGTATCTTCCGCCTAAAGGAGTCATCAGGGATATGGAAGAAGTAGAAGCCATCAGCAGTTGCCAAGACATCATAGAGCTGGTTTCCCCAGACATTCTTTGCTGCGAATTCAGTTAGTTTGAATGGCAATTTCTTACCAACATAATAACCCACAATGCACTCTCTCCATTTTGGGTCAGCTTTTTGAAGAATGTCTTCAGATATGTGGACACTTGGTCTCCCATCAACAACTGTGGGAGGAATATATGATAGGAAAAATCCCTTCTCAGCTGATTTAACAATGGCAGCCCGGGAGCGTTGTTCTGTTTGTTGGGTCGAATCCCGGATGGATTTTTTACCCGCTGTTGGTCCCCAGCTATGGCTTTGTCTAAGCTGTACTGTATCCTCATGAGGCACAATGGACGAGTGTCTTTGCCGGCTTCGTCCACGAGTATCCTTCCGCTGTATTTGCGGGTCCATTGCAGTAGCAGTCTCCACATCCATAGAAGAAGGTGGATTGTTATGTTTCCCGACTTGCACAGGGGAAGTGGGTCGTGTGATGGCTTGGGAAGGCCCAGCCTTGTTAGAGTCTGATGCCGAAACGCGATAGAAAATTTGACTGAACAAGAAAGTTCGACAGAAGAACAATTCGTCCTCCAAATATGATTATCAAATCAAAAATATCCAAAGTCTGCTTAAAGGAAACCCTAAAACAAGCTTATATATCCCCAAACCCAACCCTACTAGGATTAGTAAATATCAAAACGTAAAAATTACGAAACTACCATTTACTAAATTAACCCATAAAAAAATACTAAAAAAAAGAAAAACCCATCTAAACGATCCGAATCGCGAAAATTCATCATTAATCATAGCCGAAGGCTATGAGTATTGATCAGCATGCCGTTTCGCTTCAACCGACCAAATTTGAACTCAATCCGACATCGTTGACTTCAAGCCCGCCGGCTCTTCCAGTCGCATAACGGGTCCGCCGGTCCCCTAGGTGCATCATCCTCCCCTGCTAGAGAAAGATTCGTCCTCAAATCTGCTTCGTCTTCATTGTCATCAATCTCTTCAGGGTCTTCTTCCTCTTCAGTGTAGTAAGGTGACAAATCTGCTACATTAAAAGTTCTAGAAACATTGTGCTCACCCGGCAACCCAGGTGGTAACTCTTCCGGTACGACATCAGCAAACTCCTCAAGCAAGAGCAAAACTTGGTTAGGAATTTCGGGACTGTCAGAATTCCAATCCATCACCACAATAGCAAAAAGCTCAGGCGCGTTTACTGCCCCTTCTAGAAATTCTGACCTGGACAACAGATTATTCTTCACTTCTTTTCTCAAATCTAAAGGACCTAGGGTAATGGTTCGACCATCCTTCTTGAAGGTATAAGTATTTCTGAAACCATCATGCTGTGTCTTTCTATCAAACTGCCACGGCCTCCCTAATAAAATATGGCAAGTATCCATTGGGACTACATCACACCACACCTCATCGATGTAATTTTTTCCAATCGAAAATTGCACAAGACACCTTTTGCTCACCTTCACCTCGTTCCCTTTTTTAAACCACGACAACTTGTATGGTTGATGATGATCTTTTGTTTTCAACCCCAACTTTTCCACCATAGTCGTGGACACCACATTCTCGCAACTCCCACCATCTATTATCACGCTACATACTTTTCCTCTACTAGTGGACTTAGTATGAAAAATATTATGTCTAAGCCATGATTCATCATTCGCTACAGCAATATTTAATATTCTTCTAACGACTAGAGACTCACCAGAATCAGCATAGATAATCCCTTCCTGTTCCACATCCGCATCCTCTTCTTCACCTTCAGATTCATCATAAACTGGACCTTCATCAAAGACCGGATTATCAACAAGCGTCACAATTTGTCGGTTCGGACAATCAGCAGCAAAATGCCCCAATCCCTGACACTTGAAACACCGCTTGGCTGTAGTTCCTCCCCTGCTAGTTTCAGCACTACTCTGCCCCTCGTTGGATGCAGGTTTACAACTCACATCCTTAACTGTAACCGATGTTGAATTTACTGTTGATGTTCTCGCTTTTCCTTGGGATTCTTTATCTAACCACTTAGAATTGCTGCTTGACCACTTAGAATTACTGCTCTTTCTTTTAAACTGCCCCTCCACCTTTAGGGCTAGTCTACACACATCCTCATATGTCCAATACTGCTGTAATTGGACAACATCAGAGATCTCATATCGCAGCCCTGCCAGATATCGTGCAATCGTCTGCTCGTCTTCCTCCGCCACATCACAACGCATCCGCAAACGATCAAATTCTTCAGTAAATTCTTCAACTGTTTTATCACCTTGCTTGACGTTATGATACTCAATAAACGCCTCTTGCCTATAATGGGTAGGCAAAAAATTTTTTTGCAATAACTTTTTCATCTTCTCCCAGCGATCCACCTTCGGCTTCCCATCTCTAGCGCGTTGCTTTTTCACGTGTTCCCACCAAATCGAAGCATGTTTTCGCAGCCTAATAGCCACTAACTTCCCTTTTTGCGCCTCAGTTAGGTCTTTAAGATCAAAAATTCGTTCTACCGTATGCAACCAATCAATAAACTCATCAGAATGAGCCTTACCATTAAATTCGGGAATCTCAATCTTCATTCCGAAATTTTGAGAAGAACGCTGATTTCCAGGTCGTACTCCTCGATTCCGCCCCTGGTTCAGAACCCCGAAAGGGTTTACGTCTTCTTCTTCATCATCAGATGAATCCTCAGATTCCTCTCCTTCGGATTGAACGCCCAACCTCGCCTCCGCAAGTTGTCGCTCCAAATCCTGGATTCGTCTTCTCTGTTCTTCAATTTCTACGTCTCGCAGATCTCTTAGACGCGATTGGTCGTCTGCTTCAGGAATGCCTCCACGCCCCCGGCCACCACGAGCCCGCCGTCCACGACCGCGATTCTGTTCAGCCATTGATTCAAGCAACCTGTGCTCTGATACCAATTGATGCCAAAACGCGATAAAAAATTTGACTGAACAAGAAAGTTCGACAGAAGAACAATTCGTCCTCCAAATATGATTATCAAATCAAAAATATCCAAAATCTGCTTAAAGGAAACCCTAAAACAAGCTTATATATCCCCAAACCCAACCCTACTAGGATTAGTAAACATCAAAACGTAAAAATTACGAAACTACCATTTACTAAATTAACCCATAAAAAAATACTAAAAAAAAGAAAAACCCATCTAAACGATCCGAATCGCGAAAATTCATCGTTAATCATAGCCTAAGGCTATGAGTATTGATCAGCATGCCGTTTCGCTTCAACCGACCAAATTTGAGCTCAATCCGACATCGTTGACTTCAAGCCCGCCGGCTCTTCCAGTCGCATAACGGGTCCGCCGGTCTCCTAGGTGCATCAGAGTCATTCCAAGAGGACTCCTTCACTGGCTTAACTTGATTAGCTTGATTAGCTTTGCTCAGAGCAACAGGCGGCTTCAACAGAGGAAACGCCGAGCGGGATTTAACATGTTCAGCCATGAGTGTTGTTAACCCTACCCAGCCATGGCGGCTTTAGGGGCCAAACAATCAGAGAAACGATCGACCGGTAGTATTAAAGAAGCAGCAAAACCAGTCGTGGACCAAAAAACCAATAATTCGAAACAAAGGCAAAACCCAGCAACAACAATAGAACATTCGAGAAACCCAGATCTGCTCAAAAGGCCAGGAGGAGGCACCGAACAAGGACTCAAGCGAGTATGTTTGGGAGGAATACTAGCGACCGTAGCCTTCGAATTCCAGAAGAAATGGGACAACAGAACACTCAGAATCGCGGAAGATCCAATCGGGTGTACAGTCACTCCTTTGCGCTTTCCTCCCTTGGCTCCACGAGAATCTTCGATGCTGGGGAAATGTTCATCTTCAATATAAGTACTTTTCTTGCTAAAATTTCAATCAACTCTCTTCTTAACTCTATCAGGATGCCTTTATCCAACAAAAAAAAAATCTGTATGCTAACATTCCTGAATCTCAGATGCATCACTGTTAATAGAACAAAAACATGCCGTTTCTTTTTCTGGCATTCTGATTGCACGACTAATTTTTGTTTTTTACTTAAACAAGTGATAAAGGTTGATCATGAAGCTCACGGTGTTGATACTCCAGAAGACGTTGATAAAATAGAATCATTTATGCGTGAAAGGAACTTGTCCCGGGTTGGTGCGATTTCCTTGTTTTTCATTTTTTTGGGTCAATATGTACTTGCAAGTTACAGATGTCATACTTCATCTTGCTCAGAATTAGTTAGCCTTGTTCAGCTCGAGGGTGAGTGAATTCGTGAGACACGGAGCGCTGATTTTGTGGGGTGCTTTCCTTTGCTTTGTAAGGTGATCCTGGTTTATTTACTCATCCGAATGATCTACATAATACAGGGCTTGCAAACATCTTGGGGGCAGATGGTGATACCTTCTGATAGTAGGTTCTGGTTCTCTACTGCTCATGGAGTCAACATAAGTGCTAATGTAAGCGGGAACGCGATAGTACCTTCGGCTCCTTTTAAGGAAATGATTGTAGATTGGAAAATGATTGGTTCTCCGGTTATAATATCCGAAATGCTTCCCAATGAGACAATAAAAATTGACCCCATTGTTAATTAAATAGATGCCAACATTGGGCATGTTTTCTTCGGAGGATGCATGATCACTCTTGTAGATGATGTCAAAACCCTTTTTCTTTCGGTTTATGTCGGAATACGTCGTTAGAGCTGGTAGATTTGAAGTAGTTAGCAAGGGTCACCTAGAGGGGGGTGAATATGTGATTCTAAATAGTTTTTAAATTTTTATGCGGAAATAAAACAAATCACAGACGAGTTTGAATAAAATTCAGATTCAATACAAATTATATAAGAGGTGTTCTGATGTGCAGAATGTAAAGTAAGAGATAAAGAATAGAGAATCTGCACACAAGATTATAGTGGTTCGGCTTATAGCAAGCCTACGTCCACTCTCCTATGCTTACAGCCTACTGGCTGGATTTCACTAAGTAATCAAGAGGAATTTATAGATTCTGAGTGATATCACTCTCGTGTATGATAGGACTCTCTATCTTACACAATCACTCTTACAAAATAACCCTCAAGTTCTCAACTTTTTGCCTCAGAAAGACAAGAGGAATGATTGGAATAAGCTCAGACTTTGGACTTGTTGATTCTTGATTCTGTTCTTTTCTTCAGCTGCTCGTTGATCTCCTTAAATACTCCTCTTCATCTAAACTAGCCGTTGGACAGCATTCAGAGGATCATCTTCCAATCTTCATCTTGGACAGATTTGTATAATAAGGATTGAGTAGTTGTTGGATGACAGATTCTGAATTTCGCTAATTCTGGTCGCCCATACAATCAGAATCTTGGTTTCCATAAGTAGAGCTTTGTCCGTAGTAATGCATTCTTGTCGTAATATTTGATTGTCAATCAATTAGATTAAGATTAAAACAATCGAAACTTTCCTTCTGTGAAATCCATACCAGATCACTAGTTGTTATGTTGAGTTCTGTGTTCTGCGTCTGAATAATTTTAGCGTCTGCGTCTGCTTCTGAAAAATTTCAGTGTCTGCTTCTGAATTTTCTCGTTCTGTGTCTGAATAACTTCTGCGTCTGCTTCTGAAAAATTTCAGCGTCTGAATCTGAACTTTAGATTATGTGGGACTTCAAAGAACTTATTTTTCAGTTTGTAAAGTCTGAAAAGCTTCTTTCTGAGTTTCCAGAACATATATATATTCCTGAAATAAAATGGTTCAGAATAAGTATCAGATTTACAATTACAAAGGAAGGTTTTGTTAGCATCAAAATTAGTAGGAGTTTTCCTCAACAATCTCCCCCTTTTTGATGGTGACAAAACTTTCCTGCAGATTGAAACACATAGAAATAAATTTGAAGTAGATAAGCATATTTAGCACAAGAATCACAGATTGAGATTTGAAAGAACAAACTCTGTTGATATCTGTGTCTTTGCTTTCTTTGTGCCTGCATATTAAATTTGCATATAATTTCTCCCCCTTTTTGTCATTAGCAAAAAGAAAGGCAATAAAAGAGAGTGTAAAGCATATATATTAAGCAATCAATTAGTCTAATAAGAAATATTAGTGTATATTACAGACCAATTGAAGAAATAGGATGGTTTGTAAAAACAGGCTATTTTTTCGAAGGAGTACGAATCAGTTGAAAATTTTCCAATATTGAGACAGCCTCCTCAATCTTTGAACTGCATTGACTCACAGCCTTATCCATGTTGGATGAGCATAGAGTAATGGCTTTCTCGAGTTCTGCTTTGTCTGCTGCTGCTTGGAGTCGTTGAGTGTTGTAGTTTTCCTCAACAATTTTCTGTAGATTATTCATATTCTGTGCTAGTGCAGCTTGCTTGTCCCTAATCTCGAGCAGAATAGAGAGGATGTTCGGATTTTTTGAGGGCTGTTCTTGGACTTTAACTGGCTCAGATTGATCGAACCCCATGATTGCTTCTTCTGGAATCTCCCCCTGAACAGGTGCCTGTTCTTTAGAAACATGTTCCGTAGGAGTTAGTTCTGAAACATTTGGAGTTTGTTCAGAAACATGTTCTGGAGCATCAGTACGGCCTGTATCAAGATGTTCTGCTTCTGCTTCATCACTTTCATCATGCAGAAAAATTTTTCTTTTCTTGCTATACACCTTTAGTGGGATTGGAGATTCTTTCTTCTTGCTTGCTGATCCTCCCCATTTTCTCTGCCCTGTCTATTTGACACTTGACTTTTCAGTAGATCTTGCTTCAGATTGATGAGCCTCTTTTCCCTTTATTCTTTCCCTTATATCATTAAACTGCTTCATTTTTTAGAGCATTTTCTCTCCAACAAACATACAGGGAATAATGTTCTGGCGCAATTCATCAGGAATCGATATATTTAGGAACATGAAAATTCGAGAGATTAATGCACCATATGGCAGTTGTCCCTTGTCATTTTGTAACGCCCTGTACATATGGAAGATAATGATATGAGGAAGAGAAAAAGGTTGACCTTTCAAGATGGCCCAGATGAGCTTGATTTCTGATTTGGAGAGGTCAGTTTTAGAGGCAGCCTTGGGTTTCAAGCAATTTATAATGATCTTGTGCAGAATCACTGATCTTCTGGATAAGTCAGAGCAGGAGAGATGCCGGTTTGATCCTTGAGCAAAGTTTGGATTTTCAGATGCAATCTTGGAAGCATCCTCAAGATTTACTTCCAACGGAGTAAACTTGGAGTATTTTGCTCCAATTATTCTTGCCAAAATATCCGCCTTTAAATCGAATTTCTTGTCACCAATAGTGAATTAGAGCCAGTTGGGCGACAAAATAGAGATATTGGAATAGAAATAGGCAGTTAATTCAGCAAAAACATTTGCAGATTGGAGGCAAAATTCATAAATGCCTAGCTTCTCAAAAAGATGCTTGACTGAAATGTCAGCCTTCTCTAAACAGTCGAAATCTACAGTCCTGTGATTCATGATCCCACGAGCAAGCAATAACTTATAGCAGACATGATGCTCAGAGCTTCTAAATAATCCTCCTCTACTCGCACATCAGATGCTATTCCTATCTTCATTTCAAAAAGCTTAAAAAATCGAGCATCATCTTCAGGAATAACAAACTTGATTGCACTGGTAGATTTAGGGCTGATATGAGCAGATTATTTGCCCGAGGGAGTTGATGATTCTCCGACTTTTTCTTTGCCCTTTTTGGAAGAGGGCTCTTTTGGTGTTGTGCTGGTCGGAACATTGGCAGTATCAACACAAACTTTAGAGTAGTTTTGTGTAAGATGTCCTTCAGAGAAGAATCCATTGTCTCTCAGACAATCTCGCAAAGAAGCAGAAGTTTTGGGAGGCGACGATCGATGAGGTGGTGTTGCTTGAATAGGGTCTTCACAATGATCTGATTCGGTATCTGAGATCTCCATATACTCCGCCGGTGCAGCAGATTTAGAGTCTTGGTTCAGAATACGTGAAGATCTTCTTTTGAACGGCATGGATCAAAATGTTTCGATCACTTCTGGAGCAAAAAGTTTCGATCTTTGAAGGAAGGAAGACGAGAAGAGTCTCTGAATATCGGAAGGGTTTAGGGAGTAAAAATCGTACTGATAAGGTTTTGAAAAGTGACGGAGAGGTTTATAAATGAGAAGGACTGGTTTTAGGAATAAAAGGTTATTTTTAGAAAGTAAAAACAATTTCCAAACAAGTAGGAAGGAAATATTCTTTCTGATGCATAAAAGATCAGCACAATATCATTATAATATTTTAAGCATAATTAATCAGATAAATTTGGATACGTACCTGATTTGCTTCCAAAGATAACAAATGTGAAAATATCCTGCCAAAAATATTCCCGCCAAACTTTAAACTATGTACGTACCGTTCTTTGAAAGTCTGAAAAATGGTCAGACCGAGAATACTTGAGTCTGAAAAATTCCTGTCTGTCAAACACTTCAAGAGAATGGATGAGTAATGCATAGTTTGTTTCTAATATACTCAAATGATGATTTGTCAAGAGATTTTGTGAATATATCAGCTAATTGATTCTTAGAATCAATGAATTGAATATTCACATCGCCATTTTGAACATGATCACGAATGAAATGATGTTTGATATCAATATGCTTTGCACGAGAGTGAAGAATAGGATTTTTGGACAGATGAATAGCACTTGTGTTGTCACACTTGATTGCAATACTTGATTCTTCAACGGCAAAATCTCGCAACTGCTGCTTCATCCACAGAATCTGTGCACAGCAACTTCCCAATGCTACATATTCAGCTTCTGCTGTAGAAAGTGCGACTGTATTTTACTTCTTTGAGTACCAGGATACTAACATATTTCCAAGCAGTTGACATGTACCTGTAGTACTTTTCCTGTCCATTTTACATCCAGCTAAATCAGCATCTGAATAACCAGTAAGAGAAAAATTGAATCTTTGGAATACCAAAGACCTAGTATTGGATAAGTTCCAATATATTTGATTATCCTTTTTACTGCAGAAAGATGCAATTCCTTTGGGTCTGATTGAAATCTTGCGCACATACAAACACTAAAAAGAATGTCAGGTCTAGATGTAGTAAGATACAATAATGAACCTATCATGCTTCTGTATACCTTCTGGTCCACCTTTTTACCAAGTTCATCCTTGTCCAGTTTGGATGATTGGGACATTGGAGTGTCTGTTTTCTTACCGTTTTGCAATCCAAACTTCTTGATAATCTCCTTAGCATACTTCTCTTGGCAAATGAATGTACCTTCTTTGGTTTGTTTTACTTGTAAACCAAGAAAGAATGTTAGTTCTCCCATCATGCTCATCTCGAATTCATTCTGCATACTCTTAGAGAATTCCTTGCAAAGCAATTCGTTAGAAGATCCAAAGATTATATCATCAACATAGATTTGAACAAGTAGAAAATCCTTATCCTTTCTCTTAACAAATAAAGTTGTATCAACCTTACCTTTGATGAAATCATTTTGCAGAAGGAAGTTACTTAACCTTTCGTACCAATCTCTGGGTGCTTGTTTCAGACCGTAAAGGGCCTTTTTGAGTCTGTAGACATAATCAGTCTTCCTTGGTTCTTCAAAACTAGGTGGTTGTTCCACATATACTTCTTCTTTAATATATCCATTCAGGAAAGCACTTTTTACGTCCATCTGAAACAGTTTAAAGTTATGGAAACAAGCATAAGCTAATAATAGCCGAATGGCTTCTAACCTTGCAACTGGTGCATATGTTTCATCATAGTCTATGCCTTCTTCTTGAGAATAGCCTTTTGCAATCAGTCTTGCTTTGTTTCTAGTGACTTTCCCTTTGTCATCCAGTTTGTTTCTGAATACCCATTTTGTTCGAATTACTGGATGGTTTTTTGGTCTTGGCACAAGCTCCCATACTTCATTGATTCTGAACTGCTGAAGTTCCTCCTGCATAGCTTCTATCCAGCTTTCATCTGATAAAGCTTCATCAACTTCTTTTGGTTCAATTTCTGATATCAGTGCCAAGTTGCTGATGTTCTCCTTGTGTTTGGATCTAGTCTTGATTCCATCTTCTATTTCTCCAATGATGAGATTTTTCGGATGACTGGATTTATGTTTCCAGTTTTTGTCAAATCTTTCCTTCTGAATATCTGTAAACTTTGAAGGTTCTGATTGAGTCTGAATTGTATCTTCATTTCTTTCTTCTACAGATTCTACGATCTTTGGAGATTCTTGATGAATTTCCGATAGCTCTTGAATGTTGGGAGAAGGTTCAGATTCATTTTTGTGAGTCTGAATATTTTCTTCAAACTTTACATTCATTGAGTCTTCCACAGTTTGAGATTTCTTGTTGAATACTCTGTATGCTTTGCTTGTAGTAGAATATCCAAGTAAGAAATCTTTATCTGCTTTCTCATCAAACTTACCAGGGTGATCATTTGGATTTTTAAGAATAAAGCATTTACAACCAAACACACGAAAATACGAAATGTTGGGATTTCTACCTTTGAAAAGCTCATAGGGGGTTTTCTTAAGAATGGGTCTGAGAAAAGCTCTGTTGATGATAAACATGCTGTAAATACTGCATCTGCCCAGAATTGATAAGGAATCTTTCTTTTAATTAACAGCGTTCTTGCCATTTCTTGTAAAGAACGATTTTTTCTTTCCACAACACCATTTTGTTCTGGTATATATGGAGTAGAAAAATTATGTTGAAGGTCATTTTCCTTACAAAAATATGAAAAATCTTGATTTTTAAATTCTCCCCCATGATCTGTTTTAATGCAGGAGATGGAATAGCCCATTTCATTCTGAACTCTTTTTGCAAATTTTGAAAAGCATGAAAATGCCTCATTTTTATGAGCAAGAAAGAACACCCAAGTAAATCTTGTGAAATCATCAACAATAACCAAACAATATTTCTTACCACCAATACTTTGTGTTCTGGTTGGTCCAAACAGATCCATATGAAGAAGCTGCAAAGCACGATCGGTTGAAACATGATGTATAGATTTGAAAGAACTTTTTTCTTATTTTCCTAGAGTGCAGGCATTGCATAATTCTGTTTTCCTGTATTTCAAATCTGGCAAACCTTGAACCAGTTTCTTGTTTGAGATCTTTGAGATTTGTTTCATACTGATATGCCCCAACCTTCTGTGCCACAGATCTTCATCCTCTTTGATTGATATCAAGCAATGAGTGGAGTTTGGATTGACATCTAGAAGATAGATATTGCCCTGTCTTCTTCCTGTAAATATTTGAGAAGAGTCTTTGCTTGTTCCTGAGCATGTATTTTCTTGAAAGTTGATTCTGCAGCCTGTATCACATAGTTGGCTTATGCTTATCAAATTATAGTTGAGTCCTTTTACCAACGAAACATCATTGATTGTGAGTCCTCCAATTTCAACCGTTCCTTTGCCAATGATTTTTCCTTTGGTATTTCCTCCAAAGGAAACTTTTCCACCATTCAGATTGTGTAGATCAACAAATAAGCTTAGATCTCCTGTCATGTGTTTAGAGCATCCACTGTCTAGGTACCACTTTCTTTTTCTCTTTGTGGTTACTTGCAAGAATTAGAACATCTCAAGTTTTCTTTGGTGCCCAAGCTTGTTTGGGTCCTTGAGCATTAGTATAGGCTGTCGTAACAAAATCTCTTCAAATAGGTCTCCAAACCTTAGGACATTCATTCTCAAAATGTTGTGGATCTCCACATTTTGAGCACCTGAGTGCACTTCGGCCAACAGGTTTTACAAAATTCCTTTTGAAATGGTTTTTAAAAGCTTGTCGAGGAGGTCTTTGTCTTAGTCTCTCCTTGACTTTTGGAAAATCAATCAAGCTGTCACTTTCCTTTACAAATCCTAAACCAGATTTGTTATAGTAAGGAATTTGAATGGAAAGGATATGCTTCAAGATTTCTGAACCTTTTGAAAACTTGGAAGTAATTTTTGAAATTTCCTTTTTCAAAACAGCATTTCTTTGGAAGATTTGATGAAATTCTTTTTGAAGGAAATCGATTTTTTCTTTTTGAGAAATATCCTGTTGCCTTACTGATGAATTTTCCTTTTTCAGAGAAGAGATTCTTTTAAGAGCAGTCTTAAATTCAAAGCATAATTCATCAATATAATTTGATACTTCAATAGACATTTCAGAAGGTTTTATCTCGATTTCCACTTTAGGATCAGAATCAGAATCTGAGTCTGAATCTGACTTTGCCATTAGACAAAAATTTGAGATATCTTCATTACTATCTTCGCACTCTGTGTCACTCCAGGTTTCTGCCTTTAAGGCCTTATTTGCTTTCTCAAATTTGGTCTTCTCTTTCAGAAGTGGACAGTTAGGCTTGATATGTCCACGTTTCCTACAGTGAAAGCATATTATATTCTTTGATCTCTCTGTCTCATCGATAGACTTCTTATTTTCAAAAGGCTTCTTCCCTTTGAGGTTTCTTCCTTTGATTTTCATTCTCTTATACTTCTTTATGAAGAGAGCTAGTTCTTCATCATCAACATCTTCATCTTCAGAATCTGCATCAGAATCAATGTTAGTTTTCAATGCAATTGACTTATTACGTCTGGTTTCAATCTCCTCATTCCGTTTCTCAGTCTCATATGATTGAAGAGTTCCAATTAACTTATTCACTGATAGAGGCTTGATCCTTTGAATCTCACGAAGAGATGTTTTGATGTTATCCCACTGATTTGTCAGTCCTCTCAGAAGTTTGTTGACTTTCAATGCATCTGGGACTGGTTGTCCTTGATAGGCAAGACCGTTTACTATGTCAGTAAACCTGTCATAAAAATCAGCAATTAATTCACCAGACTTCATTTTGAAGGATTCATATTGACCAAGCAAAATATTGATTTGAGTTTCCTTGGCTCGATCTGTTTCTTCATAAGTAATATAGAGAGTATCCCAGATTTCCTTAGCAGATCACAAGCGGCAATTTTCTTATATTCAACAGGAGATAAAGCACAGTAGAGAGAATAAATTGCTTTTGAATCTAAAGTTTCTCTTTTAGATATCTCAGTTTGAGATAATGGAGGATCTGCTGCTTTGCTTGCATCTGCCTTTTCTTTTGAATCTGAAGACTTTGGGTTGACTCCTTTGATGATGACATCCCATTGCATATGATCAATTGACTTAATGAATGCCTTCATCTTGTTCTTCCAGACACTATATTCCTTGCCATCGAAATATGGTGGTCTGTTGTTGCTCTAACCTTCAATGAGCCCTGGAGCACCATAGCTAGCCATGTAGATCGTTAGCTCAGAAGTAAAACACTTCAGTAAAATGAGCAACCTGCTCTGATACCAATTGAAGTGGCTAGCAAGGGTCATCTAGAGGGGGGTGAATAGGTGATCCTAAACAGTTTTTAAATTTTTATGCGGAAATAAAACAAATCACAGACGAGTCTGAATAAAATTTAGATTCAATACAGATTATATAAGAGGTGTTCTGATCTGCAGAATGTAAAGTAAGAGATAAAGAATAGAGAATCTACACACAAGATTATAGTGGTTCGGCTTATAGCAAACCTACGTCCACTCTCCCACGCTTACAGCCTACTGGCTGGATTTCACTAAGTAATCAAGAGGAATTTACAGATTCTGAGTGATATCACTCTCGTGTATGATCGGACTCTCTATCTTACACAATCACTCTTACAAAGTAACCCTCAAGTTCTCAACTTTTTGGCTCAGAAAGACAAGAGGAATGATTGGAATAAGCTCAGACTTTGGACTTGTTGATTCTTGATTCGGTTCTTTTCTTCAGCTGCTCGTTGATCTCCTTAAATACTCCTCTTCATCCAAACTAGCCGTTGGACAGTATTCAGAGGATCATCTTCCAATCTTCATCTTGGACAGATTTGTATAATAAGGATTGAGTAGCTGTTGGATGACAGATTCTGAATCCTGCTGATTCTGATCGCCCATACAATCAGAATCTTGGTTTCCATAAGTAGAGCTTTGTCCGTAGTAATGCATTCTTGTCGTAATATTTGATTGTCAATCAATTAAATTAAGATTGAAACAATCGAAACTTTCCTTCTGTGAAATCCATACCAGATCACTAGCTGTTATGTTGAGTTCTGTGTTCTGCGTCTGAATAATTTTAGCGTCTGCGTCTGCTTCTGAAAAATTTCAGTGTCTGCTTCTGAATTTTCTTGTTCTGTGTCTTAATAACTTTTGCGTCTGCTTCTGAAAAATTTCAGCGTCTGGATCTGAACTTTAGATTATGTGGGACTTCAAAGAACTTATTTTTCAGTTTGTAAAGTCTGAAAAGCTTCTTTCTGAGTTTCCAGAACATATATATATTCCTGAAATAAAATGGTTCAGAATAAGTATCAGATTTACAATTACAAATGAAGGTTTTGTTAGCATCAAAATTAGTAGGAGTTTTCCTCAACAAGATTAAAAGTTGTTGAAGAGCTGTATCAATTACACATACGAAGGAGGAGAATGCATATATTCTCCAGCATTACCATTGTTAATTATGAAGAAGTCTTAATTTTCTTGCCCGAATATCTGCTTCACTTCCACAAAAGATAAGGTCGTATAAGGAGAGCAGAGGGTGTGCGAGAATGAGAGTAGAAAGCGAGTCATTTGATTATTGCATCTAGTTCTTACTCCGGTAGTCGGATAAAAGGGAGGCTAGCAAAAATACTGAAGAGGCGTGCACCAAAACTGGTCACAATAGAAAGTTTCACAATAGCTTCAAAGAGCACTTGTGCTGGAACACAAACAAAAAGCACTGGAATTAAGAACATGGATAGACAGAGAGAAAAGTTGTTCGGCGGATCCACAGACTTTCAAGCTAAGCTCAGTCAATGCAAATGCCATCAAGAAACCAAACCCCCCCCCCCCCCCAAAAAACAAAAAAAAAAACAAGAAGGTAGAAAGAAACCCTTTAGTCAAGATGTCCTCGTTCAAACATCTAACTAGTCAAAATGCTGCGATGTTGTTTACTCCCCAGCTGTCGGCCGTGCGGGGGTTCCCTGGGTTATCAAAAAAAAAAAAATATGAAGAGTATCCGGACATGCCGAAGCGAAGAGGGATCACAGATGATTGTGCCTCTCGAACATCCTTGTGAAATTCATCATCGAACTCAGACAGAATTGCCTCAAATTCTTCAATGCCGTCGTCGGATGGAATTGCCTCAAATTCATCAACGCCCTCCGAAGGAAATGCCTCAAAAGGAATCGCCTCAAATTCATCAACGTCCTCAGACAGTAACTTGTCAAATTCTTCGACGCCCTCAGAATTGCCTCTCTAACGTCCCAGTCAAATTCATCAACGCCCAGTGACCCACACCATCCCTCTTCCAACTCCCCCAAAGGGGTTGTTTCTCAAGTTTCACACTACTTCCAACCTTTGAGGCATCTCCCCGAGAAGAGTTGCCACAGGGACAAGCTTGTGGCAATTCATTTGCACGCACACATCGCTGAATCTTGACGTCACGATCAATTTACCTCCATTTCTTTCTAGGGGTATGCCCACTTCTTCCAAAGAGTAATAATTCCAAACGTCATCTAAGATGGGGAGGAGTTTCCTACCCTGCAATGCCTCCTTCAGCCTTGCGCCCCAGTAAACACCGCTCACCTCCGTCAAATCTAGTTTGAGATAGTTCGCAATATCAGTTTGTATCATATTAACAGTGCCTTCTTGCGATCCAGTGACCAAACAAGCACCATCAAACGTGGTACAATCTTGCACTATTTGATCATGCATATGGTACGCGAGAAAGATTTTGCCCACTCCGCCCTGTCCCCAAACACCTACACGGAGCACCTTTTTGTTCATCAAGCAATCCCTGATCGCATCCCTTTTGGTTTGAGAAGCTTCTCCCACTAGCTCGCCTGGTTGCAGTTCATAGCCTCAGGCCGGTTTCACATTCAGCATGAGACCGTTATCGAATCTTCCCTTCTCGTGCAATTTTTCCACTTGAGCCGCAAGGCCACGCACATGATCCTCCAACACGAGACGAGAAAAGAAATGCCCCTCTTTTAACATTTCGTCCCAACTCGTGGACTTGATCCTCTAGCGATCCTACAGTCTGCATCCACAAGTCAACTTCTTTCTTCCTTTTCTTTCCCGGTCTCCTCTCTTCCTGCTCTAGTTCGAAACTTATGTCAGCCTTCCTGGCTGACACCATTCCCATATTCATTTCCAGTACATCCATCTTCGCTTTGATTCCACTGGCCTCGCTGACCGTATATGGCATCTTTGGCGAATATCACAAGTTCGGTGACATCCATTGCAACACTGCTGAGAGCATTAGGATAAAACTGATGTCAAATTTCCAGGTACAAAACCTTTTAGCTTTCAGCATTTATATATTGACTTCGATCCGATGAATGAGTACCTCAGTATTTTCAAGTGGTAATTGTTGAGTAGTATTCGAGGTGCAAGACAAGAATGAAAATGAAAGGAATCTAGAGAAAGAAAAGAAGCATACGGCCGTGATTTGGGTGGTCTCGGTGGAATTTACTAGGGGAGATGCTTCCCGGGAATCAAAACGACAACTTAACTCGCTTTTGACGCTGCTATTATTCGAGGCAAAGAAGCAACTGGCAAGAGTTGGAAAGTCCCAAGGACAAATTCTTCCTTCGTTGAGAAATTGCAAGCCCATGAGCTACCCCGAACAATCCCGACCCTGGTAAGGTGCAAATCGAAACTTGGATGGCTTACTCCACATGCAATAGTCTTCATGTGGTGGTGTGAATTACGTTGTGCCATAATCCACGCGTACCAAAGTAATCTTTTTGAGATCAGTTTTCAAAGGAAAAAACGGAAAATTATTCTAAAAATTAACTTATAGACTGAAAACAAGGTATTATTTGATATAAGAAAATCGCACAATGCATTTGGCATAGTTCGGGGCAAAGAAGCCATTCGAAATCGATTGCTTTGTTCCCCATTAAACATCGTTTCACTAGCTATTGAATCAATTATACAAGCAATTCGAGATAGCTGGAGTGTGTCGAGGATAATTACAAAGGAGGTCATCAACACAAAAAAAAAAAAAAACATAGAAAAACAGGACTATAGAGAGTGAGAAATGCTATATGTACTAAGAAAAAAGGAATAAATTTTGTCTGCCAAATGAAATGACAACTTACCAGTAATACTTACATGGAGAGCGCAGGGATTTAGGAAAAAAAAAACAGAGAGCTCCAACTTTTCACTAATCTAAAGCAGTCCCACCTGGTAAAACCTTGCTGATAATCCTTCAAATAAAATACAGCAACTAGAGATTAACTCAGGAATGATATTAAGAGACAACATCGCGGAGAGTAAAGGAAGGAATGGCTGCGACAGAGAAGCCAAAGTCGAGGAATATGGTGAAGTGAATAGAAGCAAAAGTCTTGGGGCATGCGGTCTACAGGGGACACACCATCTTGGAAGATGGTTTTAGTAAATTTAAAATTATTAAGCCCTCTTTATCTCATCGGCTTTATCATCAGGTATTCAAGTTGCATATGTGACGGCCCAAGCCAAGCAATGGAGCGCGGGAAAGAGGGATGGCGGTGCGTCCACGCCGCTATCCCGACGTGCGCAGGGAAGTGAGGTACCTCTCTTGTCCCACATCGCCTAGGGAGAAGTTTCGGGCTAGCTTATAAGGCTTGTGATTCTATATATGTGTAACGCGTTTTAAAGCAGTGAGGGTCAGTGGGCCCAAAGAGGACAATATTACAGTGTAAATCCAGGATATTATAGGTGGTATTAAAGCTGATTCCCGACCACGTGTGGGCCCGCAGTGAGGGTGCTATGCCCGTAAGGGGTGGAGAGTGTGATGACCCAAGCCAAGCAGCGGAGTGCAGGGAGGAGGGATGGTAGTGCGTCCGCGCCGCTACCCCGGACGTGCGTAGGGAAATGACCCAAGTCAAGCGGCGAAGCGCAGGAAGGAGGGATGGCGGTGCATCTACGCCACTACCCCGAACGTGCATAGGGAAGTGGGGTACCTCTTTTGTCCCACATTGCCTAGGGGGAAGTTCCGGGCTAGCTTATAAGGCTTGAGGTTCTATATCTGTGTAACGCGTTTTAAAACCGTGAGGGTCAGTGAGCCCAAAGTAGACAATATTATATAGTATAGACTCGGAGTGTTACAGCATCAGCTTACCTTGCATTATTGTCCGAGTCAGACAAACGACTTGCTTACAGCCTTCTTGGAAGATAACCAATATCTTGGGGTCAAATTGGAGGCAATTTTTCCCCCCAAAAAGGTCACTTTCATGTCAAAAGTAATCTATGTTATGGAAGGTTACTGCCACCTGCTTAAATTGATTCTTTGTTCACAACTGAAGTTGTCCTCTTCTAACTCTTCCAATGTCACTGCGAGTGGATGTCAAAATTTCTGATTTCTCGAAGCTGCAGTATTTCTTCTAGGGTCACTTTACGAGATATAGCACCTTCTTCTATGTTTCTCTAGCCATTTCCCCTTATGGTGTTTGCAGGCTGCCCCAGATGCAGTATTTAGCACTGCGGTTACCTCTTCAAAACCTGAAGATGCATTTGATCCAAATCGGGTTAAATGTGTTGTGGATAATAGTGGCTATGCTATTTACTTCTCTGGGCAACTAAATCCAGATAACGAGTGTGTTTAATTTTATCCCTGTAATCACCCTTATGCTCTACTATGATTGTGTGTAGATATTATGCACTCATCTCTCTATTTCTTGGAATTATCTGTATATATAATAGTTTGTCACTAATGAAACAGGTCCTGAATTGTCACACCCCCAACTCTACTAGTACAGGGGCAATGATACAGTCATCCTTCCACCCAAAGGACACAACATCAAATATAACCATCATCAACCCATTATCAAAATATATATACATACAAGATAAGAGAGTTATTTGGTTACAGTATTGAAGTTTCTATAAATTATCAGAAGAATGTGTACATCTGAAACTAACAACTAACTCAGAAGTTCGTCATAGCCATATTACAACTCATATCCAAAAAAATCCCACCATCAAAATGTCTTCCCGATAACGTAAATGTTCTCATCTTACTTGCGGCTAGCTACAAAACTTGAAAAACAAGTAAGACAAATAAAATGAGCAACTACTGTTGAGTGAGTAGTATGTCTCTTTTAAGCCAATCAAACATTCACTATGCATCTTTGTAAATTAATATCATAACTCATTAATATCAAATCCAAAATACGATATACGTAAAATATAAAAAGTTGATGATATCTTTTCAGCAAAACTTTTTATGTATAAAGTCAATCAACAATATCAACTCAACAATAATAAATTAGCTATCAACGGTCTATTCCATTGATCAATTCTAATCAAATCAAATGTCAATAGTCCATTTCATCGATTAATCTAATGCTCAAGATCTAACTATGGTCTCAATTAATGCCCGTGACAAAGTTAATCAAGTTTCCCTCTTTGGCTAGGTCTCCAACTATATCAGTCGGTGGTTCGGTCTAGAAGAACATCCCGACAAGTATGCATACTTACAACCCTCAATGGGTTCTAATCATAGAGACATGAACATAATCCACTAATAAAATTCTCCAATAAACCACAATCAAATTTAGAATCCATTTAAAAACTCAAGTTCAATAACTAAATCATATCACTTTTCACGATTTAATTCATCAAACATAGATAGAACCTTTTATAAATCATATTCAAAGGCAAGAACTTTTCATGATTCTTTCATAAAAAGTTTAGCAAACCATTTACGGGCAATC
The DNA here is from genome assembly GCA_031216235.1 of Syzygium jambos. Taxonomy (NCBI): domain Eukaryota; kingdom Viridiplantae; phylum Streptophyta; class Magnoliopsida; order Myrtales; family Myrtaceae; genus Syzygium; species Syzygium jambos. The sequence goes on along the minus strand of CM062225.1, from coordinate 2,848,639 downwards.
AACTCAAACTATAATCAAAGGATAGGTTACCATTTCAAATAGACAATGCAATTGTAAATGCTCGATCCATATGCAACAAAAAATGTGATTTCTTAACTCATAATATAATTAATTCATATCTCTTTCAATGAGTTTACAAATTCGAAGAAGAGATAATATCACTCATCTAGGAAAGCTTGAAACCAACTTACGAAGGTTACTCGAGCCGATGCACTTGTATTCCTATCAATTACTCGAAAAACAATATCAAAATCCGAGTAATACACTATTCTAACGAACAACTCGACTTAACTACGCTTATTCATTGATCAATCAACACCTAAGTGCTAATGAAGAAACTTGTTTACAATGAACGTTCATCTATCCTTCATGCATATTGTCCGTTACGCGTAACTCGCACATGAAATTTCATAATTTTGTTCCTATCAAATTGTATTTCGAAATCGATTTCTGTCAAATCCTACAGCTCCACAACGCCCTAAACTATCATTTCCATATAAATCCACAGCTTAATAACTCCTCAATCGAACATCGCAGTTCAAAATTGACAAAACTTTGGATCAATGACCTAATTTCGAAAATTATTCCGATTAGACGAATAATGAACTTCAATACTTAGCAGAGCGTTGCAAAACGAAGTTGATTCAGCTTGTTGGGACGACTGCAACGCGTACGCACAAAAATTTCTCCCTCTTTTCTTCGTTTCTCCTTTCCTTGTTTTTAACGATTTTCTCTCTCTTCCTTTCTTCTTATTATATGCTTTGCTCATTTATTCACTTGCGTGCAAGCTGAAGGACAAGAAAACACTTAGAATGGGCTTAAGTGACTTGGACTTGGGCCCTTTGTTTTCTTATCTTTCATTTGTAAGCCCAAATCTTACGTTTGGGGAGAACAGGCGTTCAACGGGGACTTTAATGTATCTTTGTTTCTGATCTCTCACAGTGATATGATTCGAAGTTTTTAAAGATATATCCAGAGATCCAGCCGACCCCACTCCAGCTTGAGGAAGATCTAGAACAGCTTAAAATTATTGAGAATGGTTATAAAATCTAGGTATCCTAGACTTTTTACTTTCTCTTTTCATCAGTAGTAAATCCTCTAGCTGCTTGGAGGATACAAAAAAGTGAACTTTTGGTAGTTATGAAGATGATGTAACAAATAGGCAGTTTTATTTTTGTTTTTTTTGTGGCCAAAATAAAAACTTATCAGCGAACAATGTTCAATGTCATCTTATTAGTTAAGAGCACTTGGTGCAATTTCTCAATTTTTGTGGATTTTCTCATGTAAATTGAGGCTAAAATGAGGAAGTAGATCTCATATCATGTTGGGGAAATCATCTTCAAGATAAATACTCGCTAAACTTTCAATCACTTCTTTTCTCGACTCTTGAGGATGCTTTCATCCGACAAAAAACTCAGTCTACTAACATTACTGAATCTCAGACAGGTCACGAATGGAACACAAAGCAAGCCGTTACTTTTTCTGGCATTCTGATCCCACGGCTCTTTTTTCCTTGTTTTACTTAAACAGGTGATAAAGGTTGATCATGAGGCTCATGGTGTTGATACTCCAGAACATGTTGAGAAAATAGAATCATTCATGCATGAAAGGAACTTGTCCTAGGTACGTGACATCTGTACTTGTAAGTTACAAATGTCAGACTTAATCTTGCTCGAAGTTAGTTAGCGTTGTTCAGCTCGAGGGTGAGAGAATTCATGAGACATGGAGCACTGATATTGAGTCATGCTTTGCTTCGTAAGGTCATGTTGAGTTATTTACTCGTCCAGATGATCTATAATATACAGGGCTTTCAAACATCTTGTGGCAGATGGTAATACCTTTTGATAGGAGGTTCTGGTTCTCTGCAGCACGTGGAGTCGAGATAAGGGCTAATGTATGTGGAAACATTGCGGAACATAGTTGTACCTTTGCCTCCTTTTAAGGAAATGATTGTAGATTGGAAAATGATTGGGTCTCCGATTATAGAAGAATGCATCCCAATGAGATTCTAAAAATCACCCCATTGTTGTTGTTGATTTCATGGATGCCATTAACTGGTATTCGGACCACTTTTGGCTTGTTTTCTTCAGTTGATCACTCTTGGAGATTATGTGCAAAACCCTTTATCTTTTGGCTTAAATCAGAGTAAGTCTTTAGAGCTGTTAGATTAAAAGTTCTCCAAGAGTTGTATCATAAGTAGACATACGAACGAGGAATGTGCATATCCTTTACCGCCACCGTAGTTGATTATAAAGAACTCATAATTTTCTTGCTCGAAAATCTGCTTCACTTCACTAATAGATGGGGGTGGATAAGGAGAGCAGAGGGTGTGCGAGAGCAAGAGTTGAAAGCTACTCATTTCGTTGTTGCATCCAGTTCTTATTCAGGAAGTCTGATAAAAGGGAGGTTAGTTAAAAAAATTAAGAGGTATTAATTTCGAGTGCACCCAAACACGTTACATTTGAGGAGTTTCGCGATAGCATAAATGAGCACTTGGGTAGGAACATAAACAAAAAGCACCAACATATATAGGCAAAGAGAGACGTTATTCAGTGCTCAGTCAACGCAAATGCCATCAAGACGTTCCCACCCAAAGAAAGAAAACGGAAGAAAGAAACCCTTTAGTCCGGATGTCCTCATTCAAACATCAAACTTGTCAGAATGCTGCAATGATAGTAGAAAGAAAAATACTGGAAACTAAAATTTCTCTTAGTAGGCGATGATATGTCAAAGGGAAATGATGTGAAGAGAGGCTATGAATACCAATAGATTTCACTATTCTTTGAATTATGAATGAAAAGATCAACATTTGATATTTTCTCCCTATGTTACAAAATCCAATTAGGGGGAAAATCTCCCTATATCATTATATACAAAAAAAGAGAGAAGAAAGAAATATGGAGGACAGCTGGACCTGCCGAATCGAAGGGTTGTGCTTCTTCCCCATTCTGAGGAATCCTCTCTAACTTGGGACATCTGCAAATCCCAAGTTGCTCGATGGAATTACAGATGATTGTGCCCCTCTAACATCCCAGCAACGCCTCAGACCCCTACCTTCCCTCTTCCGTCTTCCAACTTTTCCAACCGCTCTCTAATTCTAGTTTTGACACTTCTTCCAACCTTTAGGGTATCTCCCCGGGAAGAGTTTCTACATGGACAAGCTCATGGCAATTCATTTGCTTGCACACATCGCTTGATCTTGACGTCATGATCAATTTACATCCATTTCTTTCTATGGGTATCCCCACTTCTTCCAAAGAGTAATATTTGCAGACGTCATCCAAGATGATGAGGATTTTCCTACGCTGCAATGCCCACTTGAGTCTTGCGCCCCAGTAAACACCGCTCACATCCGTCATATCTAGTTTAAGATAGTTCGCAATATCGGCCTGTATCGTACTAACAGTGCCTTCTTGCGATACAGTGACCATACAAGCACCATCAAACCTTGGACAATCTTGCACTATTTGATCATGTATATGCTTTGCGAGGAAGGTTTTGCCCACTCCCCCCTGCCCCCAAACGCCCACATGGAGCACCTCTTCCTTCATCAAGCAATCGCAGATCTCATCCCTTTTTGTTTGAGAAGCTTGTCCCATTAGTTTACCTGGTTGGAATTTATAGCCTCGGGCTGGTTTCTCATCCAGCGTGAGACCGTTAGCAAATCTACCCTTCTTGTGCAACTTTTCCACTTCAGTCGCAAGGCCACTCACCTGATTCTCCAACATGAGATGAGATAAGAAATTTCCCTCTTCAACTTTTCGTCCTAACTCGCGCACTTGACCCTCCAGCGATCCTACACTTTGTATCCACAAGTCTACTTCTTTCCTCCTTCTCTTTCCTGGTCTCCTCTCTTCCTGTTCTAGTTCAAAACTTATGTCAGCCTTCCTGCCTGATACCAGTCCCATCTTCATTTCCAGAGCATCCATCTTCACTTTGACTCCATTAACCTTGCTGACCTTTTGAACAAGTTTGATGGCATTGTTGGCGATTCCCAGAATTTTGTTGCCATCCATAGTAAGACTGCTGAAAGCATTGGGCAGTATTTCCACGTACAAAACTTTCAAGCCGTTAGAAAATTTAATTCACAAAGTTAACTTATATGTGAAGGGAGACTACAAGAATATGAAAGGCGTATAAACTCTGTAGACAAGCTATCTAGATATATTAACATTAGCTTTCACTATTTATATTTTGACTTTTACCGATAATTGAGTACCTCAGTATTTCTTGAGTGTTAAATAATTAGTATTTGAGGAGCAAGACAAGAATGAAAACGCAAGGACTGTAGAGAGAGAAAAGAAGCATGCTGCCATGATTTTGGTTTGTCTTGATGGAATTTGCTAGGGGAAAACCTGCGGAAAATCAAAAGGATCCACTTTTGACGCCGCTGTAATTTGAGTTAGGGGTCCTGAGGATCGGCTAAACCAGCCTTACCTGGTCGGTTCAAAACCAGTTCACATGGAGACTGGTTCTAGTTCCAAAAACTGAGAATTGGCCTTCACCAGTTTGATTCCTGGTTCAGGGCCCAGAACCAGCAGGTTCTATTTGGGATTTGGCCTTGAATGTAGAACCTGAAACGGAACTGATTTTGAACCGGTTTATCTCTAACCCTAACTAAGTACTCCTCTTTTACTTTATATCTTCATCACTCATGTTTTGAATATGTTTGACATACTATCATCAAGCATGAAAACTTGTTTTCATGTTTGATACAATATTTAATGTATAAAAAAAGCCACGGCTGGTCAGTTCAATTTCAGGGTCACTAGGGTAGGTTCTCAGTTAACAGGGTCTGCGGTCACAAAAGCTGGGAACTTACCCATCCTGGATCTCCCCTAATTTGAGGCAAAGAAGCAATTGGCAAGAGTTGGAACGTCCGAAGGACGTGTTCTTCCTTCGTTCAGAAATTCCAAACCCATGAGCTACCCCACTAACCCTATTAAAGGACCCTGGTCAGGTGCAAATCGGAACTTGTGCGGCTGACTCCACGTGCACAAGTCTTTATGTGGCGGTATGAATTATGTCGTGTAATTCACATGTACAAAGGTAATCTGTTTGAGATCGGTTTTCAAAGGAAAACAAGCAAATATTATTCATAAAGTTAACTTACTGACTGAAAACAAGGTGCTAAACATCGTTTCACGAGCTAATACAGAAACAATTCGAGATAGTTCTAATGCGTCGAGGACATCAACCAAAAGGAAAACATAATAGACATGACTAGAGAGAGTGAGAGATGCTATATGTACTAAGAGCGAAAAAAAAAAAGAGACTCTAAATTTTCACTAAACTATAGCAGTCTCACCGGGTAAAGCCTTGCTGATAGTCCTCCCAACGAAACACTGCAACAAGAGATTAATTCCACAATGCAACTAAGAGACAAAGTAGGCAGAGTAAAGGAAGGAATGGCTGCGGGAGAAGGCAACGGTGAAGTGAATTTAAGTAGAATTTTAAGGCAAAGCCCGAAGCACAAGTCTTGGGGCATGTGTGTGGGTCTCTGGGGAGCAGCTTCTTGGAAAATGGTCGTAGCACACTTTAAATCTTGGGAAAAAACCAACAAAAAACCTCAAACTTTGATACATTTACCCGAACTTTTTTTTTGTGACACCAAAAACTTCAAACTTTCTTATTTGTGACACATTTGTACATTATTCATGGGCATTTTCGTCTTTTTCGCTTTTTCTTTTTTCTTTTTACTTTTTTTTTCTTTCCGGCGACGGAGGCCTCGCCGGCGCCGAGCGAGGGCGGCCCTCGCCGGCGTCGGGCGAGGCTCGCCCTCGCCTGGGCGAGCGAGGGCGAGCCTCGCCCTCGCTCGCCCAGGCGAGGGCGAGCCTCGCCGGCGTCGGGCGAGGCTCGCCCTCGCCTGGGCGAGCGAGGGCGAGCCTCGCCCGACGCCGGCGAGCCTCGCCCTCGCCTGGGCGAGCGAGGGCGAGCCTCGCCCGACGCCGGCGAGCCTCGCCCTCGCCTGGATCTGGCGAGGGCGAGCCTCGCCCGACGCCGGCGAGGCTCGCCCTCGCCAGATCCAGGCGAGGGCGAGCCTCGCCGGCGTCGGGCGAGGCTCGCCCTCGCCTGGGCGAGCGAGGGCGCGGGCGAGGCTCGCCCTCGCCTGGGCCGGCGACGGCCCCTCGCCGGAAAGAAAAAAAGAATAAAAAAAAGAAAAAGTAGAAAAGACGAAAATGTCCATCAAGAATGTACCCGATCTTTACGCACTGTTATCCTTCTCTGCACGTATCCACACGGCATGAACTTACCTTGCATTAGTGTCCGAGCCAGACAAACGATAGAATGATCATTGAGAGTCTTGCATACACCTTCTCGGAAGATAACCAAAGACTTGGGGTCACATGGGAAGCATCTTTCCCCTCCAAAAAGTCGCTTTCATGTAAAAAAGTGGTGGACGCCTTGTGCATTGTGCTGATTAACATAGTCATGGCCACGGGCCGGTTTCGGCCTGGAACAGGCCCGGTCAAACCCGGGCCCGGCCCATTGAACGGGCCAGCGGTTTGGAATCGAAACCGGCCCATGCCCTACGGGCCCGGTTCCGGTTCCATAAATTTTGGAACCGGCCCGGAACCACCGGTTTTGGGCCCGATTCCAAAAAAAAAAAAAAAAGCTGCAGGCTGCAGCACAGCACGTATGCACACGGCATGAACTTACCTTGCATTAGTGTCCGAGCCAGACAAACGATAGAATGATCATTGAGAGTCTTGCATACACCTTCTTGGAAGATAGCCAAAGACTTGGGGTCACATGTAGGGCTATCAATAAAGCCCGGCCCGCCCCGGATCGGCCCAAACCGACCCGGCCCGGCCCCGAAATTTAGGGCTTCTTCGGGGCGGGCCTCCTCTGGGTCGGGAATAGTTTTAAATTTTGAATATTATCTTTATTTCGAACCGGATCGGTCCGGGGTGGGCTTTTTTGACAGTCAGCCCGTGACTTAAAAAATCCTAGCGCATCCTCCTCCTCTTCTCTTCCCTCTTCTTTTTCGCTTTGCCTCTTCTTCTTCCTCCTCCTCTTTCACCAGACCATCGCAACCTCTCTCTCTCTCTCTCTCACCATGGCGGAGTCGGCCGAGTCAGAGGAGAACCGGTGTGGCTTTATGGCCAGGGCGTCGGCGGGAGCTGCTGCTTATCGAGCTACGATCGATCGAAGAACACGCACGCATCTTTCCGCGTAGCTCGAGCCGGATGAGAGAGAGAGAGAGAGAGAGAGAGAGAGAGAGAGAGAGAGAGAGAAAGAGAGAGAGAGAGAGAGATTACCTTAGATGTGGAGGCGGAGGAGCCGCAAACCAGCAAGCTGGAGTCGTCGAGCACGTCGGCGGTGCCGGAGGAGGAGGCGGTCCCGGCGCTCCACAAGAGCGGGGTCGTGGAGCTATTCCTCACTGAGTCGCCGCACCTCTTCGCCGGCGACGCGGCGTCGCACCAGAACGAGGACCCTTCAATCGCGGCTGCCGGATCCCCCGCCCCGACGGCGGCAGGAGGGACGCCGACACCGCCGCCGCCGCCGAGGAGGGGGGAGCAGATACGGCGTGGTGGTGGTGGGGATCCCGCCTGAGGCGCATCAGGAGCTCGGCCACCATCCTGTCCTCCGCCATGACTAGATTAACATATACTTTGTAAAAGATACTTGAGAAGATTTCTAGTCCATGAACCATCGTTCTCGGAAGATAGGGTAATTTTGTAATCAAATGAATTTTTGGAGTGTGCTCTTTGCACAAAAAATCAACAATTCATTAAGATTCTCTAAAAAAAACGATTGCTTACAAAATTGATCGGCCCAAAATATTTTTCTTGACAACGAAAAAAATTTATACGTAAATTATTGTTAATAATGAAAATATATCCCGTTAACTAATAATAGTAAGTGACAAACGGACAATCATTTTCACGAAAAAGTCCTCCAAATCATTGAATTCAGCCAAAACATCCCATTAGTTGAAAAATGAAATCTCTCCTTTGTCATAAAAGCTATATATAGCATAATACCCTTTTCATGGTAGATTAAAAATTGTAGAAAAATGAGGTAATTCCAATGGATTTTCTAAAGTGATCACGGCAATGCCGACCACCATTTAATATATCAGACATATCTCATTAACGCACTAAAATTATTGTTGTTCCTTACCTCAAATAAGGGTATTTGCGTTTTGCATCCACCTTGAGCTCCCAAGTAACCTTTCTTTCAATGTGGTTTTGCCATTAGATCTGCACATATGGACTAGAGCGGTGTCGCAGCACTTGATCATTTTTATAGACGATGCAAATAGTTGCTCCTCATAAGTTAAGTTTTCCTTTAATATATCGGACAAAACTCATTAACACACTAAAATTATTGTTGCGCCTTACCTTGAATAAGGGTATTTATGTTTTGCATCCACCTTGAGCTCCCAAGTAGCCTCTCTTTTAGTCCATTAGATCTGCACATATGGAATAGAGAGGTGTCGCAGCACTTGATCGTTTTTATCGAAGATGCGAATAGTTGCTCCTCATAAGTTAAGATTTCCTTGAATGTAAAATCTAGCATATGTTCATGATTTAACACATTTCCCTAATAAAGATATATAAAAATGTGTACATACCGAGCTGGTGGCAAAGTGTTTGTAAGCAAAATCATCAATCTTCTCTAAGATCAAGAATGGTCCCACGCATCTTGGATTTATTGTGCGTGCCGAACCTCATAGTGCCCTTTAAAGAAGAAATTTTCAGGAACATGTGATCCCCAAATTTAATTTCACTACGTTGCCGATTCCGTTCTGATTTGAGATGCTGTCAGACCAACCTGACTTTCTCTATTGATAGCTGAATAAACTCCGGTCCAGTTAGTCTCTTTTCACCAATATCATTCCAAAATATAAGTTATTCATTTTCAACCATACAAAGCTTAAAAAAAGCCACTTAATGTTGGAATAATAGTTAATATTAGGAGAAAATTTTACCAAATGTTAGGTGTTCGTCTCAAGAGCCGCCAATATCAATACCGTAGGATCTCAATGTGTCCTGTAAGGTCTGAATCGTTCCCTTTGACCGTCATTTTGTCTGCGAGAGAGCACAAGAAAATTTAAGAAAAGAAGAGAGCTCCAAATTTTCAACAGTGGAGTAAGAGACAATATGGGCAGAGTAAAGGACGGAATGGCTGCGAGAGGGAAGCCAAAGTCGAGGAAAATGGTGAAGTAGTAGAGTGAACTTCGCAGTTGCTCTACTCTTTTAAGTCAATCCCGAAGCATAAGTCATGAGTCATGGGGTCCACAGGGACACCTTGGAAGATGGTTTTAAAATGTTTAAGCCCTCTTTTGCCTTTCTGCTTTATTATCACCTATTCACAGGGCATCAACTTACCTTGCATAATTGCCGAGTCAGAAAACAATAGAATTATCATCAATAATCTTGCATACACTTTCATTCTCTTCAGGCTTGATTATGTCAATCAAGGTCGGTTGTAACTAAGCTAATGAACCAATGCCTCCATGTCCAACTTTCTCATATCCTCGAGAATAGATTTCAGAGTAGTGAGTAAAGTTGCCATATTTCAACTAGACTTATGACTTAATGCATCTGCTACTCCGTCTGATTTACTTGACTGGCAATTGATAGATAGATCACATTCTTTCAAAAACTCTAACCATCTCCTCTGCCTCATCTGCAGTTCTTTTCGAGTAAAAGTATATTTCAAGCTCTTGTGATATGTAAAGTCTTTGCATTTTTTCTGTATACAAGTAATGCCTTCTTCATATGCGTCACATTAAATTGTGAACCCACTAGTCATTGTAGGCAAGGTCAATATTGGAGCCGACATTAACCACCTCTTCAATTCTTGGAAACTGAGTTCACATTGACCTGACCAATCAAATTTAACTCCCTTACAAGTTAGGCGAGTAAATTGACCAGCAATTTTAAAGAATCCCTCCAACTATTGCTTATAGAAGCCAGTTAATTGAAGAGTTCTACCTTCTGTAACATTAGTAGGGCAGTTCCACTGAATAGCTGCTTCAATTGTCTTCGGTTGACAAAAATGCCATCCTTCCAAATTACGTGGCCCACTATATAAGAGAGCCAGAAGTCGCATTTACTAAATTTAGCTAACAACTTCTTTTTATGTAACTGCAAGACAACCCTCAAGTGTTGCTCATATTCCTCCAAATTCTTTGAATATTCCAAAATGGCATCAATGAACACTTTAATAAATCTAGCCAGATACTCCTTGGATACCTTGTTCATCAAATCCATGAAAGCAGCATGTAGATTTTTCGATCCAAAAGTCATGACAAGAAATTCATAATGATCGGTCCTTGCTCTGAAAGTAGTTTTGGGCATACTTTTATTTTCAACTAATGATATTAAGAATGAAAGGTTAGTTTTAGGAAAATACCTAAGCTCCCTGAAGTTAATCAAATAAATCATCATTAAATGTAAAGGATATTTGTTTTTATCGTCATCTTGTTAAGTTCTTAGTAGTCTATACAAAGTCTCATAGTACTGTCTTTTTTTGCAAATGAGACGAGCTCTCCAAGGTGAAACATTGGGTCTAATGGAACATATATCCAAAAACTCTTCCAACTGTGTTTTCAACTCTTTCAGTTCAGAAAATGCCATCCGATATGGTGCTTTAGATATAGGTGTTGTACCAATCATCAAGTCAATGCAGGTTTCAATCCTTCTATAAGGAGGCAAACTCAGTAGATGCTCAGGAAACACATCTGAAAACTCTTTGACAATAGGAATACTTTCCAATTCCATAACTTCCTTTTCTTTTGTCTTTTAGACAAGCTAGATATCCATAGTCCATTTTCATAAGTCCCCTCGCTTGCACGGCCGAGATCAATATTGAAAAAGTGCCTTTACAATTTCCTGAAAAAGAGAATTCAAGCTGATTTGAAAGTCTAAAGGCAACTTTCTTTAAAAAGAAATCAATAGAAGCATAATGTGATGTGAACCAAACTATCTCTTAAATAACACCAAAATCCTATACATTTACCTTCACTAGATCTATAGGCAATTTTACATTATCAATTGCACACATTTCTTGAACACACAATCAACAACTAAAAAAACACCAGTAGGAGTATCAATACGCAATTCGCATTAAAAAAAATCGGGCAACACATAATCTCAGCAAATTTATTAGAGATAAAGGAATGCGTAAAACTAAGATCAAATAACGCAAAAGCATATCACAATGCAATAGAATTGTTACCTGCAACAACTGCATTGAATGCTATAGCATCCTACTCCGTTACAGTGAAAACTTTCCCAGTCGCTCTCTGCTTTTGTTGGTTCCCTTGAGGCATACAAATGGTGGGGGCATTCCTTCGTATGGAACAAGTGCATGCTATATGTCCAAGCTGCCCGCATAGAAAGCATGATGTACTATCGGCCAGAGCATCCCTTTGCATACAACAACCGCGTGCCATATGTCCACCACATAGAAAGCATGCCCCTGTATTCCAGTGACATCGACCGATGTGATGTTTCCCAGAGTGTTGCCAGAAATCTAATTATTTTGATTTCTAAACATTCCCGGTCGGTTACATACTATCCAACGTATTTATCATATTACTTGCTTGATTGTAAGTTTAATAGTACTCTCTTATTGTATGAAAAAAAAAATATCCTCCTCTCTTTGAAACAATGGGTCTTCTCATGTGCCAACCGGATTTGAACCGGTGAGAAATAAGGTAATAAGGTGGTATAGTATATGCATATGTATGTTAGAGCTCCGTTTAACTACCTATACAATCTGTTATCGATTCCAATTGAAAGATCCATTAAACTATCAGATGATTTTAAATGGATTAATTTTTTTGTAACTCTGATATCAACAAATGTCATAAACTCTGATACCTCCACAAGTATAGGGTAATTGACACGGCCATTCTCCTACCTATAGGACGAAGCTTCAAACAGAGATATGAACCTGTTCTTCCTATCCGCAATGCGTCCTTCAGTCTTGTGCCCCGGTAAATACCGCTCACCTCTGTCAGATCTAGTTTGAGTGAGTTTGCAATATCAGTTTGTACCATACCAGCAGTGCCTTCCTGTGATTAGTGACCAAATAAGCACCATGGAACCTTCTACAATTCTCCACTATATATCATGTCTATGCTGAGAGAGGTTCTATCCAGTCCCCCCTGTCCCCAAACGCCAGTGCAGAGCTCCTCTTCATTCATCAAGCAATCCCAGATCTCATCCCTTTTTGTTTAAGAAGCTATTCCCACTAGTTCACCTGGTTGTAGTTCATAGCCTCGGGCTGGTTTCACATACAGCGTGGGATCGTTATCAAACCTACCCTTCTCGTGCAATATTCCCACTTCCACCAGACGCGATAGTGTTCCTTTGTATTCGAACATTAGAAATCCTTTGAGCAGTTTGAATCTATTTCAGTAGAGTACGTCATTAGGAAGTCCAATTAAAGTGCCAACTGGGTTTCATTGGCTGCTTGCTACTGCTAGGAGGAAGATGTGTCCTCGGAATCAGATCCGGGAAACCCCAGTTCGTTTAATGTCTCTTTTCCTCGATCATGTCAAGGCTTTACCCCCATTAGCAGAGTTGTTCTGTGCTGGAAAGTTTATCGATCGAAGCAATTCTTTTACCAAGAAATTGAAAAAGAAAATCATAAGAACGTATCCTATCGTGGAAATTTGCTCATGAATCAACAGATCTACAAAAGAGAGAACAGACAAACGACACCACACAAGATGTAAATTTTCTTTATGTTCCTTGCGTGTAAGGATGTGCGAAATAAATTTAAGGAAACTAGGAATTAAGAGACATGGAGAGCGCATAAAAATTTAGGGAAAAAAGAAAGCCCCTAAGTTTCACTAAACTGAAGCAGTTCTCACCTGGTAAAATCTTGCTAATACTCCTCCACATGAAATTCCGCAGCAAGAGATTAACTCAGCAACAATAAAAGCAGAGAGTAGAGGAAGGAATGGCTGCCAGAGAGAAGCCAAAGTCGAGCAAAATGGTGAAGTGAATAGAAGCAGAGGAAACTTCGCAGTTGCTCTGCTCTTTTAAGTCAATGCCCGAGGTACAAGCCTTGAGCATGGGGTCTGCGGGGAACACCTTCTTGGAAGATGGGTTTATTTAATTCTAAATTTGAAAGCCCCCTTATCCTTTTCCGCTTTATCATCACGTATTCACATCGTCAGAGCCAGACAAACGATAGGATAATTCCAGTTGTCTTGCATTCACCTTCTTGGAAAGGCCTTGGGGTCACATGGGACGCATTTTTGTTCCCACAAAAAAGTCGCTTCCATGTCAAAAACTGGTTGATGCCTGGCGCAATGCTGATAAGTTGCTTTCCAGAAATTATTTTCTAACTTTTCTATATTTGAGTGATAAAAAACTAATTAATTTATGAAAAATATTTTAGATCTGAGGTAAACGACTATTCTTTTTAGCAAGAATGAAAATCACTTAGGTCTAAATTACCAAACAAATGAAAACTAACTATTTTCCTTGAAAATAATTTTCATGAAAAATATTTTCCTTTATCACGAATTTTTCAGTGAAATAAATACATCCTAAAAGATATTTGAGACTATATCTAGTCCCCTATTGCTTTTCTGCTTCATCATCATATCAAGGATAATTTTGTGATCAGATGAATTTTGAGAATCCATTTGTTTCTCGAAAAAAATCAACAACTCAAGAAAATATTGTTTGTGTCGCTTACATAAATAAATTAGCAAAAAATATTGTCATCAATGACGAAAATTTTTAGAAATGATTTACGATTGATGATGAAAATATTTCTCATTAATTAATAATTCCAAGTGATACTCTCAATCATTTTAACAGAGATATTTTTTGAATCATTGATTTCATATGAAACAAACACATCACCAGTTGAAAAACGAGATGTCTCCTGACGATGCTCTGTGCGTGGGTTCGGGGGGGTCTTGCTCGCGTGATGGAAGATGATGCCGCCGAGTGCTCAGATCCCGAGCCTTCTCTCTCTCTCTCTTCTCAACTTGCTTTTTCTCTGCTCAGGTCGGGTTTTTTGGTTTGTTTTTCCCCTTGAGCTGTGGGTTGCTCTCTTGCTTGGCTGCCTGCGATTCTACTTGATTTGGGCACTTTGATGGGTCTCAGTTCGCTGGAATCTACTTATTGTATAATACCCTTTAAAAGGAAGATTATAAGTTTCAGAAAAAAACTATAGAATTTAACACGAACCTTGGGAGTGTTTCTGCACAACTCACATCAGAAGCTTTTTTGGGGGAAAAAGAATAGCTAACAGTACCTTACTTTGGCCGCGTTTGTTTCATGTTAAGAACTAGTTGAGATTGAGCGTGTTGCTCTGACATACATCTAGTCTGTAAGAGATAGTGTTAGAGTATTCATCCTTTTGTTTCAAAACTAGAATGGAAATTTATTGAAACAAATAAAATTTAAGTATAACCACCCGCCTGGGTGGCGCTGCTGGAGCGCGCACTCTTCCTTTCGCAAAAGGTTGAGTGTTCGAATCCCGGGCGCCGCAGGGTGACTTAACCGGTGGCACGTGTGTGGTGGCTAGCACGTGTCGCCCCCAGGGTTTACTCCCCGGCTGTCGGCCGTGCGGGAGTTCCTTGGGTTATCAAAAAAAAAAAACAAAATTTAAGTATAATGGCCCAATCACGACCCCTGGACGTTATTTATACAACTAAGTAAATAGTTTGGAGTTGTGCACTTAATCCTTTTTGTCAACAATGCGAGTAGGTTGCTCCCCGTAAATTAACTTCTCTTTCAACCTTGAAGGTGCAAAATCTTGCACATGTTCAAGATTTGACACATATTTCCGCAATAAAGATGCATAAAACTTTTGATGTACGTTGGGTAGAGCTGGCGGCAAAGCAAACTTATAAGTAACGCTAACAATCTTCTCTAAGATCAAGAATGAACTAGATTTGTCACGCGTGCTAAATCTCATAGCACCTTTCGTATAAGAAATTTGAGAACATGTGAACTCTCACATTAAATTTCACTACGCCTTTTAAGGACCGTCTCACCTTTTTTTGACGATTCCATGCTGTTTTGAGATGCTGTGAACTAACCTGACTTTGTCTTCTGAAAGCTGAACAAACTTCGGACCAGGCAGTCTCTTTTCACCAACATCATCCCAAAATAGGAGTTATGCATTCTCGACTATACAAAGCTTCAAAAGAAGCCCTCTTGATGCTGGACTTGTAGCTATCTTATAAGAAAATTCTGTCAAAGGTAACTTCGTCCCAAGAGCTGCCAAAGTAAATTACGCTGGATCTCCATATGTCCTCTCATGTCGAATCTTCTCTTATTTTAGCAAAAAAAAAAAGGTTGAATCTTCTCTTTGCCCATCCATCTGTCCGCGGGAGAGCACAAGAAAAATTTAGGAAAAAAAAGAGAGCTCCAAATTTTCAACAATGGAGTCGAGAGACGATATGGGAAAAGCGAAGAATGGCTGCGAGAGAGAAGCCAAATTCAAGGAAAACGGTGGAGTGAATAGAAGCAGAGGAAACTTCGCAGTCGTGCTACTCTTTCAAGTCGATGCCCGAAGCAAAAGTCTTGAGGCATGGGGGTCTACGGGAACGCCCTCCTGGAAGATGGGTTCAGGTTAATTCCTCTCTACTTTTTCTGCTTTGTGATCGCTTGTTCACATGGCACCCACTTTACCTTTGGCCTTATTCCAAAACAAAACATCAATTTTAGGTCGAGTGATAATTCTGACCCATACTTTTTTGTATATCATAAAAATCACTAACTTTCACTTAAATCTCGAATCTAGCGCCTATTGACTTAGAACCGTCAATTATCCAACTTAAGTATTATACCTCAGCAATAAATTCACGTGGCTTGCTGACTGAATTTAAAATACTATTCATTATCTTCTTTTCTGAGCCACAGCTTGAAGAATAATAATGAAACTGTTTATCTCTTTCACTTCACCGGCAAGTAAAAAAATCTCCATATTGAATCTCTTTGGTCAGACTTCATAATTTGAAGTTGTAGATCACCGCCCGTCGACATACGCCATGGACAAGATCCGCCAAGCTCACGACCATAATTTTTTTTTCTCAAACAAAAGTGATTTCCGACAAAAAAGTCAACGGGAGGCCAGATTTGGGATAAGGGTGAAAATTTGTGATTTTTGATGGGACAAAAAAGGTTTGGATCAGAATTGTCACTCGATCCAAAGTTGATACTTTATTACGGAATAAAAAAAAGTTTATGCCTGAATTGTTACTCTATTTAAAGTTTGTACCTTTTTTTTTTTAAATTAGTGCCTTATTACCTTTGCATAATTGTCGCCTCACAAACGATAGCATTATCATCAAGGGTCTTACATACACCTTCCGGGAAATAGCAAAGGCTTGCGGTCACATGGGAGATACTCCACCCACAGCCCGCCTGCTCCGCCCGTGCCCCCCCCCCCCCCCCCCCCCCAAACTGTCGCTTTCAGGTCAAAAACAAGTCGATGCCTTGGGCATTGAGCTGATAAACATATCATAGATTTTGAGACTATTTCTAGTCGCCTCTAGCTTTTCTGCTTTATTATCACGTATTCACATGGCATCAACTTCCCTTTCAAAAATCGTCCGAGCCAGACAAATGATAGAATTATCATCACAAGTCTTGCATACACCTTCTTGGAAGATGGCCAAAGTCCTGGGTTCACATTGGAGGCACTTTTTTTTCCCAAAAAGGTCGCTTTCACTTGAAAAAAACAAGTTGATGCCTTGGGTATTGTGTTGTCACATATTCAAATGGCATCAATTTCCCTTGCATAATCGTCCGAGCGAGACAAACAAAACAATTACCATCAAAAGTCTTGCATACACCTTCTTGGAAGATAGCCAAAGTCTTGGGTTAACATTGGAGGCATTTTCCCCCGCAAATACTAGTTGATGCCTTGTGCAATGTGCCAATAAACATATAATTTCTCAAAAATATCTGAGACTATTTCTAGTCCCCTTCAGCTTTTCTGCTTCATCATCATATCACATCGTATGAATCAACGTTATTGAAAGATAGGGATAGTTTGTAATCAAATGAATTTGCACGATTGTATTTATTTTGAGAAAAATCAGCAATTTTAAAAAGATTTTTCTCGAAATGATAGCTTATATCACTAACAAAAACAAATGAGCAATAGATATTTTCATCCACAACAAAATTGTTTAGACATTGTTATTAATGAGGATAATATTTTCTATCTATCAATAATTCTAAATGGTACAAACAATCATTTCGAGAAAAATGTCTTCCAAATCATTGATTTCAATAGAAACAAACACACAAAATCAGTCCTTTGTTGTTGTTTCACCGAATCGTCGACGAAATACCTTTAACCGAAATTCGTTGTTCAGTTTTTATTAAGAGGAAACAGGTTCTCTGGCGATTCTAGACATAAGTATAAACGAATCATAATTTGACGGATATAGCTTCCAAATGGCAATTACAAGAAGGCTATATGCAATGGTTACAACTTTGGAATTCAAATAAACAATTGACGGTTACATATGACAATTACAACTTTGGAATTTAAATAAAAAAATAACTTCCTAACAACGATTACAAGAAGTTGTGTTATCCTATAACTCCTATTATCTGGAACACTTATCCACAAAAAGTTAAAATCCATAAATTAGTGGCAATAAAACATAACTACCCAATAGTTACGTCTTCGTGTCGATTGCCCACTATCGATGACTTTATCGATCAACTTCTCAAGTCTTGATAAAGGCTCTCATTAAAAACTGATGTGTCCATGACTTTCTTAGTAAGTTGTCAATTCCCTTTAAGTTGCTGATTGTTCTGTTCATTGTTTACCAAAGTTTGCTTTTATAAATTAAGTCTGATACTTGTCCATAATTACCAAAAAGTTGGTCTTTTTTGTGTCAACATATGCCTCCTTTGAAAGAATTAAATGATTCATGGATCATTCAATTCTTTAAAATTAGATAATCACGAGTCATTATGTGCCCTCTTGTCATTGGCAAATTTGATTTTTCTTTGCCGAATGTTATATTGGTCAAATTCATCATCTAACAAGTTTTTCCATGAAAGCCACGTTTTGTGTAAAGTCTTTGTGTGGTCCTCTATCTCTGTCCTTAAGTAATTGCTCATACAAAGACACTTGCGTTGTCAATTGAAATAGATCGGCAAAGTTTTGGCCTTCGAATTTTTCTCTTAGATTGAAATTCAATTTATTGAAAGCCAAATTTGTGAATTTTTTCTTTGAGAGTGAAGCAATGCGTCTATTTTTAGCCTTTGTGAATAGAGCAACAAACTGATCAGCCGACTCATGATTGTATTAATAGAGTGTGGTCAAATAAAAAATCGATATCTCAGGTATTGTTTTATAAAATTGAGAATGAAATTGTTTCTCCATCTTTGTCCAATTACACACCGAATTAGGTTATAAATCGGTATATTGGGTAAAAGCGATTTTTAACAAAGACAAAGGAAATAACCTAAGTCTTAAAAACTTATTTTTTTCTGCTTCTCCACATTGGGCTATAAATTGACCAATATGTTTAATAGTCGATTGTTCATCTTCGCCAATAAAAATGAAAAAATTAGGAATTTTAAAACCTCTTGGAAAAGGCTGGTTATTTACCTATTCATATGTGGTTTCCTATAAGCAGGCATGATAACACCATTGTCCAACCTCAATTGTTGTAGAACTTCTTTGACAAACTATGCTAGGTTCAACTTTGGATTTGGTTGGCCATTTTGCCACCTAAGCGGTAACGTTGGTCTTGCTAGATTACCAACGTTAATTGGCATGTTAGGACTAATAGGAATATTCACATTGGGTGGAACTCGCCTTACATCTTCAACATTTGGCAATTAACTGACGTGTTGACCAGTTTGATTTGCCAATTTATTGTCACCAATTTAGTTATTGCGGCAAACATTAGCTTGATTTTTCTCACCATTGTGACATTGATTAGAAGATTCAAGCATTTGCATTATTCTTATAAGGGGTTGACTACTCTGACCAACATCCTTGGCATCAACAAATGAAAATGGACTAGGAACGTGCCTTGTTACTATTGGATTGGATAGTGGTAGCTGAAAGGACGATCCTAGCCTTGAGAAAACATCATTCAGGGCATTGATAATGATCGGCTTGATCACTTTTGACATGTAACTCATAATGTAATTGGCTATACCGTTTCGTTACTTTTCGAACAATCTCTTTATAGTGGACAATGTATGAGGATTTGGTGAAACTTCTCTTGAATGTTCTTCAATGAGAAGTCAAGGGAAGACATGTCGTGTTGTGTTGGCCTTCTTCTGCTACTCAGTTAATGGTTGAAGATTCAGTGTGTGAAGCCCTATATTGCCATTGGAATTGCTACCCGCGACATGAAATTGTATTGTCAACAAATACCTTTCACCAAAATTTATTCTTCAGTATTTATTAAGAAAAAACGAATTCTGTGACGATTCTAAACAGGAGTCTCAATGAATCACAAGGAATATATATGATTCGTGGAAATTTAATTGATGACAAAGTACAAAACACTTCGTCGAAATTTAATCGACGAGAAAGCTTAATGACAAAGACACAATGTCACAGTATAATCAACAACGAAGATATTCAAGCTATGACTAAAGTACACGAACCGAAAGATATTTAAATTGCCGAAAAGTAAAAATTTGCCTCGAATTGAGACAATTGTGGACTGAGTTTTTGCCCAGTCCTGCCATTCTGCAGACGCAGATGCAGTGCATCTCCTCATTCATTAAGCAATCCCAAATCTTACCGGAATTTGCTTGAAAACCCTTTCCCACTTGGACCTCTTGTTGGCAGTTCACAGATTCTGTTCTGCTTCACGTCTGGCATGAGACCTTCACCAAATCTACCTTGCTCGCAAAATCGTTCAACTTTCTCGCTAGCTCTTCCTCCACATGATTCCCCATTTCCAAACTCAAACGGGACAAAAAGGTGGCTGCTTCAACCTTTTGCTCCACCTCCTGCACTACACCTAGTATCTTCTCCACATTTTGAAAGCAATTGCCGACCTCCTCTCTTTTCTTTCCGGTATCCTCTCTGCAAGTTCTAGTTCTGCATACATGTCGGCCACCCTGTCGGTCACAATCTCCAATTTTCTTTTGAGAGTTTGAAAGCTCTCTTCCAACCCTTAGAGATCAGGTTGGCGCAATTTCTGGCCATTTCGACACGATTCCTAACGAGCTCCATCACTGGAAAGATGACAACACGCTGTCAAAAAACTGAAATTTGTGTTCCAGTTACAAAACTTAATGCAGTTGAAACGAGCAGAGGTCGATTTAGAGTGGATTAGTTCGAAATATTCACAACAAAACATAACGCTCTCCAAGTAGCTCAACGTCAGAACAACAATAACAACCAAGCTATATGAAATTTCGCCCTTGCTCTGTCATTTGGTATTGAGTACATCAGACTTCTAAGTAATGTTATGGCTTCTGACATATCCTGTGAAATTGAATAAAATACCATTCTTCGCGTCTAAAAGGAACAGCCAAGAAGGAGAACAAATAAATTGATATGAGTTTCATGATTACTCTGAAAGAAGCAATAAGAAGTTGATTTATCTTAAGTTTTGCTTGCTCTGTTCTCATGCTGCATGGAAATGATGCATCTTTAGTTCCACGAGTCTTTAAGCTAATTTGAAACTCATCTCTTTCTACTGCTTCATTTTCTCGAGCATACCTCTGTTATCCAAATTCCATAGTATGCATGAGAATTGAGAGGCATATCCAATGATCAATGACCCGTTTTGTGGATGAACTTCCAAGTTTCCAGACCTGTTTTGCGCAAGCACATGTAGTTACCAAGTTTAATTCAAATGGATGACACGTGATGGCTGATGTTTTTTTGTGTCTTAGATGTTACCGATACAGATGCCTAATCTTGATGACCCACTCAAGGATGGTGCAATATTAATAGAGCGGCTCATTCTCTTTCAACCCCCCTTAGTACATTCTGCAGTGTATCATGAGATGATATTGTTAAACTGCATTCAATTAAAATATTAGATGGATGAATTTCAAGATTAAGGGTTAATAGGAGAATGAGATATTGTTTAGAATTTAAAATAAAATATAAATAAGACATATGTTAAAGTATGATGCAGACTATACTTTGAACAACCTCTTGCAGCTCTAAAAATAAGCCGTGTGATAGTAATATTAGCTAAATAAAATAAGAGTTGAACATTTAAAAAAAATTCACCAGAACGCCAATAGTTCAAAATTATTTTTAATGCGTTGACAAATTGATCTATTGGATATATTATATGTGGATCGCAATTGTCTTGATCGCTTTAAAAAATTCATCCGAATTACCTTATTTTTCCTAACGAGTCCCAACATATACCAGTTTATTTGATTTTTCTCAAAGAATTAACACTTGTGACGAAGATAAAAAAAATGTGAAGTCTTACTTTTCGTTACCAAATTTAGCTAGATTGATTAGATGCCAATAAAATATTTATTTATCTCATTATTCCTGGTGAAGCAACACCTAGGCAATATTTTTCCTTTAATTTTGAAATCATAGGTAACTTTTTGTTGTTGATTTTTTCTATTTATTATTTTAATCATGTATTTGTGCAATCTGTGCTAACTAAAGTATACTTTGTTGTGAGAATTTCTTCAAGGCTTATCGATATCCATAGAATACTGAAACTCCTTTAAAAACTTACTGCAATTCTGTGATAATTATAAAATGATTGGAATTATCTTCATCAATGATATAGTGATAGGAATTATCCTCGACAATTCATTTAATCATATCTTGTCATAATTCCAAAAGTTTACAATAACAGGCCACTAATTTTGTTTTAATTTTTGTTGACATTTAATTTTCAGATGTAAACGTTTAAAAATAACATCATTAGAGTTATCTACAATTATGCATTTAATCATAATAGTCACAACTAATTAGACATTTAGCCATGTTTACTTATGAACTTGAAAACTGTATATTATGTTGAAAATATACCTTTCCTCTATAAACAATATATGAAATTGTCGTTTTTATGTTTTGTAATTATTTATTTACTGTCTACATTGACATATCTGCAAAAAACACTATTCCAATAATCCTCTAATATTTATTCGTCAAATATGCGCTATTGTACTATATATGGTGTTTTTAAAAATTGTTATATGTGAAGATATTTTTTTTTTATATATTGTGTATTTTAAATGGAGTCGTTGTAACGGGGTTATATACTGTTTTGTTGTTTCAATAAAATTTCATTTGAGTTCTGAAACAGAAAAGATAAAATAATCTAAAAACTATCTTCTGCAGACCAGATGTTTATCAGAGCACTGCAAGGCTGAGTCCTGAGTCTCAACTAGTTCTTAACACACCACAAACGCGGGGAAAGTTCTATGGTTTTTTCTACAAAAAAAGTCTCCGATGTGAGTCGTGCATAACACTCCCAAGACTCATGATAAAGTTCTAACGTTTTTTCTGCAATTTTAATCTACCATGAGAAGGGTATTATGCAATAAGTAGGTTTGGAGAGATTTTGTTCCTGCGTCTCGACTAGTTCTCAACACACCACAAACGCGGGGAAAGTTCTATGGTTTTTTCTACAAAAAAGTCTCCGATGTGAGTCGTGCATAACACTCCCAAGACTCATGATAAAGTTCTAACGTTTTTTCTGCAATTTTAATCTACCATGAGAAGGGTATTATGCAATAAGTAGGTTTGGAGAGATTTTGTTCCTGAGTCTCAACTAGTTCTTAACACACCACAAACGCGGGAAAGTTCTACGGTTTTTTCAACACAAAAGTCTCCGATGTGAGTCGTGCATAACACTCCCAAGACTCATGATAAGTTCTAACGTTTTTTCTGCAATTTTAATATATCATGAGAAGGGTATTATGCAATAAGTAGGTTTGGAGAGATTTTGTTTTTGAAACCGATAGTTCATTCGTTTAATTTAAAATTAATTAATTGAAAGATATTTTTTCAAAATGATTATTTGTATCGCTTAGAATTATTATTTAATGAAAAATATTTGCATTATTCACAATAATCTACATCTAAGTAATTTCGTTTTTGATTAAGATAATTATCTGTGGTTCATTTTTGTTAGAGATACAAGTAATTATTTTAAAAAAAAATCTTTATCTAACCGTTAGTTTTTCGCAAAATTAATGCATCCTGAAAATTTATTTGATTATATAATTATCCTAATTTCCAGAATCCATGGTTCATGTGATGTGATATGACGATGAAGCAGAAAAGCTAAAAGTGTCTAGATATGTTCTCAAATATCTTGTAGAATATATATATATATAGCCGCACAATGCAAAAGGCATCAACTATTCGCATGAAAGCGACAAGGAAACGTCTCCAATATGACCCAAAAGACTTTGGCTAATTCCAAGAAGCTGCATGTGATACTCTCGATGATAGTTTCGTCGTCTGTCTGCCTCAGCCGTCTTCCGGGAAGGTTCCCTCCTTGGAGACCATGCCTCAAGACTTATGCTTCATGCATTGACTTGAAAAGTTTTGCTTCTATTGAATTCACCATTTTCCTCGACCTTTCTTCTCTCTCACGGCCATCCCCTTCCTTTACTCTGCCTGTATCGTCTCTTAATTCCATTATTGAATCAATCCCTTGATGATAGTTTCGTCGTCTGTCTGCCTCAGCCGTCTTCCGGGAAGGTTCCCTCCGTAGACACCATGCCTCAAGACTTTTGCTTCATGCATTGACTTGAAAAGTTTTGCTTCTATTGAATTCACCATTTTCCTCGACCTTTCTTCTCTCTCACGGCCATCCCCTTCCTTTACTCTGCCTGTATCGTCTCTTAATTCCATTATTGAATCAATCCCTTGATGATAGTTTCGTCGTCTGTCTGCCTCAGCCGTCTTCCGGGAAGGTTCCCTCCGTAGACACCATGCCTCAAGACTTTTGCTTCATGCATTGACTTGAAAAGTTTTGCTTCTATTGAATTCACCATTTTCCTCGACCTTTCTTCTCTCTCACGGCCATCCCCTTCTTTTACTCTGCCTGTATCGTCTCTTAATTCCATTATTGAATCAATCCCTTGTTGCGGTATTTTATTTGGAGGATTATCAGCAAGTTTTTATCAGGCGAGACTGCTCTAGATTAGTGAAAACTTGGAGCCTTTTTTTTACCTAAATTTTCCAGCGCTCTCCATGTAACTAGTACTGCTAAATTGTCATGCCTAGGGTTCCTTGATTGATTCACACGCCCTTCACACCCCTCTTTCAGCCCCTTGTTCTTGATCCTTATCTGATGAAAAAGTTCAAGAGCAATCGACATATAATTTCGAAAAGGCACATTGATTAGGTGATATAATGTCAAGAAGAAAAAGATTCAGCCCATTCGCAACGATTTCTATATGATGTCACCAAGCTACACAGAACCAATTGGTTTAAAGTGATAAAACTCCTCAGGGAGTCAAATTTCCGATAATCAAAACGATACGAGACAAGTTAATTAGAGAAGGAAGCTGAACTACATGGAAGAAACCAATGACTTTTTTAGGTGTTGAAGTCCCAACTACTGTACATCCCAAAGAGTCTGAGGGAAGATTCCTCCAAAGCCATCGAAGTCCACGAGTTTTCGAGGCACCCAACTGGAAATAGCGTGCCTCACTTCTTCCTCTGTCCCATCCTCTGTTTTTGCATGGTTCATATCCTCACCTATAACTTAATCAAAACTAGATGCTATCAAACTACAGAATTATTGCATTGATCAGGTGCACGGACTTTGAATCCATGCGTAATATTGGTCAATAGGGCTTAAGTGAGTGACTAGACTTCATACTAAATGTTGTAAAATCACAGTAATCACCTACGTCAGCATTTTTTTAATATTTTAAAAGTTGAATCTGATGCAAAGAGTGAATCCCTATAATTCACCAATAGTCACATGCCACATACAAAATTTACTACGTTTTTTGTAGTACGCGTGGCATTTCTCACTCTCTCGAGTCCTGTTTTCTAAGGCCTTTTTTTGTTTTTTGCTGATGTCCTCCTTTGTGATGTCTTTGACACATTGGAACTATCGCGAACTGCTCATCTAATCGTGTCCGTAACTAGTCAAACGACATTTATTAAAGGAAGAAAGCAATCTATTCGAATGGCTTCGTTACCCTGAATTATGCCAAAAGTTTTTCCACCTTTCATTCGATTTTGTTATATCCAACAGTACCTTGTTTTCAGTCTATAGGTTACTTTTGAGAAAAAGATTTCCTTGTTTTCCTTTTAAAATTGCTCTCAAAAAGTTCACTTTTGCACGTGTGCATTATGGCATAACATGGTTCATACCACCACCGTGAAGAGTATTGCATGTTGAGTCAGCCACCCGAGTCTCCATTGGTTAGCTCATGGGGCTTGGAATTTCTCAACGGAGCAAGAACACGTTCCTACTCTTGCCAATTGCTCATTTGCCTGAAATTACGACATCGTCGAAAGCGAATTAAGTTGTCGTTGCAGGTTTTCCTCTAGAGTAAGTTCCACCAAGACAACCCAAATCATAGCTGTATGCTTCTGTTTTGTTCATCAGCCCTTTTATAATAATGGATAACCTTTTCTTAAAGATCTGCTATTAGTTGCTTCTTATTCAGTCATTTGGTAAAACATGTAATGTAATTTTTTGTTTTGTGATGATGGATATTTATCTTTTATCCTCCAATATCTTTTATTTCTCGAGATATTTAGGAAAATGATATAAGTGATCCATGAACTTTGATTCAATGTGCATTGTCGTCCCTGAACTTTTAATCTGTTCAATGTGATCCCTGAACTATCGATAAATATTCAATTTAGTCTCTAAATTATATGAACATGTTCAATGTCATCATTCCATTAATTCAGTAGATGCCAAACCGCTATATGTAATCGTTGTATGTAACTATAATATATAATCGTCGGTAGAACATTGTAAATAGTACGAGTGTACTCTTTGTGAAACCCTCTTATCAATTACATAACTAGACATTCTTTGTTCTTTATCTTTAAGTTCACATGACTGGCCACGATTACCTCTAGTTTTCGTACATTTCGATTTTTTTGTCATTTACTTTCTTGTTGAAAATCAACAAAGGACCCTTTGTAACCTTTGTCAATTCACTCATCGATCAATCCATATTTTGAAAGGTATTTCATCGACAATTTTTAGTGAAACAAAAACTAGTCAGTATGCTTAGGGATTATGCATATGAGTACTTCTTAATCGACCATTTACTCAATTCGATATCCTTAACCATGCGAAGGGCAACTTGATTCCTTATCCTCTCCTACAAATGCACCAGTAAGATTTCGCTCCCGCAATTGAATTGATGAATTTACCCTTGTCAACATCTGAAGGATCTTCCACCAAACAAAAAGAAAAAAACATCTGAAGGATCTATAAGAACATACATACAACTCTCCAGAGACATTATGTACATTTTAACGGGAGTCATCGTAACTGGGTCAAATACTTAATTGTGTTTGTTTCAATGAATCTCCATTTTGACTTGGGCAACAGAAGCGATATATAGTCTAAAACCATCTCGTATAGACCAGACGTGACGTATATCTGAGCAACGCGCCGAATGTCAACTGGCTCTTTATCATGAAGTGCTCCCAAGACTTTCAGCTTGCCGTCCGCGAAGGCGAATCCAAGATTCGTGACAAGTTCCATCATTTTGCTATAGTTTTTAAACTCACCCCGACAAGTGTATTTTGCAAAAAGTTGGTCTTTACGACGGAGGAGGGATTTTGTCAGTCAATTAAATGATGTGAAAGCCCGAAATTTTTGGCCATTTCCACGAAGGTGTACGCGAGAAGAGAATACTATCGTTTGTCTGACCCAGACAATTCTGCGTAAAACCGTGTACTTCTTTTTTTTTGGTCAACAACCATTTCTGACTTTGACTAAGTAAAATATTGGGTTGGGTGTCTTTGTCACGTAGATCTTGTCTTACTCAACTTTTTAAGTGCCACGTGTCCGAATGGCCCACGTAACTCCATCAAGATGCTAGTAACTAGGAAGTCTCTATACATAATATATGATTCAACTAGGTAAAGCAGTTTGAGTCGTTTAGGGTTTGCTCACGTTCACAAGCTTATTACGGAAAGTTCGGTTTAAGATGCTAGTAACTAGGGGGTGGTGGGGGCGGCTAGTATGCTTGCCTGACAAGCATCTTTTGGAGCCATCTCGTCGGCTCCGACTGGAATTTTGTTATGGACGAGCAAAGCTGATTGGTTTTGCGAAGGCACCGTCCATCTCTTGCCTTCTGATTCCTCGAGAGGTTGCTTTCAAGGCTAAATTGAACCCAGTGGCGATGGATTTGAATGACGGTGAGCACTTAGCAGCAAGTTCAACCCTCTTATATGGAGGATTCGTCATATGATCTTGATGTTGATTAGAACCCGTGATTATCTTTTCTGGCAATGTTCAATGGATCAATTTCATTGAAATCTTAAAAGGCAACGCTAGTCTTAAAAGAACAAAATTAGTGACATCTTGCAAGACTAGGTTAAAGGATGGGCGGGACAACCGGCGCTAATGATCCTGTTTGGGTGTTTACCGTAAAGGGTCGCACACCTATTATAAAATATTCAATTCGAGTCATAGCTCTTCCACACCATCTGGACCCAAATGTCCAAGATTGGTGAGCCCATCACCGTAACTCCATCAAGATGCTAGTAACTAGAAAGTCTCTATACATAATATATGATTCAACTAGGTAAAGCAGTTTGAGTCGTTTAGGGTTTGCTCACGTTCACAAGCTTATTACGGAAAGTTCGGTTTAAGTCATAAGTACTTTGCATCGCCGACACCTAAAAGAAAAGGAAAAATGAAAAGAAAAAAGAAAATTAATTATAATATGATTTTTTAAAAATAAAATATTAAAATGAGTGCATAAAGGAAAATATGATTTTTCATACCAAACGGCGAAAAATATTTTCTAGTTCATTTTCACGTTTCAACAAAATATCGAAAAATATTATCATTTTCCTAAAAACATTTTCCAGAAAATGTTATATTTTAGGTGAAACAAACGGAGTCTCAATTTTTTTTAAAAGATTTGTATTGCTTGAAGATATTTTAGCAATACAATTTTTTAAAATAATTACCAGAAATGAGATTTCCAAAATTTAGTTAAGTGGGTTGGGTATGGATTGGGTTGGATAATTTTTGCATTGTGATAAATGGGTTATAAACGGGTTAAATTGATCAAATTAGGTCAAATCATTTATGACCCAACTCATCCGTTTATCAGGTCTAGTCAGCGTCAACGACTTCGCCGGCGGCGACGGTGGGAAAGGCGCAGTGGTCGGGCTCCAAGGGAGGGGATGACGAGATGGTTTTTTCGAGCAAGAGGGATCGGAGGCTGAAGTTGACTCCATTACATTAACAATGCACATTATTCAAACGTCTCCTAAGTTGAAGTTGACTCAAACAATCACAATTTCGTATCTTTTGGTACATTTGCTGCGAAACAAAATGAATGTGGATTAGAAACGGAGTAAAGCTTGGTGAAAGGGAAAATAAGTAAAGACGCAATTTGAAATTTACTATTCGTTTCATTGTGACACCTATCCTAGAAGAGAGAGATTGTGACAACTAAGAAGATTTAAATCAGAGGCAGCTTGGGATTCTGTCGAGGGCGTTTTTGTTATTCCAGTATTTTAATGTCTAGCAGGCTGTGGAAGAAGCAATTTGAGGGGTGTTATACGTGCCCCTCTTCCAGGAAGGTGAACTCCGTCGTTGACCCCATGGTCGCAAGACTTCCGCTTCCTAACATTTTATGAAGCACAGCAAGTCTATAAAGGCTTCCGACCACTTCACCAATTTCCTCGACTTGGGCTATTCACGCAACCATCCCTCTCTTGTCTCTTTAGCTCCGAGTAGTCTTCGTCAGGAGCTTCCTCGTCCGCTTAATTCCATTGTTGGATATATCTCTGGTTGCGGTATTTCATTTGGAGGATTTAGCAGGTAAGTCTACTGCAGATTAGTGCAAGTTTGCAGCTCTCTTTTCTTTCCTAAATTTTCCTGCGCTCTTCATGTAACTCGTGCCAGTAAATTGCCATACCGATTTTTCCTCGATTTATTCGGCACATCCTTCACACGTGTGTTTTTTGTCTGTTCTCTCTTTTGTAGATCTGTTAATTCTCGAGCAAATAAAGATACATCGTTATGTTTGTTTTTCTTTAAGTTTCTTTTCCTTGCCAAAAGAATTACTTCGTTCTAATAAACTTTCCAGAACAGAGCAATTAGAAACAGAAGCTTCTAAAAAGAACAGAGGACCATCCATAACCCTGTTATCCCACTCCAGATGGCCTCCCCTGCCTTCCGACTCACGTTATGTGAGCTTGAATTTCCCTTCTTGCATGGTATCTCCTGCACAGGCCCATAGAATAATAGGCAGATTTTGCTGTAAGTTGCCCACTGATAGTAAAACCTAGAATAGTCAACTTCTTATCCCTGCCCAGATTTAGTTTGATGGGTGAGAAGTCCCCATGCATTGGTATAGCCTTGTCGATTAGGCGCTCCGTGCTTCCTCTACTGTTCAAGAGGAAGCTTTAGCCATGACAGAAACCCTAAATTACTTTGAAGACAGAACAGAACTGAAGTTGGAGATGGAAGCTTTAGCCATAACAGAAACCCTAAAAATATCTTGTGATGCTGGACTCCTTCCCAGTTATTATTAGTCTACAAGGCAAGTCACGATCCATGTTATTCGAATAGCAACAAAACCCCTCTTTCCCATGACTTTTTGCTAAATACCCCACTCAAACCTCTCATGGCCTTGCTCAAACCAATCTAAGCAGCAAACCGCTCTTTCAGTTCCTTGTTCTTAATCCTCTTTTAACAAAAACGTTCATGAGCAATCACAATATTGTCCTGGAATAGTGTAACATGGACAAAGGCACATTGATTACCGGAGATGATGTCAGGAAGGAAAAGATTCAGCCTATTCGCAGGATTTTCATATGATTCTGGACACAAACTACCCAAACCAACTGGTCTAAAGTGATAAAACTCGGAGTCGATTTCTCAGAATCAAAATGATATCTCTCAAGTTTATTAGAGAAGGATGCTCACCCGCATGGTAGATACCGATGACTTCTTTTGCTGTTGAAGGCCCAACACTAAGTCCCAAAAATTCTGAAAGAACATTCCTGCAAAGCCATCAAGTCAAGGAGTTTTCAAGGCACCCAACTGGAACATAGCTTGCCACACTTCTTCCCGTCACATCCTCTGTTTGTGCACGGTTCTTATCCTCACCTATAACTTTTATTAAAACTAGATGCTATCAAACTCGAAAATTATTGCATTGATCAGGTGAACGGACTTTGATAGCACATGTACCGCTGAATTTGGTGGGCTACATGATAATATTGGTCAATAGGGACTAGGGTGAATGAATTGTTACTATACACTCTATACTAAATGACGTAAAATCACAGTTCTTACCTATGTCGTCTTTTTTTAATATTATAAAAGTTGGATCTGATACAAAGAGTGAATCCCTTTAATTCACCGATAATCACATTCCACATCATTTGGTAAACAAAATTTAGTACGTTTTTCTTAGTTCATATAGCATTCTGACTCTCTATATAGTCCTGTTTTCTGTGTTTTTTCAAGGCACCCAACTGGAACTATCTTGCACCTCGAACACTATTTAACAATTGACAGTTCGGAAATGCTGAAGTACTCGATGATCGCATGCTGAAATCTAAAAAGTTTTGAACCTGGATTACTAACTGACAACATATTTCCCCTAATGTTCTCAGCATTCTCACAGTGGATGTCAACAAAATTCTCCGAATCACCAAACATGCATCAGTCTTGTTCGAAAGGTCAGCGACGTCACAGATATATTCTCAAGGATACGAGAAAGCTGGATCTTGAGATATTGGCTCATTAATTTGGTGTTTGGTTAGCTAACCTTCAAGTACAACCGACCTTGATTGGCAAAATCAATCTAAACAGAGCAAAGGTCATCCGTTGCAGAAAATCAGAAAATCAGAGAAGGTGTAAAAAGCTGGGGGACAAGTAAATTTCACTATCCACGTGAAAGGGTGCAATTCTTGGTTGGCTATGCGTTCCTAACGATTCAGAGTTGAAAAAGCAAGAAGCTAACTTTCTCAATTCATTTTGGGACACTAAAATGAATAGGAATTTGAGAGAATGCTGCTGGTGGATTAACATGAAAAATGATGTCAGCAAGTGAAAAGTGAGCATCGAAAACCAGTTGGAGCATATTTATCATTGGTCTGCCGCAAATGTCAGGTGGTAAAAATGCTATAAATCGATTAACTAAGATGGCTCTTTTTGAAGATTTGTATGGTCGAAAATGCAAAAATCCTATTTGTTGGGATGGTGTTGGTGAAAAGAGACTAAAGAGTTTGAAGTTTATTCAACAATTAGAAGAGAAAAATAAGTTGGTCTGAGAGCATCTCAAAACAGCACAAAGTTATGAGAAAGGTTACGCAGACTTTAAAAAGCGAGGAGTGAAATTTAATGTGGGGATCATGTGTTCCAGAAAGTTTCTCCCATAAAAGGCGTTATGAGACTCGGCATGTGTGTAAAGTTAAGTTCAAAATATGTGGGACCGTTATGGATATTAAGAAGATTGGCTATTTTGCATTTGAACTTGCTTTGCACCATGTGATATCCAATGGGAACAGCCACACTCCGAGTGATTGCTTGGGAACTCAAGGAGGAAACAAGGCGCAAATGTTATCATTTGTCTGAAAGTTGAGGTAAGGTGCAAAAATATTTTTATTGCATTAACAAATTTTGTTGGATACATTAAATGTTGATTGGCATTGTCTTGATTGCTTTTGAAAATTCATTGGAATTACCTTTTTTTTGGCTTCAATGAGTCCAAACATATAGCAATATATCTGATATTTCTTAGAGAAGCAACCCCTTTGACGAAATTAAAAAAAAAACATGAACATTTAGTTATCATTACTAAATGTAGATAGGTTGATTAGATGTCAATCTAAAACTAATTTTTCTGATTTTTTTGGTGAAACAAAACCTAGGCTTTTTTCTTATGTAAGTTTCGAAATTATATGTAATATTTTTGTTGATAATCTATTCATTTTCATCATTTAAATTTTATTCATCTACTTGTAAGATCTGCATTGACCAAAAGATAATTGTTTGTAAGAATTTCTTCAAGACTGGTCGAAGTAGCTAATTTTCTTCAAAAAATATGCTGTAATTCTTAAGGGAAAATTTCAAATAAGGACTCGAGATGCTCTCATTTTTTTAAATAAAGACCTGAAGTGAATTTTGTATCAAATAAAGACTTGAAGTGCTTTCATTTTCTCAAATAAGGATTTAAAGTGAACCTTGCCTCAAATAAGGGTCTAAAGTGACTATCTCAATCTCAAAAAGGGCTTAGCCTTAACGAAGTCGAGGGTATTTTCATCTTTTAATTTTTCTTTCTTTCTTTCTTTCCTTTTGTGTTTTTTTTCCATAAAAAAAACTCAATAATAATAATAATAATAATAATAATAATAATAATAATAATAATAATAATAATAATAATAATAACAGGGGGAGGGCCAGCCCTCCCACCCTTGTGGCCATCGACCCACTATGGCCGCCACCCCATCGCTGGTGGGACGGCGGCCATGGTCAGCGGGGTCGCTGGCGCTTTAGTGAGGGTCGACGACCCTCGCCGACTAGAGGCAAGGCTTGTGGCCCTCACAAGAACCGAGAGGGTCAGGTGACCCTCTCCCAAATCTAGCGAGGGTCGCCGACCCTCGCACAAGTCTGCCGACCCCTAGACTTAGGCAAGGGCCGGCGGCGCCCACCCAGATTGGGGTAAGGGCCGGCGACCCTCGCCAGATCAGGGAGAGGGTTGCCCGACCCTCCCAGTTCTGGCGAGGGCCTAGTGGCCCTCACCTCTGGTCGACAAGGGTTGCTAGCCCTTGCTGAAGCACCCGCAACCTCGTCGGCCATGGCCGCCCCCCCATCGCCGATGGGGCGGCGGCGATAGTCAGGGGAGGGCTGCCAACCCTCCCCTTGTTTTTTGTTTAATTTATAATTTAATTTAATTTAATTTATATTAAAATTATTTTTGGACGAAAATGCCATTGATCAGCTAGAAAATTTGGTCGGCCAGCAAGCCGGCGGGGTGAGGCCTTTATTTAAAACTTTTATAACCACTTCATGTCCTTATTTGAGTAAAAGAGAGCACTTCATGTTCTTATTTGATACAAAGTCTACTTCAGGTCCTTATATGAGAAAATGAAGGCATTTCATATCCTTATTTGAAATTTTCCCAATTCTTAATTCACAATTTGTTCTCGTCAATTATAAAGTGATAGGAATTATAAATAGGACATAAAATTTTCGTTCTTATATATTATATTTATTTTTTAAAATTCAATTATTTGTAAAAATTGCGTCTAACTATTCTAGTAATCCTCTAATAGCATTTTCCAACATGGCCTATTATATTATATATGATTTTTTTTATGATTGTCTCACATCATTTATTTGTAGGAAGATTTTCTATATTGTATTTTCTAAATGGATCATCGAAATTGGGCTAAATACTTAGGGTTAATACCACGAAAAACCCCAAATTAGTACACATGTAACAAATTTACCCTAAACTATTAAAACCCCAAATTGATATACATGTGACAAATTTACCCTCCGTTAGTTTCCATTAAAATTTACCGTCAAATTGTTGAGTTGGATGACATATGGTAGTTAATGGGTACACTAATTTGGGGTTTCTGTTAAAATTTACCGTCAAATTGTTGAGTTGCATGACACGTGGTAGTTAATGGGTGCACTAATTTGGGGTTTTACCCTCCGTTTGTCACAGGTGTACTAGCTTGTAATTTTTCATGATATTAATCCAATTTAATGCAAACTAACAGAGAATAAATTTATCACGGATGTATCAGTTTGAGGTTTTTGATGGTAAAAAAATTAGTTTTTGGTAAATTTGTCTCAAGTGTACCAGTTTGAAAATTTTTTGTTATTAAAAAAATTAGTTTGAGGAAAAATTTGTCACATATATTTCAATTTGGGGCTTTTGTGGTATCAACCCAAATACTTAATCTTGTTTGTTTCAACAACTTTTCAATTTTCGACAAACAAAAACAACTTTTCATTTGAGTTCCGAAAAGGAAAAAGTTAAATTAGTATAAACCTATCCCCTGTAGACTAGATGTACGTCAGAGCAAGTCTCAAGTCTCAAGTCGTGCCGTGGCCCTCCCAAAGTCTTTTTAGCTATCTTCCGAGAAGGCGAATATAGGATTCGCGGCAAGTTCTACTATTTTTCTGCGATTTTTAATCCCATGACGAGCGTATTATGCAATAAGTAGGTTTTACTACAAAAGAGAGATTTCGTACTGATGATGTGATTGTTTCACCTAAAATTAATAATTTGAAAAATATTTTTTTAAAACCGATTATATGTATCACTTAGAATCATTAGCTAAAAATATTTTCATCATTAACAATAATTTACGTCTAACCATTTTCGTTGATTTATTTTTATAAGGGATATGAATGATCATTTCTGAGAAATTTTTTTCACAAATTATAGATTTACTAAATGCACCCAAAATTCATTTGATTGCGAAATTTATCATATCTTCCAGAGACGTCGATTCATGCGACATGATATGATCTTGAATCGGAAATAGTCTCAAATATCTTTTAGGGTTAATATCACGAAAAACCCCAAGCTGATACGTTTATGATAAATTTACTTCAAACTAATTTTTTGACTACCAAAAATCCCAAACCGATACTCATGTGATAAATTTACCCTAAACTAGCTTGTAATTAGTTTTGGGTAAATTACACTTGTGACAAAAAAAAAATTAGAATTTTTTATGGTAAAAAAATTAGTTTTGGATAAATTTGACACATGTGTACCAGTTTGAGATTTTTTGCAATCAAAAAATTAGTTTATGAGTAAATATGTCACATATGTATCAATTTGAGATTTTCGTGGTATCAATCCAAATACTTAATCTTGTTTGTTTCAACAACTTTTCAATTTTCGACCAAAAAAAACAACTTTTCATTTCAATTCTGAAAAGGAAAAAGATAAATAGCATAAACCTATCCCCCGTAGACTAGATATACGTCAGAGCAAGTCTCGAGTCTCAAGTCGTGCCGTGACCCTCCCAAAGTCTTTTAGCTATCTTCCGAGAAGGCGAATATAGGATTCGCGGTAAGTTCCACTGTTTTTCTGCGATTTTTAATTCCATGACGAGAGTATCATGCAATAAGTAGGTTTTACTACAAAAGAGATAGAGATTTCGTACTGATGATGTGATTGTTTCACCTAAAATTACTGATTTAAAAAATGTTTTTTTCAAAATCGATTATATGTATCACTTAGAATTATTAGCAAACAGAAAATATTTTCATCATCAACAATAATTTACGTCTAAACATTTTTGTTGATTTATTTTTATAAGCAATATGAATGATCATTTCTGAGAACTTTTTTTCACAAATTATAGATTTACTAAATGCACCCAACATTCATTTGATTGCGAAATTTATCATATCTTCTAGAGACGTCGATTTATGCAACAAGATATGATCCTGAATCGGAAATAGTCTCAAATATCTTTTAGGGTTAATATCATGAAAAATCTCAAACTGGTACACCTATGATAAATTTACTCCAAACTAATTTTTTGACCACCAAAAACCCTAAACTGGTACACTTGTGACAAATTTACCCTAAACTAATTTTTTGGCCAACAAAAATCAAAAACTGGTATACTTGTGATAAATTTAATTTCCGTTAAATTGGATTAATACCATGAATAACCACAAATTGATACACATGTGACAAACAGAGGATAAAACCCTAAATTGGTACACCTGTCAACATCCAGCTAAAAAAATTTGATGGTAAAATTTAACAGAAACAAACGGAGGGTAAAATTATTTTTTTTGGGGGGTCAAAAATTGAAAAGTTGTGGAAACAAACAAGATTAAGTATTTGGGTTAATATCACAAAAAACTCCAAATTGATATACTTAAGACAAATTTACTACAGACTAATTTTTTTACCACAAAAAATCTTAAACTAGTACACTTGTGACAAATTTACCATAGACTATTTTTTTGGCCACAAAAAACCTTAAATTAGTATATTTGTGACATCACGAAAAATCTCAAACTGGTATACATGTGACAAATTATCGCAAATGGAGGATAAAACTTCAAATTAGCACACCTGTCAATTGTCACATGTCATCCAACTCAAAAATTTGACTGTAAAATTTAATAGAAATTAACGAAAGGTAAAATTGTCACAAGTGTATCGGTTTGGGGTTTTTAGTGGTCGAAAAATTAATTTGGGATAAATTTATTATAGATATACTAGTTTGAGGTTTGAGGTTGTTCGTAGTATTAACCCTATCTTTTACAGACTTAAGTATTTATTGGGACGATGCACGGGGCATCAAACTAGTTTTTGACATGAAAACTGTTTTCGGGGGGCGAAAATCCCTCCAATGCGACCCCAAGACTTTAACTGTTCTTCCAAGAAGGTGTGTGCAAGACTCTTGATTATCATTTTATCGCGTGCCTGCAGATTATGCAAGGGTAAGTTCATGCGATGTGATTATAAAAGCAGAATAAGGAAAATCGGGGTCAAGAATTTTCCCGGAGATTCTCCCCGTAGACTTCTTGGTGTCGGCAGTGTCTTAAAAACCTACTTCTGTCCACTTCACTCTTTATCTCGACTGTAATTCCTCTCTCGCAGCTCCGTTGTCTCTCGACTCCATTGTTGAATTGATCTCTGGGGAGGAATATCAGCAAGGTTTCACCAGGGCGAGACCGTTTTAGATTAGTGCAAATTTGGAGCTCTCTGTTCTTTTGGTAAGTTTTCCTGCGCTCTCCACGTAACTAGTACTACTGGGCGATTGTCATTTGATTTGGTAAAACCAAATTCTGTACATTTTTCTCCCCATCTCTAGTTCTGTTATCCTATTTTTTGTTTTATTTTTCTTTTTTGTTTGGCTGTCCTGCTTTGTTAATGTCCTTGAGGCATTTGAACTACCTCGAATTGCTCGAGCCAGTCTCTTTTTGCTTTATTATTCTTTTTTGTTTGGCTGTCCTCCTTTGTTAATGTCCTCGAGACACTTGACCTACCTCGAATTGCTCGAGCCAGAAGCTAGTGAAGCGACGTTCGTTAAGAAGAAAAAGACAGAAATGTTCCTTGTACTGATCTCATACCATACATGTGGCGTCCATTAGCTGATAAGGCCTTCCCTCCCCTGTTTGCGTCTCCTCCATTTGGGCTCATGCCCATCTTCGTCTTGGGTCGTCTTCTTCTTCTTCTTCCAATCTCAAATTCTCTCTCAAACTTCAGCCTCCCATCAAAGCCTCCGATTCTCATTCTTCTTCTCCTTTCTACCAGTAGTCGCCCAAGGGTCGGGCGAGGAGGGTCCAGATCTAGCTCCCCTGAGGTCGTACCATCTCGGCGTCGCCTTGCCGATGCTCGCCTCTGGTCGCCCGGTTGCGTGGTCGACGCTCGCTCGTCCGGTCTCTGCCGGTTGCCTTGTCGACCCTCGCATGAAGCTCGCCAATGCTCGCCTCCAATGGCCTAGTCGATCCTCACGCAAGGCTCGCAGACACTCGCCACTGGCTGACTGGTCAACGCTCGCTGCGAAGACCGCCTCCGGTAGCCTGGTCAACGGTCGCCTGATCAACGCTCATGCGAAGCTCGCCGAGGCTTGCCGGATCCCCAGTAGCCCTGTCCTCTCTCTTCCCCTTCTTTACTTTTTTTTTTCTTACGGTGGCCGGCGAGGGTCGCCGAGCCCTCGCCAATCGCCCGCAGCCGGTCTGGGTGAGGCCAGCCTCGCCGATATTCAGATCACCACCATCTTCATCATCTCCGACCCAAAAGCTGAAGACCGGAAGAGAAAAAAACGAAACCACCATTGCTCGCTGTCTCTTATTCTCGCTTATCTATCCTGAGTCCTCCATCATCTCTTCGCGAGAACTTCGAATCACTTTCGATTTGAGTGCAATTCTGACCCAAATGTAAAGCGCCAATTATTGCGCGAAATCAAAAAAGTTGGCGTCTTTCTTCAGGTGAAATTCTTAGAGTCACAACCCAGTTTCGGACTTGAACGAGATCGGATCAGTCTTAGCTCGGGTTCAAACACGGTGTTCGACAAAGAAGCGAGCTCGTCCTCACAGACCCTGAAGACCCTCCATCGCAAGGACACAACTCTTCTCGGTAAGTCGCGTCCTCTCTCCTCATAGGCCAAGACCTTCGCTGGCCGTGGGCAAGGCTGGCCTCGCAGCTGGCCTAGCCCAGACCATCGCGGCCGCGGGCGAGGCCGCCTTGCCTAGATCTGGGTGAGGCTGGCCTCACTCGCAGCCGCGATGGCCTCGCGTAGTGGCTGGCGACTCTTGCCGCCACAGTTAAAAAAAAAAAAGTAAAGAAGGAAAAAAAAAGAAGAAAATATATGAATAAAGAAATAAATAATTCGAAAAATATATTAAAGTGTTATTAAAAATTGTCCACGTTAATGCCAGTCGTGCCCCATAGAATAGCCGACATCCTTGTCAGCAATTTCGATCAAAATTAATTGGATGGACTCAATTGGAACAACGCGAAAATATTTAAAACTCAATTGGTATATTTAAAAGGCTTAAAACTAGATTTGCAAAAGTGTAATAAGTTTATAACTTTCTCGATAATTTTCCTCTCTCCATGCACCCACCCAAAGACTATTGCATGTGGAGTCAACCACCCAAGTTTTGATTTGCACCTTACCAGGGTCAGGGTTATTCGGGGTAGCACATGGGCTTGGAATTTCCCAACGAAGGAAGAACATGTCCTCGGGACGTTCGGCTTTTGCCAATTGCTTCTTTGCCTCAAATTATAGCAGCCTCAAAAGCGAATTAAGTCGGCGTTTTGATTCCACGCAGGTTCTCCCATAACAAATTCCACCAACACAACCCACAACATGGCTGTATGCTTCTTTTCTTTCTCTAGAGTCCTTCCATCTTCATTCTCGTCGTGCACCTCCAATTCTAATTGACAATTAACACTCGGAAACACTGAAGTGCTCAATTATGGGATAAAAGTTAAAACATAAATGCTGAAAGCTAAGAACTTTTTTTTTTTGGTACAGATTGAAAGCTAAGAACTTTTGTACCTTTTGACCCAA
This sequence comes from Syzygium jambos, assembly GCA_031216235.1. Taxonomy (NCBI): domain Eukaryota; kingdom Viridiplantae; phylum Streptophyta; class Magnoliopsida; order Myrtales; family Myrtaceae; genus Syzygium; species Syzygium jambos. The sequence continues at coordinate 2,809,501 of CM062225.1, read as the reverse complement.
AAAAAACAGAAAAAAGAACTTTTGTACCTGGAATACTAATCGACAACATCTTTCCCCTAATGCTCGCAGCAGTCTGACAATGGATGTCAACAAAATTGTGGTATTCATCAACAATGTATTCAGTCTTGCTCAAAACGTTAGCTGCCTCAGCAGAGTCGAAGCGAAGATGGATGCTCTGGAAATGAATATGGAAATGGTGTCAGCCATGAAGGCTGACATAAGTTTCCAACTAGAGCAGGAAGAGAGGAGACCGGGAAAGAAAAGGAAGAGAGAAGTTGACTTGTGGATGCGAAGAGCAGGAACGCTGGAGGATCAAGTCCACGAGTTAGGACGAAAAGTTAGACAGAGGCATTTCTTTTCTTGTCTCATGTTGGCGGATCAGTTGCGTGGCCTTGCGACTGAAGTGGACAAATTGCACGAGAAGGGCAGATTTGATAACGGTCTCACACTGGATGTGAAACCGGCCCGAGGCTATGAACTACGACCAGGGGAATTAGTGGGACAAGCTTCTCAAACGAAAAGGGATGAGATCTGGGATTGCTTGATGAACGAAGAGATGCTCCGAGTGGGTGTTTGGGGACAGGCGGGAGTGGGCAAATCCTTTCTCGTGAAGCATGTACATGATCAAATAGTGCAAGATTGTCCAAGGTTTGATGGTGCTTGTTTGGTCACTGTATCGGAAGAAGGCACTGTTGGTACGATACAAATTGACATTGCGAAGTATCTCGAACTAGATTTGACTGAGGTGAGCTGTGTTTACTGGGGAGCAAGACTGAAGGAGGCATTGCAGGGCAGGAGACTCCTCCTTATCTTGGATGATGTTCGGAAATACTTCTCTTTGGAAGAAGTGGGGATACCCCTAGAAACAAATGGATGTAAATTGATCGTCACGTCAAGATTGAGCCATGTGTGCGAGCAAATGAATTGCCACGAGCTTGTCCATGTAGCAACTCTTCCCGGGGGGATACGTCAAGGGTTGGAAGAAGAAGGGTAAAAACTAGAATTAGAGGCGTTGGAGAAGTTGGAAGAGGGAAGGTGTGGGTCTCAGGGCGTTGGTGAATTTGACTGGATGTTGGATCTGCGACTCTACTGTGGTAAGAGGGAAGGTGGGGGATCTGAGGGCGCTGATGAATTTGACTAGGATGTTAGAGGGGCAAGATCATCTGTGATTCCATCGAGCAACTTGGGATCTGCAGATGTCCCCAAGTAAGAGAGGATTTTAGAAGCACCTCTCTTCATCATCTCCATTTAACATAACCCATGATAGCAGAAAGTTTAATTTTCATTCTTTTGCTTACTGTATCATTGCAGCAATTTGACAAACTTGATGTTTGAACGAGGACATCAGGACTGAATGGTTTCTTTCATTCTTTTTTGCTTTTTTTTGGGTGGGGGGTTATCTTGACGGCACTTTCATTGACTGAGCTTAGCTCGACAGTTGTGTATCCACCGATTAACTTTTCTCTCTGCCTATTCGTGTTCTTAATTCAAGTGCTTTTTCTTTGTGTTCCGGCCCAAGTGTTCTTTTATGCTATTGTGAAACTTCGCAATTGTGACATGTTTGGATGCACGTGCAATCAACAGCTCTTCCATGTTTTTTTTTTTTTTTGATAACCTCCCTTTTATCCGACTTCCGGAGTAAGAACCATAAGCAGTAGTCAAGTGACTCGCTTTCAACTCTCGTTCTCGCACACCCTCTGCTCTCCTTCTCCATCCTCATCTCTTGGAGAAGTGAAGCAGATTTTCGAGCAAGAGAATTACTTCCTCATAATTAACAACGGTGACAGTGGAGAAGACCTGCATGCTCCGCCTTTGTATGTGGACTCTATACGACTCTTCAAGAACTTCTAATCTTAACAGCTCTAGCGACTTATTCCTACATAAACCGCCGGAAATTGGGTTGTGCACATTATTATCTACAAAAGTGATCATACATCCTCCGAAGAAAACAAGCCGAACGTGGTCCAAATATCACTGATGGCATCCATGTAATTAACAACAACAATGGGTCAATTTTTATTTTCTCATTGGGAAGCATTTCGGATTCAATAATCGGAGAACTAATCATTTTCCAAATGGGAAAAGAGTAGATGACGGACGGAGCCTCGTCCACCTCTTATTTTATGCTGGAAATTTGGATAATTCTTCATCCGGTTTTCAAAGAATTTGTCCTCTTTGCTTGAATGATTCCGTTGCAGCTACCTCTCCAACCGGTGGCCCACCTTCTACGAAATGAAACGTGCGGCCATGGTTTGCACCATTACCAATAAAAAGAAACGGCGCAATTAGCCTAGCAATGCTATGTTCCAATCTAAATCATTTCTATGAAGAAAAGAATAATATAAATCTCATAATTTTCGTATGACGCTTATTTTGAAATTAAAATTTTCAATAGGTAACTTAAGTGTCAAATCATATAAAGAGCAATCACTTAAAGTGCATTTGTCAATAAATTCTGATCAAAAGTCCTACATGGCATTTGTAATTAAATGTTTATTCCAATCTAGCTTTTTTAATTAATTGTATATAATTATGTTGCTTTATTATAAAAAAAGAAAAGCCAACTTGGGAATTTTAGCCACTCTCTTTTCTTTTTAACCAAATGATGTCCTTAGCCTGTTATGTCCTCATCTTCCTATTTATAAGCCACAAAGGTTTCTTTATTAAGTCTTTATTAGGAAGACTAGATCCAAGAATTTTAGTGGTGATGGAGCACTGAGGGAAAAACTGAATGGACACAAGTGTGGTGCGAACATTCGTAGAAAAAGTGTCTCCCGAAGCAGAGTTGAAATACCGAACACAGGAAGTCCAGTATTCTTCAGGAACAACTTTAGTTTCTAGGATTGAAGCACTAGCGCCAGCATCTATAAGGGCAATGACTGAAATTGGTTTGGCAAACTTTGAGAGATGGATTTTGACTGGGAAGTGGGGACAATGAAGTTGACTGGAATGTATACTGGGGTCCAGATTTTCTGGTTGTGATGATAGATAGAAAAGTTCTTCAGGTTCTGAGTCAGAGTCTGTTTTACTGGGAGTGAGATAATAAGGAATGATGCAAAGTGTTTGGTCAGTGGGATTTTCATCGACAGAGAACAGGCATTCGATATTATCATTGTCAAGAGAAATTCCTGTTTCTAGTTCGATATTATGAATGAGATGATTCTGACCTTTCTTTGCTTGGGGACAATTTTTGGCAAAGTGGCCCTTCTTGTTGTAAATGAAGCAATGATTTGGTTTCTTGTGTCGTGTGAAGTTTCTTCATTTCCGCAGGAATCGCCATTTCTTCCTTCTTCTGAAGTGCTTAGATCTTTTCACTCGATACTTTTTGAAGTGCTTGTTTTTCTTTGAATATTCTCCGTAGGATCCGTCACAATCTTTCTTTGAACATTTGATCTTTAAATATTGTTTGGAGCAAGTACCATCGAGTTCACAATTGTCTCTGATGTAGTTTTTCATCATCTGTCTTCGAAGGCAAAGTTCATCAAGACAAAGATGAATTTCTCGTTGCAGTTCTCCAAAGGAAATTTCAACAATTCTTCTTTGCTTGTTGAGAAAAGATCTCTTAACCTGTTAGGAGAGTTCTTTAGGAATGGAGGCTAGGAAGACTTATTTCAAATTTAGATCAGCTCCTAGGCCATAAAAGAGTTTAAGCATTTCTCTGTAATGGCGATCTAGATGCCTTTTTTGAAGAGAACAACATTTTCTTTCAAAATATTCTCTTCTTTTGAGTTCAAGAAGATCAACAAGTTTTCCTATGAAATAAAGGTAAATGATTCCAATGGCTTGGGAAAAATCTTGCAGAAGAAGAAAAGTCATTTGATCTGTTTCAAAAGTTGATTGCCACTAATGTTTAAGGCTTCCGGTAAACCTTGTGGCAAATTCTAAAACAACATCATATTTGCTTTCAACAGCAAGAGCTCTGGTGTTCAACCAAGGATGAAATTCATCCAATCTTTCTGGCCATTTGAAATAAGGAGTGTCATCAAGAGTGAAAAACTGTTTGGATGGGAAAACAGAAATATGAGATGGGTTATTGATTTGGATAACCTCTGGTTCAGATGGATTTGGTTCCATTTCTTGTTCTGGCGAATTAGCCATGAAAATCGGAGGAGTAGTTGGTGGTACTTGGAAAGATTCAATGGAAGGAATTGGAAAAGTAGACAAAGAGGAATAGGATAGGGAGTCAGATTCTGAATCTGAATTTGACAAATTTGATACCTTTGCTATTTGAGAAGTGTACTCTGGTAGATGTTGGTCTGAATCAGATTTTGGATTCTGTTGTTGATCTTTACTTAAATCCCTCAAAAAGGATTCCAAGGGTTTGAGATCATCACCTGCTGGTCAGAACTCTTTTCAGGTTCTTCAGAGGATTCAGCAACAGGTTTTTCTTTCATTATTTTCTTTCGGAGCTTCTCCATTTCCCGAATGCGATTGTGCATTTCTGTCATATCACTTCTATCTCGTTGAGTAGAAGTTTTTGCTGTAAGAGCAGCTGCAGCAAAAACTGGGGAGTTTTGCGGTGGTGGAAGAGAGTATCCGATTCTCGGAATAGAGAAAAAATTAGTAGGCTTAAATTTTCCTTTTTTCAAGAGACTGATATGCCTTCTGAGTTTCTCTATTTCATTCTTCGAACTTTCAAGATAGTGGTAGCCAAGATGCTGCTTGATTCTAGAGCATGAAGCCTTTTCTAGAAATCCACAAGCATCTTTTTATGGACTCACCGTACCATCGGATTTGTTGTTGCACATCAACAATTTTAGAGTCAATCATCTTGAAAGCCTGATTTTATGCTAGGAGAGTTTCTAATTACCAGTTTAGAACAGCCTCAGCAGCATGCGTTCTTTTTGGCCTTCCACGTTTATCAACATCAGTGGGAGAATGAATTTTTGGAGCATGAAGGTATCGTCGTTGTGGATCGGTAAATTCCTCAGTAGCAGGAAAAGAAAGCTGAGAATTTTGAACAGGATTTAAAGGAGGAAAATCAGCTTCATTAAACATGGAGATAGATGGAAGTTGCCTAGTAGTTGGGTTTTCAGAAAAGACTGGAATTTTAAGTGGATAAGAATTTTTCTTTACCCACTTATAGATGGGTTTGTAGAAAGGGGAAACGACAGATTTTTTATATGGGGGTGAGACCGGAGGTGATGGTGGGAATAACGGGGGTGATGGAGTTGATGGAGATGATGAAGGTGATGTTGAACCATATGAAACCATAAACTGGTATCCACTATTTTCTTCAAGGGTATCAATGGTAGGGTCTCCATCCAAATATCTTTGGTAGAAGCTATCCTTGGCCTTTTTTCGCTTAGGCCTGATAGCTGAATCTACTTTATCTGGGGAATTTGCACATGAAGAACATTGGCAAAAAGGATCCCAGAAATATTGACCATAAGGGTCTTTATAGTGATGGACAGGATGTCCGTCGCTTTTGAAGTATTGAATTAACTTTTTTGGGTCTGGTTCCTCAGGAATTGGATTAGGAACATAAGGTTCTATCGTAAAGATAGTAGGAAAGATGAAAGGAGTTTCTTCCTTTTCTTTGCGAAATTTGATGGTTACAGTACCATCTCTTTGTCTGACAAATTCAGAGTCTGAAGACTGGAGAGGTTGTCTAATTTGATGGAGCTTTTCATAATTTGTTATCCAAGATTCAAGAAGAAGCTTGGCTAACTTTTCATTTAGGATTTGCCGAGGAACATGAATACAAGAAGCCTGATCATTTTGCATGGAGAAGAACAGTGCATCTTCATTTCCATGTTGAAAATTCAGATCTAAGGCATGATTTTGGACTCTATACACCATTTGGTAATGAAAAGTTGCAGCAATGGAATCGGCAATTTGAGGAGCTCCAGTAAGCTGAAGTTGCACTTTCAAAAAAGAAAGTAGCTGGGGATCGGAAAGGGCAATATTAAAATTTGGATAAAGGGTTACAAAGACTGTTCCAGCATTTAATGTGGTTTGGATAGTACCAATACAAGCATGCTGATATTCTAGGAACCTAGTATTCAAAAGAGTCATTCTTGTTACAACAGGCAAACCTTTTCTTCCATGGAAGGTAAGAGCAAGACGGACTGCTCCATAGTGTATATGCGAATACCCTTGTTGGATCCACTGTTTGGAAAATTCAGGAGGAATTTGAAGAGTAACAAAGTACTCCTTTTTAGATGCAGGAATTGGGTGTTGGTCAAATTTGGAAGACTGAACGTATTCTTTGACTTCTTTCAGAGTTTGATGAATGAGATGTCGTATATACCTGATGGGGGAAAAAGATGTAGTAAGTTTGGCAAAGGCTGAGCATGGATTCATGAAAGGAAGTTGCATTTCGGAAATCTTGATTTCATCACTAAGAGAGACTTCATAGAGATAGTCTATCTTAGAGACGTGTGAAGTACGAAACTCGGTTAAAGTTGAAGAAGAAGATGATGGAGTGAGAGAAGCAGTAAGAGCGATTAGAGTTGTATCTGGATCGGTCATGATGAGGAGAAAGGATTCTTCGCAGCACTGAACAATCACCAACTAAGCGCATGGAACGAACCAAAAGGAAATTTTTGCAAAAATTGACATCATCGCGCATGCATATATTTGCTAATCCTCTTCTGACTATTTTGATACTTCAAAGCTTTATGATCAGAATAAAGGATGAATTATTTCTCAATCAGATAATACTCCCAGATCTTCAAAGCCCTTACGATAGAATAGAATTCTTTGTCATAAGTGCTCAATTTCTGCCTTGTCTCGCTAAGCTTCTCACTGAAATAGCAAATTGGTCTACGCTCTTGAGACAAAACGGCTCCTATACCCACTCCACTTGCATCATAGTCCACGTCAAACAGTTTATTGAAATCAGATATGACAAGAACAAGTGTAGTAAATAACTTTTCCTTCAGTAATCGGGGCTGCGATAGTACTGAAATTCTTAATAAATTGCCAATAGAAAGTAGCCAACCCATGAAAACTCCTAACGTCAGAAACTGTTTTAGGAGTTGGCCACTCTCTCATTGCTCTTACCTTCGCCTTATCTACCTCTATTCCTTCCGCCATAATAATAAACCCCAAGAATAACATATTATTAGTTTAAAAAACTGCACTTCTTAAGATTAACATACAACTTATTAATCTGCAAAGCTGTTAACACCTCTCTTAAGTGCATCATATGATCCTCCTCAGTCTTACTATAAATTAGGATATTATCAAAATAAACTATAACGAATTTGCCAATAAAAGATTTCAAACCTGATTTATAAGTCTCATGGAAGTACTTGGAGCATTGGAAAGTCTGAAAGGCATTACCAACCATTCGTACAATCCCTCCTTTGTTTTGAAAGCTGTCTTCCACTCATCTCCAAGCCGAATCCGAATATGATGGTACCTATTCTTCAAATCCAGCTTCGAAAACCACTTAGCACCGTGCAACCTATCCAGCATGTCATCCAATCTCAGAATTGAAAACTTGTAACCCACAGTTATTTTATTAATGACCCTGCTATCTACACACATCTGCCAATTTCCATCTTTCTTAGAAGTCAACAAGGCCAGAACAACACATGAGCTCATGCTATTCTGAATGTGCCCCTTTCGGAACAACTCCTCCACCTTCTCTTTTAGAATCTCGCTCTCTTTAGGACTCATCTTATAGTGCGGTAAATTAGGCAGATTAGTACTAGGAATTAAGTCTATACGGAAACCTATCTGAGATCTCCACAGGCATTAGCTCACTAAACTCCTTCAATAAAGGCTTAACTGATTCGGGCTCCTCCTCCATTTGTAATTCAGCCTCTGACTCGAATGCCTATTTCAGTGTTAATGCGTGAATCTGTTGGGTCTCTTTAATCTCAGCTTTAAATTTCCTTGTAAGGGTAAGGAAATTATTTTCAGCAGCTTATTTTCCTTTATTCTTCAGTGGCAGCAACGTGTACTTTACTCCATCCTTCACATGGTTATACTGATTGCTCCTTCCCGAGTGCCGCACATCTACATCAAATTGCCACGGCCTCCCAAACAACACGTGACATACATCCATGTCTACCATATCACAATACAATTCATCATGATATTTTTCAATGAAGAATGGAATTTTATATCGCTCGGTCACTTGAATGCTTTCCGCTCCAGATTTAATTCACCCTAACATATAGGGATTAGGATGCTTCTCCACGGGTATTCCCAACTTCTTCACTATCTCTTTCCCAATGATATTCTCTATGCGTCCACTATCAATAACCACAGTAAATATTTTTCCAAGAATAGTGCACCTAGTTCGGAATAACTAATGACGCCATGAATTATCTTCCTGTTTTGGGGCCAATATCATCCTGCGTACCACACAATTTACTTCCCTTTCTTCATCTTCAAAATCGTCTTCTTTACCATTTGGCTCACAGCAAACCCATTTTCTTCCTCATCTCTCGCTGCCACGTTTATGGTTTTTCTCTGAGGGCATTCATTAGATCGGTGTCCAGGTCGATTGCACCTGTAACATTTCATCGCGACTGGTTTAGCATAAAGGTTAGGGTTCACAGTTTTCTGTGCTTGCATTTGCTTATTCCTCGGTTCGTTCATAGGACGTCTTCCTAATGCCTTATCTTCTTGATTTCGCCCTAGGTCGTTGTAGTTGTTAAAGACGCTCTTCTTTATGGAACTACTACCTCAATAATTTTCGTATGCTCTTCTTCTCTTGTCTTGCTATATCAATTCTGTCTTCATCACCATATTTTTCGCTTCAGTTAAATTTCGCAGAAATTGCACCCTAATTTTATTTCAAATGAAGGATTTCAAACCATCGAGATATCTGGCCATCTACTGTCCTTCCATCTCTAATAGATTAATCCGCTCCGCCAATCTCATAAATTCGACTGTATACTCATGTACAGTCTGATTGCCCTGCTGGCAACGTTGATACTGCTGGAACATAATCTGTTCATAGTCGGGTGGAAGGAACTCCTGTTTCAGCAGCCTCTTCATCCTAGTCCAAGTTTGAACTCTCTCTTTCCCTTCTCGCTCCCTCTTATTCTGCAATCTCTCCCACCATGCAGATGCACCCCCTTTAATCTATAGGCTACTAATCGCACCCTTTTCTCATCAGGGGTCTCCATATAATCAAAAAATCTATCTATATCAGCAATCCAATCCATAAATTCTTCTATGCCCAGACTTCCATTAAAATAAGGAATATCGACTTTCAATTTAAAGTTGTTACCTTCACGATCGTCGTAACGTCGTCTGCCATCTCTCCTATCATATCCTCTTTGAAATCCTCTATGATAATGTCTACCGCCATAATCAGCACATTTCTCATCAAAATAATCGTTTTCTTCTTTTTCCGAACTTTTTGAAAATAGAGCGTTATTATGGCTGCGGACAGGAATAGGCTTATCAACAGGATCACCGTGAGCAAGATCTGCACCCGGTCTTCTGCCATTTCGCTAATTCCAATTCACATCAACGCCGAGAACTTTGAATCGATCTGTTAACTCGTTAAATCGTTCTTCGAAACGATGAAGACTTTGATCGATTCGTTGATCCAAGCGTTCCATTAAACGCTACTCCAAACGTTGCAGCGTGTCGTTCCCAAGAATTGGGGCTCCAGTCTCCTGATCATCGTCACGGAGACCACCGCCAATAGCCATAGGCTCTGATACCACCTGACGCAGCGTTCAACGAGTAATTCAAGCAAAACTTTACTCAGGGAGAGAAATCCCGAAATTTAATATTGATGATAATGTTTTGTTTTCAAAAGGAACCTTAAAACAAGCTTATATATCCTTAAACCAAACCCTACTAGAACTATAAAGCATAAAATATCAAAATTACAAAATTTCCCTTAAAATTAAAACCCATAAAAAATATTAAAACAATATAAAAAATCCATATAAACGATCCCGAATCGCTAAAATCCATCGTTAGTCACAGCCAAAGGCGGTAAGTTGTGTTCAGACCACTGCTTCGCTTCAAACGACCGAATTTGAGCCTGATCCGATGTCATCAACCGAGTCCGTCGGTTCTAGTTGCATCACCGTTTCGCCTTCCGTTTGGACTTTTACCTGTCCAACTGGTCCAGAAACACACCACTAATAGATTCTGTATCAGCAAGTTAGGATGAAACGTTAAAGAGAGGCATTTCCTTTTTCATTTCGTCTTGGCGGATCAGGTGCGTGGCCTTGTGACTGAAGTGGACAAATTGCAAGAGAAGGGTAGATTTGATAACGGTCTCACGCTGGACATGAAACTTGCCCGAGGCTATGAACTACAACTTGGTGAACTAGTGGGACAAGCTTCTCAAACAAAAAGGGTTATGATATGGGATTGCTTGATGAACGAAGAGGTGCTCTGTGTGGGTGTTTGGGGACGGGCAGGGGTAGGCAAATCCTTTCTCGCTAAGCATATAGATGATCAGATAGCGTGAGATTGTCCAAGGTTCGATGGTGCTTGTTTGATTACTGTATTGCGAGAAGGCACTGTTGGTACGATGCAAACTGATATTGCGAACTATCTTGAACTAGATTTGATGGGGGTGAGTGCTGTTTACTGGGGCGCAAGACTGAAGGAGGCATTGCAGGGTAGGAAACTCCTTATCTTGGACAATGTTGGGAAATCTTACTCTTTGGAAGAAATGTGTATAGCCCTAGAGAGAAGTGGATGCAAATTGATCGTGACGACGATCGAGGGAGGTGTGCGAGCAAATGGATTGTCACGAGCTTGTCCATGTACCAACTCCTACCAAGGAGATCCCTCATGGATTGGAAGAAGTGTCAAAACTAGGATTGGAGGGGTTGGGCATGTTGGAAGAGGGATGGTGGGGGTCTGAGGCCGTTGATGAATTTGTCTGCGGACATTAAGAGGGGCACGATCATCTGTGATTCCATTAACCAACTCGGGATCTGCAGACATTTCAAGTTAGAGAGGATTTTACAAGCACCTCTCTTGGCATCATTTCCATTTAACTTGATGTAAATCAGAAGAAATTTTAGTTTTCATTCCTTCATTTTCTATAGCATTGCAGCATCTGAACTAAAGGGTGTCTTTCTTCTTTTTGTCTTTTCGTTGGAGGGTGGGTGTGGGTGTTTCTCTTGATGTCATTTGCATTGATTAGCTAGAAAGTTGGGGGATCCACCGAATGACTTTTCTCTTTGTCTATTCATGTACAAATTCACGCGCTTTTGGTTTATGTTCCGGCCAAGCGCTCTTTTAAGCTATTGTAAAACTCTGGGGAAATTACCGCAAAAGTGCTAAACCTATTGTGTTTGTGTTGATTCAGTCTTTTAAAATATTTAAGACTAAACTGACACAAATTGAAAAGTTTAAGACTGAATTGGCACAAAAACAATAGATTTATGACTTTTCTTTTTGTAATTTTACCGAGAAACTCCTCAGATGTAACATCTTGGGATGCAGTTGAATTAAAACACCTTCACTTTTTCATCAGCTTCCCTTTTATCCGACTTCTCAGGTATGAAATGAATGCGATAATAAATGAGTCGCTTGCCACTCTTGTTCTCGCACCCTCGGCTCTCTCGGAGAAGTGAAGCAGATTTTTGAGCAAGAAAATGACTTCTTCATAATTAACCACGGTAATGGTGGAGGAGATATGCATGCTCCTCCCATGAGGAAAAGTGTCAGAAAAGTCCTAAACCTATTACATTAGTGCCAATTAATTCCTAAACCTTTTGTTTTTATGCCAATTCAGTCCTTCTGGTTAATTTTGACCGGATTTTGCTGATGTGGACGCCAGCCGGCTTACGTGGCATCAGCAGTGATGACGTGAAAAATTTTTAATAATATTTTAATATTTTTCAAATATTTTTCTTTTCTTTTTTTTCTTTTCCTTTCTTCTTCCTCCAGCCGGTTGCCGGTTCGATGATTGGCCGGACGCTAGGGGTGGCAAGCCCTGCCGGCTGCTAGCGAGGCTGGCCTTCGCCAACAACGGTGACAGCGAGCCTCGCCCTCGCCAGTGGCCGCGAGGTCGCAACCTTCAACCTTGCGGCCTCTGCTAGCGATTGGGCGAGGCCTGATGTGACATCCGGAAATTTCGATATAATAAATAAGTGACGTGGGGAATTTTCTATGGTTGAGAATGATACGGTAATTATAAAGCCAAGAACTACTTAAGTTGGTATTTGTACGGACACGTAGAGATTTTTATCGAATCGTATTTTGCGAAGCGCGGATTCGAAAACGTAATCGTTCCGAGCCCGACGTGTTTAATATTTTAAACGTTATCGTGCACGCTAGTCGTAGTGCAATATTGGTGGGGATTATTATTAATGATTAATTTTGGTTAAGTAATGTTTTGCCGTAAGTAAAAGGAGGAAGAAATCTTCTCATAATATCTTCTGGACTCTCCTATTTCCTCACGTGATCATTGAAGAGGAAGCTTGACCGAAAGCCACTTGGCCCCTTAAGTCATCTTCTGCCCAACTAGACACCTAGCCTAAGTAATGATTTTCCTTGGCCATCACTTCTTCTTTGATCTCTCACACGTGGCCATGATGGAAGGAGAAGATGCCACCTGTGAGTGCATTGAATTTACCCATCCCTTTGTATACTTCTCGGTTTCATCTTCGCCTGGGTAATGACCGAAGATAATTTCACTCAAACTAACATTCTCTTCTTCACTTTCTACTCTCACCATCACCGATCGAGAATTTCCGAGAGAGTTTTAACCTTTGGGGTGTTCAGATTCTGCACCAGGTAAGTGAAAACTCTAGGTTTAAGCTAAGTAAATCTACTTGGCACTTGCAACTTGGTTGCTTGAGAAAAGTTATTTTGATGTGCAATAGTGAGGTTGTGATGATGATTGAATCTGTTTTTGCTGGTTCTATGCACGTTCAAATGGATGTGTTTTGTTTCCTTAAAGTATGGCGATAATCGGCAAGCAACATGATTAAATCGGAACGAGTAAGTGTAATTTTTGAGGTGATTGTTGGATTCTTATTATTGGTTTATGTATGTTTAAAAATTGGTAGAGAATCGTTTTGCTCAAAGTGATGATTATGTTTATTTTGATACTCAAAGGGATGATTTTGTTTATTTTTGAAACTGGGCAGATTTTAATCCTCAAAATTTAGTTTTGTGTACCTTGAAACTGCTAAGACTTTGTTATCAAAATCTGGTTCTGTGTACATTTGAACCTGCTCAGACTTTGCTATCAAATGAACCTGTTCGGACTTTGCTATCAAAATTTGGTTCTGTCTACTTTTGAAAAATATTCAGACTTTACCTTCAGACTTTACTTTAGACTTTACCTTCAGACTTTACTTTTAGACTTTACCTTCAGACTTTACTTTCAGACCTTAACTTCATACTTTACCTTCAGACTTTACTTTCAGACTTTACCTTCAGATTTAACATCCAGACTTTGCAGTTCAGACTCTACTTTTAAAATTGCTTAGACTTTGCCGCTCGGATTTTACTGTTCAGGATTTACTGTTCATATTTACTGTTCATATTTACTATTCAAAATTCACTGTTCAAAATTTACTGTTCATTTTTACTGTTCAGGTTTTATTGTTCAGACTTACTTATAAAATCGATTCAGACTCTACTGTTCAAAACCAGCTTCTGAGTCTGAATCCACTTCTGAATCTGAATCTGCTTCTGAATCTGAATTCGCTCCTGAGTCTGAATTTGCTTCTGAATATGAATCCGCTCTTGAGTCTGAATTTACTTCTGAGTCTGAATCTGTTTCTGAGTCTGAACTTGCTTCTGATGACTCAAATTTGCTTCTGAACCCTAATTTGCTTATGAACTGAGTTTGCTTCTGAGTTTGAAATGTAATGTTTCATGTTTAAATTACTCGGATGTTGCATTTCATGGCTTTAAAGTACAAAAACCGTGATGGCTCGGTATGGGACGGGCCAAAGCGGACTTTTGCATACAAATACTTGGTTGTCATGACTTGCATGGGAATAATATAAATTCCGTCGCCTATTTAGTGGTGTGCGACGATGCCCCATGTGTCGGGATGCCCCGTAGGTCGGGATGCCCCGGGGAGTGTTTCGGGATGCCTCGGGAGTCGCGATGCCTCGTTGGTCGAGATGCCCCGGGTGTATGCTGGGATGCCTCGGAGTTGGGATGCCTCGTTGGTCGAGATGCCCCGGGAGTGTTCGGGAGGATGAAGTAATGAACTTAATCGCATGAGCATAAATGTTTTACCTCATGCTTGCGTCTGAGTGGAAATATCATGATATGTTGCATCATTCAGATTTTGCGGCACATCCATACGGAAAATGTATAACTTGCATTCAAGTTCTATGCATATCGTTTGCTATGCATGCGTATGTGTTTATGCCAGGTGAAGTGGTAAGCTGATTTCCCTAACTTAAAACTAGAGATTTCATTTACTGGGCTTCGGCTCATCCCACTATTTTTCAGACATGTAGGAATGGACAAACCTGCTACCGATGCTTGCTGGTTTTTCTCTAAATACTATGAATGCCAGTACGTTGATATGTTTGCCTCGAGAGCGGTTATAGTTTGTACAAGATGTATATCTACTATATGGGTTGATGCGGGATAAAGGTGATATGAAGGCGACGACATCTACAACTTGTTGTAAGGTCTACTTTTGTACGGGCTATCTTTGGAGTAAATTGTAGCATGGAGATAGGCAACATCGACCTACCCAGGTGTTTGTTCTTTGTGATTTTGTGGTGTATTGCCTGGTCTTGTAATTCTCACAAGTATTGTTAATGAAAAAAAAAAGTATTTTGACCAAATTTGTGTGATATTCATGTTTAGTCTTTGACTTCCGCTGGCCATTTTATTAACAATATTAATTGGTACGTGTCGCGCGTGACGTTCTGGGGCGTCACACCTGACCTCACCGGTCCGGCGAGGTTGGGCCTTGCCCAACCGCTGGTGAGGCTTGCCCTCGCCGGATCTGACGAGGGTCGAGCCCCGCTGATCATAGGTGAGGCTCTACCTCACCAGATCCGGCGAGGTCATGCCTTGCCCAATCGCTGGAGAGAGCGAGCCTCGCCAGCGGTCGGCAAGCTTGCTGACCCTGGCCTCCAGCTGGTTGTCGGGCGATTTGCTCGAGGAAGAAGAAAGGAAAAGAAAAAGAAAAGATAAAATTATTTAAAAAATAAAAAAATTTAAAATATTATTAAAAGCTATCCATGCCATCGCCAATGGTGCCATGTAAGCCGGCTGATGTCCACATCAGCAAATTCTGATCAAAATTAGCAGGAAAGACTGAATTGGCACAAAGACAAAATATTTATGACTGAATTGGCACCAAAAAAAGGTTTAAGATCAAATTGACGCCAATACAAAAGATTTATGACTTCTTCAACACTTTCCCTCCTCCTACATATGTGTAAGCTCTAATGACTAATCCCCACATAAATCGGAAGAAAGAGGGTTTTGCACATAATCTACGATAGTGATCCTACATCCTCCAAAGAAAACAAGCCGAAAGTGGTCCAAATACCATTCAGTGGCATCCATGTAAGTAACAACAACAATGGGGTGATTTTATTATAGTCTCATTTGGAAGCATTTTGGATTTGATAATCGGACAACCATTCATTTTCCAATCTATAATCGTCTCCTTCAAAGGAGCCATAGGTTCGACGCCATTCCGCAATGTTCCTACATACATTCGCAGTCACAAGTACATACTAACCAAATGAAAAAAAGGAAGAAAATCTCACCTACCTAGGACAAGTTCCTTTCATGCAAATATGATTCTATTCTCTGAACATCTTCTGGAGTATCAACGCCGTGAGCCTCATGATCAACCTTCATCGCCTGTTCAAGTAGAAGAAGGAAAAGAGAGCCGTTCAATCAGAATGCCAAAAAAAAGAAACAACTTGTTCTGTGTTTTACTGGCAGTGACCCATCTGAGATTCAGTAATGTTAGTATGCAGATTCTAGTGTTGGACAGAGGCATCCTGTTAGGGTCAAGAAGAGAGGTGATTGAAATTTTAGCGAGAGAATTATTTATCTTTAAGATGAAGAATTCCCGGAAATGGCATGAGATCTACTTCCTCATTTTAGCCTCAAATTACGTGAGGAAATCCACAAAAATAGAGAAACCACACCAAATGCCCTTAACTAATAAGATGACATTCAATATTGTTCGCTGATAACTTTCAAGTTTGGCTGAAAAAAAAGAAGAAAAAACTGGCAATTTGTTACATCGTCTTCATAACGACCAAAACTGTACTTTTTGGATTCTCCTAGCAGTTCAAGGATTTCTACAAGTTCTTTAACATTAGTTTTGCTCATACTATAGCAATACTTTGGTTCCCATTTATAGCCATCTTGATGTAAATATTAAACAATACTCTTATTTTTATTTGGACAGTGAAGCTAATGCGGATCCAGATATTCAAACACTTAGGATAAGTGGCAAAGTTTAGAAATGAATTATTTATATAGAAACTAAAACGATATCCGATTGCCAAAATCCGGTTATTATTTATTACGTTGTTATTAAAGACCACTACAATTCGATCCAAAAAAAAAGAGACCACTACAAGACATCTTGATGTTTAATATATAGATTATCGAGGTTGTGGGAAATAATATTTATTATATTTCTTCATTTTTCCCAAAATAAAATAAAGGTATACCGGACCTCTTCCTTTGGCTCATTATAGCCTGTGTTGACAAGTTCCCATGCACCATAGGCGCCAAGTAGGGCTTTCATTCTAACGGTCCAATTATCATAATCTTTTTTGGTAAGACAAGGGTATTGAAGAGGAAGCTAATTATTTGTTGATGCCAAGATCACAAACTGTATGCTCCGAAACCAATTTGATAGAATAATTTGAAGGTGAAAACACTCACGACTTACACACCTCAAGGAAGAGAAGGAGACAAATGGGCTTTTTTCTTTTTCTTTTTATTTCACCTTATTGAAAATGATCACAAGATTTGCCTTTATATAGGCTTGTTACATGACACTTACTTTTAAATGACTCATTTCAAGGAAATAGATTTCTGAGAATTTACAAAACATTAAACTAGACATATAAAAACGAACAGCTAAGATAGATGCATGTAGTACATTTATGATTTGGTTTACTTACTAATGGTTTTAACTCTTAGAGGACTC
Organism: Syzygium jambos; assembly: GCA_031216235.1. NCBI lineage: Eukaryota > Viridiplantae > Streptophyta > Magnoliopsida > Myrtales > Myrtaceae > Syzygium > Syzygium jambos. The sequence goes on along the minus strand of CM062225.1, from coordinate 2,792,439 downwards.
AGAGAATTTTGAGAGCCCTCGTTGAATTCTCAGGAGAAGAAGCCGCCATTCCACCGTCACATGTGCCAACTCCTGGCAATGACATCTTTTCCAACCTTAGATTTCTCAAGATCAGAGAATGCCTGAAAATCAAGAAGCTAATCACGTCTCTGCTGATATGACTCCTTGCTAACATGGAAGATATTGGCGTCGAGAATTGCGACTGAATGGAGGAGATAATAGCAGCTAAATTAGCGTTAGAAGATGAAGTGAACAGAAGCGGAGAGGTGATGGTCGAATAAAGAATTAGCAGCATGACGTTCACCGGGTTCCATGTGATTGTTGTCTCGCACTCTTCGTCTCCCGAGCTTGACGAAACTCACATTGAAGAATTTACTTGAACTGAAGTGCATGCCATGAACCAAGCGTCTGCAATTTTATCTGGAGTGGAATAAAATGTAACTATTGCAAGTTAGAGAGGATGCCAATGAAGCTGCACCTTCCTCGAAGTCAAGAACCTCCTGCTCCCCCTTCTCTTCAGATTTTCTGCATAGCGACTGTCGAGCATTGGACAACGTAAAGTGGACGAGGCAATATCGATATGCAGTGCTGACTCAATAGGATGTCTTGAAGTTTTGCCAATGCCCTTCACCAAAAACTTGTATCATAAGAGAGATATTATACACCGTGACGGCTGGAAATGCGCGTTCCTTACTTCTTATTTATCCGTCAATTTTGAAGTGGAGAACAAACGACCAAATGCATGATATCTATGTTAAAACATGAACCTAAACCCCAGGAAGGCCATCATCATGAGGAGGAGAAACTCATGCACTCGAGTCAAAGCTCAAAGATAAAATTTTGGTCGTAATTTTACAGATGGTGATTGCATTCAATTTGTTTTGTTGATGTCCTTGACACATTCTAACTATCTTGAGTTGCTTGTCTAATCAATTTAGTAGCTAGCGAAGCGATGTTATTTAATGGAAAAAGCATTCTATTTCAAATGACCTCGTTGCCCCCAAATCACATCAAAAGCTTTCCACTTTGCATTGGATTTTCTTATATCAAAGAATACCATGTTTTGAGTCTTTAAATTGATTTTGAGAATAATATTTCCTTGTTTTTTTCTAAACTGATCTCAGAAATAATACTTTTGTACGTGTGGATTATGGCACATATTCATACCACCACATGAAGAATTGCATGTTCAGTTAGCCACCCAAGTTTCGATTTGCACCTTAAAAGGGATAGCGGGGGTCGCTCGTGCTTGGAATTTCTCAACAAAGGAAGAACGATGTCCATGGGAGGTTCCAACTCTTGCAATTGCTTCTTTGCCTCAAATCAAACTAATAATGAGCCCTGTGAAGAAGTTTAGAAGAAAAGACAAACGAAACAAAAAGAAAGAAGCTAAAAATTGCTTAAACTAATTAAACTAATCTTCATCCCTGAAGACTTTGACTTTTGAGGCATCTTAGCACCACGCTTCTGTCTGTTGCAGCAGCCAATCTACTCTAGTCTCTGGATCGAACTAGCAGATATTTGGCAAGTTATGCCAGGCGCGGAAACTTATTCTCTTCCTGTCTTTGATTAGTGAAATTATGTCTCTTTCCTCCTCGGGGGAAATGGTCACACGTAGTTTTGCGACATATGAAAAGAGTATTATGCAATAAGTAGGTTTTATGACAAAGGAGTTTTGTTTTGCAACTGATAAAGGGTTATTTCACCTGAAATCAGTAATTTGAAAGACATTTTCTTTAAAAGTGATAGTCAGTAGCGTTTAAAGTTAATAGTTAATGGAAAAATGTTTTCATTATCATGTGTAAAAACTTTCGTCGTTCGATGAAAATATTGCTCGCTGATGTATTTTTGTAAGTGATATAAACAATCATTCTAAGCAAAATTTTTCTCGAATTATTGATATATATTTATCAGCACAATGCACAAGTAGTCATCAAATAGTTTTTTACATGAAAGCGACTGTTTTAGCGAATAAAGAGCGCCTCCAATGTGACCCGAAGACTTTGGCTATTTCCAAGAAGCTGTACGCAAGACTCTTGATGATGATAATTCTATCGTTTCTGGCTCGGACAATTATGCAAAGGTAAATTGGCGGTGCCATTGCGAACAAGCGATCATAAAGCAGAAAAGGTGAAGAGGACTTTAAACGTTAAATCAACATAAAGCCATCTTCGAGGAAGGTGTTTCCCGTAGACCCCATGCCTTAAGACTTTTGCTTCGGGCATTGACTTAAAAGAGCAGAACGACTGCGAAGTTTCCTTTGCTTCTATTCACTCCACCCTTTTCATCTCCTTTGGCTTCTCTCTCGTGGCAATTCCTTCCTTTACTCTGCCTTAAGACTTTTGCTTCCGGCATTGACTTAAAAGAGCAGAACGACTGCGAAGTTTCCTTTGCTTCTATTCACTCCACCCTTTTCATCTCCTTTGGCTTCTCTCTCGTGGCAATTCCTTCCTTTACTCTGCCTTAAGACTTTTGCTTCCGGCATTGACTTAAAAGAGCAGAACGACTGCGAAGTTTCCTCTGCTTCTATTCACTCCACCCTTTTCGTCTCCTTTGGCTTCTCTCTCGTGGCCATTCCTTCCTTTACTCTGCCTATATATTCTCTCAATTCCTCCGCTTGTTGAAATTATGCTCTTGTTGCAGTACTTCATTGGAGGATTATCCGCAAGTTTCTGCCAGGTGCACGGACTCTGAATCCTATGCACCGCTGAATCTATCAACAAGTCTCTTAATTCTCTTAACTCCTCTGCTGATTCGAGGACAAAGCCACGTGCAAGCCGGTGGGCGCGTACCTAGCTGTTCCAACGAGAAAGGGAGTGATCATTGGGGCGAGAGCCATGCGAAAGCGACTGGGCCTGTAACTACTCGTTCCAATGAGAACGGGGAGTGATAATCCCGGGAGAGGGGAGGGTGATCATTGGGACCAAATCCATACCTCGTTCTCGTTGGAACAAATAGTTACAGGCCCATCGTGGAGGTGGAAGTTAGTGGCTTGTAACTACCCATTCCGACGACAACGGGGAGTGATCATCGGGGTGAGTCAAGCGGAAGCGGGTGGGCTTGTAACTATCTATTCTGAAAAGAATGGAGAGTGATCGTCGAGGTGAGAGTCACACGGAAGCGGGTGGGCCTATAACTACCCGTTTTGACGAGAACGAGGAGTGATCACCTCAGGGGAGGAGGTGATCATCGGGACTGGATCCATACCTCGTTCTCATCGGAATGGGTAGTTACAGGCCCAACCATGGAGGTGGAAGCTCATGGGCTTGTAACTACCCATTCCGAAGATAATGGGGAGCGATCATCAGAGCGCGAGTCACAATAAAGCGGGTGGGCCTATAACTACCCGTTCCGATAAGAGCAAGGAGTGATTTCCTTTGGGGAGGGGGGGGGTGATCATTAGGACCAGATCCATACCTCGTTCTCATCGCAACAGGTAGTTGCAGGCCCACCGGATTCCGGTAGGTTCCTAGGATGGCGAATGTGATAGGAATGAACCTAATTGCACACCGAACATGGGGAGAACGTTCTTGTATTATATATGTGAAGTTCCAATTAACTCACAAGATGTGGCTTCTGAGTAACGACAAGTTTATCATTGGAACTCCAATGTTAAGCGTACTTAGGTAATAGCACTACTAGGAAGGGTAACCTCCTGGAAAAGTGTCTACTTATATGCCAAAGGACTAATCCGTGAGGCTCCATGTGGGATGGGCCAAAAGTGACAACACATCAAGTGAGTTAATCTATAGATTTCACAATATGGTATCAAAGCGGGACCTTCCAATAGGTGTGTGATTTGAGGACAAACTACACGGAAACTGGTGAGCCTGTAGTTACCCGGTCCAATGAGGGTGGGGAATGATCATCGGGGTGAGAGCGCCCTGACGAGCAGCTCTCGGTAGGCATCTAGGAAGGCAAAGGTGGCAGGAATAAACTAAATTACACACTGAATGTGGGGAGGACGTTTTAAGATTATATATGTGAATCTTAAATTAACTCATAAGAAGTGCCTCATGATTTAATGGCAAGTTTAGCATTGGAACTCCAATGTTGAAGTTGCTCAGGTGAGAGCATTAGCAGGATAGGTATCTCTTAGGAAAGTGCTTATTTATATGCCTCCCTAAGATATGGTATAGGATGGGTCAATGCAAACAAAAATTTGAGTGAGTTAATCCAAGATATCCCAATAGACTCTTTACTAAATGGCGTAAAATCGCAATAATCACCTCTATGTCATCTTCTTTCAATAATTTAAAAGCTAGATCATATAGAAAGAGTGAATCCTTTAATTGGCCAGTAATCTCATACCACATCATTTGGTAAACAATATTTAGTACTTTTTTCTTAGTACTTATAGCATTTCTCACTCTCTCTAGTCCCGTTTTCTTCCTTTTCTTTTTTTGGTTGATGTCCCCCTTTGTTATTGTCGTTGACACATTTAAACTATCTCAAATTGCTCGTATGATTGATTCAGTAGCCAGTGAAATGATGCATATTAAAAAAAAAAAAGCAATCTAGTTGGAATTCCACTTTTCATTCGACTTTCTTATATCAAACAGTACCTTGTTTTCAGTCCACAAGTAAATTTTGAGGATAACTTTTGGTTGTTTTCCTTCGAAAACTGATCTAAAAAAGATGAGATTTTTGTACGTTTTGTACCTCAAACACTTAGTGACGACATTTTTCCCCTAATGCTCTCAGCAGTCTTACAATGGATGTCAACACAATTCTGGGAATCGCCAAACATGCCCTCAGTCTCGTTCAAAAGGTCAGCGACCTCAGCGGAGTCGAACCGAAGATGGATTCTCTGGAAATGAATGTGGGACTGCTGTCAGCCAGGAAGGCTGATATAAGTTTGGAACTGGAGCAGGAAGAGAGGAGACCAGGAAAGAGAAGGAAGAAAGAAGTTCACTTGTGGATACAAAATGTAGGATTGCGGGAGGGTCAAGTCCACGAGTTAGGACGAAAAGTTAAAGAGGGGCATTTCCTTTCTCGTCTCCTGTGGGCCCATCAGGTGCGTGACCTTGCGACTGAAGTGGACAAATTGCACGAGAAGGGAAGATTTGATAACGGTCTCACGCTGGATGTGAAACCGGCCCGAGGCTATGAACTACAACCAGGTGAACTAGTGGGACAAGCTTCTCAAACAAAAAGGGATGAGATCTGGGATTGCTTGATGAACGAAGAGGTGCTCTGTGTGGGTGTCTGGGGACAGGCGGAAGCAGGCAAAACGTTTCTCGCAAAGCATATACATGATCAAATAGTGCGAGATTGTCCAATGTTCGATGGTGCTTGTTTGGTCGCTGTATCGCAAGAAGGCACTGTTGGTACGATACAAACTGACATTGCAAACTATCTCCAACTAGATTTGACGGAGGTGAGTGGTGTTTACTGGGGCGCAAGACTGAAGGAGGCATTGCAGGGTAGGAGACTTCTCTTTATCTTGGATGATGTTGGGATATATTACTGTTTGAAAGAAGTGGGTATAGCCCTAGAAAGAAATGGATGCAAATTGATCGTGACATCACGATCGAGGGATGTGTGCAAGCAAATGAATTGCCACGAGCTTGTCCATGTGCCAACTCTTGCCGAGGAGAGACGTCAAGGGTTGGAAGAAAGTGTAAAAACTAGAATTAGAGGGGTTGGGGAAGTTGGAAGAGGGAAGGTGCGGGTCTGAGCGCGTTGATGAACTTGACTGGAATGTTAGAGGGGCACGATCATCTGTTATTCCATGGAGCAACTCGGGATTTGTAGATGTCCCCTAGTTAGAGAAGATTTTAGAAGCACCTCTCTTCATCATATCCATTTAACATAACCTACGATAGCAGAAATTTTGATTTTCTTTCTTTTCCTTTTTGTATCATTGCAGCATTTTGACAAGCTTGATCTTTGAACGAGGACATCAGGACTGAAGGGTTTCTTTCATTCTTTATTGCCTTTTTAGGGTAGGGGGTTATCTTGATGGCACTTTCATTGACTGAGCTTAGCTTGACAGTTGCGTATCCACCGATTAACTTTTCTCTCTGCCTATTCATGGCCTTACTTCAAGTGCTTTTTGTTTATGTTCCAGCCCAAGTTTTCTTTTAAGCTATTGTGAAACTTCTCCCATTGTGACAATTTTGGGATCACTTGCAATCAACACATCTTCATTTGTAAGAACTATATGCAATAATCAAATGACTCGCTTTTGACTCTCGTTCTCGCACACCTCTGCTCTCCTTGTCCAACCCCAGCTCTTGCAAAATTGAAGCAGATTTTCGAGCGAGAAGATTACTTCTTCATAATTATCAACGGTGGCGGTGGAGAAGATCCTGCATGCTCCTCCTTTGTACGTGAACTTGATACAACTACTCTCCAAGAACTTCTAATCTAACAGCTCTAACGACATATTCCTACATAAACTTTGCACATCATCTACAAGAGTGCCCATACATCCTCCGAAGAAAACAAGCCTGACGTGATCCAAAACGTGAAAATATTTAAGACTGAATTGGCAAAATTGAAAAGTTTATGATTGAATTTGCTAGGTTTAGGACCTTCTGGATAATTTTCCCAAACAATTAATATATCATAATTGGCACATAACTTATTGGCTTATGCTTTTGAGTGAATGTGGGTCCAACTAGATATGTTGACGAACTCGAACTTAGGATCCCTTTTTGCGATCTCTCCGGGTAGAGGTATTGAGCTTCTATTGCATCCTCTCAACAACATACAGTGTGATATGATGATGAAGCATAAAAGCTAAAGGGGACTAAGATATAGTCCCAAATATCTAATAACATGTATATGTTTAGCAGCACAATGCACAAGGCATCAACCAGTCGCATGAAAGCGACCAGGAAACGTCTCCAATATGACCCAAAGACTTTGGGTAATTCCAAGAAGCTGTATGCAAGACTCTTGATGATAATTTCGTCGTCTGTCTGCCTCAACCATCTTCCAGGAAGGTGTCCCCCGCAGACACCATGGCTCTAGACTTATGCTTCAGGCATTGACTTGAAGTTCTGCTTCTATTGGCTTCACCATTTTCCTCGGCCTTTTCTCCTCTCTCGCAGCCATCCCTTCCTTTACTCTGGCTGTACTATCCCTTAATTCCATTGTCGATTAATCCCTCGTTACGGTATTTCATCTGGAGGAGTATCAGCAAGTTTTTATCAGGCGAGACTGCTCTAGATTAGCGAAAACTTGGAGCTTTTTTTTACCTAAATTTTCCGGCGCTCTCCATGTAACTAGTTCTGCTAAATTGTCGTGCCTAGTGTTCCTTGAATTATTCCACACGTCCTTCACGCCACTCTTTCAGTCCCCCGTTCCTAACCCTCATCTGATCAAAAAGTTCGCGTGTGAGCGTGCCACGTTGATCAAACCTTGCAATATAATCTATGGTTTCCAAGAGGCACCATGCCTCTTGGGCTTCTCATCATTTGATCGGAAAACAAAAAATCATAACCATCCAGGCTAATGTACGTCGAACAGCTGAGATCCGTTGCATCTCAATCTAATGTTGAAAAATTATAAGGGAAAAGATGAAGCCATGATATGAGTTAAGTTGGCCAAAACCTAATATCGGAGGACTTCAATTTTTTGAAGACATAATATACTCTAAGGCAGCACATTTAAGCGGTGTTTGTTACACGAAAAATGAATAATTTAAAAAACAGTTTTCTAAAATCGTTTGTATTACTTACAAAAATGAATAAATGAAAAATATTTTCATTGTCCGCGAAAATATTTAGATATAAATTGTTATTGATAATGAAAACATTTTTTATTGACTTATCGTTTTAGTGATATAAGCGATCATTAATAGGAAAATAATTTTCAAATCATCTATCTGTGAAATAAACGAACCTTATATCCAATGCAATTTTCTTGTGAAACAATAACAAAATAAAAAGGTAAACTGTTAAACTAATTTTCCAGGAAGGTGTCCGGACGTAGATCATCCCAGAAGACTTTTTGACATTTAAGGCATCTCGGAACCATGAGCTCGTGAAGTGTGTAACTGCGAAGTTTCCTCTGCTTCTTGTTCTTCTCCCTTTACCATTTCCCTCAGTTTCGCTCCTGTCTTCTCTCGTTATCGGTTCGGGGTACATTGTCACGTGTAGTTTTGCTCAGTCAATTTCACCCGAGTCCTTAGTCCTTACTCGTCTGTTCTCTCTTTTGTAGATATGTGAACCTATCTTTTTCAATTCCAAACTTAGTTTTGTACCCAGAATTATCAGAATCATTTTCTGGTTTAGTTATCAACCAGTCAGGTAACAAAAGCAATCATCCAGTCAACGAAGGTAATAGTGCAGTCTTGATCTGCTTCTGATGCAAGCTAAAGAAGTCACCGAATTCGGCAACGCTTGCATCAGTCTGGTCCAAAAGATCAGTGACGTAAAAGAATCAAATCAAAGATGAATACCCTCAAAAGTAAAATGGAAATGGTGTCCAATTCTCATACGTTCAGGATTGGAACGGGCTGAGAGGAGGCCCGGAAAGAAAGGGAAGGGAGAGGTTGACATCTGGTCGCAGAATGTACAGCCGCTCAAGGATCGAGTCAAAAAGTTAAGACGGATGGTTAAAGATGGGAGCCTTGGGCTCGTCTAACATTGGAGAATCAGGGTCATTGATCTTATGAGCAAAGTGGAAGAATTCCATGAGAAAGGTAGATTCAATGAAGGCCTCAATGTGGATGTGGAAACCTCCTGGAGATTACGAACTGCCGGTGGGAGAACTAATGGGACAAGCTTCTCAAGTTAATTGGATGAGATCTGGGATTATTAAGTGAAGGAGGAGCCGGCAAAACCAATCTCGCGAAGCACATACATATTCGAGTACTGCAGGCCTGTTGGTCACAGTTCCGCAGGAAGGCACAGTTGACAAAGTACGGAGTGACATTGCTAATTATCTAGGACTGGATCTGGCAAATGTCAATGATGATTATCGGGGTGCAGGACTGAAGCACGCATTGGAGGGTAAGGAATAAGTTCTTATCTTGGATGATGTTCAGAAGTATCTCTCTTTAGTAACCTTGGAAATAGGCCATGAAAGAAATGGATGTAAACTAATATTGACTTTACGATCGTGTGATGCGTGTGATGAAATGAAATGTAATGAACTAGTTCAGATAGCAGCTCTTCCTCAGGAAGAAGCTTCAACTTAACGCCTTGTTGCTGCAACTAGGCTGATCAAATTGATTTTGGATCAGGTTGTTTCAGTTCTGTTTACTACAGGTCCAGAATTTGAGTAAGGGTCATCTTGGCCTCGAATCAGGTTTTAGCTCTCTCCTGATACAGATCGCTTCAATCCGACTTTCGGTCAATTTTTTTTTCTAGTCCAGACTCAATCAGTCCTTACGATTCTTTTCTGTTTCACTGTTCGAAGGCAACGAAACTGATCAGTATGCTTAGGATTCGTGCCTATTAATACTTCTTAATCGACCGTTCACTCAATTCTATTTCCTTAACCGTGCAAAGTGCGACTTGTTTCGTTATCCATGCATTAGGAAGCCTTGGCTCCTACAATTAAATTCACGAATTTACACCCCTTATCAACATCTGAAGGATCTATATTAGGTACCAGATCTTATCATAAAGCTTTTGAGATCTTGGTTCACTGAGTTGATAGTAGCTTCAGTGACTATTTTCATTTATGAACACACATGACGCATTCTCCGTGCCCGATGTATCTTCTAATGTAGTCAGCGTAACTGGGTCAAATACTTAAATTTGTCTGTTTCAATAAATTTTTCTGAGTTGGGAAACAGAAAAGCAGTCTAAAACCATCTTCTATAGACTAGACGCGTGTCAGAGCAGCGTGCTGGGTCTCGACTAGTTCTTAACATGAAACAAATGCCGCCAGATTACGGTAGTGGAAGCAATTCTGTGAGTTGTGCAGAAGCACTCCCAAGACTTTTAGCTATCTTCCGAGAAGGCGAACCCCAAGATTCGTGATAAGTTATATCATTTTTCCATAGTTTTTAATTTTATTAAGACAAGGCGTATGGTGCAAAAAGTGGATCCTATGGAAAAGGAGAGATTTCGTTTTGTAAAAAATGATTGTCTGAATCATTTAGAATTATTAATCAACGAAAAATATATCCATCATCAACGTCAATTTATATCTAAACTTTTATTTTCGCTAATTCATTTTCTTAAACGATAATAATGATAATTTTTTTTGTACAATTTTTTCCAAATTACTAATTTTCCAAGAAACAGACGCACAGTCTTGGAAGCAGAATAGATAAAGAAGAGTAGACATAGTCTCAAATTATTTTTTACAGGCTGAATGTCTGTCAGCACATTGCACAAGGCACTAGTCTTTGACATGAAAGCGACTCTTTTTTGGGGGGAAAAGAATGACTCCAATGTGAACCCTTAACTTGCGCCATATTTCCAGGAAGGTGGATGCAAGAATCCTACCGTTTGTCTGACTCGGCAAATGTGAATACGTGATCCAAAAGCTGATCGATTAACAAGCACCCTCTTCCAGGAAGGTGTCCCATGGTGGCGTTCCCCGTACAATAGGCGACCATAAAGTCTACTCTGCTTGTGTTCACACTATGAAATTCTACTCTGCTTGTGTTCACACTGGACAGGATTGTTTGAAGTCTACCCTGCTTGTGTTCACATTACACTGCTTCTGCTCACATTATATAAAGTCTACTCCTGTTCACATGACCATTTCCCTCGATTTTGGCTTCTCTGTCGCAGCCATTCCTCCCTTCACTCTGCCTATATTGTTGTTGAACTAATCTCTTGTTGCGGTATTTCACATGGAGGATTATCAGCAAGTTTTTCCCAGATTAGAACGTGGAGCATTTTTTCTCTGGCCCTAAAGTTTCCTGCGCTCTTCGTGTGACTGGTACTGGTGAATTGTCATGCCTAGCTTTCCTTGATTTATTTCGTACATCCTTTACAAAAGGAACGAAAAGAAAATTTACATCCTGTGTTGAGTCGTTTGTCTGTTCTCTCTTTTGTAGTTCTGTCAAATCTTGAGCAAATTTCCACGATGCCATACATTGTTATGTTTGTTTTATGTTTCTTCTTCTTGCCGAAAGAATTCATTTCAAAATACTTTCGAGTACAGAACAACTCTGCTAATGGAGGAAATGCCATGACATCATCGAGTAAAAGAGACATTAAAGAAAATATGGGTTCACGTATGTGATTCCCAGGACACATCTTCCCACTAGCAGTAGCAGCCAATGAAACCCAATTGGCACGCTCATTGGACTTCCTAATGACATTCTCCACTGAGATAGATTCAAACTGCTCAAAAGATTTCTAATGTTCGAAAACAAAGGAACACAACCCCTTCTGGTTGAAAGACCAGATGTACCTTCTTGTACCAACTTTGCATGTATGGAGCATAATTTCCGTCCACCATGCATCCGAGGTTCCAACTTCTGCCCTGTCCATTTAAATCCCTAATACACTGAACCGAATAAAGATGTCCAATCACAGGTTAGCAGTATATGCTCAACAGTTTCTTCCTTGCCAAAAGGACAGCAGCCAGCCTTCTGCTTTATTTTTGTTCTGCACCATTGGTAGCAAGTGCATCAGAAACACCCCCCCGAAGAAAATAATTATGTTTGGGAGGAGAGTCAGTACTCCAAGTGGCCTTCCAAGCCTTCTGATTCACGTTAAGTGAGCTTGAATGTCCCCTCTTGCATGGTATCTCCTGCACAATTTCAAAGAATGATAGCATATTTCGCTGTAAGTTGCCCACCTATAATAATACACTTAACACTTATATTAGTCAACTTCATTTCCATGCTCATATTAGTTGGATGGATGAGAAGTCCCATAAATTTGTATCCTTGTAGATTAGGCGCTCCATTAACATGCTTCTATTGACACCTACTGTGCCTGCTGATTTTAATTGACATCCTTCTAGGCTTGGTAGCCATCTTCATTCGAAGCGCTGATATTTTTCCAAGATAAACTTGCCACATTGCTCCTTGTCCGACTATCTCCAGACCTTCTAATAGCCTGGTGTTGGGTTCATCAACGAAAAACAACGCAGCGGAATATAGAACCCTAGACAGGATCCATGTGTATATTGAAATCGAGAGGGAATTCGAAACATACCTTTTGCAGATCGAAGATAAATCAGCAATTGATTGTGTCTGGATTAGCGCCCCAAGTGTTGCGCCTCTACCGGTATCCACACACACGAACGGGATTCTCCAACGATCCACGTGCTAGCGAAAGATCTTGAAGTTTCTTTCTTGAACGCCTTTTGATTTTCGATACTCTTTCGAAAGAAAACCCTAGACAGAGAACGATTCTCTATCTATTTATATATCCTCACTATCTAGCGGAATTAAAAGAAGTGGGCCAGGCGATTTGGGCCCACGCTTAATCGTTATCTCATAACGCGCACGACCGCACAGATAATTTAAATAAGAGAATAAATTAAGATCTACTTCTTAAGTAGATCGAGGCGCATAGAAAATATTAAATCCGTTCGCTATTGTGTGCGACCCTGTAGGTTCACTAAACATTAGCAGTGTGCTCAAAACCCTTTTGGCCCACAAGTCATAAGCGGTCTCTAGCAAGACATTATGACTACCTAAGTATAGTGAAGGTCGATTTTTCCGACACAACCTAATCCACAACTAATATTAGAGTATCAACATTGATTGATTCCTAGGGCAGACCACTAACAATCTCCCACTTGCACTAGAACCAATCATTGAAACTAAGTCCCTTTGTCACTTGATTTCCGAGTTAAGCATAAGGCAGGACAAGTGTCATCCTTATATAGCTTAATCTCATTTTCCCGATACCGCAGCTAGACTGTCAAAACAAGTAGTTGACTCTTCAACTCACTTAAGCATGGCCATGCATTTCACAGTCTCAACTCTACGGGAGGCCAGGAAATCATACCCTCGTTATATGAGAGGGACAAATCCCATCTTGTCTACTCACATCACTCAGCACGATTCATGACATGCCCAGCCATTACCTTTATAATCACCTGTTACGGCTAACGTTTGGCAATGTTAAAGCATGCCAATCCACGTCTAGGAAACCATGGCAGACTCAGGTCAAAGGACTATACTCTATAGTTGTGATGAGAAATACTGATGACATTACATAACAATCCTACAGTATTCTCATAGTGGGTCTGTCCAATACAGTGTTCTCTAACATGTATTCCATGTGATCAACTTTATATCTCTATATTCATGACCCGTGAAACTTGGTCATCAGTTGACTCACATGCTAGTCTCAAACACCATTTGCTTCCCAATGCACAATGGTAATTGACTAGGGACATTTAGAATATTAATATCCACTCTATTAATAGAGTTTCACGATCAAATCACGTATTTGATTATCTATTAAGGATATTCAATATTCAGGGGATAAAGATTTCGCATTCAATTATGTACTAAAATTAAATCGAAATCAAATATAATATATATTTTATCAATGAACAATGAAAATGTATATCACATATACTCCCACTCACATCAAGACCAATCACTAATGTGTCTAAGGCCTAAAGCGTTACAATGACGCTCATGCTTAGATTGTGGAAGAGCCTTCGTTAACGGATCAGCTGTATTCAACTCCGTTGCAACTTTGCACATCTTGACATCACCTCTTTTAATGAATTCTCGAATGAGATGATACTTCCTGAGTATGTGTTTGGTCTTCTGGTGAGACCTAGGCTCTTTAGCCAAAGCTATGGCCCCATTGCTGTCGCAATAGAGGTCCGTTGGATTTGAACTTGTGGGACTGATTCCCAATTCTTCTATGAACTTTCGAATCCAAACATCTTCCTTTGATGCTTCTGAAGCAGCAATATACTCAGCTTCTGTCGTAGAATCTGCAATAGTGTCCTGCTTGGAACTCTTCCAGCACACCGCTCCACCATTCACGCAAAAGACAAAACCTGACTGCGATCGAAGGTCGTCTTTATCGGTTTGGAAACTAGCATCAGTGTAACCACTTATAGTGATCTATTCCTCACCTTCATAGACTAAGAATAAATCCTTAGTTCTTCTCAAGTACTTAAGGATATTTTTGACAGCAATCCAGTGAGGTTCCCCTGGATCTGACTGGTATCTACTTGTCATGCTCAATGCATAAGCAACATCAGGACGAGTGCACAACATAGCATACATGATGGATCCCACAGCCGATGCATAAGGAATCCTACTCATGCGGTCTCGCTCATCTTGTGTTGAAGGACACTGAGTCTTGCTAAGACTTAGGCCATGTGTCATCGGGAGAAAACCTTTCTTGGAGTCTAGCATATTAAACCTATTGATGACTTTGTCAATATATGTACTTTGACTCAGTCCAATAAGTCTCTTAGATCTATCTCTATAGATTCTAATCCCCAAGATATAGTTTGCCTCTCCCATGTCCTTCATGGAGAAAAATTTTCCTAGCGATGTCTTAACTGACTGAAGCATAGGAATGTCGTTTCCAATGAGTAGTATGTCATCCACATACAACACTAGAAACACAATTGCACTCCCACTAGACTTCTTGTATACACAAGCTTCTTCTTTGTTTCTGATGAAGCCAAACTCTTTGACAGTTTCATCAAAACGAATATTCCAGCTCCGTGATGCCTGCTTCAACCCATAAATAGAACGTTGAAGCTTGCATATCTTCCCAGTGTTATCTGGTGATGTAAAGCCTTCAGGTTGTGTCATGTACACATCCTCCTCTAGATTTCCGTTAAGGAAAGCTGTCTTTACATCCATTTGCCATATCTTATAGTCATAATATGCAGCAAATGCTAAAATAATCCGAATGGACTTAAGCATGGCCACTGGTGAAAAGGTCTCGTCATAGTCAATACCATGAGTTTGTTTAAAACCTTTAGCTACTAGCCGTGCTTTATAGATGTGAACATTTCCATCCATATCAGTTTTCTTCTTGAAAACCCACTTACACCCTATAGGTTTGACACCTTCGGGTGGATCAATCAAAGTCCAAACTTTGTTTTGATACATTGAGTCCATTTCGGATTTCATGGCCTGAAGCCATTTATTGGAGTCTGGGCCCATCATAGCTTCTGTATAGGTCGTAGGTTCGTCATTTTCTATTAACAATAGATGATGATGTTCTGTCACGTGAAAACCATATCTCATAGGCTCACGATGTGTTCTTTCAGACCTACGAACTATAGGTGCCACTGGAGTAGACTCTACAACTCTTTGTAGATCTAATTGAGGTTCCTCATGAACTAGAACACCCTCTTGTGGCACAATGACCTCTTCGAGGTTTACTTTACTCCCATTGGTTCCTTTAGTAAGAAACTTTCTCTAAAAAGACACCATTTCGAGCAACAAACACTTTGTTCTCTGATGGATTGTAAAAGTAATATCCTTTCGTTTCTTTAGGATATCCCACAAAGAAGCATTTATCGGATTTGGGTCCAAGCTTATCAGAAAGTAAACGTTTTACATAAGCTTCACAACCCCAAATCTTTAGAAAAGACATACTAGGAACTTTTCCTGTCCACATCTCATATGGTGTCTTCTCTACAGCTTTTGATGGACTTCTATTTAGTGTAAACGCAGCTGTTTCGAGTGCATATCCCCAGAAAGATAATGGAAGATCTGAATGACTCATCATTGATCGAACCATGTCTAACAAAGTTCGATTTCTCCTCTCAGAGACACCATTCCATTGTGGTGTTCCAGGAGGAGTGAGCTGTGAAACAATTCCACACTCTTTGAGATGGTCATTGAACTCTTGGCTTAAATATTCTCCTCCTCGATCAGATCGAAGAGCCTTGATATTTTTGCCAAGTTGATTTTGTACTTCATTCTGAAATTCCTTGAACTTTTCAAAGGAGTCGGACTTATGTTTCATCAAGTAAACATATCCATATCTACTGAAATCATCAGTAAATGTAATGAAGTACTGATAACCTCCTCTGGCTGTAGAACTTAGTGGTCCACACACATCAGTATGTATAAGGGCCAATAATTCTTTTGTCCTCTCACTTTGATTAGTAAAAGGAGCTTTTGTCATTTTTCCAACTAAACAAGATTCACACGTATCAAATGATTCAAAATCAAATGAATGTAATAGTCCATCGCTATGAAGCTTGTGAATTCGTTTCTCGTTTATGTGGCCTAATCGACAATGCCATAGGTAGGTTGGATTCAAATCATTAAATTTAAACCTTTTTGTATTTATATTATAGATTGGCACATCAAGATTTAGAACATATATCCCATCCACAATATGAGCGCTACCATAAAATAATCCATTAAGATAAAATGAACAACTATTGTTCTTTATATCAAAATAGAAACCTTCCTTGTCCAAACAAGAAACAGAAATAATATCCCTGCGTATAGCAGGTACATAGTAGCAATTATTCAGTTCTAAAATCATGCCAGAAGATAAAGCTACATCATATGTTCCTACAGCTAATGCAGCAACTCTTGCTCCATTTCCAACTCATAGTTCCACTTCACCTTTTGCAAGTGTTCTACTTTGTTTTAGTCCCTGCACATCCATACAAATGTGAGTACCACAACCGGTATCCAATACCCATGAAGTAGAACTAGTAGTAACATTTACTTCTATAACATAAATACCTGAATCGGAAGTCTCACTTCCCTTTTTCTTCAGATCCTCCAAATATTTCTTGCAATTCCTCTTCCAATGTCCATTCTCACCACAATGGAAGCATACAGCATCAGCAGTCGGACCCGGTTTGGTCTTGGATTTGGGTTTGGGCTTAGTGCCCTTACCCTTGCCCTTGACCTTACCTGGCTTCTTAAAGCCTTTCCCCTTTTGAACCATGAGAACATTAGGGGTAGGGTCCTTCTTGATATTCTGCTCAGCAGTTTTGAGCATCCCATGCAGTTCAGTCAAAGACTTATTCAGATTATGCATGTTATAGTTCATAACAAACGTGTCATAATCTTGAGGCAATGACTGAAGAATAATGTCAGTAGCCAACTCTTGGCTAATGGGAGAGCCCAGTCGTTCCAGGTTTTCAATATAACCTATCATCTTTATGACATGTGGGCTAACTGAGCTTCCACTTACTAGCTTGCACTCAATTAAGGTCTTTACCGTTTGGTACCTTTCAGTGCGTGCCTGCTCCTGAAACAAATTTTTCAGGTTCATGATCATATCATAGGCATCCACATTCTCAAACTGCTTCTGAAGGTCTGAGTTCATGGTAGCTAACATTAGACATGATGCATCCAATGCATCATCTTTATGCTTCTGATAAGCATTCCTTTCAGCATGGGGAGCATTGGAAGGAGGTGCCTTCTGAGGGAGTGGTTTCTCCAGGACATAATCCTTTTTCTCCTGCTTGAGAACAATTCTCAAGCTTCTATACCAGTCCAAAAAGTTTGAACCATTCAATTTGTCCTTCTCAAGGACAGATCGCAGTGAAAAGTGTGATGCAGAGCTATTTGCCATTATCTACAACAAATATGCAAAGTGAATTGTTCATTAATATTATTTATAATAAACTCCCACTATACTTTTATAACATGTGTCCCAATAAGTATAGTGAACCAAGATCCATATTTTACCAAGACTCGAGTAAACTTTGGCTTACTGCTCAAGACTAAGTTATTTAGGTAGACAACTCTTTGTCAATTGTATCGAATACAACTCTTGGTTATTGGGGTTGACATCTCATATCTTATCCCCAAATACTATGCCTCAAGGCCCAAAACCGTTTTGATAGCCTCGTTAAGTAAACCAATCTTGACTTATAGATAACTATTATCCATCCTATTTTACTCAAATAGTTAAAGACACCCTGCTTTGGCAGGCCCATCTATTGACGATTCAAGTCTTAATAGGTGTATGATTGGAAAGGCATCATATTATTACTTAATTTTATTAGGGACTTTTGATGTTTATTTAGCGATAAATGTATGCATGTGATAAACATACGTGAAACATCAATCATAATAATAAAGGTATATCAATCATATATATGGGAACGAACAATTCCATGCAGGGGTCAAGGGGGCTGCGCCCCCTTGCGGGGTCGAGGGGCAGCGCCCCTCGCGGGGTCAAGGGGCAGAGCCCCTTGCGGTGGTCAGCGCCCCCGAAAGCTAGACAGAATTCTCAATTCTGTTTTCCAGGAGAGCCCCGAAAACATAGAATTCTCAATTCTGTGTTCTCGGGAGACTACCCGTCGCTGCCACCTCCCGCCCCTCACCGTACGCATCTGGCCAACGCCTCGAGTCCTTGCCGCGCCGGATGACTAGGCGCGCTGCCGTCTCTGCCTCGGGCAACAGACCCAGACGCGCCGCCGTCTCCGCCCGACATCTCCGCCTCGGGCAACAGGCCCAAACGCGCCCCGTCTCCGCCCGACGTCTCCGCCTCGAGGAACGAGCCCAGGCGCGACGCCGCCTCCGTCTCGGGCAACGCGCCCAAGCGCGACGCCGGCCCCGCCTCGACGCAAGCGGAATAGGATCAACCCGTCCCTGCTTCGTTCCTTCTCAATTGATCATATCAATATATATTTCAAATTCATCTAACCCTAATTTAGACTTTTCAGGCATACATCATATGTATCAACAATTAGGGTTTCCGATTCAACTTCAATATATCACAAGCAGCTCTGATACCACTGTTGGGTTCATCAACGAAAAACAACGCAGCGGAATATAGAACCCTAGACAGGATCCATGTGTATATTGAAATCGAGAGGGAATTCGAAACATACCTTTTGCAGATCAAAGATAAATCAGCAATTGATTGTGTCTGGATTAGCGCCCCAAGTGTTGCGCCTCTACCGGTATCCACACACACGAACGGGATTCTCCAACGATCCACGTGCTAGCGAAAGATCTTGAAGTTTCTTTCTTGAACGCCTTTTGATTTTCGATACTCTTTCGAAAGAAAACCCTAGACAGAGAACGATTCTCTATCTATTTATATATCCTCACTATCTAGCGGAATTAAAAGAAGTGGGCCAGGCGATTTGGGCCCACGCTTAATCGTTATCTCATAACGCGCACGACCGCACAGATAATTTAAATAAGAGAATAAATTAAGATCTACTTCTTAAGTAGATCGAGACGCATAGAAAATATTAAATCCGTTCGCTATTGTGTGCGACCCTGTAGGTTCACTAAACATTAGCAGTGTGCTCAAAACCCTTTTGGCCCACAAGTCATAAGCGGTCTCTAGCAAGACATTATGACTACCTAAGTATAGTGAAGGTCGATTTTTCCGACACAACCTAATCCACAACTAATATTAGAGTATCAATATTGATTGATTCCTAGGGCAGACCACTAACACCTGGCCCATCTCCCGGAAGTTCTTGCCCCTTTGTTTAGCTTAATAAAAAGGGAGCCATTAGGATGACAGATTCCTTTAAGCACTTTCACCCATAAAGCATCAGACTCTTTAGTTGTTCTCGAGGCAAGTTTGAAGTTTTAGCAAGGGTCCCATAGAACGCGGAGAGAACTGAAATCCTAATCCTCCCGCAGATCGGGTTGAGAAAGACACAGCCAACTCTTCAATGAATTTACCTTCTTGTACCCTCTGTCCCCACCAGTAGTTGGACTAAAGCGATGAATCTCCCTAGGTAGTCGATTTTCCAGAATCAAAATTATATGTGTCAAGTTGATTAGAGAAGGATGCTGACCCGCATGGGAATCCGATGACTTCTTTAGCTGTTAAAGGCCCGACTACAGCACATCCCAAAAAGTCTGAAAGAAGATTCCTGCAAAGCCATCAAGCCCAGGAGTTTTCGAGGCACCAACTGGAACATAGCTTGCTTCACTTCTTCCTCTGTCACACCCCTGTGCATGGTTCTTATCCTCATTTATAACTTTTTATTAAAATCTAGATGCTATCAAGCTCGAAAATTATTGCATAGATCAGGTGCAATAATTAACAATTTTCAATCTTGTCTTGCAACTCGAATGCTAATTAACAATAAACAGTTCGGAAATGCTGAAGTACTCAATTATTGGTTAGAAGTAAAAATATAAATGCTGAAAGCTAAAAAGTTTTGTACCTGGAATGCTAACGGACAAAATTTTTCTCCTGATGCTCTCTGCAGTCTTACAATGGATGTCAACAAAATTCTTGGAATCGCCAAACATTCCATCAGTCTTGTTCAAAAGGTCAGCCACGTCAGAAATATGATCCCGAGAACATGAGAAAGCTGGACATGAAGGTATTGTTTTGTCGTGCTCGATTAGCTAATTTTTTAGTACCAACCTACCATGATTGGTAGAATCAAGTCTGAACAGGACAAAGATCCTCGATTGCAGAAATCAGAGGAAGTGTAAGAAGCTGGGGGACAAACATTCGCTATCCACATGGATGGGTCCTTTGAGGATTTATGGTCCATTATGTGTTCCCAATGATTCTTAGTGAAAAAAACAAGAAGCTCACAATACCAGATTCTCATTTCATACAGAGGCACTAAAGTGTAAAAGGATATGAGATAATACTTATGGTGAATTAAGGTGAAGAATGATGTCAACAAGTGAAAAGCGAGCATCTAAACCCAAGTGCAGCATATCACCATGGGTTTTATCATTGGTCTACCTAGATAGTCAAGTGATAAGAATACTACACTCGTATAGTACATCTTTTCACCCGTAGACAAATATAGACCGTTAGAGAGAACATTTCACACCTTAAAGGACATGTTGATATCCTGCATTATCGAAGTATACGGTCAAAAAGGCAAAAATCCTATTTGTTGGATGATGTTGGTGAAAAGAGACTAACGGGGCTAGAGTTTACTTGACAATCAAAAGAAAAAGTGAGGTTGGTTGCAGAGTGTCGATAATGGCACAGAATTGTGAGAAAAGTTATGCATGCCTTAGTTGGCACAGAGTGGAATTTAGTATGGAAGATTACATGTTCTTGAAAGTTTCTCCTATAAATGGCACTTTGAGATTTGGTATGCGCGGCAAATTAAGTCCTAGATACGTCAAATTGGTAATGTTGTCATTCTTGATCTTAGAGAAGATTGATAATGTTGTCTATAAACTTGCTTTACCACTAGCTTTATGCAGCATAGATAATGTGTTTCATATATCTTTATTGCATAAATATGTGACAAATCTTGAACACATATTAAATTTTACACCTTTGAGATTACAGTATGACTTAACTTAGGAGGAACAACCTATTGACATGTCAAATGTTGAGACGCCAAACTATTTCCTATGTGAAGATCCAATGGCAAAACCATACTAAGAGAGGCCATTTGGGAACTTGAGGATGAGGCGATGTGTCAATACTCTCGTTTATATGAAAGTTGAGGTAAGATGCAAAAATATTTTTAGTGCGTTAACATATTCTATTAGCTACATTAAATGTTGATCAACATTATCTTTCTAATTCATAGGAATTATCTTATTTTTTGCTTCAATGAGTCCAAACGTATATCAAATTATCTTATAGTTCTTAGAGAAGCAAGACTTTGTGCTAAAAACAAAAAAAACATGAAGTTTTAGTTATCATTACCAAATGTAGCTGTGTTGATTAGATGTCAATTTAATATTTATCTATCTCGTCTCTTTTTGTGAAGCAACACCTAGGCAATATTTTTCTTTTATAAATTTTGAAATCGTAGGTAACTTTTTAGTTGATTTTCTATTCATTTTCTATTGTTTTATTTAATTCATTTATTTGTAAAATCCGGGCTGACAACAATATACTTTGTCAGAATTTCTTCACGACTCGTCAAAATCAATATAATACTGAAACTCCTTCAAAAAATATTACTGTAATTCTTAATTCAAAGTTTATTCACATCCATTATAAAAGTGATAGGAACTATCTTCTTCAATTATAGAATAATAGGAATTATCTTTGATAATTTGTTTAATTATATCTGAATAATTATAAAATTTATATTAACAAGCCCTTAATTCTATTTTACTTTTTTGTTGACATTTAATTTACAAATGATTTTGATATCTAAAAATAGTATCATTAGAGTCATCTGTAATTATGCATTAGTCATATCTACTTATGTAATAAAGGAAACCGTGTGCAATTTTTTATAAATGAAATTATCCTTTTTATATTTTCTAATTTTTTATGTAATTTTTTAATATTCACTAATTCGTAAAAACGATGCCTAACCATTCTAATAATCCTCTAATGCCGTTTATTTTTCCAATATGGGCTACCCTATCATATATGATTTTGTTAATGGTAGTCTAACATCATTTATTTATGAATAAATTTTGTTTTGAATTGTATTTTCTGAATGGAGTTCAATAAATTTTCATTTGAGTTTCGAAACAAAAAGGATAAATAATCTAAAACCATCTCCTATAGACTAGATATATGTCGGAGCCTCAACTAGTTCGTAACGGGAAAGCAAACGCGTTTTTGCAGAGATTTCTCGGAAAATAGTATATGTTAACGTGAAACAAACGGCATGTCGGAGACTCTTGAAGTATATTTTTAAATTAGGATATTGAAAAGCCTCCCATGTGAGTCGTGCAGAGACACTCCCAAGTCGTTTAGCTATCTTCCGCGACGCTGAATCCAGGATTCGTGGTAAGTTCCACAGTTTTTCTAAAAGTTTTAATCTACCATGAAGAGGGTATTATGCAATTAGTAGGTTTTAAAACAAAGGAGAAATTTCGTTATTCTACTAGTGGTGCGTTTTTTCACCCGAAATCAATGACTTGAAAGAAGTTTTTTTCTAAAACTGATTAACTACATTACTTAGAATTATTGGTTAACGAAAAATATTTTCATCATCAATAATAATTTACATGTAGGCATTTTCGTAGTCGGTGAAAATATTATGTGCCAATTCATTTTTATAAGCCATCTGAGCGATCATTTCTAAGAAAATTTTTTGCAAATTATAGCTTTTCAAATGCACCTGAAATTAATTTGATTGCAAAAGATTATATGAAACAGAATAGCTAAAGAGGGTTGGAAATAGTCTCAAATATATTTTACAGATCATATGTTTATCAGCATAATGCACAAGGCATCAACTAGCTTTTGACATGAAAGCGACCATTTTGGGGGATGGGCGAAATTACCAAAAAAGTCTTGGACCTATTATATTTATATCAATTCAGTTCTAAATTTTTCAATTGAATTCTAAACATTTTCACGTTTAGTCAATTCAGTCCATCCGGCCAATTTTAGTCTGAAATTACTGTCTTACATGGCACAACCAGTGCTAACGTAAATAATTTTTATAATTTTTTCTAAAATTCTGATTATTTATTTATTTATTTCTTTTTCTTTTTTTCTTCCAAGCTCAACAAGGGTTGCTAGCCAACCCTCAGCCACTAGGCCCTTGGCAGCCACGAAGCCCTCCTCAATTGTGGGCGAGGGCTGCGACCCTCGCCCAGTGGCCAATGAGGGTCGTCGGCCCTCACCTATGACTGGTAAGGGTTGCTGGCCAATCCTCACCGGATTTGATAGAAAAAAAAAACGAATAGAAGAAAGAAAATTAAGAAAATAAAAAATTTTATTTTTTTATAAAAATTATAAAAAATTGTCCATGCCAAAGCCAATTATCCTACATGGCACTTCCGGCATCTACATCAGCGATTTCTTATTAAAATTAGCCAAATTGGCTAAATTGGCAAAATATTAAAAGGTTTATGACTCAATTAGTATAATTAAAATGTTTAGAACTGAATTATTACAAATACAATAAATTTATGACTTTTTTTATCATTTTCCTGAGGGAAAAATGCCTCCAATGCAAGCCCAAGACTTCGGCGTTTCTTCAAAGAAGGTGTATGCAGGACTCTTGATGATCATTCTATCGTTTGTCTCCCTCGGATAATTTTGCAAGGTATGTTCATGCCATGTATTTACGTGATAATAAAGGAGAAAAGGTGAAGAGGGCTTTAAAATTTTTCAATTAACTAAAACCTTCTTCCAGGAAGGTGTTCCCCCGTCGGACCCATGCCGTAAGACCTTTGCTCCAGGCATTGACTTAAAAACTCTACTTCTACTCACTTCACCGTCGGCTTCTGTCTTGCAGCCATTCCTTCCTTCACTCTGCTCTCAATTCCATTGTTTAATTAATCTCTTGTTGCGGTATTTCTTTAGGAGGATTATCAGCAAGTTTTTACCAGGTGAGATTGCTTTAGATTAGTGCAAATTTGGAGCTCTCATGTTTATGCTTAATTTTCCCGCGCTCTCCCTGTAACTAGGTACCGGTAGATTGTCATTTGATTTGGCAAACAAAATTTAGCACATTCTTCTTAGTACATATCCCAAGCTAGTACCCTATAAGATATTTAACCCAAACTAATTTTTGTCTCATGGAAAATCCCAAAGCAGTACCACCGACCCAAATTTACCCTTCGTTAACCCGTTAAGATGCGTATGTGTCAACACATGCGAATTTTCCACAGTCAAACCTAGCATTTTCCATATCAAATTTGTCTTGCAGTTTTCTACCACATGTAACGGGGAAAAGTGCCAAAAAAATCCTAAACCTTTTGCATTAGTGCCAATTTAGTCCTAAACCTTTTTTTGGTGCCAATTCAATCCTAAACATTTTGCATTGGTGCCAATTTAGTCCTAAACCTTTTTTTGTGTCAATTTAGTCATAAACCTTTTAAATTGATGCCAATTCAGTCCTAAAACTTTTTTTTTGTGCCAATTTAGTCCTTCCGGCCAATTTTGATCGGAATTTACTAACGTGGACGTCTGCCAGCCGGCGGCCGATCACCGGCGCTGACGTGGACAACTTAAATAATATTTTAATAAATTTTGAATTTTTCTGTTTTTTTCCTTTTTTTCTTTTTTTTCACTTTTTTTCTTTTTTTTTTCTCCCTCTTCCTCTGGCCGGTCGCCGGACCGGCGACCGGCCAGAGGTTAGAGGCCGGCGAGGTCGAGCTCGTCGGCCACTGGCGAGGGCAGGCTCGCCCGACCAAGGTGAGGCCCGACCTCGCCGGATCTGGCGAGGTCGAGCCTCACCCGACCAAGGCGAGGCCGCCCTCGCCGGTGGCCAACGAGGGCGAGCCTGCCCTCGCCAGTGGCCGGCCAGCTCGACCTCGCCGGCCACTGGCCTTTGGCCGGTCACCGAACCAAAGGGAGAAAAAAAAAAGAAGAAAAAAGTGGAAAAAAAAGGGAAATAAAATAGAAAAATTCAAAATTTATTAAAATATTATTTAAGTTGTCCACGTCAGCGCCGGTGACCGGCCGACAGGCGTCCACGTCAGCAAATTCCGGTCAAAATTGGCCAGAAGGACTAAATTGGCATAAAAACAAAAGGTTTAGGAATGAATTGGCACCAATTTAAAAGGTTTAGGACTAAATTGGTATCAATGCAAAAGGTTTAGGACTGAATTGACACAAAAAAAAGGTTTAGGACTAAATTGGCACTAATGCAAAAGGTTTAGGACTTTTTTTGTACTTTTCCCCATGTAACGTATGCTTTTTAACCGGAGGATGGATTTGGGTTTTCTTGAGACGAAAATTAGTTTATGATAAATATGTCATGGTTTCCAATTTGAAACTTTTTGGGAAATTTGGGATAAATCTATCGGGGTTTATAAATTGGAATTCGATAGTATTAACTTTTTTTTATGTTTTTTGTTGATGTCCTTCTTTGTTGATGTCCTCGACTCATTGGAACTGTCTTGGATTGCTGGTCTAATTGATTCAGTAGCCAGTGAAATGATGATTATTAAAGAAAAAGCATTTGAAAAGAAAAAAGCAATCTATTTCAAATGGTTGTATGCTTTTTTTCTTTCTCTAGAGTCCTTCCGTTTTCATTCTTGTCTTGCACCTCGAATACCAATAAACAATTAACACTCGAAAGAAGTTTTGTACCTGGAATACTAATTGACAACATTTTGACCCTAATTCCCTCAGCCGTCTCACAATGGATGTCACCAAACTTGTGGAATTCGCCAAAGATGCCATCTACGGTGTTGTTCAAAAGCTCAGCAAGGTGAACGGAGTCAAAGCGAAGATGGATGCACTGGAAATGAACATGAGAATGGTGTCAGCCAAGAAGGCTGGCATAAGTGACCAACTAGAGCAGGAAGAGAGGAGACCGGGAAAGAAAAGGAAGAGGGAAGTCTACGTGTGGATACATTGTGTAGAATCTCTGGAGGGTCAAGTCCACAAGTTAGGACGAAAAGTGAGAGGGGCGTTTCTTGTCTCATTTCAAGTTGGAAGATCAGGTGAGTGACCTTGCGACTCAAGTGGAAAGATTGCACGATAAGGGTAGATTCGATAACGGTCTCATGCTGGACGTCCAACCGGCCCGAGTCTATGAACTACAACCAGGTGAACCAGAGGGACAAGCTTCTCGAACTCGGTACGAGATCTTGGATCACTTGATAAATGACCTTGCGGATATTTTGGGGCTGAGGGGAGCAGGCGCAACCTCTCTCGCAAAGAACATTGTGCAAGATTGGAGGAGGTTCGATGGTGCTTGTTTGGTCACTGTACCGCAAGAAGGAACCGTTAATTAGAGGATTCCTCAGAAAGCTAGGGCAGAAGCACAACCTCTTCTCTCTTCTCTTCCGCATGGCCAGATATCCTCCATATGTTTTCTTCTCTCTTTTTTGGGCATAGAAATGTCAGTAGATTTTCCCCCAATTTTGATTGTGTAACATAGGAAGAAGACAACCTCAAATTTTGCTCTTTTCTTTCGGTGTATTAATGCATGCTCCTCCTCCATATGTGTACTTGATACAACTCTTCAAGAACTGTTTAATCTGACAGCTCTTAACGACTTATTCCGACATAAACCAAAAGAAAAAGGCTTTTGCACATAATCTACAACAGTGATCATCCATCCTCCGAAGAAAACAAGCTGAAAGTGGTCCCATTACCACTCGACGGCGTCCATGTAATTAACAAAAAGTTTGGGCGGTAGTCTCAATTGGAAGCATTTCGGATTTGGAGAACCAATCATTTTCCAGCTTACAATCATTTCGTTGAAAGGAGCCAAAGGTACGACTACATTCCTCAACATAAATTAGCACTTATCTTGATGGGAAAAGTGTCAGAAAAGTCATAAACTTATTGTATTAGTGCCAATTTAGTCATAAACCTTTTTTTAGTATCAATTAAGTCCTAAACCTTTTTTATATAGTGTCAATTCAATCATTCCGGCTAATTTTGGCCGCATATTGCTGACGTGGACATTGATCAACCTACATGGCACCGCCGATGCCGACTTGAATAATTTCTAATAATATTTTAATATTTTTTTATTATTTTTCTATTTTTTTCTATTTTTTTATTTTTTTCTTTCTTTCTTCTTTTGCTAGTGACTGGCCACCGGCCATTCGAGGGTCGGCTTCATGATGCGGAATTTATTAGTGATGCGTTTCTGGACCAATTGGACAAACAAAAGTCTAAACGGAAGCGAAACGGTGATGCGATTAGATGGTTTTTTTCTATTATTTTAGTATATTTTTATGAGTTAATTTTAAGGGTCGTTTTTGTAATTTTTCTATTTGATGCTTATTAACTTTCCTATTATGATTAAATTTCCTATTATGATTAGGTTTCCAATTCAGATTAGGTAACTTTCCTATTATGATTAAGTTTCCAATTCAGATTAGGTAACTTTCCTATTATGATTAGGTTTCCTATTGAAAATAGGTTTAACCCTTATAAAAGGGTGTTTAGAGTTTGTTTTGAAGACAAAACATTATTATCATAAATATTGAATTTCGAAATTTTTCCCTCTAAGCAAGGTTTTGCTTGAATTATTCGTTGAACGCTGCGTCAGGTGGTATCAAAGCCTATGGCGACTGGCGGTGGTCTTCGTGACGATGCTCGGGAGACTAGAGCCCCAACCCTTGGGGACAACGCGCTGCAATGTTTGGAGCAGCGTTTAATGAAACGATTGGATCAACAATTCGATCAAAGTCTTTGTCATTTCGAAGAATGATTTGATGAATTAACAAAACGATTCGAAGGTCTCGGTGTTGATGTGAACTGGAATCGGCGGAACGACAGAAGGCCGGTGCAGATCTTGCTAGCGGTGATCCTGTTGATAGGCCTACTCCTGTCCGCAGGCAGAATAACCCTCTGTTTTCAGAGAGTTTGAAAGAAGAAGAAACTAAAATTTTTGATGAGGAACATGCTGATTATGGCGGCAGACGTCGTCATGGAGGATTTCAAAGAGGATATGATCAGAGAAATAGAAGACGACGTTACGATGATCGTGAAGGTAACGACTTTAAATTGAAAGTCGATATTCCTTATTTTAATGGAAGTCTGGGCATAAAAGAATTTCTGGATTGGCTTGCTGATATAGATAGATTTTTCGACTATATGGAGACCCATAGTGAGAAAAGGGTGCGATTAGTAGCATGTAGATTAAAGGGGGGTGCGTCTGTATGGTGGGAGAGATTGCAGAATAAGAGGGAATGAAAAGGGAAATAGAGAGTTCGAATTTGGACTAGAATGAGAAGGTTGTTGAAACAAGAATTCCTTCCACCCGATTATGAATAGATTATGTTCCAACAGTATTAACATTGCCAGTAGGGCAATCAGGCCGTGCATGAATATACGGCTGAAATTGTGAGATTGGCGGAACGAAATAATTTATCAGAGACGGAGGGAGAGCAGGTGGCCAGATATCTTAATGGTTTGAAACCCTTCATTCGAGATAAAATTGGAGTGCAATTTCTGCGAAATTTAACTGAAGTCAAGAATATAGCGATGAAGGGAGAATTGATGCAGCAAGATAGGGGAAGAAGAGGCTATGAAAATTATCGAGATAGCAATTCGAGCAGTTCGGTAGAGAAAAGTAGTTTCAATAATCGCTTTAACGCAGGGCGAAATCAAGAAGATAAGGCGGTAGAAAAGTTCCCTATGAACGAGCTGAGTGATAAGGGAACGCAAGCACAAAAAACTGCGAACCCTAACCTAACCCTTATACTAAACCGGCCGCGATAAAGTGTTATAGGTGTAATCGGCCAAGGCACTGTTCTAATGAATGCCCTCAGAGAAAGACCGTAAACGTAACAGCGAGAGAAGAGGAGGAAGATGAATATTGTTGTGCGCCGGATGGTGAGGACGATGATTTTGAAGATGAAGAAGAGGAGCAGGTAAGCTGTGTGGTGTGCAGGATAATGTTGGCCCCAAAACAGGAAAATGATTCGCAGCGCCATCAGTTATTCCGAACCAGGTGCACCATTTTAGGAAAGATCTTTGTTGTGGTTATTGATAATGGAAGTATGAAGAATATCATTGGGAATGAGGCAGTGAAGAGACTGGAGATACCCGTGGAGAAGCATCCTAATCCCTATACGTTAGGATGGATTAAATCTGGAGCGGAAAGTATTCAGGTGACTGAATGATGTAAAATTCCATTCTCCATTGGAAAATATCATGATGAGCTATATAGTGATGTAGTGGACATGGATGTATGTCATGTGTTATTTGGGAAGCCATGGTAATTTGATGTAGATGCTCAGCATTCGGGAAGAAGCAATCAGTATAACCTCGTGAAGGATGGAGTGAAGTTTACGTTGCTGCCATTAAAGAACAAAGGAAAACAATCTTCTGAAAATAATTTCCTTACCCTTACGAGGAAATTTGAAGCTGGGGTTAAGGAGACCCGACAGATTCACGTGCTAGTCATGAAACAAGTAATTGAGACTGAGGCTGAATTACAAGTGGAGGAGTAGCCTGAAGCAATCAGGCCTTTATTGAAGGAATTTAGCGAACTGATGCCTGAAGAGATTCTAGATGGGTTGCCGCCTATGCGTGATATTCAGCACCATATAGACTTAATTCATGGTGCTAGTCTGCCAAATTTACCGCACTACAGGATGAGTCCAAAAGAGAGCAAGATTCTAAAAGAGAAGGTGGAGGAGTTGTTGCGAAAGGGACACATTCAGAATAGCATGAGCCCATGTGCTATTCCGGCCTTGTTGACTCCTAATAAAGATGGGAGTTAGCGGATGTGTGTAGATAGCAGGGCCATTAATAAGATAACCGTGGTTACAAGTTTCCAATTCCTAGATTAGATGACATGCTGGATAGGTTGCACGGTGCTAAGTGGTTCTCGAAGCTAGATTTGAAGAATGGGTACCATCAAATTCGGATTTGACTTGGAGATGAATGGAAGACAGCTTTCAAAACAAATGAGGGGTTGTACGAATGGTTGGTGATGCCTTTCGGACTTTCCAATGCTCCAAGCACTTTCATGAGGCTTATGAATCAGGTTCTGAAATCTTTTATTGGCAAATTTGTTGTAGTTTATTTTGATGATATCCTGATTTATAGTAAGACTAAGGAGGATCATCTGATGCATTTAAGGGAGGTGTTGACAGCCTTACAGATTAATAAGCTGTATATTAATCTTAAGAAGTGCAGTTTTTTAACTAATAAGCCGCTATTCTTGGGGTTTATTATTACTACCGAAGGAATAGAGTTAGATGAGGCAAAGGTAAGAGCAATCAGAGAGTGACCGACTCCTAAAACAGTTTCTGACGTTGGGAGTTTTCATGAGTTTGCTACTTTTTATCGGCGATTTATTAAGAATTTTAGTATTATCGCAGCCCCAATTACTGAATGTATGAAGAAAGGAAAATTTCTATCGGGAGAGGAAACTGAGAATAATTTTGCTATTTTGAAGGAGAAGTTATGTACTGCACCTGTTTTTTCTTTACCTGATTTTGATAAACTGTTTGAAGTAGACTGTGATGCTAGTGGAGTGGATATAGGAGCTGTTTTATCTCAAAAGCGCAGACCAATTTTCTATTTTAGTGAGAAGCTCAGTGACTCAAGGCAGAAATGGAGCACTTATGATAAAGAATTATATTCTGTCGTAAGGGCTTTGAAGACCTGGGAGCATTATCTGATTGGGAAAAAATTCGTCCTTTATTATGATATGAAACTTTGAAGTATCTAAATAGTCAAAAAAGGATTAGCAAAGATATGCATGCCCGATGGTGTCAATTTTTGCAAAAATTTCCTTTCAGATTACAACACAAGTCAAGTGTGCATAATATCGTAGCAGATGCATTGAGTAGGAGAGCTGACTTGTTGATTATATTAAGCCAAGACATCTTGGGGTTTGAGTAGTTAAAAGATTGTTATACAGATGATGATGACTTTGAAAAAATTTGGGAGCCATGTGTTGCTGGTCAACCTGTACAAGAATTTTATGTGCATGATGGTTATCTGATGCATGGCAATCAGCTTTGCCTTCCTCGGACATCATTACGAGAGAAGGTAATTCGCAATTTACATGATGGTGGATTAGCTGCACATCTAGGTCGTGATAAAACTATTGCTGTAGTCTGGGAGCGATTTTACTGGCCCCAGTTGCGTCGAGATGTCAGTAGGTACGTACAAAAGTATTATGTTTGCCAGACTGCTAAGGGAAAATCTAATAATACATGTTTATATATGCATTTATCTATTCCTAACAATATATAGGAAGATCTGTCAATGAATTTTTTGCTTGGTTTACCACAGACACAAAGAGATGTGGATTCTATTTTCGTTGTGGTTGATAGATTTTCTAAGATGGTGCACTTCATTTGTTGTAGGAAGACTTCCGATGCAGTAAGTATGGCCAGATTATTCTTTAAGGAAGTGGTTCGTTTGCATGGTGTGCCCAAATCTATTACCTCAGATGGGGATAGTAAATTTTTAGGGCATTTTTGGTGGACTTTATGGAAGCTGTTTGATTCATCTTTGAATTTCAGTAGCACTGCTCACCCACAGACTGATGGGCAAACAGAGGTGGTTAATAGAACTCTGGGAAACTTGATTCGAAGCATTTATGGGGATAAACCGAAGCAATGGGATGTTGTTTTATTACAAGCAGAGTTTGCTTATAATAATGCAATTCAAAGTTCTATTGGCGGGTCGCCTTGTTCAGTTGTTTATACAAAGGCGCCTCAGCATACTCTCGATTTGGTACAGTAGCCTAAGCAAGTAGATACAAGTGTAACAGTGGATCATATGGCTAAACAGATTGTGGAGGTGCATCGTGAAGTCAAACAGAAGCTGGAAGAAGCTAATCAGAAGTATAAAGCTGCAGCAAATAAGCACAGGCGGAAGCAGGTGTTTGCGATAATTGATCAAGTCATGGTTTTTCTTCGTAAAGAGCGATTACTAGCTTGATCTTATGGTAAATTACAGCCAAAGAAGTATAGACCTTACGCTGTCAGCAAAAAGATCAACGATAATGCTTATGTTATAGACCTTCCACATAGTATGGGCATATCCAACACTTTTAATGTTACTGATTTGTCACCGTTTCATGAGTCCACAGAGCCATTATATCCAGATCCTGATTTTAACTCGAGGACGAGTTCTTTTCAAGTGGAGGAGAATGATGCGGAATTTATTAGTGGTGCGTTTCTGGACCGATTAGACAAACAGAAGTCCAAACGGAAAGCGAAACAGTGATGCGATTAGATGGTTTTTTTCTATTATTTTAGTATATTTTTATGAGTTAATTTTAAGGGTCGTTTTTGTAATTTTGCTATTTGATGCTTATTAACTTTCCTCTTATGATTAGATTTCCTATTATGATTAAGTTTCCAATTCAGATTATGTAACTTTCCTATTATGATTAGGTTTTCAATTCAAATTAGGTAACTTCCCTATTATGATTAGGTTTCCTATTGTAATTAGGTTTTAACCCCTATGAAAGGATGTTTAGGGTTTGTTTTAAAGACAGAACGTTATTATCATAAATATTGAATTTCAAGATTTTTCTCTCTAAGCAAGGTTTTGTTTGAATTATTCGCTGAACGCTGCGTCATCTCACCTAGGCCAGATCTGGCAAAGCCGACGCTCGCCCAGGCTAGGGCATTGCCTTGGTGCGAGCAACGCCTGGCGAGGCCGTCATAGCCTGGACATGGGTCAGCCTTGCCAAATCTAGCCTACGCAAGGCCGACCCTCGCCTGGGCGAGGGCGAGCCTTAGCGAGGGCTCCCCTCCCCAAATTTGGTGTGGCATGGGCGAGGGTCGGCCTCACCAGATCTGACGAGGGGAGCCCTCACCTGGCTGATCAACGGCGACCCTCACCCAAGCGAGGCCAACCCACTCGGCCATTACCTATGGCCGGTGGTCGAGCACCGGCAAAAGGAGGAAGAAAGAAAAAAAGAAAGGAAAAAATATTATAAAAAATCGCAAAAAATATTAAAATATTGTTAAAAATTATCCACGTCAGCGCCAGCAATGGCACATTGGCCAACTGACATCTACGTCAATAATATCCGGCCAAAATTAACCGGGAGGACTAAATTGATACTATATCAAAAGGTTTAAAACTTAATTGGCACAAAAAAAAGTTTAGGACTAAATTGGCACTAACGTAATAAGTTTATGACTTTTCTGACACTTTTCCCATAATAATGATATCGATGCTAATTAGTTCCATATGGGAAGCAAGCGACACGTGAGCATGCCGACGATGGGTCGAGGTCGTCTTTGAATCTTCTTTTTCAACCATCAAGTCCTCTAATAATGAATATTTTTCATGTTTCTTGGCTAAGCAATGTCTCCATGGATCATGAAAAGTATATAATTCTAGTAAAAAAGCCAATACAAATAATATAGTTCCAACAAAATTTGGAAAAATTATCCAAAAAGTTCTAAACTTATTACACATTTGCTAATTTAGTCATAAGCCTTTTAATTTTGTTAATTAAATTCATCCAGTCAATTTTGTCCAGAAAGTGATGACATGGACACCGTCCATCCTACGTGGCACAACCGATGGTGACATGAACATTTTTTAATAATATTTGTTTACACCTCCAGCTGGCGAGGTCGCCAGCCACATGCGAGGGCTGCGAGCCCCTCATCTAAATCTAGCGAGGGCGTCGGCCTCGTCACGGCCATCGCCCTCACCTATGGCCAGCAAGGGCATCAACCCTCGCCCATAACCAAACCAAGTGAGGTCCCCGGCCCTTGCCGACCAAAGGTGTAAAAAAAGACAAGCAAAGGAAAAGAAATGAAAAAGAAAATCAAAAATAAAAAAATCGAAAAAATGTTAAAATATTATTTTTAAAATGTCCAAATCAGTGCCGGCAGTGCCGCGTAGAACAGTCGACGTCCATGTCATCAATTTCCGGCTATAATTGGTTGGATGGATTTCATTGGCAAAATGTGAAATGGTTTAAAACTCAATTGATAAAATTAAAAAGTTTAGGACTAAATTGGCAAAAGTACGATGAGTTTAAGACTTTTTGGACAATTGTGCTATAGGGTACCAATTTGACAATGGACACCCACCTCTTTGTCTGATGAGGATGCGCACTCTGTATCCTAGGTGCTCTTAAGATGAATTATTTTGATCATCCAAATAATCAATGTATAAGACTTCATTTGTTTCGTAGAAAATGTAACATTTTTTAAAAATATTTTCTAGGAAAATGACAATATTTGCTAGTGTTCAACTGAAACCTAAAACTGACATGAAAAATATTTTCTACCATTTGGTATCCGATTGATTTTCTAGGGAAAATTACCAAAAAATATGAAATTTTTAATTTTTTTAATTATTAAATTATTTTCCTTTTCTTGTTTCTTTTTCTTTTTTTTATTTTTCTTTTTTTCTTCTTCTTCCTTGGCCGGTTGCCGGCCACGATAACGGCTGACTACCAGCCATAGGCGAGTTCGAGCCTCGCCTATGGCCGGCCGCCGCCGCCGTGGCTAGCAAACTGCCAAGGAAGAAGGAAAAAAAAAGAAAAGGAAAAAAAGAAAAATTAAAAAATTGATTTTTAAAAAAGAAAAAAAGAAAATAAAATGTGTTATTTGAAAGAAAATGAGGTGAAAGAAGATATGGAAGCGAAAAACATTTTCCTCACTTTTGAATGTGTTTTTTTCCATTGGTGGAAAATATTTTGAATGACTAGTTTATTTTCCGTGAAACGAACGCCAGAAAATTCGTAAAACATTTTCCTGAAAGTTGTTTTCCGTTAAACGAACGGAGCCTAAAAGAGTATAAGTGATAGAAGTAAATGGAATTATATTCATAATAGATGGAATCAATATATACAATATAAATAGATGTTTCAAAATAAAATCTTCTTGCATAAGAAGTACATGCATAAGAATTAGAAATTCGCTAAAATATGCTCAATTATCTGTATAAATCATATCATGGAATATAACACCTTAAACATTTGAATTTTTCTCTACAATTTTTCTTTTACTTTAAACATCTAATTTTGTGTTCAAGCCAACTTAACTCGATCCTGGTCTCATCTTTTCCCGCGTTTTCGTGCTTCCTCTAAGTAGAAAGGGGTCGTGAAACAAGAACAGAAGAAACAAGAAAATAAGTTAAAACTTGGTTATACTAATTAAACGGATCTTCCAGGAAGGTCTGGTAAGACCTCTTTTTCCTTGGTCGTATCTCGCGTCTCTTTCCTTCTCGGTTCGAGGTAAATTGTCGCGTGTAGTTTTGCAACATATGAAATGGGGTTTTATGCAATAACTAGTTTAGCGACAAAGAAGAGATTTCGTTTTTCAACTGACGGTCCGTTTGTTCCCTCGGAAATCAGTAATTTCGCAGACATTTTCATCGAAGTGAGATTGTCTGTATTGCTTAGAATTATTAATTAACCGAAAAATAATCTTGTTATCAATAATAATTTGTCTTTAAATATTTTCATCGTCAATGGGCATACTTTTCTCTGATCCATTTTTTTAAATAATACAAGTAATTATTTTTAAGAATGTCATTTCCGAATAGTTAATTTTTTATGAAACAAACTTATCACGAGGATTTATTTGATTAGCTGATTATCCTATCTTGCAAAAACATCGGTTCATGATGATGAAGCAGAGAAGCTAAGGAGTACTAGTACTGTCTTTTGCAAATGATATCTCTGTCGGCACGGCGCACAGGGCGTCAGCTAGTTTCTTACCTGAAACCGACCATCTTGTGGGATAAAAGATGCCGCTAACGCGTGAACCAAAGACGTTGGCTAATTCCAAGAAGGTGTACGCAAGACTCGACGATGATTCCATCGTCTGTTTCCCTTGTTTGCCTCGGCCATCTTCCAGGAAGGCGTCCCCCGTAGACACCGTGCCTCAAGATTTTTTCTCCAGGCATTTATTAGCGTCCGCGAAGTTTACTCGTGCGTCTATTGACTTCACCATTTTCCTCGACTTTGGCTTGTCTCTACCCTCCATATATTGTCTCTTAATTCCATTGTTGAATCAATCTCCGGTTGCGATATTTCCTTTGGTGGATTATTGGCAAGCTTTTACCAGGTGAGACTGCTTTAGATGAGTGCAAATTTGGAGCGTTCTTTTTCTCTTTTTCCTATATTTTCCTGCGCTCTCCATTGAACTGGTACTGGTAAATTGTCATGCCTAGTTTCCTTGATTTATTTCACACATCCTTTACACAAGGAACGAGAAGAAAACTTACATCCTGTGTTGTGTGGATTGTCTGTTCTCTCATTTTGCCGATCTATGAGCAAATTAACGTGGTAGCATACGTTGTTATGTTTGTTTTTTTGTTTCTTTTCTTGCCGAAAGAGTTACTTAATCCCAATACACTTTTCAGCACAGAACAACCCTGTCAATGGGGGAAAGGCCTTAAAATCATCGAGTTTGACATTAAATGAAATAGGCATTCACGGGTCCAATTCCAAGGACACATCTTCCTACTAGCAGTATCAGCCAATGGAACCCAATTGCCATATTTCGAATGACATACTTTCTAGTGTTCGAAACCAAATGAACACTATCCCATCTTGTTGAAAGACCAGATGTACCTTGTGGTACCGACTTAGCATCTATGGTGCTTAATTTTGTCCACTATGCATCCAAGGTTGCAACTTTTCCCTGTCAATTTTAATGTCCAATACATCAAACCTAACAAAAAATGCCCAGTCCACAGTTCAGTAGCATGTGCTGAGCAGTTTATTCTTGTTCACAGTCCACTGGTAGCAAGTGAATCAGAAACGGCCCTCCGAAGAAAGTTGTTCTGTTTGAGAGGGTATTCCAAATGGCCTTCCCTGTCTTCTGATTCACGTTATGTGAGCTTGAGTGTCCCTTCTTGCATGGTATCTCCTGCACAGTGCCAAAGAACATTAGGCAGATTTCGCTGTAAGTTGCCCACCAATGGTAACAGTCAGAATAGCCAACTTCTTATCCCTGCTCAAGTCCCATGCATTTGTATCCTTGTCAATTAGGCATTCCATTAACCTGCTTCTATTGAAATCTACTCTGCCTACTGATTTGAATTGACACCCCTCTAGGCTTGGTAGCCATCTTCATTCCACAAAAGATGATGTTGTGATTAGCTGAAAAGAATGGCTTTTTTGTTTGGTCACCACCCACTCCACAGGAGGCCATGACGATGCTGAGGACGACGCCGAGAGTGCCGATGACAAGGAGGGAGACGACGACGACGACGAGAGAGACGGCGAGAGCGATCTCCTTGATGTGGGGTCTGCTGTGGAAAGCGTAATCATTTTACTTAATTTGATTTTTTTTCTCATTTAGTAGAATTTTGCCTCTATCGCTTTTTGAAATACCAATTCCATGTTTCGAGGGCATTCTCCTTAACTTAGGCCTAAAACATATATTAAGGCATGCATATAAAATATGCATCCTTACAATACGTGCATACTTTTCTGATTCTTTATAAGTATTTTAATTTTTAGGTTTTTATATATTAACATTTTTTATTTATAAAAAAATAAAAAAACAAAAAAAAACATTTTTTTATTTTGTTAATTTACTTCTTTAATTTGATATAAAATTTTACTCGAGTAAATATATACATGAATAGCTTAGAGTATATATATGGGTGGGTATGTATTTTCGTAGGTTTGTTTAAATATGAATGTATTTTAGTAATATGAATCAGGTCAGATATGGGTCAGATCGGTATCCAAGTCGGGGTCGGATATGGGTCAGAATCACTAAAATTGTGTTGCATAAAAATCGACCAATTTTAATCGAATTATTTTCGACCTGGCCCGATTCGCCCGTTTGAAGGTTCATTGAAGACTTTTATTGCCCGTGCAGTCAGCCACCCAAGTTTCCGTTTGCACTAATAGGGTTAGTGGGTTTTCTCAAGAAGGAAAGAAAATGTCCTCGAGAAGTTCTCCAACTTTTTTTACTTTTGGTCGAAGAGATGTTTCCAACTTGCCAATTGCTTCTTTGTCTCAAATTATAGTAGCATCAAAAGCGTATTAAGTTGTTTTGAATCCCCGCAGCTTCTCCCCTAATTAGTAACTTCTTTACCCATGTTGCGGAAGCCAAACGATCGAACAATAAATTTGATAAAATAAGAAAATAAATCAGACACCAGATTTACGTGGTTCGGTCGTAGTGACCTACATCCACGGGGAGAGCAGCACGGAATTCCACTATAGATCAAGCGATACAACGGAGATTACAACCACACTCGAGTCACTCAAACACTGTAAGTGTTTCCCAAGCCCCAATTACACCCAATAACTCACGCAGTGTTTAGCCTCACAATTCCTCACGAAATAATCTCTCAATCTCGCAAAAGAATTGTACACAAATCTTATCACAAGATTTACGCTTGAACACTAATTCTTCTTGGATATAATTCACGAACGAGAATCCACGGAAACACCCACCGCCAAGCACTCACGAACGTCTTCACGTCAACCGCGGCGCTTCAAGACTTCTTTTCAACAATAGCTCTCTAATCAATTCCCACGATCAGAAGATATATATATATATATATATGTGTGTGTGTGTGTGTGTGTGTGTGTGTGTGGCCACAACAAAAAAGAAATAAACCCTTAATGATGTGCAAATAGCCACCGCCAGGAAAGTGCATATTTCGGTCAACAAAATCCACCTTTTGACTTTCCTATTTTGTCTTCTTTCTTCACCGAGTCCAACTCGTAGAAGGAAAGAAATATGTTCTTGATTGTGAATTCGTTATCAATGCAATTTCCGCATTATATATTGCTCAACTTCAGATGTCCATAATATCTAGCTCAGAATATTCAACCTCCACAAATAATTTCGAGTCGGATTTCATTCAACGAGTTCAAACTCAAGACATATTTTCAACAATCTCCACCTTGGCTCGACGTTTGAGCCAAGTCACAATCGCTTTGATAGAATCCGAATTCCACTACTACTCTCCCACAGCCCCCGATGGGCTCAACCGCCACAGATGTCTTTCAAGTCCAAGCCGTGCTTGAACTTCGCCATAGGCGTGGACCTCATCAGAATACCAACTCCACATGCAGCTTTAACCACTCCACAAGGATTTTCCGACACAATCTCCTCA
Source organism: Syzygium jambos (assembly GCA_031216235.1). Taxonomy (NCBI): domain Eukaryota; kingdom Viridiplantae; phylum Streptophyta; class Magnoliopsida; order Myrtales; family Myrtaceae; genus Syzygium; species Syzygium jambos. Next base: position 2,753,254 of record CM062225.1, on the reverse strand, counting down.
ATTGCAGATAAAGCAAAACTATTGTTGCATCCATATCTATCGAAAGATTGAATACGCACCTTATCAATATCAGCAGTTACAGCAACTGTTGGCTCAATAGGCTCCACCTCGCTACAAGCTCCATCCGTGTCGATTATTTTGCTAACACCCGGTACCTCAGGAGTTTCTGGTTGCAACTCCACCTCAAGCTGAACACCGTCCAGATCCATATGAACACCGCTATTAACACTCCTAGCTAGAAGTACTGGAGACTCGTCAAATATAACTTCTCTGCTGACAACAGGTGAATTTAATTCCGGGCACCACAACTTATAGCCCCGTTCACCTTGTGCATAACCTAGGAACGTGCACTTTATTGTCCTTCCATCGAGCTTACCATCACTAACTCGAACATAACATGGACAACCAAATATTCTAAGAACAGAATAATCAGCAACGTTACCTGACCACACTTCTTCGGGAGTCCAACATTCAATCGCAGTCGATGGGGATCTATTCTTCAGGTAGCTCGCCGTACTAAGCGCATCCGCTAGAAATCTTCTAGCCATACCAGCACTAGAGAGCATTTTATGGGCCATCTCTAGTAATGTTCTGCTCATCAATTCTGCAACCTATTGTGGTTCAATGGCACTAGTGCGGTGTTTCATTATGCCTTCCTTCATGCAAAATTCGTTTAACAGCTTCGAGCAAAACTCCATGCTACTGTCAGTCTGCACCTGCTTGATCGTTTTACCAGTCTCCTTTTCGATCAAAGCTTTCAACTGCCTGATCCTGACAACAGCATCAAACTTGTACCTTAGCACAAACACCCACGTCTTCCTCGAGTAGTCATCAACAGCTGTTAGCATAAATCTAGCACTCTTCCTCGAAGGAAACCGCGACAACCTGCGAACATCCAAGTGAATTAATTCTGCAATATCCGTGGTTTCTCTGACAATCGTACTAAACTGCACTTTCCGCCGTTGATCTAAATCACAGCACCTGCATACATTCAATTCATTAGCCACATAACCACATAGCAAATTTCTTTCACTTAGAACCTTCAGGCTTCTCTCGCTAATGTGTCCCAAACGCATATGCCACAATTCGGACTTTCGAACTGATGCATCCGACGTCTCCGCAGCGAATTCCATCACTGTCTCACCTTGAAGCTCATACAGGCCACTATGCTTGATTCCTTTCATTATCACCAAGACACCTCGAACAACTTTCAAAACTCCACAATCTGAAGAATACCGACACCCAGCTGAATCTAGGGTACTCAAGGAAATCAGATTTTTCTTCAACTCTGGAACATGCCTTACTCCAGTCAATGTCCACACAATACCATTATGCATTCTGATTTTGACATCACCAACACCAATAACATTGCATTCAGCATTGTTCCCCAACTGCACTTTACTATTATCTGTGCACTGATAAGTAGTAACCAATTCCTGTTTGGTGTAGCATGAAAAGAACAACCAGAATCCATAATCCATCCATCAAACGATAAATCATTAGTGACAGACAAGACATAATCAGCATCATCCAAATTACCATCAGCTATAGCTGCAATATCATCTGCAGGATCAACTCTAATTCCCTTACCTTTGTCGTTCTTCAGCTTAAGGCAATCCCTTCTAAGATGCCCCCTCTTGCCACAGCTCCAACAGACAATACCACCAGTCCTAGACTGACTTCGTCTATTCGAGTTCATACTACTTCTGCTAACACGTGTACCAGTTCTTCCTCTATTTTCACCTACTAAAGCAGCAGATACATGTTCGTCAGATTCTCTTCTACGGATGTCTTCGCTCAGAATTAAATCTCGAATACCATCAAACGTCAAACTTGTTGACCCAGAGGGATTACTAACAGCAGTAACAATAGTATTCCAACTATCAGGCAATGAGGATAATAGAATCAAAGCACGTACCTCATCTTCAAAGTCAATATCAACTGAACTCAATTGACTAACGATTACATTGAATTCATTAATATGATCAGCAACTGATGCACCTTCGCTCATCTTCAAATTAAACAGACGTCGCATCAAGTAGACTTTGTTGATCGCAGAGGGCTTCTCGTACATGTCCGACAAGGCTTTCATTAAACCCGCAGTGGTCTTCTCATTCACGATGTTAAACGCAACGTTACGAGCTAACGTCAGCCGAATAACACCCAAAGCTCGTCTATCCAGCAATTCCCAATCAGCTTGCTTCATCGTCTCTGGCTTCTCCCCAGACAAGGGCACGTGCAGTTTCATCTGATATAGTTGATCCTCAATCTGCATCTTCCAGAAACCAAAATCCTTCCCATCAAATCTGTCGATTCTCACTTTTCCTTCTTCTATCGCCATCGATTCGCTTCAACTCAACCAAGCCAAGCTCTGATACCAATTGTTGCGGAAGCCAAGCGATTGAACAATAAATTTGACAAAATAAGAAAATAAATCAGACACCAGATTTACGTGGTTCGGTCGTAGTGACCTACATCCACGGGAAGAGCAGCACGGAATTCCATTATAGATCAAGCGATACAACGGAGATTACAACCACACTCGAGTCACTCAAATACTCTAAGTGTTTCCCAAGCCCCAATTACACCCAATAACTCACGCAGTGTTTAGCCTCACAATTCCTCACGAAATAATCTCTCAATCTCGCAAAAGAATTGTACACAAATCTTATCACAAGATTTACGCTTGAACACTAATTCTTCTTGGATATAATTCACGAACGAGAATCCACGGAAACACCCACCGCCAAGCACTCACGAACGTCTTCACGTCAACCGCGGCGCTTCAAGACTTCTTTTCAACAATAGCTCTCTAATCAATTCCCACGATCAGAAGATATATACATATATATATATATATGTGTGTGTGTGTGTGTGTGTGTGTGTGTGTGTGTGTGTGTGTGTGTGTGGCCACAACAAAAAAGAAATAAACCCTTAATGATGTGCAAATAGCCACCGCCAGGAAAGTGCATATTTCGGTCAACAAAATCCACCTTTTGACTTTCCTATTTTGTCTTCTTTCTTCACCGAGTCCAACTCGTAGAAGGAAAGAAATATGTTCTTGATTGTGAATTCGTTATCAATGCAATTTCCGCATTATATATTGCTCAACTTCAGATGTCCATAATATCTAGCTCAGAATATTCAACCTCCACAAATAATTTCGAGTCGGATTTCATTCAACGAGTTCAAACTCGAGACATATTTTCAACAACCCAAATGCTCTCTGTAGTCTTACTGTGGCTGGCAAGATTCTGGGAGCCGCTTGTGGCATCAGCATTTTTCAAAAGGTCAGCGAGGTCAATGGAGTACGAGCGAAGATGGATGCTCTGAAAATGAATATGCGAATCTTGTCAGCCAGGAAGGACGACGTGCGTCACCAACTCAAGCAGGAAGAGAGAGCACCGGGAAAGAAAGGGAAGAAAGAAGTTAGGCTGTGGATGCAAAGTGTAGGATCGCTGGACGATCAAGTGCGCAAGTTAGGACGAAAGGTTCGAGAGGGGCATTTCTTTTCTCTGATCATGTTAGAGGGTTCGGTGAGCGGCCTTGCGACTCAAGCAAAAGACTTGCGCGACATGGGTGGATTTGATAACGGTGTCACCCTGGATGTGATACCGGACAGTGACTCTGAACTACAACTAGTTGAGCAATCCGGGACAAATGAACCGACCCCTCTTCTTCCCGACTGCCTGGAGCAATCCCAGACAAATGCATCGACCCCTCTTCCCGGCTGCCTCAGCCATCTGCCTCTTTTGGAACTCCTCCGAGGACTGCGATCTGGAGGCTCTGAACTACAATTAGGCGAGCAGTCCTGGACAAATGAATCGACCCCTCTTCCCGACTGCCTCGACCATCTGCCTCTCTTGGAACTCGAAGGACTGCAATCTGGAGGCTCTGAACTACAACTAGGTGAGCAATCCCCAACATATCAATCGACCCCTCTTCCCGACTGCCTCAACCTTCCGCCTCTGTGGGAACTCGAACTACTGCAATCACTCGAGAACCTGCATCTGACTCCTTGTAGAGGACTGCCATGTCTCGAAGAACCGCCCGAACTGGATCTAACTTTTTGTAGTTCCCTTGCTACTCTTCCCCCTATCACTGCAGCATTTTGACTAGTTTGATGTTCTAATGGGGACTATTATGAAAGATTTGCTGCAGATTTTCTTTCTGGTTTTTGTTAAATTATTTGGTGTGTCTCTTATCAATGTTTAGGATTTACTTTTTGTTTGTTGGTTAACATAATATCTGATATATCTCTTCTAATTAGCTAGAGATATTTTATAGATTTTTTTTCCTATTTTGTTAAACAACACAGTGTATAAATGTTTGTACTATACAATCAGTAATACAAGCAATTACGATTTCTCTCTTATGGTATTAGAGCAAAGTGTTTAAAACACGAAGACAATTCAACCCAAAAAAGCATATGCAAATAGGATGATTGACCCTTTCTCGCCATATTTCAACACCTCGGACAATCCTGAAAGCGTACTCATTTCATGTGCGCTGACCTTGAATAATTAGGCAACATGATCAAAAGAGAGGAGACGCGCATTGTGCGTGAAAAACAAACTTGGGTTAATCGACGGATCCAACGGCATCCAAATTTAATGCTCGGGACATTTGTAATTCCATGGTAGTTTCATGAATTTTCAACTCCCTTGACAAGAGTACACAAGGAAGCGTGGCATACGCAAAGGAAACAAAACTAATGTGGGACAAGCCAAAGGAGAGATTTGCTATGGCAATGGACCTCAGATCCGCAAGATCAAAATTGAGATTGGGCTACTATAGAAATGAGGACTCTGATGGTGGAATATTACACCAAATTGAAGGCCTTTGGGGATGAACTCGATGATTATGATGACGTATGAGAATGAATCTGTGTTGAAACCACGATGTACACTAAGAATAAGGAGGTGGAGAAGATCCACCAGGTTCTATAGGCTCCAATGCTGAGACCTATAGTAGTGTTCGTTCTCAAATTCTCAACCTCAAGCCACTCCCGTGCCTAAGTAAGTTTTCTTCTATGATCACGTACGAAGAGTTTCAAAGATCAATTGTTCGAGGGAGGGAAAAGAAGATCGAGGGTGCTCCTTTCTCGGTTGGAAAAGCAGGTTCTAGGAAAGTATTGTTTGGGGAACCTAAATGTGACCATTGTGAGAAGGTCAAGCACAAGAAAAGTCTTTGCTAGGAGTTGATTGCATATCCTTCAAATTAGGAGCCATGGCAAGTGGAAAGGCATGCAAAGGGAATGCTCCCACAGCAATTGTACATTCCGCGCGGACTAGCATCAGCAATTCTAGCACTATTGATGATAGAAATTGAGGAGGTCCGCAGGGATCGAGACAGCATCAACAATGAGCAATAATCAATATTAGCAGTTGGTCAGTCTACCCATAGCGATGAAACTGCCCACTTCTAATGATCAACTCTCAAGTATGATCTATTAGCCCAATGATCTTTCCACAAATTGGATTACCGTTATTGGGGCATCCAAACATATGATAGGTTAACTTTTGCTTTTAAATCAACCAAGGAATATCACGGGTGCATATCATATACAAACTCCTGATGAAAAGTGACTCCCACCAACAAAAAAGGCGATGTTTATTTAATCCTAGAGTTTATTTTGCACGATGTTCTATATATCCTAAACTTTAAGTACAATCTTATTTATGTTAGAAGATTGAGTTCAAATTTGCAATGCTGGTTCTTCTCTTCTCGATGTGTTGTATTGGACCTAGTCTCGAAGAGATTGATAAGAGTAGCTAACCTTCAAGAAGGGGGTTATTATCTCACACGTACTCATTCAGCTTTTCCAGTGGTCAAGGGACGGAATATTGACATCTGGCATCAACGATTGGACCACCCATCAAGGCAAGCTTTGATTTTGATCATTTGTATTGAGATAAATAAAGAAGGGGCTAATTTGTGTGATGGATGTTGTTGCGCAAGACAGACCCATTTTTCATTTCTTTTAAGTAATAATAAAGCTAGTGGAATTTTTTATTTCTGACATTGTGATGTTTGGGGGCTGTATCAAACAAGGTCTCTCTCGGGTGCACATAATTTTTAACTATCATCGAAGATAATAGTCGAGCAATTTAGGCCTATCTGACAAAGGTAAATTAGAGACGTACAAAGTCTTCCTTAGTTTTTATCATATAGTAAAACTCAATTTGGTCGAGTAGCTCAAATGGCTCAGAGTGATAATGGCCGTGGATTTCTTTCTAATTTTATGAAGGATTTTTTTTCAAAAAGTGGACTCATGTATCAAACCTCATGCACCTACACGCCACAACAAAATGGGCAGGTTGAAAGAAAAATCAGGACATTCTCAATGTAGCATTAGCACTTCGTTTTCAAGCGAATATATCAATTTGATTTTGGGGAGAATGCATAATAACGGCTACTTATTTAATTAGTTATACTTCAACTATGTTATTATTTGGAAAACACCTTTCAAGCTTTCGTTTGCAAAGCCCCGGATTATAGTCATTTGCGAGTTTTTGGTGCACCGTGCTATGCTCACAAACAGTCAAAGGGCAAAGATAAATAAAAAGGGCAAGAAAATGTGTATTTTTGGGATATCCATACGACAAGAAAGGTTCAAAAGTTTTTTGTTTGGAAAATTAAAAATTATCGGTATCGTGTGATATTATTTTCTATGAAAATAATTTCTCATTTGCTTAATAACCTGCACATGAGGATCAATCCTCTCTTCCTCCTTTGACACCAGCTCGTGAGCTGGGGCCTTCTGATAGTGGGTGGAATCAATCAATCTCAAGGGAGGAAGAAAAGGTGTCAAGCCAAGTTCATGAAGAAAATGGGCAAACGGTGATGCAAGATTGTGACAGTCCAGTCCAAGTTAAGAAGTTGCCAAGCAAGAAGCCCGATGACCAATTTTAGTACCAACTCATCTTGCACGAAAGAAAAGACAGCCGGTCCATCTCTAATATTATGTGTGCCATACGTTCCAAATAGAAACCCCAGCTCCTTAACCCACTCCTTCGATTTCTTCATGTTTTTGTCTATTAAATTGAGTTTCTTTCTTACAAATGATTTGCTAAGCCTCAAATCGTTTTTCTAGCTGCTGTTGATTCGAATATTGAGCCTAGAAATTATATTAAGGCTATTAAAAATCCTTTGTGGAGATAATCGGAGATAATGGGACTTGGACACTGGCAACTTCGCTGGATGGTAAGAAACCCATATGGTGCAAGTGGATTTACAAGAGCAAGCGTCGAGCCAATAACAATATTGAACGATATAAAGCTCATCTTGTCGCGAAGGGATTCACCCAGATAGAAGGCATTGGCTTCCATGAAACTTTGCACTAATGGCTCAACTAGTCACTATACAGTGTCTTCTTGCATTTGCACTGGCTCATAATTGGGAGTTGCATCAGATAAACGTCAACAGAGCATTTCTACATAGCGACTTGGATGAGGAATATGAAACTTCCATTAGGTTTATAAAATGGGCTCAAATCGTGTATGTCGACTAATATATGGTCTTTGATTGTCAACTTGAAACTAGTTTTCATTGATTAGCTTGAAAGTTAGGGGGGAAAAGTGCCAAAAAAGTCTTAAACATTTTGCATTAGTACCAATTTAGTCTTAAACCTTTTTTTTTTGTGCCAATTCAGTCCTAAACCTTTTGTATTGGTGTCAATTTAGTCCTAAATCTTTTTTTTGCGCCAATTAAGTCCTAAACCTTTTAAATTGGTGCCAATTTAGTCCTAGACCTTTTGTTTTTGTGCCAATTTAGTCCTTCCGGTCAATTTTGATCGGAATTTGCTGACGTGGACGTCTGCCGGCCGGCGGCCGGTCACCGGCGCCGACATGGCACTGACGTAGATAACTTTAATAATATTTTAATATTTTTTTGAATTTTTATTTTTTTTCTTTTTTTTCTTTTTTTTCCACTTTTTTTTTTGGTCTGCCCTCCTTCCTCTGGCCGGTCGCCAATCCGGCGACCGGCCAGAGGCCAGAGGCCGACGAGCTCGAACTCGCCGGCCACTGGCGAGGGCAGCAGCCTCACCCGACCATGGCGAGGCTAGCCCTCGCCGCGGCCTCCGGCGAGGGCGAGCCTCACCATGGTCGGGCAAGGCTCGAGCCCTCGCCGGAGGCCGCAGCGAGGTCGCTGGGCAAGGCTCGCCCTCGCCAGTGGCCGGCGAGGTCGAGCTCGTCGGTCTCTGGCCTCTGGCCGGTTGCTGGACCGGCGAACGACCAGAGGAAGGAGGGCGGACCAAAAAAAAAAGTGGAAAAAAAAGAAAAAAAGGAAAAAAATTAAAATTCAAAAAAATTAAAATATTATTAAAGTTGTCCACGTCAACGCCACGTCGGCGCCGGTGACCGGCCGCCCGGCCGGCAAGCATCCACGTCAGTAAATTCCGGTCAAAATTGATCGGAAGGACTAAATTAGCACAAAAATAAAAGGTTTAGGACTGAATTGGCACCAATTTAAAAGGATTATGATTTAATCGGCACCAAAAAAAGGTTTATGACTAAATTGGTACTAATGCAAAAGGTTTAGGACTTTTTTGGCATTTTTCCCAAAGTTGGGAGATCCGTCAAATGACTTTTCTCTTTGCCTATTCATGTACGAATTCAAGTGCTTTTGGTTTATGTTCCGGCCCAAGCACTCTTTTAAGCTATTGTTGAACTCCAGGGAAATGACCACAAAAGTGTTAAAAGTGTTAAACCTATTACGTTTGTGTTAATTCAATCTTAAACTCCATACCTACGAGGCATGACTAGCGTCCACATTAGTAATTTTTAGTCAAAATCGGCCGGAATGACTAAAATGGCAAATTATCAATATATTTGAGACTAAATTGACACAAATTGAAAAGTTTAAAATTAAATTGGCACAAATGCAATAGATTTGTGACTTTTTTTGGTAATTTTACCGTGAAACTCCTTAGAGGTAACAACTTGGGATGCACTTGAAATTAAAACATCTTTGTATTATACTAACTTCCCTTTATCCGACTTCTGAAGTAAGAACTGAATGCAATAATTAAAACGAGTCGTTTGCCACTCTTGTTCTCACACCCTCTGCACTCTTGGAGAAGTGAAGCAGATTTTCAAGCAAGAAAATTACGACTTCTTCATAATTAACCACGGTAAAGGTGGAGAAGATATGCATGCTCCTCCTTCGTATGTGTAAGCTCTAACGACTTATCCCCACATAAACCGGAAGAAAAAGAGTTTTGCACATAATAATCTACGATACTGATCCTACATCCTCGAAGAAAACAAGCCGAAAGCTGTCCAGAATACCATTCAGTGGCATCCATGTAAGTGACAACAGCAATGGGGTGAATTTATTTTAGTCTCATTTGGAAGCATTTCGGATTCGACAATCGGCGAACCAATCATTTTCCAATCTATAATCATCTTCTTAAAAGGAGCCAAAGGTTCGACTACATTCTGCAATGTTCCCACGTACATTAGCGGTTTCAAGTACATACTAACCAAATGAAAAAAGAGAAGAAAATCCCACCTACCTAGGACAAGTTCCTTTCATGCATATATGATTCTATTTTCTGAACATCTTCTGGAGTGTCAACGCCGTGAGCCTCATGATCAACCTTTATCACCTGTTCAAGTAAAAGAAGGAAAAAAGAGCCGTTCAGACAGAATGCCAGAAAAAAGAAACAACTTGCTGTGTTTTACTAGCAGTGACCCATCTGGGATTCTGTAATGTTAGTATACTGATTCTAGTGTTGGACAAAGGCATCCTGGAGAAAAGAGGTGATTGAAATTTTAGCAAGAGAATTATTTGTCTATAAGGTGAAGAATTCCCAGAAATGGTATGAGATCTACTTCCTCATTTTAGCCTTAAATTACATGAGGAAATCCACAAAAATAGAGAAACCTCACCAAATGCCCTTAACCAATAAGATGACATTCAACATTGTTCGCTGATAACTTTTAGGATTAATATCACAAAAAATCCTAAACTAGTATATCTGTGACAATTTTATCCCGAACTATTTTTTTGACCACAAAAAATCCCAAACTGTTACACCTGTGATAAATTTATTCCCAACTATGTTTTTGACCGTCAAAAATCTCAAACATGTACACTTGTGACAATTTTAGCCTAAACTAATTTTTGACCATCAAAAACTCCAAACTGATACACCTGTGACAATTTTACCCCAAATTAATTTTTTACCACTAAAAACCCCAAATTGGTACATTTGTGACAAATTTACCCTCCGTTAGTGTTCGTTAAATTAGATTAATATCACGAAAAATCCCAAATTGGTAAACTTGTGACAAACAGAGGGGTAAAACCCAAAACCGGTACACTTATCAATTACCACGTGTCATTAAACTTAGCAATTTGATAGTAAAATTTAACAAAAGCTAACGGAGGGTAAATTTGTCACAGGTGTATCAGTTTGTGATTTTTTGTGATCAAAAAATTAGGTCGGGAGTAAAATTGTCACAGATATACCAATGTGGGGTTTTTGGTGGGTTCAAAAAATGGTTTGGGGTAAAATTATCACAGGTGTACCAGTTTGGGGTTTTTTATGGTCAAAAAAATAGTTTGGGATAAATTTGTCAAAGGTGTACTAGTTTAGGATTTTTCGTGATATTAACCCTAACTTTTAAGTTTGACCCAAAAAAAAAGAAGGAGAAAAAACTGGCAATTTGTTGCATCATCTTTATAACTACCAAAAGTGTACTGTTTTTGTACTCTGCAAGCAGCTCAAGGATTTCTACGAGTTCTTCTCTAACATTAGTTTTGTTCATATTATAGTAATACCGTTGTTCCCATTTATAGCCATATATCTTGGTGTAAATATTAAACAATGCTCTTATTTTTATTTGGACAGTGAAGCTAATGTGGATCCAGATATTCAAACACTTAAGATAAGTGGCAAAGTTTAGAAACGAATTATTCATATAAAAACTAAAACGATATCGGTTTGCCAAGATCCGGTTATTATATATAGACTTACATAGTTATAAAGACCATTACAACATATCTTGATTTTTTTTATATATAGATTATCGTGGTTGCAGGAAATGATATTTATTATTTCTTCATTTTTCCCAAAATAAAGTAAAGTTAAACTGGACATTTTCCTCTGGCTCATCATAGCCCGTGTTGACAAGTTCCTATGCACCATAGGCGCCAAGTAGGGCTTTCATTCTAACGGTCCAATTACCATAATTTTCTTTGGTAGGATGAGGATATTGAAGAGGAAGCTAATTGTTTGTTCAGCCCATGATCACAAACCGTATGCTCTTGTATCAATTTGATAGAATAATTTGAAGGTGAAAACCCTCACGACTTACACACCTCAAGGAAGAGAAGAAGACAAATGGGTTTTTTTTTTCACCTTATTGAAAATGATCACAAGACTTGCCTTTATATAAATTTATTGCATGACTCTTACTCTTAAATGACTCATAACATTATTTAGCATTTCAAGGAAACAGATTTTTGGGAATTCACAAAACATTAAACTAGACATAGAAAGACGAACAGTTACGATGCATGGAATGCCTGAAAATCAAGAATCTGTTCACGCCTCTGTTGATATGACTCCTTGGTAACATGGAAGATATTGGCGTTGAGAATTGCCAATGCCCTTCACCAAAAACTCGCATCATAAGAGAGTTATTATGCACCGTGACTCTTGGAAATGCGTGTTCATTTCTTACTTCTTATTTATCCGTCAATTTTGAAGTGGAGAACAAACAACCAAATGCAGGATATCTATGTTAAACCATGAACCTAAACCCTAGGAAGGCCATCATGAGGAGGAGAAACTCATGCACTCGAGTCAAAGCTCAAAGATAAAATATCGGTCGTGATTTTACACATGGTGATTGCATTGGTATATGTAATTTTGCCCAACTACAACCCAAAAAGTCTGAAAGAAGATTCCTGCAAAGCCATCAATCAACTCCAGGAGTTTTAAGGCACCCAACTGGAACATAGCTTGCTTCACTTCTTCCTCTGATAGTGCATGGCTCATATCCTCAGTTGTAACTTAATTAAAACTAGATGCTATCAAACTCGAAAATTATTGCATAGATCAAATGCACAGACTTTCAATCCATACGTCCCGCTGAATTTGGTGGCTCTATGCGGAAATATTGGTCAATAGGGCTTGAGTAAATGAGTTCTTACTATAGAATTATTACTTAATGATGTAAAATCACAATAATCACCTTTGTCATCTTTTTTCAATATTCTGAAAGTTGGATCTGATACAAAGAGTGAGTGGCTTTAATTCAGCAACAATTACATGCCACATCATTTGGTAACTCTGTCTAGTCTGTTTTTCTATGTATTTGTTTTGTTGATGTCTTTTATACATTCGAACCATCTCGAGTTGCTCGTCTAAAATTTAGTAACTAGTGAAACGATGTTATTTAAAGGAAAAGGCATTCTATTTCAAATGACCTCGTTGCCCCAAATTACGTCAAAAGCTTTTTCACTTTTCATTGGATTTTCTTATATTAAAGAATACCTTGTTTTGAGTCTATAAATTAATTTTGAGAATAATATTTCCTTGTTTTTCTTTAAAAACTGATCTCAGAAATATTACTTTTGTACGTGTGGATTAAGGCACATATTCATACCACCACATGAAGTATTGCATGTTGAGTCAGCCACCCAAGTTTCAATTTGCACCTTAAAAAAGGGATAGCGGGGGTAGCTCATGGGTTTGGAATTTCTCGACAAAGGAAGAACCATTTCCATGGGCCGTTCCAGCTCTTGCCAATTGCGTCTTTGCCTCAAATTAAACTAGTCATGAGCCCTGTGAAGAAGTTAGAAGAAAAGACAAACGACACAAAAAGAAAAGAAGCATAAAAATTGCTTAAACTAATTAAACTAATCTTCATCCCCGAAGACTTTTGACTTTTGAGCATCTCAGCACGAGCCCTGGGAAGTAACTGTGAAGTTCCCTGCGCTTCCGTATGTTCCAGCAGCCAATCCACTCTAGTCTTTGGATCGAACCAACAGAAATATGGCACGTTATGCCGGGCGCAGAAACTTTACTCTCTTCTTGTTTTTCATTAGTGAAACCATGTGTCTCTTTCCTCCTCGGGTTAAAACGTCACACGTAGTTAGAAAAACCTTTCAGTTGAACTAATTTAGTTAAAACATTTTTACTTTGATATCAATTCAATCTATCCAACTAATTTAAGTCGGAAATTACTGACGTGGACACTGGCGGTCCTAAGTGGCACTGCCGGAGCCGACGTGGATAAATTTTATAATTTTTTAATAATTTTTTTCAGATTTTTTTAATGTTTTTTTCTCTCTTTTTTTCTTTTCCCAAAACTAGTCGGCCGATGAGATTGCTAGTCGACCATCACTAGCCACAAGCTAGTCTGGGCGAGGGCCATTGTGCCCTCACTTGTGGCGGGCGAGGGTTTCGGCACTCGCCTAGATTTGGGTGAGAGAGTCGACCCTCGCCCGTGGTCGAGGAGGGCATGGCAGCCCTCACCCGTGGCCGACGAGGGCACAGGGGCCTTGGCTCAGACCAAGCGAGGGTCACCGGCCAACCAGTTCTAGGAAAAGGAAAAAGAAAAAAAAGAAAAGAGAAAAAAAGAAACAAAAACATTAAAAAAATCTAAAAGATTATTAAAAATTATAAATTTTGTCCATGTCAGCACCGACGATGCCACGTAGGACGGTCGGCATCCACGTCAGCAATTTCTTACCTAAATTGGCCAGAAAGACTGAATTGGTACCAATGTGAAAAGGTTTAGAACTAAATTGATTCAATTGAAATATTTAGGACTGAATTGGTACCAATGCAATAGGTTTATAACTTTTTTGGTACTTTTTCCCATGTGGTTTTGCAATTGATTGTTTCACCTTAAATCAACAATTTGAAAGACATTTTCTTAAAAGTAATTGCTTGTGACGCTTAAAATTGATAATTAATGGAACAATGTATTCATTATTATGTGTAGAAATTTTTGTCGTCATTAATGAAAATATTGCTCGCTAATTGGGAAAATCGTCTAAAAAGTACTAAACCTATTGCACTTTTGCCAATTTAGTCTTAAACCTTTTAAGTTTGCCAATTCAGTCTTAAATCTTTTCACTTCTTGTCAATTGAATCCATCCGGCCAACGTTGTTATGGCAATTTTTTAATACTTTTTTTCGAATTTTTCTTTTCTTTTTCTGCCCTTATTCCCTCTGGTCGGTCCGACGACCGGCCAGAGGTGGCGAAGCTCGCCCCCGCCAACCACTAGCTAGTGCGAACCTTGCTTGCCGCTGCCAGGCCGACCTCACCCAGCCAAGGCGAGGCCAACCTACGACGGCGCTAGCCGAACTCTCCCAGATTTAGCAAGGTGGAGCCTCAATCAACCATAGCGAGGCTCACCATCACTGGGTTTCACCTCACCATGGCTGGGCGAGGCTCCACCTCACCAGGTCGAGCCTCACCTGGCCATGGCGAGGCCAACCTAATCGTTGCTAGGTTTCACCTCACCCAACGACGGCAAGGTCAACTTGGCAGCAGTAGGCAAGGCGCACCCTTGCCAGTGGCCGGCGAGGGTAAGCTTCGCCAAAGGCCGACGAGGTCGACCTCGCCAGCCTGCACCTTTGGGCGATCGCTGGTTGCAAGACCGGTGAGAGGGAAGAAGGCAGGAAAAAAAGAAAAAAAATATTAAAAAATTACCACATTAACATTGGCCGAACAACCGACGCCGACTGGCGACCACGTCAGTGCCGACCAGCCAAAATTGGCTAGATGGATTCAATTGGCAAGAAGTAAAAAGATTTAGAGCTGAAGTGGCAAACTTAAAATGTTTAAGACTAAATTAGCAAAAGTGCAATAGGTTTAGAATTTTTTGGACAATTTTTTCCTCACTAATTCATTTTTTTGAGTGATACAAACAATCATTTTAAGAAAAAAAAATTCGAATTATTGATTTTTTGTGAAATATATACAAAATTCATTGGATTATACAGTTATCCAATCTCCAAGAAACGTTGGTTCATGGGATGTAACATGACAACGAAGTTGAAAAGCTAAAGGGGACTAGAAATAGTCTCAAATATCTTTCTCAAATTATATGTTTATCAGCACAATGCACAAGGCATCAACTAGTTTTTTGCATGAAAGCGACTGTTTAAGGTAATAAGAAACTTCTCCAATGCGACCCAATGACTTCGGCTATTTCCCAGAAGTTGTATGCAAGACTCTTGATGATACTTCTATCGTTTGTCTGGCTCGGACAATTGTGCAAAGGTAAAGTTGGTGCATGTGAACAAAGCCATCATAAAGCAGAAAAAGTAAAGAGGGCTTTAAATTTTAAATCAACATAAAGCCGTCTTCCAGGATGGTGTTCCCCGTAGACCCCGTGCCTCAAGACTTTTGCTTCGGGCACGAGAAAATATTAAGTGAGTTGAACACTCCACGTAGGCTATACAAAACACCATTCGGATGATGACACGTGGCGGAAGGGCCCACCGGTCAGATTTTGCAGCCCCCATTACTCCACTTTCAGATCTTCTCTCTCCTTTGTTACTCTCCTTCTTCTTTCACTGTTTTCTTTCGTTTCTTTTTGCGTGCGCTTGAATTGCAGTGTCACCAGCCAACCATTGACGACCTCTCACGAGCACGCCGACGCTCATCCATGGCCGTTGTCGGCGTCGTTCGGGCATGCTATTGACCCCCTTGGGTATCCATCTTTCCCATCCACCATGGATGACGCTCGCGGCCAGCCATGGATGACGCTCATCCATGTCCATGGTCGTCGTTGGCATTGAGCAACGCCGGACGGGACGGCTCGATCTGGAAGTTTGGCCAGATCTGGAGCCATGGCCGCTCGTCGCTCGCGGCCACAATGCAGAGATTATGGCCCCAAAAATAAAAGAAGAAACAAAAATGAAGCTGTGCTTCTGCATTGTGGGTCCATAACGGCGGTGGTGTGCTTCTGGTATGTGTACCAGAAGAAGAAGACGGTGAAAAGTGGGTCAGACGGAGAGGTTAACGGCGGGGAGATAATGTGCAGGGAGAGAAGTAACGGAGAAGAGAGAGAGGCAGATGGGAGAGAGTAAAGGTTTATAGCGGGACCCACCTTCTCACGTGGCATTTATTGGATGGAGTGTTATATCATCTGACGTGACATATTCAACTCACCTAATATTTTCTCATTGACTTGAAAGAGCTTAACGACTGCGAAGTGTCCTCTGCTTCTATTCACTTCACCATTTTCCTTGACTTGGGCTTCTCTCTCCCTGCCATTCCCTCCTTACTCTGCCTATTTATTCTCTCAATTCCTCTGCTTGTGGGTTTGTAACTACCCATTCCGAGAACGAGGAGTGATCATTAGTGGAAGAGCCACGTGGAAGCTGGTGGGACGGTTCCTACATCGGACGAGGAGTGATCATCGGGACAAGAGCCACGTGGAAGCTGTTGGGATGGCTCTTACATCAGATGAGGAGTGATCATCGAGACGAGAGCCACGCAGAAACTGCTGGATGTATAACTACCTGTTCCGACATTGGACAAGGAGTGATCATTGGGACGAGAGCCAAGCAAAAGCTGATGGAACGAGAGCCAAGCAAAAGCTGATGGATCTACATCTACCTATTCTGCCATTCTTGTCAAAACGGGTAGTGATCATCGGGGCGAGAGCTCCTGGATGAGCAGATCCTAGTAGGCTTCTAGGATGGCCAATGTAACATGAATATCGAACATCAAGAGAACATTCTCAAATTATATATGTGAAATTGGAATCAACTCACAAGATGTAGCTTTTGACGTAATGACAAATTTAGTATTGGAGCTCCAATGTTAAGTGTGTTCAGGTAAGAGCACTACCATTATGGTTGATAACCTGGAAAAGTGTCTACCTATATGCCAAATGACAAATCCGCGAGGCTTAGTGTTAGACAAGCCAAAACTGACAACACCTCGAGTAAGTTTATTCATGAAGTTCATAATATGGTATCAAAGTGGGACCCTTCCAATTGGTGTGTCATTTGAGGACAAACCATGCAAAAGCTGGTGAGCCTGTAACTACCCGGTCCGACTAACACGAGGAGTGATCATCAGGGCGAGAGCGCTCGGATGAGCAGCTCCCGATAGGCTTGGCAAAGATAGCAAAAATGAACCAAATAGCACACCAAACAGGGGAAAAATGTTCCTAGATTATATACGTGAAATTTAAATTAACTCATAAGAGGTGGCTTATGATGTAACGGCAAGTTTAGCATTGGAACTTCTATGTTAAGCTGCTTAGGTAAGAGCATTACCAAGGGCCTAATTCCCTAAAAAACCTCAAACTTTACTCTCTGTCCCAATTATATCCCTAACTTTTTTTTATCTCATAAAAAACCCCAAACTTTTACTTTTGTCCCAAATCTACCCCGTTTACTATTCATCTAATTTTTTAATATTATTTTATATTTTTTCGAATTTTTTTCTTTTTTCTTTTTTCTTTTCTTTTCTTTTTTTTTTGTTTCACCTTCAACCTCCGGCCGGTCGCCGGACCGGCGACCGGCCAGAGGCGGGGGCCGGCGAGGTCGGCCTCGCCGGCCGCTGGCGAGGCTCGGCCCCGCCGTTGCTGGGCGAGGCCGGCCCCGCCGGCAGCTGGCGAGGTCGGCCTCGCCGTTGCAGGGCGAGGCCGAGCCTCGGCCGGATCGGGCGAGGCTCGGCCCCGCCGGCAGCCGGCGAGGCTCGGCCTCGCCTAGAAATAATATAAAATAATATTAAAAAATTAGATGAATAGTAAACGGGGTAGATTTGGGACAAAAGTAAAAGTTTGGGGTTTTTTATGAGACAAAAAAAAGTTGGGGATATAATTGGGACAAAGAGTAAAGTTTGGGGTTTTTTAGGGAATTAGGCCTATTACCAAGATGGGTAATCTCTTGAGAAATTGTCTATTTATACGCTTCTCAAAGCGAACAATAATTTGAGTGGGTTAATCCTAAATGTCCTAAACGAGTTTATAAGCAAAAGAACGCATTTGGTAAATGTAAAAAAATTTTATTTTCAATTTTGTTTCATTTAATTATAGAAATGTCAATAGAGGCATAGGAGGTGGAGGTGGAAGAGGAGGTGGTGACTGAGGCAGTGGCAGGGACGATGGCGGAGGAGGTGTGGGTGATGAAGGTGTTGGAAGAGTTGGTGACTTGGGCGTCGGTGGTGGCAATGACAGAGGAAGCGTGGGTGGCGATGGTGTCAGAGGAGGTGGCGGTGGAGGTGGCATGGGTGGAGCAGGCGTTGGAGGTGGGGGGTGGAGGCATGGATGGTGGTGGTGTTGGAGAAGGTGGCGGTGGAGGAGAAGTGGGTGGTGGAGGTGTCGGAGTAGGTGGTGACTCGGGCCGTGTTGGTGGTGGCGGAGAAGGCGTGGGTGGCGGTGGTGTTGGAGGAGGTGGCGCGGGTGGTGGAGGTGTAGGAGGAGGTGGTGATTGGGGTGATGGTGGTGGCAGTGATGAATGATGATGGTGGAGGAGATCTTGGTGGGTGGTGGAGGCGTTGGAGGTGGGGATGGAGGAGGCGTGGGTGGTGATGGTGGTGGTGGTGGTGTTTGAGGAGGTGGCGATGGAGGAGGCATGGGTGGCGGAGGTGTTGGAGGAGGTGGCGGTGGAGATAGCATGGGTGGAGGAGGCGTTGGAGTTGAGGGTGGAGGCGTGGGTGGTGATGGTGTTGGAGGAGGTGGCGATGGAGGAAGTATTGATGGTAGAGATGTCGGAGGAGGCGGGCGACGGTACTGGAGGAGGCGTGGGTGGTGGTGGTAGTGGAGGTGGCATGGATGGTGAAGATTTTTTTGCTTCCGTTTACCTTGTTTCTCTTTTTGTTCCTGAGAACAAAAAAATATACTTCTTTTACATTTTATTTCTATTCTAAATTCATTCTTTGACCACTTTTTTATTTCAAAAAAAAATTAACTAACGATATCAAACGAATTTTTATTTTTTATTTTTTATTCAGAAGGACAAAAAAATGGAAAAATAAAAAAAACAGAAACGTTACCAAACAGAACCTTAGTAGCTAACATAATGATACTTATTAAAAAAAAAAGCAATTTACTTGGAGCGGTTTTGTTGCCTCAAACAAAGCCAAGAGCTTTTTCACTTTTCATTCAATTTTCTTATATCAAACAGTACCTTGTTTTCAGTCAACAAATCAATTTTGAGGATAACTTTTGCTTGTTTTCCTTTGAAAACCGATCTAAAAAAAGATGAAAAGACTTCTGTACGTGGGGATTATGGCACAACATAAGTTACACCGCCACATGAAGACTATTGCATGTGGAGTCAGCCACCCGAGCTGCGATTTGCACCTTACCAGGGCCCTTTTCAATCGAGTTAATTGGGGGGTGGTTCATGGGCTTGGATTTTATAGCAGGCGTCTAAAGCGAATTATGTTGTTGTTTTAATTCCCCGCAGGTTTTCCCCTAGCAAATCAGGGCTTCTTTTCTTTCTTTTGAGTCCTTCCAGTTTCATTCTTGTCTCGTACCTCGAATACTAATTAACAATTAACACTCGAAAATACAGAGGTACTCGATTATCGGATGGAAGTCAAAATGTAAATGCTGAAAGCTAAAAAGTTTTGTACCTGAAACGCTAATTGACGACATTTTTCCCCTAATGCTCTCCGCAGACTTACAGTGGGTGTCAACAAAATTCTGGGAATCGCCAAACATGCCATCAGTCTTGTTCAACAGGTCAGCAAGGTCAATGGAGTCAAGGCGAAGATGGATGCTCTGGAAATGAATATGGGAATGGTGTCCGCCAGGAAGGCTGACATAGTTTTGGAACTAGAGCAGGAAGAGAGGAGGCCGGGAAAGAAAAGGAAGAAAGAAGTTGACTTTTGGATGCAGGGTGTAGGATCGCCGGAGGATCAAGTCCACCGGTTAGGACGAAACGTTGAAGAGGGGCATTTCTTTTCTCGCCTCATGTTGGAGGATCAGGTGAATGGCCTTGCGACTCAAGTGGAAAAATTGCACGACAAGGGTAGATTTGATAATGGTCTCACGCTGGATGAGCGACCGGTCCGAGGCTATGAACTACAACCAGGGGAACTAGTGGGACAGGCTTCCCAAACAAAAAGGGATCAGATCTGGGATTGCCTGATGAACGAAGAGGTGCTCCGAGTGGGTGTTTGGCGACAGGCGTGGGTGGGCAAAACCTTTCTCGCGATGCATGTACATGATCAAATAGTGCAAGATTGTCCAAGGTTCGACGGTGCTTGTTTGGTCAATGTATCGCGAGAAGGCACCGTTGGTACGATCCAAACTGATATCGCGAACTATCTCCAACTAGATTTGACGGAGGTGAGCGGTGTTTACCGGGGCGCAAGACTTAAGGAGGCATTGCAGGGTAGGAAACTCCTCTTCATCTTGGATGATGTTTGGGAATATTGCTCTTGGGAAGAAGTGGGTATAGTCCTAGAAAGAAATGGATGTAAATTGGTTGTGACTTCACAATCGAGCGATGTGTGCGAGCAAATGAACTGTCGCGAGCTTGTTTATGTAGACTCTTCCAGAGGAGATACCTGAAGTTTCAAGATTGAGATACGGCCATTTGTCTTGATGGCATTTTCACTGACTGAGCTTAGCTTGAAAGTATGTGGATCCACCGAATAACTTTTCTCTCTGCCTATTCATGTTCGAATCCAAAGTGCTGTTTTTAAGATGCCGCGAAACTCTTAAAATGTATCGTGTTTGGGTGCGCTTAAAATTGACATCGCTTCGTTTTGTAACTAACCTCCCTTTTATCCGAATTCCAGAATAAGAACTAAAGTACAGTAATCAAAATGACTAGCTTTCAACTCTCGTTCTCGCGCGCCCTTTTCTCTCCTCCTTCATATTTGTACTTATATAATTTTCCAAAAAATTTTAAGTTTCGTTTGTTTCGGGAAAAATATGACATTTCTGAAAAAAAAATTCCATGAAGTTATTTTTTTCCAGGAAATTGACAATATTTTCCGTTATTTGACTGAAACCTGAAAATGAATTAGAAAATATTTTCCGCCGTTTGGTATAAAAAATCTGATTTGATTTTCCTCCGTGAAGTCTTTTTAATAATTTTTTTATTTTTCTTTTCTTTCTTTTTTCTTCTTCTTCGATCGGTCACTGGCCATGATGACAGCTGGCGACCAGTCACAGGCGAGGGATGAGCTTGCCCAAGGCCAGCAAGCTCGAGCCTCATCAGCTATTGCCGTGGCGATGAAGAAGGAAAAAGAAAAAAATAATTCAAAATTTTTTTAAAAATAATTAAAATGATTTCACGGGAAGAGAACATGCTTGGTCTGGGTTAAAAGAAAGAGGAGGGAAAATGATTTTCTCTTTTCAAAAAGGGAAAATTATTTTTTTTCATATTTAAAGAAAACATTTTCTTTTCTTTTTTTGGTCGAATAAAGAAAATATTTTCTTGATTAGTTTATTTTTATGAAGGAGGAAAATTATTTTTCGGGAAACAGCCTGAATCTCAAATCAAACGAAGACGACGCACGTGGATATAGAGCAACGTCGACAGCAACTCAAACCCACCGGTCAAGAACTTTAGCACGAGCGTCGTGTCGTGGCTCTCTCTCTCGCGTGGTAAGACATGAACCCAATGTCGATCTGTTCCTCCTCCTCGTCCGGGTCTTCGTCTTCTTCGTATTCCACCACCAAGGCGTGGATCGTGCACGGGATCGTCGTCGGAGCGGCAGTCGCGGCGGCAATCGGCGCTCGGGCTTATCTCGGCGGATCCAAGAAGTTCCGGAGCCGGGTCGTGGGTATCATACCCGCCAGGTTCGCTTCGGCTCGGTTTCAGGGCAAGCCTCTGGTTCCCATTCTGGGCAAGCCCATGATCCAGGTATTATGTAGTTCATTTGAATTGCCGATCGACTCTATCTCATAGCTTTGCCCATATTTTGAACTGATTAGCATCTTGATCCGGTGTTCCCGACTCTTTGTGTCAAGTCATACCATGTAATTGCAATCTCAATGGACAGTCTTGGATGCACGATGACAATGTGAAGCCTCTGTCTAGAATTGTTGTTACCTGTTAGAGAAAGCTGTTACGTTTTCTTTATCTCAGTCTGCTTAGAATTTCAATGGATAAGCTGAGGATCTTTGTAGAATTAAGTCCATATTTGTTTCAGTTGAAAAATGCATTCTTGGCCTGTATGCATATCACAAATTGTCCAAAATCATATGCTTTTGGGATAATTCTCTGTGTACCCAGTTTTACATAATCCTATCTGTTCTCTTGTTTGATTTCTCACATTTCCCATTTTGCTTCCTTTCCCTGTATCTGTTTGCCTTTCTTCCTTGTTTATAATAAGGTGGAAACAAAATTTTAGATGATGCTGGCTGCAGTACAAATTTTTATGTTGCTCTTTCAGGGATCTTCATTTGATGGATCACTATGTCCAGCTTTTTGTATTACGAGTATAATCGATTGCATGCAAGAATAGGGTTTAAATTTGTTAGGGAATGACTGGTATAATGATCAATAGATTTACAAGACATTGTCAGAACATAGAAACTTGTAAATTTCCAAAAGAACTTAGAATGAATTAAACAGTAAATCCTATTGCATAGAGTTATTATTTCTTCAGTTTCCTGTTTAAAATATAGGAAAGTAGGCAAGAATACAAGCATGCTCCTCGCCTTTGGTAAGTTATCAGTTTCAAGTATTTGCGGAAGAATAGTTTTCCTCTATATCGATGAATAAAAGACTAGCTGGGATATGATTGAAAGTAGCCAAGTTTTTGGTGCTTGCGGAAGCAATAAACCACTAGGAAGAAATAAGTGGTGGCAACTTGATTCCAAAAGACTTGTAGACTCAAGAAAGAAACAAAGGATGAATCAAGAAGTGCCATCTTAAATTATATCGACATAAGACTGAACTGACTAATTGGCCTGCATCATTATTTATAGTTGTGGGATCTGTTGCTAAGTAAGTAATCTCATGGTAAAAATGTTCCTAACTAAATCAGTAGGTAGAAATATTCTCTACATTGGGGTGGAAAGGCAGATGGATGTGTCTTTAGATGCATAAGACCAATTTGCAGTCATGTTAATTGCATAAGACTTCCAATTTGAATAGGAAAAGGACAATTCTCTGAGTCTATTGTGATTGGATAATTTGGCTCTGAAATGGATTTGTTGATTGAACAAAGTTGGATAGTGATTTCTCATTTTTCCATATGGCTCATTGAGTTGCCTTTTGTTTGCATGGCAGAGAACGTGGGAGAGAGCTAAACTAGCTGCTTCTTTGGATCATGTCGGTATGTCTGGTCCCTGTACATTAGTCTGACCCGATTTGATTTTCTTTTTCATGCTATTTTGACACGCATAATAAAGCTTCACAAACCATCAAGTTGGTGTTCTGTATGGCTTTTCACCTTTATTTCAAACAGATACTGCATTTTTCTTGAAATCTCTATGCTTCACCTAGGACACCAAGCTATTTTCCTTTAAACATTTATTATCCTCTCCAATGCACTAGTAAACCAATTTCTTAGGATTTCTTCATTTTACCAGTGACTAGTTTTTTCTTTTAAATGTGGCACATGTTCTCTCTCTCTCTCTCTCTCTCTCTCTCATTTTTCATATCTTTTTTTTTTTTTTGGTAAAGATTTTTCATATCTTTGTTTTGGCTAAACAACTATATTTTTCTTTGCCATGTTATGACCTTGAGAAACTAGTAAATTGAGATCTTGCATTGAAATAATTATAGGTAAAGTTGCTGCAGTTATGGACTTATAGAATTGGTGAAATTATGATTTGTTTTAACATGCGACTCAATTTTTTTTGGAATTCGGCATCTTTGTGTGGTATTCGTATATAATCTCTCATTTGTTATCTTTCGTGCTAGTTGTGCATGCATGCACTTGTTTTTTCCTCATTTGTAGCTCCTTTGGGTGTAGTCGTGGCCACGGACGATGAAAAGATAGCAGAATGCTGTCGAGGATTTGGTGCAGATGTGATAATGACATCAGAATCATGTCGGAATGGTTAGCTTTTTGGTGGTTATTGTTGTTCTGATCTTGACCTACTCGGAGAGCAGTTATGTTATTATAATTATCTCTAGGCACTGAACGCTGCAATGAAGCGCTACAAAAGCTTGACAAAAAGTATGACATAGTTGTCAACATCCAGGGGGATGAGCCTCTTATCGAACCGGAGATAATTGATGGGGTTGTTAAAGCTCTCCAGGTAAATCGACATCTCTTATTGCTACTATTTCTTATGTAAGGTTACTGCCACCTGCTTAAATTGATTTGATGTTCATAGCTGAAGAATTCTCTTCTAACTTTTCCAATGTCACTGCAATTAAATATTAAAATTTCTGATCTCTTGAAGCTGCAATGCTTCTTCTGGGATCTGTTTATGTATCTGCAGTCATTTACCCTCATGGTGTTTGCAGGCTGCCCCAGATGCAGTGTTGAGCACTGCGGTTACCTCTTTAAAACCTGAAGATGCATTTGATCCAAATCGTGTTAAATGTGTTTTGGATAATCGTGGCTATGCTATTTACTTCTCCAGGGGATTAATTCCACATAACAAGTAAGTTCCCGTTTCACCCTTATGCTCTACTATGATTGTGTGTAGAGATTCCGCACTCATCTCGCTCTTTCTCGGAATTATCGGTATATGTAATTGTTTGTCATGATAGCACCCATCTTCCTGAATGAAACAGGTCTGGAAAGGTCAATCCACAGTTTCCTTATTTGCTTCATCTTGGAATTCAGGTAGATTTTCAGTTTGTTTCTTGAAGTTTGGTGAGGACAAGTGTTAGACGTGGGTTTTAATATATCTCTGTTACTGATCTCTCACAGAGCTATGATTCAAAGTTTCTAAAGATATATCCAGAGCTTCAGCCTACCCCGCTCCAGCTTGAGGAGGATCTAGAACAGCTTAAAGTTCTTGAGAATGGTTATAAAATGAAGGTATACTGGACTTTTTCCTTTCTCTTTTCATCAGTAAATCCTCGAGCTGCTTGGAGGATACAAAGAGGCAAAGTTTTGGTAGTTATGAAGATGATGAAACAAATTGGTGGTTTTTTTTGGTCAAAATAATAAATTATCAGTGAACAATATTCAATGTCATCTTATTAGTTAGGGGTTTTTGCTGCAATTTCTCCATTTTGTGGATTTCCTCATGTAATTTGTGGCTAAAATGAGGAGAAAATCTTCATCTTCAAGATAAATACTTGCTAAAATTTCAATCACCTCTCGTCTCGACTCTATCAGGATGCCTTTGTCTAACAAAAGAATCTGTATTCTGAATTCCAGACGGGTCACTGCTAGGAGAACACAAAGCAAGCTGTTTCTTTTTCTGGCATTCTGATTGAACGGCGCTTTTTTTCTTTTTTACTTAAACAGGTGATAAAGGTTGATCATGAGGCTCACGGTGTTGATACTCCAGAAGATGTTGAGAAAATAGAATCATTTATGCATGAAAGGAACTTGTCCTAGGTATGTGGGATTTTCTTGGTTCTTTTTTCTTTGGTTAATATGTACTCGTAAGTTACAGATGTCAGACTTCATCTTGCTCAAAGTTAGTTAGCCTTGTTCGGCTCGAGGGTGAGAGAATTCACGAGACACGGAGCACCGTTTTTGTGTGGTGCCTTGCTTCGTAGGGTAATGTTGAGTTATTTACTTGTCCGGATGACCTGCAAAATACAGGGCTTACGAACATCTTGTGGTGGATGGTAATACCTTTAATAGTAGGTTCTGGTTCTCTGCAGCTGGTAAAGTCATTATAAGTGCTAATGTATGAGGGAACATTGTGGAACGTATAGAATCCGAAATGCTTCTAAATGAGACAATTGAAAATCATTCCATTATTGCCGATTACATGGATGCCATTGAGTGGCATTCGGACCACTTTCAGCTTGTCTTCTTTGGAGGATGTATATATTCACTCTTGCAGATTATGTGCAAAACCCCTTTTTCTTTCAGTTTATGTCGGAATAAGTCATGAGAGTTGTTAGATTAATAGTTCTTGAAGAGTTGTATCTAGTACACATACGTAGGAGGAGAGCAAGGGTGTGCGCGGACGGGAGTTGAAAGCAAGTCATTTTGAAATGAAGAGGCGCTAATTTCAAGGGAGCCCAAACGTGTTACATTTTGAGGAGTTTCACAGTATCTTAATAGAGCACTTGGGGTGGTAACACAAACTGAAAGCACTCGAGTTCGAGCATGAATAGGCAGAGAGAAAAGTTATTCGGTGGATCCACAGACTTTCAAGCAAAGCAAAGTCAATAATAGCATCCAGAAAAATGGCCGTATCTCCAATTTGACACTTAAATGCAACTTGAGGTATCTGCTCGGGAAGAGTTTATACATGGACCAGCTCGTGACAGTTCATTCCAGCTATCACTCGATCGTGACATCACGATCAATTTACATCCATGTCTTTCTATGACTATATACCGACTTCTTCCAAAGAGGAATATTTCCAAACATCATTCAAAATAAGGAGTCGACTCCTACCCTGATATGCCTCCTTCATTCTTGGACCCGGTAAGCACCGTTCACCCCCATCAAATCTAGTTCGAGATAGTTCACGATATCAGTTTGTATAGTACCAACAGTGCGTTCTTGCGATATAGTTATCAAACAAGCACCATCAAACCTTGCACAATCTTGCACTATTTGATCATGTATATGCATCGCGCGAAAGGTTCTGCACACCCTGGCCTGTCCCCAAACACCCAGACGGAACGCCTCTTTGTTCATCAAGCAATCCCAGATCTCATCCCTTTTTGTCTGACAAGCTTGTCCCGCTTACCCTGGCTGTAGTTCATACCCTCGGGCCGGTTTCACATCCAGCGCGAGACCGTTATCAAGTCTGCCCTTCTCGTGCGATATATCCACTTGAGCCGCAAGGCTACGCACCTGATCCTCCAACATGAGACGAGAAAAAGAAATGCCGCTCTTTTATTCTTCGTACCAACTCGTGCACTCGATCCTCTAGCGATCCTACACTTTTACTTTGCATCCGCAAGTCAATTTCTTTCTTCCTTTTCTTTCCCGGTCTCCTCTCTTCCTGGTCTAGTTCGAAACTTATGTCAGCCTTCCTGGTTGAGACTTGAGACCATTCCCATATTCATTTCCACTGCATCCATCTTCGCTTTGGCTCCACCAACGTTGATGACCTTTTGCACAAGACCGACGGCATCTTTGGCGATTCCCAGAATTTTGTCGACATCCATTGTAAGACTGCTGAGAGCACAAGGGGAAAGATGTGGTCAACTAGTATTCCAGGTACAAAACCTTTTAGCTTCCAGCATTTATATTTGGACTTTGATCCGATGCTTGAGTACCTCAGTGTTTTCGAGTGTTACTTGTTGATGAGGATTCGAGGTGCAAGGCAAGAATGAAAACGGAAGGACTCCAGAGACAAAAAAGAAGCATACAGCCACGATGTGGGTTTTTTTTTTTTGGGGGGGGAGGGGTCGAATCCATGATGTGGGTAGTCCGGGTGGAGTTTGCCATGAGAAAACCTGTGGGGAATCAAAACGACGACTTGATTCGCTGCTTTAATTTGAGGCAAAGAAGCAAATGGCAAGAGTCCCACGTCCCAATGGGGAAAATTACCGAAAAAAATTCTTACATTTAGTGCTTTTATCCCACTTCAGTCTTAAACTTTTCAATTTAATTAATTTAACCTTCTGATGATTTGCCAATTTAATATTAAACTTTTCAATTTTACCAATTTAATCATAAACCCTTTGATGATTTGTCAATTTAGTCCTTCCGATCAATTTTGGCCATAAATCACTGACGTGATAATCTAGTTGGTGCGGGCTACCCTATGTGAGATGGCTAGTGCTAACGTAGATAATTTTTGAATTTTTTTATTATTTTTCTTCTTCTTTTGTTTTCTTAATCCCTAACCCACCTTGCCTGGTCGAGGCAAGGGAGTCGCGACTGTCGCCAGCCTAGAATTAGGAAAAGAAAAGAAAAGAATAGAAATAAAAGGGAAAAAATTAAAAATTTAAACTATCGGTAATTTTCGATCAAAATTGACCAGAATGACTATATTGACAGATCGTCAAAAGGTTCGTAATTATATTGGCACAATAGAAAGGTTTAAGATTAATTGGCAAGTCATTAAAAAATTTAGGATTAAATTAGTCAAATTGAAAAATTTATGACTGAATTGATGTAAGTATAATAGATTTAATAATTTGTTTGGTAATTTTCCTGTTCCAAGGACGCGTTCTTCCTTCGTTGAGAAATTCCAAGCCCATGAGCTATCCCTCTCGAAGGACCCGGGTAAGGTGCAGATCGGAACTTGGACGGCTGACTCCACATGCAATAGTCTTCATGCGGTGGTATGAATTACCTTTTTCCATAATCCACAAGTTCAAAAGTAATCTTTTTGAGATCAGTTCTCAAAGGAAAAACTGGAGAAATATTCTCAAAATTGACGTATAGTCTGAAAAGAAGGTACTATTTGACATAAGAAAATCTCATAATGCTTTTGACGTAGTACGAGGCAACGAAGCTATACGAAATGGATTCCTTCTTTTTTTCAACAAACATCATTTCACCAGCTACTGAATCAATCATACGAGCAATGCAAGATAGTTCAAATGTGTCGAGGACATTTACAAAGGAGGCATCAATAAAAAAAAATTTTAAAAAAAAGAAGCTTAGAAAACAGGACTATGGAGAGTGAGGAATGCTATATGTACTGGTACCGGATTCTCTCTACCAAATCAAATGACAATTTAGCAGTACTAGTAGTTACACGGAGAGGGCAGGAAATTTAGGAAAAAAAGGAGAGCTCCAACTTTTCACTAACATAAAGCAGTCTGGCGACTCTGGCCTACTAAAAACTTGCTGACAATCCTCCAACTAAAATACCTCAACTAGAGATTAATTCAACAACGGAATTAAAGGTTGTGGCAGGAGCATGGCGTGGGCTCCCATTTTTTTTTAAATGACCTTGTCTGCTTGATCGTCCCGAATTCGCGTTGTCCGAGTCAGACAAACGATAAAAGTATCGTCGCAAAGTCCTGCAGACGGCTTCCAGGAAATGGGCTCGGACTTTAGGGTCACTTCGGAGGCATTGCCTTTTCCCCCAAAGAGTCGCTGTCATGTAAAAACAGCCGGTAGATGCCATGTGGACTTTGTCGGGGAAAATTATAAAGAAAAAAAGTCTAAAATTTATTATATACTTGTCAATTTAATCATAAACTTTTATACATTTACATTGAAAAATTAGGGCTAAACTGGCCAAATTGAAATATTTAGTACTGAATTGACACAAGTACGTAGATTCAGGGCTTTTCTTTTTTGTAATTATCCCCATTTTGCTGATATACAATATAATTTGCAAAAGATATCAGGACTATTTTCTGGTCCTCTTTAGCTTTTCTGGGTCGTCATCATGTCACAGTGCATGAGCTAACGTTTTGGCAGATGGGAAAATTTTGTGATCGAATTTGCTTTGCGTTTGCTTCGCGAAAAATTAACAATTTGAAAAGAATTTTCCTAGAAAGGATCGCTTGTGTCGGTTATAAAAGCAGATCGGCAAAAAATATTGTCATTGACGACGAATATGGTTGACCATAAATTATTATTAATGATGAAAATATTTCTCGTTAGTTAATAATTATAAGCGCTTCGGACAATCATGTTTATAAAAATATCTTTAAAATCATTGATTTGAGGTGACAGACACACCATTGAAATTTTCCTTTGACGTAAAACCTAATTATTACATAATACCCTTGTCATGGTAGATTAAAAAAATAGAAAAACGATAAATCTTATTAGGAATCTTGGATTTGCATATGCAGAAGATAGCACGCAAATGATAATTATTCTATTTTTTACAATATCTATATTTTTGTTTTCGAAAATAGATTTTTATTTCTGGAACAAATTTTTAGCTCGCCCTCGTCTCCTGCCACCACCACCCCTTTCCGGCCACCGCCACCCATCGATGATTGGAAAAGAGAATAAGAGGGAGATATTTAAGAAGATCAATCAAACGAATTTCTAATCCGGAAAGAGAAATTTTGTGTCATTATCAAATGTTTATCTCTGTTTAGAAACTCATTTGGGAAATAGAAAAATCTATTTCCGATTAGAAATCTATTTCAAGAATAGAACGGTTATCGTTAGAGTCATATATATCTTGGAAGTGTTTCTGCACGACTCGCATGGGATGCTGTTTTCGGGGGAAAGGAATTGCGGACAGTACCTTTACGTTGGCCGTGTTCGTTTCGTTTTGAGAACTAATTGAGACTCAAGCGAGTGGCCCTGACATACATCTAGTCTATAGGAGATAGTTTTTCTTTTTCAACAAAAAAAAAAAAAGGAGGTGGTTTTTAGACTACTTATCTTTGCCGTTTCAATAAGATGAAGTATCTGACCAAGTTACGGTGACTCAAATTAGAAAATACTCTGCCGCAAAAGGAATAAAAAGAATGTAGAAAATACTCCAATGCGTGCTTCATCAGTTCATCTTTGGTTTGACTTCTTTGAGGTCGCCGATCTTTTGGACTAGACCGATGCTAATGTTGCCGAATTCGGTAACTTCTTTAGCTTGCATCAGAAGCAGATGACGAGTGCACCATTACCTTCGTAAACTTGATGATTGCTTCTATTACCTGACCGGTTGATAACAAAACGAGACGATGATTCTGATATTCCAGGTACAGAACTAGAATGGAGTTGGAAAATGAGAGGTTCACAAATCTGTTAAAGAGAGAAGAGCAGACGGAGCAAAGACACAGAACGCCATGAGAGATGTTCGCCTGTTTCCCTGATATGAAGGATAGGAATTTGATGGAGCAAAACTACATGTGACAAATGTACCCGGAACCAAGATGGAGAGAGACGAGATTTCACTAGTGAAAGAGAAGAAGAGAATTAGTTGCTGTACCTGGCATAATTGGCCATATTTTGTGTTGGTTCGATCCAGAGACTAGAGTTAATTGGCTGCTGCCACGGATGGAGATGGAAATGGTAAAGTGAGATGAACAATAAGCAGGGGAAACTTCACAGCTTCTCACTTCAGAGGGCTCTTGGTTCTGAGATGCCTCCAGAGTCAAAGTCTTCTAGGATGAGGTGACACGTTCCTGAAAGATTAGTTTAATTAGTTTAATCAATTTTTAACTTCTTTTTATATTGTTTTGTGCTTGTTTCTTGTTTCCTGACATCTTTCCGCTTGAGCTCGGACAAGGAAATTGCATAGCATATGAACGTGCTGTTTCACGGAATCTTATATCCTCAGGTACTGTGGTACGGTGTTCAGGCCGACTTAACTCATTTTCTTTTTCACACGACTTGACTCACATTTTGGTTTTGCTTGTTTCCTTATTATCTTTCACCATTGGATTGAGACCCAACAGATCTCAAACGCTCAACTACCAGCCTAACAACCCAAAAGACAAAAACGTATACCAGCCTAGCACGCTTGTGATTTTTTGTTTTTCGATCCAACGATGAGAAGCCAGGTGCCTCTTGGAAAACATAGATTTTATATATGTATGTGCGTGTTTGTATGTTTGTATGTGTGTATGTGAAAGCTCACGTAAGGTTTGAGCCACTTGGCACGCTCATGTGCGAGTTTTACCCAACGATTTGCATTTGCTGGATACTTTAGGAAATCTCTAATTCTTATGCCTTTATTATTTATGTATATATGCATTCTATTTTATTATGTTTTGCAATATGTGTATAAAATCGGATAAAAAAAGTAATATTTCATGATCTAAGTTAAATTATATGATTGCATCTATTTTGGTAATAAAATTTCAAACTAATTGTTTACGTATATATGGATTCAATTTTGAACTATCTACATAAAAATAAGTCTTTCCCGCAACTATGTTATAAAATGCAAAGAAAAGAAATTAAAGATTAAATTTAAGCGAAATAAGTTAAATGCTTAAAATGCTATATTGTGCATATTTTAGTGACAATTTTATATGTAGATTATTGTACATGTTTTAGCGAATATCTAATTCTGCACCTCTAATTCTTATGCATACTATTTATGTATATATAGCTTCTATTTTGAAATACATATATCACACACATATATATAGTTATATATTTGTAATATCTATGAATAATTAGATGAAAAAAGTTATATTCCATAATTACGCACATTTTGGTAATAAATTTTCAAAAATAATGATTTCTGTATAGATTCTATTTTGAAATATCTTCATAAAGTTAAGACTTGAATCTTTGTAAATATTAAGGATTTCCTACATCTAATTTAAAATAAGTAAAAGAAGAATTAAAAAGAAAAATTAAATGTTTAAAGTGTTATATTCCATATTAACAATTACCCATAGATTATTGCGCATATTTTAGCGAATTTCTAATTCTTAGCATCTAATATTTATGTTTGTGAATATTCTACTTTGAAATATCTCTACATAATGTACGTAATTATTCCATCTATAATTCATATGATTGCAAATTACTTCTATAACTTGTATTCTTTACACGTAGTTTTTTTCTATTATCAAATCATTCATCTCCCGAGCACCTATTTTGCAAATCACAAATCCTCGTTCCGATCAATGTAGTGGCTTTTTTACTAGAATTGGATGTTGTTCATGACCAATGTAGACATTGGTTAGCCAAGGAAGATGAAAAATATTAAACTAACTAGTATCGATCTAGTTCTTCTATATGAGAAGGTGAGTTGTCATTCTTTTTAATTTCAGTCATTTGGTTTTTCAATTGAAATTTTATTTAGCTTTTTTCTGTTATTCACAACGAGCACATCCACGATACAATCAAGGGCAACTTTCCACATCGTTCCCGAGAAGGAATATATATTTATTCAAGAATTTTTTAGTTGTTAAAAAATAGAATGTTTATCGCGTTGTTAGTGACAACAAACTCATGGCTGAATTTAATGCCAATACTCGTGAAAGAAGTTGGAAATGATGACACCACAATAACCTTGATATAGATTCGACTTCGTTGAGTTTGATAATCAACGCAATAGGGTCGTAATGGATTACATGTCGACAGGTATTAAAATTTATAATTGTTCAAGAATTATTGATTACAGATGTTATTTGAGCAGATTGTTGGAGAAGGGAGCCAGAGTAACAACCATGGCCGTTGGGCTAAAGAATAAGAGGTATAGTTTAATTATCGTGCACCTAAATCTTGTATAAATTCAAGCATCTTTTTGCAAATTTTAATACTTCATGGTCCGGCAGATCCAACAATGTATGCCTCAGGGGGGCACCTTCTTGGAAATAGCCAGAAGTCTTTGGTTCGCTTTAACGTAAGAAACCTAGTGGATCCTTGTCCATTGGGCCGACAGGCATGTAGATTGTAAAACATATTCGAGACTATTTCTAGTCCTCTTTAGTGACGTCACATCGCATGAACCAATGTTTCTGCAAGATAGGACGATTTTGTAATAAAGTGAATTTTGCATTTATTTCGCGAAAAATCAATAATTTAAAAAAATTCTTAAAAATAATTATCGATATTACTTATAAAATAAATCAACGAAAAATATGTTCATCATCAATCAAACATGTTTATACTTAAATTGTTGTTTATAATTAAAATATCTTCTGCTAACTAATAATTCAGAGCACTAAAAATATTTTTTTTATGAAAGTATTTTCCAAATAGTGATTTCAAGTGAAATAGCGAATCGTCATTTGAAAAATGAAATCCTTGCTACGTCGAAAAGCCTTCCTATCGCACATTCCCAATTATCATATGTCATCAAAACTACAAGTGACAATTTACCCCGAAATAAGGAGAGAGGCACACTTGATTTCACTAATGAAAGAGAAGAAGAAAGTTATCGTGCCTAGTATAATTTGCCATATTTTGTGTTGGTTCGATCAAGAGACTAAAAGCGAAAATTGAGGGAAATTGTTAAGTGAGAAGAACAAGAAGCGGAGGAAACTTCACAGTTACGCACTTCACAGGGCTCATTAGGGGTGAGCATGGTCCGGGCGGGCAGTTCCCAACATGGTATAGGGAACCGTCCACTTAAGACCGGTTCCGAGAAATTGGAATCGAGAACCGCCCATTAGTTCCATGGATCCACCCGAAAACCGGACCGCCGATCCGGTCCGGTTCCCAAGTGGGTCCATAGAACCGGTCCCACCAAGTTTCATGCAAGCAGAGATGACCGAGAGTGAGAGAGGGAGGCAATAAATGGCTAAAGGTGCAACCGTGAGTTGATGAGAGTTGAAAGTCGAGCTTTAGATTATGGATTTTATGCTTTTCATTTTTCTAAGGGTTAATACCACGAAAAACCCTAAACTGGTACACTTGTGACACATTTACCCCAAACTATTTTTTTGACCATAAAAAACCCCAAACTGGTACACCCGTGACAATTTTACCCTGAACTATTTTTTTGACCATCAAAAACCCCAAACTGGTACACCTGTGACAATTTTACCCTGAATTAAAATTTTAATATTTTTATTTTTATTTTTTTCGAATTTTTATTTATTTTTATTCTTTTCTTTTCTTTTCTTTTCTTTTTTTCATTTTCAAACTTTGGCTGATCGCCGGTCCGGCGACCGGCTAGAGGCGGAAGCCGGCGAGGGCCGCCCTCGCCGGCGTCGGCAAGGGCGACCCTCACCTGCTCGAGTGAGGGTGAGCCGGCGAGGGCGACCCTCACCCGCGTTGGGCGAGGGTGAGCCGGCGAGGGCCGCCCTCGCCTGAGTCGGGTGAGGGTCGCCCTTGCCCTGGGCAGGCGAGGACGGCCCTTGCCGGCTTCCGCCTCTGGCCGGTCGCCGGATCGGCGACCGGCCAAAGTTTGAAAATGAAAAAAAAGAAAAGAAAAGAAAAGAAAAGAAAAGAAAAAAGAAAAAATTCAAAAAAATAAAAAAACAATATTAAAAATTAGTTCGGGGTAAAATTGTCACATGTGTACCAGTTTGGGGTTTTTTGTGGTATGTTCAGGGTAAAATTGTCACGGGTGTACCAGTTTGGGGTTTTTTGTGGTATGTTTAGGGTAAAATTGTCACGGGTGTACCAGTTTGGGGTTTTTTGTGGTATGTTCAGGGTAAAATTGTCACGGGTGTACCAGTTTGGGGTTTTTTATGGTCAAAAAAATAGTTTGGGGTAAATGTGTCACAAGTGTACCAGTTTAGGGTTTTTCGTGGTATTAACCCTTTTTCTAAATATGTTTTCTTTTTCTAAAATTATATATATTATCAGTCCGGTCCGGGTGAATGGGTGGGCGGTTCCATGCCTAGAATCGGGAACCGGACCATTATTCACCCGTTCTAGTAAATTAGAACCGGAAATTGGACCGGTCCTCATGGGAACCCCCGGTTCCAGGCCGGTCTAGTCCGATTTTGGGCGGTCAGGGCGGTTTCCAGCTCCTTTGCACACCCCTAGGGCTCATGGTTCTGAGATGGCTCAGAAGTCAAAAGTCTTCAATGATGAAGGTTAGTTTATGCAATTTTTAGCTTCTTTTCTTTTTGTTTTCTTATTAACTTCTTCTCCGGGCTCATGATTAGTTTAATTTGAGGCAAACAAGCAACCTGGCAAGAGTTGGAACGTTCAAAGGACATGGTTCTTCCTTTGTTGAGAAAATCCTAGCCCATGAGCTGCCCCCGCCATCCCTTTTTTAAGGTGCAAATCGAAACATGGGTGGCGGACTCGACATGCAATGCTCTTCATGCGGTAATATGCATTCTGCTAACTAATAATCCACAAGAAGGAAAGTAATCTTTTTTAGATCAGTTTTCAAAGGAAAACAATAAAAAATTATCCTTAAGATTAACTTATAGACTGAAAACAGGGTGCTCTTCGATATAAGGAAATCGAATGGAAAAAATTTTGGCGTAGTTTGGGGCAATGAAGCTAATTTGAAATAGATTGCTTTTTTCTTTGATAAACATCATCTCACTAGTTAATAAATCAATTATAAAGGCAGTTCAAGATAGTTCAATAAAGGAGGACATCAACAAAACAAATACATGAAAAACAGGATTAGAGCATTGGGCACATGGCTCAGTGGTAAGGAAATTGGATGAAGTGGGAACGTTTAGTTTCAGTTATGGGATTCGACTCTTACGCTTTGCAAAAAGATAGAGTAAAAGTCTGAGAGAGACAAAAGAGAGTTAGAGTTAAAAAATATATATATTAGATAGAGTGAAAAAGGTGAATATTGTAATTATGCGCCCGATCTATGCAATAATCTTCTAAGTTCGATAGTGTCACATCCCGAATTCAACAAGAATGGGAAATGACACGGTCATCCATCTTTTTGAAGGACGCGGCCTCGAACGCAAACCAACCTAACCTATTATTAAAATATATATTCATCTATATATATATATATGATAAAACAATGAATTGGTTACGGAATCAGAGTTTTTTGTAATCCATCAAAACAAATATATACATCTCCAACTCAACTAAACCCAGTAAATATGATCTCAGACATGCATCCAATTATATCAACTCATATCCAAAATTCAACTACCAAATTTTACGTCCACATCACTCATCCTACTAGACGCTAGCTAATAAACTTGAATAAGATTTAAGACGATAAGTATGAGCTGGCCACGGGGGAGCTCAACGTCGACCGAAATCTAGCAAGCTCAAGCCTCGCCACAGGCCGACAATCGTTGGCCGTCGTCATAGCCGGCGATTGGCCAAAGAAGAAGGAGAAAGAAAAGAAAAGAAAAAATAAATAAAATTAAAAAATTTATTAAAAAGAGTGCATAAAGGAAAATCAAATCATACTTTTCATACCAAATGGTGGAAAATTTTTTCTAATTTATTTTTACATTTCAGCCAAACACCAGAAAATATTATTATTTTCTAGGAAAATGACTTCTTCGAAAACATTTTCTAGAAATGTTACATTCTCCACAAACAAATTGAGGCTCTATTTATTTCGTAAAAAATGAATGAATTAAAAAATATTTTCCTGAAAATAATTTATTATATCACTCACAAAAATGAATGAACAAAAAAAATTTTCTTCATTCAAGAAAATATCTAGACATATATTATTATCAATAATGAAAACACTTTTTATTAGCTAATTATTTCAAGCAATATAAAAAGCCATTTCTAAAAAGAAATATTTTTCAAATCATTTATTTTCCGTGAAACAAATGAAGCCTCAAATAACTCTTTTTTGTTTGATGTTTTTCGTTTCTCTCTCGTTTTTTTGCTCGCTTGTGACATGGGCTCGAGCAAGTTGCTTCGATCTGGGTGTGATGGGAATGACTTCTTTTTTCTTCTTTTTTTGTACTGCGAAATCAAAATGAGAATGAGTGAAAATGAATGTGAATGAACCAACGAAAAAGATAGATCATCAACTAAGGTTAGAAATTGGTAATTTTGGTGTGAATAAATTTGATAAGGTAACCATATGCTTGACTAATTGGCTTATATAAATAGAGTAGTATTTGTGCAGAAAATGACACGAAAGTTCGCTGAATTTTAGCTCAATGTAGTCCCTGGACTTTTGATTTGTTTAATATAGTACAACATTGAGCATTTTCATATAATCCACGAACTAAATTAAATATGTACCAAAAATCCAATGATTACATTTAACAAGTTAAAAATTCAGAGACCATATTATACATTAAGCTAACGTTCAAAAATCATATCAAATAAATTAAAAATTCATGAATCACTTTGGCAAAAGTTCATTGACCATTTGTGAAACTATCTCTAATGTGAAGCCATAATGTGTCATCAAAGAGTGCAAATGCTCTATATGGAGTCCCGTGATCTTGTGGATGGAATTCGCATACATATACACTGGCACGAGGATGAAAAAATAGGGGTGAAAACACAATGAGAACTATCATGGGAAAAGGCATTTTTGCGCGATAGGCGAGAAGCACAGCCCTATAGCAACTTGGCGGTTGCACTCCACGAGAAGGACCAAACCGGTCGCACTCATTGATAGTTCTAACATCACTATCGAATAGTTTTGCGCACTGCACACAGAGAGCAGCCCAGAAACTTCGTAGTTCCGTCACCTTGTCCCCTCGAGGGTCCAAGGTCAAGACATACAACAAACCGTGTAACAAGGTCAGAAACGGAACAGGAGTTCAAAAAGATGCATCTTTTCTGGGAAGACATGTAAAAGAATAAATTACACCTGCTAAGAGGACGAATCATAAAAAAAGAAGATTTGCCAAACATCCTGTGGTCATAAAATTATCAATTGACGGCTATTGCGACTGGTGTATTTCCTAGGACTGAAAATCGGCTGTCCTCAGTAACTTTCTTGAATATCTCTGGCTCCAACAGGCTTGGTCTCAGTACGGGCAACCGCAAAAAACTTGCCCTCAAGCCTTCGAGGGTGTGCATAATAACATTTCCACAAAGAGAACCTGCTTCCGCAGTGCGACTCCCTCTCACTCCATCGAAACCTTCACTAAATCCATACAGGAATCACCTCTTAAGATCTTATTATCTGTTCCAATAAGAACCACTGCCTTGATGATGGCTGTAACCATTGGCCTTATGCTGACCATGCCTAAAATATTTCTTCTTAGCACTCTTCTCTTTCTTAGTGTCATTCTCGTCTCCCATTAGATATCTCTTCTTAGCACTCCTTTCTTTCTTAGTGCCATTCTCTTCAAGCTCCAGTGTCTCCACTTCTCCGCCTTCTTTAACCTTCTTCTTACCGGACTTCCCCTTGGAAACAGATTTTCTCTTCTTCAAAGGTTCGCTAACAGATGCAGACACTCCACTACCCCGCGGCAGTGGCTCTTCCTCATCATCTAACTGCCAATTGCAAAACATCTCTGGCGGATCTGCAAGGTTCAGTTGTACTGATTCCCCCGCCCCAGGGAGCAAGCTACTAAAAGTGACATCTCCTCTAGACCCACCTTTGCGCTCAATCAGTACAGGGTCCGGTCTGATTAACAGACCAAGAATGCTCCTGTTGGGCCCAAGGCCCATGATGACTTTGGAATTCGTCAAAGTAGTGAAGGCCATTGCAAAAGCAGATCTAATCTGTAATTACAAAATGCATCAGCAAAGATAAACCCTCTTCCTTGCAAGTCTACAAAACCAAAAGATTATCCCCAGAGTCGACAAGTATAAGTTTTGACAGGCCAAAAAATCAACCATGAGTTTGAAAAGCCAAGAAAAGCATCAGTATGAAGCCCCAACAAATAAAGAGACTGGGGAGCGGAGACCACAGTCTAAAATTAGTTAAAATTCAATAAAACCTTTTACCTACGAGTTGTTATCTCATACACCCACATGCTAGATGGTACACAACCTACCATGACTGGTGTGAGCAGCAGTGAGGATCCTTCTGTTTTGTCCGTACACAAAAGTGGACAACAAACTCACTCAAAAAAATTTACACTTATTTGATGAATATGAAGACTGAACTACATGGAGGCATTAGAATCTGGAAGTTATAACAATTTGTAAAATACACTCGAGGTTTCTTATAAAGATAAAGAGAATAGGTAGAGATTACACTGAGAAGTAATTAACTCTACGCAAACACTTTGATTTGATACCCACAAACTTACAGCCATAACATAATAACAATTTAAATTGGGAGGGTTGGTAGTTCATACCAACAACAAACAGAACAACACAAACAACTGCTACCACAGCTACAAGTTAATTTTGAATCACAGTAAAACTGTAGTGCTTAAAACACCTATGGAAACAGAAGTCAACCTTCTCACACAATAAATGTCGTACACGTATTTAAGTGACCATAAGTTATGTGACACGTAAATCCAAGAAGTAATCACACAGAAATCAGATGATTCAGAAACAAACCTGGAAATAATTGAACGAGTTCTTTCCAATGTCATTATCAGAAGCCTGGAACACACAAAAAAACACAGTCAATACCATGGCAAATCCATCAAAAAGAATTTTTTTGCAGAGCAAAGATCACCATTCATTATTTGCGAGACACCACTCATTATTTGTAGAACAGATTCTTTATCCAATGAAGGTACCAAACCTGGCCATGTACATCACCCACTCAAAGACAACACTCAAGGTTCTCTTAACTCCTAGAGTTAATTTTGGACACAAAAACGAGAGAAAAGGATGTGGTTCATTTGACCAAAGGAGAAAAAGGAAGAGATAGAAAAGGTACCAGGCACGACAGGGAAGATCAGTGTTCCCCAACCCATCCAGCCCCACTAACCCCACTCCCCATCACCAACCCACGCCCCTTGCGAGCTCAACTTTAACCTCCCCATCCCAACCTTGTATTTGATTATGTGGGGTGCCCAGCCCCAAACTAAATTTTTCATATTAAAAGAACAACCTTAAATCTGACAGAAGATCCTAAACTATAAAAATCTTGATAGGGATATCTGGAAATGAATGGTTTAGTAATATCAGGAACATGTAATATTGAATCCAAGTAAATGACTATCTTGGTAAAATATTTCTCAATTGGACATAGAATTTTAGATGAAAAAACATTTCTCAAATAATTAACGCGGTGATTATAGTCACAAGAGCATAAAAAATAAAGAAAAAATTCGTTTAGAACTAGCAAAAAAAAAGAACGAAAATTAAAAATATATATATATGCAGGGCAGGTTGAGGAGGTCCCTGTCACGGAGCAAGGATTTGTCATTTGTCCCTGTCACCACTACACACCCATACCCCACAGTGAATGGGTAGCAATTGCCACATTTGGGACGGGTCC
This sequence comes from Syzygium jambos, assembly GCA_031216235.1. Taxonomy (NCBI): domain Eukaryota; kingdom Viridiplantae; phylum Streptophyta; class Magnoliopsida; order Myrtales; family Myrtaceae; genus Syzygium; species Syzygium jambos. The sequence goes on along the minus strand of CM062225.1, from coordinate 2,712,631 downwards.
TCATAGGACTCCCCAGTGGGGAAATTTTGCCATCCCTCAGAAAGATCTTGTTCATCTATACTTCTGTAATCAAGCAAAAGCAGGCGAAGAAACCAAATAATGTTCGTACTGCTTGGGAATAATGTCTGCCACTAGGGCTCACTTGAGAATGAGAACATTTCCAAATTACTGCATAATTCTTAATATGGATCTCCAAGCAGTCCCATGTATATTTAAACTGAAAAATATCAATCCTTATGAACCAACCTGTGGATCCTCAATGGAGATTAAGGAGGGCCGACCTTTGTTTAAAAACCTGATGGGGAAGCCAAGATTAGTGTATAAAAAAAATAGTGTATATTATTATATAGAATAATTTCAAGACAACACTGACGAGGAAAAAGTAATTGATCATAATTGGCTACCCTTTGTCCCGCTTCATATAAAATGTTCCTTGCCCTCTGCAAGATACACCAACATCCAACGTATTTAGCTTCCGTCCATAGAAATCAAAGAATTGCACCTAGTTTAGGATGGACAGAAACAAGGTTTCAGAGTCACTTAAGATCAAATAGAAAGTTATGTATTCCAAGCAGCAAAACCTAGACTAAGACAATTGTCTTGTTCAGGCGGTTGGAGACGGAAAGCCCAATAAATTTTACAAGTCTATTGTACTTGCTAGAAAGTACATACCAATAGCACTCCCAAATTATGTTCATGAAACGCTTGACGCTCATGAATACTCTGTAGCATAAATGAAATAAATAGAGAGGGTTAAATATAAGGAAAAAGTAATATCAAAAGGGTATCACACTGAGCCAATCATTTGTACTGAAGGTATATAGAACACAGAAGAATCCATAAGCACAATGATTGATTATACACAACACACCAATAGAGCTTCTGGGTATTAAATAGCAGGATACAATTGTTTTAACTCAGTCTAAGTACAATTCTTCCAGTCCTGACTATTGACTTAGTCATTCAGTTGAAAGCATTAAAAAAATAAAACAGGGGACATCATTGCTATTTAAGCAACTAACCCATGTTTGAGCAAGCAACATTTAAGCATTACCTAACACAGCACCTTAATCCACTGAGCTCTGAATGGACACAGGGGAGATGGAAGTTGAATATAACAGAGGAACTCTCTAGACTACATTTTTCCAGACTTGATGGTAGAACTCATCTCACTGACTTCCTGATGTCTCTGCCGGACCTCTCCAAATGGTTTGACATTAGTAAATTACATTTTTTTCGACCCCCGAAAAGATTACAATACAATTGCTTACATTTAAAACAGCAGCTCCCAAATTATATTGCCACTATGACAGAATGGTCAAGCTACCATTAGTAGCATAAAAATAGAATTCACATGGTAACATGCTCTTTTAGGGCTTCTAAAGAAATTTAAATAACGTTTTCCTTATAGTAAATGACAGGCAGTTTTGCAAGTTAAGACAAGCAGAAAAGCATCAATCCACTCCATCTATTGGAAATTCCAGATACTCAATGTTGTCCCTGACATTACCACACAAGAGTAAGTTCCCAGAAGACAACATAAAATTGTTTACTGATACTGAAAAAGAAAAATTATATTGAATATAATTATTCAAATAGCCATGACCAAATTTTGTACTGGAGATTTTCATCTTGGACAATTCCCACTTTCTGCTGTATTTTATAAGCAAAAGACATCATTTAAGAAACAAATTTCTAACTCAGCAACTGATATTGAACATGAGAAGATATGGAGGCACCAGATACGAATCTAAACTTCTCCTCAAGATCAAATCATGAACTCAAAATTGCTTACCCGCAACATTGCCATCAGCATGGTGAGAAGGGCATAAGATCCTATACCCCCAGAATAAACCTGCATACTTCAAGCAACACAGGGATTAAACGGTGATCAAAAGCAAGAGTTACTGTAACATTTCTTTAGCAAGACATAGTCAACTGGCACCTCATTCAGTTCTCTCTGCTGCAAAAATACTTTCAAGATCAAACATAGAGGTCGCAACGGAGGCCACTTAGATATAGCATCCTGACAGAAAACACAAATTAAATATTTCAAATCCTGAAACATTAAAGTCATCGAACAGATAAATTCATGCTATCATGAATATAGGCAGTAAAAATGTCTATACGAACTAGATACATGACAATCACGTATCAACATCTCAAGAATTCAGATCCTTCACTAAATTCATGGGTGGCAAATCCAGATCTAGATTGTACCATGATGGAAAACTTTTAGGAGCATCTGACTATTAGAGGCATGTTTTAACATGTCTTTTATTCAGCATTGCATAATTCTCAATGCTTCCATCATGGTAAAGAAGCTTATCTTAAACAGGCTTGCCACTCTAAGCCTCGATGGAAAAATGTGGAAGAGAAATAAGGGACGAACCTTGATGAACTCTGCAGCTTTGGGTCCGTTGTCAACATCAAAACTACAAGGCATAAATTCACAAATTCATCAAAAGTAAGAGATCAAAGGAAAAAAATGCTTTAATGTAAAATTTTATGAAGAAAGACTGCAAAAGAAACAAAGGCCTGATCCTACGAAGTAGAAATAAAGAATCTAAGTACATGACCTGCCAATCGTATATCTACATGTCAAATTAGCATTAGCACGTATTAATAATAAGACATTAAATAGATGGAACCTCCATCTAATCAATACAACATGGTGACATCAGAAAATTACAAAGTTTCAAGCATGCACTGTACTTCTAGAGAATCACTAGCAATCACAAATTGAGAATCTTAAATCAAATCATTACCAAAGTGCTTCTTCAAAAAAAAGAATTGGAAAACGAATTACAATATCAACTAAAATACAACAAAAAATCATGTCACATACTTAGGGCCCACAAAATCCAGACAATGATTGGGCATAATAATGAAAAAAGAAATAAACTAAAGGCATCCTAAAAGCTTAACTCTACAAAGATTTATCTCAATGCCACAGCTTTTAGTTCTAACTATCTTACATCAACTTAATCATGCACTCATTCATATAGAGCACAACAAGATGCCTTTTGTTCCTTTCTACCTTGGTTGAAGTTTTGAGTTTTTCACTAGGAAAATTGGACAACTAAACAGACTCTTCTCATATTTGGCATACAGGACTTTCTCTGTCCATGGTTCCAATGCCCATACCTCTTTCAAGTAGGTTTGTACCACGTGTCTTCAATTGGTATTGGTAGGTTATTAAAAAAAAAAAACCTTCCAAATCATGACATCATTTGAAAAATTGAAAATGCGGATTGCGGTAAAAAAAGCACAAGACATTAAATTGAACTAGAAAAGGGATGGAAGTGACTGAAAGAAAAGAATATAGAACCACTAGAGACTGCCAAACAGCCAGGTCTAGGAAGTAAACATATCATATTTGGCATCCATGTTACATGCCGCGAATAGGTCTTGAAAGTACATATGATGCAAATTAACTTCCAAACGAATGATCAAAGAAGAAAATAATTTCTTCACCTTATATCGAATGCAACACCGCTTTTCTTCTCCACAAATTTAACAATTGGGACACGGGCCTTTGCTATCACCTGCAAAATTTCCAACCACTTCAGCAAATAGAAGACCAATACCACCAAATACATATAGTAGAACACGACTTTCACATGAACCAAAACTTCACAAAGAGTTCCTGACCTGCATATTTTTTGCAATACCCTTTTGCGACAATGCCCTGGATAAGGCATGTAATCCTAATTGTGGAGTTCTGATACCAGAATCTAGGATCACAACCTAAAAATAGAACACTTTTAGCTTCCAACAGTCCCTAATAACAAAATCTCTTCTAGAAAAAGAACACAATAAATCATAAAAATAACCCACATAACGATGGATAGTATCAGCAGACTAGAACAACTTAAGTACAGCTTCCAGAGCAACATTAATCCAGTAGGGGAAAGGATTGTGCATAGAAAACACTTACTTACATCAATATCACTGGTTGGAAGATAAAGTCCAGTTTGGAAAGACCCAAAAACCTCTACCTAATAAGCATGAAGGATAATATAATACACATAGTTACATAAGTATCAATACGCATGAAGCATGAGCAAGTGTGTACACGCACGCACGTGCATGTGTGATTGCATGCTTCTGTGGGTGTGTGGGGATGTGTGTTGAGAGAGAGAGAGAGAGAGAGAGGATGCATACGTTGCAATTAGGCCATATGTATTTAATGACGCCAAAGACAGAATTAACAGCTTCATTCCTCGAGGCTTGCTCTTCTGGAGTTGGTGATAGAAAGTCACAGAAATCCACAATCTCTGCAGTGCCAACACCACAGCACAGTTCAGGTAGTAATTCAGATTCATTCGCCAACAAGCACTCTAGCATGGCAAAGTTTTTTATAGCCAAAACATAAGCGCGTTTAACACAGAAGCTCAACCAAGAATGAATGCAACACGCCAAAGTACTAACTAAATCAAAATTTTAACTGAAAACATGGAAAAAAACAGCTTTTTCCTAATTAATGTACTATGTGCACCGTCAGCCTGGCTTAAAATTTACACAAGAGAGGAGTTAACGTGCGTTAGAATTTAGTCACGCCATTAACTTGGACACCGATGCCATCCATTCGTCCGCGCTCGCTTAACAAGGTCAGCGAACCTCATAAGTTCCTTCTACACCTACATGAACTTGCAGCCAGGGAGACGAAGATATACTGCAAATCAAGCTCAAGCTGCAGAACTACCTTTGTGTAATTGCAGCATGGGGCTCTCGAACCTGCTATTCACCCGGAACCACCCGCTCTCGAGCCTCGTCCCCGGCTCCCTAGCCGGCGTCTTCGGCTCGGCCACTTCCGCCGCCGCCGCCGCCGCCGCGGGGACCGGAGCAGCCGGAGCCTCGACCGGCTCGGGCTCCTCCGCGTCGGCGCCGACATCGAGGGAGAAGTAGTCCGGCGCAGCGGCGGCATCGGAGGAAGCGGAGGGGAGCGGCCAGAGGGAGACCTCGCTCCGGAACACCGAGTAAGGCTCGCGGTCACCGGGCGGCGAGGGCGAGGGCGAAGGCGAGCGGTCGGCGACCGAGGCGGCGGCGGCGGCGGAGGGCGGCGGAGAGAGCGGGCTCAGGGTCTCGTAGAGGTAGCCCTGGGCGGTGGCGATGGCTTCCTCCATCGGCGGCGCGAGGAGTCGAGAGGATCTCGAAGCGCGGAGGAGCGATCAGCGAATAGCTCGCGCAGGTTTTCGAGCGGTTGCCGCTTCTGCAACTGCTCGTGATGTTTTTGCCTCTTCGTCTTCGCCTTTCTTTTGGGAAGGGATGAGTGTTTTAGGGCTTTTCGGTGTTAACAGGAAACTGCAAATGGGCTTGGGCTTGGGCTGTCAGAAGAAATTTGGGCCCACCAAGATTGTGCAATTTACATACAGCCCCCAATTTTTTCCATATTCGACCAAAAATAAAAATTTCCATAAATTCCGTAATCCCATTAATTCCAATTGGAATGATTACACAAATGATCCCGAACTTGGCTCAAAGTGCAATGTCTCTCTTGAACTTTAAATTTGTTCGATCGGGTTCCTGAGCTTTTGACAATTGTTCAAACTAATCCATAAACTATATAAAATTATCCAAAGTTATCCTCCCCTAATTTAAGTTTGGGGATTATATTGGGCATTTTCATATAATCCAAGGGTTTAATTGAGCGTGGACCAAAAGTTCCAGGACTGGATTGAACAAATTAAAATTTTGGCGATGACATGCACATTGAGTTAAAGCTCAAGGACCACATTACAAATTAAAAGTTCCAGGACGACGTTACATATTGAACCAAAGTTCAAGGATCATTTATGTCGTTTTTCCGTCCGAATTTGAAATTTTCATTTTCATGACTCTATTACCGAGAAATATTGAAATTTTCTAGTACATATAAAAGCAAATCCACAAGTAACATCTCATTCACTTATACAGATACTATGTTGTGTATCTTATTCTAAATGCTGAAAGAAACAAAGACCGAGGGCATACAACCACTTCCACTCACATGGGAACTAATAAACATGGTTACCGGCTTACATCCTAGAAATTATTATGAGCTCGGAAATTCTCATATCTACGCGTCGTCGACGACGGGTACCTTCTGATAAGCTACTGAGCATCGGAACCTCTTGGGCAGGATACAAGCGCCACAGAAGCGCTGCTGCAAGAAGATGATCACTGCGAAAACGAGCCCTCCTAAAGGAATGATCACATCCCAAGCAGTCGAATAGAAGTCTCCTCCGGGAGTTCCATAGATGTACGACCCGTAGACTTGTGGCAAGTAGCTTTGAGCCCTGTAGAGATCGTAACCATGCGGCAGCAGCCGAACCAAGGTCGTTCCGAGGTAAAAAGAACCTGAAAGAGCCCTCTCAGATGAGTTCCTGAAGACGTTGAGCAGAATCTGAGGCAGGAGAAAGCCATCCAAGATTAGTCCTGCATAACGTTTCAAGCCTCCCCAGATGAAGAAGCCCTGGCTGTTGCTTGTAAAAACTGCAAAAGCGGGATCAATAGCCGTGTTATCGGAACGGCTGCTCCAGCTAAAGATAATAGCCGCCAGTGCTCCGACGGCATATAACAGCAAAGAGACGATCAAAGCCTTCTTTTCTTGGAACCACAAGCCCGCCCCGACCCCATCCACCTTTCTTGCGGCCCAAGTCAGCTGGAGAAGACGGAATTGCATCAAGAAAGCTATCATTGTGGCTACCCTCACCGGCACCTCATTCACATCGAGCCATCGACCACTTCCGAGAGAAATGGTCTGCCTGTTCCGATTGTCCAGGAACAAGGCTTCGATATTGAGCACGAGAGGGATCGCATGGCCTAAAGTGAGAATCACGAGCATGGCAACAGAAACGAAGGGAAGCACCTCGGGGTGCCTTTTCACGTGAAAGATCTGTAGGCCGATGAAGATGCACAAGAATGTATTAGAGGCCAGGACAAGATAGAGCTCGAGGTCCAACCTCCAGAAAAAGCGCCTCGCATCCTCCGCATAAGGAGCATCAGAAGTCACGTTCAGCCTCTCGAAATGAAGCGGATCGGATCTGTCCCTCGTGCTCTCAATAGTTCCCACAATATAAACTTGCTTTCTCTTCGAATTCAATGGAGGAAACTGCATTTTGATTACAATATCACAGTCCAGAGAAATGTTGGCTCGCTGCTCCACGGTTGAGACAACACTTTTACATCCCACCATACATAGGTCACCGGTTTCGGCATCATAAACCCCTTCTGCAGAAATCTCCACTCGGTCATTTGAACTCCAAGACTGATTAAAAACGGCATTTTTGCTCTTGCCCTTCACATGTCGCGGTCCCGTGAAGCCAATGTGGTACGAGATATTGCATCGGGCCTCGCTGCTTGAGGTTGAGTGAGTGTCAACAGTGGAATTCTTATGCCCAATTACAGAAGTCGCTTTATTTATTCTGGAAACCGGCATGTCATAAGCATATTGCTCATACATTTGGTCGTCAACAAAGAGAGGGTAAGAATATCCACTGCCTATTTTTCCTTCAGAATTCTTGACCAACATGCCGAACCTCATATCCAGAGAGTACCAATTCGGATATCTATCTCTTCCACTTTTCCGATCATTCTTTCCTGGGCACTGCTTCCTTACACTCTCGGTTTCAGTATAGTTATACTTCCAGTCTGGAAACTCCCAAAGACTGCTTTCGGTGCCTCGGAGCATTATGTCTGGGAAATAACCTGAATCCTTCTGGCTCTTCTCGCTCCATATGTGACCTGAAATGACGTCTCTTTCCCTGATTGACCACACACCTGGGAACATCAACTCAATGCGGACCGAACAATCTTCAACACGAGCAGTCGAGAAAGATCCTGCCACGTTGATTTGACAGGCTTTGATCCGCAGTTGGTTCTTATTCTCATCCCACGTCGCCTCTCCAACCAACGTCGAGTTCGGATCGAACTTTCCATAGTACCCAAAGACGCTATTGTTTGAATATTGCAGCAACACCCGCATCTTCCGTTCACCTTCGGAACAATCGATTTCATAAAGGGACATCACAGGGGGCAAGTATCCTGAAGGGCCCGAGACGGGTGTGCAGCTTTTGACAGGACTACAATCAGGTGCATAAATAAGATAGAGTTTTCTGCCTTGGTTCTGGAAAGCCGAACAGAACCTTCCACTCCGGGGCGCTAAACCCGGCGAAAGATTGCTCTTCCCATTGTCGAGTTTCCCAGAAACCAAACTGTACTTGGAATTTATCAGAGGAAACATCAACATCGATATGGCATCAAAATAATTCTTGTCATCTGAAGGACTCAAACTCTCCAAAATGCCAGTAAATAAGCTAGTGACACTAGCAGAATTGTTTACATTATTGAGCTTAAGCACAACATCAAGATTGAGAGAGTCACCTCGTCTCGAGAGAGAGGTCCCAACCATACAGAGCTTCCCCGAAGATTCCGACCAGAAACCTTCTAACTGGAAAGTGATGGAACTCCTAGTCCAGCGCCGACCATTGGCCGCCCTTACAGGAGTGGCTCCTAAGTATGCCTGACCATACCCGTAGTAGTCTCCTCCATCATAGTAGTCGTAACCCGAAATTTGGATTCTCAGGTTTGTTTCGACCTTGAGCACCCCGGTGCGATCGGTCTTGTAGACGTCACGAACACGAAACGAGACGGAATTGGACGTCCTAGAAGAGGAGGGTCCCAGAATGTTTTCGCCACCAGTGTAGTAACCAGCTTGATGATAGTCGGAGAGTGGCATGGTGGCTCGTGAATACATGTTGGGAGCAGCTTCAGGGACAATTGAAGCACAGTGGTCGGAGTAAGAGATTTGTTTTGCAGCTGCATGCCAAGATGGGTTCGTGCTCATGGAGAGAGAGATGCAGAGCAGAGCGAAAACCCATGCTGGCCTGAGAGATCCAATTTTAGTAGCCATTTGGTGAGGAGGAGAAATTGTGAGGAAGACGAGGTGATCGGTGACTATTTATGTGGTGAGAGGAACTTGATAACAGGACTTTAAGGACCATATTTTTTGGCTTTATTTACAAAAACTTCGTCTTCTGATTGAGAAGAGATATAAGCTAGAGGCCTAGTGGATGAATTATGGGTTTGATTTCCAAGCTGGCAAAGACTTCTGTATGTTGACTCTGCATCTGCTACAATACAAGACATGGCGTGCAAAAGATAAGATTCACCACCAATAGGGATATCGACTCTAAAGCTTTTTTCTCTTCTTTTGCACAAAGAAGTCGAGGCTTCAAGCTGACGTTCCGGTTGAACAAGGATTTCCATTCACCAAAATGGCTAATGATCATGAGAGTGCATCCACTCATGCCTCCCTTTGATCTTTTGTAAGTATGATCTAAGATCATCCTTTTGTTTCTCGATATCTCATTTATCTTTTAACTTAGCCAGCGGAGTCTTAGCCCAGACCCATGAAACCTCGGATGCAATAAAGTCCTGTATACTCATCACAAATTTACCTTCATATGATATCCCGTATCTTTAAATAAAATGTAATTCATACGATACTTAGACCACGTTTAACCAACAATCGTCTAAACATTTACTTTGAATTTGCCGCGGTATTCATTATCATAACCGCGTCCAAAAATCATGATAACTAGAGACAGTTCCTTTATTCATTCGTACTAAGTACTCCCGTCGCATCAAGTAGAAAATTGAGTACCGATTTGAGAGATCTCCTAGCCTTTTGCCCCGTCGCTTAGGCAAATGAGTAGGGCTTGCATGGACAAGGCCCGAGCAGCGGATTGAACAGGGCAACGCATCATAGACGGTGTAAATGTCATTTCCTCTTGGAAAAAAACACAGAATGTCGTTGTCGCTTTTGTCACGCGGTTGGAATGGAGCCACGAAGTTAATGCGTGGACGACGATGCGTGCGAAGACTTCAGCAGTCGACCGTCGAGTCAACGTCAACGACGAAGACGAGGAATTTTCCACTTCGAACCAAACGAGACGCCTAGGAAGAACGCGACAATTCCAAGGCGAACTTTTCCAAAGTTGCCTGGGAGTGGAGCCCTTCTCCTATCTATTCTTATTGGAGGAGGAGAGACCGAGGATAGACATTAGGTACGGAAGAACCCCAATTTTGTTTCCATATACTAACATATCAAGAAACCGCTAATTTCGCCGATACAGATTAATCCAATTCGCTAATGCCAGACCATGCCTCCGAAAGCTCTAGGAGACTATGGAGAACACGGTTAGATTAGTCGAGTATCCAAAGAAACCTAAACGCCTGCTATATGAAAAATAAGAACAGAAATTTCAAAACTCCGAATTCTGTACTGGTGATGAAATTATTTACAGAGGCCATAAACTACACAAATACAGGGAAAGCAAATGAACATTCCTAATCCCATCATAGATTTTTGACAAAAACGAAAGCAGACGGTTCAATATATCAGAACAGCATCCGGATCAATTTAATAATGAGGGGTAAAATAATCAAATGGCATGCCGAACAAAATGCCACAGTGATCAGAGTAAACCCATTATCAAGAGACACCAAACTGTTACATTCTATTAGGATCAATCACGTGGTCCAAACTCGTTTACCAATAATATGACAGAAACATAGGAAACATGCTGGAAGAACGCTTGGCGAGCACGGTCCAGGGAAATAGATGACGACAGCAGAATAATTTAGAAGCACGATTGGAAGGATTAATGAGTAGCATATCAGCGATCAGCGGAACAGAACAACTTCTATATATATGTTATCATCAAAGGTGAATTCTATAACTCATCCATATCTACACCTCTGTACATTGTCCAAAATCATCCGCAAAAACATCCAGCAAGTTACTGATCCCTAGTCCAGACGAACCTTAATCTGTGTTGCTACCGGAAAAAGTTGGTCTCAATCGAGAAGTTATTTGGATATTCACTCTGTCGCCATCGCCGGAGCCGGAGCCGGAGCAGGAGCCGGAGCCGGAGCCGGAGGAATAAATTTCTCCAAGTCCTTGATCCCAAGTCTCCTGAATTCTTTCACCAGAAGGCGAATATACTTAGACACAGTATCCTTAAAGGCGCCGGAGCTGGTGCGGGAGCTGCCCCTATGATCTGCATCAACATCTTGCACACCACCTTTAAGAAGGCATCCAACCTGAGCACCTTCTACGTATGCTTTACAAGCCATCAGAACGTCTGGAGCGCACTTGAAGAAATGACCCACAACAAGGTCCTCGAAATGCTGCAGCCAGAAATGAGAATCAAATTGCGGCCAGATTAAAGAGGGACACATGCATCTCTATAGTTAGCCAAAAGGATGTCTAGAATCCTAATACAAAATCCAAAGACTCACTTAAAACAAATCGCTAAAGATATTGCCATTTCAACGCCAAAAAAGAATCGAAAAAGCAACAGGGAATAAATGCAGAACATCGCAATAACATGAGACAAACTTAAACATGCAAAAGATTTCAGGGCTCTCCAACTCTAAAATTTCTTCCAAAATTTAGTAGACTTTGGAGACGAAATTGTGGGAGGGGCTCCCAGGATTGTGTGTGACCAAATAACTTTCCTACTTTGGAAGTTAGTGGGGGTATAAACCGAATTAAGCAAGGCCTTTATTGCAAACACTCTAGAACTGCAAAAAGAACCAGCAAACATCCATAAGGTCAGTCCACGGTCAATTTCAACTTGACCTTTTATTAGTACAAATACAACACCAGAGTAGAAGAAATTTCAGAAAAAGCAAGACCCGGTGCATCTCATATTAAACTTCTTATGAAAAAATAAAACAAGACTCCACAGCGAGATGCCCGTTGCAGCCAAGCCAGGAAAAACTGGTCTACAAACCTTAACAGACATGCATAATGAAAGATGCCAACTAACTTGAATAAAGTGTGAAGCACCTAACCATAATTGAAAAAAGAACCAATGTTACATTGCTGAATGCACTTCAATTCGTCTTTTTTAAGAGGAAAATATGATGTAGTATTCATAAATCGCAAAGATGTACAAAGGATTCTCCAAAATTATTTAAAACTACGGTTCTTCTCAAATAAATAAAAAAAACACTCCAAATACTTGTCAAGAAATCTAATTTCCAAGCCATAAATGTTAACGATCACTCCTAACAGTCCACAACCACAAAACTATGCAACTATAACCAGTTGTTTCCATCTATATGTTTACTCAATTGAAGGAGACACATGCAGGAATCTTACCATGTCATCCTTTTTATTAAGTTGGTGGAAAATATAAAAGGCTAGCCACCGCAAAATACTAAGCAAAATCGCCGCCTTCAGTCTCTAATTGTGACAAAAAATAAAACAGCCAACATAACTACTATTATCGAGCAGCTATGCCTCTCCACGTCAAAGGTCCGACATAAGAACATATCATTCGAGAAGCACACCAAAAATAGTATGGTACCAAATAAACTCAAGGACTCACAAGCAGACTTCCTCGCCATATACAATTTGGAATTTCATAGACCTAGAAGTCAAGGAATGTGAATAAACACCATGTCACAGATATATTGATATGCAACATTGGCAAGTCCCAACATCACATTTGGCAATCACACTAATCTTATGTAATTGTCCAAGGTAAGCAAGTACCATATTTGGGCCCTGTAGTTATAATCATATCCGCGGAATATGCACATAAACAAGTGTTACCTTAGGAGGCCTCTTCATTGTATATGTCATTGTTCTCAGCGATAGGATGAAGGTATCTTCATTATATTGCATGGCTGTTGATTCTCCCTGCTCCGTGTTCATTGACCTCTCATATCCAGGCTCATTAAAATAGGGCTTTGAGTTTAATATAAGCCCCTGTATTGATACCAGAACTTGCAGCGCAGTTGAAACGCCAGGAATCCACTTCTCATTCTTGTGAAGACCAGACCAAGTGCCAAGGAGGCTGAGGCACACCTTCCCACAGTTATACAGATTTGGATTGATGCGAAGCCCACCAGAATGATAGTGAACTTTCTGAAATTGAGATCCTTAGAATCAGTGTACAGTACACACGAAAAGATGAAATAAATATAAAACACCTCTTTCAGACACATACTGGAGGTACATTAGGATAACCGGAAGGGAAGGAAACATCAAAGAAGAAAAGACCGTCATGGTAAGGGGTGCCTTCAGCTCCAATGATAACAGCCCTCAAGAGATCCATTCGTGTTTCATAAACCCTTACAAAAATGGTATCTGTGAAGGTAATAACATGCAAGGAAAAGAGTCAGAACATGGTCTACACTGCTGCTGAGGCAGCAAAAGGCCAATAAGTCCCATATAGTAACCCAGCTTCATTCTTTTTTTCTTTGTTTGATAAGTAATACAGAGAACCTTGTTAAATCAACTATTTAGGTACATCAGTTCCCCATCTTCATTTTTACCATAGGCTTTTGCCTTTGCCAAAAGTAAATTATATAAGATGCTAATTGATATTATCCTCGATCATGCAAATAATATAGTAACAACAGAACATTGAAGAATTTATTTTAGAGAGTCTTCCCCCTCAAAGGGGCAAATAACCACAAAGATCCCAAGAAAGAGGTAATTACAACAGTGAGAGACACAACCCCAGACCTGGCAAATCCTTCTCAAGAATCTTCCACTCCTCCTGTATTCTCTTGGCCCAGTTCTTCGAAGGCTGTGAGGCTGATGAAGTTAGAGAACCATATAACTTACAAATTTTCATCAAAAGAGTTGCTTAAAATATGTTTTAGAGTACTCACTTGCTTCGCTCCACTGCTATCACTTGTATAATAATGATCAGAATGATCTTGAACAGTGTCGAATTGTTTAAAAAGCTCGAGCTTTCTCATAACATCCTCTTCAACACCATTACCTTGTAATTCCGTCAAATTATCAGGACAATTGCCATCTTCCTCTTCCATGGGAAGGGTATGTACAGAGGATTGAAAAGGCGACACATAACTAGAATAAGCAGAATGAAGTTTATATGATTGACCCTTGATATGCTTAGGATGGCCCATCATCCATGAATTAAATGCTTCTGATCCAGGAGTAGGGGCATGCGTGCCTGTTTGAAAAGGGAATGCAGAGACAAATGAATAGCTTGAACCACTAGGATTGTTTCCGCTGTTGTTGATAACTTCGCCCCATGGAGGAGGCTCAGCTCCAGATGGAGGCTTCATGAGATTGAATTTATTTACAGCACTGGATTTAGAAGAACTGCCAGATGCATCTGGCGTCTTCTTATTTCGAAAAGGCTCAAAAAGGCGCCGAGCTTTAAATGATTCCAATCCAAATGGCAAGCCCTTGGAATTGCCACTACGTTGTGAAGCAGCACGATTCTTTTTACTTTGGCCATTCTGTGCGAATAAATAAGGGGTTGATGTATCCATCGAAGTAGGATGACTCGCTGAGTTGACTTGGCCTGGCAGACCATGACTACTAACTGAAGTATGGTTCACCAGAGTTTCCACAGGCTCGGTCAAGCCAATATGTTCAAACTCCTGGAGGCTCAATGAGGCCTTGGTATGTATCAGAGAGCTTGAACCATTCAAACTACTTCCAACACCGGACTTGTTTTTATACTTGGGGAGATCCGACAACCAAGGTATAGGTGCTTCCACACCTGGAGGTATATCCATATTATCAAAATGAGCTTGCAGGGTATCGTATTCATCAACATCCAGGTAATCTTCAAAAACGTCCATGTAATCATCATCAAAAGAAGATGGATCATGGCCATCCAGATTTACAAAGGCATGTGAATCCTGCACTAAACCGTCAAGCGGAATGCCCCCGTTGATTGATCCATCAGCACTACCATTGACACCATGAACAGGAGGGGTGCCAGCATCCTGTTGAATCCAATATTAAATAAAACAGAGACAAGAGCGAAAGAATTTTTACAGACATCGAGCTTTTGGAAGGGTCAATTTCACATTGACTAAATCAAATTATCACTTAGGATCCCCTGGACACTAAGCTTCAAAATATTCTGAGAATATCACTCAAGTTCATTATTTCATATCAAATCATTGCATCCAGCTTAATTAAGTTTCAAATGACCGTCACCAGGCATAATATTGGACGAACAGGGCGCACATGTGTTGACATGGCAAACTTAAGCCCTAAGAACCAAAAGAAAGTGACGGCCACCCAAATCCACGTGCCAACTATAGATTCGGCCTTGGGGTACTGTCAAAGGAGACCAAGTATGATTAAAAGCCAAATCTAGGGAAGATTTGGTCCACACTTTTTGCCATTTGGTATAGAAATGAAATATCAAGTCCGTGGACTAATAGGATCAAAACAAAATTCAGCAATCCAAGTGATAACCGAACAGTTAAACAACCCAAAGTGCAATTTGACAGAGGCAGAACAGAAAATGATGTCATATGATATCATAGAAAAAAAGTTAGGAATTAAATGACAAGAATCAGAATCACGTACCCCTACTTGACCATTGCAGTAAGCATCAACATCAATCACCGCTTTGCCTTTCCTCGTGGCATCAACTTTTTTATCAATGACCACAAGATCAGCACAATCATCATCGTTGTCAATATCAATTACTTCATGGAAAACAACCTGCACGGCGGTTTATGGAAGTGTGATGTGCCCATGCTTAAAGATAAGAGCAGCGTAAAATAGCAGCACAAGGAAAATGCCACCATAAATACCATGTTACTAGAAAGACAAGCAACTTAATGCTGTTTTAAAAAGAGTAACCAAGCACCACCAATGAGTTTCTTTGAGCAGCTTTAATATAGCAAGATAACTGGAGAGATGCAACTTCATTGACACTAAAGGATTTAAGGTGAAGCACTTTAATACATCAATGAAATGAGGGAGCCGTGTTACAGGAGCTGGAGCCTAATGCACATGGTCAAATGACAAAATCTTGATTGTAAATCCTTTGCGACAAGCTTCACAGTTTTGTTACCCGCATGTGTATATAAATAGTGCCATGGGAGTGTCGCGTGTTGGAAAGACGACGCTTCCTGCGTTTGGCTTTACGTTGGAATACATAACAAAAGAAGTTCCCTTTGCCTAGAAGTCAGACGAAACCTCACTTAGGTTTAAAAAGGATAAACTATTCCTTCTGATTAGAACTTAAAGGACAAGCATTTAGGCCCATGCATTCACCGACATGCTGCTTACATTGACCTATACATTTTAATCAACAATTAGATTAACCCTCCCCATTCCCAGGCAAAGTGTAAGACCTTGGTGCTCGAAAAATATTCAACATCTCAATCCAATTTCAAGAATAGGCATAAGTACAAAGGACATCATACAATAAAAGGAAAACGAACTTCAAATAGTTCAGCAGACACAGCAAAAATGGCCAGTGATATTTCCCAATAAAATCGGAAGCAGGAAAAGCTCGATAGAAATTTTCCTGAAGAGTTGTTGACAGGCTTGACAGTTCCACGTCCTTATCTGGAACAATAATCCGGTCACCACAAAGTGATTCACACTGAGAACTTTCCCATTACCAAAGCCTAGCATAGAATTAGCCCTTTCGCATTCCATCCAGTTCCACAACAAAGACAAATACTGAGAAGGGGGTGGTGTTCCAATGTCTAGACCCTGCAACAACATCGTCTCACAAATCTCCTCCCAACATCCATTCTACGGAATTAGAAGAAAGCGTGAATTGGCATCTTTAACTTTTTAACAGCATTCATGAATCTCCTCTCCCAAGTTGATATCGAGAAAACCCCAAAAATACCACCTTGCAACGTTGCTAACCCAAATTTCAATCAACCAGACACAAAAGAAACGCAAGATTGACCCGAATTTCCATCATCGCACAGCATCTAGTTCGCCCAGCAGCCAGGGAAAAAAAAAACTAGAGGAAAAAGAAAAGAGAGAGGTTCCACTCAATAATTGCAGCCCCAAACCCCTCGACACAGGTCACACGTATAACGCTCGAGGAGCGATCGGAGCGACCAGAATCGAGCGAAAAGAAGGACGATCGAGCGAAGAATCTCGCTGATCGAAGCGAATTCACACTCAAAACGCACAAAAGGGAAAAAGAGATAAAAAAAAAAAGGAAAAGACTTTTGCTTCCGATTTCGATCGAACCTCTTTCTGCTTGGCCTCCTTGGAGGGGCGAGGGACGGGAGGCGGGATTTCGACGACGTCGGAGTCCATGAACGCACCTGGCCTCGAGAACGCTCGCTTCCTGTACGGAAACAGAGAGAGAGAGAGAGAGAGAGTGCGTGAGACGAAATTGATCGGACACTGAAGAGAGCGAGAGTGTGCGCGCGTGTTTGTGCGCTTGCGTGCGGGGGTTGGATTTTAGCGGAGAGAGAGAGAGAGAGCGGAGAGAGAGGAGAGAGGAGAGAGAGAAACTTGGAATTGTGGGGAATGAGGGCATCAAGCGGCGGCGGCTGCATGAACGGCGCGGCGATCGGCGGCCCGGGCGGGCGGGGGAGGGGGGGCGGCGGCGGCGCCGTCCAGGAGGCGTCCTTCCGGTTCCGGGGAGATTCGATTCCGGCGGACGACGGCGGCGGCGACGGTTCCGTTCCACAGCGCGAGAGAGGGAGAGCGAGAGAGAGATGGAGAGGCTTTTCGGCTTCGCGCGTGTCTGGGTTTTCGGAGAGGAGAACAAGAAGGAAGAAGAAGAGAGAGATCAAGGCGAGAGAGAGAGAAAGACTCCGAGTAGAGATAGAGAGAGAGAGAGAGAGAGAGAGAGAGCTCCCCCAATTTTGCTGAAAACCCACTGCGTCCACCCCCTCCCTCCCTCTTCTGTGTATTTCGCTCCGTCTCGGGTTCTGGTGGGGGGCCCGATCTCCTGCGCCCGCGCCCACGCGAGCCCGGCCCCCTCGCGGTCCTTCGATTTTGGGGGTGAACGAGACGAGGGTGGTCTCTTTCCCTGTTTCTCGCGAGCGCGATGCCTTTTCCCTTTCCATGCATATGACGGCGAGGATCTACCTGGAAGGATATATTCTCATGTTCTCGAGATTTCCCTTTCTTCGGTATAAGGACCGCGGGCTCTATACACGTATGTGTTCCTTATTTTAACGTGCCGGCACCCTTCGATTACTGAGAAATCTTTGTCATGTCCTTCCCGACGGGTAATAACCCACGAGAAGTTTTACGTCCCGGTAATTCCGAGATTTGGATATGGACCAAGATGAAGTCGAGTTTTAAGGACACGCTTAGGTTCGTTCTTTCGCTTTATAATATCACGTGATTTTTCTGGACTGGGTTGATCATCGCGACCTCGATATAATCAGCTTTGCTTGATTAACGATGATTAAGAGGGGAGCCGGGGGTGGGGTCGCAGCTGCGCTTAGCTGCGGGGGGATGTAGCGGAGCGCAGCCTAAACTTGGCATGCAAGCTTTGTGTGTGTGATCTCGCGATATACATGCGCGTGTGAATATCGATTTCTTTTTTCCTTCCTTTTTTTTGCCTTTTTTACCGGAAATAAAATTTCCCGACCGTCAGATGCGATTGGCGTCGCTCGGCACCCCGCGCTCACGCCAGTCGCATCGACGGACGCGATCGCACCGGGGTGTGGGGCCCACCGATCGAGCGTAAGATAAAAAAAAAGAAAAAAGAAGAAGAAGAAAATTTGCGGGAAACCGTCAAAGATGGCCCGAATTTTTTCCACGGGAACGGAACGATTTGTGGGTGGGACCCGCCGAGGTTTCGCGGAATACTATGAATCGGATAAAGTTCTGTTTTTTTTTTTTTTGGGCTTTTGGTCCTGGGGGGGAAAAACCAAATCTTTTTTCCGAAAACATCCCACGTTTCCTCCCCTTTCCTTTCCTTTCCTTTCCTCTTTTTCCAATTTCCGGAGGAGGAATTTGATCCGAAGAACGAAGCCGGAGAGAAAACACTCGCGTAATCGCCCTTCAAATCTCCTTCGTTGACCAAACCCGCATCAAGTCAAACCGTTTCGCTGTTGAGCAAAGGTCGGTGCGGTTTCGAACGAATTGGTATGAAATTTTGGTTCGACCGTCTGTGTTTTTGGCATATGAAGGGGGGAGAATGCGATGATGTGACCTGGGGTTTCTTGGCTGTGTTTTTTGATGGAGCCCCGCACCGTTTTTGTATCTGGCACCTGGGGGATGGTTCTTGCAAACTCTTCGTTTTGGGTCAACGACATTGGAGTGGCTCTAAAGCCCATTTGGCCCAGCTAAAGGACAATCTTGGGCCCAAAAAGGCGGTCGGACCAACATGGAATTTGTCTAGTGAACGTGGTCCAGTGGCCACTTTTTGGCCCATGAATCAATCTGGGATCAAGAGGTTCATGGACATGGTATGGACAACCCAAACCCAATCATCAGATTTGCTAGAGACTCTGCATAAAGTTGAAATAAGAAAATTTTTTCCATTTTTGAATATCTTATATGGGGTACCATGAGATCAGTCAGTATATTGATCTTGTGCATACAAATACGCACTTACAAATTTGTAAGTATAGATATAGATGGAACATTTTGGAATATTACATAGACCTCTAATGCATTTATTTCTTATATCATCAAGCACCCTCTTTACATTTCAAAACATGCTCGAACAAATCCGAAATCTACATTGATAAAGTGAAAATCCAATGATGAGGGCATGGTAATTTGAAATGGAGGACGTCGTTAGCCTATGCATAGGTGTGAGATGCAACTTGAAATCCAATACAAAAAGTGAGGATGGTAATTCTAAAGGGCCGCGCTTTTTCCACTCACTATTTGGCTAAAACACTTTTCAATACAATAATCTGACCATATTGCCCTTTTGTGGGTCCTACCTTTTAGCATCCCTCTTCGGCTAATGATCTAAGAAAGTGTACCATTTGTCTTGTCGGGTGCCCTTTTTATTTATTGATTTTCCATTTCTTTTCTTTCACTTTCCTTCATCTTCTTTCGTCTCTCGTTCTCTCTCATGTACCACTCAAAGTAATAGAGAAGCAGAGAAATGAAGACTTCCATGCTTGTGTAGGTGAAGGTGGCTGAGCAAGTCCTCAAGAACCACGACAGCACCTTCTCGAGCTGCTTGGATAAAAGCTCTGCGTCACATGTCTTACGGCAACAAGGGGGTCGTGTTCACGGAGAGTAGCGCATATTGGTGGGGTATGAGAAGATTGTGCACTCTGCACCTAATGAGCCTGGCAAAGGTTGAGTCGTTCGCATCGATGGGGAGGAGGAGTTGGGAAGGGTGATGGAGAGGCTGAGAGTGATGGTCTTGGGGCATATACTCTCCGCAATCCGAAACACTTTATCGAAAAAACCCTTCTTTTACCCAAGGAATCAGTGAGATTTGCAAAATCAGCATTGCTTATAAGCAAATCCTCTTAGCATTTCATTACATCCTAGAGCTTGAGAATCAATTTTCCCGCCTTCTCCCCATCTAGCTGTTGAAAAAATCCATAGACTGATGTGATATATTCCAAAGAATTGAGCCTTATACCGTCTTCAACCATTTCATCAAGCAGCTTCTATGCAGCCCTCATCTGGTCCACGGCATTACCCACTTATTAAAGTAGTGTAAGACACGTAGCTCGGCCGATGCCCCTGCTCCTCATATCTAGAAACACCCTATGCCCATAACCTAGCCCCCAAATATAGCACCACTAATCAATCAAGCAGTTAAAATTAGTCAAGGAACACATATTCCGAGCTAGACATCAGCCAAACACCTAATGACCCGCAACATGCCATGTGGTTCGCAAGAATCGAGTAATCTAACGACGATCATGTTCGTCGCGACAAGATAACAGACGAAACGAAGGAGAGACTGTAAAATATGGATCCGAAAAAAAAAAAAAAAAAAAAAAAGGTCAACAAGTCAAAAGAAGGAACAGTGGTGTTCGGCTCTTTTAAGAAGCCAAGGGCACGAAACAGAAACAGAAAAACAGAGAGGAAAAGAAGAGAAAGGAGAGGAAGAGAAGAAGAAAAAGAAGAAAAGGAAGATTTTGTGCCGCGCGGACCTCGCCTAGCCGATTCGACTTCGAATCGCAACGCTTGGTAAGTACTCGCGCCCCTCGTTCGTTTGATCGGAGAAGTTTTCCGATTTAGGGTTTAAATTCGGAATTTTGGGAAATTTGAGCGGTGAAGTCTGATTTTTAAGTCGTTCAACTGCATATTTTTATAGAATTGGTAGTTTACGGTGTTACGGAGCCGTGGGATTTTACGGAACGGTTTTCCGGATATGAATTTTGAAGTCGAGTGCGCGCAGTGAACAGTGCGCGAACAGTGATTTTTAGGCCGATTTTCGTCGGTTTTCGGCTCGATTTTGGGGCTGCCAAGTTGGGGTTCTTGTAGTGCTCGGAATAAGCTTTCTCTGGACTATAAATTCACTTAGAACGGAGTTTGGTGGAAAAAGTTATGGCGCAATCAAATTTCGAGCTCAAATTTCGCGTCGTGGACGAATTTGGATAATCGCTTTGGACGAGTGTTTTGGGAGCGTCTTTTAGTCGTTATATTAGCGTTTAAGCCTAGTTGAGCCGAGTCGTAGTTGAAGGAACATTTTACTCGGTTTTGATACCGCTTTTCAGCTTATTGTTAAGTATTCGAGTGCGTCGGCTCGAGAAACCGCTATAGGTTAGTTTTTAGCTTTTCAAGGTGAGTGGTACTATTTCTTTTTTGAATTTATAAACTCATGTTTAGGAAATAAGATGTTATAAATATGTTATTATATAAGAAATGACATTTTCTTTGCATAAAAACTGGATCGAGCATTTACTGTCATTTTGTGTATTTGAAATAGAAGATTCCTTTTGGTTTCGATTTGAATTTACTGAATGCAAATAGGTTTGCAAAACCTTTTGAGAAAGACTCATGAGGAGTTCTTGCATTCGAATGTGGCTTATGAAGAGTTTTATATCGGTTTATGAAATGGTTTATGAAATGATTTCTAGAATGGGTGTTGTAGATTGGTGGGTGATATTGTTGTGGATTTTGATGCTCAGTGTCTCTGTGAACCCAAATGAGGGGTTATGGGTATGCGCATACTAGTCTAGGATATCCTTGTGGGCCGAGCCACCGGCTTATAGTAGGTGGAGACCTTGCCAAGGGGGGAATCTTGGTCGCCTTTCACGGGGCGTTATCTGTGATCATACTTAGATTTCTGAGCATGAGATTGGCCAATGGAATGGACTATTGGCGTGTGCTTTTCGACGAGATTGGCCAATGGAAT
The DNA here is from genome assembly GCA_031216235.1 of Syzygium jambos. NCBI lineage: Eukaryota > Viridiplantae > Streptophyta > Magnoliopsida > Myrtales > Myrtaceae > Syzygium > Syzygium jambos. The sequence goes on along the minus strand of CM062225.1, from coordinate 2,690,561 downwards.
TGACCATTGGTTTCGCCTTTGATATTATTAATTAAAACAAGATTTCCTATTGTGAAAAGGTTATGTTTAAACTGGTATATAACGTATTTTGACTTTGAAGTTTGTGATATGTTGGAGTTGGGATTAATTGAGCTTTCGTTTGGTCTTATAACTGTGTACATAGTGGGTGCTCGATCTACTTAGAAGAAATGTATTACTCACTGAACCGTGGTAGCTCATTCCTCTCATTTTACTTGTTTTTCAGGTTCTTCACCGAGGCGCTAGTAGGCATGAGAGTCCCGATGTCGGGGAGGGCATTTTGATAGTGGGATCTTTTTGGTACGAATTCCACATGGATGTGGAGTTTAAGTTTTAGCTTGTTACTGGTTATGCTTTTGGCCTTTTGATGGATTGTAGTTAACTCTGATATTGTAACCAATTAAACTCCATATCATGTATATATATGTGGATACATATATTTTGATATCATGTAAGTTTTGGTTATGTTTAGGCTGCGTCCTTTTGTGAAAGGATGGCCGTGTCATGCCCTTATTCTTGTTGAGTTTGGGGTGTGACAGAGACAACCGATGATGGGCCTCCTCAAACCATTTTGGCATCGCAAAGAGCGTGAATTACTCTGCTAAGGTTGGGCGAGTCGGATCGACAGCCCCGGCGGCGGTAGTGATCAAGGAGGCGGTGGCCTTCATCGACGTCCCAGTGGGCAGGTTGAAGTGGCCCTGATTAGGATATGCGAGCTCAAGGACATGAACTTTCTCATTCTCCATTTCTCTGTCTCTTGAGAGAGAACGGAGAGAGAAGGAAGAAAATTAAGCTAAGAGGACATGGGATCCATAAAGAAAAGAAATAGAAAATCAATAAAAAAAAAGGGACACCACAAAAAAAAAAGAGAACACTTTCTTAAATTACTGGCTCAGGGATGCTAAAAAGTGAGATCCACAAATAATAATATTATCGGAACACTGTGTGGAGTATTTTAGCTAAAGAGAAGGTGGAAAAAGCGTGATCCCTTCTAACTGCAAGAAGTGGAGAGGATGTTTGACAGAGAGAGGGGATGATATTCGTAACTTTCACTTCATAAGATATGTTCTCTTAAAATACAACTAATATCAGAGCGAATATATACAAATATCGGAGTGCGGAGTGACGTAATGAAATTATAAGGAACAGTAGAGGGGAACCTCCCTCGACCTTTCTCTGTTCCACCATGCATGTTTATATTTTTCTCGTTGCTGGTGCTGTTGCAGATGGCGAGAGTGACAAAGACCAGAGAAAAGGGAGACATTGTACAGACCACAGAACATGGGAGCTCTCATCTATACACTCATTGATCCCACCAGTCCATGATCGTCATGCTTAGTCTCCAGCCTATGGTCTCTATTGTCAAATGGATCACATCAAACAAAAAAGAAAAAGAAACTTGGCCTTCAATCGCTATAAAAATCAATCACCCTCGAAAATAAAGCTATTCCTATTCAGGGCAGAGCTTTCATGGAGGAAGAAAGTGATCCCTCAGACCGCCTTCTTTTTCCCGTAAATCTTAAGGATACGTTTTGATCTGTTCGAGCTATCTGATAGAGGGAATTCTTGGTGATTAAACTCTAATGCTGCGATGATTTTGTAGAGGAGGTCACGGACCAGTCGAGCACTTTCGGGCCTATGCCGAATTGGGGTATCCTCAAAACGCAACGATACGACAAGATAGTATAGTTAGGAGACGATGGCACGAAGATGAGAGTGGAAAATGCTCAAATGCCAGGGAATATTTACGCTTTCTTGGCGGACGACAGAGTTTTTCTTAGAGAGAAATGGACTGAGACATACGCGCGTGCGTACACAACATCTGCCTTTCTCAGATTCCCTTATTTGTTATTTACTCAGACATCTTTTCATGTCGCAGGAGAGCAAAAGGAGTAGTATCGAAGCCACAGTTGGATGGATAGAGCAGAACTCAACTAGAATTTATGCTTTACGTACGCACACACCACAGCATCTGGAATCCAATTTCTCTGTGGCGTTTGATTTAGGTTTGAGTTCAAAAGGACAGGCATAAAACGACACTTGTCCCCCCCGTTTGAATGGCTCGTAGATGCCAAGACAATGATAATTTCATCGCACTGTAAACTATCCAAGGTCGACGAACTTGGAGTTCATCGACATGGCACAATAAACTCGTTCTATGACTGATGTGCCCAATACAAAACGACCTACGTTCTTGTTATATCGAAGCTTAGAAAACAAGATCGACCCAAGTCGATCCATCTTCACGTCGTTTCTGCGGTATGTGGACAGGGAACGAGTCATCTTCCTCCATGGAAAAATCCGAACCAAGAAAAAATCAAGCTGGCTGCTTGCCAGGTTTTGACAAAGTGGGTGGCCATAATGGGGAAAGCGATAGTCGCTGAAGATAAGAGAGGAGCGCAAGTCCATACCTGATCTCTCAACCCCAAAAGAATTCTGATGTGGACATGAGCGGAGGAAACGAGGCCACCCCTCCATTATTAAGATTCCTTTGGACGGGTCGTCAATGGCGTGTGCTACTCTCATGCCTAGTTTGGGTCCCACGCGGGCCATTCCCATGGCCCCACATCGACAGGAACCTCCACCGGAGCCTCCTGATCTCTCATCTATAAATACTGAGCTATAGCAGAGCTTGGAGATATAGCAAGTCACATAGCTAAGCAGAAACCTTCACATACAAGTTCCTAAGCTCATTTCCTGTGTTCAAACTCGATCACCATGTCGGACAAGTGCAGCAACTGCGACTGCTCTGACCCGAGCCAGTGCACGTAAGTACTCGCTATACCATTTCCATCGGAAAACTGAAATCATCATATAGCCAAACGTGGTGCACTCGGCTTTGACAATCCATGAAACATTTGTTTTCGTCTGAAGCTGTGATACACATGGTTCTGCTTCCCAAATATCTGCACTACCTTTGTGTTTCATCAAAATAGACTTGGTTATTAAGCTGGAAGTGAGAAGCGTGTTAGGGGTTCTTACATATGTTTTGCATTTATACTCGCAATAAAAACACTATGCTTCTTGGTTACAGGAAGAAGGGAAGCAGCTACGCTGCTGATATCGTGGAGACCGAGAAGAGGTACTGTTCTGCTTCGAGAACTAGAGTTTTTAAGGGGTCAATTCAAATACAATCTCCAACACCTGGACTAAGTTACACAAGTCCTCATCGCAATTCCTGGCTAGTAAGAACTAGCTCTTATGGAGGATATGAGGAGTCGTCCAATATGTAAATGGATAAAATTCTTGATTTCTAATCCCCAAATTCACGTGATTAATTTCCTTTTTCTTTTCTAAGAATAAGTAAGATGGTTCTAGTATTGTTGTGGGCGGAGACCCGTAATTATGAGAACGCACCCTTGTAAAACACAGCAACAACGATAAAGGAGCACTATGAATGACAGTAGAACTTAATTCGAGCAAGACAATCATTAATGTGAAAGATCTCTTTCTACACAACTCTAAAGAAGAAAACCTGAGATTTCAGACTTGCTGAGGACGAAAGGGTTTGAACTTTTTCAATTTTTTTCTCCTGAAAGTCGATTACCTGGTTTAAGTGCCCCGCAAATGATGACTTTCCTTTTTACCTTATTTAAGTGTCAAGATAGGTCATCATCATTTGTGTTCAGTTTCTGATGGTTGCCTTACTGATGCAGCTACGTCGAGACTGTTTTCATGGATGGTCCGGCCGATGAGAATGATGGCAAGTGCAAGTGCGGCAGCAGCTGCGCCTGCACTAATTGCACCTGTGGTCACTGAGCACAGAAACCCGATGTTATATGCATGTTCCGTGGAAGTTACTAATTATGTGGTTGTGATGTGGTTTTAATGTCGTCCGTACTGTCCTTTGTGCTTCTTCTGATGCATCTGCAGCATGGCAGATGCTTCACAAATAATGTCGTGTAATACTATCTTTGTGGCTCGATTATAAATGAACTGATATTAGTATAAGCTCGACTTCTGCCTTTAATTAATTAGTTAGTATGATGACCTCTCGATTTGTTAATACAATATCTGTGCCTGCGTGATGAGTGAGCATCTACGGTGATGTGAAGGGTGCTAAAATTCAAACCTTAAGCTTAAAGGTATTTCACATACAGAAGATAAAATCGTCGAGATCATACTATCAAATATTATTTCCAAAGCCTTAATGATTGACGAGCGAAAATCAGGAGCAATAGATGATGATTTCAGAAACTCTGGACGCTTCCTTTTAAGCTTTTCCTGGCCCACACAAAAGTAAGTTGAATAATCTGGAAAGCAACTAAACAATTTGTGGCTGCACAAGCTAGAATTCAATTAAGAGAAGGACAGAGAAAGGAAACCGAGGAAGAAACAAAAGAAAGAAAAGAAAAGAGATAATTGTTAGTATACCCTCATTACAGGTCAGACATGTCAATATGAAAGACAGAGGACATACTGTCATTATTAGCCAATGAAAAAAATGTCAATTGCGACGGAAGGTGAAAACATGTATGAATTTCCCGTTTAATGATGCCTCATCTCTCTTTCATTAGAAGTAAATCCACCCAGAAAACTCATGAGAACATGTCAAGAAGTCGGCCACCAAAACTGACAACGCAACACGAGAAGATGATAACAAATCAAAAGCAACGCAATAGTTCAAGTTTGCACTACTTCATAAGCACACCTCACAGAAAAAGCAGAACATAAATAGATACATGAGAGAATAGTCCGAAGGTCATGATCAGGCAATCAACCATATCAAACCAAAAACATGCGTAAACCCGCATATATGTTGCATTTTCATTCCATCAATACGTTGTAAATAATATCAGCTCATTCCATACGTCTTCAGCTTAGGTGCTTTAAGACATGAAAGCCCTCCACTCGAAAGCATTTGAGATGAGACTCAAATACTTTATGCATGCATCTTCTTCATTGTGCTGCAAATTGCATTCATCTCTTAGCCATTTCAGTGTCAGGACCAGAACAGTATCTTTTTCTTTACTAGATGCTGCTGGCTGCTGCAACTGGTTCATGTTTTGATGCGAGCTCAGGCCGAAGAAGCACTCCATAGGGAAACTCCATCCATCATTGAACTTGAGAAACCAAAAAGCAATGACAGAAACTGTGTGCAGATTTCAAAATTAACAACAAAAAGAAAGTAGATATGTGCTGGCTTGAGAAAGCAGGATATATCAGAAATCGAAGCAACTGACTTGATAAAGGGGTCCCCTTGTCCTCAAGAGAGTAGGATTATTTAAGCGAACCTTTCGAAGTACATGATTTGCCCCTTGGAAGAGATCATGATACTTGGAAAACTTTTGTTGCCAAGCAACTGTTAGCAATTAGCATCAGAATTAACTCTTCTACACCTACAAAACATTCAAAACATACTTCAAATAAAACAGATGATGGAAGATTGCATAATCAAGGTCAATGGAACTTAATGATCATCCAATACGAATTCAGGCTTAGTCCTTTTCCTGGCTTGAGCCATAGATATTGAACTGATACATGCTATGGGGAAAATATCTCTCTCTGTCTCTCTTTTGCATTGAGCTGCGAATGGGCTACATAACCGAATTACAAGGACCCATTGGCCATCACAGATGGACTGAGTTCTCTCGTGATTTGCTTCTCAAACGAGCCCTGCACTTGTATGAGTACTTCTTTGTTAATAACTGAAATTGTATTACAGAATTGGGTTGAATTGGTATTAGTCTGGATATAGCAAGAAGAATGTGGACGACTGCTTCGTTGGATGGATAAATTCAATGTATCAGTGTTTTTCCTTCTTAGCCCCCTTCCCCACTTCACTAAATATGAGCATGCTAGATGATTCAGATTGTTGCCTGGGAGATGCAGAGTCTTATGACGCCCAGTGAATGGTATCTAAACTATTATCAAATTCCTTGTTATTTCTTCTTTGGATCTTATGGATCAAATCAACTGAAGAACGTCCAAGATGAACCTGACTCGCTTCACCTGAGAGTTATGTTTATAACCTGATGAAGACAACGTGAGGCCCCATCAAGGGTTCAAACGGAGACAACACGTTCGTTGGTCTGTACTCCACAAGTAATAATTCTAAACATAACTAATCATCCTAACATCTGCAAGACTACTCTCCGACAAGAATGGGCTAGTTCGACTTTGACAGCCCTACAGAGAAGTAGCAAACAAAGGCCAGAAAGCTAATGCAAATATTGCAACTACAATAACATGTTCCCAACATGTCCAAAGCAATGTTTGAAGTGTTTGTCCGCAATTGGAAATAGTATGTTGGAACTCTGTTGGTGGATTCATGAGCTTCACCTTGCTGAGTGTAGAAGCTAAATTCCTAGTTCCAACTTCCCAAACCCTTCATCCACCATGTTAAGTAAAAGAACGAGCATATAACAGCATCAAAACACTTTAAAAACACAAGCATTGCAAGTAATTGGCTAATTTTTTATTGAGGTGGACAAAGGCATGACAGAGAATGTTTTGACAAAGAAGTCAATCTGAATGTACAAGAACTTCAATTGAGGAAACAAGCTTGATCCTCTCGGATGACTTAAAAGCAAACGGGCAGAACTGCACAGATTACCCTTATCTCTACTTGTGAGATTTAAGCAGTATCCGCTAAAACATGAATTCACCAACTGATGGTGAGTTAGGACACTATTCACTCGTTGCTATTATCTGTAAATAAAATCTACAAAACAGCTTCTCAACGTTAAGCAAATGATGGCAGCACTCCAAACTCCGAACTCTGACCCATCTTCAAGATAACGAAAATTAATTGATTCCCAAGATTTTTGAAACGCCTGCGAACAAGATGAAAACACGGGCATCCTCCAGTTTGTGCAGAATTTTAGTAGAAACAACTGCCTGAAGAAAATCACGTGACCAAACTATCCAGGAATTAAAAAGCGCATAATATCCTACTTTTCGTTCTTTTCCAGTTCCAATGCATTGTTTCATGCCAAAAGAAGTGTAACCGGGCAATTGTATAAGCATTTTGCAATCGCGGTCCATGCCTACCAGGGAATTTTCGGAGTCCCTATCATCACAGCATAGACGATCCAGTTTTCCAAGCTAATCATACTTTTCCCTCCATGAGTACACCAAAAAGAGGATCCAGGAAACCGCTAATGCAATATCGCCAACAACCTTCCTCGGCCACTCATTGGCAAGTTCATCCACCTTCCTCTCAAAGTAAACCCTCCAAATGGCGGTCACAACATGGAGGAGCACACACCCTTTTGCAAAGAAGCTCTGGAACTCCCTGTCCTTAACAAATCCCACCATGATTAGCAGGAAGCCGACAGCCACAAGCAGCAAACCCGAAAAGGAATCTGAGGTTCTGATCAAGAGTTGATCGTGCGGCGTAGATCCTTGAAGCTTCATTGGTGAAACCTCGGAGGAGTAGAACATCATAAGACCTCCACAAGCTATGGCTACCAGAGAATGGAGTGCACAGATCAAGAAAAACCCAGAAGAACCCATCACTGGTAAACACTCACAAGTCACGAGTCACGAACAATTCTGTATCTCCTCAGACGCCAACACAAACTGATGAAAGTGGCAGGAGATACCAACAAACCACATAAACCCTATTCATCCAAAACAAGAAAGGCCATAAAGATCCCAACTTTCAGCCCAGAATTTAAGCACCAGCCGTTCATCGCCTCGGTCTCCACACGGCCAACGTTCCTGTAACAAGAATCAGAAGCTCAAACGACAAACAAACACCATACGAACCTCCGGCTTACGAGCATCATTCAAGAGCCTTACAGTGACATACAGGCGACAAAAATCCCATGAATTTCATAAAAAAATACAGATGGACGACTCCATATACCAGAGCTGAAACAACGACCTTTATGTACGGACCATGATCATCCCCGCAAGATCGTATCTTTAAGGAGAGAGAGCAACAAATGATCAAACTTTCTATCGAAATTCAGACTCCTATTGGCAAGTCGTTCGAGTCTCGTGATGATTATTACACAGAGAGAGAGATATTGAGAGATATTACCCAGGTGACTGCTCGAACAGCAACGTTGTATCCTAACGTATTGCCTTCCTAACCGGAACCTGAATCATCTTTTCCCGCAGATGAGCTACTAAGATTTAATTTTTAAGAGAAATATAAACGCCTTCTCGATGAAAAGGAGATTGCTTTTTTCCTTCTTGATGCCTCCCACACGCAAAAAAATGCCTTTCTTTTCCCGGTCATTTCCTTGCTTTTCCTGCCAAGGAAGTTCAGGGCTGCTTCAGACCAATATAATAAGCACTAGATAACCTTTGGCTTAATAAAGAAAGTTGCGACGGCATAAAACGAGGGCAGTTGCTAAGAAATTTAAAGAATTTGCCAATCGAAGACAAATTATCAACAACCAAAGCCAAAAAAATAAAAAAATTTGAACTTTCATATTTACGAGAGGCATGAAGTTGATGGGTGGGGCTCAGATTTCTCTGATCTGTTCAGTAGGATAAAACAGTGTTCAGTACTGGAGAATTGAAGCATCGGGATCATGCAGGCCACCGGTCATCATCAGTTTTCTCACCTTTGTAGGTGAATATTCTAAAGAGCAATCATGAATCTGCAATTTGGTGATTTGTTTAAATCGACGATAACAAAATACAAAGTCCTTCGGTGACTTCGACAGCTCAGCGCAGGGCATTTCATTGGCCATTTGATTATTAGATTCTTAACCCCCAGCTGGAGGCCGTCAGTGTTGCACGCACTTTGCATTTTCTGATAAAAGACAAATTACGCAGGTCTAGAGCCAAGCGCGGATTGTTTCGGCAATAACTTGGTAAATTGCCTACAACACAATGAATTTACCAGTCAAATTTGTCAGTACCATTGGTAGTGTCGATACCAATTGAGCGGAACCATTTCTTTACAGTGGCAATCCTGATATGAGAATGAGAAAAGCACTCAGTATCTGACGGGCAGAAGGCGGTATAATTATTTGGAATCAAGTGTATGTACAAAAAAAAATGTGAATAGATATCAACACTTTCAAAAATTTCGAGCTTTTCCTGAGCTCCGCAATCAGCCTATGCCTCTCCAAACAAATCCTCCTCTCCCAGAATATATAAATGAACGAATGAATCAGAATATACACGAAGTTCAAGAGGAACTTCTGTCCCTAGTGCCTGCACTGACTTTCCGGTGCCGCCTTGAGCCTGGCTTTCTATCGCTCCTTGAGCGCTTGCTGCTGATACCCTTTTTCACGGGAGCTCTTCTTCCAGGTGTACCGATGGTGGTCGAAGCCGGTCGAGCTCGTATTGCGGGACTTGCTGGAGGCGGCATGTGCTCCAGCAGATCTCTGTGGTATGCCTGCGAAAGAAAGTTACCATGTTAAGATGTCGGGACGGGTGAAGGTAATGTCCTACATACTTAAGTTACTACAAAGAACATAAGATTCCAAATGAGCAGATCCAACAGCCAGGAATAGCATGACTATCTGTCTTTATCATCTAAGCAGTCATTGTTAGCCCACTTATTGACTAGAACCTCCAATGAACCATAAACGCAGTCATAAGAGCTTCAAAACTCATCAAAGACAATAGGAGTACCACCGTTTGAAGGTGCTCATTGGAGGACATTTCCCTTTTTTCTTCTCTTCCGTATATTTTTTAGTTACATAGGGTGGGAGTGGAGAACTGTGAAACAGAAAGTGAAACATGGTTTGTGAGGAAGCTCTCTCGACTTAGACCAACCCTTGGATTCCTATTAGTGCAAATTCCCCAAACAGAGGTAAGCCCTCACCAGTCAAATACATAGAGCAGAAGGGAGACGGGCAAGAAACACTATTCCAGTGAAGCTACCGAGTTCATTTAAAAAATGTGGTGCGAATAATATTTTACTGTATATACCCCATCATTGCTCATCAATGAAAACTGCCATACCAAAATAATTTGGATTAGCCTCTAGAAAGCCCTGAACCGTCAAAGATGAACCAAGCTATGATGTTCGCTTATCCTAACTACATGAACATTGACAGCATATATGGTGGTACCTGAATCACAAAGTTGCGCCTTTCACAATCCATAAACATATTGATGGACCAATTAGCTTTTGCCATTATCTTGTCCCTCACTGTGGAAAAACTTAATTGATCCCTGGCAGTAAATCGATCGACTTCATTGAACCATAGACAGGCGAACAGGTTCGTAATAGGAATATGTTCCCTCATGATCACACACCCCTCAGGAACATCTGCACCACCCAACCATCCATCAATTTATAAATATGCTTATACAAAATCTTACCAAAACCTTGGAAAAAAAAAATCTAGGCATCCATCCCAATAATAAAATGCAACAACACATACCACTAGTTATAGGGAGCTTGGCTAAAGAATATGGAGTTAAGCCCTCTCTTTTATAAAATTCAATCTGAGAATCAATAGATGCATTGTCATACTTTCCCGCAGCTTTATTAGCCTCAGCCTCTTCGAAGACATCAAAGCGCCTATAATGTCTAGAAATTGCAAAACTAGCATTTTCACGCCATAGGAACCTGAAAAGGATAAACTTCTGCAGATTAAAATAAGAATTAAGCAACCTGAATAACTTCGACTTCAGAAAAGCTAACAAAGTCATACATGAAATTAATTGACTCCTGTATGTCACACACCTACATGCACCCTAGGTGAGAGTTTACGCCATTCCCTCAATTACTTTCAGTAAAAATGGAACATGGTATTTGGCCAAAAGATTCGTAGGTTAATGACAAGTATATTTTCAACCAAGATGAAGCAATCATCTTGAAAGAATCAAACAGCTTTGCTCTCACTTCAACCCAATTTAAAAAACGATTGTCGACTTCTGTTTCGCAACAGAAAGAGGGTAGTTTTAATTTAAGAAAAGGTTTTAATTGAGGAATCGCAGTGCCAAAGACAGACAGAACTGTATTCAGCAGTTTTTAAGGTAAATTCTTCCACCCCCACCCCAAAAAAAAAAACAAAGTAAAAAAAAGGAAAAGATAGCTGCATTATCGTCTCTTCTAGGACTCAAGATGAGCTAATGAAATAGTACTGCAAATGCCTTCATATGAACTAGAGGCACTTGCTACGGACTTATTGCCTGCTCATGACCGAATTGACCTGCACGGGCTACAAGATCCCATGATTCAAATGTCACGCTGAATAGGCAATTATCCACTTTTTTTTATTTTTGATAAGTAATGAATTTTGATGAGAGCAAGATGTTGCAGTACTAATTCAATAACCATAAAATAACTACGGTCACTTGCCAAGGAAAGTACTTAAAAAGGATAAGGAGGGATTAAGGGACCAAAAAGCATATGGAAACAGCCTCAAGATTCCATTGTGACATCCAGTATTTCACAACTTCATCACTTTGGGTTTTGGACTTGCATCCCTTAGGTATATATCAATTGATTCTTGCCTTACTAGCTGCACGAAGAGGCAATCTCCAGCTGGACCACCATTTCCGGATATTTTTTTAAAAGGAACACGTAAGAACAATATATAGCACTTTAGCTCGACTAACTAATGGAGATGAAATATTGAAGTGTTTTCTCAGCTGCAACAACACAATTTCATCTTCCCTTATCCTACTGTTATTAGCAGAAAAGATGTAGAAAGCAAGAAAAGATAATTCCCTGTGTTCCTATCACCTAAAAACTTTCTCATGAAACTACTATAATCGAATAAAATGGCTTCCTATTACACTCAGCTATAAATCAGCAACTATTGTTGGTAATTGGAGGAAAGGTAGAGAAGGAAAAAAAGAAAAATAGAGTTCTCCAACGTGTTGAGGCTGAAAAATTTCCAAGCTTCTATTTCTACAGAAGATACAAACTAATACATTCTAAGAAATTCTAACATCAAACCTACAGTTATATCTTATATGAGCGTCTAAGGCTTTAACTTACTTAAACTAGCAATTACATTTGCTATAAAAGTTTCAATAACGTTTTGTATAGGGGCAGTTACCCCTTGGTACCTTCTTAATGAAATCTTATTTATTGTTCCAAAAAAAAGTTTCATTAACTACACACCGGTACAAAGTGCCATTTTTCCTGAAAAAACAGGATGTTTATAAAAATTTACTGATTAAACTAGAAAATTGAAAAATAATGCCATCAACCTGAAATGTTCTATACTGCTTTAAGTGTCAAAAATATCCATCAAGCAATATACATAGTGCTGGTAAAAACAAAGCCGTATTGGCAATGGAACTGGGCAGAATAGAATCAGAATTCCAGCTCCCATCCCCATCTATAGTTCGCAAAAACTTTCACTAGCAATGGGCAGTCCAATGGGAATGCCAATTCTATTCTCAAGTTAAAAGCACACATACAATGTATAGCCAAACTCTTGCGTTATATTTCTCTTGAACCTCTGACATTTGTCTCTGATAACTTTTGTGTTCCAAGTCATATCTATATCGCAGCCAAACATAGGAAGAGGTATATCAATTCCATTCCAGTCCACTGTAATTTCTTCCTCCATTTTGTTTTCACCCCATTCCATTTGTTTAAACTAGACATAAGGTTCATAGCATGTGGAGTCCAAAGAAGTTCAGTCGGTATAAGTTATAGAATAGGAGATGGAGCTGCTCTAAGATCTCTATTCGCACCGTCCAGATGCAAATTGGTAAATATATAATGGGCATTAAAATTTGCACCATCTATACCCCTGAGGACCTCCATACAAAAAATTCATGGAAAGATAAGCTGGAATTACCTCTCAAGGATTTGATAGGGATCCACAACAAGCTGGAGCTTTCCATCAACCCAAACGGAATACCGAACGTTAGGGAAGATCCGGTGCAAAAGAAGCTTTGGGACCTGCCAACTTACATGCCAGGTCAAATTTAGCATCTGAATCTTAGCATTTTCAGTGTAAACAGCAAAAGCATCCCAAAATTACTTCTCTCAAGCAGATGACTAGTTTCTGATTAAAAGACCATATTCATACTAGATAACATGACAAGCACCAAATGGAATCCAGCTTCATCCACAATATTAACCATTGCCTCAAACTGACGTAAACAAAAGGATAACCGTCTTATGCACTCACGTGAGCTTTTTCTTTATCTTATTTATTGTAAATGTGGGGACATTTGAATGAACAATGATGCTTTCAAGATTGAGAAAAGGACTAACTTAGAAAGAAAGAGACTTCGTAACACACTAAAGCAAATAGTCAAGCTGATAGAATAGCACTCTGACCTTTCCATTACGCCTCGCATCAGCATAAGGGATGTTGTGAACCACTATGATTTTCCACAATCCAACCCTCCTGCTACGGTTGAGCACACTAGAATTTTGCATGTATGCCTCCGTCTCTTCATCAATGAACATAAAGAAAGGAATGTTTTTCTTTGCAGCTTCACTAATATTTCGAGGTTGTTGGATTATGTCATAATTTCCTAGGACAAGGTAAAAGAGACAAGAATATGAGATAGTAGATGTATAAAGTACAGAAGTTTCAATGACTAGTGCGTGGGACAATACCAAATATAGCTGATGCAACAATGACATCATGATATTGCTCCATCTCCTCCAAGTCAGCTTCATCAATATCAAATCCGGTTTGACGACCAGGCTTATGACCTTTGACAAATCTGGGCACCAGTGAGTGAGGTCGCTTTAGCAACAAAATGACACCATGATGATGATATTTAAAGGATAGTAATAGTTGAAGTCATATCAAACTTTTACAGATACTCAGTGCAGTAAAACTGAGGAGCAGTAGGACAACCTACCCACAATGCACTCGCATAGACTCCTTTATATCGAAGGAATCATCCCTTTCCGTTAGAGATGGATATCCCCCGAAATCTGAACCTCCATGCTGTTCAGATTTGACTGGAATTTCATCATGAACGTACGTGAGATTACGAAGTACTGGTGATATTGCTGGGGAACTCGGCATGCTAGCTATTGCCTGCTCCACAGGGACGTAACATACTGGACATGCTGACATTATTAAGCAAGACAACAGAATTTGTATAATCAAAACATGTACTAAAGGGTGAGTCTCTATTGCTTCAATTGAGAAACAGAATAAAGATACAGTAGTGGGAATGTTCTAAGAGGGTCCACTCCAAATCATAAAGGAATAGCAATAAAAAGGAACAAGAAAAGAATTAGGACTTACGCCGGGGTCCAATCCGTTTCCCATAAGCAGGAGGTGGCGGAGGAAAAGCAAAGTTTTTGCACTGATGGCCCATAGGGACAGCACCCGTGAAACCGGAATTAGGTGAAGTCAAATCAGAATGAGAAAGAGGATGAGGTCGAGAACTTCCACGATGTGAATGAGCAGGTACCGGAGGAGGTTGAGCTCTACTTCGACCGCTTCGGGACACAGTCTTCCGTCCAAGGGAACCTCTGTCCTTTTGTCTATCTACTACCCCGGGGAAATGCATTACAACAGTGTGGCCCGATGCCTTCTCGACGAAAGGTACCGTGCTCTCCGTGTATGGAACTATTATAGGACCGCTGCCTTCTGCGCTTCGCAAAGTAAACGGCAAACCGTGTAAAACAAATGTTCGTTAAAGCTGTGAACACATCACGAGTTAAGAGGAGTTGAGTGATGGAAACAGCAAAGAGAAGGCAAAAGGCCAAGAGAATAGGCAGGATCATGGCTCATGTTGAAGGAGCCATAAAGAACGAAGTCCCTGGTTGGGAGGAATTGGGATGCACCACGAGAACTGGCCAAACAAATTATCAAGCACGTCGAGTCTCAAGCAGACCCATAAGCAGCCACCACGCAATGTAGCAAAAGCAAGACAACCATCGTTCTCAAACAACAATCCCAGAGCACGAGGTAAGAACAAGAGCCAACCCACCGAACCCTCGTCACGGAACATCAAGAGTAACCACACGCCGGAATTGAATTCAAAATTCATGCTCGAATTGAAGATGCAAGCCGTGATCTCTTCCGAAAAAGGAAGGCGGTGGGGCGAACCTTTATTGACCGTAAAGGAGCCGAAGACGAAAACGAGGAGGGCGAGAGCGACCAGCAGCATCATCGCGACCCTCTTCCGGCCCAAGTACCGGCAGACGAAAGGGAGGAACTTCTCCTTCTCCCGGTAACCCGGCACGCCCAGCTTCGACGGCTTCCGCAGGAGGACCGGCGCGGCCTGGTTCTGCGGCGCGCCATTGGACAACTGCTGCAGCGATCCATAACTCCCGGTGCGAAGGCCGAACGACACACCAGTCATTGTACCGCTGGATCCGCGTATCGGCGATTCATCTCCCTCTTCGCTTATGCACGGAATCGCTCGCTAGCCCTGCGATTCTGCTACCCGGGACGCGCGTTTCCGGATCGCCGGAAGCGGCGGCGGTCTTCGGCCGACGGAGGCGGAGCAACGAGATTCGAATCGAAACCCTAGGCTGGACGCGGAAAAGGAAGAAGACGCTCGCGCTTCCGGGCTCTTTTTCTTTTCCTTTTTTGACGCAAAATTGCTTGTTCTATTTTAAAAGCTGAATTCTTCTTTTTTTGTTTCCTGAGGATTAGTAAATTTGCTTAATTCGGATTTCATTTATTAATGTGAGATCCAGAAATATTTTGTTTAAATTTACACTAACTACCTTGTATTAATCAACAAAGCAGCCAAAACTTATTATATAACTTTTGGCTTGCGATTTACATGTTTATTGCATGTAAAGCTGGAATTATCAAGATTTAGTTTTTACTTTTCGGTGTACTGTCAACGCTATACTTCCGAGTACATTAATTTGAGAATAAATGTGTAAATTAACAACTTTTAAACAAGAATCATAATGTCAATGGAGAGATTAGAAGCATAAAATAACTTAAGCACAAAGTTTACGGCTTGGCGGTTCATGGCCACCATGGCCAAATCTGATTTTGAGGCTTGTGGCCGCCATGGCCGCTCAAACTTTGAGGTCGAAGTTCGCTGTCATGGCCATTTCATCTTTGAAGCTCACGACCGATATGGCCAGATCTAGCATCAAAGCTCGCGACTATAGCCATTAGCCACTCCAACTCAAAATTTGCAGCCACGGCTGTTGCCCTTTTGAGCTCAAAGTTTTATGGTTGATGGTCAAATTTGGCTTTAATGCTCGCAATCATCGAAGAGCTCAAGCTCAAGCTCGAAGGAAAAAGAAGGGGTTAATTCCAAAAAAAAAGTATCAACTTTAGATCGAAAGACAATTTTAACTCGAATTTATTTTTGCCCCGTAAAAAAGCATCAATTTTAGGTCGAGGGACAAATTTGACCCCGAACTTTTTTTGTCCCGTAAAAAAACACCAACTTTAAGTTGAGTGGCAATTATAGCCCCAACTTTTTTTTGTCCCGTAAAAAAACACCAACTTCCATTTAAATCCAAAATTTGGCCCCCATTGACTTAGAACCATTGATTACCTACTTAGACTATTCCGCTTTAGCAATAAATCCACGTGACTTGCTGACTGGATTTAAAACAATATTTATTGTATTATTTTCCAAGTCACAATTTGAAGAATAATGGTGAAACGGTTCATCTCTTTTACTTTACCAGTAAGTCAAAAATATTTCCAGATTGAATTTCTCTAGCCAGATGTAATTTGAAGTTGACCAGTGTCCTGTTGACAGACGCCATGGACGAGATTCGCTAAGCTCGCCACCAAAAGCTTCTTCTCAAACAATGGTAAAAGTTAATGAGATGCCAAATTCGGGATCATGGTGAAAGTTAATGATTTTTTACGAGATAAAAAAATTTGAGGCCAGAATTGTCACTCGACCAAAAGTTGATGTTTTTTTATGGGACAAAAAAAAGTTCGAGTTAGAATTGTTCATCGATTTAAAATTGATGCTTTTTTTTTTAGAACTAGGCCGAAGAAGGAGATACTAGACTAATTAAAAAGAAGATGTCATATCAATGTCTCTCTTATCAAAAAAATAACCAAAAATGCCACATCAACGATTCAACATGACATGCCTTGAGAAGGTAATATAAAGAAAAAGGGGGGACGATGGCATTTTCCATTAATCAAATTGAACAAAGTTAACAGAGGGACTTGATCACATCAATTTGATAAGTTTTAGAATTTGATTATCAATTTGGAAAGTCTTACAATTTAATTGTACTTTAGCAAAAAATTTAGAACTTCCGATGTATTCATCTTCGATTATAATTATGGCTTAGGGACCACAAGACACAAAGAGACCAAACCGAGCAATTCGTCCCCACAACCACGCCAAACAGAATAGACAATCACTAATTTTGCCGGTGAGTAGCCAGAAAACGACAATTTATCTCGCAAAACACTAAATTACTCACATTTTCTATGTTGCAAGATTCCTTGCTCGTCCTCTAACCCAATGTAATTTTATCGAATAAATCCACACAAGATTCATCGCACGCATATATTTACTTAACAATTTTAACGGGAGTAATTATAATTTTACTTTCTCTAAATCGATATCTTTCACTTCTAATCGATTTCTCCATTTATTTCAGAGATCGACCTCGGCACGACAATATGCGCACAAACTCGATCAATGAGAAGATCGATCCACCCCGGGGGCGTCCAATCAGCCTTTGCCGTTTCACGCCTACATCGATATGACGTGCCTACATATATTGGCGTTTCGAAGCATTACACGAAATCGAGCGAACACCGCGGGATGCTCCACGAGCGTTCATGCTGGGGGGGAGAGACACGAACCGCCAGATGGGCCTCGTCGGGGCCCAACGACTCGCTCCCTTTGTCTCGTGGAGCGGGGACACCCCCCCACGGATCGCCATGTGGAGAACTGTTCCCCCGATTTCAGTTGGATCCGGGACAGCTTCTGATTGGCCGTAGGTCGATTATTGGATCCTACGGACACGATGATGGATCTTTTCCCCCATGTCCCCCTAAAGACATCGCCTGCCGTGCCGATGTGATATCGGTTCTGTCCCGAGTTCTCTCCCGAGACGGGGCCCCCTTCTCTAAAAAAGACGAAAGGGACGCCCCCGTCCCATCGCTCGCTACCCGGCTTTGAATTATTTGCGTGCTCGAGAATGGGTAACGTCGCTCGAACAATTGCGTCGGCAACGTTGTGAGGCACGCTGCGGATGTCGGGAACTTTCGGGACGCGTCGATGTATTTCAAACGGGTATCGATCGCATCTGTATTCTTTATAATCGCCCGTCGTCGATCTGATCGACGGGCTGAATTGCGTCTCCGAGAAAAAGAATTGATTTTCGATGGAAAATGGTCACCCGCTCAATTGCGTTCGTCTTTATTTGATAAAGCATTCTCTAATTACGTATAAGATAAATTAATTTCCAGGAGGATGTAAGGCGATCTATAATTTGCGCGAAATTGGTGCCCAGAGCCGATTCTTTTAAAGACATTTTAAATTTAACGTTCGTTCATGATAAGTCCATGAATTAGGGTTTGTTTATCATTCCCTCCTTTTCATTCTATCTCGTGCACCCGTTGACTACCTAATCCTTTAGACCTAATGCATGACGTGTAATATATTCGGCGAAAAAAAATATACGCATATACTAATCACCTACAGATGGTCAAAGTTATTCTATCTCGTCTTGAGGTATGTTTGTTTCGTTGAAAGAGTTTTCCGCGAGACGGTATTCCGAACTTTCACGCGTTTGGTAAATCGAAAACGAGTAGTCAACGAACAACGGAAACATCCGTGCTTACAATTATGAAAACAATTCCCAGTTCTAAGTGGGAAAATCATTTTCGGCATACCACAAAACCGTTAGGTGGTCTCGGGCCTATCTCGCCTCAAAAGCTAACTCCAACAATCTTCCCCTCACACATTAGGTCCTGGGTTGGAATCGCGACGACCCTTATCTCTCCCGTGTGACTAGACTTGTTGGCAAACTCGAGCTTTAATATCAATACCGGGTGGTCTCGGGCCTCTTCCGTCCCAAAAATTGCTTCAAAAAGTGAAACTTTCCCTCGTACATATAAATCGATCACCAGCCTCTTCCACAACCGACGTGGAACAACCTTAACATAACACAAATCGAAAACTAATCGTTATCTTCAAATTAAATTTCACGGAAAGTATTCTTCTTTATCGTGCGACTTCTCGAGAAACAAGTACACACGGAGATGGCTTTCCTCGGGTAGTCTACGCAGAGTCGAAAAAAAAAAAGAAGGGCGCTCAAATCCGAGTCGCTCGCCCATCATCGACGACGCATTTCGAAAACGAAAGCACTTGAGTTCGTGGGAAACCACGTATTGTAATCTTTCCTCCTTTCACTGTCTTTTACACAAAAGTCGACTCGAAAGTGTCATTTTTGCACGACGTCAGAAAAGCGAAGATACGTGCCCCGTCGCCGGTCAATGCAAAAGAGATCACAGCATCCTATTCCTAGGACGATGACCCAGGTCGCCCGATGTCACTTCATCAGTTTAGACCCGTCAAGTAAACCAAGCTGCCCCTTTGCTTATTCCCCCTTCTTTATATAATGAGAGTTGACATTTTAGTTCCAAATCCAAAGAACAAAGCATTGGAGGAAACATTGTCTTCATCCAATAGCGACAACCTTCCATTTTCGGAATATTTAATTGGGATCAAGACTTTTCTCCCAGGAGCATGGAGGGAAATATTGCTAAAAATAAAAATCTTAACCTATCATATAAATGTCAATTCAGTTCTAAACATTTTGATATGGCCAATTGAGTTTTAAACCTTTTGATAACTTACCGATATAGTACGTCCGATTGGAAATCGCCGAGGTAGACACCGGCCGTCCTACGTGGCATGGTCGATGCTGACGTCAACGATTCTAGCAATTTATATAAAAAAAATAATTTATTGAAATCGCTGTGATGGGCGATGGTCGCGGCACAAGGCGTTTCCGTCGCGTGAATCGATAGGAGCCTCGAAGGTGGCTCCAACCAAGAGCATCGCCCGCGACAATGTGGACACCGATGCTTCCATAATCCCTTGGAAAATCGTGTTGTTCTGGGTGGTTAGTACCACAAGAAAATCTAAACCGATATACACGTGATGAATTTACAAAAAAACTAATCTTTTGATCATCAAAAACTAATTTTTTTATCATCAAAAACCCTAAACTGGTACATCCGTTACGATTTTAACTCTCAGTTAGTTTCTGTTAAATTTTACTGTCAAATTGCTAAGTTGAATGAAACGTGGCAGTTGACGAGTGTACCAGTTTGGGGTTTTACCCTCCGTTTATCATTTGACGCACGTGTACCGGTTTTGGATTTTTGCGGTCAAAAAATTAGTTTTGAGGAAAATTTACCACAGGTATTCCAATTAAAGGCTTTTCGTAGTATTAATCTTTTTCATTTTTTTTCCCGATCGAATCGCAAAACAATAATAAATCCGGTCCGTTAATTTAAGTTTATTCATAATGACCAAGGAAAGAAAAAAGAAATCGAAGTCAATTCACGGAGGAGTGGGGGAGGTGGGGGTGATGATGATGATGATTACTTTTTATTTTCGGGGGGCTCTAGTTTCAGCACATCCGCCTCTGGAAATCGCCATTCGATACTGACGACGGTGGTGCTGCTGATGAGCTCTCGATAGTGTAAACCCCACTCGACACCGCCACCGTTTCGCGATCCGCCGCGGGCCCGCCGCGCCCCTGAGGAAGCGCGGGGAAGTTAATGGTCGGGCGGGCGGGCGGGCGGGCGGGCGGGCGGGTTGGGGGGTGGGGGGCCCACCATCCTCATTCCTCGCCGCCCGAGCAAGTGGGATTGGATAAAATTTTCGATTCGGTCCGGATCTCGGGTGATTTTCGCTCACCTAACGCCATTTATGGAGCGGGACTGAACTGCAAAAAAAAAAAGGCATGAAAAATTGCGCGGAGGGGGGTGGGGCAAAAGTGCCAAAAAAAAAAAGGTGAAAGAAAAGTTCGGCAGGAGACGAACAGCCAACGACCTTCGTCGTGTTTTTTTTCCCGAAGCAGAAGCTTTGGGGGAGGGCCCCCCACCCCTGCAGGTGGGGAGGGGGGGACTGGAAGTAGCGACGGCTCACGCGCCTTGGAGGTTCGTGTGTGTGCTGGGGGCAAAATTAGAACGTGAAAATTGGCCAGGCCAATTTCCACGGGCGAAACGTAGCATCATTTAATCATATATATGCGCCATGTGTAAGGATATGCCGACATCGGTTCACATGGATGCGTCGAGCGATGCGGTAAATCGTAAGTAAATATTTGGGCACGTGAAATATGTCCAAAACGCTCGTCTCCACCCGAGTGGGCTGCAACGACTTGTTTTATGATCCGGCAGCTAGTCTGCCCACTCACCCCGGGATCCCTTCCCTTGTTTTTTTCTCCTGGGAAAGACCTAGAAAGCCCTCTGATTTTAACGTCCTGATGTCCGGATGAGGTACGCGAAAGACGCCCAAAATCCCGACGGCGGCAGCAGAGAAGGGCGAGTGACGGCCAACCGCCGTCCACCGCGCGTGGCGGTGGGGGAGCGGAGGAGGAGGAGGAATGTCCTGGGAGGGGGACATCAGGCACTTCCCACTTTACACTAACACACGCGCGCACGCTCACTCTCTTCTTTCTCTCTCTCTCTTCTCTCCGTGTCTCTGCGTCTGAGAAAAAGCTGCAGGTTTTCAGTCCCTCTCCACAGCTCGCTCTTCGTTATTATTATCAATCGCCGCGCGACATTATCATGGTTAATGTTCGGTTCTTCTCGTAATTACGGTCTTTTTGCATTGAGGGCATCCGACATCGAACGTATAAGGAAACGGAAAATCTCTCCCCCTCCCTCCTTCCCGGATTTTCCAAGGTTTTGTTTTTTTCCGATTCCCCGTTGCCCGAAAATTCACACGCTCGACTGCTCGTCAGTTACTCCTCTCCAAGAACGTGCCCCTCTCTCTCTCTCTCTCTCTCTCTCTGCGCGCGCCTAGATCCGCGCCTTCCGCGCCTTCTCCTCCCAATCCTCGAAACCCTAGAGCGCTGCCTCTTCTGGGCTCGGCTCAAAATCCGGTCTTTCCGTCGCTCCCGCGCTCTCCGTGCTCGGCGGGCTGATGGGTCGGAGGGACTGTCGCGCCGGGACGCGAGGAGCCGCTGTTGAGGTACGGTTTGTTCCTGTGCTCATTTCTTTCCGGCCGGAATGTCTGTTTTGTTTTGTTTTGTTCTTTTTTTTTTTACGCTTCTGGGGGTTCTGAGAATTTTCTGTTTTCTTTCGTCCCTTTGCGGTTTGGATGGATTGGAGCAGTCGCGGTTCTGCTGCTCCGGAATGTCGGTTTCCAGCTGAGGCGTTCCGTTCTGTTGTCCGCGGGTGGTTGTTTTCGGATTTAGGGTTGGGGGGCTTCGTGGTTTTTCCCGTGCTTCTTCTTGATTCGGGTGGAATTGCGAGTCCTGCAGCAGAGCGTGGTTCGTTTTGCTGGATAGGCATTGGTCCATTCCGCGGGGCTCTCCTGCGATTCGGGCGAATTCCTAAAGATGGTGGGCCCGGATTTGAGGGTTCGGGTTCCGATACTTTGATTTTGGAGGTCTTGAGTTTCAGCGCGAGGGTTGCGCAATCATGTTAGTTTGGCGACGGCTGGTCCTGAAATGTGACGAGGTGGATAATTGGTCATAGCCGATGTATTTACTTCGCCAGCTCTTGTACAGTTTTACTTGAGTGTAATTGTGGTTGTGACAGAAGATGATTTAAATTGCCACTTCGGGGCTAACTATTGATTGGGAAGAAGGGTGTTGTTGGGGGTGGTTTTGGTGCATAATGGGTTGCATTTGCTGCAAGCCATCTGCCATTGAAGATAGTAAAGAGAGCCCTCGGGAACGGTTGTCCAGCAAAACGTCCTCGGACTTGCGGTTGTCGAGGACAGTTTTGCCAAGGAGGGAGGAAGGTTACCATCGAGTAAAGGACAGATACGGTAGTGGCGATGATGGGAGAGCAATATCAATCGACAAGCAAATAAATGGGTCTTTGAGGCTGCAGGCCGATAATCTTGAGAGAAGCAAGGAGAAGATGGAGCACATCGTTGTTCAACATCCTTCTACGGGCAGCATTCCAAAGGCTATGGAAGGAGAGCAAGTTGCGGCAGGGTGGCCCCCTTGGCTCTCTGCAGTAGCTGGAGAGGCTATCAGGGGGTGGGTGCCACGAAGGGCTGATTCTTTTGAGAAGCTGGATAAAGTATGCTTCTATCTCTATATGCTGGCGAAGCTATGTTTGCTTCGTGTTCTATGTTTGCAAAGGCATATTTTAGTTAGTTTAATCATTATTCTTTGTAGTGCTTTCTCTTTCTTTGTAAAGTGAGATCGCCTATTGGTTGAGTTAGCTCCCTTATCCCGACACATGTTATTGTAGATTGGACAAGGAACGTACAGTAACGTTTACCGGGCTCGTGATCTTGATCAGAGGAAAGTTGTGGCGTTGAAGAAAGTAAGATTTGATAATCTGGAGCCAGAAAGTGTGCGCTTTATGGCAAGAGAAATCCACATTCTCCGCAGGCTTGATCATCCGAATGTGATCAAACTGGAAGGTTTAGTTACGTCAAGGATGTCCTGTAGCTTATACCTTGTCTTTGAGTATATGGAGCATGATTTGGCAGGTTTGGCTGCCCATCCTGGTCTGAAATTTACAGAAGCACAGGTACACCTGCTAGCAATTTACTCTGTGAACTTGATATATTCGCGGTTCGGTTTCTCTCCATGTGCACCGAAATGTTGATGTTCTTTTACTGGCGTTTATGAAAATGCTGTCCTAGACTGTGACACATTGATTTTTCTTTCTGATTGACATTTTTCTTTCAATTACTTGTGCACAGGTCAAATGTTACATGCAGCAACTGTTACAAGGACTTGATCACTGTCATAATCGTGGAGTCTTACACCGAGACATTAAAGGGTCGAACCTTCTTATCGATAACAATGGGATTTTGAAGATTGCGGACTTTGGCCTAGCTAGTTTTTACGATCCTCATCGGAATCAGCCTCTGACGAGCCGTGTGGTGACACTTTGGTATCGGCCGCCTGAGCTTTTACTTGGAGCCACCTACTATGGGACTGCTGTTGATCTTTGGAGCACTGGCTGCATACTTGCTGAATTATATGCTGGCAAGCCTATCATGCCTGGAAGAACAGAGGTACTTGCTTCTATTGTTTTTCCTAGGATGGTTGAACTCGTCTCCTTTTTCCGTTATCTAATTTATGATATTGACAAGAGTTACTATAGACCATCTATCCTTGCTCGTTAAGCATTGTAGTCCCTCCTGCTTGTTGGAAGTCTGCGTGAGCATCATGCTATTTGTAGGGTTTTGGTCGCATCCATACTGGAATTTGTACTGGTAAAAATCAAGAGGATGCCTATCTTAGAACATACTTTCTTGTCTTGATAACTTAGAATTTTTCCAATTGACTTTTGTTTGGGAAGAGATTGCTTCATCATGCCTTTATGTTTTTACCTTTCTATGCTTGTGTGCTGCACATTTATTTTTAATTGTTTTGCTCACAGGTGGAGCAGCTGCATAAAATTTTCAAATTGTGTGGCTCACCTTCTGAGGAGTATTGGAGAAAATCTAAGTTGCCTCATGCGACTATTTTTAAGCCTCAGCAACCTTATAGACGCTGTGTGGCAGAAACATATAAGGACTTTCCCGAATCAGCTCTCGACCTTGTGGAGAAGCTACTTTCAATTGATCCTGCTGACCGTGGAAGTGCAGCTTCTGCACTCAAGAGTCAGGTAACAGAGTTTTAATGGTTCTTATCAGATGGATTAACATAATCTTTCACCATGTCATGATTAACGGGTCTTGATGGTTTGTTAGGTGGTCTTGAGCTATTGTTGGCTGCTCTATATTTTCTTTTCTTTTTCTTTTTTTGTATATAGTGCTTTCCAGTTACTCGAGGTTAATGCTTTCCAGAATTATTTTAAGTCAAGACCAAATACTTGGCTCCATGGAACTCCAATACTAACTGCTTTTCCCGCATATAGTATCTTTTCTATGTACTCATTCTTTCTTTTTCCCAGTTCTTCACTACGAAACCACTTCCTTGCGATCCTTCTAGTTTGCCGAAGTATCCTCCCAGCAAAGAATTTGATGTGAAAATTCGGGATGAGGAAGCAAGAAGGTGACCCTTTTTTTTGTACTGTTGCAGTTTGTATGATCATTTTAGTGTGCTCTGCTCTGTGTTACTGATGGATAGTTTTTGTCTATTGACCCATCTGAGATGCTATCGTTATGGTTTCTTCCGAATTAATCCTCCGATGAAGGTCTGTTTTTGGGAATTATTAAAGTGCGCTTTGATTGGCTAGTTAATTTTCTCTGAAGTATTGGGATGAAGAAGCTAATCAATTACCGGTTCTTCTACTTTGATGGTACTTTAGTGTATGTGGCTGGAGTAAATTGAGGACAGTTAATATAGGCAGAACATTTGTCTCTAAAGCTTCTTTTTGGTCTTATAATTAGGGCCTTTCCAAGTAGTAATTTTGGTCTGATGTGTGCTAAGGCTAGAAAGGTCTCCAGTGATGAGTTTGTAGCTTTCTTTAATTTGTGTTAGCATTGGTCATGGAGGCTCCTTAGAGATCTCTTTTCGCTGTAATAAGGTTTCTCATCTTATCCAAAACAATCTGGGCTTGCTGAATTTGGACTCATATATGCTTATGACAGTTTGTGGGATGACGGTTAGTTGTTCTTGTTTATGCTTCTAACTATCTTATGTGTTTTACGGTTGAGCTACTCTGCTTGGAACAACTTTTATGCTCTTATCATCCCAATAATTGACTGGATGGTGTTCGATGCCCATAATCTTTGATATTTGGATTTCGGATTGAATTATCTTGACCAGTGACTTTGAGATCTCCTTTTTCTTATGGGAAATAATCTTCTATTGAGTTAGCACCACAATTTTTTGGTTCTCATCATTGCTTATGCTCTTACTGCACCTTTTATAAGCAACAGATGATTGTTGCTGATTATCCGGCTTCCCTTTGTATTGCTAGACAAGGAGCGGCAGGAAATAAGGGTCAAAGGCTTGATCACGAAAGAAGGGGAGGAAGGGAGTCACGAGCTGTCCCAGCACCTGATGCCAATGCTGAGTTAGTGGCATCGATCCAGGTCACTCCTCTGAAATTTGTTAGCACTTCCATATATAGTTGATACGTTATGAAGATGATTCCTTCTAATGTATCTGCAAACTGAAGGGACAAAACTGGCCATAAGGTTCTGAAATTTTAGGGACAAAGCTAGATCTTAACTATGACTTTTAAAAGATGATATAGTAATTGAAAATACCAAAACAGGGGATGTTCATGATGTTTCGACTTATGATAAATTGAAAAATAGGTTTTCTAGAATTTTAATATGTAAGGAGGACCCAATAGTGTGCCTGTAGGCGGGTGAATTTGGTCATAATGTGAGCAGTTTTTGTTAATTTGGCATATACCTTTCTTTTCCATTTTGGGAGAAAGTTTAATACATCAGAGTAATAGACAAGAACAAACATCCAAGCTTTAAATATAACAACCTTGCATCTGAATCCGTGAGAGTAAAAGTTATGTGAACCATCATGTGTAACATTGATTTATATGATCCTTCCCAGTCATGATTTATATGGTCCTTCCACGGACAATTGTTCACTGAAGGAAGAACTATATGCTGATCAATGAACCTTGATCAACACCCAAATCTCCTTGTTTTTCCCCTTTAAACCAACCATGATATGAGATTTAACATCATAGTTGCTTGATAATCTTGATGTATGTCATTTTTATCACGTCATCAGAGCGTCAACTACTACAGTATGGATGGCATAGTATGTGAACAATAAAAGGATCTAGTTCGTTTACCTATTAATGACACTGCTAATTCAAAGTAACTTTTTTTTGGGGGGGGGGGGGGGCTTGGGGTGACTATTAAATGGACTGCTTTCATCCTATGACTATTTATCCAGTTAATTTAATGTCTTCCACACCATCTTATGCTTTCTACAATAATATTCACATCATATGAGATGGTTTATTAGCAGAAGAGGCAAGTCCAATCCAATTCTAAGAGCCGAAGTGAGAAGTTCAACCCCCATCCTGAAGATGTTGCTTCTGGCTTCCCTATCGATCCACCAAGACCATCACAAGCAGCAGAAAGTGGCATCGATTCTCAAGGACATCTTCACAAGAGGGCCTCTCATTCCGGGCCATTGTCTCAGAGGGCTGCATGGGCAAAGGAGGGAAAAAGACATGATGATGCTTCAAAAAGTTTTGCTGGTGCTGACCACCAAGTCGTCTCAGGTATATCAACTGCAAGGAGGAGTTTGCTATCGGATGATCGAAGAGAAAGGTCCGGCCCTTCACATTCTGAAGTTCCCAAACTGATTGGGAGGTTTCCTGGATCCTTCAAGGAGGCCTCGGAGTGCTTGATCCAGCAGGATCAGAAGAATCACATCCAGGGTCTATCTGGTTCACGCCATAAAGAAGATGGAAGAACCAGTGACAAAGAACCCATTCTTGTGAGTAGTTGAACTCCTGTCATATTTTCTCTTTACCATCATTCTGGTTTCACAAAACTTCTGGTCTATGATAAATCTTGGGCTTCATAGCTTCCTAGTCGAGAAAATCCAAATGTTTTGAACCCTGACTTTTGTTATCTATCTATTTTAATCTAATGACTTTTGAAATCATTAGATTGCTTGATGTTTAACATTTGGTAATTAGGTCTTAACTTTTTTTCTTCCATATTGATGATAGCTCGGCTATGGGTCCAAGGGCCACAAAATTCACTACTCTGGGCCATTGCTAGTGCCGTCAGGCAATATGGACCAGATGCTGAAAGATCATGATCGCCACATCCAAGAGGCTTCCAGAAGAGCACGTATAGACAAGGCAAAGGCCAGAAAGATTCAAGTCGATGGGAATCAGATATTGGCCAGTTCGTTATTTGTTTCTGGTCGTTAAAGTGGACAGGTTTTAGCAGTCAATAACGAGAAGCATTATCTTAGGTTGCTGAAGTATCAGATTAGGAGCTTTTGTAAATGCGTTCGTGCAAATACGTTCTCGGGCTATTTTTGGTTCGAATGGTAGCCGAGAAATCTGTATTGCTGTTTAACACGTGTAATCTCATTCTACTCCGTGATTGTAATATCCTCCAGATAATTCATTCTTGTAGAGATGATTGGTAGCCATAAGTTGTGTAGCTTTGTATTTATATGGTTCGCAGAACTGGTCCCTCATATGCTGTCTAGGCACAGAATGTTTCAAGTGCTACCACGAGCTAAAAGAAGAAATCAGGCGGATAATTATCTCTACTTCTGTTTAGAACCTAATGCTTAAGACTACGCTGACTCTTGACTAATGTAATGATGTTCTTTGGCAATAAATAACTCAAGCAATGAGTGACTGTTAGGGTTAGAACGATCCTCACTTCAAGCATTGAGTGAGCCATCAAAACCCTGCATTTAGCAACAGACATTTAGCGGTGCCCTGTGCCCAATACGATCGTCCTTACCATTGCACTGCAAGTCCACACGAGCTCAAGTTACCATAAATGATGCTGCTTAACTATTTTGTACAGTAGGAGATTGAGATCACTGTTTTCTTTCAGATACCGTCATACCATTCGCTCAATGCAAGTCTTGAAATAAAAATTTATGCTTTTCATGAATAATGCTTCAGCAATACTATGTTCGCTGCCAAAATGAGATGGGAAAAATTTGTCTTCCGTTCCAGGACCGTCAATTTCAATATCATTCACTAGCAGAAAAATGATACAGTTTCAAAATCCTGTGCAGGATAAGGCTGCATTATCCCTAGAACCTTGTAGAAATTATTACACATAAATATCATAGAATCTGTATAGCTCTATCGACATGTAACCTACAAAAACAGGTGTTTAGAGGCAAATGTGTTATAGTAGTGGTAGCTACGAGCCTAGTTAAGATAGGATGCCACCAGTAGAGACTTCAGATCTAGCCGAAGTTCCAAACACTTCCCCTCCAACAAAGTCATTCCAAGAACTCAGCTTCGCATTTTTCACTCCTCTCTTATCACGGTCCCCATAGGAAACCAAGAATTTGTCTCTGATATCTATTTACACTGATCTTGACCAAGCTTAGCTGCCATGGTTAGCTTGGCAATCAGAAGACGGAGCCTTTGAGCTCCAGGACCGGGTTTAAGCTTTGTGGGATTCCCAACCTCTGAACACTTTGGTTTGCCAGAGCACCAACCACCAGGGGTGAAGCCACCCTTCTTCCGGCCAAGTAATTCCTTATCGATCCTATCCAGGACGGTGTCATCTTGCTTAAACTTCCGAGCAAAGGCGGCCCCGCTTGAAATCATTTTGCTCGTATCGTTAATAGTGAGTGTGTGTGGATGCTGCTTCGGAGGATTGTCCCAGGAAATGTAATGCAGATCATGGTTGACAGCAGTCTGAACAAACTCGGGAACGTTGCAAATGACGGTCTGGAAGTACCCTTCAGGAGAAGAGACGAAATTCGTGTAGTACATGAGCAGGGTCCTTGGCAGATTATCCCAACCCCAGATGCAGTACTCCACAAATGATCGCGAGAGGACCATCCATGCCGAACCTGCAATCGAACTTGGAGGGTGAAATGGTACTGCAAATACGAGCTTGGTAATATGACCTTGTAATGACATGGTACTGCAAATCTGAAACCAATGCCAGACCTGAATTTGACGTTTCAAAATGCCAAAACACTTTTAAATCTTCACTCACATAGTTTTGAAAAAATGGAAACTAGTCAATCCATTTGCCATGTTAAGAAAGTTTAGCACACTCGCTGATCAGCACAAGATGCAACTAAATCCATTAGCTATCGCAGGATATAACGAAGTAGAACCTACTTGTTTGGCTCATACGATAACCAAATCATTATAGCACGAGTGAACTGCGGACTATAGCAAAGCGGGTTCAGGAGACCACATCTTAGTTAAACTTGGGGGACATCATGCAACTCAGGAGGAGGATAAGATGCCATATTTGCTATTGAAGACCACAAGGAATGTTACAAATTCGACAATGTTCTATCATGGCACTCCATTTTGGTTGGCAACTATGAAATCCACACCTTCAACAACCTTCCGAAAAGGATAGGAGAGAAAAGATCAGATGAGATATAGGCTAACTTCCACAGAAACAAGGATGAGTTTTGACCCCCCACCCTTAACAGCAAAGGAAAACGAGAGAGAGAGAGAGAGAGAGAGAGAGAGAACAAGCTGATCATGTTGTCACTAACCAGTAAACAGTTTAAATGCTGTTGGCAAAGTTCTTCTAGGCGTGACCCAAAATATATCTGATTTTGTCGACTTGTATAAACCAGGGTCTATCATCAAAGGCATGGCTCGTTTATCCCTGGTTGAGTCAACCAAATATAATATCAGACCATTAATTCCAAGTAATTGCATCCACAAGTGTGTGCCATGCACACACGCACAGAGAGAGAGAGAGAGAGAGAGAGAGAGAGAGAGAGAGAGAGCTCACTCCTTCCAACCTAGCTGGCTCGTGTGCTCGATGAAATTCAGGTTTCGGTTCAAATTGGAAAATGCAGACAGCAAATCTGCAAATCACAAATGAATCAATCAATTAGCTGTTCTAAGACATCATATCACATTATCCACAATGACCCTCAAACAAGCAGTAGGTGCGTGACAAAGACTAACCATCTTGAGTCACAAGAGGATAATCTGAAGCACTGAGGTTGATGAACCAATCCCAGTCCTTACTCCTCTTCAGAAGAATGGCACAGGCATGAAGGGTATTAGCAACCATGGTTGGTCCTCTGTAGGTAACCATGTTTGCTTTGGTCGTCATGTGAACATTCCCAACTTTGGAAAATAGCGGATCCTTTTCTACCCTCGAAGCAAGCTCCAATCTCTCCTCTGACGGCGACTCGAGGTCCAAATGGACCACATACTGGTTCAACGGATGATAAAGCGCATGAAGAGTTCTCCAGAGCTTATCCAAATCGCCTCTTGAACCAGAAATCAGATATGCAAAACGGGGAACTCCAGGAGCAGAAGGGGGCGGCGGTGATTGTGAAACCTTGCTCTCGGCAAATACGGGGTTCGTTTGGTTTGTGGATAGACGGGACGGGAAAATCGAGAAGATTGAATTGATTGTATGGAGGGAAGAAACAAGACCCATGTTTAGGGAAGTGGCAAGAAGAAAGATGCACAGTACAGAGCTTATGACAAGCGGGAAGACCCATTTCTTCTCCATATTTAACGAACCCATCAAGGGCGAAATTTTCATTGATTCACATTCATGCTCATCACATCCCAAAGTCTGTCAGACAACACATCTAATCGGTGGAAGTCGGATCAAAGGGCAAACAGCTACTGAGATAGAGCTAAACCAGCAAATTCAAGGCACAAACCTTCCTCAGAAAGAACTCCGGATTCCAGACTCTGGGGTTAAATTTATCCCCAATCGGCACAGGACCTGTCAAAAATAACATTCCACAGCTGAATCTTGTCGAGAGCGAAGGTTTCATGAGAAAACTAACGTAAGCATCGGAATAACTTAAAATTGCCCATGACGATGTTCAGCAACATTATATAAGTGGGGCACGTCAATTAATATTATCATGAAGGACAAACTATGCATCAAAAAAGTCGACGACTTGCCTGCACAAGGAATCAAAGCATATATATTAAATAAAGAAAAAGAAACAGAACAAGATTAATTGAATCTTTGCCATCGGTTATTTAATCAATTTTCGACGTTCGAACAAGCTCCATTGAAAGTGACAAAATTAATGCCAACCCAATGCCAGGTCTTTAATAAATCTTGAAAAGGGAACAACGCGATTTCGTCAATCTGGCTCCCTCAAAAATCCTTCATTTAATAATACCCGCATCTGGAGATGACGAAAATGAAGCCATCGTCCGGTATGAACAAGAACCCGCGTCCGCAAAACGACCAAACAACAGCAGATCCACGAGAAAGAGAAAGAGAAACCGAGACCCAGATCCCAAATATGAATCTTTTACATCACCCGAATCGAAAAACTGAACAGAGACACCCCCACATTCAGTGAAGAGCAGGGGACAAGGGGGCGAGAGCCATCGATGAACATTAGCTCAGCTAGAGCTCAAGAACGCGTCGGCGAGGGGGGAAAGAAGGGGACAGAGATGCGAAGGAGACGAACGGAGCTTACGGTTTGCGGACGCAAGTGACCACGAGTGAACCGCGAGCCTGCAGTGCAGATCAGTTCCAAGAAAAACAAAATGAAAACGAGATCAAATGAAAATGGGGATTAAAGAAACAGAGCTTTGGGATGTGACAACAAGGTACCCTGTTTTGCGCAGAGGGCCGTGGGTTGCACGTCCACAGAGGGAGAGAGATAGAGGGAGAGAGGGAGTTAGAGAGAGAAAATAAAATATGCAAAAACAAGATTCAGAGAGAGAGAGAGAGAGGGGTGGGAAAAGTAACGGAGGAAAGGAGAAAGAATGTTTTTCTTTTTTTTAAGTTTTTTGGTCACGAAAAAGGAGAAAGAATGTATATTATAAAGGGAAAAAACCACCAAAAACCCCAAACTTTATCACCTATCATATATTTACTTCGAATTTTTTTTGTGACACCAAAAATTCTAAACTTTACTATTTATGACACATTTATCCCAATGTGCATTGTCCATGGACATTTTTGTCTTTTTTCTTTTTTTTTTTTTTACTTTTTTTTCCTTTCCGGCGAGGGGGCCCCTCGCCTGGGCCGGCGAGGGGGCCCCTCGCCTGGGCGAGCGAGGGCGAGCATTGCCCAACGCCGGTGGGGTTCGCCCTCGCCGGAAAGGAAAAAAAAGTAAAAAAAAAGAAAAAAAGACGAAAATGCCCATGGACAATGTACATTGGGGTAAATGTGTCACAAATAGTAAAGTTTGGGGTTTTTGGTGATTTTTTCCCTATTGTAAAAGAATAGCAAGGAATTCGGTGTAATCGACCAATCGAAAGTGAGTTAAACACGTATCTTAGTCAAAATCTCTTCCTTCTAATCTCTCATTTGTAGATTCACTGATCTCTCAACCCGGTTAATACTATGAAAAATTCTAAATTTGTACATTTGCGATAAATTTACCACAAAACTCCAAACCGATACACCTGTGATAAATTTATTATCCGTTATAATTGCCGAGTCAGATGACACGTAACACTTGATGGGTGTACCAGCTTGGAGTTTTATTCTCCGTTTGTCATGGGTGTATCAGTTTATAGTTCTTCGTGATAGTAATCCAATTAAACCGAAATTAACGGAGAGTAAATTTATTTCAAATGTACCGATTTGTAATTTTCGGTGATCAAGAAATTAATTTTGAGTAAATTTATACCGATTTTGGGTTTTTTATAGCATCGATCCAGAAAAGAAATAGAATGACAGACGGAAAATTAAAAAAGGTGGGAGAAAACGAGGGACGTGTTGCTTGGTCAGTTGTGAAGAATCCCTCGATTGGGGGATTTTTCTTTTTATAATAATAATAATAATAATAATAATAGTAAGGGGACAACAAAAAGTAGGCGGAGAAACAAAGCAGCAAGTGGTCTTACGATTTGGTAGGTAATTGAATTGGAGTGGCGCTCCGACTTTACATTCCTGTTCCGGATTCTCGGGTCGGCCGGACGGTTACTAACTATTGTTTAATTCAATTCGGTGCAAAATCTCCGTATCTTTGCCGTCGGCTTCGTGATCAGGACGGAAACACGTTGCTGCACACACCAGACCAGGTCTGGCCCAGGAAAGCAAAAGAAGAGAAGAACCGGACTAGACTTTCGGTATGAATTTGAATTAGCGCATGAGCTGCCGGGGGTCTAGACGAGAGGGAAGTCAAGTCCGAGCTTCCGAATTGGAATTTAGGATTTTTCCAAATTTGATCAAAGTATGGGAGCGCGGGGCCACGCCTTAGGCTTCGGTGTTGGCGGGGAATGGAATGTTAGTTTCGTGCCGGTATATTGATGATGATGAAAATAGAAACAAGAAACGATTAGAAAGTATGGCTAATAAAGTATGGCCAATAAATCCGTCGAGTGACCATAACAGCTCCCAACTCCACGTGCCCATTTTTTTATTTTCCTTTTGTGAGGGTCTTGTTATCACCTCGAGTTCCGATCCCTCAATGAAAAAAACAATTCGAGATGTTACGGATCTTTTACGAATAAAAGTCATGGGTCGGGATCCAGATCGAAGATCGATCAGGCTATCATATAGTTTGACTATTGACGACATTAATTATATGTTCATGTTTGAGCCACCTATCAAGATTTAGCCCATGGCTAAAATGATGTATAGGCTTAATGAAGATACATCGCGATTTAAAGTAAACCTGCTCGAGAGAGTCTCGCTCGCCATGATAACAGTATGCGAATAAGATTTGTAAGCGTGGTATTTAGCCTTGCTCGGGACCGTTAGCTTCTGATATCATTTTTACTTTACATGTAGTGCCTTTTTGAGTAATTAAGGGCATATAAATATAAGCATGTGTCGTGGCGGTAGGTAGGGCTGTCAACAAAACCCGCGCCGGCCCGGCCCGACCCTCGCTGGCCCGATCCGGCCCTAAAATTTGGGGTATTTTGGGGTTGGGTCTTGTCTTTTTTGGGTAGAGCTTTTTAAGAGTGGGCATTACTAGGTTTGGGTAGGGTTGGGCCCGACCCATTAACGCCACGAAACCACCCATGGGCCACAATCCTCTCTCTCATCTCTCCCCTTCTCTCTCCTCTCTCTCACTTTCTGCGCAGCCGCATTCATCTAATTTCGAAACCCTAATTCCGGCGAGCGCCTCTCTCCCTCTCTGATTCCGATCTCCCTCTCGTTCCGACTTCCCGAGGTATTCGATCTCCTCTTCGTTTTGCTCTCTCACGGGTCGAGCTGCTTGCACAGCCCTAGATACGTGTAGTAGAGGACCCGGTCCTTCGCTCCGGTCCGGTGGTTCCCGGTGTGCTCGCAGAAGTACTTGAGCTGCTCGAGCGACCGACTCCTCCCTCGCGATAGGGTTCCGCCTCGGCGGCACCGCGAACTCCGGCAGGCTCGTGGCCCTCTTGAGCGGGCTGGGGGAGAAGATCGGCAGCGGCGGAGGCGGCGGGAGGTTGTCCATCGGCGGCGGCGGGGGGGCGGCGTCCAGCGGGGCCTGGCTGCGGAGGGCGTGGTCGAAGCCCTCCTCGACCTCGCCTTGGCCGTAGTCGCCGAGCGTGGGCCCGGTGTTCTTCAGGCCCATGGCGTACCCGGTGTGGCCCGCCGCGAAGGCGTTCCTCGCATTCGAAGCTCAAGCGAAGCAGCTTCAATGGAGGACGAAACCCAGTTGCCGCTTTGCTTCACACGAAGAGAGATAGAGATAGAGAGAGAGAGAGGAGAGAGGCAGGGCGCAGTTTTGTGCAGAGGAGAGCACAGGGTGGCAGCAGGGATTCAGAGAGAGGAAAGAGAGAGAGAGAGGGGGCGGGGTGCTTGGGGAAAGGTAATCGTTGTGGCACCGGCACTGACCCGACCCTACCCGACCCATCTCATGAGCTAAATGCTAAATAGGGTCTTGGGTAGGGGCCGGGCGGGTCAAGCGCGACCCTCTACGTTTCGGGTCGGGTCGGGTATTAGGAAAGCCCGACCCGACCCGGCCCATTGACACCCCTAGCGGTAGGATGCTGCGCTAGCCCCCCGAGGACTAGTCGGGGTTCACCGCTGGTTTGAGCGCAAGCTCGCCGGCCGCGCGGACACCTCGGTTATGAAAAAAATAAATAAATATAAGCATGCAATCGAATACCGTTGGATATTCATCGTGGTCTTTAAAGAGCTAATACAATTTTTCTCTATGGAACAAAAGAAAAGGCCAATTTTTTGGAGGGTTTTAAAAGCGCCTCGAACAACAAAAATTAAGTAGATTGATCGGACGCGCACAGTGCCGAGCCAATCTATATCGTTAAAATAGTGGATCTCACGTAAAAGCTAATGGTATGCACATGATATAATGTTGTGATTAGGACTAGATTGAACATACTCGAACCTAAATTAGACAATGACCTTGTTAGGGCAACGAGGGGCTTTTATATATATATATATATGTCCAGCGGCTAATCAACCTTCCACTGAAGACTTGAATTAGAACACATATAATTTAGGGCAAAAACCTTAAGTTATGTTCATTATGATATATTTACCCTGAAACTTTTGTCCGTGACATAAAAAATCTCAAATCTGTACCCGCGTGACACATGTACCCTCTATTAAAATTATGTCAACGATAATCGTTAAAAATTTGCCTACACGAACGCCAGAAAAGCATGCAGTGTTAACACGGCACACCGTCTTACTTAAGTGAAATAAAAACGATATTTGTTTTGGCTGAAAATTATTTAACGGAACCTTGATGTAGGGTGAAGCGTCATATATGTACAAGTTTAAGGTCTTTAGGGTAAATATGTCACGGTAGGCATACTTTGAGATTTTTTAATGTTACAAAAAAAAGTTCAGAATAAATGTATTGCGCTAGATTAAATGGGACTCCTTCTTTTAATAAAAATGATAGATTTATTATAATGGCGGACCCCGCCCATCTTCTCGCCTCACCCATCGTTCTATGAACTAACAAAACGATAGGAGGGTTTGACGAATCGCCCTCCAATTTTCTGTAGAAAAACGGGGCTTCATGAATCAATTTTTTTTCTCTTTGGTCGATGGCTTCGTCGATTATCGAATGCGTTGAAATTTGACCAGCAGGAACGAAAAGGAATCTGAGCAGCCCGCCACCGGGAATTTTTGTCGGCCGAAGCCCCCCCTAATTAAATTCCACGTGGAAAATGCCGTCCACCTTTCTTTGCCTCGGCCGCCGCGTTCTTCGAGGACCGCGGAAATCGCCGTTT
This sequence comes from Syzygium jambos, assembly GCA_031216235.1. NCBI lineage: Eukaryota > Viridiplantae > Streptophyta > Magnoliopsida > Myrtales > Myrtaceae > Syzygium > Syzygium jambos. The sequence continues at coordinate 2,653,854 of CM062225.1, read as the reverse complement.
GTTCTTCATTTTTTTTTTGGGTCGGGAAAAATCGCCATTTCAAAAGTCCACGTCGGCATAATTCAATCCAATTTAATTTAGGGAACAGCTTTTAATTTATGTGAATTTCTTTAAACAAACGTCGACCGGACGTAGCAGTCGAATCTATCGCCTTCTTCTAATCAATGTGTAATCAATAATTCAGAAATGCAGACGTCACCGATGAGGTACCCATGACAATAGTCTTGCCAATGTCCCCCGGCAGGACTTGACCATATATTATATATGTGTATGTATGTGTGTATGTGCGTGTTTATTTACTGGTCAATTCCTAGCATTAAAAGCTAATATGCGCCGCCGTATCAACGGGGGAGGAGGACCACAACGAATAGAAAAGTCTAAAATGACCGATTATAAGCTGGACTAACATGATCAAGATAAGTAGATGACTTATCGATTTGATTCTAGAGAAATAACTTATTGCGAGTCAATGTTTCAATTCTTTGGCAAATTATGACAGTTGCCAAGGGGGAACTCGAGCAATGTATCAATGGGGGAGGAGGAGCACAATGAATAGAAAAGTCTAAAATGACCGATGATAAGCTGGACTAACATGATCAAGATAAGTAGATGACTTATCGATTTGATTATAGAGGAATAACTTATTGCGAGCCAATGTTTCAATTCTTTGGCAAATTATGACAGTTGCCAAGGGGGAACTCGAGCAATGTATCAATGGGGGAGGAGGACCACAACGAATAGACAAGTCTAAAATGACCGATTATAAGCTGGACTAACATGATCAAGATAAGTAGATGACTTATCGATTTGATTCTAGAGGAATAACTTATTGCGAGTCAATGTTTCAATTCTTTGGCAAATTATGACAGTTGCCAAGGGGGAACTCGAACAATGTAATTAGGCGAAAAATAAAAGATAAAAGACATCGCTAGTCCTGAAAACTTGTCTGATATCGTTTATGGATTTTTTCTTTATGCAACCAAATCATCGAATTATGTATTTATTCGCTCTGGGGGTGGGATCCTTGTCCCACGTCGGTACTCCCCTTAGTGTAATCAGGTCGAGTCTCCATTGAAATCCAATACGATCCGAACATGATTGCTGCATGCTTATGTCCCTCACGCTCAATAGTGTCGGCCGCTCGATGGCAAGAAACAAGTTGCCTAAACCACCTGGCCGTGCTTCTATATCTCTCCCCTTTCCCTTTTGTCCTCGAATTAGGGCCGATCCGAGCTTTTGACATAGGATCGACCCAGATTCGAGGACGAGTCGAGCCCTAGATCTAGATCTAGGGCTCGGTCAAGCTCCATCAGAGGCAGGCCTCAAATTGCTGCTTCTTTTTGTCACCTCGTATCCTTCTCGATGTCGACGAGGGAAGACGAGGGAAGGCCCTGGTTGTGCTACGCTTGGCGAGTGCGAGTAGACAAAGAGACGCATTCAAGGATGCTGCAGATGGGGACGAGTGATGGAAGTCACAATGGGGCAACGACATCGTGCGGGGCTAGAGGAGCAGCGACGAGACAAAGAATAAGAGTGAGATTATGATGAAGGTGCAGACAACGGGGACGGAGTTGAGAGTCGTGTTCTTGGTGATCGACGTGCAGATGGCAACGGGGAAGAAGACGTTCTTGGAGGGATTCAAATGTGAGAGTGCATGGTTTGATGTGTTTCGATTCAGATGGATTACCCGACCCATCTCGAACCGAAACAATTATGATGTCTTTATTTTTTCCTTACATATTATCGGAATTGAATGGGGACCCAAACCAAGAAGACCCAAAGTTTTTTGTTCGGATCGGGTCGGTTTAGAGCGAATTAACATCCCTATCTATCACCCATCGCATTAAGTCTTTTAAATCCCAGTATATCTCTTTAGGTAGGTACAAAGATACGAAATGGGTGAATATCGCCTCAAAATGCGAGATGACTCCTATCATATAGGGATCCCACTAGGACAATTATCCTCCCCTCCTCCTCCTAGTTAGTGTAGCTCACAACTCGATTTTAGGTGCTTTCACCCTCAGTGTCAATCACTAAGTTACGTTCTCTATACTAGTTGGTGCAAATTGGTCATTCTAACGAAAATGCTGGTATAATAATCAAATGTCAGGTCGATTCAGCACATAGAATCTTAAAAAACTCAAACGAAAGAGTTGTCGATAATAATCGTTAACCCTAGCTATTCACGAAAATGGAAAGAAGCGACCCTCGCCAAACCTAGGCATGATATGTAACTTGGTTGCAAATTGAGGGAAGTAGACATGGCCACAGTTTAGGAACTGGCAGTTCCGGTTCGTGGTCATGTATGAACCGGAATCGAAACCGTAAGGAGCGGTTCCGGTTCCAGTTCGTAATTTAAAAATTAATAAAATAAATTATAAAATAAAAATTGCAGGCCTGGTCCTCCGTCGATCGTCGCTTGGGCTTTGCAGCCTTGGCCACGGTGGCAGAGGCGGGGTTCAAGGCGGTGAGGAGATGAAGCGGGAGACGGGGGCGATGGCAAGGGGGAGAAGGAGGGGGCCAGGAGGGGGAGGGGGATGGGGACGGGGACGGGGAGGAGGAGCGGGGGGTCCTCCTCCTCTGGGGGCTGGGCGGGGTCGGGAGGAGGGGAGGAGGAGGGGGCGTCGGCAGCTGCGGCCATGGGCGGTGGTGGGGATCGGATCTAGGGAGACGGGGGCGGGCGAAGGAGACAAGGGGAGGAGGCGCAGGGTAGCGAGGGGGGACGAGGAGGAGGAGGGGGCGTCGGCGTCGACGGCTTCAGCCATGGGCAGGGGCGACGGCGAGGGTCAGATCTGGGAAGACGAGAGGCAGGCGGAGAAGAAAAGGGGAGGACTGGAGGAGGCGCAGGGGAGAAGGGGGAAGGAGGGATTTGGAGGAGGACTGGAGGAGGTGGGCATGGGTGGGGGTAGGACGTGGCGCTGCAGCAGTAGTTTTTTTTTTTTTTGGGAATTGGGCTTAGAATCGCCAGTTTCGATTCTGAACCGCGGACCCGGTCAATGGACCGGTCTTGGATTTGACCAGGGCCGGTTCCGGGCCAAAACCGGCCAGTGGCCATGTCTAGAGGATAGGTTGCGACACCTCATAATCTAGCAAAAGTCAACCCCTTGCCACCGCGTGCGGGTTGACGAAAGGTGGCCTCCACCGTCTAGCCTCCCCATTATTTCTCTCCAACATTTGTTTTTCTTTAAATTTATGGTTTTTATATCACTATTGCACGTCATCAATGAGCTCAGGGAATGCATTGGTCGTGGGTTTGAACGTAACTTTCATGTCATTCTAACGAAAAAAAAATTAATATAGGCGGCCACTATTTTCGCTCGATTTATTCTTAAAATCACTCACTTCATAAATAATCGACTAAAGTATACTTAAAAAAAAAATTTACTTTTGGGCACTTATTAAGGAACCGTATAAAGTAAGTGTGCAATTTTCCATATATTGTTATTTCCGTTTTGTGTAATCTATACTTTGAGAATCGGCATATATTCGATATTGAATATATTTAACATGTGCTTCAAAAGTACTCATTAATCACATAGAGCTTCTTTATCCCAGGGATAAAAACTTAGCATATAAATAGTCTAAATAAGATGTTTTGCCCAATATCAATCCAACTCATTCTTCGAATTCATGTTCCAATCTCCATTTGGGTTGGTAGACCAATTTGGCAACTAGCTAAGGATGGCATATTAATAGTTAAATCCACCAACAAGCTCATCAAGTCGCATACGAAAGATGGTAACAATTCTGAGATTTGGAACAAAATTTGGAAAGCTAAAATTCATGAGCAACACAAGATGACGTTATGGAGGACAGCGGCCAATATTCTACCTTATCAGGTTAACCTAGGTAGATTGCTTCACATCGTATACTCTTCTTGCCCGTTTTGTGAAAATTTAGATTAAAATTCAATCCACCTATTCACAACATTGCCCCGTGCCCTAGATCACGTGGAGATAGGGCTCAAGGGTTATCATCTCATTTGCTTGGAACTTCAGCTCGCCAAAGGAGATGGTGCACCACTTTTTTTTTTTGATTCAAGACAGATAGCACAAAGAATGGGCATGGACTGCAATCCCTTAACCCTATTTGCGGCAATTCTATGTGCTAGCAGCTTCTCCTTTCGATGCTATTGCCGCCATGTGAATGTAAGCCTGTCTCTTGCTTTCCTTTTTCAATCAAGAAGAACGTGTACCGTGGGGCCTCTGGATTTAAGGGGCCTCACATAAATCTACCTGCACTCATCTTCCAACGTCCATCGCCGATGCATTAATGATTCAGAGGTTTGGTGCAATCTTCACCTCCTAATTATTCCTCCCATTATGATTCGGTTGTCCAGTCTCATCTTATGTGCACTGTTTCTCAACCACTTAATTTCAAGATTTTACCTCTTTTCCTCAATGGATCGGTTGCCATTTGGATCGATTCGTCGATCATGCGATTGAATGTAGCGTTTGTGGTTTGAGGGTTGATATGCCGGACTTCTCTCGGGAGACTAGTATATGGATCATCAACGGACTTCGTATGAACAAGCAAGTTCCCTATTTTGAGAAAAGAAGATTGGTATTGTTACAATTGATTTTTAGCTTTATTTCACATAAAACTTCATGATAAGGAAAAATATTTTTCATTAAAATCGTATCTAAAGAAAATAATTAATTTTCATTTGTTTGGTAATTTATGGAAAGTGATTTCCTTCTTACTAGAAAGGAAAGTTATTTTCCCTAATTTAAGGTTGTTGTTCTCAGTCCATGAAAAACATTTTCCATAGATCGATTAGTTTCCCTCGTCCAAACAATTTCCTAGAAACAGTTTTATTTCAAACAATGGGACCCTCAGCTATAAATAGAAAGTTAAGAATTGTTGGGTCCAACAAGTCGAGTGCGTAAAGTCGATTATGTAAACGTGTTGGGAATTTGATGAGTCGAGCGTATGGCGAAAAAACACGATTGAGCTCTCGCATCTAGTTAAGAAGGCTTAATTGAACGACGAGAGGAGATTTAGTACCTAATTGGGTTTTTGTACGTGAGCTTTTCAGCTAATCAAAAGAGATCCAGTACCTAATCGGATTGCAGTTGATTTTCAGCTTTAGTTATGGATAGTGAAAATTCTCAGGGTCCTGTTAAGTCGAGTGCGTTCGTGCGCAGATGCGAGAGCTCGATAAGGTTGGGTGTACGAGGAAGGATCTTGGTCTGAAATTTGCTCTCATCTGGTCACAAGACTGGACCACGATGAAGTGCTGTTTATGGTCTGGATCAGACAACTTTGAGAATGGACATTTCCTTTTTGCCAGTGGTATTCTGATTTTGTGTGGATCGAATGTGGAGCGAGGCATGAGATTTTGGGCCTTTTGAGGAAGACCTCTTAAGCTCAGGAATAACATGGTCCATCTGGCTACGTTCTTGGGTCCAACATTAGCTTTTCATACTTGCACCTTTTCTGCGATACGAATTGTCGATTTGGCAACGAGATGGATCGACCCGATTTACCATTTCATGTGGAAATCTTGAATGTTTCGATGAATCGAACAGTCCTCCAGATCCCCGACATTATTCGATGGTAATCTTCCTAACTTTGATGTCTTTAATAATCTTTTAAACAGTACAATCTCTTTGTTTCTCTTTTTTGCTCTATGTTACTAGATCGTGACTTTTTAGGATCACTAACACATTAGACTAAGAATCTCTTATAATAAGTCAATATAGTGCACATACGATATTGTCAAAATAGAAATAGGTCTAACAGTTGTATTCAATCATCCCATTTATATCGGAATCAAATTATTTCTTTTGTTGGAATTTAATTACTCATCATTCCTCGTATTTCGCAATCAAGGCACCAATATCAGAAGATATTGCTCCTAAATGGGAAGTTTTTGTGAAAAAAGTTCCTAACAATGCATGTCGAAAGGGATGAATTTGCATTTTTTTTTCCAAAATCGGGGCCTAAGCATAATTTCAAAAAATTAGGTGGCCGGGGTCCCTTTCCCGCCAACATTTGTCAGCACGATTCAACTAATATAATAATCATATAATTCATATTTATAACTAGAATTTACGATAACTACACAGTTGAAATACTTATTATCTATTACATTAAAAAGAGACCAAACTTGTGTTCGTGTGAGGAAAAAAGAGAGCATGCATTTGGGTGGAGAGAGAGAAAATTTTTTAAAAAATTCAAATTAGTTTAGGGAATAAATTTAAATAATTATAAAGAGAGAGAGAGAGTTTTATATTAATTTTTGAAAAGTAAATTTTTGTGAGAAAGTTATTTTACGATAGAATAAATTAAAACTATAAAAATTGAAATTTATGGGGAGATAGATGAAATTATTAATTGACACATCTGTCCAAGTATCTAATATTTTGTGAACGAGCAATCGAGGATATTTAGGAGAAGAAAAAATAAGTATACTCCTTCAAAGTAATAGGTAACACTTACTTTATATAATAGCATGGATATAAAAAGAGTGTATTTATTCGTGTATTTCGCGAGAAACTTTAGACGAATCTTGTACTTACTATAATTTCTAATATTCAGAATTGAATGAATAGCTATTATTATTTTTTTGGTAAGAAATAAGGGCAAAGCCCTAGAGTTACACCATTACTCCTAATAAAACTTTGATCCTATCCAACCACCCATCAACAAAGGAAAGCAAACCTCTGGCAACCTTTTCGGTGCCAGAATATCATTTACATCAAATGATTGAAGCATCCAATTTGCTAACTAATCTGTATCCGAGTTTCCTTCCTCGAAAGTACGTACCATCTTTGAAAAACAAATGCTTTCGATTTAACGAATTACTCGCAATCTTTGCCTCGCCCCTTAATACAAAACTTTCCATGAATTCGCATGTCGAGCCGAGTCGAAGAGGTTGCCAAATGGTAAAAATGCAAATGCATATTACCATTTGTGTACAGAAGGGGCAAGTTTTGCTTGAAAAGGAAGTTGATTGGGACATTGCCCAGATTTTTATTTCCATTTTCGGCCCCCTCCCCAGGGTTCAGAAAAGGAAAGAAGCCAAAGCACGGGGTCTTCTAGGGAAATTAGCACGATCTCCGAGGGCATTATGGTAATTAGCCCAAGGGCGACCCGTAGATTCACCCACGGACACAAGATTCACCTGCCACGTCCGACCGGATTACGCCCGAAACTCCGCATCGAAAGTCAAAAGAGGACAAAACCCAGAAACATTTGACCTGAAAAAATATATATTAAAAAGAAATTTGCAAGTCCTCAGAGCGTGGGCCCCACGCGCGTCTCTTTCCTCTAAAACTTGCCTTATCCGCATTTGACCATTTTTCCATGTCGTTAATGACGCGAGATTTCTTACCTGAAAACTGTCGAATGCAAATTCAGACCACGCGAGACTTTGTGATTAAAGTAATTTATTGTTTTTTTTAACTTTTGGGCGATTTGCAATAAATTCGCATTGCAAATGGTTCGGATCGAGCCATTAATCATAAGTATCCATTTTTATTACATGCTATTTATAATGGACTCTCGTGTCCCGTTAATTTGGTAACTTAAGCTATTTATGATTCCATGTAATCTGGTCAAAATTTATTGGGGGAAAGTACATCATATGTCTTAAATCTATACACAAATTACAGTTAAATCCTACACTGTTTTGGCTTATGCAATTGAATCCTAAATATGTTAGAAATATGCAATCAAGTCCGGGGCCAATATTGAAAGATTGTGACCCAAAGAATGTCATGTTGGTCATTTCGAGCACCACAAAAGCACTTTTGAATTGTTCGCCGGAATGAATGGAGTGAACTTTTTCAAAGAGTCTTAGAATTCGGTCATATCAATGGGGAGATTCAAGACGCGCTGGTTCCACGGGCTTTTTATTTGAATTTGTCTGAGGGTCGAATTAGACGTGACTGTGTTGCATTCATTTTACGCTACCAAGATAATCAATGAATTCATCGATATTGATTCAATAAATGGCGGCGCGATTGATTGGTGACGTCACTAGACAGATTGGATCCTAGTTCGAGGGCAAAAAAGGATTCATAACCAATACCGACGGCAAAAATCACGTGACCTTAATGATTATTTTCGTACTGAGTGGATGATTCCGTACAACAATGAAGCTAGTGACGGAAACTAACTAAAATATTGCCAATCATTTTCTTTGCTTAGAAAGTCAGGCGGCCTTGTATTTCGCACGAGCATCCGTAAAAAAAAAACATCTTTTTTGAGAATTTCATCGGTTCAGCTACGAAGGCTGACGGTACGAGATAATAGCATTGCATCAATGGCTCCGATGTCTCCTCCCTTGACCTTCTTCTTTTGAAGTGCTTGATTGACTTGTAATATGATCAAGGGTTTTTCTTACAGAGAGTTCCAAAAGGTACATGACATTTGGAATGCTCCAACGTGGGGGGTTCGGAAAAAAAGTAAAATCGGTTTCAATGGGGGGGTTGGAGAGACGAAGAACGAAGAATCTATGTCCTTGCATGCAAAAACAGTGGGTCAATTTCAGTTTCCGAAAATGCCCCTGATCTGCGACCGCCTATAAAGGCGGTAGTCCTCCCAAGTCCAAAGTGTTCTCTTGTACTGTACCCAGAAAAATTTAAGAGAACAGAAACCGTCTCCCCTTCTCTGTCTCTCTCTCTCCTGAATTTAGGAGGCAACGGCAGGCTCATTGATTCAGAGGCCCGTTGTTAGATAGCGAGAAGATGACCGAGATCTGACCCTTTGCAGTTCTCTGGATTTCTTTGTCGACGAAACGCCAGTTTTTTTGGTCGCTGCTCCGGTGTCCCTGAGGATTCTTCTGCGTCCCCTGGTAATCGTCTTTGCTTCGACCCATTTCAGACAGCGTTGCTACGATCGCGTTTGCCGTTTGTCCGGTGCTGCCTTTTTTCTTTTTTTTTTCCTGGGGTGTTCAGTGGCGTCAATCTTGAATCTACCGAAGCGGAGGTGATCACCTTTTGATCTTGTTTTCTTTTTTGTCATGCTTCTGTTGTGGTTTCTCCGTCGTTCTAGCGTCTGATCTGTCGTTTGATCTTGCATGCATGTTTGATTTGGTAATTCAGAACGACGTGATGCGCCTGTTTGGTTTCTTGCTTTTTTCTCGATCATGGTTTTGCGAGCGATTGTCTTGATAGAAGATGAAGCTGGCCCAGATTCTTTGTTCTTTTTCTCTTTGGGTTCGGATATCGACGTGCCGAGATATATCGCATACATTTTAATGGAGCTCGTTTTGCGCTTTGTTTCTTCCCTTGATCGTGCTTAAATTTTGGTATCTTTAGGAGTTGTTCTTGCGAATGATCCTCGGAGCCGGTACTTGATCAAGCGCTGTTGGGAATTGCCCTTAGGAGATTCATTTCTTGGGTGTTTTTGATTGAAAGATCTGGGTCTAATATTACTTTTTTTTTACTTAGGTTTTTAATCTTTAGAATAATGGCTGTGGAAATGAATTTTCAAGCCTGACATTCTTGTGGATTTGAATTGGCTAACCCCAAAATGAAAAGAGAAAGAATGGTAATAGAATTATGTTATGGAAAGCGGATTGACGACTGTTCATTTGATTTCTGTCTTTTGCTCTGCATACAGGATTTTTAATTGCTGCAGTAGCAAACATGGCCATTGAAGTCAATGGATTTGAGATGGTACCGCCACCTGCGGAGGCTTTAGCCGAGGCGGAGAGGTCTTTGCCGTGTAAGAACGAGAATGGGAAGCTAGAACATGGATTGATCCCTAAGGTGGACATTAAGTTCGGTTCTCATGGAGATGGATTGGCAAACAGCAAAGCAAATAAAGTTTCTGATGCCACCTTCCCCAAGGATGCTGCTGATGAATGGCCGGCACCGAATAAGATTCACTGCTTTTATATTGCTAAGTGCAGGTCGCACAATGATCCCCAGATGAAAGTCAAAATTGACCTGGCTGATAGGGAGATTCAACGGATGAATCAAGCCAGGTTCCAGATCACTGACAAACTGAGAGCAAAGAGGGTAAGTTTAAACACTCACGGTTTTTTAAGTACCAGTCATTTGAACTAGAATGGTTTCCTTTCCTTGTTCAGTATACTCCATGTCGTTGCGATTATGGTAGCAAGATAGTCAAACCTCTGGGTTGAGGGCTTGGCGGCTTGTTGTTCTTCTTATCTAGTGCCTGGATATGAAAGGCCAATGACAATCTACTGGTAGGGGTCGTTCCTGTCGGTTAGCATGAGTGTGTGAGATCCAATCCATTACGATTAGGAGAGAATTTTGTTTGCTTTTGAGGCCATCAGAGTGTCAAGGACAAAACACGTGCGAATTACACTTCTAAGAAAACGACAGTCATTGATGGTTTACTTTGCTAGGATTGAGTACGTTAGTTGAGAACTGAACAGACTTCATGCATTTATTGTTGCCTTAACATTAAGCATATTACAATGTGACCTGCCGAAGGGTACATACAGGTTAAATTCGGATGGATGTCAACATTTTTCATTGTTTGTCATTTGAGAAAAAGGGTTATGTCACTCTGCAAAAGCTGCTTATTCATAATAAACTTTGACCATGAATGTTGAGTAATTTAAATAAGCATTGCTAGCACATAATTACTAACCAATTGTGTATTGTACCGCTTGCTCGAAAATGCTTGCTCTGGCAGTGGGTGACATTCATGTTACGAAGCGAAATCGTTGCTTTAATGCCTTATGTAGGAGAGTTCTTGAATCAAGATGCCTTGCAGTTGAAATCAGTCTTATGCCAAATGTAGTGCATGTCAACTTTATTGGTTGCTTCAAAACTTTAGTTTGGTTAAGCATACCTTCCGGCTAGATTTGTCTGCTTAGGGAAAAATAGATTTATCTTTTATGTGGTGATTGTTGCTTTGACCACCATGAAAGGGCCATTTTGGTTGATTTACCTCGATAAGGCATTAAAAGCTCGTTTAGATGGTTCAGGCTTTAGCATACGCCTTCTTGGTTTCAGGGGATGATTCTTACAAATTTTCATGCAAAACTCTTAAGCTTGACTTTTACTAAAACAGAATGGTAAGAGTAAATCATAATAAGTTGTACACCTGTATTTTACAAATTCATCAATATATTGGCATCGTTTAGATCTATTTTCACTCAGAAATTGCACAAGCTCATAAATTTCAGGGGAACGGTTTCTCCTTATGGTTAATTGATTTTTGACTGGGCTTTTGATGCCAAACATCAAAATACGCAGAAAATGCGAAGTTGTATCACCCCCTTGGTCCCCCAACTCGCCCCACTCCTCTCCACCATCACACTTAGCGCAATCAATTTGGTAGCATTTTTCGATTGTCAATGTTTTCTTCATATGCAGTTGGAGCGAGCAGACATAATCACTCAGCTGAAAGCTTTGGGTGGTGAGAACAAGCAGTTTAACATGATTGCTGAAGAAAAGAGGAAGGAAATGGAACCATTGCACGACGCTCTAGGCAAGCTATGCAATGGGAACCATGCTGGTCGTGGAAGTGGCATGTGCTCATCAGAAGAAGAACTTGATGAGCTCGTAAGTTGGTAGTTTAAGCATATAGACTACCTTCTATATCGTCCTTATTTATTTAAATACCATATTAGCCTTTCATTTTAATTTACAATTTATTGGTTGCTACTGGTTCTTGCAGATCCGGAACTTGAACTACCGCATACAGCACGAGAGCATCCCATTGGTAGAAGAGAAGCAACTTCTACGGGACATAAAACAGCTTGAGGGCACACGGGAGAAGGTTATTGCAAATGCTGCTCTGAGGGCTGATGTGCAGGGTAAATATGGTCAGCGAGAAGAGATTCGAGACCAGGTTAAAGTAAGAAGTGTGCACTTTCAAAACCAGCTTGACACACCCTTGTTCTTTATAATTTGATACACGCAGGTAATAATGAAATTATATATTCAAAGTAACATTATTTTATTGTAGCTTATGGGAGTTGGCTTGGATGGAGTGAGGAAGGATCAGCAGGCAGTTAAGGGAAAAATTAAGAATCTCAGGGAAGAATTGGAGGGTATAGAGAATGATATAAGGTCTTTGCAAGATGAGTTGTCACTTACCATTCAGAAGAGGGACAAAGCATATGAAAACCTGCAGGAGCTGAGGAAACGGCGTGATGAGGCGGTATGTTTTTTAGATACGCACATAGCGCAGGCCTTTCTTTGATTGCCTCTACATGGATTGCCAACTTTGGAGCTTAGTTTTCAAGTCATCTGTCTGTGAATAAAGCTAATGTGTGGTCAGTCTTGGACGGAAGAATGTTATTTACTAGGTTTTTTTTTTAGCAGGTTTCGTGGTCTTTGATCGGCATACTTAGAAATAGTTTGCTAGAAAATTCCGTGTATGGTGGTATCAACTATATTCTTTAGATGATACTAAATAACTTTCTAGCATTTAAAATTCAAGCTTTTGGATGCTGCACTGTCATTTTGCGCTTAGAATTAATGCCTAGCTACTTCATATTTGATGCCTGAACAAATATACACTCTTTCTTTGACGATTTTTTAACCAAATCATAGATTCATTCATTGAGACCTCTTCTATGAACCCATTCATTTCTGAAATTCTAACATGATTTTTGCTGTTCCTTAATATAGCCACGACTCCAAAGAACAACTTTCCTTCAAAACTACGTATTTAATTCCAGCTCACTTTTTTGTGTCCCGCAATCAGCCAGGATACATGAACAAGTGAAAGTTAACTAGTTGGGTCGATAGTAAATTGCTACTTACATGTTTCCAACCACAAACTCGATAAGCTCCTGAGTTTTTATAGATTGAGTGTAATTTTGATCTTTCATGGTAGTTTGAGAAACTGACCTGGTAATTTTTTCTGCTGCTTAAAGGAAATGGACTGCGACATATTTTTCATTAAAGGAGCATTAAGTTGAGAGATACAATACTTTCTCCTGTAGACGACGGTTGTAACATTTTACTTTCCATTCTGTTTCAGAATGCCCCCTTTTACCAAAATCGTGTGATTTTGAACATTGCAAGAGACCTTGCTGCAAAGAAGGATATTAGTGCTCTGGAGGAGCTGTCATTGAATGAGGTTTGTGATCCTTAGTTCTTAAATGAATATAGATTGCATGTCATGCGGTCATTCTTAGCTTTAACCCTTCGCTTCCTTATCAGGTTGAGAAGTTTTTCTCCCTCTGGAACGACAGCAAGAGTTTCAGAGACGATTACCTCAAAAGAGTATTGCCATCATTGGATGCCCGACAGTTGGGCAGAGATGGAAGAATTAGGAATCCCAATGAGAAGCCACTAGCAGTTGCCGAGGAACCAACAGAGGTATCCAAAAAAGAGAAAATTATGAAAACTGAAGTGAAACAGCCAAAAGAAGATTCCAAACCACCTCCGCAAGACAATGTTGCTGCCATCAAGAATAACCAGAAAGAAGCTGTTAAGATAGCGAGTGATTCAGCTGCCACACTGGAGCTTAAGGACTCAAAGTCCAAAGAGGACACTGAGGACTTTGTTTTGACAAAACCGGAGCAGGAGGCTCCGAAAGTTACTGAAGTCGACAAAGAGAAGCTGAAGGAGATGAAGAGGCAGGAGCAAATCGAAAAGCAGAAGCAGGCTCTAGAAAGGAAGAAAAAGCTGGCAGAAAAAAATGCAGTGAAAGCGGCAATTAAAGCTCAAAAGGAGGCTGTGAAGAAACTCAAGGTAATCATCTGATATTTCCTTTTTATTAGAAATTGCCACTTTCGTTAAATCCCTTAATATAGTTTTCACACATTATGGGAAAGTTTGACACGAGAAAACTACCTTTTCCCATTTCGCAGCAGAATGTTGAAGCTTAACATGTTATCTTTGGATGCCTAATAAATTTTCCAGTTCTTTACAGACTTTCGTACGAGCTTCGAAACTGACAAGCGCTTTTTTTGTTGTGAAAAATTATTTTTTCAGGATCGTGAAAAGAAGGAAAAGAAGAAAGTGATGGCATGGGATCCTGATGAGGAGGAACTGACTGAGGAGACTGTTGAAGTGGAGAAGGTTGGGAAAGCTCCTGAGGCTCCAGCCCCTGCGAAGGAGAAGGTTCAAAAGAAAAGTACCTACTGGGTGAAAACTCGAACGAAAGGAGTCGAATCAGTTCCAAAGGCCATCCTCAGGCGTAGGAGGACACAGGCCTACTGGATGTGGGCTGTTCCTGCTGCTGTTTTGGGAGCTCTGGTGGCCCTAGCTTATGCATATTACTCTCTTCCCTGAGGAAGAAGAGGAGGTAGAACCGCTGGAGGACGAGGCCTAGCAAACGGGTAGTTTTGCCTATAGAAGCTTTAACTTTCAGGTAACTTAGTTCTTTCAGTCCCAACAAGGAATGGGACTCGAAACTCATAATGCTTTAGAAACTCAGTTTGGGATAGGACCTCTAGATGGCGGGCAGAGTAGAGTTGCGGGTTATAGTTGTTTGAATTTTGACTGTTCGGATATTCTGGAATTTTTCTCTTAATGCAGTACTCTTGCTCTCAAATTTTATGAGTTCTCTTTCTGTGGGATGTGTGTGGGGGGGCTTGGCGATTGATATTCTGATTGCTCATCCCTGAAAGGTGAAATAGGTAAGTATGCAGTACTACTCATCCTTCTACAGTACTACTAATCATTGGGTGATGTAGTTCCTGTCAACTAGCGCTCGTCCGGCTAAGCACGGTCGAAATGCTTAAACGGATAATGGATGTTTCCACGACAGTATAACTTGTTCTGGATCGGAACTGGATCATTTTGGCCTAAAACTCTTATGTCGGACTCTCAGCCTCAGATTTACCATCAGCATCTAAACTTGAGAAGTTGTCTGGAGTCTCACATTTCTGGTTGATATAACGCACCAAACAGGTTTTTTTCCCAGTATTGCTTGTGCAATGTATCATGTTCCTTATATCATCCTATCTAGGCTGAGAAGCACTTTAGTTTTGCATGACGTCTCGGTTCATTTTAGTTGAATCATCGCTTGCCGGCGCTCTTTGCACGTAGCCGCTTGCTAGGAGTACCTCCCAAGCGTGAAGCACATACCGAATGCACGGATCATCCTCCACGAGCACTGGTCCGGTCATGCTATGCATGCACAATGATGTGGAACGGCCATTTTTAATCCGGATTGACAGGCCGAAGACCTGAGAAAGCTATGGACAACTCGAAACCGAATGTCAAGAAGGTGATCGATACATCAGTGCCCGACGTCACATTTTGTTAAGCTGGCGCATATATTTCCCATCAACAAGAAGAGGAGATTTTACCCCTAATCATATACAATATTGCCATTGCGATTGTGATTTTCTCCCCCCCTTAAATATGCAATATTTACATCAATGCCGTTCTT
This sequence comes from Syzygium jambos, assembly GCA_031216235.1. Taxonomy (NCBI): domain Eukaryota; kingdom Viridiplantae; phylum Streptophyta; class Magnoliopsida; order Myrtales; family Myrtaceae; genus Syzygium; species Syzygium jambos. Next base: position 2,638,566 of record CM062225.1, on the reverse strand, counting down.
ACCGAGCTAATATTTCTGGAAATTTGCGAATGATAGTGAATAGTAAGAATCATGAACCGAAAAACAGAAATCTTAGTCATTGATGTCTCCTTCCGTCCGAAGAAAATAAAAATAAATGACGTGTCCTTCCTCCACACATTTCTTTATATTCTCTTTTAATTAATATTTTAATCTTTATTTACTCGTCACATGAGATTAGTATTTCGGGAAAAGAGAAACTAATCTCATATAGCAAGTGGATGCATTAAGATATACAATTTATTTAGCGTGATTCTTGAACTTTACTTCACCGTGTAATATTATCGAACTTTTAATTCGTTCAATGTGGTCTTTAAACTTTTGTTACATGTTCAATTTAGTTTCTGAAATATATGAAGATGTTTATGTTCAAGTTCAGAGCCAATACTGAATATTTTCATATAGTATTAATTGAACATGTATAAAAAATTCAGGGATCACATTGAACAATTTAAAAGTTAAGATATCACATTTCACATTGGGCTATAGTTCAGCGATCACATTGAACAAATTAAAAGTTCACAGATCATATTGAACAATTTAAAAGTTCAAGAATCGCGTTGCACATTGGGCTATAACTCATGAACGACACTAACAAATTAAAAATTTATGAATCACATTATATATATCGGGTATAAGTTCAAGGGCCATTTATGTTATTTTCCCTATAAGAGATATTTGACCCGAATCATGTAATAATCTTCTTGTATAAGATGAAATACTTGAGATAAGGCCAACAGGCTAAGCAAATATGTTTTTTTATTTTCCTTTATTTGTGTTTTTTTCGGTATGGAAAGGCCAAAAAGCAGGAGCAGAACAAAATGTCGGATTCTTCAAACTCGTTGGAAGTCATGGCTCTCACCAGCGGCAAAGCGCAGTGGATTGCGCGAAGAGCAATCCAAGCCTTGTCGCATTCTCACCCTCGTCCTCAACCTCGCGCAACCTGTTTCCGTCGTCTCTCTTACCCTGCGACCCGTCGCCGCTTCTCACCTCTCCTTTCGCCTCATGGCCATTCAGGTACCTCTGGCTCTGGCTCTGGCTCTGCTTCTCCACACGTTTTTTGGCCTATATTGCGAGCGAATGTCTGTGAAAGATGCGATTTTTTGAGGAAATGGGCAACGAAATTACCCGAGTGCTTTGTGGGTGTCGAGATGACAGTTGTGAATTAAAACTTTGACCGAAGCTGCGGTAGTGAATTTACTGGTGGCAACGGTAGAGGGTGTTGTTAATTATCCAAAGAAACGTGGGATTTTGCTGCAGGGAGGTCTCTGTTGGTTTCTTGATTTTGGTTGATGATTCTGGTTAATCTAAATGGTGCAGGGGAATTGTTTGATGAGAAGAACACTTGAAGTTGTGTTAAATGTGTATGCCCACCCTAGTGAAAGAAGTTAAATGAGCGGTCGGAGTAGTTGTGCGGCATGTTTGTGTTGTTTTTTTGTTTGCAATGAAAGAATGAATGGCGAAGGTTGTGCGTGGGATACTGAATATGGTCTCCACTTTTGATGCTTGGGCTCCTTTGACACCGCCTGAAATTGAAGCTCACTTGCTTGGTTGGTTAATATTGGCTTGCCATTGCTTTCGAGGAAGTTTCTTGAATACCATTAACATGTTGAAAAAGAAACAATCTAGCAACGGGTACTTTAGAGTGTAGAGGCATCTATAGAAGAAAGAAGTTAAAAGGTTATAGCTTGATGTTACTATCCTTTGCTGCTGGTTGGATTAAACGGTTTTCGTTTGCTAATTACAATGTAGATAGAAAGATTTGCGTTTGCCACTTCATGTTTAGAAAACTTTTTCTTTGAGGTTTCCTTGATGGTACTGCTATTGGGTGGCTGCACCTACCTGCAGCAATTCGAGCTTTTTATCCGATCCCCTTAGAGGAATTTTACTGACAATCCATCACCTTAACTAGGGAAAAGGTAGTTGGGTTTTCTTTCTTGCAATGGCAATTCGGGACAAAAGCCAACAGATGTCCCTTTTAATGTTCAGCAACTTTGACTTTGAGTATGTAGGCATTTGATCAGTCATGGATGCTATCCTTTTGGCAATAATGACAACAATAAAGTTTTAGTGCATCAATTGCGACTCTTATTTCTCATTGTCATTATTTTTTTTTGGGCACGTTTGTTTTTTTTTTTTTGGTAAGGAAGCGGAAGCAAGGGCACGTTTGTTTGCAGTTAAGCAAAACCAAGAAATACCATTCATTTTTGCTTTCCCGCTAAATTTTTAAATATTATTCAAATTTCAGAATACTATAAAAAAATTATATGTAAATTTATGTGCCAGCATTCGAGTATTGTGAAATTTTTTAGAAATTTCGGATTTCAAGAAAAGTCAAAGTGTGTAAGCTGCAAGATATTTTTTTTTAATTTCTTCACAACCAAAAGAATTTAGATTAAGCAAAAAACAAAAAAATAGAAGTCATTCCATGTGTGCCCTTAATATTTTGCTTTTGCAATGCCCTGATGGCAATCTACCGCTTTCTACACTATTTGACCAAGCTTTATATTATTGCATTGAAGCTTCACAAATGTGTCACCTGGCACAAGCTGTAAAGAGAAATGAGGATGATTTACTTAAAGGACTGAGGGAGAAGAATGTCATCGAAGAAGTGAAGCACATTCTTGAAATGGTACTTCTCAGAAACGATTCAATTTAATATGCGTTCCTTCTCTTCATCTTCCTCCCTACTTTAGTAATGTTAAGATCTTTGATTTTTATTGTCAAGAATGAACTTCATGGCAAAAGGTTCTGAAATGTCCTTCATGTAGGCAAAAAGGGCATCATCAAGAAATATAGTTTTGCACACCGATTTTCTCACCCCTCCAGTGCAGAATGAGTCTATGCTTCTCTTGGAAAAGCTTGCTGACATCAAAGCCGTAGCCCAAGGAGGATATCCACAGGTTAATCACTTTAATATGTGTATAGCTTGTGTTTTTCTTAAAGTTCTCTATCTAAAAATTGATTTACTCTCCGTCTGTGAGCTCAATTCTGCATCTTTCCTTCATGGAATCTGTGACCCAATAACTTTGTATACTTTACAAGGCACCCAGGCTGAGCGATGCAGGATTTCCATCGGGCATATTGAAACTTTGTCCAGTGAACCCGATATAGTTGCAGCAGTAAGGTAGGAAGTGCATGCAAATATATTGCTCTCTATTTTCACCTTTATCTGATTTTAAAGTGTTTGTCATTTCTGGATGAATACTTCTCCAGTATCACAGGGAATTTTTTATTTGACTCGTGTTCTCATGGAGACTTCCTTGGTGCAATTCTTGGGACAGGAATTGCGAGGGAAAAACTTGGAGATATTCTCTTGCAGGTAAATGAGGCTTTATAAACAAGGATACCGTTAATTCTGGTATATACTATTTGAACATATTGGTGTTTCCATCGCGGAAGTACATGGAACCTGTTTAAATGCACCACGCTGTCTCTACCTCTACATTGTGCTTTCTTATATGTCTGGAAGTTCGGTTAGTAGTTTTCCCATTGCTGCCAACGACGTCCTATGAATATACCATTGTCATCACCATTGGTTCTTCATTTGCTGTCTTGAAGATAGATGATTTATTATTGTATCCAAGGTGTCTCAGATGTGGATTATCTTGTAGCCTCTCTACTGGAAGAAGATCTTATTAAATTTGCATCTTCTTTTCATGCAATGTATTCATCCTTTTGCTAAAATTGGTGATTGAAGGGAGAAAGGGGGGCTCAAATCCTCATTGTTCCTGAACTTGTGGACTTTGTCATGGCAACTCTGGATAAGGTAGCAAAGACTTTTTACACACAAAGCAGTTTCCATTGCCATTTTACCTTTTCTCCTCTGGCATAACTTTGACATCTTGACATTCATGCTATATCTGAATTATGATGAGTATCAACTTGATAATTTTCGTACCTTTTACTTTAGCCGATACATCTGGGTATCATCCTGCTCTTTTTTGAGATTCCTCTGATGAGTTACTGAAAATAGACATCCATCGACTCTTATTTCCTTTTCTGGTTGCTCCAAGGCAAATTGCCTTTAAAATAACTGTGATCAGGATTAATTTACACCATATCAAAAGTAGCTGAAAGATGATTTCATCCAATGGGCAGCACTGTGGAGTTGAGATTCTTGAGATATATGAATTGCATAAATATGTTATATACATCATGAACATTCCAACCGATCCAGTGGATAGAGACATTACTCATACTAACTTCTTGCAGGTTGGTAATGTTCCAGTCTCTTGCACAAGGATACCATTGCTCGCTCTTGAATATGAACCCCCAAGGTTGATTCTCTCTGTCTGTGTGTCTGTGCACACACTGCGTGCTGTTTTGCATGCTTGTGGATGTCGTACTTGCAGAGCTGCTCATAGCCTGAATGATTGTTTGCAGGACCAAGTCATTCAGATCAGTGGAAGCATCGTTAAGGATTGATGCTCTGGCTAGTGCAGGATTTAAGATGTCTCGGTCAAAGCTAGTTACTTTAATCAGGTATAACTTTCAGATCCATTCTCTCATACTGCACTGTCCAGGCCTGCACTGGACATGATGCTGTGCTACTGAGCACAGATAGGAGCCTGATGTTTACATTGCTATTAGGCGGACTGCCAATTCTTTCATCATTATTCAGAGACTGAAATTGCAATTTAACCTTTCTGCTCTATTTTTTCCTCGCAAGAGTTATACCACAGAATTGAGCGTTTCTAAGTGACAAATGCGTCTTGCATTCTGTTTAATTTCTCTGGCTTTTAGAGACCTCCCTTCTCTCTCTCTCTCTCTCTCACGCGCGCGCGCATGCACGCGTGCAGACATGCAAGCACATGCTCATGCATCCCTCGAAGGAACAATTTGGGGGAAATTTCTTGCCTTCACATTGCCTTCCTGAGCTGATATTGCATTCGGTTCACCTAACTCTGTTGCTGCACCTATTTGAAATTGGTTTGAAGATGAACTGTAGAATGTTAAAAGCTATGTGGATTAAATCATTTGATTCCATCAGTACGTTGGAAGTTACATGGCTGGTTTAAAGATATAGTGTAACCAGTCACAAACTTAGCTTTGTTTTGGTTATCTAGTTGCCTACGTGACATTTGCAGCCAAGAGATGGCTAGTTTTTATACTGTCTGATAGAGATGAGGATTGCTTTTATCTAATTGGCCAGCGGTAGGATGCAGTAACGCTTTTGTTCTATGCAGTAATGGTGATGTGCGTGTTAATTGGACAACTGTAACAAAAAATGGAACTACACTCAAGAGTGGGGATGTTGTCTCTGTTAGTGGTCAAGGGAGATTAAAGGTATGTAAAGTAAACGACATATGCTAGTTCAGTGAATTCCATTATAGACTTATAGTCCTTCACGGGACATTTTGGTCTTTTAAATTTTTCTTGTGCAGATAGGGGAAATCATCACAACAAGAAAAGGTAAATTTGCAGTGGAGCTCATTCGATACCTGTAAAATTCAACAACATCGACGGTATCATTGTCGGCAAGTTGGCTTTCAGAAAAGTGGATCCTTTTTCTCATATCTTTACATCATCCTTGCTTCGGAGTTGAAACTGTTCTCGCAGAGGATAAAAAAAATCATCCATTGAGTACACCTGAGATTTTGAGTTTCGGGTATCTATCGAGTGTTGATGGAGTAACATTGGTTGATGGTATATGTTAGACATTTCGAAAAGTTTCATTGGTGGCGATGACTATTTTCGATGGAGAACTTTTCCAATTCAATTCAGATGCTTTTCGTATATTCAGATGCAATTGTTGCTCTTCGGTAGGAGCTTATGGCATACCTAAATTTCCTTTCCATCATTTTGTCTGATAGTATCTTTTGATATGTGCTGACATAATCTCTAGGGCTTATCAGTTTCACGTACATGTCAGGTTTTTGAGAGTCACTAGGCTGACAGGCCTAGTAGTTACCATGTCCCAAGCAATATTTTCAAAGCCATATGGACAATCGAACCGGATTTCTAAGTCAGTGCAGGATTGAATCAGCTGAAACTGGTCGAAAAATTGGTTCGATACTCAGTTCATCTGGCCAGGGGTATGCCTAGCACGCACGAGCTGTGAAAATGTTAAGGTTGCTGAGAATTAGGCCCCCAAACCAGCAATAAGATTGCGAATGTGTACGCGTGATGTACATTCCGCGTTAGCAATTTTTCAAGTCCCGATTGCATGTATCTAGTGCATGTCGGGGGACCAGGCTTCAATAGTTCAAATGGATTCCGAGTGTATATACTTAGTTAACCCAATGGTTTTTTCGTTGCTTATCAAGAGTTCTAACTGTTGAAAATGCGTGAGAAAATGCAAATATAGAACGCTACTTGAAAGTACAAGGCTCTCACCCTCAGTTAAGACAATTGGGGTTGATGCGAAGGAACATAAATCAGGAGGAGCAACACACTCTACTTGATCGATGCAAATCCCAGAGCGGGATTCACGTAACTAGCAGCATCTCCTTCATTTCTTTCCCGCGTCTGAAGTTTTCTTCTCAAATTTTTGTTCTGCTCCTGAACTATGGTGAGAAGGAACGCTGCACAAACAATCAAGAACACCCACGAATCCCTCGCTTGCAGGTGCAGAGGTCCGAGAGACGGGGAGAGTGAATGGGCAATAGAGAGAGTTCTGATGAGTCCCACATTGGCAGCCAGAACAGGGAGACGAGCAGGACGTCACTTTAAGATGCGAGGGATGACGATGGGCTAAAGCATACCTTTCTCGGCCTTTTGGCTAAGATCAAGTGTAGTATCTGTTCTTATCAGTTTAATATCTGATACGTGGGCCATTGGTTCACATGATATTAAATTAATTTTTCTTGGGGGATTGGCCCGCTACAGCAGCTTGCTGCTGGGGCCTCTCGCGCGTCGCCTTGGCGTTGCACTGCTGCCTCGGCCCGGCGCACCCCACCAATGTAAGTCCATAAGGTTTTGTTGCTAGTGAGTGGGAGAGGCCCGGGCCCAATTTGGACCCGCCTTACGGCGGCAGGGTAAAGGCGGCCCGGTCCCAATCATGGTTTTCCGTTAACGGAATTTTGTCGTCCGGAACTGGAATACGCCGCCTTTCCGTCCAGCGCCATGTTTGCCCTCCACCATCAAAGCATCCGTACAGTCGCAAAGCTCTCTACTAGTGCCGCGAGCGTGCTTTGTCCTGCGGCCACACGCAGGACAGAGCTGTGTGATCGTTGCTAAGGTTCGGTTCGGATTTCACCACCTCGGGGTCGTCCTAAGAAACTGCATTAAGCGCGTTTTCTGCTGGACCGATTCTCTTGTGATTTCGTCTTTTTGTGTAAAGAGCATTCTTCGCTTTTCAAATAAGCAAGGATTTGTCCTGCGGTTTTAGGGGTGCATCTTTTCTGGGAGAGTATGTACTTTTTTTTTTTCGTAGTCTGAAACGCAGTATGTAATTTCGGCAGCAACAACATAGTCATTAAAAAAGTTTATCGTATCAATTTTACTCCTTTGCGTCAATCGGTGTTGCAGTCGTTTAACATTTCCTAGTATCTGCAATTTTTTTTCCGATCAGTATCTCTCTCCCTTGCATAGTGTCGTGGCAAGAGCGATACTCAAAATAGTACTTCAATGAAACATTTTGCGTCCCAAAAGACGACGTGGAAATTCGATCTGATTACTGTAATTCATTTAAGGACTCAGCTATTTGATTGTGTTCATATGAAAATCCACAACTTTTAACTTCGCGCCACCCTTAGTCAGTCGAGCCCCTGTTTTGGCAAGCTAAGCCCTTTAACCATTATGTTTTTATTTTTTTGTTCCAGAAACAAGCTTAGAACAGTAATTCGTTTGATAACGCAATTTCATTTTTCAATTTCTAGAATAAATTTTGATTTCAGAGATAAGTTTGGAACAAAAATGATAAATTCTTCTCATCGCTCGCCCTCGCTACAATCTAGCCGCCCTACCTGCCGCCCACTTGCTGCCACCGCCTCCTGCCGGTCGTCGTCTCCCACCGCTGGCCACCGTGGGTAGTCGTCCGATGGCAACTGTTTGTTGCCACCGACCGCCCGCCCTCCTCCCGCTGCCACCCACTGTGGGCCGCCGCTCGCCGTCTGTCGGCCACCGTCTCTCGCCGCCAGCCGCCCTCTTCCCGCCACCGCCCACTGTGGGCCGCCGCTCATCGTCCGTTGGCCACCGTCTCCCGCCGCTGGCTGCCCTCCTCTAGCCACTGCCCTCATCCTGCTGGCGCCTGCCTCCCGCCGTTGCCGTCCTCTCGCCGCCGCCCGCCGTTTGTCAGCCACCGTCTCCTGCCCTCGGCCGGCCGCCTTCCGCCGCCCTCCCTTCGCCGTTCGTCCCCAGCTTCCTGCTGTTGCCCAATGCCGACTGTCTGCCGTTTGCTCGCCGGTTACTCAGGAGGGAGAAATTTTGTATCGTTATCAAACAAAGTTTTGTTTCAGGAATAGGAATTTTGTATTGTTATCAAATGTGTTTTTTTCTCAGAAACTCGTCCAGGAACAAAAATAGAAAAATCTATTTCTAGTAAGAAATTGATTTCTGAAACGGAATAGTTGTCATCGCAGCCTAAGCATTCAAGGGTCTCGAAACCTTATCAAGGCCTTAGTACCTTTTTTTTTTCTTTTCTAATGATCTGAAGATATGATCATAATTAACCGGCTATTTGAAGGGAAACTAGTACAACAACTCACCGTCATAGCTTCCACTAAAAATTTGAATTCATCAGGACAAGATTCGAACCCATGACATCTGTTCCCGAGCCGGAAAACATGAAAACGCACCCGCCACTGGGTAAAGGCCCAACACTTTGGACGAGCCCCGAGCTAGATTTTACTCAGACTTACTTGCTCCATTGTTGTATTGTTATGCAACCTCTTATGTGTACTAAAATTTCAGTTTTGCACACGCAGAGAAGAAACATATAAAATCCTTAATTTTGTATGTAATATATATCTGGAAGATAAGTACTAGGCATGTTACACGCGCAATGTGTTATTTACGTAACATATCCTTGAAGCAACATAGCATGTTTGAAGAGTGATTCCTTCAACATAAAATTACAGAAAAATTAAATGTTGGGTTCTTCCTAAATGTCGGGTTCCTCCTAAATGTCAATTTCCTATTCTCTTGATATAATATGTAAGCGACTAACACCTCTCACTTGCAATCGTAACTGGTCAAGATGTGTGTGTGTGAGAGAGAGAGAGAGAGAGAGAGAGAGAGAGAGCACGAATGAAACTGGAAAATCTGAGCACCACACTGGCACACAAGATGTACGTACCTTTAGGAATCATATCTCAGCATTATTATTACAATGTAAATTAAAGCTTCTTGATTTCCTCTGGTGCTGAAAGTAATGGAATTGAAAATGTATATGGAAACACCTCAAACTCTGAACCTTCTTACAAATGCAGACTAAGTACTTAAATCAACCCTCTCATTCATACCTACGCCTACACTTTCCATGCTCGAGTGTCTCCGAAACCTCGACCTCCATCACGTCCCTGTGGGTCGAAGCTGGGGCCTGGTTAAGCGTAGCCGCACGTCCCATATTGGCATTTCAGCCCTGGCGAGCACTTGTTGTCGCACTTGCCGCAGTTGTCTGCGCTGTACGCGATGTTAATGCACGTCCCGGTGCAGCACAGCTCTCCGAGCTGGCACTTCTGGCCGCAGGCGCCGCAGTTGTTCCGGTCCCCTAGAACGTTGCGGCAATGGGTCTTGCAGCAATACAGGAGGCTCGTCCCGTTGTTCGCCGAGATCCCGTTGCAGACGTTGTCATTGACGGGATCGCAATGCGTGCCCTTCTTGATGACGCTCGCCAAGAACCGGCTTCTGGAGCGGAGGTTGGGCAGCGGCTCGTCGAGCATGTAGAAGCCGTCCTCGTCCTCAGTGGTTTCAGTCCAGAGCGCGGCATGAGGTTGGGAGAAGATGAGGAGTAGAGGGAGAGTTAGAGAGAGTATGGTGGCGAGGTTGATGAGAACTGAAGCCATTTCTCTCTCGCTTCTGTGCCCTACAAGAGTGCGAGCTAAGGGAGTTCACGGATGCTTTAAACTGTGAGCTTCCCTCATAAAATATTAGGGGATGCATGAGCAGGGAATGTGATCAACATTTCTTTTTCAATTAATTAATCGAGATCTAGTTAAGTTGAACTAAGTTTAGAGAAGATTTATTGGCTTGAGCTCTAGATTCTCGGCATAGTACTTATTATATTCATATACGCCTGACAATTTGCATGAATTATGCAGCAATTAAATGTACCAAATCAACACCCCCACGACCTGTAGATGCCAAGTAAAATCCAGTGGTAAAGATTGTCTCGCCTTCTGTCAAAGGAAACAACTATTCGTGAACTTTTGCTGGTGAGTTTATTGCTGGAATGTCAATGACAAGTGCTGTGCAGAATCTATCGTATTTACATTTGATAACACTTCAAATCAAGAAATATTTACGCGGACATGTAGCAAACATTAGTCCCTTACAGAATTCTGCAAAATGTATGACATGAACTATTCATGAGTTCCCAATGCCTCCTCTCCCCCATATTGGTTGGAAAAAACTTCATATATGAACATGTCAAAAAGCACTTTCTTTAGACCTTTAATATGGGTTGAAAGTAAGCCAATACAGCAAACATGAATTGGCCTTTCATCACACCAAAGAATGGATACCGTTAACAAAAGGTCCAAAAGAAAATAAATGCATCTATTCAAATATACGAGTGGTGTTAGGATCAGGCACGCAAACACAACGAAATGCCTTTTGCACAAAAAAGTAATTCTTCACGTGTTCCCTACTTCTACAACGGTGTTGGAAAACATGCTTTTGACCAGACTACAGAATTCCATTTAGGTCGACATGAAAAATCTATCACACTTTCTGATTGCTATATAAGAAAGAGCACTACTTTTTCCTATTCCTATATTTGAATCTCACCTACCTATTGATGTTATACATGACACACTTTCTCAATTCACCACAAACATACAAGGGAGGGAAAAAAGAGTCAGACAGATCTTTATTCCAAATCAAGAATTTGCCAGTGATTCTTTACTCTTTCGTACGATTGCTGTGTGCTTTCACTTTGATTTACGGGCTCAGGGGAAGAATGAATAAGAACAAATCAAGAGCTTATACTTTAATTACACCCAACTAGGTTAGCACTAGTTTTCTTGCTCAGACCTCGAAGCGGCAGTAGCCGGCGACACGTGTGGGGGATCTCCTTTCCCGGCGGCAAATGTGTTGAACTTGCCAACTGCCCTTTTCTTTTCCATTGAACATTTTTCTTGGGCTTAATTCGACATATACGTATATATTATATGATGCATAGGACCAAACAACCCCAAGAAGCATCGACTGAATCCACATGGGTCCGAGCCGCTACGGTGGATCCAAGGTTTTGAAAAAATGGATTAACAATTTTTGGACCGCGCAGATCTTGATAGAATTAAGCGAGTTGACTCAGATCCGAGGTCTTAATTTCATTAGTTTTCCCATCCTGCGTTAACCGTGTTGACTCAATAACTATATTATATATGTAAATATTCTATCCTTGCTTCTTGGTTTCGTATAAGCAATGCTGTATCATTCATTCACTACATGTGCCATGAATGCCCTAATTTTGTCGGTTCACACAAAAAGAGCAAAGTCAAAAGACCCAACTGGCTTTGGATCCATCCGATTTGTTCTTTGTTTTTGAAAATTTCTAGCCTTGCTTTATCAAGTTACTGTACAAAATCTGGAAGACGAAGTTTTTCCGCTAAAAATGTCGAACATTGTGGTTCCAAATCACATTCTTTTCTTTTTTATTTTTTGGTCTTTACAACTTATGTTTAGTTTGGTTTTATTGTGACGAAGAAAGGGTTTAGTTCAGATTTATGAGAAATGAAATTAGTATGGTATAAAAATATAAGAAAGAAAGAGGAGAAACAAGAGGAAGTCATTAATTTCTGCCAGATCCTAACATTTTGCATGCGTGTACTCTTCATGCGCATGCTTTTGTACCACATGATTGAGACAATAAAGTCAGAAATAGAATTAAAGCTTGCGAATCTCAAGAGCAAATTGAAGTTTCTTGATATTCTAGAACCCGAGTCTTAAAATATGCAAAAGAAAGTGTGAGGAATTAACTGGTCACGAATGCTTAGTTTACTGTTTAAGTATCCCACCGCGTTTGATTACGGGATTTATATGGATTTCATATACGTGGGGTCTCTCCAGGTTCTGTCCAGCTCATTTGGCGCATGCGGCCCCCGGCACAGCTACCATTGACGCTAGCTACTAATTCACGATGTATTACCATATTGGGAAAGTAGCTTTGCATTGTCTTTTTTTTTAATTTGTTTGGAGTGATTTTTACATTTTTGGAATCTCGATGCATGTGAATGTTGACAAGTAGACTCACATACAAGTATTTAGACTGACATATCAGTTGATTAAAAATTTAAATAAGCATTTAGATTTTAGAGGAAGTAATTAATAACATTAAGTTTTGAATTTCTCAAGTTAAAAGCCAACACTGTGCTCTTGAACAAAACAATAACCTTTTCTTCTAAGAGATTATGTATACAGACGTGAACATGGAAAAATTACCAAAAAAGTTATAAATCTATCATATTTGTGTCAATTCAATTATAAACATTTCAATTTGACTGATTTAGTCCTAAACATTTTCACGATTTGCTGATTTAGTCTTAAACCTTTCAATTATGCCAATTTAGTTGTAAATTTTTTGACAATTTGTCAATTTAGTCCTAGAAATTTTGATGATTTGCCAATTTGGTCATTCCGGCCAATTTTAGTTGGAAAATTCTAACGTAGACAATTTTTTAAAAAAAAATTATGTATTTTTTTTTCTTTTTTTTTCTTTTTTCTTTCCTTTTTTTTTTTCTAACCTGGGCTAGCAAGGGCCAACGACTCTCACCTGGTCTGGGGGAGGGTGTCGTGGCCCTCGCTTGGATCTAGGCAAGGGCCGCAGTCCTCGCCAGTTGGTCAGCAAGGGCATCGTAGCCCTCGCCTGGATTTGGGCTAGGGTTGACGCCCTCGCCTGTGGTTGGTGAGGACCAGCGGTGACCTCGCTAGGCTAGGGTTAGGGAAAGAAAAGAAAAGAAAAGAAAAAATAATATAAAAAGTTCAGAAATATATATTTTTTTAAAAATTCCACATCGGCACCGACCATGCTGTGTAAGACGGCCAACGTTGACTTAACTGCCACGTCAGCGACTTTTGGCCAAAATTGGCATAGTTGAAATATTTATGACTGAATTAACACAAGTACAATAGGTTTCTTTACTTTTTTGATAATTATCCCACATGAACATATACACCAGTCTTCAACTTTATCCAGGAGATGCGCGGAATGGATCAATATTTGCATGTCTTAGCGACCGGTCAACTTGCATAATCTTGCTTAGTGTTTGGACATTTTGTGTGTTGGAAGAAAAGGACGGGACATTAGATAAAAAACCAAAGATAAAATCAGTCGAGCAACGTGCGTGACTTGCAAACTTAGGTGTAATATAAATTGGGTCCGAGGAAAACAAGGCTTTTTGCTGCATGACTTGTAAACTTAGGTGTAATTCCTAGTGTTCCGCATGTCCTGGAATCGCCCTAGAGTGATGGCCAATTTTCCTAGGAACACCGACGATGTTTCTCTGCGGTCAGGTCGTCAAAAGAGGGCTCGCTTAACTTCAGGGCAGCGATGCAATAAAAGGACAAAGCGAAGGTTGCTTGGGTTACACGTGAAATTGCTTTAGGGGATGCGAGGAGAGAGGCGAGGGACACTCGCCAGACAAAGACGTGCATTAGGAGTCGAGCCTTGATTAAATACATCACATGTCCAGGAGCTCCGGGGAAGTTATTGAAGCGATGCAAAGATCCAATGCTCATTGAGTGAAGAGGGTTGTGATGAAGTGTCGTTCAGCTCGATTGAGTCCGGCAGTTTAAAAGCTGCCTAATCTTAGTAAAGGTGATAAAACTATATAAAAAAGATAGTGATACGAACGGTCCATGAATTTTGGTCCTATATGTAATGCGGTCCATGAACTTTAACCCAATATGCAATATTATCCTTGGATATTTAATTTGTTCAATGTGGCTACTGAACTTTTGGTAAATGTTCAAACTAGTCTCTTAACTATATAAAAATATCCAACATTATCCTTCCATTAATATAAGTTCATGGACAATATCGAATATCTTCATATAATCCGGGGACTAGTTTGAATATTTACCAACATTTCAAGGATCACATTAAACAAATTAAAAGTTTAGGGACGATATTGCACATTGGACTAAAGTTCATGAACTGCATTGCACATTGGGCCAAATTTTAAGAATCATTTGTGTCATTTTTCCAACTAAAAATAAGTAGAAGTTTGAGAAAATTACGTGAGAGCTATTATCCTTTGGGGAAAATTTCGCATCGCGTCGGAAATTCTAGGAATCCATGAGTTGAAATAACATATCTTAAAACGAGAACGATTGGTAATTTTTACGTAGCTATAGCAAGCGAGGCAACTCGAGCATGGAAAATAGTCGAGGACTGAAAGAGTCCAGCACGCCAGTTTCGAGAACACCCACCTCATGAATCGTGGAATCACGAAGACAAGTCACTTAACCCATCCGTGTGAGCTTGACATGGGACTTCAGAGATTTGCATTGATCCTCCTAGTCGGGTTCCTTTTAATTGGTCGTTCTAGTGAATTAGAAGAAATTGGACACCCTCAAAACACAATTGATTATGCTATAGGCAAATTTAAAATTACGTTTATTAAAATCAATTTACAAGACCCGAGTATTTCAACCATAAACTCGATATAATTTCGAGTCGAGCCCCTCCAATTACAAGTAACCAAGATGGCCCTTAAGAATTGGGAGGCCTGGCCCATTTCTAGCCTCTTCTTGTTTACACAAATGTGATATTGGGCCGAGTTGGGCTTAGCCCCTTTTACTCCGATAAGCCATTTCTCTCTTTATTCTTCTTGATATTTGGGTATGAAATAGATAACTCTCCCCTCCTAAATGAGACAAAGGTTCAGTGCCCGTTTGTGTCTCCTTTCGATGCCCCGTTCAGCCCCACCACTAATCCATACGAATAAGGATAATTTTGAAAATTTTCAATAATATATTTATCCGTATGAATCGAGGTAATTGCAAAAGTTTTTAATGGCATATCAACAGTCGAGATTTGTTGAGACATCGGTAGAGATAATGAGCCACATCTATAATTCTTCTCCCTCTCATGGAGGTCACTTTTTCCCCCCTTGATCGTGAAACCCGAGGTACTTCAAATGTTTGACCTCTCCCCTTCATTGGAAATGTCTCGGAGATGACTGTCTCTCTACAGAAGAGAGAAAGAAAAAAACACTTACCAACTAAACGAGAGGCGGCAAATTCAAGTCGAATTATTTTCTTCAGTCCAAATGAGCACGATGTTCATGTCAATTATAGACTCGTGTCGTATGAGTACCTTCATTTTCAACACGACCAAATCACGTTGAAATCATGGACTTTGTTTGAACACAACGCTTTTACAATGGAGGTGAATTTCTTTCCCACGACTGCACTCATCTCTAGTCGCCTGCATTATTTGCATGGCTTTCTTTGCTTGAGAGAATTTCTCTTTTCTTCTGATTCAAGGAACTCAATAAACACCGTCAAATCGTCTTGACTTGTTTCCCAATCTTCCTTTTCGAAGAAAGAGAAACAGTAAACAAAGAAAAAGGGTCATTAACTCGAGATATTCATGTCTGGAAAGTGGGAGAAATAGCATGTAAAAAGGTGTAGAGGTTCTAATTAACCATTAGAGTAAAAAAAGAAAGAAAAGAGAAGCCCTAATCAGAATCACATGATATTTCCTTAGATGTTACTCAGGAAAATACTATCATATGACCTTATGGACTTTATTATACGCAAAAAACAAAAAGGAAGACAATAAGATATAAAGCAGGACAGCTGTAGTATGTCAGCAATATATCTGGACACACTATACATGAACCTTGGAACATGGTTGTAGCTTGCGAGTGGTCCCGTTCATGTTATCTTATTATCAGCTCTTCGTACTCGAGTTCCATGTCCCTCAATCCCAGGGACCTCTAGTCAACTTAATTGGGTTCTTTTTTTAAAGAAAATGAATTGGCACATCTTCTTGAAGCATTCAAAGATATTTTTTCAACTTCTGCTGCGCCATGAGTAGGTGGGAACTCCCAGTGCCCGTTCATTTCCCCTTTGATTATGGTCGTAGCTCTAGCGTGCACATCTGGATATACTAATAAAAAGCTTGACCTAAAGTTTTTATGTCCTGGTTCATAAGTAAATACTTCTCTACTCTATCTTAACCGGGCATCTGGAACTCTTATAAACAAGCGTAATTGATCTACGGCTCGCTTGAATATCTATGTCGATACATGTTTGTAACCACTGAACTTTTTTTTTATTGAAATCTCCACACGAATTTAGTTACAGTTTCTCTTGACGTAAAACATACAAGCTGACGACATATCACTACCTTGAAGTGCGCCTTTAGGTGTAGTATCCATTGACTAAAGAATTTGCTGCTATATCCCTGTCTGTACAGATAAATCTGCAGATGAAGTAGCTCGAATTAGGTACGTAAAACTGTTGTCATTTTCTGAAAGAAACAGCCTCCTGCCAGTAGTCGGTCAAACAAAACAAATTTTTAGTCTATGTTATCAATAAATTTTACTTGATACCTGCCCTCTACTCACTACCAACTTGACTTTAATGTCTACATGCCGCTGGTCATTGGGCAATAGGGTTAGGGTTCTGTAGCTAGTTATTAGGAGATAAACAACAGCAAATGATGCGTTCCACGTCAAAAAAATGATGAGGCAAATATAAACTAACATGCCTGGCAAACGGGAGGATCGATCAAAAAAATGATGAGGCAAATATAAACTAACATACCTGGCAAACGGGAGGATCGATACTCAAAAATGACGTGTGACACAGCCATATTGAGGGAGGTACTGCCGTACCCATTAATCAATGGTTATGTTTCTTATATTCTGGACCTTCAGGCTATTTTCGGGGCAGGCTTTCTCAACAATGGACATTTGTTGAGCATATTCAATCAAAATTATCGAGATTTTCAATATGTTGCGTACGCATATCACGAAAAAAAAGCTCCAAATTCAACAAATTCCAGGCGACACTAAATTCAACAAATTCATGCTGTTTATGACGGACCATTTGACTCTCATGTACATATCATCTTATCTGAGTTCGAGAAAGTCTCTAGGGTAGGGCCATGCAGCTTTGACTGCTATAAATCCTTCACTGCATGCATCGTAAATTAAATGAGGGTGGATGATAGGTTTACGCAAGTTTAGTCAAGGTCCTTCTTGTTCTCACTCCCCGACCGGATTAGTTCTAAAAGTCCAACCAAAGCATTCACTCATCTAGAAAAAAAATCACCTACTGATGGACGTCTCTTCAAACCCATCAACATGAAAATGCTTTGATTTCCACACACAAATTACTAATAATGATAATAATTTTTTTTGGTCAAATAATGATAATATTTATTATTATGATGTAGTTGGTGTGGTCTTTTCTCTAGATAAACCACGTCGTTTTCACAGCAGAGATGATTTGATATAACTCTAATTTAGAAAGACCCCTCTATCCTTTCTGTACTTATCTTCCAATCAAGAAGTATATGTCCTTAATAATAATTAGCCTACTTGAGTTACTTGCATCCGCCGCGTTAGTAAAACAAGCAACTCAATTAAACTGTGAGGAAAACTAGCTTAAGTTAATAATATTCATACCCTTAATCACCTTTTTAAATTAAGAGGATTTATACCCTCGAGAGACAGATGCATGCATGTACTTGGCAATGCTCTCGGCGCCTCATAAACTATAAATCCCTATGACTTTTTCGCAATACAATGTCCAAGAGAGGTACGGGTAATAATGATCCGCACAAAAGAGTCGTGCAGCCCAATATCATCGTACCTTTGCGCATCATTAACCGTTGGGAACGGAGATTGGGTACTATTTTTTTTCTGGATCGACGAATTTCAATTAAATGATCCGAGTAGCGAAGTCATGGACAAAAATAGTACTTGACACGGTTATTGCGTTTAAATAATTCGAGATTGGAATGCGGACCCTACAAAGTACCGAGTTAGCAATGCATAAGTTGCGAAGTAAGGAATCATCCTCGAAACACATCGGTGGCCAACCATTCACGCAACAAGAATTAACCTAAATTCACATGCTCGGTCAAGCCGGCCAATGACACGATGCTTGTGACGACCACGAGTTTTCTTTTCTTTATTTCCTTTTCCATTTTTCCTTATGTTTCAACATTCATGACGAAGAAGGAAATTTCTCTCCACCTTCTCAATCTCAAAGTCTAACAAAGTTGAATATCTTATCATTATCTCCTGTCTTGTCGTGACTCAATTGCCACACAAGTCGCCGTTCATAAATTAGGGTTAAACTCGAGGCGTGCATACTAATCAATCATGGCTAGATAGTCGTCTACTACCTATGCAACGTATTTTGTCGTCTAAATTCAAAGTTAGGCAACTGCACTTCTTTAGCACTACGCTGTATAAGCATAATGCGAACGACAAATTAGCTAGTTGATTTAGCTTTGACCGTTTTGATGATGAAGGGAAATAGAACTTTGGGGCGTCCGCATCTGTCTAGTCAATAATGGCAAGAGATCAACGATGTCATCTTGTATTCTATACAAAGATATATGAACCGCATTCTTTTATTAAAAATTACAGCTGCCAATGAAAGAATATAAATCGGAGCTTCCGATTATTTCCAAAGAATTTTCCCTAGGCAAGAGGATGAAGGACAAAACGTTCAATGTAAACCAACTTTCTCATTCGTAAATGCATAAACATTCACCATCACCGGACCTAAAGGCTCGTCGGGTTTCGTCTTCCCGTCCCTTCGACAGAAAGCGGGCAAGAGGAGGGATGTGGCGAGCGAAGAAAACTCAGTGCATCAAAAATGGGGTTTGAAGGGAAAAAAGGAAAGGAACGAAGAAACGAAAAAGTCAAAAAGGAAAAAGGGGAAAGGAAGACAAGAGAGACATCGATGAGCCTTTGGACCGCGAAGGCATTAAAGTCTAAAGAGCGAGTGATGAAGGACCAACTCATCGTTTTCATGCAGTAACATCTAACATGGGAAGGAGGGCAATGCTACAATGTGTGTCATGTGGTCATTGATGGCTATTTAGACCCGACAAGACCCCCCCATATAATCAAATCTCTCTCTCATTTTTTCCTTCCTCTTCATTCTCTCGTGTCCCTTTCACTCCGGATGATCCCCCCATAATCAAATGTCATCAACGACTGAATTTTTCTCCCTCGCATTATGTCTATCCCCTTTTGCTTCACATCAGTTTGGTCTCTGCAATCGCGCAATTCGATTTGGCGATTCGTATGTGTGTTTTGCAGGCGAGTTTGCAGCACTTCCGAAATGCAGAGAACATCAATCATTGCGCTTATGAAGCTTTTGGAGCGGCAATGGCGTTCGATGGGAACTTGGTCCCCCGCATATTTCCTCATTTTATTCTCTCTTTTCCTCTATCTCCTTCCTTCCTTTATTTATTTATTTTATTTTGGAAGGGAACTTTATTCTATTTTTTTCCCTTTTCTTCTCTTTTTTCTCCCGTTTTCAGAAAAAAAATTACGATATAATTGGAATCGACGACCCGATCGTGGATATAGAATATATAACGCTGTGACAAAAGCATATATTCAACATGAAAGTTGCTAAAATGTCGATGCTACCGCTGCTAGTTCAACCTCTATGCGTATGGCGAGATGATTTTTCATAAAAAAAATTCTCTCAAATTAAAAGACGATGAAATGACACCGTTGAAATTATAATATTCGGTGATGGGGGTACAATAATCGTAAGCTTTATTCTTTATTCTTGGACAAGTTCTTTAACAGCATATTGTTGTTTGGCTGGATGGGGGTTTAATTAATGTGAACACATCGCTTTTAAGATTCTTGTTATTGTTATTAACTCTACACGGACAAAGTAGTCTCTTTAGTGCTGGAGCTTAAGGAAAGGATGGATGGTCTTAGGTTTTGCATAGAATATAGGCTACTTGGGCTGCAAACTATTTGCACCTCTCAACCGGGCATCAATGAATTGCACTGATAAGCAATTAGAGACTCCTAAAGTTTTGGTTGTCGCATAATCGCGAGTAAATTAGAGATTCGAAACACACTTCAAGATGCAAGCAATGTTCCACAAGTCCATTTGCAGCATCTATATTGTCTTTCCAAAAGAAAGATATGCATTTTTATCTCTACCACTTTAATGATAAATTTTGGAAGAATGAAGACATGACACCATAAATCATCAAGGCCATACGTTGGAGACGGATGCGGAAAAACAAAAGACAGAACACGGGGATTTACGTGGTTCGATCACGAAGTGATCTACGTCCACGGGCGAGGCAAGACAGATTCCACTATAATCAAAAGAGAGTACAAATTTCAGAAGTCGAAATAACGACAAAACCTCACGGCTCACCAAAACTCTCTGAAAGCAAAACTCTCTGTACTACAATGAGAAAACCTAGCCACAGTACAAATAGGGCTCCCGAAATTTTTCTCGGGGGCATAGCCCCCGAACCCCCCGCGCATTGGTTCGCTTCCTCCAGCTTGGCCGGTCCGCTATGGAGATTTGTTCGCTTGCTGGCCCAACCCTTCGCGTCGCGAACTAAATCTCAATTTTCTTTCCACTTTCGGGTCGCACAAAAAATATGTCGGGTCGGGTCATAAACCGGACCGAGTACATAAATTCAAGACATATTTAACACCATATATAATCAACAAACCGGATTAAGTGCAATCTACTAGCATAAGTGAGCGTTTGAACTGTCCAACAATTAAATCAAGCAGTAATTCGACCATCTAGTGGCTTGCAATATTTGTCTGTTATTCGACAAAAAAAAAACGAAAATCTTTGTCTATTAACCTCCCTGAGATGAGGGAAACACCTGAATACCTGACTCCTCTCAAAATTTCAGTCTTGTATGTATAGATGATTGAGTTGAATCTTAGAACAGTAAGGATAACCATTGATTATCCCAGCCTGAGCAGCTGTATTCAACATCCCGGACGACACATCCATTGCAATCACAAGAGGATAGGGAGACAAAGGATCACCTATTGCCACAGGCTCCCAAGCACCAAGGGAATAAAACTTCCAAGGATCCATTAATATTGACCAGGAAAGCTAGGCATAGTGATGCAAAGCTTGACTCAATTTGACGAAACAAGCAGGAACCCAATAGATTGGAGACTTTTCAAGAGGAAATCCCAATTTGAGGAGTCAAAACCCTTCCTTAAGTGAGCTTTGATCAAGCATACCTTGGCTAATTCATGAGCTACCAAACTAATACTTCCTCAAGTGTAGATCGATTCATGCTAATGAAAGGCGGCAACACTTTTTACCTGGCCCATTGGCCAATATTTTTGCAACCCACTTACCTTTCTTTTGTGAGAACTACAGTGACTAATTTTACTTTTTTTTATTTTTGGGTTGAATCCTAGTTCGTTTTTTGATGGAAAATTTTGTCAAAGAAGTCGCCCTTAAGAACAACGGGCGATGCTGCCAAATGATTGAGGACCTGGGGCACACGCGCCCAAGGGGAGACAGGATCGACGGTGCAGCTATGATCAAACGTAGCCATCATCATCATCCCATCACCAATCCCATCGTACGCACAGGATTCCATTAGGATCTTGGGTAATCGGGTCAATGGCTCCCCAATCAAACCCAACATTAGAATAATTTCCTCTTTTTTTAATGATTGCTTTTCCCACTGAATAATAATATAATAAATATATGTGTGTCGTCTTTTATTCAAATGGCCAAAGCCGGAGGAGGAGGAGGAGGAGGAGGAGGAGGAGGAGGAGGGAAAAGAGAACTTCTTTCTGTAATGGAGGGCGCATATGCTCTCGAGCCTAAATTCCTAACACAACCAATGCTCTCTCATCTTTTCAATCCCCAAAACACCATCCTTCATTATCACACTTCCCCATCAATCGCTACCCCACACCCACAAGAAATTCAAGAGAGATAGAGAGAGACGCGAGAGTGAAAAAATTATCGAATGCCAAAAGATATTATTAAGGTTCGTAACCTAAATTGATTTACCGAGCGATGTGATGCTATTAGGACTTTTTTTAAGCATTCGATAGGAATTTGTCGTTAACATTATTTAACTAATGAATTTGTTTCGGTATTCTTGCATAATTTAAGAGAAAAAAAAGACTTGGGATGGAAAGTGGCAGAACAGAACAAAACAACGCAAATAAGCAACCCTCTCTCTCTCGCGCTCTCTGTCTCTCCCCTCACCTCATCATCATTCAACAAAAACAAAAGAAAGCCCTTGTTTTTCAACATCCCACCTCTTCTTCTCCACCCAAACTTAAATTCTCTCCGTCTCTTTCTCTCTCTCTTCCACTCCAGTCCCTCCCTCCCTCCCTCCCTCCCTCTCTCTCTCTCTCTGTCTACCCCCCATCATCAATGGAGGCTGCCATTAAACAACAGGAGAGAGAAAGCCCACACCCGCCTATGAGCTCCTCCTCAAGCTGCATCATCAATGGCAACAAGAACTGCGCCAGCAGTGATCACCAAATGAGCAGCAATGGAGGCGCTGCGGCGGAGGTTCCCACGACGCCCCATCCGCTCACCCCGAAGACCATCACCAGATCTGAGACCAACCCTTATCCAACCACCTTTGTCCAAGCGGACACCACCAACTTCAAGCAAGTGGTCCAAATGCTCACCGGCTCATCCGAGACCGTGAACAAGCAAGCCTCAAAGCAGCCGAGCGCAAGCACTTCTCCTCAAGACCCGCCATCACTCCCGCCTTGTAATTCCAAGAGTGCAATTCCTCCCAAGAGACAAGGGTTCAAGCTCTATGAGAGGAGGAACAGCCTCAAGAACAGCCTCATGATCAACACCCTGATCCCGGGTTTTGCTCCGAATTCCGGGTTCTCTCCGAGGAAGCCAGAGATCTTGTCGCCGAGTATGCTCGACTTCCCTCGGCTCGCGCTCAGCCCGGTGACTCCACTCAATGAAGACCCTTTCAACAAGTCCTCGCCTTCTCTAGGGAATTCTTCCGAGGAGGAGAGGGCCATAGCCGAGAAGGGCTTCTACTTGCATCCGTCGCCGATGAACACGCCGAGGGACGCCGAGCCGCAGCTCTTGCCGCTGTTCCCGGTTACCTCGCCGCGCGTCTCCGGCGCCTCCTCGTGAAGAGGGGAGGGAGAGGGAGGGGTCTCTTTGTGTATTATACGTCCTAACGTGATTTTCAGTCGCTTGTGGTTGAGTTGAGGAGGTCATGCTCCAATTGTAGGTCCAATTCGATGATCACTCTTCTATAAGCTATTCAGGAAAAAGAGAGAGAGAGAGAGAGAGAGAGAGAGAGAGAGAGAGAGGATCTTTATTTACTGAGAGTTGATATCTTTCGCTTCAACTTCGTTAGCCCTGACTCCAAAACCAAGTCAAGTTCCCCAGCAAAAAATGGCAAAAAAGGAAGTCTCTCTTTCACTATTCATAGACACCCTCAAATTTCTGTTGTCTGATGTTCCCCTGCTTCTTCATCTTTTTGCTTAATTTGCACACTTGAGTTTTATCTGCTAGATCCACTTCTTTCAGAGTAGCACAAATAACACCTACAACAAATACAACATCCAGCCATCTCTCTCTCTCTCTCTCTCTCTCTCTCTCTCAGGTAAGAAATTCTCTCTTTGCAGAGTCTTTTTTCACAGAACACGGAAGTCAGTGGAGTCTTTGATAGAAAGAATGTGACTGGTGCTTGAATGGCACCAAGCATATGTCAAGTTGACGTTAAAAATGTTTGGAAGAATGTGTGAGTTGTCAGGCGGACGCGGTACTTTGATGAACCAAAAAAGCATCGTTGGGGTGTGACCGGTGAGATCTACAGAGACTCCCCATTTAGTATTTACTCTCTCCCTCTCTCTCTGATCAGCAGATTCCAAGTAAAAAGCACGGAAAAGAAAAGAAATTGGGCGTGCTCTCTCTTTTCCAGCTTTTACTGCTCGTCAGAAAGAAAGTCAACCGGATAAAGTGGTTTTTGTCTGGAGACATGTGAAAATTCAATTCAAACATGATGAATCATGATAAGGTGATAATGTCATCTCTGGAACCGTGAGTGAAGGAGTGAGTATGTATGCATCGGATTCGGTGGTCCAGAGGCTGATCGATGATGGGTCGGGTCAGCTTCCCAGTTCAGTACAGTGAAGGCTTCGCTGGGAAGGTTCGTGGACAGGACTTGGCCCACTTTCTAAGTGTCAACACATGGGGCATTTCACAGGAGCAGTCAAGAGCCACTGTGCAGAAGGAAAAATCCGTTGCAAATTCAGCAACAGACAGACCGAATTAATGCGAGGAAGGCGTCAGCACTCTTCACGGGACAGCGAGTCTCGCATAGACAGAAATGCTGGGATCCCATCACGGGGCATAGATCAAAAGGCAAATGGATTGTGTTTGGCGAGCACCAAGCGTCCTCGCTGCCCCTTTCTCTAGGACATGAATCTATTGTTCGCGAGAGGCGTCGCTCCTGTTTTCCCTGTAAACCGATGATGACATGTGTATGTATGTATGTGACCTTCCACATCTGTACTGCTGAAATGAATTCTGAGACTGTATATAATGGAAGGAGTTTGGACCTGACGTTGTTTTCTTTCCAAGAGATGTGGCTAATGCAAGTAGGGAACAGTTCTTCAAGTTAACCACTTTTAGTCAGTCTCTGTTAGGTTTCCATTGATTAGTTTCGTTTTGTATTTCCACAGAGCTAAAATTCTTCTTTTGCTATTTGTCCATGTTTGCTTCATTTTGCGTAATTTTGGAGGTTATGAGCATCTTCTCAAGGGACCTGTCCATGTTTGTGAACAACTACATAATTAGAGCAAATCTTCCACAGCACTAATAGTGTGTGCCGCGTGTGCGTGTCTAGACACACACACACACACACAATATATTTTTCCCTGTTGAAAAACGGCCTCTTATACATGCTGATAAACAAAATGACACCAGCAAAGAAAAAAAATTAATCATCTATTTGGATATTTGCACTGACAATCGACAGTAATTCTTGAAACATGTGATATGGTTACAACTCCTCTTGAGCTATCAGATTTCCAAGAATGAACTTACGGTCTTGAAACCATGATTTTCTGGAAGAGGTCCATTTCCTGGTCGGACTGAGATCAGCACCTCCAAACCTATAGCAGCATTTACAGTCGATGGAGTACCAATTGAGAAAGAAGATGCCAACAGCAACAGGAAAGATTTCGTCATAGCGATTAAATAAACCCGTAACCAATGCAAAGATATCAAAGCAAAGTGCCAGAGCATTTTTGGGCAGATAATAAAGTGAATGCGTAAAGGAAACCAGACTGCACGTACAGCTAATCATGGACCAGAATGCCGTGAGAATGTAAAAGGTTTGCCAGGTTATGCTCTAAATCTCCAGAAACAGGTTGATAGGTTTTAGAAGTGCAACTGTGTATACCTCAGTTATTCAAAATTATATGACATTTGACGGTGAAAACCAATTGAAGCCTCAAAAGGAGAAGGTAACATGTACTTGAGTGATTGTAAACAAGAATAGAGAGTAAGATCTTTTTCAGAACCTAAAAGTTCAAAGCTAGATCTTCCACCAAAAAAGGTTGTAAGGAGCAAAAGTCACTTTGAAGGAGACGTTCTTTCTTGTTCCTCCTAAAGGTAAGCAACAGCTTCTTCAGGTGAGTTCAACTGGGACTCGTACTTTAATTCGGAAATCGCATGCCATCACAAGGTTTCAAAAGACTAATCATACTACCCAGTTGATTGCTCGAGTTTGTTCTAGTGATTAAAAAGCAGAAGATGAAGGATTAATTTAATTTCCTTGACTATGTTCACCTTTCGGACATCTTAGAAACTCTTATGCAATGTTTGGAAATCAAGGAGGGAGAGAAAATTTCCCCCGGTATTCTTCTCATTACAATGTCAAAATTTCTCCAATTTTACACACCCACTTTCATTCCTCTCATTTTCCTCCTTTTTCCAAACAGAGCTTTAATGAAAAGATCAAGGATTGATTCCAAGCAGTAAAGAGAAAAGATGACAATCGGAGGCAAATGCAAAATGGTGTTGTCAGAAATTGCAAGAAAGGGTGACACTAAATGCAGCTAATTACCTGCATCCTTGGCAGCAACAGCTTCTTGATAGACATCCGTAAGAAATAATACATCCGAAGGCTTATTAACTCCCAATGACTCTGAGATCTCAATGTAACTTTGTGTTTCCTTCTTATTCCTGCACACAGAGAGAGAGAGAGAGAGAGAGAGTCCGATTTATATATAGTATACTTGAAAGCTGTTAAAGAGAGTAATGGTCAAGCTACAAGATTACCCAACATTGGTGTCAAAAAATCCACACAAGTACTTTCTTAAATCACCATAATTTGTTTTGCCAAATATAAGCCTTTGTGCCAACCTGCTACCACTGGAATATATATAAACCTGTTGCACAATAAATAACATGCCTAATAAAGCTCACAAGCTGACAACTCTGTGTGTGTGTGTGTGTGTTGTGCGTGTGTGTGTGTCAGGGAGAGAGAGAAGCTTGATAATTTTTCAAACATCAAATTAGAACTGCTAATTACTTTGTATGACATTGCTTAAGTCATCTGAAATTCCAAAAAGTACTGCCAATTTGCTACTGTTTTATGTATGCACCAGGTCGTACCCGGGACCTCACTGGCTATAGACGGGCTATAGCATCTATAACAGAATTACTTCTTCGACACCCTCGCCTCACAGTAAAACATATAAATCAGAAAATAAGTTCATATGTAACTGCTTGCAGATGAAGCTATATGGTAGAGTCCTCCAACAAAGTGATGTCATGGCAACATAAAGCAAAAGCCCTTCCTAACATTAATGACAACATTGATACAATCTACGGATCTGAAGTAACTTTATCCATTTGACTTAAGAAACATAGCCACACTAAAAATTAACATGTTCTAATTTCTTCGATTATTGTATTTTAAATGCCATCCCATAAACTAAGCGTGTCCATGAAAGTAAGACAAATAAAACACATGAGCATTTTCTACGGAATAGCCCTGATTTTCTTTCTTAGAAGGGCTTTGCGAGAAAGAGACGGAAACAGAGATTTGACTTGTTAACCAAAAAGAAACCTTTATGCCCAAACTGTGCCAATTCATGAGAGCCTTTGGTACGTCCTCGAAAACCACTCCCTCCAATTCATTGTTCTCAAAGCCTGTCTGCCAAATATGACCCTGCATGGAAAAGTGTTAGCTATGTAGGGCCAGTTAGGCTTGCCTCCACTTTAGCACATGTCTAGAAGTTTGTCATGCCTACTTGCAATTGCTTTAAGGCAGTGATCTTGCGATCAGCTTTTATCATAGCTTCCACATTAGCAACTAAAGCTGCCATGACCTGTTCCTTCCCTGCCTCATCAGCTGGGATGGGCACAGCACCTTGAACACCTTGTTTTAAATCATCTTCAACCTACAAGGTAAACAAAAGAATCTGGGAATAAAGAGAGAAATATTGAGGCTCCAATGGACTATTCAACAGCAAAACAGAGTTCCTCTCTTGATTTTAAAAATACTTTGGATTCAATTATTAGCTGGTTATTCCAGAGGAAGGCCCATGGCATAAGATCATTTCACAATGGTGAGCAATCTTCTACTTGCACTCTCAGGTTCCACTTCTGTACTTCTACCACAAGCTTGTCAACCCCTATGATTTTACCAGCCAAATAATATGGTAATTATTTGAGCTCCACTTAAGTCTGACTTTGCATGAAGCAAAAGTCGAAACAGAAATGCTTGCCAAATTGCTGTTCGAGTGGTTAATTGACATTTGCATAGTAACATCATCAATTGTTATGTATTCAAAACTCTAAGTGGCCTTTTTCTGTTTATCTTTATACAACGTGAAAGGAAACCCTCTGTGAAAGTACCATAATTAACTCATTGTAGGCATAGTCATTCATTATCTAAGATGAGAGGAGCACAGGCTTCTGATCTCCATGACATCTAAACACAGATGCCTCTGACCATTGAGAAGAAGCAACCTTCACGCTATTGTTCATTGTACCTATTAAGATGTAAAGTGTATATCACGCCAGTCTCTAACTGTTTCAGACTTGTATAACAAAAGTTGCACAATCAACTTTAACACGAGTCAAAGCCAGAGACTTGAGTTCGACTCTCACACCTTCTTTTCACCCATTCAGGAATTGTCCTTCTTTGCATGCTTGGATTTCAATATTTTATGAACCCACACGTATCAACTTTGAATGCTTCAACTATTTGTTATCCTACTGATCTTCGCATGAGGGGTTAAACAATAAAATATGTGCCGAGCCATTCTATAACAGTTTAACTTTTAGAACAAACAGTTGCACACTCGAGTTTATAAACAGTTCCTAAATGTCCACTTTTCAGCACAAAGAGTATTTCCTTTTCTTTACTTTCTTTTCTCTCTGCTCTTTACTGTCAGTTGATGAATGTTTATTCTCCTCTGTGCAATTTGAGACGAGGATCAAGGTGCTTCCACGGGCACTGAGGCCACAGTAAGATAGCCAGAGGCAAATTGCAGTACCCATTCTAATGGGGGATAGAAGCAAGATATAAACAAGGTTTACAGAAGCACATATAATCCAAGAAAAGAATATCCTAAAAGATTGTCGCAGAAACTGGGAGAAAAGCCCAACTGCCAAAGCAACTCAAACAATATTCAATATCTAAACCATTCATGCCAATCTACATTGCTCTAGTGCTTTTACCAACCGTTGTTTAAAGTTGTCCCCCATCATCTAGACCACTGAGAATGCTATGAGAAACTATCCACTGCTGAATGATCCACAGGATTCATCATTTCAAAATGTGAGAGAAAATTCCCCTCAGCAGCAGAAAAGGTAAAGCAGCGACTAAAAGTTGAAACTATCTTGCAGACAAGTAATGTAAGCAAACCCAAAATTGTGAAATGAGCATCTTACCTGGGAACGAAGTAACTTAATGTCATCGCGAGTCTCTGGAGTTTCAAATGTCGCAGACAAATGTCTCCCAACATTATCCCGAGCATATGGGAAGAGAACATCAGTGACAAACGATATTGGCGTGGTGGTCCCCTCAATGTCTAGAACAACGCAGCGCTGCAAGCAAAAGAGCCGTTAAAAATATTTCTACAATTTTCTCAATCAAGGAATATTTGCAGAAACAAAAATTCATACAAAGTCATGCCAATCCCTCCTTATAATAGGTGTACGAGGACATATGGTGAGCGATGCAATTTTCCAAATCAGAAAAAGAAATGATTATTATCTTCACTGAAAGAAGTTACAACTTGATGCAAAATCCAACAAATTAATAAAAGAGAAGAAAGACATACTGGCAATGGATCAGTGGGGTTATCTGAATAAAGAGCCCCAGCCTTCACGTATGTGCTTATATTTGCATAATTTGCGACTCCTTTGCCAGTCTGCTGTAGACCAAGGTTTGGAGTCAAATTATTTGGGCCCAGATGTTGAAGTTCAAGAGCATCATTAAAGAGGAAACGGTACCCCTGGGCCTGAAAGATATTAGCTACGGAATTGAAGTAACAAAAAGTTTCACAAGCTTTATGGGCAAGTTAATGGATGAGAGAACACGACAACCGGAGGTATACATAAAATCTTCTCCCATGCTCACCAATAAATCAATATTTTGCATTCATTTCATGTGTGACATCACTGCAAAGATATGTACAAACAAACAACAGAAAAGAGAGGTAGCAGAACTAATTTAGCAGGCACGATAGGAAAAGCAGACAAGTATTCTATTCCTGCAGACAGTACAGTGATTGTATAGCATGGAAGCGTTGGAATTGATCATTGGATCCCGGCTAAATGCTAAGAGAAAATAACAAAAGGCCTTCTTTCGTTACACATCAAAACAAGAAATTCAGAAAGTTCTTCGCTCTCATCAATGCTTAGAGGCGGATTAACATTTCAAGAGGAAACTAGGATCTTTCATATGCCGGTAAACATCTGTGAGATGATGGTTGAGCGCTGATTTGACAAAAGTCCCAAAGCATTCCTAGTTTCTCATAAGTGAGGATAACGACCTTGAGATGTGAAAGAACAAATTCTCAGCTCCAAATAATGATAAGAATGGCAGTAATGTTTATGTCTTGGTCTCAGAAATTTTACGCGATAACTACCTTCGTGGAAGAAGGAAGGCAACTCATACACCTGGGAGGTTTACTACAGTACGGCGTAGGAGACGGCAAAGGCGGGATTGATCCATTAGCAGGCAATCCATACATGTACTCCGGCATTATTCTCTCCTTCCGAACACCTAAGGAAATACAGACACGCAAAACAAACAGTAAAATTAAGAATGCATAAAACCATATCTCACTCATTGTAAGCATACAAGCGGAATCAAAACACGCATAGAGACCAAATTAAGCTTCCGTAGTTACAGCAAGCACTCCAAATATTAACAACGAATAACATGTATCCAAACCAAAGGTCTTGATTTCGATACATCCTTCGTCGGTATTCCTTCTTTATACGTCTAGGATTGTAACCATTCCTTCACTTAGACGCATTCTATTCACTTGCTTCAATCTTCCATCGACGTCAATCCTCCTGTCACATTTGGGTATAAAAAATAAAATTCGCACTACAAACGACTACGCTCTCCACTTTAACGAAAATCGTTAGTCGCCAAACTTTAATCAGCTCCGAAAGTGAGACAACTACAAGCGGGTATGGATCAAAATACTAGGGGGGAAGTAATCTGAACGAGCAGATTAGGGAAAAATACCAGAACGACGTCCCATGGCAATGAGCCGGTTCGACCTCGGAATGGAGTCGCGGCGAACCTCAACGGCGATGCTTCCGCCGCTGCTCGACGCCCATCCAAGGGTGCAGAATCGGCGGCAGAGCTCCGACGTCAGAATCCTAGTCTTCGTCGGTGCTTTACTCTCCAGGTACCCCCGAGACGCTTGTCCGGCCATCGCTCCGTTCAGCGCCACCACCAGTGAACTCGCCATTGCCGTTCTCTAGAGAGAGAGAGAGAGAGAGAAGGGGAAGGGGAGCGAGTGTTTGGATGAAACCGAGGATGTTTCGCTCGTTCGGTGGTGCTTTCATCGATAGTTGCAGTACGCCATTGCCATACGCTTGTGTTGCGACTGAAGCTCGAAGTCGGGGGGGAGGAAGAACGGCGATGAAGATGAAGCCGAGCCAACGTGCCCGGTTTGGTTGGGCCAAGTCGACCGGTTCATTTATCCACTCGGAAAAATGGAGATTTCCATGGGAAAAAGGCAAAACATATAATAATTTCTTTGAAAAGCCGACGAAATACCTTTAAAAAGTAGGGACGGATGGATATGGGTCTACGTTGATTTTGCAGAACAAAGTAAATTACAAAGGCACGAACACCAATAACAATCATTGACAGCAATGTAATTGTAAAATTGTAATGATAAAGATAATTTTATAATAAACGTTGAATTTTGTAATTCATTGACATATAGTATTGACTTGGAAGGACGAGGACTACTTGAGCCATAAGCCTAATAATGTTGCTTCTTATTTTGTTTATTTTGCGGAAAATATAATATTTCTAGAGATGGACTATTTGAAACTTAGTAATTTGCGTATGGACAGCCAAGGAATCGGGTATGAGCATTAGAGTCCTTGGTTTGGCCTCGATGGACCCTGACTAGGGCGCTAGGGATCGGGGCACAGATGCCCGAGTCTCGGGCCAAGCCTTGATGGATCCAAGCATGGCCTTTGTGGACCTAGGCATGGCTTTTGTGAACTCAAGCTTGAGTGTTGGGGATCCGAGCTCGAGTACCGAGATCTCACGCGTGGCCTTTATGGACTTGGGTCCTGGTGCTGGGGCATCGAGCATGGGCATCAAGGATTTAGGCTTAGCCTCGATGAACTCGGTGCGGGCACAGGCGATTCGAGGTATGGGCACCTATATCCCGAGCTTGGCCTCAATAGACCTAGCCACGGGCGCTAGGATCTGGGCACTGACACTAGGGTCATGGCCCTACCTCGACGGACCTGAGCTTGAGCACCGGAGACCTAGTCCCGAGGGCCGAGAACCAACATTAGGATTTTCGTGCCCAAGCGTAGAGATTTTAGGTGAAGCGTTGATATTTAGCTATATTTTGGAAAATGAATTCCGAATTTTTTAAGAGGAAATAATTTTCTTGAATTTAAGTATAGATTTTCCGTTGACTCATTTTTCTTAGCAAACCAAATATCGAAAAATGAGCAAAATATTTTTCCACGAACAAACGGAGCCTTAGTGATACAAATACTTCACTTAGGCCTTGTTTTTTTCAAAAATAAATAAATAATTTGGAAAACACAAAATTTAATGAAATTTTTTTCATTGACTAATTTTTTTAAGCAATATAAACGATCATTTTCAATTGTATATGTCGTCCATCCATGTTTTTGTGGTTGAATCGAATGAATTATATGACATCACCCTTTGTAATAATTGAGGACCAAAAGAATTATATATGGGTTTTGTTCTGCCACGAATGCAATGGATGGGGATTGTGATGGTCCCCAATACGAACATGCGACCAAAATGGGATCGATGAAAAGGGATGGGAGGGAAGGTGATAAACGACAGCGTATGGGCTTTATGGAGGTAGGACTGAAGGAGAATTGATTAGATTGAATGGTTCCTTAGGCAAATCTAACACAGCGTATGAATCGTGAAATAGAGATCTATTGTTGGTGTGAGTGGATTAATATATTTGGTCAAACAATGTTGTCCACAACGGTCAACCATTGGGGCAAAGCATCCATTGAATGGTGTGCATTGGAGGTGGATTAATGGTGTATTTCAAAGCATTCATTGAAATATAGTATTGCTTTCATGCAATAAATTCATGGAAAATATTGAGAGCGTTTCTCGATTTTCACAACTTTATCACTTTAAAATCACATATTTACACCTTAAGTTCTGCCGGATTGTGCGTCTATACAATGTTAATCCACGAAATTTTAACTCTAATTCTTAACTTCGCCACCATAATACTTCCGCAACGCCACCTATTGTAGTGGCCCTCGAGCCACTTGCCCTTGCCATTAGGGAAGGATCGATAGCTAGCGAGGAACCACATTCGTGCACACCTCGACCTTGATGGCGTTGCAACCTCAAATTAAGGTCGTGGATGGATTCTATGGATGACCTTGTCGAAGTTGCCATCGGCCATGATGATCATGAATTGGGGATAAGGACACCAAGAGTGTTATAATTTTTCATACAACGCTCACTTGAATGACATAACCTTTTTTTCGCTCATTTGAATGCTACATCGGAGAAAAATAGATCATTTGAGTGCCACTTTCGCGAAAAATATATTACTTGAGTGCCATTTCCAGCAAACGAGTTGACGTGGATTTTTTAATTAATTTTTCATCCGACGTGGATTTTGTTAATGTTATTTTATTTTTATTTTATTGATTTTATTAATTTTTCCTTTTTTTTTCTTTTTCAAGGTTGGCGAGGGTCGTTGGCTGCTGCCTCGCCAGCAGCTACGAACGCCCTTTGCGAGGCCAACGTGGCCTCGCCAGCCGCGGGCGCAGCAACGAAGGCTCTCACCAGATCCGACTAGGCTGCCTCGCCTGCGGTGGTGAAGGGTTTCGCCAAATCTAACGAGGCCGCAATGGCCTCGCCCAAGGCCTTCACGACCAAGGGCAAGGCGACCCTTGCCTAATCTAGGCGAGGCCTTCACAGCTTGTGATCCTCACAAGCATTGAAATTTTTTTTTGCAAAAATAAAAAAATTAAAAAATCACAAAAATATATTAAAATATTATCCATGTTAGTTCCGACGAAGTCATGTCAGATTTTTCAGCTACCAAATGGCATTTGGCACTCGAGTGATCGCTTTTTTTTCAAATTTTTGGCACTCAAGTGAGCGAAAAAAAGTTATGATACTCAAGTGAGCGTCGTACAAAAGTTATGGCACTCTTAATGTCCTTATTTCCCATGAATTGAGTCGTCGATGGCATCGCTACCTTAGTTTAAGGTCGCAACGGCCATGGGAAGGGAGAGAGAAAGAGATGATTAGAGGTGTTGGGAGCGCGCTGCAGAACCAGTATCTTTATCTAGGGAAGCCAAAAGAGATCTAAAGTCCGAGTCTGTCATCATATTCAACACAAGTATGATCCCTTCACCTACAAATATTGCCAAGGGAAAAACCCAAATTCAAACCTCTCGACATATCTAGTTGAACTCACTCTCACCTAAAAGCTTAAATCAATAACTTATGGGTTAATTATGATATATTAACAACTCTACACCACGTCAATTTCTTAATGTAAGATTTTTTCCAACACAACTCCCTGTGATTTGGAATGAAACAAAAAATGGCCCCGTTTAGATGGATTTGAAATCTAATTCAAACCCAATAGTTATTAATTTCTACTATCTTATGGGAGAATTTTTAACAACTATTATAGAAACATTCGTCAATTAGCACTGTATACTAGTGGATAATGGACTCAACTCAAAGTCGAACCGGACTAGCCGGTTCTTGGACTCGGACAAGACCATAGTCCGAGGTCTCTCATCCATTTAAATTACCCCCTAGCCTCTTCTACATTGGCTGCATTAAGCATTCCTTTTAGTGTAAATGTGCTACTCAACATTTAGGTTATGTCTGTATTGTAGAAAATGGATGATTCAAAAAGCACTTGTCTAAAATCACTTGTATTAGTTGAAATAATTAATCAATGAAATTTTTTTTTATTATTGATAACAATTTATATTTAAATATTTTCGTGGATGATAACATTATTTTTTTTTGTTCATTTATTATGCAGGACAAACGATGATTTTAAGAAAAATGTTTGCAAAAACATTTGTTTTCGGGACACAAATCGAAGCCTTTATCATAAAATTTTTCCGTAAATTTCCAACCCGGCAGTTCAACTGTCGAACCGGTTGACTCGCGAAATGAAATCCACGCCGGTTTTTAAACCGGTCTGGAGGTAAAAGATTATAAAGAATTCAAGAAAAAAAAATCGACTTTTGAAATCAAACATTCGCCGCGAGCTCCACTGAGAGAGAACACCGTCACAGACTCGCCGAGAGCGGGAAAGTTGGAAGTTTCGAAGACGACCCCAACGTCGCGAGCGGCGATCCTCTGAGCTCCGACCACCGCCATGGAAGAAACCATATCGCGAATCATCACCGACCTGGAAGAGCTCCACGTACCTCCGACCACCACCTCCTCCTCCCTCCTCCTCCAGCAGCCGCCGCCGCTGTCCGAATCGACGCTCTCGGACCTGCACCGCCTCGTCGGCGCGGACGATCCGGAGCTCGTCGGCCGGTTCTTCGAGGACCTCGCCTCGAGGAACCTCCCTCTGTCTTCCCTCGCGCGGCGCATCGGTTCGACCATGGGCTCAGGTAGCACCCCTCGCCTCTCTCTCCTAGCGTCGGACGTTTATCTGTCTCTGCTTCTGTCGCCGAATGCTCCCGTCTTGAGCCTCTTCGCTCCGATGGCATTTGTCTCTCTTCTGCAATCCGTTCGGAAGTCCGTCAAGTCTCGGCAGGAGATTCCCGAGAAAGATTCTGGGAGTGGCGCGAGAGCTCCGGCTAAGCCGAAGAGGAAAGGAGGCAGGCGTGGCCCGGCATCTAGGAATTTGAGCCACGCTGGTAATGATGATGTTGAGGAGACTGAGATTGACGTGACGCTTTTCTTCGATGTGTTGGAGAAGCTGGTTTTGGTGATGGATTTGATTCATTTGGATAGATTTCCAGATAGTTTGAAGTCTTTAGTACACACCGTTGCTGAACTTCCAACAATGGTGCCTGATTCTTTCTGCAACTCGAGTGTATATTGCAAGCTGACTAACTTGTGTTCGCAGCTCTTAAGGGCAGCATTGAGGCCTGAGCATGGAGAACAGGCCAATTCTGCTGCAGAGATTTTGAAATCCTTGTCTCCATTGATCTTGTTAGCTAAATCAGAAGTGAGGACGTTTGCCTTGAGTTTTGTGACTAATTGTATGGTAGAAGCGGGGAAAGAGTGGGAAGGCCTAAGGAAAGCTGTGGTAAATTTGCCGAAATATCTGGTCCAGAAGGCCCCAGAGAAGTCTGAGCTTCGTGCCTTGGCAGTGGACTCAATAATGGAGATATTTAGAGCTCTGGAAAATGGTGATCAGGCCAGCTTTGTGGAATATGTGGTGAAGATGACAGAAGGTAAAAGTAGTTTCAGGCTCTTGGCTGTTGATCTTATTCTCCCAATTGTGATGTTACTGAAGGATACACTTGGTGTTCAAGCGAGTGAAGTGAATGATTCGTGGGGGTTGAGATGTTTGCAAGCCTTGATTAAGCGCTGTTCCGATTCGAACGCTGCTATTAGAGCACGCGCTTTATCAAATCTAGTTCAATTGGTAGGGTCTTTTGCACATGATGATAGGAGTTGCAAGATTCTGAAGGAAGTATTGGGGATTGGAGGAGGAGTTGGTCAGAAAACAGAGGCCACTACAAATAATCTTTTGAAGATTCGGTGTCTGGATGAGAAGGCAGCAGTCAGGAAGGCTGCGCTTCATCTGCTCACCAAGTTGACATCTTTTTTCAGTGGTTCTATTGATGGAGTTTTGGTAAAGACAATGGGTATGGCTTGTTCTGATCCGCTTGTCAGTATAAGGAAAGCAGCAGTTTCAGCCCTCTCTGAGGTCAGATTGTGTGGCCGTACCTTGTGATTTTTTGTCATAAATTCATTTTTGAGCAATTTATTTTGGGGTTATTATATTGACTGGTGAATACACGTGGTTTAAGCAGTTTGATATTCTTGATTTCCATTTCTCCCAATTTACCATGGTCTTTAGGAATCCCGGTCAATTTCTGATGCATAAGCTCACTATTGACATACACAAAACTTCTTGAATGTGAGATATCACCATTAGTCTCATTAAAAGCCTTAAGCTGGTTTGACAAATTTCCTTTTACATTCCTAGCTGGTGAGCATGAGACCATTTACTTGTAGTATTCCTGCAAGAGATCAATGAAGCAACAAGTTACTTTTTTGTTTGCAGGGGAGAAGGATGAAATGGACCATTAACGTTAACATTTTTGTATTGTGGCTAGTTGGTCTGGTCATTTGATTGTACTTTCCGTCTTACTGTGTCTTTTTGGTGGTCAATGCTTTTACATTCTTTTGTCTATCTCTATCGATGAGGGTGTAATACTTTGTCAGAATCTAATAATTTCTAACGTTATATCTTTCAGTGCAAGATCAAGTAGCTGACACATGATTAGTATGATTGCATGTCTGCCTCATGCAATAATCTCTAAAGTCCTCCACGACTACTCTTAGTTCCCCAATTATGGATCTTTATTGGATTGAGTTGCTGTGAATAATTCGATGAAGGACATTATATAAGAATGGAGAATCAAATATGCATATTTCTGTTATATGACAATTAAACTGTAAATTTAGTATAGCATTTTTCATAGGACCTCATGCTTTCGCAATTAACAAGCTTAAAATGTTATTTGTCTCTTAGCATTTTGATTTTAAACACATCATCGGCTCCCGAGTTTCTGTTGCAGCACATGATCTTACTTGAATCTCTTCCGTTGCTCTCTAGGCCTTCAGGAAATTTCCAGATGGAATTGTAGCAACTGAGTGGTTGCATTCTGTCCCTCGCTTAATAAGTGACAATGAATCAAGCATCCAGGAGGGATGTGAGAACTTGTTCCTAGAACTGGTTTTAGAAAAGATATCAAGAGCAGGATCAGCTGGTTCTTCTCATAATTACTCTGCTCCATATAAGTTGCATGACAAGGAAAGGGATTTTGAAAGGCAGATTGACTTACTATTTCCAGATGGAGCATTGGCTCTTTTGCGAGAGATTTGCAATGGTGAAGTAGTGCCTTGGATAAAGAAGATCTGCAAAAGTCTTGGCAAGAAGAATCGGCTTAGGCCTGTAGTAGCTACAGCTCTTCAGAATATGATTAGAGCGTCAGAGTCTCTATGGTTAAGTCAGTCGCTGCCAATTGAAAAGTGGACAGCTCCACAAGGTGCATGGTTTCTTCTATCAGAGGTGTCAGCATTCCTTCCGAATGCTGTTGACTGGGAATTCCTCCATCATCACTGGCAACTCCTCGACAAAACTAGATTGGGATGTGAGATAAAGACTCCACTTACCCAAGGAGATTGGCATGAAGACAATGATGACGTGGAACCCTACTCTGTCACTTGGGCCGGTGATCGTGTTTTCCTCTTGCAAACAATGTCTAATATTTCTCTTGAGCTGCCTTCGGACCCTGCTGCAGACTTGGCTCATAATTTACTGAAACGAATTGAAGGATTTAATATGCACCCAACAGAGGTAAATAATCTTTCATCATCAATCATTTCAGGTCAATCACCCTTTGATTTTCTGCATGCTGGCTGTTTTCTCTACCATGTGGCCTAAGAAAGGGGACTGTGGGTAAATCTGTTTCATATGACCAGTGAATGAAGAACTCGTAAATCTCAGCGATGTGGAAATGCAGTAAATCTGTTATGAAGAACTCATACATCCCAGCGATGCACTTAACGAGTCAATCATATGTTGTGGAACTTCAAGTAACGGAACTAATGTGGTCTCATCCGTGAGGCTCGTTTTGCATGTAAAATAAGATAAATTGAACAGGTTTCTCTTGATTCGATGGCTGTCTCTAGTTACCGATGTTTTTCATCTTACACAAGACATCAATTTCAAGGTCTTCCGCCTCGATACTAATCCATTTAGCTTAAGTAACTTCCAGTTGTTCTCTAATCATTGTTTCCAATGGCACATGGGATTAAAAAGAACGTCTCCTCTTGAGACCACATTTTCCAACAGCCATCATTAACGTGGCATGAGTCATGTTTTGCAATGAAAATCTTTCAAAACCAAGCGTGGCGCTTGCCTAGTGAATTCATGAATGGGAAGGCACATTTATCTGAAATATTACTCATATTCACTAACGAATGCACATATGATATTAATGGGATCGTCCGGTTGCAGGTCAATGCTCATGTAAAAGTTCTTAGAACGGTGTGCAAGCAGAAGGCTTTAAGTGTAGGAGAGGCTGACACACTTATTCTAAGATGGGTAAGACAACTTCTCTCTAAAGCCACCCAAGTTATAGAAAAGTTCCTTTCTAAGAACACACAAGCAAATGAAGAAGGCAGCTTCTTTACACCTCCGAGAAGTGGGAATAGAAGAGGTAGAAGATCTATGATGACATCCGAATTACTGTCA
The DNA here is from genome assembly GCA_031216235.1 of Syzygium jambos. Lineage (NCBI taxonomy): Eukaryota > Viridiplantae > Streptophyta > Magnoliopsida > Myrtales > Myrtaceae > Syzygium > Syzygium jambos. The sequence continues at coordinate 2,599,261 of CM062225.1, read as the reverse complement.
CAAGCAACAATTGCAGCTTATACAGTTGGTTCTTTAGTTATTGTTTGTCCTTCAGCAGACTTGAGCCAAGTGATCCCATTATTGCACAAGATCATTACTTCTGGAGATCGCCATCCAAAATCAAAGTTGTTACCGGCTCCTCAAGTTTCTCTGAAGCAGATAGCTGAATCATTGTATATACAGGGGTGGTTAACAATGGGAAAGATTTGCCTTGTAGATGGGAAAATTGCAAAGCGTTATATACCCCTGTTTGTGCAGGTAGTATGTGTTCCTTACTAGAAATCGGCTTACATTTTATTGGACTTTTGGGATATCATGTTCTGGTTTAGAAAGGAACAAGTTGGATGCATTTTACTCAGAAATTTTTGCTCCATTTAGTATATTAGTTTCCTAATGTCATGAAGTAGCTTTTATTCTAAAAGGTGCAGTTTGGTATGGTTGCACTTTGCTATGATGCCCATTTAAGCGTCACTTCAAGATAAAAAAGTGCTTATATGTGGAGATTTTGTTTAGATTGCCTTGAATATACCCATTTAGATTACTTTCCTTTAGAGATTGAAAGGCCAAACTGCGAATTTTTTTTTGTGCTTCTCCTTTTGTTATTGTCTTTTAATTAAATGGGTTTCTGACAATATAAAAAAGTTTGAGGAAAGTTTTGGCGTTATATATTTTCTACTAGTATTGTTTGAACTGGACCAAATCTCCCAGCTTAAAGTTAGTTCATGTCTGCAAGACATTTATCGCAAGATATTGAAATTTATAGAAGCTACTGGTTAGGGAAATACCAATTTGATGCATGTTAAGACTTGGCTTTAGATGATTTGAGGATTAGAGATTAAATAAACGATCAAAAAGATTGAATTTTTTCTTGAAATTTTAAATGAATATGTGAAACCTTTGCTTGAAATGCTTCCCGGCTTTCCCCTTGAACCCGGAGATCTGCTTTTTAGTTGACATATTGTGTTCCTGATCATGTTTTGTGGTGTTCAAGTTTGTCCCTAAAAGATCTTATTTGCAAGTTGGCTTTACCGATTCTTTTTTCTTGTTTATTGTGTTAACCATTTCCTAATGCTGCAGGAGCTTGAGAAAAGTGATTCTGCCGCTCTTAGGAACAATCTTGTTGTGATGATGGCGGATTTTTGCGTTCGTTACACTGCTTTAATTGATTGGTGAGTGCTAATTGTACTAGTTGTGATATTTGTCCCACATATGCGGAAGTGATAAGGATTCACTTGAAACTTGGAAAACTGTTCACATTACTAAAGCTTTATCTCTATACAGTCACATAGCAAAGATCACAAGGTGTCTGGGTGATCCGTGCGAACTTGTCAGGAGGCAGACTTTCATACTTCTGTCAAGATTGCTCCAGGTCTAGTTTTGCTTCTGGTATCACTGTTTATGATGTTATTTTTAGACAAAAGCTTTGCTTGTAGATGAAGATATACTCTTCCATTGATTGGTTGGCATAAATTACTTCAGAGGGACTATGTGAAATGGAGGGGAGTGCTCTTTCTTCGATTTCTTTTGTCTCTGGTGGATGAATCTGAAAAGATCAGAGAACTTGCTGATTTTCTCTTTGGAAATATTCTAAGAGGTAGTTTACAGTTATAAAGGTTGATCTTCAAAGAGCTGCTTATCAATCCTGTCCTTTTTAAATATATGTTCTTCTCTCTTTGCAGTCAAAGCACCACTTTTAGCTTATAACAGTTTTGTGGAAGCAATTTTTGTTCTGAATGATTGCCGTGCACACGGTGGACATTGTAGTTCACAGAGTTCGCAGTCTGAGAGCCGGCTATTTTCCATAAGGTATGGATTACATATCTCGATTAAGAATGTTTACTGGAATTGAGATCTCATTCAAAGAGAAAATATAACATGGTACCAAAAGAGATTGTTCATGAGGCTTAAAATTTCCAGGGGCATCGATGAAATTTCAAGGTCCAAGAGAATGCGCATTTACACTTGTTTGCTGAAACAAATGGCCCCCGAGCACTTGTTGGCCACATTTGCCAAAATTTGTGCAGAGATACTTGCAGCGGCATCTGATGGTATGCTCAATATCGAAGATGCTACTGGACAGTCAGTTCTACAGGTACTAAGCAATGCACATTAACATTGGTCAACAGTTTTGCATGGATAGCTGTAGAAAAGTGATATGGACTGTAATACACACGGAAGTATTTCTCCTTATCTTAGTAGATAGATGCAGGGAAAAAAAAATCGAATACATGTTCCCTGTTTGGAATTAAACATTTCAAATGTCATCTCCATAAGCCCAAAATAACACAGAAACTGTCCCTTTGCTTTACCATGGAAGGGAAAATGTGGTCTCTCTGTGAAATGCTTGCTGAATTTCATGTACTGTGTGATTCAAAGCATTGTGATTGAACTGGCACTTAGCAGTTGTCGAAGATATCTTCACCAATCACTGTTCTTTTGGTTTAATAGAACAGTAGTATTTGGCCCAGTAAGCTTATCCTCAATGAATATCATAATGCTTCTTATGACCTGCATAAACTCATCATCTTTACGTGGATTTATGCGCCCTCAACTGAGGGAACAGGATGCTTTTCAGATTCTTGCTTGCAAGGAGATCCGCCTCCCGACAAGCCGGAATTCCACATTAGAGTCTCCCGAAATGGATGAAGAAAGCAATGGTTCTGGTGGAACATCCGCTGAGGCTGCTAAGGGACGGGTGATAAGTCAAGCAGTAAGAAAGAGCCTCATACAAAACACCATTCCCATTTTCATAGAGCTGAAGAGACTACTAGAGAGCAAGAACAGCCCCCTCACGGGTTCCCTCATGGATTGCCTCCGTCTCCTCCTCAAGGACTACAAGAATGAGATAGACGACATATTGGTTGCCGATAAGCAGCTCCAAAGAGAGCTCTTGTATGACATGCAGAAACATGAATCTGCAACGGCCAGATCAGAAGCTGCAGAGGCCGTTGCTGTAATGGAAAAATCAGGGAATAATCATACGCCTCAGGTTTCCAACGCTCCCAGGGGAATGTCACACCAGAACAAGTCCTCTAACGAGTTGCAGAGCAATTCTAGAGTGGCTTCGGCTCTGGCAGACGCCGCAGCCGAGGCCACAGCGCGGTCTGTGCTCAGGGAAGTAAACAGAGGGACTTCCACGCCACCTCTGAGTTCTCTCAAAGTGCCCAAGGTCAGGTCTTGCAATGGAGCGACAGGCAGTAGGGGCGCTCCAAGCAATCGTCCCCGAGAAGTACTGGAATCTTTAAGAAGGCAACCCTTTGGTTCTGATGACGAAGGTTAGAGCCCGCGAATGAATCATGTGCTGTTCTGCTTTACCTGAAAATGAAAGCCATTGTAAGTTGTCTAGATATGAAGTCTGTACCGTGAGCAAGTTTTTAATGCGTCAATACATTCGTGGTGTCGTATTGGATTAAGCGTAGGGTGTACTATGCATACTTTCAATTTTACAGCACCACTTTTACCCATTTTGGGATTGTTTATAGAATCGGCCCGTGAACTTTGACTTCAATGTACAGTTTATCTTATACTTAATTTGGGTCAAGTCGATTCCAAACCTATTTTACGGCGTTCAATGTTGTGCTTTTGTAAGCATTCGAATTGGTTTGATAATTCAATTTCGTAGATCTATATTTGATAGACCAGAACTCGAACTCAAGTCTCGTTCCGACCCCCTCTCTCGCCTTCAGGTCGAGTGCCTGGTGGTCAATTAGTGTTACATCGGCAAAGAAGTCGCACCCAGAGAATACATCAAATTTTGCCTTGAATGGCTCTCCCTTCTCTCTCCTATCCTTGGTTCAACCATTGTGGATTTAATTGACAACCAAATCCACAGCACAAAAATTATTTAGCAACTAGATCCACGGCATCGGTGTGACCCATTTGTCATAAAGTATTACCAATCCCCCCTTTCCCCCATGTCACTTTATAAAAACGTTGAATTCAATAATCGATTGGCGCATAGTATTGACTTGGAAGGACGAGGCCTGCCTGACCTATCAGCCTGATAATGCTACTTGTTAGTGATACACTTTAAAATCACATATTTGCACATATTTGCACCTTAAGTTATGCCGGATTGTGCATTTATCTATAACTTTGCCATTTCTCTTTTCAAAATTTATTTTTCTATAATTATTTTTCACGTTCGACGATACGATGCTGATCCACGAAATATAAACTCTAATTATTAACTTAGCCACCACAATATCCGGGCACTATATGACACGTGCACGTGAAAATTCATATTAATTTTAGATAAATTTATCACAAATATATCGTGACTTAATCTCGAGTAAAAAATTTTAGCGACCCAAAAAATAATTTAGGTTAAATTTACCATAATTTGTTTGGCTTGTTTTTTCGAGAGACTGAGGATATCCGTTCGGGGTTTTTAGCTGCAAGACCAGAGAGGTTTAGAAGCAATTGAGGGTTGAGGATAAAACTCGTTTATCTTCTTCCCCTTCTATCTTCTCCTCGCTGGACTCGGCCCGCCAGTAGTACCCCCTGAACTGAGACCTCCCTTCTTCTCCGCCATGTCGAGAGGAACGGACCGGCTGATCAAGAGCGTGAAGCAGTTCGCGGACGCGCAGTACAAGGCCTTCGCCGCCCGCTACGGCCAGCAGCTGATCGACATCGCCGAGCTCCCCATCAAGGTCGTCCTCTCCCCCTTCACCCTCGCCTTCGATATCGCCGGCTCCGCTCCCCGCGGCTTCGGCGTCCCCGAGTTCATCTCCAAGCTCTCCTACGCCTCCATCTTCGTGAGTTTCTCCTTCTCCCCCACCTTCGGTAATCGAACTTGATAGATGATGTTGTCTTGTTCGAGTTCTCTCTATATAGTTTGATTAATTGTCTCGAGAGGCCGGCTTTTAAGTTCTTCTGAGGTCTGGAGCGTTAGTTATGTCGTAGGTGATTAAATGAGAGTATAGACGAAACAAATTTCGGGAATTTCGCTTGTTTTTCTCGGTGTTTTGTCCTCCTGCTGAACTCGTATTGGATTCCTGTAAAGGTTGATCACTTGTGAAGTAGGTTGGCAATGTGCGTCGACATTTACCGATAGAACAGGAGGGGTATTTGAGTTTGCTGCCTGAATTGTTGTTTGCTTAGTGGGTTGTTCTAATGTTTGTCCATCAGAGCTCTTTATTCTTCATGCTACGTAACGATTCTCACCTTGGTCTTGCCTGGAGGCTGGTTATTATTTTGCATTGTGTGTGTCGGAAATGGGGCTCTGCACAATTATGTCTGCTTTTTCGGTTTCCATGCTATACGGCAGGATCATATATGTTGGACGCAATTCTTTCTTAGTAATTGAACTAGTCAGCAATGTGGTCAATCGCTTGCTTGCTTGCATGAGACTTTAACGTGCACCATTTGAACCTTACATGTTGATGCTGTTGTTTATACACGAGCAGGCTGTTGCCACTCTTGGGACGTATGATATCGCGTTGGAGCTTGGAAAGAAGGTGATATGTCAGAGGTGCTTTCTTATTTCTTGTGGCTGCCTTTCTTGATTTTACATTCTCTCTTATTTTCATATCATACTGGGTTCTGGAGACTGTTGTTTACTCCCTGAGTTAATATTAGTTGAAATTAAATCAAAATTTTTCCCGGTGGTGGCTTGCCCCTAAGATACTCTGATCCAGGTTTTCAAAAAGCAGACTAAGCTCCGCCTTTGCTCGGTTTAGGAATTAAACATTGTTTGAGGATGAAGAGATGTTTGGCATGGAAAGCATGTGATATATCTCTTATGAGTTGTAAACATGGACGAATTTTTTCTACCTCTCTTGGTACTTTCCATACAAGTGCCAATCGACTAATGTGCTATATGAAGTGGCTTCTTCTACTCATATCTTAAATTATTATTTTGGATACTTCCTATAGTGTTGCCTTCTTTGGTAGCTAACTGCAATTGCTGCTCTTGGACTGGATTTCTGATACATGCAGGAATTGCAAAACCTGTAATGGATGGCAGGCCCTGAGGTGTACCATGTGCAAAGGATCAGGAAAAGTGCACTATCAAGTGAATAACTACAGCTTGAAGAGGTACATGTGGGCTTAATGTCACTCTATATCATCACAGTGAAATGATAATGCTGTTATTGCTGGTTAAAAGGTTGTCAAATTGACTGGAAAATACCAATCTCTCATGACCATGCGTTACACTTTTTATTGTTTGTTCTGCAATAATATTTTGAGGAATTTTGTTGCATTCCTGCCTTTTTTTCTTTTGCATTAAAGTTTATTACTGAAAGTCTCGTAGTGGCATTTTGTATGATATTTTGCCTGCCTGATGTGGGCATTATGACAACAAGTTCTTGTATCATGTTAGAGTGTGCACTTAATATTTATGTTTTGATGCTTCAACTGAGGACCGTTTCTAAAATTTACCTATCTTCTGAAACCGGAAATATATGGAGAGAGTATTTAGTTATCTTCTGAAAATATGCTGCATCTAACTGCCCTGGGATCTATTGGTCGGGCTTAGAACTTACAAATTTGTGCTCAGAAGATGGTAGTACCACTCTTCAACATAATGAAGTTTGGTAGGGATCACATACCATGAAGAAAATAAAAAAATTATTTCACTCTTCCTTAAATATCAAGAATATTTGTGTGCTGATGATGTCTCTATTATGTGAGTAGATGTTTTCTTGTTCAACTTGCATGGTCTTAGTTTTGCTTGTCTGGTTTTTGCTGGCACAAAGGTATATGATTTCAATTTTCCTGTTAAAAAAGTACTTGGGCGAGCATATCTTTTTTTGTTTCTCTGTGGGCCAACTGAATGACCATGTTGGTCCTAGTATAATCAAAATTCCTTTTTTGAACATTGGGTGGTCATAATTATTGATCTGGCACTTTGGATGTTCAATATCTTTCTTCCTTCCCCTTATAACCATAAACATGAACTTTCATGCAGTGGAGAGAAAGCAACGGCTGAATGCATAGCTGCTGCCATTGTTGATAATCGTGCTGAACTCGTTCACCTTCCTTCATCTGTTGATCTTCATTCACCTTTGCCATCTAAAGATTGCCCAACTTGCGATGGAACGGTGGGTCATTTACCTACTACTTATGGTTAGAAGCAAAGAACTCTTGATTTTTCACGAGCAGTTATTTTTATTTGGATATGAGATTTTTATGTAGATATGAGGTTAACTGTCTCCTATATCTAGATGTACTTACCTCTGGGTATGATATTCTACAATCAGAAGGACATCATTCTCAATAAAAGAACCAAGTTTCGTGAGCTATATAGGTCTTAAATTTGAAGGAATCTGCACTCATGTCTCAAATTTTCCTTTCAGATAGAGTGCTAGTAAGGAAATGGTGGAGTATGCAGTATATGTCAGCCTTGCAAACATATTAACTGAAACCACTCTGTCAAAGCATCATTTCTTTGTTTCCACGTGTTGCAGGGAGTCATGGGCTGCCCAGAATGCAAGCACAAACTACAAGTCAGAATTTCTGCAGATGATGTGAGTTGCCTTATAAATCTGTTATTCTCTCGTGAATCTTCAGAGGAATTTGTTATGTAGTGCTTACATTCACAATCTTTTGTTTTTGTAGATTATGGAGCCTCCATGGATAGCCTATAATGTCATGAGAAAAATGGACTATCCGTATGAGGCTAGTATATACTTATTGTCTTTTTCCCTTTCAGATTCTTCACTCTCATTTAGTGATATCCGTCTCATGGCACAAGATTTTCTGTTGTGAGTTCCCTTTCTCAATCCTGCCTCCTTCTTTGCAGCACATAGTCCACAGTATGAAAGACCCGAGCATTGCTGCATTCTGGTTGATTACCTTCCCTCAAATTGTTGGTGGATTTGAATATGATGATGAAGTCAAACGGAAAATATGGTGGCAATACAAGGTTCTTATTCTATTTGATTTGCTTAAGTTATTCCTTGTTCTAAAATCCAATAACCTATTGCCGTCTGAGGCTATCTGAGGACTATGAATTAATATAACCATTAACGAACTGCTTGTTCTTTTGGTTTAGGAATCCATGAGATATGATCAAATTCGAGATGCGGTAGCTAATCGTAAACCCGGCTGGGAGCATATGCAGGAGGTAAGATGAAATGAGGACCACGTTACATATGACAAACTTTTCTTCAGCTCAAAACTGATTACACTTGATAGTTCATACTTGTACTTTTCTTCATGATGCTAATGATCACCTGGTTGGATTTAGTCGGATTCTAACAATGTGGTTGTTGGCTAGTTGTTTGCTTTAGCTGCTGCTGTATTTGGCTTTAGTATCAAATTGTGACTTGCGATTGTCAAAAGGTGTGTTGTAGAGCACCAAAACCTTGTGTCTGACAATAGAGTATACCAAGAAGAATATGGGGTTCCCTTTAATTGTAGAACATTCCTTTGTTTGTTCCACGAGAAAGTGATTTGTAAATAATTTGTTGAAGTCAATATATGCAAAACCCCAAAACCACTTGGTGAGAATCATAATCAATATTTTATACATCTTGTAGTTCTTCTATCTCTCATTTATGAGTACCATCTTGGTAAATGGTGTTGATTAACATAAACTTGTAAAAGTTCGGAGGAATGACGCTGTAGGATGTATTTTATTGAAATCAAGATGTTCCGTGTTATTGCAGGCTTTAATTTCTATAGATCCAGTTCGTGCACGGGATGATCCTGTTGTCGTGAAAAATATTCCTTACTACAAAGCCAAGAAGGCTTTGGAAGCAGAAGTGATGAAACTCGATCCTCCTCCAAGGCCTCAAAATTGGGGTGTGAGTATCTTATATTTTATAGTGGATATTGTCATGAATTTGCAGAAATTTCCTTATTTGTTAAATTGCGTACTTATTCCATCTTGTGTATTGCTCTTTGTTGGATTGCATCCCTCTTCTTGTTAGTATAAATTAACTGATCTAATATCCCTTCTATTAATTAACTTCTGTGTGGTGTAAATTTGTTTGCTTTGATGGTAGAACTAATTTCAGATAATGACAGGAGCTTGAACTTCCACTCAATTCATCATCTTGGAATGAAGAGGATCTGAAAAATCCCGATAAACTTTATGAGATGACCGTACTACTTAATGCCCAAAGAGAGATTGCTGATAGAATCTTGGATGCACAATGGCAAAATAAATGGCGTCAGGAAAAGGTTTGTTGACTCTGACAATTATTTCTGGGTCTTTTGACTATTTAGTGACTTCATGAGTTTAAGCTGACGAGAAGATGTTATTAATTTCTCAAATTCGATTTGCCACAAGCTCATCGATTCCCGAGTTACACCTTTAGTGAATGCTTTATCCTCATTTGATAAAAAATTTACATGCTATACTCTTACCAACGCGCCATCCATTGGATTCACACAGAATGATATATTTTGATATGCAGCTGAATGAGATGTTGGAGGAGAAGGTGCGCCCTTACATTCAAGACATTGATAATGGTGTACTATCTCGTCCTATCATATTACAATCAAAAGCGCAGGATCAGAAGGTTCTCTCCCTCCCTCTCTCTCTCTCTCTCTCTCTCTCTCTCAACATGTTTTAGAGTGTGCACTCTCTTACTTGACTTGCATTCGAATATTTGTTGCAGAGAAAGCCACGACAACGGAGATGGTGGTTCTTTTGAAGAACACTGTTTCAGCTATTTAACAATTCTGGATATTTAATTCTTGATGGGCAGCTTTGGTTGGACTGATGGTCTTCTACAAAAGCAATTTTCCTTTTTCAACTTCTGCATGGTTTTCTTGCAGCTTCGCTCGTTCTTTCCTTCTCTCTCTCTCTCTCTCTCTTTTTGGCTAATTGCGTACAGAATCCCAAGTTAGAATGGATGGCAGCTGAATATGCTCAATGTAATGGCATTCTAAGTCGCGGCCTTGGAACTTGCTAATCAACACTAGTCTGAATTCCGATTAGTGTTCGATTCTCTTTTAGGATGGGTTCGGTGCATGTAACTAGGAGAGATGAAAAAGAGATCGACAGTTTTCATACGTCCCATTTAATCCGAACTCCCGATTGTTCTTCTCTTAAGGGCGAAAGTCAGCGAGAATGTCGCATATTTCTCTCACCGAAGAGTTGCACCATAATGTGCCTTCAGGACTTGGATCACATGAACTACCATCTTCTCTTGAAATCAAGGTGATGGTGCCATTAGTCAGTGAACCTCTTGTTCAAGCTTGGGCCAGTGCTCTACGGCTTGCCTCCGAATTCAACATTCCTTCTCCATCTACGGATATAGTATCTGCCGTGGACTCCGCCTCCGTGACCAAAGAGCCATCGGATGGTTTCTAATTGTGTTGTTCAAAAGTGAGCTTAAGAACGGGTTATCGAACTGAATCGCCCGAGCATTTTGTTTTCATGGTTGACTTCCCCGTGGTAATACCTAAATTTTGGTTGATCCTGAAGCGTTAATACATGGCTTCTTAACATTTTTAGCTGTTTAAGATGACTGGAGCCCTCAAATTTTTAACCCCAACTTTTAGGTGGATTGATTAATTGTTGTACTTCAGAAAAATCAACACCAGTTATAACAAAACAGGAAAATGTCACAGGATGGTTACTCTAGCGTTTCCCTCCGGAATTTCTTCTCAAGCCAGCCTTATTCACTCGTACTCACAAAAATCGTAGAAAGAAGCTCTAGAGAAATAGTTTTGGATGTCATATAACTTGCGAAATGATAAAAATGAGGGGATGGTGCCCCTATTTATTATTGTTGTAGATCGTCCCTTCGATCTAACTATCGATATTCCACAATTTATGTATATTAGGGAATTTTCTAGTATATATAAAAACAATCCAAAAATGCTTAGAAGATTTGAGGGTCCCATTTCTCCTTGGATCATCCATGTCCTTCCTGCATCGGAAACTTCCGAACCGAGACAATAAGCTAACACATGTTCCTCCATAGACTAACTTGGTTTTACCAGGCAAAAGAAAGAAAACAAAAATTGAACAAAATAATCTTCTCACATTCTGGCCCGCTTGAACATCTATCAGCTTTGGACATATGTCGACTGATGACATGTTTTCTAATCAACGTGAAGATATATTTTATATATTTTACTATTGAAGAATGATGATAATAATTGACAATGTCCTCAACTTAAAGAAAGAAAAGACACAAAACACATCAGCCTCATATCTCCTTGCCGACAGGTAGCATTGAATTTGGTAGCCCAGCCCGCCTCGACCGACCCCGTCCGCTGTTCACATGAAAGCAGAGGAGGAAAAGGAAATTCAGCAGAATTTACGGACCCAATTGATGGAGCCAACAAAATCCACAGAACATAGTAAGCCAAAGGGATGCAAAAATTCAAAATTAGTATATTCGTAACAAATTTCTTTCGAATTAATTTTTTTACCATAAAAAATCCTAAATTAGTACATCTGTGGCGAAATTATCCCAAACTAATTTTTTGATTATCAAAAATTCGAAACTGGTACATTTGTGATAAATTTATCCTCCGTTAGTTTCCGTCAAATTGAATTAATATTATGAAAAACTAAAAATTGGTACATCTGTGATAAACGAATAGTAAAATGCTAAATTGGTATATCCGATAACTGTCACATGTCATTCAATTTTGTAATTTGACGGTAAAATTTAACGAAAACTAACGGATGGTAAATTTTTTACAGATGTACTAATTTGGTATTTTTGGTAATCAAAAAATTAATTTAAGATAAATTTATTGTAGATATATCAGTTTGAGGTTTTTGATGATTAAAAAATTAGTATTTTTCGCTGTACTAATCCTAAGCCAAAACCATCTAGACAAAAATAAATTAATGAAATTAAGCGGGTACCCACAAAAAATTTCTCCACCATAAATTGGAATTTGAAAATTACTCAGCCATAAGAAACGACGTGAACGTCAAGGCAAAAAACACCTATTACAGATTCCCATAGAAATCGTCAATTACCTATCGTTGTCAAAGTGACTCCTTTAACTCTATCACACGAGAGGTGGGGCGACTGGCAAGTCGTGGCGAAGCATTCATGTCAATGTCTTATCCGATCTGATGGGTGTATAATGTCCACACACTTGGCTCTCGTGTGAATGGCAACCCTAACTTCCATCACTGCTCGCATTGGACTAGTCAAGCAGATGATTGATCATGTCGATAATGACGCCAAAACAGCACAAAGCGTTGTTGCTTTGGACAGGGCAATTAGCGATGACTATGATTATGCCACACGGAATGAATCATGGTGGTAGGCTTTTATTGATTCTGACATATCGAACGGAAATCCTTAGTACATGTCATAGGATCCGAGAAATGACACTATATATATCATATATATTAAATTAAAATATACATAGGTCGGCGATTCCCGTATATCCATGAAATTAGTTTGGATATATCGCATAATTCTGGCTCACAGAAATGATGATGTTTTGAAGGAAGACAACGATATCATCAATCAATGGTGCAATGTAGCTGAGCAAAAAGAGAAATTTCAAATGAAAGACCGATACCTTGTGGTAGAGGCTATCTCCTTCCAAACCCCAACTTTTCTAGGTTTAGCAAAAACCATCCGGAGTTTTTCTTCCTACCCTAAAAAATTTTTAGCTTTAGGTCAAGTTTCAAATCTGTCCCGAACTTCTTTTTATCTCAAAAAAATCCTAAATTTTAAGTTCAATTCTAAATATGCTCCGAATTTTGTTTTGTGTAAAAAAATCACAAAAATTCAATTTATTTTAAAAAATATATCCCGTGATCCAATCCCAACTTGACGTGGCACTTTCACGTCAATAATAAATCCACGTCAACAAAGTAATAGAGCTTTTTTTAGACAAAAAAAGTTCGGAGCAAATTTGGACTAAAACTAAAAATTAGGTTTTTTTTTAAATTAAAAAAAATTTGGGGTGGATTTGTTATCGTCTCTAACTTTCATATCCTAAAATGGTTTTATTTTGGAGAATTTCAACAATTTTTATTTTGTTTGATTTGTTATCGAAGTGGAAATGCCACGTCGGTCTGTACCTATTGTCCCGTTACTTTGCTAATGAGGATTTGTTATCAACGTGGAAGTGCTACGTCAAATTGGGACTAGATCACGGGATATATTTTTTAAAATAAATTAAATTTTGCTATTTTTTTTACATAAAACAAAATTTGGGACAGATTTGGGACTGAATTTAAAGTTTATGATTTTTTCTGAAATAAAAAAAAAAGTTCGGGACAAATTTGGGACCGGACATAAAATTTGGAGTTTTTTCGGATACAAAAAAAGTTCATGATAAATTTGAAATTTGACTTAAAATTTGGGATTTTTTTAGGGAATTCACCCCTTTTTCCATGCATCAACTCCTTTGCATTGTGCCTTGAATTTCATGTGTGAACTCAAATTTAGGACCCTTCATTGCATGTGGCCATTAAAGGACAAGGATCGGGAGCACAACATGGAAATTGTCAAATTGGTACAATCGGACATCAATTAGGACATGGTCCAGACCTCAGAACATCCTGGAAGGGCCAATTAGCCTCACCGACAGACTTCATTCTTGTGATCTGATTGTCGATGTGATAGCTAGACTAGACACTTTCAAAGGGCCAAATTTCCAAAGAAAGTTTACTACTCCCCTTTTTTTTTAATTTTTTTTCGTATATTTTGGAAACCCGGTCAAACCGACCACAAACCAAGTTTGCTGAAAAAAATGTAACATTACACTCAATATGGCCAAACCCGTGCAGATAAACTTAGTTTTATGTTAATATAAGTTCACAAAACTAACTTTGATGATCTTCATTTCGTTTGATTTTTGGCACAAATCGCTCGTCCCGAGTACACACATATATATATATATATTAGAGAGAGAAAAAGAGAGAGACTGTAAAGCATGTAACTATATGCTTTTAGCGAGGAACGTGGATTTTTTAGTTGAAGAGAACGAGTCGAAGGAGTTTGCCAAAAAATCTTAATTTAGTGAAGGATATGTTGATTTTACACGAAAGTTCCAAAGAATGAGACTTGCAAACTATAATAAACAAAAATCAAACAAAAAAATAAGTTTAACGGATAAATTGGATCCGCAACCATTGAAGTTTAATAGATTATGCAATTAGATTTCTGAACTTTGATTATAATCACCAAATGTATTAAATTGTCGATTTGTCTTGTAATTGATGCACTCTTTGAAACTCCGTCGATTTTTAGGCAAAACATCGAGAGGGGGGACTTGCGTGGTGAAGATGTGTTGAGTAGAGATTTCGTGGCATGCCCATCACATCAAAAGTTCAACCAAGAATTTTCTTGTGAAAATTGCAGTGCACTAGGTATAATTGAAATGCAGATTCAATAGTTTAATTATATACCATGAATGGAAATATGCCCGAGATTAATCCTAACCCGCACCAGCCTCTTCGGTCCATCCCTGCATGCTCTGTTGGGTTTTATTTTGCTGATAGTTGGGACATAAGCTATGAATTTTTTACCTACTTATTTTTCGAAGCTATGAATTTAAGCAGCACTTTTTACATGATTAAGGCATTTCTGTTTTTTACTTCTTTGTTTTTAGGACGGGTTGGTGTTTCTTTAAAATGAAAGTTATGCTTTTGTCATATCGATAGCGGAATAAACTTTTGAATAAAAAATTAGTATAAACTTTGATAAAACGTCCCTTACCAAAAAAAAAAACTTTGATAAAACGTTTATTTATTTCTCTTTTTTGGCCGAAGTAAAATTCCTGCAATTTACCAATGATAAATTACTATACGCAGTCTCATGCATAATTGACGTACTTTGTTATAAGACCGCTTATGGAGAACATTTCTATCAATCTTTATCTTTAAAAATATATAAAATTAGAAAGAAGAGTAAAACGATAAGAAAGGAAATGCACGGTCCCGCATATGATCAATGACAACAGCTCCTTTATTTCCTACCATAACAAACCTATGAAAAATTTTAATAAAGATACCCTCGAACAAATGAATCCAACATCTGCTCAAAACAAAAACCAACGTAAACACGATCAAATTCCGTCCCAGGTTCTTTCTTTTTAATGTCTAAAGATATATATTTATATCCCAATACTGCACTGTACTTCGTCCCTTAGTCTCCGTCAAATTTGCCCTAGAACCGTCATCAAGAATGCCAATGACCACATTCTGAGAGGATTCACCACATGTGCAGCTGACTGGCTCGGCGAAGGCGAGGTCACGTTCGCTGGGGCACCGGTTGGCGTCCCTGGTGTTGGAGACGGCTGAGCTGACCCTCCTGGAGTTGGCGGAGTGGTGGTCGGCGCCAGCGGCGACGCTCCCGGCGCCCCGGGCGCGGTTGGTCCCGATGCTGGAGCTGTTGACGTTGGAGCAGATGACGGCGACATAGATGACGGTCCCATGGACGGCGCATGTGCTGGAGTTGTAGCTGGGGATGTGGACGGGGACGGAGATGTCGCCGGAGTACTCGACCCTGGCGGTTCCGAACCTGGAGCGGCGGTCGGAGACGGCGACAGAGACGACGGTCCCATTGCCGGCGCATGTGATGGTGTCGTAGCTGGCGATGTTGAAGATGCCGGAGATGTCGCCGGAGCACTCGACCCTGGCGGTTCCGAACCTGGAGCGGCGGTCGGAGACGGCGACACAGACGACGGTCCCATTGCCGGCGCATGTGTTGGAGTTGTAGCTGGCGATGTTGAAGATGCCGGAGATGTCGCCGGAGCACTCGACCCTGGCGGTTCCGAACCTGGAGCGGCGGTCGGAGACGGCGACAGAGATGACGGTCCCATGGCCGGCGCATGTGTTGGAGTTGTAGCTGGCGAAGTTGACGATGCCGGAGACGTCGCCGGAGCACTCGACCCTGGCGGTTTCGAACCCGGAGCCGCCGCCCCGGGAGCCGTCGACGGAGTCGGCGAAGAGCTCTGAGGAGGAAGAGCTTTAGGCGGGGGAACAGGAAGAGGGCGATGCTTGAAGGCGAGGACGACGACGACCAGCTTCTGGCCGTTCTGACAGTTGCCGTCCTGGCCGCTGATGAAGTAGAAAGGACCGGACCGGTCGAACTGGAAGACGGTGTCGCCGTCGTCCCATTTCTTGATGTGGTTGTGGGTGTCGCACTTGTCGTAGCCGTCTTTGCTCACTAGCAGCACCGAGTCCTCTCCTTTCTTGTACTTGAAAACTGAGACATACCCCAAAAAAAAAAAAAAGAACACAAGGCAAAGAACATAAACATAAGACACGATTCATCTTCATTCGTCGAGACTGATCGAGCCGAAGACTTACGGAGGGTGTCGTTGATCAAGAACCTTTGCCGACCAGCCCACTGGTTGTAATCCTCCGCGGGATGAACCACCCAGCCATCTCTGCCTCCGACGCGGAACTGGCGAGCTTGGACTTGAACCAGAGACGACAGGGAGCAGACGATGATGAGGGTGCAGGCGACAGAGAAAGAGGCGAGAGATTCGGGAAGGAGTTTCATTGAGACGGTGGTGGAGAAGGAGAAGAAGAGGGACGGTGCAATGCGAGCTCGAAAAGCGGATGAGAACACTGCGAGGATGAAGTTCATATAAATGCTTGGAGAGATATTACCGTTGCGGTGCCCGAGAAGCAAATTTCGTGGGGTCAAGGTGGATGCAATGCCCTCGTATAGCCATTAACGCCGTCGCTCGTTTAATGTCCTCTGCCTCAGTTGACAGTACCCACGTGGCAGAAAGTGACGTCCTCCTCAGCTTGTCCATCCGAAGTTTTCACTTTCACCCGAGGACGAAGCTCGAGGGAGGCAAAAGAAAAGATTGACATTATAGAGAATTTACTCGTCTACTTCGGTAAAAAAATCGAGCCTTCATTTTTCGGGCTACAGTTAGCTGAATTTGTTGAAGTTGAACTTTGGGAGGAAGTAATCGTTGAAACGGTCGAATAAATCATAAATGTGAGGAGTAAGAAATCATGCGAGGCCCCATATCCATCCGGGGCCGGTCGGCAGAAAACTAAGACGTGTTGTCACCGTGTCGTCGAAGTGGGAAAAAAAGAAAAAAGGAGCGCTCTCGAGTCCGACACGGGAGACAACGGCACCGCACGTCCCCGGGGAAAACTTGGGGTCCCCCTTTGCATGCAATTACGAGCGCGTGCCTCTCTGAATTCAGTGAAATATACATGCCCGAGAAAAAAAATAAAATCCAGTAGCTTTCCAAACATTTTTTTTTTTTGCCCCTGTTTCTTCGGCACGATATGATATGCTTGGATCGACCATCTTCATGTGAAAAGCATGTAGAGAGTTCATGTCACGATACACAAGCGCATCGCAAGCCTCTGCATCGAACGAGAGCCTAGCTCGTGACTTCATTCATCGGCGAAGCATCGCATTCTAAAATCTCATATCGGATCAGAATGCTCTATTAAGTGAGCAGCTCCTTAATGATCGCCGCCTTATGTGGTTGTCCAGAGCTCTCCTTTCGGGGCTTAACCTATTTGGGTTGGATTAAGCACTTATAGATTGGTGTCGCGATAGGAACCCCTCCAATAGTTGTGCGGTCCTCGGATGGAGGATACCCGTTACCCAATATTATGAGGACAAGCAGTGACCGCTGAGTTGAGAGTGTTCAGACAAGGCAATGCGTCATGCAGGCTACCGAATGTGGGGTGCATCAATAGACCATGTAAACCAATACGGACGAGGGCTCGGAAGCCCTATTCTCAAATGGTCAATTGGTCACCATCCAGTATAGTCACTCACAGTATTCTCTTTAGAATCTACAAGATCTTGTGTGATATCCATGTAATCCGGTAGGTAGTGTGGGAAAGACAAGTGCTGATTTCCTTTTACTTTGGTACCATGTAAATGTGGCCCGAAAAGGCTAGTGAAAGATGGAAATGCAGCGTTCATTTGAACAATGTCCACGAACGGTTCAAGCATAGGCGAACCCAAGCCCAGCCCGCATGTGCACGGACATGGAATGGGCTTCCCTTTTATGGCCGAGAGATGATGGGCCGGGCTTCATCAATGATTGTGAGACCTTGCAACTCGCTAGGATAATGGTACGGACAGTTGAATCTAACGAAACCAAATTTATACTCCGTTTATTCCCACGAAAAATCAATGGTTAGGAAAATCTTTTCCTATCTGCAGTCATTAATATCTCTTAAGAAAAGAGGTAATGAAAAATATTCTCGTTATCAACAAAAATTTTGAGGAATGAGTTGTTAATAATAATGGTAATATTCTTCATTGAGTCATTTTTATAAGTGATAACGACGATTAAAATTAGAAAAATATTTTTTAAATTATTGATTTTTGGCGAAACAAACAGAGTTTTAGATCGTTTCCATCGCAAAATTATTTTGTCGCGTGTCAAAAATGGGTGAACTTTATCGTTGGCCATTGACTTTTAGCGAATTTTCGACGGGTGGGGGGCTAAGCTTCCCATTCCCATTTTTACTAAAACACACACCTTTCTAAGTTGATTCACAAAAGTACCTTACCTCCTACGGGTGCGTTTGTTGCAGGGAAAGTATTTTTCGAGAATTCATTTTTCGGACTTTCACTTGTTTGGTTCACCAAAAATAGTTAGTCAATCGAAAACACTTTCCAGTCAAGGAAAATATTCCTGTATAAAATTTGGAAAGTGAATTCCCTGATCTAAGAAGGTAAAAACGCTTTCTGGAATTGCTTCCCTTTACTTTTTTGATATTTTATTCTTTTCTTTCTTTTCTTCTTTTTTATTTTTAAAAATTTAAAATTTAAAAATTCGATTTTTTTTTACCTGAAATAAAATCATAGGATTGAAATAATTTTCCAAATGAGATCCAAACACCAGAAAATGTTTTCGATCACATATCACCAAACAAAGGAAAATTAACTATTTTCTTGGAAAATGATTTTCCGAAAAATATTTTCTAAAAACGTTACATTTTCCGTAAAACAAACGCACCATAAGGCTTCATTCGTTTCGCGAACAATGTGACATACAATATTTTTCATTGTTTGGTCAAAACTTGAAAATAAGCTAGAAAATATTTTCCGCTGTTTGGCATGGAAAATCTGATTTGATTTTTTTGAAAAAAAAAATTATCAAAACATTCGAATTTTTTAATTATTTTTTTTATTTTTATTTTTCTTTCTATCTCTATCGGTTGCCCGCGACGGCCGGCAAGGTAGATGTGGCCGGTCGCCAGACGTCGCGAGCGACTGGCCACATGCGATCCACCTTGCCAGATCTGGTGAGGTTGAGCACGCCCAAGGCCGGCAAGCTCGAGACTTGCCTAATTCTTATGAATCTGGAGCTCGCCAGCCTCGAGAGAGCTCTACCTCACCAAATCCAGCAAGCTTGAGACTCGTCTATGGCCAGTCGCTGGTCGTCGCTGTAGCTGGTGACCTGCCAAGGAAGAAGCAAAAAGAAAAACAAAGAAAAGAAAAAAGAAAAAAAGAATTAAAATTTGATTTTTAAATAAATAAATAATATATATAATTTAAAATTTAAAATTTTAAAAAATATTTCCATAAGAACAAATGTTTCATTAATCGAGGACCTGAGCCTGAGCATCGAGGACTTGCTCATGGCTTTTATGGACTTGGGCTTGAGTGCAGGGGACTAGAGCTTGAGCATCGTGGATCTGAGCTCGGCCTTTATAGACGCAAGCTTGGGTGTTTAGGCATAGGGCACGGGCACCAGAGGTTCGGGCCCGACCTCGATAGACCCGAGCATGAGCGCTGAGGGCCCCGAGCCCGGCCTCAATGAACCAAGTCCGGCCTTGATGGATCGGTGCTTGGGCGTCAGAGACATGGTCTCAACCTCGAGGGACCTAGGCCTGGCCTAGATGGACCTGGCCCGAGCGTTGGAGACTCGAGAACTAGTGTTGTGGTTCCCATGTTCAAACGGGTCCAAGCGCCAATATTTAGTCATAGTTTGAAAAATGTTTTCGGACTTGTTCCAAGAGAAAATCATTTTTCTAAATTTAATCATAGGTTTTCCAGTTGACCGGGAAAATATTTTCTATTGACTCATTTTCCTAAGTGAATCGGATGCAAAAAAATATTTTCCGCGAAATGAACGAAGCCTAAATATTATTTTAACCATGCATCTACTAACACACACTATACGTATGACAATGTCCATGTGATTCAGACTCTTTCGGAATCAAATCAACGCGCACACAAAATAGTAAATTACAATATTACAGGATAAGTACCAGTGAGGACATTCTCAAGTTAATGAAATGGAAAAGGATTCACTTGCGAGGTTAAGACATTTCAAACCATCTAATTTGGCTTATATTTGTGTTAATTTGAACAATAATAGAACTTAACGAATTAGAATCTTTCTTAGGCTGGTAAATTGCTTCTAGCAACGTTGCTCAAAATGAATGATGTACGTTCGAAGTTGTAACATCTCTTAAGACAAAGTAATTCACGTTTAAACTAATAATTTTCCTTGTAATCAGTAATCCGAAAGATTATTAATTCTTGGATTATACTCACTCATAGTCAATTGCTACCAAAATCTAAATCGCAATAACATACCTTATCACATCATAGGTGCAAAACGATGCTCGTTAATTATATTCTATGTCCGTAAAGTAAGTTTCAGCTTTGTAAATTACCTTTAAGTTCGTAACTATCTATAAATAAAAATCATCTCACCGGTCATGAATTATCTTTTGGATCTATAAATTACCTACCACCAACCTAAATTTGGAATAACTTATTATTATAACCGAGAGACAGCACGAAATGTGGATGAATAAGAGTGTTTGTCGATGCGTGGCCGACTAAAAGTCTCGTGGCAGACAGGGACTTGGACCTATCTTTTTCCAAGTAAATGGACAACCAAAATGAGAGGAGTTGGTGGGAGGTATGGTCCATTTGAAGTGACTTCAGACCTCACTAAGACCACCGTACTGTGGAATTTGGGGTAAATTACCAAGAGCATGGCATCATTGGTATGGCATAAGGGGAAATTATCTAACCACTTTTAATTTAAAATTTTCAAATTACCAATTTAATTCTAAAAAATTTACGTGAGATTGCTTAAGGGGAAATTATATAATCATTTTTAAACTTTTCAATTTTGCCAATTTAATTCTAAAAATTTACGTGAGATTCCATTGTAATTCTTCCGGCTAGTTTTTGCTGGAAATCGTTGATATGGTGGTGTGCCATCTAGGATGGCAGGCGATGCCTAGATTGCTTTCTGGTAAATATTGATCGGAAGGATTATAGTGAAATTTTGGGCAAAAGTTTATGATTAAATTAGTAAAATTGAAAAGTTTATGACTAAATTGGCATTCGCATATTAGTTGTAGAACTAATTGGGTAATTTTTCCATCAAATTGCCATCCCTTGCTCCAATCTTTTTATAAGAGAAAAATCCCACAAAAATTCCTAAACTTTGTTCTGTGATACATTAATACGCAAACGTTACATCGGATTTTTTACCGTAATTATTGATGGAATTGTGACATAATGTATTTCTAGGTCACTGTTTAGGGTGTTCACAAGATGAAAAGGAATTTGAAATATTGGAATCAAGCGGATGAAAAGTTAAAATCTTTCGTGATATTTTTGCTTTCCTAGATATTAATCAATAAGTGTGTGAAGAATTGCTCTTTAATTTACAAGGGGCCAATTTTTCTTTCTCTTTTTTGGTTCTTTGGGCCAATACAAGGGATAGAGGTGAGCATTGTGATGCCGAAACGCGATAGAAAATTTGACTGAACAAGAAAGTTCGAAAGAAGAACAAATTCGTTCTCCAAATATGATTATCAAATCAACAATATTCAAGTCTGCTCAAAAGAAACCCTAAAACAAGCTTATAAAGACCCAAACCTAACCCTATTAGGAAACGTAATCATCAAAACGTAAAATTACGAAACTGCCATTATTAAATTAATCAATAAAAAAAATACTAAAAAAATAGAAAAATCCATCTAAACAATCTCGAATCGCGAAAATCCATCGTTAATCACGGCCGAAGGCGTGAGTATTGATCAGCACGCCGTTTCGCTTCAGCCCACCAAATTTGAGCTTAATCCGACATCGTTGACTTCAAGCCCGCAGGTTCGTCTAGTTGCATAACGGGTCCCCTTAGGTGCATCATCCTCCCCTGCTAGAGAAAGATTCGTCCTCGAATCTGCTTCGCCTTCATTGTTGTCATCAATCTCCTCAGGACTTTCTTCCTCTTCAGGGTAGTAAGGTGACAAATCCGCTACATTAAAAGTTCCGGATACATTATACTTACCCGGCAAGTCGATCTTGTAAGCATTGTCACTAATTCGCTCCAAAACTCTGAAGGGTCCATCAGCTCTAGGTTGAAGCTTGCCAAACCTCCTCATTGGAAATCGTTCCTTCCTGAGGTGAATCCAAACTAGATCACCTTCCTTGAAGACGACTCTTTTCCTGCGTATATCCACGCGCTGCTTATACTTCATGTTCTGCCTGTTGATCTGATTATGGACCTGAGAATGTAACTCTTTGATATGTTTTGCATGTTCTTCAGCTTCCGAACTAAATTGCTTGAGAACTGGTATCGGCGTGAGATCTAATGGAGTAATTGGATTACGCCCATAAACCACTTCAAAAGGAGTCTTGCCTGTAGTTCGGTTCTCTGATCTGTTATATGCAAATTCTGCCTGAGGCAACGCCAAGTCCCATTGTCGCGGATTATCTCCAATCAAACTCCGCAGCAAATTCCCTAAGCTTCGATTGACAACTTCGGTTTGACCATCAGTCTGAGGATGATGAGATGAACTAAACTTCAAACTCGTACCCATATACCTCCAAAGAGTGCGCCAGAAGTGACTCACAAATTTCACATCACGATCTGAGGTAATGGACTTAGGAATTCCATGCAGCTTAACAACCTCCTGCAGAAATAATCGAGCAACCTGTGAAGCATCATAGGACTTGCTACACGGGATAAAGTGGGCCATCTTCGAGAATCTATCGACAACCACCATTATTGAATCTTTACTCCGCTGCGTTCTTGGCAAACCCAAGACAAAGTCAAGGCTGATATCCTCCCACGGTGCAAGTGGAACAGGTAGAGGCATATACAATCCTGCATTAGTATTCTTGGTCTTTGCCACATGACATACTCTGCACCTCTCGATAAAACGTGTCACGTCACGCTCCATCCGAGGCCAATAAAAATGTTCATTCAGTAAGGCCTTCGTCTTATCCACGCCAAAGTGCCCAGCTAAACCACCTGCATGTCCCTCAATAATAATAGATTCCCTCAAAGAACATTGAGGAATGCACAATCTGTTACCTTTAAATAAGTAACCTTTCACAATCTGGAATTGCTGAAAAGGTTCCATTTTGCTCTTCCTCCAGATATCCCCAAAATAAGGGTCATCAACATATAATTCTTTAAAAGTATCAAAGCCGAGAACCTTTACCTGCATCGTAGACAGCAAAGAGTGTTTTCTGCTCAATGCATCTGCCACACTATTTAGCACTCCTGCCTTATGCTTGATGGAAAAACTGAAAACTTGAAGGAACTCTACCCACTTTGCATGCCTTGCATTCAATTTGTGCTGTCCATTGATGTATTTCAAGGCTTCATGATCAGAAAATAAAATAAATTCTTTCGAGATAAGATAATGCCTCCAATACTCCAAACTCCTCACAATAGCATAAAACTCTTTATCATAAGTTGAATATTTCCTTTTCGCCTCGTTCAACTTCTCACTAAAGAATGCCACAGGTTTACATCTTTGACTTAGGACACCCCCAATACCAACACCTGAGGCATCACAATGCACCTCAAAAATCTCATTAAAATCAGGAAGCACGAGAACAGGTGCTTCAGTCACCTTCTTCTTTAATAATTGGAAGGCAGCTTCTGCCTCCTTAGTCCACATAAACTTACTTCCTTTCAGACAATCCGTCAGAGGTGCAATAATAGTACTGAAATCCCGAATAAATCTCCGATAAAAAGACGCAAGCCCATGAAAGCTACGTACCTCGTGAATATTTTTCGGAATCTCCCAACTTGTAATAGTCTCAACCTTAGCTGGGTCCATATGAATGCCCTCCTTAGTTACTATATATCCTAAGAAGGTCACACGATCAGTCAAGAAGTGACACTTCTTAGTATTAGCATATAATTTCTGCTCCCTCAATGCCTCGAACACCTTTCTCAAATGCTGCAAGTGTTGATCAGTCGATGCACTATAAACCAATATATCATCGAAATATACGACGACAAACTGGCCAATAAAAGGACGAAACACCTGATTCATCAGTCTCATAAAGGTACTCGGTGAGTTAGATAACCCGAAAGGCATTACCATCCACTCATACAAACCATCTCGAGTTTTAAAAGCGGTCTTCCATTCATCTCCAGGACGTACCCTAATCTGATGATATCCACTCCTCAAGTCTATCTTCGAAAAGATAGTCGCTCCATGCAGTTGATCAATTAAATCATCAAATCTCGGAATAGGAAAGCGATACCTGATTGTGATCTTGTTGACAGCTCTGCTATCCACGCACATTCTCCACGACCCGTCTTTCTTAGGAACCAATAAAGCTGGCACCGCACAAGGGCTCATGCTCTCTCTAATTGTACCTTTTTCTAATAGTTCCTGCACTTGCCTCTGCATCTCCTCATGCTCCTTAGGATTCATTCTGTAAGCTGCCCTATTAGGAATAGCAGCTCCTGGAACGAGATCTATACAATGCTGTATGTCCCTCATGGGTGGTAATCCAGGTGGTAATTCCTCTGGCACGACATCAGCAAATTCCTCAAGTATAGGCAGAACTTGAGTTGAAATTTCTGGAATATCAAGATTCTGCTCCACGACTACGACAGCAAAAAGCTCTGGGGCATCCACCGCCTCCTCCTGGAACTCCGATTTGGAAAGCAGATTACTTTTCCCTTCTTTTCTCAAATCTGAAGGACCCAGAGTAATGGTCCGGCCATCCTTCTTGAATGTATATGTATTCTTGAATCCGTCATGCTGTGTTTTCCTATCAAACTGCCAAGGTCTTCCTAACAGGATATGACAAGCATCCATTGGAACTACGTCACCCCACACTTCATCAACATATTTCTTCCCAATCGAGAACTGCACTAAACATCTCCTACTCACTTTTACCTCATTCCCCTTCTTAAGCCATGACAGCTTATATGGTTGAGGATGTTCGACAGTTTTCAACCCCAACTTTTCTACCATAATGGTAGATATTACATTCTCGCAACTCCCCCCGTCAATTATCATACTACACACCTTTCCCCCACTAGTGCACTTAGTGTGAAAGATATTATGCCTGAGCCACGATTCATCATCTACCTCAGCAATATTTAAAATCCGACGCACAACTAAAGACTCACCAGAATCGGCATAAATAATGTCCTCCGGATCTGGATCCGCGTCTGCTTGCTCGCCATCAGATTCATCATAAGTTGGTTCTTCATCAAAAGTTGGATTATCTACAAGTGTCACAAACTGTCGGTTCGGACAATCAGCAGCAAAATGTCCGAATCCTTGACACTTAAAACATCGCTTGCCTGCAGCTCCTCCCCTGCTAGATTCTGCACTACCCTGCTCTCCTTTTGTTGCAGATTTTGTACCAGCGCCCTTAACTGCTGCCGGAGCTGAAGAACTCCCTGCTTTCCCCCGGGACTCTTTATCTGACCACTTGGAACTGTTGCTCGTCCACTTAGAACCGCTGCTAGACCACTTGGACTTACTGCTCTTTCTTTTAAACTGCCCCTCCACCTTTAGGGCTAGTCTGCATACATCCCCATACGTCCAATATTGCTGTAATTGGACAACATCAGAGATCTCATACCGCAGCCCTGCCAGATATCGTGCAATTGTCTGCTCGTCTTCCTCCGCCACATCACAACGCATCCGCAGACGATCAAATTCTTCAGTAAATTCTTCAACTGTTTTGTCACCCTGCTTGACGTTATGATACTCAATAAACGCCTCTTGCCTATAATGGGTAGGCAAAAATTTTTTCTGCAATAACTTTTTCATCTTTTCCCAGCGATCCACTTTCGGCTTCCCCTCTCTAGCCCGTTGCTTTTTCACGTGTTCCCACCAAATTGAAGCATGTTTTCGCAGCCTAATAGCCACTAACTTCACTTTTTGCCCCTCAGTTAAATCTTTAAGATCAAAAATCCGTTCTACCGTATGCAACCAATCAATAAACTCATCAGGATGAGCCTTACCATTAAACTCGGGAATCTCGATCTTCATTCCGAAATTTTGAAAAGAACGCTGATTTCCAGGTCGTACTCCTCGATTCCGCCCCTGGTTCAGAACCCCAAAAGGGTTTACGTCTTCTTCTTCATCATCGGATGAATCCTCAGATTCCGCTCCTTCTTCGGATTGAACGTCCAACCTCGCCTCCGCAAGTTGTCGCTCCAAATCCTGGATTCGTCTTCTCTGTTCTTCAATTTCTACGTCTCGCAGATCTCTTAGACGCGGTTGGTCGTCTGCTTCAGGAACGCCTCCACGCCCCCGGCTACCACGAGCCCGCCGTCCACGACCGCGATTCTGTTCAGCCATTGATTCAAGCAACCTGTGCTCTGATACCAATTGATGCCGAAACGCGATAGAAAATTTGACTGAACAAGAAAGTTCGAAAGAAGAACAAATTCGTTCTCCAAATATGATTATCAAATCAACAATATTCAAGTCTACTCAAAAGAAACCCTAAAACAAGCTTATAAAGACCCAAACCTAACCCTATTAGGAAACGTAATCATCAAAACGTAAAATTACGAAACTGCCATTATTAAATTAATCAATAAAAAAAATACTAAAAAAATAGAAAAATCCATCTAAACAATCTCGAATCACGAAAATCCATCGTTAATCACGGCCAGAGGCCGTGAGTATTGATCAGCACGCCGTTTCGCTTCAGCCCACCAAATTTGAGCTTAATCCGACATCGTTGACTTCAAGCCCGCAGGTTCGTCTAGTTGCATAACGGGTCCCCTTATGTGCATCATTGTCTGGGTTGAACCGGTATAATACCTAATTCAGAGACAAACCCATACAATATTAGTCCCCAATAGTTGGGACTAGGGACTGACCCTGTTGAGCCTAGGACCAAAGACTGAACCCACCATGTGGGCCTAGCCTGATTCCAGGATTAATCTGGGATCAATCGATTCTTTTTTTGTTTCATTTTTTATTTTTCTTAAAAGGACAAACGTACCCTTTGAAATTAGATATCCATCAACAATGCGAGATTGAGCAATCAAACTGTGAACACCACAAATCAAATAAAAGTATAAGATAAGGCAACAACAAAAATCCCACTTGCAAAAACAACAAACCATAGAAGACGAATACGTGAAATAAAATTAAATAATAAAAAAGTTCAAAATATGTAACATAAAACCATTTATACAGCTTTGAGATGCAAATATTGAGTGCGAACGGTGATCAATTTAAATTGCTGAGATCCTGGAGTCTTCATTGTTGATGATCGACATTGATGAAAAAGAAGCGAGCAAGGAGAAAAGGAGAGAGTCATTGCTAGAATGAGAGAGAGAAAAAGAGGTCAAGCCCGAGGTCGAGAAGAATCTGAGATTGAGGGAGAGAGTGAGAGTGAGACTTGGAGAGAGAGAGAGAGAGAGGAAAAGGCGAAAGAAGACGAGGGGCTGGGCACTTTGGGTTATATACCCAGGATTTGGAAAAAAAAATTACAAGGTTGGTCAGGGTTGGACCAATCCTAAAGCCTTAACACTAAGGACCAACTCACACAGCACAAGTTCTAGTGAGCCCAAGACCAGATTAGCCCAATCCCCCTAGGAACAAGGTCGGTCTTTGGTCAACCATGGATCAATGCTCACCTCTAGCAAAGGGACAAGTGAGTACTGTTCAATATTTACTAGATTTGAACTCAGAATATCCCACTCTCATACAATGTAAGGTTTTGTGGAACTACCGCCAATCACTTTAAAAGCTTAAATTATTATATGAAAGTGTTGTTTAACGTTTAATAATTCTAGGAAGTATTTAGAAAAATTAAGAGATCAGCTTTGTTTCCTCTTATCACTTCCCCTAGCCTTTCAATCATAACATTACAACACATTTCAGATTTCAATAAAAGTTCGTCAATCAACTAATATGAAGGTTTAATACCACGAAAAATTTCAAACTGGTACATTTATGACAAATTTACTCCAAACTAATTTTTTTATCACGAAAAACTTTCAACTGGTACACCTGTGACAAATTTACCCTAAACTAATTTTTTGACCATAAAAACCTCAAACTAGTACAAGTGTGACAAATATACCCTAAACTAATTTTTTTAACACAAAAAAACCTAGACTAGTACACGTATGACAAATTTACTCTTCGTTAGCTTTCGTCAAATTTTACCGTTAAATTTGCTAACGTGCATAACACATGGTGACGTTGTATGGTGACGTGGCAAGTCCACGTGAAAATCCATTAGGATAAATACCACGTAAAATCCCAAACTGGTTCGCTAACGGAGGGTAAATTTATCATAGAATTACCAGTTTGGGGTTTTTAGTAGTCAAAAAATTAGTTTTGAGTAAATTTGTCACATGTGTACCAATTTGAGATTTTTTGTGATTAAAAAAAATTATTTTTTGGTAAATTTGTCACAGGTGTATCAGTTTGGGGTTTTTTGTGATAAAAAAATTAGTTTAAGGTAAATTTGTCACAGATGTATCGATTTGAGATTTTTTGTGGTCAAAAAATTAATTTTGGATAAATTTATCACATGTGTATCAGTTTAGAATTTTTTATGGTATTAATCCTAATATTGATATAGTCTTAGCTGTCAATCTTAGCATGGTCAACACTATAGTCCGCACATCCCTCCCAACTCGGAGTCTGAGAAAATATTAGATGCATGCAACACTCCACATAGAATATGCATTGAATCATCTATTGACACGCGATCCTAATTAGGGGTGAGCATGGTTCTAGGTTCTACCTAAGAACCTGATCAGTGGGAACATGTAGGTTCTAGGTTCCAAGATATGCAGAGTAGGCTCTATGCTCTAAAAATTGGGGAACCTGTTTCGACGGGTAGATTCTAGGTAAGTGTAACCTAAAACCTGGAACATAAAATCTAAACAAGTTTTTTGTGTTTTTTCTTTGTTTATATTTTCGGGTGATCCTGCGGTGTTTCATAGCATTAGATGACGAGGGTATAATCTAGAACCACTAGTATGAGCTTTCATTTTATGACTTGTTAATGTTTCATATTCTTCGTGTGTCTAAATATAAGTTATGTTTAGTAGATCATAGTAGAAAGTGATGATCGTTAAATGTGATGATTCACTGCAATTATTCAATTAATAATACAGGTGGAACCTCAATAGACCCTGAAACCAACCCTTAAATCTGTGATAGGATAGGTTCCAAGTTTCAAAAAATGAGGTAGGTTGAACTTATACGGAACATGAAACCGTTCACCCCTAATATTGATTAGCGCAATGATTTCTGATTTTAATTATATTTATTTGAATCGTAATAATAGGAAAACTAATCTTTTGTATTCTCTTTAGTGAATGAGATGCTTCTTTAGTATTTTTGCATTCATTTTCATTTTATTTAACTAAAAATGAAAAAAAAAACTTGTTAGACCCTGGAACCTATCCAAGTTTCAGATTCCAACAGATAAGTTTCAGATTCCAAAAAATAAGGAACCTGTATCCGATAATAAATTTGAAGTTCCATGTGAAACTTGTAAAGAACCTGGAATCACTCACCCCTAACCATAATGGGCCCACTTTTCAAACCTTTTTTCTCTCCTTAGTTAATGTCTCCCCTTTGTTACTCTCTCTCCTTTCACCATTTTCTTCCTCTTCTTTTTGCCTTTCGAGGCGCCATGGACAACGCTTCATAGATTGTAGGGTGACCGGCCAGCCATGGACGACCTGCTCACTAGCATGTCGATGACCTATTCTCGGAGATGAGCTCCTCCATTTCTGACCACTCGCGTAGAGATTCTTCTCCGATGACCTGTTCTCGGAGACGAGCAAGGCGAGCTTTCTTCTCCACATAGAGATCTCTAACTCCTTGCGCACCACCTCAGCCTCCATCTTTTTCACCATGATCTCATAGGTCCTCCATCTCCACCTCACGGTCCAAAATTTGCTTCAGCTCATCGATGATGGCTTGGTCCATCTACTGAATCTCCTCACTGTTGTACGGGCTCTGGGCTAACTAAAGCTTAGCGTAGGCCGCTTTGATGGCGGTTGCCACCGCATTGACGTGCTCGTGGGCGGGTCATCCATGGCTGGCCAGTGACGCTCAATCCACAAAACGTCGTCCATGGCGCCTCAAAAGGCAAAAAGAAAATGAAGAAAATGGTGAGTGGAGAGAGAGTAACGAAGGAGAGAGGAATAACTTAGGAGGGAGAAAAGGTATGAAAAGTGGGGCCTATTATAGTTACGTGTCCATTAGTGGATGGTTCAATGCACATCTTACGTGGAGTGTTGAATATACCTAATATTTTTGAATGGCGAAAAAGACAACAAAATGAGAATATTGAGTAATTTCCAACTTTTTTTTTTTCTCTACACCCTCACTCGGACCGGGTCTACGATGGCGACATAGTTAAAGATCTCACGACAAAGTTTAATATGATTTCTTCCGTCGCCGTCTTCTTTAGACAAATTAAAGGGAGTACAAAAGAAACAAAAGAAACAGAGCAACGACAAGGAGATGAGTACTTGACCCACAACCAGAAACAAAGCTGGAGATAGCGGTGGTCTGGTGCTGGTGGTGAATAAGAGAAGATAAGTACGTCCAATTCGCCGTCATCGAAAGGCAACAATGAGTTCAGATCATTCCTTGCCCCTGCTTCAACCTGCTCGTCATGTAGAAGAAGAAGAAGAAGATCGCTCCATCATAAGGAGGCTCAAGTGGTGGCAAAGGGTGTTGGACATAGAAGAAGCCAAGAAGCAAGTGCTCTTCTCGATGCCCATGATCCTGACCAACCTTTTCTACTACGGGATCCCCTTGGCCTCCGTCATGTTCGCCGGCCACCTCGGCGAGCTCGAGCTCGCCGGCGCCACCCTTGCCAACTCCTGGGCCACCGTCACCGGCTTCGCCTTCATGGTAACCATCCAATATGGCAATTTTCTGCTCCCTTTATTCTCTTTAATATACATATACTGGCTGACATTAATGACTTTTTCCTGGTATAAGAAAAGGTATTCAACTTTTGTGTGTGTATAACCTCTTAACCTTGTCAAATTTCTTTGAGACCCATTAATTATTCCAAATGGCCTTAAAATACTAGGAAACGGAGAAAAACAGAAAAAGGAAAGGCATAAGATTCAGGATACACATATTATTGTTTATTAGCACCTTGGTCTTGCACAGGAGCTTGTCTGACTGAAATAGGAAAGTATAACTCAGGAGACAATCAAGTCAAGTGCATGTGTTTGAACGATTATTACCTGTCCTTGGAGTCCCATTTTGCTTCTATAGCTTCGCCCTCTCTCATAATCACCATATGAGTCCTGTGGATAGGAACTCGGTCGTAGACTTGATCATAGGCCCGGCGGCCGCTTAGCCCCTTTAGGCCCGAAAATCTATATAGGGCGGACTTGAAAAAGGGCATCCCACTAAAACGCTCGACCCATATCCCGATACGGCTCGAACTAAGCGTAGCTCGACCGCCACTTAGTACACATTTCTTTAATATAGCCTCGGCAAATTTGGATAACAAAGTTTAGGCTGAGCAACAACCTGGTCCACAGCCTTTCACTTGAGCATTTCCACGCCTCTCGAGGAAGAGGCTTTCGCTTTCGCTCTATATCCGCATGAATTTCACTGGAGCAAGTAGAATTTAACAAGAGTTGAATAACATGAGGAACGGAAACTACTGTAGAACAAGGAATTAATTAGGCATGTAAATGTTGCTTGTGCATGTACCTAGCCAACTTTCGCTTTCTTTTTCCACCTATTCTAATCTTTGATTTTTATATTATTTCTCGGCGGCCAGATGAATGCGTATTCAAGCCGTTCTTTACTTCCTTCAAGTAATCTTTCCAGAAAGAGCAAGTTGTGTCTAGCCACTCACGCCCCCGTTGTTGCACTTACCCACCCAGGACGACAAAGTGTACCATCCACATTTCACCAGAACATGATTTAACGGATATTAATGTTCTAAAGTTTTGATGAATTGTTTTCCACATAAACATTGCAGTGGCCCCATCGTCGGCTTTAGATTCCTCTGACAAAGTGTAGCCATTACATGGTATAATTTTCCATTGCTCACAAGCTAAGAGTTCAACTTTGCATTGAGTAAATTGTTTTGAGACTCGAACACGTGACAGTAATCACGTACCGAAGATCAATCCAGCTTGACCATTTGGAACTCGGGAACTATGATGTCAGTATTATAAAGTAGATTTCATAGATCGATAGCCGCAGATTGAAATAATAGAATACAGCGTAGACTGTGCAATGACATGGAAATTAAATGACTCTAATGTGTCGATGGACATACGAAGAATCAATCTGAGTTTTACTATGAAATTATTACTGTACATGCATGTGTCGATAGAGTTTCATGCAATTGTGTATACTTAGTTTTTTCATTCTCTTGTTTTGTTAGACCGGCTTGAGTGGAGCACTCGAAACTCTATGCGGACAAGGATTCGGCGCAAAGTTATATCGAATATTGGGAATTCATCTGCAAGCTTCCTGCATTGTATCATTGTTCTTCTCCACCCTAATCTCCATATTTTGGTTCTTCACCGAGCCTGTATTGATCCTGCTTCATCAAGATTCGCAAATTTCGAAAACGGCAGCTGTCTACATGAAATTCCTCATCCCAGGAATTTTCGCGTATGGGTTTCTGCAGAATATTCTGAGGTTCCTGCAGACGCAAAGTATTGTATTACCACTGGTGATTTTCTCAGTCGTTCCGTTTGTTATTCACATAGGCATTGCGTATGCCTTGGTCCACTGTACAGTGCTTGGTTTCGTGGGAGCTCCTTTGGCGGCTTCAATTTCTTTGTGGTTGTCAGTTCTTGTGTTGGCCATTTACGTGACTTGTTCAAAGCGATGCAAGAATTCGTGGGACGGAATTTCGTTCGAGTCATTCAGCTACGTCTTCACTAATTTGAGATTGGCCTTGCCTTCGGCCGCAATGGTCTGGTACGTGAGCATCT
The DNA here is from genome assembly GCA_031216235.1 of Syzygium jambos. Taxonomy (NCBI): domain Eukaryota; kingdom Viridiplantae; phylum Streptophyta; class Magnoliopsida; order Myrtales; family Myrtaceae; genus Syzygium; species Syzygium jambos. The sequence continues at coordinate 2,566,204 of CM062225.1, read as the reverse complement.
TGAATTCTTGTCCGTCATTTATCATGTTGGACTCATCATCAATGCTTTGCACTTCTAGTGACTTATCTGCCTATAGTTAGTTGATAAACTAGAAAGAAGTCAAAGCATGACTCTTTTCTCTCATAGATAATCTTCTGATGGTTTGTGTCACGTTAAGATCTAATTTTCAAGTTCACATTCTGCTGAAGGAGCAAGTGGAATGAATAGTTTGACCGTTCATTTCATCATCCTAATATGTCCTTAACATATTCGATAAGTTGAATCTAGGTATAGATAGGTTTGAAGAGGAGTAATCAACCAAAGACACCGGCTAGACTAGTGAAAATATTTCAAATGCAAATTGATTTTCTTCCCCGATCTACTTTCCTCATCAGCTTGGAATATTGGGCCTTCGAGATTCTGGTTTTCCTAGCAGGACTAATGAAGAACTCCGAAACAACTACTTCCTTGATTGCAATGTGGTAGGTACCTCTGTTGCGTATCTTGTAATGCTTCCGTACTTCTCGTCGCAGAAGGATAAAACTATCATTTTCAGTTCTCATGCCTGTTCTTTGCTTTGAAATTTTTAGTGTGAACACGGAAACTATTGCTTACATGATTACATATGGACTCAGTGCAGCGGCAAGGTTTGTACGCACACTTGTTGCCGTTTTTGTTGTCTTACATCCTCTGATGGCTTCTCTTTTTGAGTTTTATTTTTATTAATCTGCTAAAAGAGAAGGGTTGTGCAGCACAAGGGTGTCCAACGAATTGGGAGCGGGCAACGCTGGCCGAGCAAAGAACGCGATGGCCGTGACACTTAAGCTCTCTATCTTGCTAGCGGTAGCATTTGTACTGGCTTTAGCCTTTGGACACAACATTTGGGCAGGTCTATTCAGCGATAGCAGCTCAATCATAACCGAATTTGGCTCGATGACGCCCCTGCTTGCCATCTCCATCACACTGGATTCTGTCCAAGGGGTCTTATCTGGTACAACACTGCAGAATTTGAATGAAGGGCATATCACAAGCTCATTACAATTCGTTTCCATTCCTCTTTTATTCACTGATGAGGAGCGAACTTTTTGTTGAGTCAGGGGTGGCTCGGGGATGCGGGTGGCAGCATCTGGCCGTGTACGTCAACTTGGCGACATTCTTCTGCATTGGGGTTCCGATCGCAGTCCTTCTCGGGTTCGAGTTGAAGCTACATGTCAAGGTGAAAGCAACCTTTCGATGAGCACTCCTCTGAATAGTGAATGGTCGTGCTTTGAAACTTCAGATTCATTAACGAAACTTCGTGTTCTGTTCTTGCACAGGGTTTGTGGATAGGCCTAATCTGTGGTCTCTCCTTGCAAGCTGCCACACTTCTGGTGATCACACTCCGGACAAAGTGGACCAGATTGGATCTGTCAGTCGACATGGATAACGAAGATCCTCGTATCACATAGTCAAACATATATGGCCTAGCAAATTTCCAAAACAGTCGTTTGTCTTCTTCCCTTACATGATTAGAGCATCATGGCCTAGCAAACGGCATTTTCACTTGACTCGAACGTGTATGTTAGAAGTAGAGAAACCATTCGAAATCCATGCCCTATGATTATGGATATGGGCATCTGGTATGCAAAATATGTTGGTCAAGTTGACAGATTTTAATGGATTAGTGACAATAGCATGTCGAGGAAAAATAAAAAGACAGAACGAGTTATTAATGAGTATCCTGTGTGATTTATATCCGTAGTCATCGAGCTCTCTAGATTTCTCTTTTGCGTAGCCTTGACTACAGATGATTAGTGACTACAGATGTTCTACGCTCGCCTCAGAATTCTTCATAATTTTCCCAACTTAGAATATATTTCTCTTAATTTTAACACAAAAATCAAATGGTCTTTTTCAGCAAATTGCAAAACCAAACTCCCACTTGGAATTTGAATTATATTACATCAATCTTTCTAAGAACCACCGGGCCTGGTGGTCGGGCCTGGGCATGAAAGGCAGGTCGCTACTAGGCCTAATGACGGAGCAGAGAATGAGAAGAAAGTAACACTATACTGGGCCCGTGGCCCACCGACAGTCATAAAATTTTAGTATGCATATATACATGTAGTTATACATGTATGTGCACATATCCATACAGATACATCCATATATATATATAGACATTCACTGGAAGTTTGTGAGCTAATGTGAAGCGGCTTATAGAATTGGATGTGCTCAAAACTAATGCATGTTGAGTCAGATTAGGATCACAGTATCTTTAGATACATTAATGTGGGCTGCCAAGAGAGAAAAAGCTCGAGCTACTATGAACGATTGTCCAATTTGGTTCTCAACTTATATCAAACCTCACGACCCATTTTTTTTCTCTAATTGACCATCGCTCGATACTTTTTTTTAACTAGATTTACCAAGTAGAAGACCTCTTCTATGAACGATCGTCCAACTTGGTGCGCGACATGCGAGTGCATGGGTTATCATCATATTACTTTATTGACTCGTCCCGTTGCTTTGACCGCCCCTCATCGAGTCGGGCCGCACTTATCTATGTTGTTACGTGACTCTAGTGAGAAAAGATTGATTGGAACTCTAAAAGGAAAGAACGAAGTTAGAGGGTCAAAGTGCTAAAAAGAGAGAGAGCATGTCTAAGCATGTCCCTCGAAAGCGAGGGCTGATTCGAACAAAGGCTAGAAACCCACTCATACTTCACCCCCATAGTCCACCATGCATGATAACAAACGTGTTGGGGAGATGAAGTATATCATCTTTTCTTTTCCATCAAAAGCTGACTTACGAGAGAGAGAGAGAGAGAGGTTGCAACTTTGGACAAAACCCTAAAAAGATAAAGGCAAGAAAAAGCAAGAGAAGTCTTATCATTTATGGTGGGCTTTACGTGAAGGAGCTCCCATCAGGATTTGAAGGGTGAAATCTCCTTTGGTGTCTATGGAACCTTAGTGCACAAGTTTGGTTTTGAATCATGAGTCTTTTTCAACAAAGGTGGCTTAAAGTGAAACCATTGCGTGGTGAATGCCACGCCAAATCACCATCATTCCCCCTTTGTCCAATCTACCACCCCCTCCCTTTGGATTTGCTTTTCACCATGAACATGTAAGTCATGAACCATAAATAAAAGGGAGGAGACATCCCCCATCATAATTCCTTTGCTAGTAAAAAATTATCTTTTCGATAGGTAATCATATCTCCATTAGTAACATGATCCGACAAATCAGAGGGATGCAATGTTAGGAAATCATGTTCGAACATAGTAATTTGGTGCGCAAAACAGCAAAGTCGCACTTAATGGTTCATTTAACTTTGTTGCTCATCTTAAATTCGAACGAACTGGGCGTTCCATGTGAATAGGATCCTTGAAAGAGTATTTTGAGCCACTACATAAGGTATGATCATTTAAGATCGAATCAAATCGGATGGATGAAACACTTCGTGATGTCGTACAGGTACTTAACAGCACTAATAAAATTGAAAAAGTCAGAGGGAGAAAAAAGGTAAGAGGAGGAAGTTGCTCCATAAGTGACCCTACGATCCGTACGATGACAAATCTCGCGTGGTTTGAGTAAAGGAAGTTTAGTAGACCTCGGATGCCATTTCTCTCCTTTACCAATGAGATTCTGGATTCAAAATTCCACAAAGTGGAAAATGATACAAATTGAGAATCTTTTCTACTTACTAGGGTGTATATAATTCTCTAATATCCACCGATAGAATCTAAACCTAAAAAGTCGTATGGGTTGGTCTGATGGCTGCTAACTAAATTGACAATTCCGAAGCCCAATCTTCGAACTTCAACAGATTAGGTAATGGGCACAATCTTCGCTGCAACTAATGATCGTGATTGCAGCCTGGAATTCAATGCGTGCATCACCCAATTCTATGCTCGATGTTTGCGTGCATACGGAAAAATGAGATGAAAAGACAGGATAAAGAGTTCCGTTGACATTGCGTCGCTTAATCGTAACTCGTAAGTAACAAACATGAATCGGGACACTCAGCTGAAGAAATGACATCATTTCGACATATGTATCACTTGATTTATTTTGCTCAAAAGTCGTGTTATTGAAGGCCTCTTATACACTTTCAAAGCATGCTTAACTGGGGGAAAATTTAAAAAGTTCAATATCAATTGTATGAATATCAATTCAATTCTAAATTTTTTTATTATGACTAATTTAGTTTTAAACATTTTGACAATTTGTCAATGCAGTCCTTCCGGCCAATTTTGGACATAAATAGCCAACATGGCGGTCTAGTCAGCACTGGTGTTCTTACATGGCACAATCGGCACTTACATGGACGATTTTTGCAATTTTTTAAAATTATATTTTTCCTTCTTTCTCAGCCGGTCGCTGAGCTTTTGACAAGGGTCGCCCTCGCTGACCCTCAACTGTGGCCAACGAAGGCTGTTGGCTATTGCCAAGCCTTGACGATCGGCTGAGAAAGAAAAAAGAAAAAATAATAAAGAAAAAGAAAAAAGTTTAGATAAGTTTTAAAAAAATTGCAACCAGTCACGTCAGCACCGGCCATTGCAAGTAGGATATCCCACGTCCATGTCAGCGACTTCCCACCAATTGGCCAAAAAGCATTACATTGGCAAATCGTCTAAAAGGTTTAGGACTAAATTGATCAAATTAACAAATATATGACTGAATCGGCACCGGTACGATAGGTTTACAACTTTTTTTTGGTAATTTTCCACTTAAATTGGGAATAAATCAATTTTCAAAAATTAATTGTCGCGCAGCACCAAAATAGCCCATGCATCGAAAACTACCAAAAAAAAATAATAACCGATTATCCACAATACCCTTTTCCCCCCAACCTCCAATTCCATCAATTTGTGCACACAAATCTTGGGAGTTCACATTCCTTGTTTGCGATTTCCTTCTTCTTTCTCTTTTTTCATGAGATTGTTGTGAGCAGCGAAGGAACGAAGAGGTGGGCTTAGGTGAGGGATCACGGGGAATTAGGTAACGAGTGGTTGACCCGACAAGGGAGTGGCTGGGGGGAACTGTCAAGCACATTTGCTTAGATCACGGCCGCGGGAAGCACCCGCCCTTTCCCCCCGTGACGTCCGCTCACCGCCGTCCGAGTTTTCCTTTCCACCGGCTGCTCCCGGTCAACAAATCTCCTGTCACCTCTTTGACTTGCACCCCCCCTCGTTTTCTTCCCACTTCCTAGGTTCCTGTTCCACCACTCTCGGCGCGGGCGCGCGACCGCGACACGCGCCACTCGAGCAAAGCAGCTTGGGCGCATGCACAAGTAGCACGCACCTGCATGATGGGGGTGCAGATAGCACTCATTGCTCGCGTCCCACGTTCAAGGTGTGCGTGGTCTTTATTTTGTGAATCGATTTCGTGTGTGTATGTGTGTGTTTCATCATGAGAAATTGCCAGCTGCTTGGATTCGGGAGCGATTCTCCATGTGGCCTATTGATTGATATTTGGCACTATCCATAAGGTCGCGAATGGTCGGACGATGATCTTTTGAAATGGATATCGATCACTTGATATGACCTTTTTTTCTCGTGCTTGAGCTGTCCTACGAGTCCCATCAACTCGTCTCCTTGACATTAATTGAACGGCTAAAACCAATTAGCCCTGATTAGACATGGGCATCAGCTGCAGTCATATATAATAATATAGATTTGTATATCTATCATCATCTGTCTGGTGTTGAACGATTACTATTGCCGAAATCCATATCCAATTATAAACAGTCTCGCCACAAGAAGTTCATGAGCCCTCGAAAAGTTCCAACAACAAAGCATTTCTATCTCACACATGCATTGTAACGTCATATTCCTCATCAAACCCGTATACTCAATTTCATGTGCCCATGGACGACAAGTTTTGAGGTAACATGACTTGACCCTCTACGTGGTTAATGAAATTAATCAATCTAACCCATTAAAATAAAGATGCCATAACGATACTTTTTTTGGTATTCATGCATCGTGTTACAATATATAGGATTTGTGTATTCATGCATGCCTCAATATTTGTTTAGACTCGGATCGATTAAAGGATGAAATCACAATTATTACAAATTTTTTAGACTCGTATAAGATTTATGAAAATCAACGGTCTACGATTGAATGATTGATCCAATTTGTTTGGACTCGGATCCAGATAAGATTAGTCGGTTAAAATAACCAAAGAAAGCTCTTTACACAAAGGCTAACACCCTAAAAACCTCAAACTTTAGGTTCAATCCTAATTCTATCCCGAACTCCCTTTTCTTATCTAATAAAAATCTCAACTTTAGGTGTATTCCCAATTCTACCCCGAACTTCTTTTTGTCTAAAAAAACCGCCAACTTTAGATCCAGTCCCAATTCTACCCTGAGTTTTAAAAAGGGAAAATGACACAAACAGTCCCTGAACTTTGGCCAATGTGCAATTTGGTTCCTGAACTTTTAATTTGTTCAATATAGTCCTTGAACTTTACACTAAGACATTGAACATTTTCATATAGTTCAGGAACTAAATTAAACATGTACTAAAAGTCCAGAGACCACATTGAACAGATTAAAGTTCAGGGACCAAATTGAACATTAATCTAAAGTTCAAGGATTACATTGAATAATTAAAAGTTCAAAGATCAAATTGCACATTAGGTCAAAATCTAGGAACTGTTTGTGTCATTTTTCTTTTTTAAAAAAATCACCAAGTTTCACTTGAGTCATAAATCTGCCGTCCAAGTAGCCCTTAGTTTTACGACACGGCATCCGCGTATACCTGCTAACATGGAATTCAAATGCCACATCGTATTTTTTTAGACAAAATAAATTTCGAGATAGAATTGAGATTGGACCTAAAAATGACGGTTTTCTAGATAAAAAAAGCTTATGGTAGAATTGGAATTGCACTTAAAATTTGAGATTTTTGTAGGCTACTACTCAACCTTTGCACATGGCAACCATGTAACGAAGCCATAAACTATAAACCCCCCTTCGTTGATTTTGTCTCCGCACGCGCATGAAGGGAACGTGGACGAGCCAAGCCTCTGCTCCTCTCTACTTGCAGAGAGCGCTGGCAAGTTAGACCGCACCAACCACAGGCCATTTGTCCGAATACCTTCCTCCGTAATCTCCTCTCAAAGCCCCCACCGCTTTCCCACACTAGTCACACCAACTGTTTTCCCCACAAAGCGACATAGACATAAAGACAAATATAGGTATTGACAATCAGACCAGCCCCAGGGGGCCTGCGTAGAAAAATAGAATTTTAGAGTGGAAATGGGTCCAAAGATAAGTCAGCTCTTGCGTCTCCATTTCAAACTTGTCACTGAGAATCTCAGTGCCTACTTTATTTATGGGAAAATGACATGTACAATCCCCAAATTTTAGCTGAGCACAGTATATTTCATAAACTTTTCGTATGAATATATAACGTGATCTCTGAACTTTAGCTCAATATATAATATGATTCCTAAATATTTAATTTATTTTCCGTGATCCTTAAACTTTTGGTATATGTTCAATTTAGTCCATGAACCATATGAAAATATTTAATGTTTATTCTAGGACAATATTGAATATTTTCGTATAGTTTAGGGATTAACTTGAACGCATATTACTCACCCATAGGTAGCTCAGTTGGTTAGGGCGTACTTGGGATTGTGTGGTTAGGCGCACAGGTCCCAGGTTCGATTTCCCAGCTGAGCACTTGTGATTTAAGTGGGGAGCCATGGAGGTGGGTTGCTATGCTAGTCTCTCCCGAGGAATAGTCGAGGTGCTCGCAAACTGGCCCGGACACCTCGGTTATCAAAAAAAAAATTTGAATGCGTATTACAAGTTTAGGGACCATATTGAATGAATTAAAAGTTCAAAAATCACATTGCACGTTGGATCAGAGTTCGGGGACTATTTGTATCATCATCTTTTTAATTTTCCAATTCCTACGGAAATGAAAGAATTCGAGGGCGGTTCTTGCGCCGCACTCATGCGTGTGTTTATATGCTCTCGAAGCCGACCTAAAGGGATATGCAAACGCGATGATTCGAGCTAGAAGAAAGAAGAACGAGCTCACGAAGCTATAGTCTCGTTGCTTTTAGCCCGGTTAAATATTTGGTTCTCAGCTAGGGAGAGCTTTCCTTATCCGTGCTTGCACTTGCGACCAACCCCGCCTGCGTTCTTTGTCCTCGCTCTGATTTTGAACCGTCATCGGCTTTGCTTTCCCCTTCCCCCCCTCACCTTTTGCTTTTCTTTATACCTCCGCCACCCCCATCCCTTCTTTTTCCTCGCGAGTGTTCGTTTGAAAAGAAGGAGAAAATGCTGCGGCGAGAGCGACGTCCCTGTTTGAATTCGGGACCAGGGAATTAGGACCCACGAATAGAAACGGAGGAAGAGAGAGGGAGGAAAAGAAGGAAGAGAATTCGCTTACTGTCGTTGTTGGGTTCTGAGGGAACTCTTGCTTCACTCGCAAGTGACGGGAGCTGCGGTAGCAAATCTCAAAGGACCCTCTGATGGCGGTCCCTCTTCGCCGGTAAGATTTCTCACTTCTTTATGCGTGCTTCCTCAACTCTCTGTCTCTCTCTTTCTCACGCTGTCTTTGGTTTTGCTGCTTCAAGATTCATTTCTTTTTTGACCACCCGTCAACTGATCTTGGGATCTGATATCGAGCGGAGCGCCGTTTGATCGTTGTTGCTGGCTTGTTGCTTCGCTTGCAAGCGCCGTGTTCTTTGGCGCGGGGGGTTTTTCTGTCCCGCGGGTCTTTGTGTTTTGGGATGCGCGAGTTGAGGTGAGCTTTCTTCCACAGGGTTTTATTATTTTTACTGTGTTCCGAAGAGAGGTTTTAGCTTGCTTCTGGTGTGCTAATTTGCATTCAGTGCCATTGCTTCTTGGGTTCCTGAGGCACTTGCTGAGCACCCAAAAGAGAAAAAGAGCGAGTCCGGTGAGTTTGTTTTTCCATGGAGTGACATTTGAGCTTTTTACACATGCCCAGTTGAGCTCAGTCGCTTTTTGCTTCTTTCCTTGGTTCGAAGTCTGAGGGTTCGTTTTCGGATGAGCATTGGCGGAAGCAGGTGATGCTCTCGCTGTTTCGTTTTGTCTGTGAGATGCTATTCGGCATGTGGATGTGCAAGTTTCTCCATAAGAGTTGATGGGAGTGTTGGCCTTGACTTGAGCTGAAGATCAAGATTGAATAATAATGGTGCTGAAGTTTTTTCCAGGGAGTTTCCAGAAATGGGTCTTCCTGGCCTTCTCTTTGTGTTCGTTTCTGTGTCTGAAGACCCCAGCACAATCTTGTGATCCAAATGATCATTTGGCATTGAAGGAATTCGCCGGTAACCTCACTGGCGGGTTAATTATCGCTGCTTGGTCAAATGATCTTGTTTGCTGTGAGTGGGATGGTGTTTTCTGCGATTATTTAAGTAACTCATCAACTTCCTTCAGAGTTGCGAAGTTGATTCTGCCGGACCGAGGCCTCAATGGCTTTGTTTCTCACTCCTTGGGCCGTTTGAGTGAGCTGAAATTGCTTGATCTCTCGCACAATTATCTCGAGGGTGATTTGCCTGCTGAATTGTCGCTCTTGAAGAAGTTGGAGTTTCTTGATTTGAGCCATAATATGTTGTCAGGACCAGCTTGGGGAGCATTATCTGGTCTTGCATCCATCCAATCTTTGAATATTTCCAGCAATCAGTTCGATGGGGATCTGCTCAAGCTTGGGAATTATCCTAATCTTCTTGTGTTCAATATTAGCAACAATTCTTTCTCTGGAAGCTTCAATTATCAAGTGTGCGGTTCATCTAACAGTATCCGTGCCCTTGATTTATCGATGAACCATTTAGTGGGGGGTCTCGATGGCTTGGAGAGGTGCGGGCTGTCTCTTCAGCAACTACATCTGGATACTAATTCCCTTTCTGGCCATCTCCCAGAATCTTTATATAGTATGTCGTCTCTGGTGCAACTCTCCATATCTGGGAACAACTTCTCTGGTTCATTGAGTGCGAGCTTAAGTAATCTTTCTAGCCTCAAAGCCTTGATTGTATGTGGAAATCGGTTTTCAGGCCCTTTTCCTAACGTTTTTGGGAACCTTAAGCAGTTAGAACAGTTAATTGCGCATTCAAATTCATTCTCAGGGCCACTTCCCTCGAGCCTGTCTCTCTGTCCAAACCTTCAAGCGCTTGATCTCCGGAACAATTCTCTTACTGGCCGAATTGATCTAAACTTCACCAGGTTGTCCCATCTCTTTACAGTTGACCTAGCCTCCAATCATTTCTCTGGCCCTCTTCCGGATTCCTTGTCCAGTTGCCGTGAGCTGAAAATTTTAAGCCTTGCCAAGAATGGTTTCAGTGGAGACATCCCCGTAAGTTATGGGAAGCTCACATCCCTCTTGTTCCTCTCATTGTCAAACAACAGCATTGTTAACTTATCTGGTGCTTTGTCCGTACTTCAGCAGTGCAAAAATCTGAGCACTCTTATCCTCACAAAGAACTTCCGTGGGGAGGAAATTCCTGGTAATGTGACCGGTTTCAATAGTCTGATGGTTTTAGCTCTTGGAAATTGTGCTCTTAGAGGTCAAGTCCCTGTGTGGGTATTGAGTTGCCCAAAGTTACAAGTTCTTGATTTGTCGTGGAATTATTTGGATGGAAGCATCCCTTTTTGGATGGGGAAGATGGAGAACTTGTTTTATCTGGATCTGTCAAACAACTCTCTCTGTGGGGAGATCCCCAAGAGTTTAACGGAGTTAAAGTGCCTCGTTTCTTCAAACTGTGCCTTGCCAAGTCTCACTGCTTCTGCCGGAATCCCTCTATATGTCAAGAGAAACCGGAGTGCAAATGGCTTACCATACAACCAGGTCTCGAGCTTTCCTCCCTCGATATTATTGAGCAACAACAGACTGAACGGGACTATATGGCATGAAATTGGTCAGTTGACACAGCTTCATGTCTTGGATTTGAGCAGGAATAACATTACTGGAACGATTCCTTCTTCCATCTCAGGTATGGAGAATGTAGAAGTACTGGACTTATCCAATAACAATCTCTATGGATCGATCCCGGATTCACTCAAGGAGCTCACATTCCTCTCAAAGTTTAGTGTGGCCAATAATCACTTAACGGGTCGAGTTCCTACTGGGGGACAATTTGGGAGCTTTCCAAGCTCTAGTTTTGAAGGGAACCCTGGGCTTTGCGACGAAATAGATTCTACATGTGATGTAACTGATAATATGGGGATGAGGCCTAATATTACATCCGGGCCCCAGAATAAGTTCAGCCGTAGAAGCAGCATTCTTGTCGTAACAATCAGTGTCGCGATAGGGGTTTCGCTACTGCTGGTTGCCATTTTACTAAAGATCTTGAGGAGGGACGTTAGCGATCATATGGATGACTTACATGAGGAACTAGGCAGGCCTCATAGGTTATCTGAAGCTCTTGCATCTTCCAAATTGGTGCTTTTTCCAATTTCAGACTGCAAAGATCTTACGGTTGTGGACTTATTAAAGTCAACAAGCAATTTTAGCCAAGCGAACATTATTGGTTGTGGTGGATTCGGTTTAGTTTACAAAGCGAACCTACCGAACGGCACAAAAGCTGCAATCAAGAGGCTTTCTGGGGATTGCGGTCAGGTCGAACGCGAATTTCAGGCCGAAGTGGAGGCTTTATCAAGAGCTCAGCATAAGAACCTTGTTTCTCTCCAAGGTTATTGTCGCCACAGTAACGATAGGTTGCTGATATATTCATACATGGAGAATGGAAGTCTAGATTACTGGCTGCATGAGTGTAATGATGGAGGCTCTGTTCTTGCATGGGATATCAGGCTCAAGATAGCTCAAGGAGCTGCGCGGGGATTGGCATACCTGCACAAGGTTTGCGAACCGAATATTGTCCATCGAGATGTGAAATCCAGCAACATACTATTGGATGAGAAGTTCGAGGCTCATTTAGCTGATTTTGGCCTCTCGCGGCTGCTTCGTCCCTATGATACTCATGTGACTACAGATTTGGTTGGAACTTTAGGGTATATTCCTCCAGAGTATAGCCAGACATTGACAGCCACCTTCAGAGGCGATGTTTATAGTTTTGGCGTCGTTCTTCTCGAGCTTCTTACCAGCAGGAGGCCTGTGGAAGTTATCAAAGGCAAGAATTGTAGGGATCTGGTTTCTTGGGTGTTTCAGATGAAGTCTGAGAAGAGGGAGGAAGAGATCATTGACCCGTCGATATGGGTCAAGGATCATGAGAAGCAGGTACTGGAAGTGCTCAGTGTGGCATGTAATTGCACTGACCGGGATCCCAGGAGGAGACCCTCAATTGAGCAGGTCGTGTCGTGGCTCGACAGGGTCGGTTTTGAGGGTTCTCCAGGATCCTGACTAGATCACCTCTCTTTGCAAACTGAAGAGGATTATCCATGGAGATTGTACATGTAAAGCTACAAAACTGTTCCTAGTTCCTGCAATGCTGGGATAGTGTCGAGAGACCATGTCATCACTGCAGTCATAGGAAAAATCTTTGGCTATGCATACTGAAAGATCAAATCTTTTGTATCTTTAGGCTGTTTCGCCGTTTATATTCTATAAATAAGAAGTTTGTCCCAATATTCTTTTGCATCAGCATATGTTCGTGCACATGAAAAGTTAGTATCTGTGTATACATTATTCAGATTAATTGTGCCTAAAATTTGACATGGCAGTCTGCATCGCATTGTGTCAATATTATCTATTCTCTGTATACTTGAATTTGTAAAGGGTCTAATATCCTTTCTCCCAATCACTGCCAGAATTGTCGAACTGTGAATACACTGAATATTATGTTCTATGAAGAAAATGAGCCTGTCCCTCATAATCTGAGGATTTTTATACCGCTAAAAGGAAAGGAACACTTTTTGGTTCAGGAGCAGAATCAAGGACACATCTCTTGAGTGTCCCTTCAGCTGAGTAATATTCAGACCCCTATCGTAGAACTCTGAGCCAACATGGGCTATGCAAAACTTGAAAAGAAAACCTTTCTAAAAGGTGCTGCTGAAGTTGCCTTGGAACAGTGTTATTTCACTTCCTTTGGAAGGAGAGAAATGCTACTTTGCATGAAGGGGGGTTACTCCTTCAGTTGACAGGGTCAGTGAGAATGTCTTTATTTGCAGTCATGGTGCAAATGTCTCCCTTCATTAAGGATAAACAGCCAATGTTATCCGCTGCTGATGCAGAGTGATGCAGCAAGAGGAGGGTTTGGGCCAACTGATTGCCCGTGAGACTATTGTGAAATGATGTATGGTGGATATTAGAGTTTCTTCAGCTGTTGATTTACTTTGCATATGTAATTGTCAAACACAGGGCATAATTCTATCAGATGACTCACATTCGTTCAACAAATTCCATTTTATTGACTGTTGTCTCTGAATGAGTTTAAAGCTTATAAAATTACATAAAGAAAAGGTAAATTCAAATGTATTCTTCATGGTGTAGCTTATTTTAAAACTAGTAAAATTAATGAGATCCATTTATTTTAAAATACATATGTAGGCAAAAGTGCAAGATAAGCTTATGTCATATCTCACTTATAAGTATATCGTTTATATTTGAAAGTATAGGCTATTCATTACATGAATGGATTTCACTCGATATGGATAACTTCACCTACGTTTCTTACCACATAAAAATTCATGGAAGAAATTAAAAATACCTATCTCATTGCCAGAATTTAAGTGTAATCTATTTCATTAATTGAATATATTTCACTTAAAAAATGCATCTAGAAGAACACAATAAAGATAATAATGAAAAATATTTAAAAGATATATCTTGCCAAAATAAAAAAGGGAAATGAAAAAAAATAAGGTCATATAGTAAAACTAGAATTATTATTCTGTGAATAAAATACACTGTATAAGAACATTTCATTTAAATTTAAGAAAAACATCAAATTAATACAAAAGTTGACTCCAAAGATCTTATCTTGTTTTGCGTAGGACTTCATAATTTTTAGCTTGTTAAAAATAATTTATTTATAAAATAAATGAAATTGGGAAAATTTAGCATTTACTTTATAGATAACGTACTCCATTAACAACTTTTGATAGTAACGTTAAGATAAATTAAAATCACGGGTAAGAAAGAAAACAACTGTTGGACCATAATTACAATTAAGCAGATATTGGGGGACCATCTTGGTAAGAGCAGAAAGTTCAGGGCGAGAGAAAAGTTCACTCCAGAGCCGCGCGAGTCGTCTTCTCCAAGTCGATCGACAAGGCACAGCGAAAGCGGTCGTGAAAACCCTTCGAGCATCGCTCAGGTACAATTTCTCTTCACAGAGATCGCTCGCGTTTCCCTCTGTTCCCATCGTCGCTGTTTTCGTTAGGTTCGAGAAGCGAACGGCTCTTCGTTGTACCTGGTTCCGTGCGGAACGCGAGCGAATCGCGTGCGCTGTTGCTTGTTGTTTAGAGACGAGGCACAGTCAGTTCAGTTGGCATTAGGGTTTAAGTTTTTTCCTTCTATCTTGAACATGGCTCCCGGACGACTGGCCGCAATCTTTTGCCGGTGCAATTTGGTCGTTGTCGTATTCATATTGTTGCGATCGTATGGGACTGAGCTGGGAAGGAGTCGCGGGCAATGGTGTGTAAGCGCTGGTAGTGGTTTATTGATTAAGGGTGACTTTGAAATGTGATTAGTGTGAGGTGGGGGCGCGGATTCCTTGATGTGAATGGTGAGTGCTGGAAAATTGAGTGTTGCACAGCAGGTGTTTGGTTTAATGTCTGATAGAAACTTGGTTACACGAGCTATCAATGTGATTGTAAACAGATCAACTGCGAGGTAATAAAGTTTCTCTATGTACATATTGCTCTAAAGAATTACAACTTTGGTTTTAGATCACATCGGAATTTCATTTAGGACCCACCCATTTGCCACCTCTACTTCTACCTATCTAGAATTGACGGTTCGGAGATGGCAGGTAAGATTTACACTATGTCTCCCTGGCATGCAGAAGCTTAGTTATGTGAAGCTTTGCATGCCATTTTGTTCTGGTTAACTTTTCTGTCTTTTTGCTATGTTGTTGTCACTACGTTAATTTGAGGATAGGCAGTACAATTCTTGGTCTTCTGAAGTGAACAAGGTACAAATGCAATGTTTTGTTCTTGGAAGAACTTATCAAGGAAATAATAACTCTAGTGTAAGTTTCGCTGACACTGTGTTTCAAGTTTCTTCAAGTTAGTGAAAAGTCTCTACTGAAGCATTGGCAAAGCATTCATCAATAGGATGCACGAGATGAGACCATGATATTTGGTTGCCGTATTCTTTTATTGGCCAAGCCCTAAATGGATATAAGACAGGACCTCCACTTTTTCTTTGGAATACCCAGTAAAAGTCTTTCTGAAAGGACTCAACCTCCCTCTAGGACCTGACATCAGGACCTTCATCTAGATTAGTAATGTCAAAATGCACTGATGAGAGTGGCTACTTAGCAGCTGATTTGATAGCAGTATTAGACGACTCCTTCGAGATCGGAAGGGGCCCTTACTTTGTCCATATTCTAGTTTTGTTAGCGATCATCCTACAATATCCAGCTTGTAGCTCCAATATTTTTAATCCTGTATTATCAGAATGACCAGAGTTTAATTGGGTTGAAATCTAAAACAGGCTGAAGCAATTTAAGGTTTCACATATAGATAGAACAAATTATGTCGTTCTTCCTCAGATTAATGCTCTTTACCTGAGATGTTTCACCATGAGCAGTAATTTGGCATCAGCTGTACACTGAATAACATTTAAGTGCCCTAGTTGGATAACATTCACGTTCCACAACTACTTTCTGCAATGCGAGCCATCTTTAAATGATTAAGGACACTGCTTTGGATTAGCAAATTCATATTGTGGCATGTTCAGCTTAATCCGATCATTCTAGAACCCTAGAAAGGGTCGAAGCAGCTTCTTCTCAAATTTCTCAATTGTTTCCTTCTATTTACTGAAGTTTATGTTGGAAAAGCTATGAAATACAGACTTCATCACCGCATAGTTTGATGCTTTGATTCAATTTCCTTGTGGTGGATTAAAAGGCTAATCCATGTTGCTTTTGAGGTAAAATAGATTTTGATTATCAGTTCTTTTATGGTCCATAGAGAAGCTCGAGACTCGGGGGGATGGCTGGTAAAGCTGCCCAATCTGTGGTGAAGACGATTGCAGAGTATCAATACCCGTGGCGCGAGAAGTTGGTGAAATATAGTAGTGAGCTATCCAAGGGTGTGTGGGGGTACTGGGAGTTGGGAGCGTGGAAGCCACTGGGAATCAGTGCCCGTCGCCGAGCTAGGCTTCGCAAGGAAGTCCTACTTGCAGGCGAAGATTGGCCATACGACCCTGTGAGGAAAGAGATGAGAACCAAGAGGAAAGGGCACAAGTGTGACAGGATAGCAGCTGAGAGACGGGAAAACACCGCAAGACTGATGGAGAAAATGCCGGCTATGTTACAGGCATACAAGAAGCGGAGATGGGAGAAGAAGATTAAGGAAGAAGACAAGAAATAGTCACAATTTCGTTCAGTCTTCCCAATTCCCCGGCTCTTGTGATGTTAGCTGTATGTGAAATCTTTGGTGGTAACAATCCTCGCTCCCTCTGACCCAGTTTTGCCCCTTTTTTCTCGTGTTTTCAGATCAAATTGACTGTTTGGATCTGGGGTAGGCCTCTTGTTGTCATTTACAAGCGAAATGTTCAGCTATTTTCTTTAACCAAAAAGAAATTTTTAACTAGTATTGGTTATTTTACTTGATTTTGTACTTTTGTATTATACAAATGCACGTATACAACAGTACTCTGCAGGGAGCTCATTGTGTGATGTGTAGGGCGAAGCTCTGTCTTGTTAGTGTTCCCAAAACGCGCTAGGCATTGGATCCATCTTCTTGCCTATGCCTGTGGCTTTTTTATATGGCACTGAGCTAGGAGCAGGAGACTGCCAAAAGGATCGAACCAGTGTCATGTCTCCCTGGTTTTCAGCTTATTCTCTGCTTCGAGACAAAAATGTAACGGGGACAAATTGTTTCAAGAGAAGATAGAAACATGTGTCGAGCCCATGAAATTCCACCGCCATAGCATTAAAAGTCCATGCATGCTCAAGCACGTTCCAAGAGCCGCACTACGCGTCCGATTCTTGCCATTGTTGTCCAGTCACTAGCCTTTTGCCACCTTTCACTCTCTATGCTTCCTGTAGGCGGTGGCCACTAGCCTTTTGGCCTAGGATTAAGTGATCCGGTGGGACGGTGGGTTTGTCCTTGGACTTTCAGGACAGCAACAATGTGGCCGAGACGAGCGCAGGAGATTGCGGGACGGGGATCCCGGAAACGGGAGCTGACCCGGTGAGGGACGGGATGTACGAGGCCAAGCAAGAGGCCCTCGACCCGGATGAGGGCCGGGCCAGCGTTCTGACGGGATATATGGCTGACAGAGCGAGCGACGGGGCCGAGAAGGCTAAGGAGATGGTCAATAGGGTGGGCAAGACGGCCAAGAAGACGATGGACAGCGCCTGGAAGACAGCCAGGGAAACCACCGAGGAGATTAAGGAGGCCGCTGCGGGCGGTGGCAGTCTCGGCGAGGAGGAGAAGAGATGGCCGAATTATGAGAACTTGGAGGGTGACAGGAACGTGGAAGATTTGAGGAGGCGCGCAGGAGGATATGATAAAGCGGAGCGAGAGTATAAAGAAGCTCTTAATGTTGAATCCCGCATAAATGGATCCATCCTGTTTAAATGCTTGTTTCAAGATCTGAAATGTAACCGAGATTTTGAGCCTTCAATGAAACATGGAAAATGCCACTCCTGATCTTATTTGTTGAAACCTAAAGAAAGAGGACTCCTCGTGATTAATGATAGGCTTAGGTTTTTATATAATTGGATAATGTCACAAATGATTATTGTATTGAGAATTTTGGCTCAATACGCAATCTGATTTTTTTAACATTTAATTATTTTTAACTGGTTCTTGAATCTTAGCTCATTGTGCAATGTTGAATTTTTAAATTGTTTAATGTGATTCCTAAATTTGTAGCACATATTCAACTTAGATATTATCCTTTCATTAATTCAAGTTCGGGAATACATTGAATATTTTCATATATTTCAGGAACTAAATTAAACATATACTAAAAGTTTAGGAATTACGTCGAACAAATTAAAAGCTCAGTTCACGTTGCGGTTCAATTTTTTCCTACATTATGGTCATTTCTCTGCCATGGAAATCGGAAGTAGTCCTGAAGATCTTAAGGTTAAAAGACAGGCCCGGCCTGGCCCGAACATTGACTGGGCCTCGGTAAAAATGCCTTGCGCACCCTAGACGGGCCAAATTTTCGGTTCAAGCCCGCCCAATGAGCAGGTCTACCCTGCAGTGATTTACATGGTTTTAGGGATTTTTTTTTTAAATCAGGCACCGAAAATAAGGGGAGAATAGATGGAAAATTGTCGAGGATCTTGACAATAATAACCAGTCTGTCCTTGTCCGACGATTTCAAGGAACCAGACTTCTTCTTAGCTAAATGCTTCAGCATACCTTTTAAATGGCCGACACGTATTTTCTATAAACATGATATTAATGTATAAGACACGGACTTTAGTATCGGGTAAAAGACAAAGGTGGCGCTGAGATATCAAGAGAAAGAAAGGGCAGAAAATCAAAAAATTAGATACAAATATTAATCGCGGGCCCAAAACGTCATAAATGGGAAATTAGATGCTTAAGCTTAAATCAAAGCAGAAGCTATAAAGGTTATCGAATTAATTGCATCCAGCTTGCTTTCCTTATTTTATTTGGAAAAATAATACAAATAGTCTATAAACTTTGACCTAATATATAATATGGTTCGTGAATTTTTAATTTATTCAATGTAGTCCCTCGATTTTGGCCTAATATTCAATGTGATACTTAAACTTTTAATTTGTTCAACATGGTCTCTTGACTTTTGGTACTTGTTCAATGTGATCCTTGAACTACATGAAAATATTTTATATAGTATTTCCATTAATTCAATATTAGGGACAAAATTGAACATTTTAACTTAAACAGTACTAAAAATTCGAAGACTAAATTGAACAAATTAAAAGTTCAGGGACTACATTACACATTAGGCTAAAATTCAGGAATCACATTGAACAAATTAAAAATTTACGAATTACGTTACACGTTAAATCAAAGTTGGTAGACTATTTGTATCATTTTTGCCATTTTATTTCTTCCCTGACTCGATGACCGCCCTAGTATTCAGAATTTCAGACAATAAGTGCATTTTTTTTTTTAGATTAAACGCGGTGTGCCTTTTATTTTATTTTTCAGACAAATTCCATGTTTTTACCGGGACCGTATCTAAATAAATCCGAAAAACTAACCACGACAAATTCCACTGTCCTTGCGAGAAAAATTGATTTTTCTTTTAAGGAAGAGAAAGGAAAGCAAATTACGCAAAAACTCCATTAACATAGCAAAAAGCACTCTCTCTCTCTCTCTCTCCTTCTTCTTCTTCTTCTTCCTCGATCCATTGAACCGTCCGAAGCTTCTGCAGTCGAAGGACTTCCAATGGCGGACGAGGCGCAGTGAACGAGATCCCCGTGCCCTGAGCCCCTTCGAGCGCGTGCCTCTCCCTCCGATAGGTACGGCTCCTTTTTCCCTCCCCTCTCCCTGAAATCGCCGCTGTCCACGACGCGAATGTCGAAACGGACGAGTCGAATCGTTAGGTCTCGGGCGCCAGTGAGGAAGCCTCGGTTCGAAGGCACGTGCGAGTTGCTCTCTCGCTTTCGCTGGCAATTGAACTTTCTTGGTTTGGCGCTGAATCTCGTAATTCTCTCGTCTTTGCGGTTGGGCCGTCACTTTTTGCACTGTTCCACTTCACCTAACGTAATCTACGGGGGAAATTTGTGTGCGACAGCTATTATCCTTTGCTTCCAAGTGCTTCTCCGCATACTGACATATATAAATTGAATCTTGCCTGAAGTGAAATTTTTAATTTTTCTCCAGATCCTTTGATTGCGGTTGATCTGTACATATGCGGTGTTGTTGCTTGAGAATGTATCTGGGTTTGATGGCGATAGCGGTTGAAGCGCTTGTGTCATGAGAATCTTTATCGAGATCCCTGTTTGAGCTTTTTGTGAGTATATGTAATGTTTGGAGGTAGTCTCGCAAGAAATGTGGAACATTGATGTCGTTGTTGAGTTCAATGACTTAGTTTTGTTCAGCCTCTTGGTTTGTTTTTGTGGCAGGACAGTGAGTGTGGAAATGGCTGATGTAGCGGGTCTGACAGAAGCGGCAGGGGCCAGATTCAGTTCGCTCGAGTTGATTGGAAGAGGGTCATTCGGAGATGTCTATAAAGCGTAAGTGCCTTTTCCAATCGTGTTTTTGCTTGTTCTGCTCTATGCCGAAGATGTTCTTCTTACCCTGTTTGATCAGGAGAATGCCTGTGCACGGTGCTATAGCAGTATTATGAGACTACCGGATAGATATACTGCCGTTAGAAGTCATTTCTTGGGACATTGCTAATGGTTGGGTGGCATGTGTTCTGAGCGATTACTGTTTAGTCCTTACTATTAGACATCATTTTATTCTGGAATTTTTCAGTGGGTTGGTGAGGATATTGTGATACTAAATATCTCTTGAAATCTGTAAGTATATGTAATTGATAACTACTGCAGGATATTGGGGATCGGTTACCCCATGACATCCTCATATATACAGGATCAGTTGACCTGAAGTCATGAAAATAGGATCATATGCTATTAACACTTTCTTTAACTTTTAGGTAGATCCTAATGCGAACAGAAGGCATTTGCCAAGGCTTCTAGGTGTCCATCTGTTGTTTGACTTTTGAACATAAACTAGTCTGTAGTATCTGGTTTGGGATTGGGACTTCAACGTTTTCTATCCACTAGAAGACGTTATCTTTGAATATATCATGAATATCGAAGGAAGATTATATTAGAAACTTAAAATGTGGCATTGCTTGATCTATGGACATTACTAAGTCTAGAAGGAATAAGGTGAGAATGGATGGATGGAAGGAAGGAAGGAAGGAAGAAAAATTGAGGACAGTGAAAACTTTTGGTCAGGTATATTATATACGCCAGCTATGTACTAGCTTTTGAGAAAAGACCTGTAATTCTCTTGGCAAGCAGAATATTGATGACAGTTTAGGACCCAATAGATTTCCAAGAATTCTCACAATTTTCTATCTCCATTTCCCTTTGAGATTGAAAATAGTCTAGGAAATGCCTTTGGCAACCGTTTGAGACATTTGAAAAAATAAGTGAAACTATTTTTAAAATTGAAGCTATAAATGAAAAACATCTATTTTGGTGTTTTCGGCATTTTCATTCCTCTAAGAGCAGAAGAGAGGGAACCGATATAAAGTCTATTTTGTTCTTCTGATAGAATGCGAGCATAATCTTGCAATGTTTCATTTCAAAGAAAATGCTAATTTGCCGAATGTGTTTCCAAGAGAATGTAAACTGAAACTAGGAAACTCTTTCTTTTCATTTTCTATGATAGTGAAAATCGAAAATGTTTTTCAAAATCAAATGGCGTTTTAGTTTTTCTTATAATCCATGGTCATTTAATTCTTCAAAGTAGACCTGTTTTACTACTTTCTTCAAAGATGTTTCCTTTAGTTGCGTTATGAGTGGAACACGTGATGTGCTTTATTGAAATTTTTAGTGATATGATACAGTTGGAGAATGATTACAACCAAAAATTGAACCTTGGTTGCCTTTCTTGCCCTTACATTATTACGGCACATGCGGAATTTGTTTCTGTTCTGTGTGAATCGTCTTCAACTTATCATTGTGAGATGTATGTCATGAAGCTTGTTGTAGCTTTGTCTTAATTTTCTGTCATTCAGTGGTCAAGTGCCTAATGTCTTATGGGTAAGGCAGGGTGACCTTTCCTCTGATCTACAGAAGCCATCTGTCAGTCCATGTGTATTTGCCTGAATAATTTCCTCAGTTTCCTTGGATAATGATGTGTTTAGGAATCTCAAAAAAAATAGTGTAGGACAAGAAAGATAGCCTCAGAACTGCGGAAGTAATCTTACTCTTTAAGCTGCTTTGACATTCACTTTGTGGTGATGTGAGATGGATTGTACCCTTGTGCATTGTTGTGATGTCTGTCTGGTTTCTGCAGGTTTGATAAGGATCTCAACAAAGAAGTTGCTATCAAAGTTATTGATCTGGAAGAGTCGTAAGCATCTCTCTCATATTGGGCCCATTGGTTGATACTCAGATTCTTCTATCATCATTATCATTATTATTGTTTTTCTTTTTTAATTTCCCATTGGGGGAGGATGCTGGACGCATTTTTTCCATATCCACCTGTTAAAGGAGTTGTTGTATGCTCCTATCTTCTTTACTGTAGAATATCTTCAGTTGAACAGTTAAAGTAATTCCGTTATATTCTTTGGGACATGGAGTTTGCCTGCAGATGGTCCATAAATTTCTTCTCGGTTGATGATCTTTACAATGCACCGGATGCTCATGTTTATTTTTGTAATCCCTACATATTGCATTTTTAGTGTTACTGTTTGTTCGTAGACCCTCATCAAATCCCCTTTGTTTTGCATGTACATCACTCAATGGAGGCTTAGAACAAACTTTATTAGGATGAGCTTGCAATATTTACTTCCTCGGGGGCTAATATTGTGCTGTCTAAGAGAATTTTTGCTTAGTTCCTGAAGAGATCCTTCCTCTTTCTACTACTCGAGCTGTTGGCAGTGTTTGCTTAGAGTTGCTTACCTAAAGCTGACCAAATCGACGATAGATAGGCAAATAACAGGTCCGTAGTCTTATTAGATCAGATATAACGAGCAATATGACTCCCATGGTTGGCTAAGTAGTTCATGGAATGGCCTTGTGCGTGAAGTTTATGTGCATGGCGCAAGTTTGATTCCTCACACCACCAACTTGGAACAATTCTTTGTTTAGGTCATCTACCTGGGCTTAAGCTTGGTCTAACCTAGTTCATGAATTTAGTAGGTTTCTAGCTGGCCTGGATCTTGTTC
Organism: Syzygium jambos; assembly: GCA_031216235.1. Taxonomy (NCBI): domain Eukaryota; kingdom Viridiplantae; phylum Streptophyta; class Magnoliopsida; order Myrtales; family Myrtaceae; genus Syzygium; species Syzygium jambos. The sequence continues at coordinate 2,543,265 of CM062225.1, read as the reverse complement.
CCCTTGTTTGGTGTTGAGTCATCAATAGAAAGTTTAGTAACTGTTGGTTTTTGGAGCGATCTCCGTTTACTTGAAGTGAATATGTCTTTTGAGTCGATGTAAGGAGCTTGTACAATTCATTTGAAACTACTTATTATGCATCTATACATGTCATGTGGACATAGGCATATCCTTCCTGGCATTTTGTTTTCAAGTGCTCCTGCCTATATAACAGACTTCTCTCACTTGCTCCAAGTTCATGGATTCAGCTTTAAAACTTACTTGTGTGCCTTTTCCTTCTTCAGAGAGGATGAAATTGAAGACATTCAGAAGGTACTGTTTCTGTTGACTAGTACCAAAGGTGCTATGCAGATCAGCTTTTCATAGCTTTCATTCTTTTTCAGGAAATTTCTGTTCTATCACAATGTCGATCTCCGTATATTACGGAATATTATGGTTCCTATCTCCACCAGACCAAGTTGTGGATAATAATGGAGTACATGGCCGGTGGCTCCGTTGCTGATCTAGTAGGTTACCATAATGCTTTTTATGTCACTTTAATTCTCACTTTATTAGCAGCATTGCAGTGCATTTGTCTTTGCTTGGATGTGTGTTGAGTGCCATCGTCACTTTTGATTGTTCATATGGTCAAGTGTGCCTATCTCTTTAATGAAGTTTAGTTATTGGATTTTCATCTAAGAGAAGCTAATGAAATTCCTGCAGCTTCAATCAGGTCCACCTCTCGATGAGATGTCCATAGCCTGTATTTTACGTGACTTGCTGCATGCAATCGAATATTTGCACACTGAAGGGAAAATTCACAGAGATATTAAAGGTTTCTCCCTTTGGGCGCCTACTTTTTTATTTGGTCAGGCCGTCTTCAATGTGCTCTGTGGGGCCAGAGCTCTCAGTCTCTTTGCTGTTTGGATTGCCTTTTTGAGCAATATATTTTGGCTTCACATACAGCTGAAATTGAACCTTACATTAAAAATTGGTGCAGCAACTTACTTTCTGTTGCACTTTATGCAGCGGCCAACATTTTATTGAGTGAGAACGGTGATGTTAAGGTAAGTTCATGCCCTTATTAAGTTTATTTATAGGTAATGTTGGTCATATGGTTGCTTTATGATGAATTAACAGTATAAGCCAATTAATTCTTTGTGATTTGTGCTCTGGGTAACATTGTGCAGGTTGCAGATTTTGGCGTTTCTGCTCAATTAACAAGAACTATATCAAGGAGAAAGGTAATCTCGACCTTACTGTGGCGTTAAAGGTTGCTTTATTTCATCTGAGTGTGTTTAAGCCCCTCAATGACTTACTTCTAGGGGTGAGCGGTTCCAGGTTCCGGGTAGGTTCCGCCTGGAACCTGGAACCTACCCTCGGGTACAGGTTCCTCAAAATGAGAAACCTGGAACCTACCCGTCGAAACGTGGAACCTGGAACCTACCCTGTCATAGGTTCCAGGGTCGGTTTCAGGTTCCAACAGGTTCTTTTCTTAATTTCGTTTTGAATTAAACAAAACGAAAATAATCGCAAAAATCCTTCGTACTGCAGGCAGCACCTAAAACCGTTCTTTCCAAAGTCTACAAAAGAACTCCCACGCTCCACTCTGTTTTAGGAGGCCATTATTCTTGAACACGACGCGAATTTACCGAAAGAAATTCACACTTACGCGACATAAGTTAATCCGTTTTCGCTCTTTATTTAAATAGAAATATGTTTTGATAGTACGAATAATCAACACGAATATCCTTAGCTGATTGCTGTCTGCACTAGATAGAATTCTTGCTCCTATTCCTTGACTGTCCCATCCTCTGTAACTCGGAGACACTTCATCTTTTTCCTCTTCCCGTGCTTTAATCCAACTTTTCCCTCTGTCATTACTAGCTCCATCTCCGGCTATTTATCTGATAATACATTTAGTCAAAGTTTTCTGCTTTCCTTTTCCCCCTTGCAATCCTCACTTTCTTGACACTTTCTTGACAATCCCCAGTTTCTCGGCAAAATCATCTCTCGTTTTCTTGCACTTTCCATCCTCCCCAGAAAACCCACCATCCTCCATGACCCAGATCGACTTCAGACTCCTTTGCACCCTCTGAAGTCCATCTTCTTCTTCCCATTTAGATGGAAGAAGAAGAAGCGGTGAAGCACAGACCAGCACAGAGCAGTCACGGCAAGAGCAGACTCGCGCGCACCCTGCACAGGGTCATCAACCTCAGGACGACAGCGACAGCACCTAAAACCTTTTAGAGGGTAAAGTAAACCGGTTCCGGTTCTCGGTTCCGGTTCCCCGGTTCCGGTTCCTAAGAACCGGAACCGGAAACCGGAACCGGAACCGGCGGTTCCTAAAAATTTGGAACCGAGAACCGGAACCTATCACCTTGGAACCGGGAATCGAACTGGACCCGCCGGGTCCGGTTCTTCGGTTCTCGGTTCTACCCTGGAACCGTGCTCACCCCTACTTACTTCAGCGTGCACAATTCTTTGAAGTAGAAAGAGGACATCGCATGGAAGTAAAATTACTTTAGGTAGTGGCTTTGTTTTATATTATGGGAGAATGATAGTGGTTGTGGCTGTGGCTATTTATTTATTGATGCTCATCTATGTGCTTGTCATCCACTTTACCATTGGACTAAACTTTTTTTCTTTCCTGGCTTAGACACTGTACTTCATTTTTTGAATGCATTTGATAGATTGTTCTTAGCTTGAGGTGGCTTTCTGTGATATACCAATTAAAAGTCTTTGCCTAGCATGCTTTAGCTCCTTTGCAGTCCTTGTCATTTAGGAGGTGAACTTGAAGCTCAGCCTAGCACTGTAGACAAATAACACCAAATGCCACTATCATGAAATTGCGATGATTGATCATTAAGACCATGTTCTGGGTCACCAGCGTAAATGCATGCTAATTCTGTTTTAGTGACAGACATTTGTTGGAACCCCATTCTGGATGGCTCCGGAGGTAATTCAGAATTCTGATGGGTACAACGAGAAGGTGCTTTTTTTCAAAGCTATCTGTTATTTTTTCCCTGTTCCTATTTTCTACCAATGCACATTCCTCACCTTCTGCTCACGATTCTCTTGATCTCATGGTCTTGCTTGGTGCAGGCAGATATCTGGTCTCTGGGGATCACTGCAATTGAGATGGCTAAAGGTGAACCCCCGCTTGCAGATCTTCACCCAATGAGAGTTCTTTTTATCATACCTCGAGAAAATCCCCCACAGGTTTTATCAGAATCTCTTGGTCACTGTGATTGAATCAAATATGATATTGTATACGCGTTGAACAGTGTCTACTCTGAGGCTCTGTATGTTACAGTCTGTAAGAGTCATTTCCCTGTCTTCTGCACAGCTGGATGAGCATTTTTCTCGTTCCATTAAAGAATTTGTTTCTCTGTGCCTGAAGAAAGTACCAGCGGAGGTAAATTGTCTGTCCTACACAAGCTGCTGTAATTATCATCTGCTTTTTCTCTAGAAGTAGAGTACAGAGCTTTTGTAAATATGGTCCTTAAAATACCTTTCTAATGGATGACGGGTCTCTTCTGCAATTGCTATGCCTTTGTTGAAGATTGCCTAATTTTATGCATTAATTGCAGTCAATTCAAATTTACTCTCCATCCTATAGTAAATAAATCTCATTTTGGCCTGACAGCCACTCAGGAACTTCAGCAGAGGGATCTTCCCTACTTATAAAAAATTAGCAAATGTATGTGTTTATAGGATAAGCAATTTAATGCTTCATTATATTTGTCCAAAAGTTTTGTTCTCTTGATAATAATTAGGGTTAGCCGAGGAAAGGCATCTTTTGTGGAAAAGATAATGATAAGAAAAAATTTTCATGGTGTTTTGGAGATTCCAGTTTCCTTTTTTATTATTAGCTCTAGTCTAAATTTTGCATCCTGCCTCTCGTCCTTATGAGAACTGTTTTGAGCTTCTGTACAGCCAATTAGAACTATTAGCAAAGTTAACATATGCATAATTATGCTATCTGCAAGGGTCAGACATTATTTGCTTTCCATCTTTGTGAAGCAAAGGTGAATAGTGGGTCTCATACTGTATCTGCAATTTGTCTTGAGATTTCATTTGTTCCATAATTGTGTGAGGTTCTTGGTTCTGTTTGCTTGCTTTTGTGAGTTGGTGAAGATCAAGCAATAGGTCTTCGACACTTAATTGAGTGATGTACAGTCATTACGAGTTTGTGCAGTAGTGATTTTCCTCCAAGATTGAATAACTTTCTAACATTACTTTACTGTCTCAATTACAGCGGCCCAGTGCCAAGGAACTTCTGAAGCACCGCTTTATAAAAAGTGTCAGGAAGAGTCGCAGGCTTCTGGAGCGAATAAGGTGTAATTTCTTGCTAATGCCATCTCATGCAAATTTTTTTGTTCAGTTTTTTGTAAATCGCTTGCATGTCAGCAGTATAGAGATGCTATCGTATCTACGTAATAATAAGCAATTAGGAGAACCACCTACAAGACTTGAACTGCGAAAGGTAGCGATTAAATTCATATGTTTATGCCCCTCTTTCCCATGGCAAGAGAATTTTGGAATAAGAGTGTCTTTCATGGTGTCTATGCCTTAATGCTTTCTTGACAGAGAGCGTCCAAAATATCCATTAGTGGAAGACGGAGAAACACCTATGATTGGTAAAGGTTTAATGGAGGGAGCAGACACTGTGAAGGTGAGAAGAGACATAAAAGGAGAAGAGACTGTAAGAACCAGGTGGGTATATTGTTGTTGTCTTCTTTGTTATGCAATTGAATTCTGATTCTCTCTAATTTATCTGCAGTAATCAAGGGCGAGGAGTGAAGAATGCTGGATGGGATTTCAGCATTGGTGGAGTGCAGGGAACAGGGACTGTTAGGACTAATCTATTGCCACCTCAAGTCAGAGAGAGGAAATCGGAGAATTCCCACAATCAGGCTACCCCTAGAAGAATGGCAGACGGTGGTAACTCATGGTTGTCTGCATCTGGAAATGCGCCTCAGTCTTCAGAAATATCACTCCGGAAAGATGCCAGAGATTTGCATTATAATAATCACCACGATGACGTGAATCTCTCTCTCTCTCTCTCTTTCTCTCTCATGTGCATATGTGCAAAGAAATTTTTGTTCTCCATGGAGTTTTGTGCTTGGATTTGTAATGTTACCCTCGGATTACTTTGCATGTGTTCTTGTCATAGATACTAGAATAAAACCCGGTAATGCTGAAACTGGATCGGGGAATTGAATTATATAAGACGCCAAATAATTAGGAAACTTGAGAATATGGTCGGAGATTTATCCAGCCAACTGATGATCTTAGACTGGTTTTGATATTATTTAATTCGAAACTAACTAAAAGTCAAATCAATTGTTCCAAACAAATGCGGCGCCAACTTATGTGAATATAGTGAGATAATTGTTTGCTTTTAAAAGACAATGAACCTTTACCTCTAAACATTAATAATAAACAGATGTTTTCATCTTTGGGCAAGTGATGCAGCAACAGGGAGGGATGGGGTGGGGATGAGAGTAGGGGTTTTCAAAAAAATTTTAAAACGAATTGAAAGTTAAAGAAAGAAAGAGAATAACTTCTTAACGTGGGAATGATTAGAACGATTTTTTCTTAATCCACAGAGTCCTTATTTTTGTTTATTTGTACATACTATTTCTATTGTGTATTGGGAGATCTATGAGATTTTCTTTACCTTATATAACTGAATTCTTGATTATAGGAAGATTTGTCTTTGAGCGGATCGGGTACTGTTGTGGTGCGAACTCCTAGAGAATCTCAGTCATCACCCTTACTTCGCGATCAAAGCACTCTGGTAAGTCTTCTTCACGTATGATAGCATCATAGGCTGATGAAGTCTCTTCATTATAGTGCTGTGTTGGGCATTTGTCTGATGGATCTTCATGCAACATGTAGTCTAGCAGCTCGTACGCTTCTATTGAAGATGCTTCTACGACAGGAACTGTAGTTTTCCGTGGTCAGCACGATGAGTCTGATTCTCCTCGGACACCAAAATCAAGACTTGGGATTCAGGAGAGAAGTTCCAGTGCTTCGCTGGAAGACAGTGCAGCAAACCTTGCAGAGGTTATTTTGGTTCTTTCTGTCCATTTTATTTTCAATATAGCCTATAAAGATAAGTTGGCCTTGAATGAACAGAAATTGAATGCACACCTTTTCCCTATTTCTGCATGTCTCGGTGTGTCTACCTTGCATGATGATAAATGATGATATATCAGAAGCATCTATAGTCTACATTTATCATCACTGTCCACAGACTCGGGGGAACAATTGGTATCGAAATTTTAGAAACATTTGCAATTTATTACCTGATCTTTTGATTCACAAAGTTCCCATTTCCTAGTCGAAACTTGATCTTTATTTAGGGGTTATAAGCCCGGAAGTTGATTTTGAATTCAGCTCAGAACAAGTTAATTGATTCGTCTATGAAAGATAGATATTTTCCAGTGAAGAGTAGCCTTTTTGTTGGTTCTGTTATGCAGGCTAAGGCTGCTATGCAAGGGGCTCATAGAAGAGGAAATGCAAGAGAAAAGCGGTCTGTCCTAGGTAAGTTCAATGATGGGCAGGAAAATGGAAATAGAGAACAACTATCAAAAAGCTCTGATTCGTCAAGGTAAATTTTGTTAGATGTACAGAAATCCTACTTCTGAGAGAAAGCATAGTGTATAATCTTGGAGCCATTCTTCAGGAATTCGTACGAGTATTTTGATGCTCATAAAGTTCTCCCAAGATCCCGCCAAGCAAGCGACGATGAGGAGATTGCAAAAATATTATCTTCATCTGTCCCATTGTCGGTTCTGCTCATCCCTTCCTTGAAAGAGGTGGGCACTCTTGCCAGGGGACATGCGGGTTACGCTTTATAGATGTGACAAGTTAAAAAGTTCATAGATGTTTCTACTGTGATTCGTCACATGAGCTGGGAATTCTATCAAAATGTCTCCCATATAAGGGGTTGGGAAACTATAGATGCCAGGTCCATCTCATGTTCTTGTATTGCTATAATCGTGCTTAGTGCCAGGTGTGAATTAGTCAATTCGCACGGAGTTGACTTGCTGACAATTCCAGACCATTACCTCTTGCATATAGTCTGAAACTTTAAACGTGGGGTCTGTTTCATTTTTTTATTAAAAACACGCATGCCAATGCTTAGGTTTATCTGTGTTTGAGGTTCCTGACATGATACCTTTGTTTTCGCTGCTGCACGATGTGGACTTTGTGTTACAAAATTTGATGTGGTTGCTTTGCTGACTTCTATTAGGCAACTGGCGACGACTCTGAGGGGCCAGTTGTCCATGCTGTTTCAAACTCACTCACGAACATGGAGCGCATGAAGCCAGGATCGTGTGAGGTTCTTATTAGCAAGTTGCTACAGAGATTGGCAAGGTTTTTTATCTCTTTTATCTTCTTTTTACTCCAACCTTATTAGAGCTAGTTTTATCATAAGGAGCTCACATGGAAGTGCTGTGTGTGCAGTTCAAAAGAATCCTCGTTGAAAGACTTGCAGGATCAGGCAACTCACATCTTTTCAAAGGGCAAGATATCCCCAGAAAAATCGGGAAATGCCAACACTGAAGTTGATAACCGCAAGAAACAACAGAACAAAGAATTCAATTCTAATGCTAATTTGAGCCCACTGGCAAGATTTTTGCTCTCAAGGTTTGTCCGACGGCCTCCTTGCCCTCCAATAATGCCCTACTGGCTATATTTGCTGAAATTTGAATTCAAGAGAATTACCTGTTCAAAGTTACACTAACCTGATAGAATTTTAATTCTAAGATAATGTCCGGATTGAACGGTCCGATAAAGTATAGGCGTAAATTATAGAGTATTTGGGTTATCTGTACCCATCCCCGTCCATAATAAGCGGGGAGAAAGACGCTTTTCACTTAGCTCATGAACGGGGACACACCTCCCGAGTTTGAGTTTATGCTTTTTTGAGAGGATTTTATATGATTATGAACTCCAAAAGGGCTTATCTGGTTGCGTCTTGTGCAGATGGCAAGGCCAAGTATCCCGAGATCTTAACCCGACTTGAGAGAGAAAACGGGGGAATAGTATCTATTTGTTTGTATTGTGCTTCCGTATCGATGCATTTATTCTGATTCAATGTACATAGAAATGATAGTGTATTTATTAGCAACCGACCTTTGTCTGAGTAATTTGCCTCTAATGGTAGAGTTGCTGGGTGACTAGGAGGTAACAATGTAAAAAAAGAAAAGAGACCATCATTCTTATTTGCCGATGGTTGATTTTGGCTTTAGTTGTCTCTGTCGGGAGTTTTGCCACCGTTTTCAATCAATACAAACAAGAGCAGTACCATGGATTTGAAAGGGTATCTCTCTCTCTCTCTCTCTCTCTCTCTCTCTCTCTCTCTCTGTGCACGCATTCATGTTGGTAAAAATCACTCAGTTGTTTTTGTGCCATGCTTTTACTCGGAGAGTGTAGCTTGTGCGCTCAGAGAGCAGGCTTCTGGGCCTCCTGTCGACCCCGGCTAAGGCACCGTTAGTAGTTTGCCACCTTGATTTGGAATGACACGGACATAATCTGGCTGACGACTCTTTCCTCTATGTTCAGGCCGCCTCGAGCTCTTTATCTTCTTGTGAAAAACTTAAAGTACCAGATTTACTGAAAGAATTTACATGACTTTTGTGTCTCGCTCATGTGACACCGGACCGAATATCAAGCTGATAAATACTCACCTAACAAAACATCGATTACCTCAGCTAAGAAGCAATTTACAGCCGATATCTGTTGTGCAAAACTGCCCAAGCAAAAAGCTCAAGCAACTCGTCCAACATGATTGCCCTCTAAAACTATCAGAAAAACCAGCGGAGCAAAATTCCACATTTCGCAACATTCTGCGAGGGAATTTTATTTTCACCGTCTTAATGGTGTGGCATATGACATGTACCACATGTACCATGCAAAGGAGCAGTCATTTCTATCACGTCTTCACCTTCAGCACTACTGCGGCTATGGGTGTAAGCATGAGTGTGTGTAGAAGAGCTCATTAATCCTGGGTGAATCCGCATCCTGTCAAACAGCAAGTTTCTCCTTGTTTGGCTCGGGGTTTCTACCTCTTTTTATGAGGAGGTTTCGATGGAGTCAGTTTCCGGAACGCAGCATGTAAGATCAAGGCTACAGATATGTTCAGAGTTATTAAAAGGCTCACAACTAAGGAACAGAAATGATCGAGATAAAGGAAGTTTACTCACCAGCATAACTGACACAGAGCGCACAGAAAAGTGCCATTTGGACATTGCACCATATCAAAATAACAGCAGTTACTGCAAAATTTCATACAGTCCTATTATGATTTGTATATGTAAATACATAGAGGTTAGCTATAATAAAGCTGGTGAATGAAGCAAACATCAGAATATGTAAGGCAAAGACAACAGCAAGGTACATTAGTCAGATGCTCAATCCATAGAATCACGAGTATGAAAAAATTGTATGGCAATATTTGAGGAAGAAGAGCATATGCACACGGGGTAAAAACGGAAGGAGGTCTAGGATTAATTCGAAGGCAAGAAAAACAGCCCTGCAAAAAAGGAAGGTGCAGTCAACCAGCCATAGGACAGCAAGGAGTACATCAGATGATTTAGGATGAATATAAGCATCGCTAGGGGCTTCAGTAGGACTAAACCTCCGGAAAGACATTTTCCGTTTTAATTCATTTTAGCAATAAGAGAATAAAAGCAGCAGCATAAGTGTAATCTGATGTAACTACAGAAGACTCTGACATTTTCAAGCATAACCTCTCAAGAGATTTGCATCTTTTATCCCTCAAAATGTCAAAATATTGAACATGAATCCGAGTAAATGATAAGACCATAGTGCATATCTGCATCTGTCCATAACTAAGATCCTTCACCACCACCACAGCTCCTAATCCCAATTCGAAATCCAATTGTCGCCTCTTGGAGGTGACCGTTGTGGTGGCGATGAGAGCCACAGTCTAATCATAGTGCCATTGATTACAAATCAGATCTCAATACTAGGGTTAAGAAAAACTTGTTACATTCGGCAAGATCCCAAGCCTTTAGCAATTCAAATCCAAGTTGGACTTAGCAACTTTTCATTCAATCATTCTACCAACAACAGGCCCATGACTTCTATCTCTCTCCAAGGTAGCCTCATCGCCAAGTCCAATAGCATGGGAGGCATGTGGTGCATAATTGTTAAGCATTCTTGTTGTAATGAATGTGAGGTTGGCCAAGTTTTGGTATTAACAATCTCACTGAAAATAGGGAAAAAGAAAGCAGATGAAACTACATCACGTGTAACAAAACTGAGAGGTTGTGACCGGTGAGACATGAAGGTTCTAAAACCCAGCTTCAGAAGTGACTGCCAAAGAGTGAAGCATAATTGCCTTTTTATCTATTCTTCTAATAGGGAAAAGGAACAATTCAATCAGGAGAGAAACCAACCTTTTGCCATGGAGAAGAGAACAAGTACGCTTTCATCTATCCTCATATAATAATTTTAAGACAGTTCAATAATTTTTCGGAATGTCAACTGAAGGGAGCAAACAACATACCAATCTGGGCTGTGCGAACCAAAATTTGGCGAATTACAGGCCGTTGATCCAATCCCCACTTATCGCTACTGAACTTAAAAAAATCCCAGAGTGCCAAACATGACAGCAGTCCAATAAGAGCAAATGGCATCTGGTACCTACAGCCCCCAAAATCAGAAGGAAGGAAGCAACACATCATATGTCGGAACATCATATTTAGCCAAACCAAGGTCAAGAGAGAGACAGACAAGTTGCTTCGTGAGAAAGACACTATAAGAGGAAGAAATAGTGTGCTCATGTGACTGAAAAATCTTGATCCAGTATAAAGCATTCAAGCATATAGAACGAGTTCAATTATCTTTCCCTTCTACAAGAAAATTCCGTGTGTCGTCTGTACCAGAACCGTAGTAAAACCACTCAACAGGACAACAAGATAGTTGAGGCTGTTCTACACGTCAAGAGCAACAGTCATGCCATCAAATTGATATCGCCACTTCGATATTAACCAAGTTGCTATGTTCGTAGTACAAATTTTTTTTTTTTTTTGTGGGGTGGGAGGGGGAGTAATTATCCTCATGAACCAGTGATTTGCCACATTTCCACAGTAATCTTCCCCGACTTCTTTTCTGACACGATAACTTTCCTAGCTATACCAAGGTCAAGAGAGAAACAAAAAAGTTCAATTTTGCGTAATAGACCCAACTAGAGGAAGAAATGACGTGCTCAAACGAAGCGTGTCCCTTAGAAATATTGATCCAGAATGAAGCATTAAAGCATATAAAACGAGTTCAATCATCTGTCCATTCCAAAAAAAGAATCATCCGTAATCTGTAAAGAGCCGCAATGAAATGACCCGACCGGAGAATATAGGTGGCTGAGGCTGTTCTATATGTCAAGAGCAACACTGATGCCATCAAACCGATATCTCCACTACCATAGAAATCAAGTCCTTCAGTCGGTGATTTGCCACATTTCATCAGTAATTCTCCAACAAGTCAAGGCTCAACAGGCAGAAACCATCATCACGGACACTCATATATATATATATCGCGCGAGCATGTGATCAATGGAGAGAGATGCACTCACAGAGCACAAGCGAAGAAGAGGATAAACAGAGCGGCGTAGTTGCGGGCGAACCGCTTGACGTTCTCGTGGACCCTAAGCCGAGCCTGAGCGGGCGAGGACGGGAACGAGTACGAGCCCAAGTCACCGACGAAGCCGCGGGTCCAGGACGGGGTCTCGCCGGAGAAATCGTCGGCGGCGAGCTTCGACAGCGGGTTGAGCGTCGCGAGGGACAGCAGGGTCCCCAAGCCAGAGAAGGCGGCGGCGAAGAACCCGGGGGCGTAAGTGGGGTCGGAGGCGGCGCCGTCGCCGCAGCAGCAGGCGGCGGCGGCGGCGGCGGAGGAGGAGGAGGATCGCTGGTCGAGGAGCTCGAGGTAGCCGGAGTCTCGGAGCCAGGACTCGAAGGCGGGATCGGGGACGGTTAGGGATAAGGGATTCGGTTTGAATGCCATCGGAAGGGGGAACTTCCGGGTCGTCGGCGGGGCGCGCGCTCGTCGCGGGTCAGTATTTGGCGCGACGGACAGGAGGGCTCGGAGGGGGGGCTAATGTGGGTTTGGCGTTGTTTGTTCCTTGCGCTTCTAGTCGATTGGATGCTTTGAATTTAAGGAAGAAAAGATGTCCTGGAGATGATTATGTCTCTCCTCCCCCCGATAACTTCCTCGGGAAGGTTGCGCCTTTTTTCAGGCCATGGTGTGCCATGGGCCACGGCCCGCTGCGTCCTCGCGTGCCTGGTGAACAGCCGAATTCCGACGGAGATGAAATGCAATTGAGAAAGGGCGAAAGCGAAATACAGGCGTCGCGCCAAGATTAAGCGCGAAAACTTAACCAGACTAGATGGCGATTGGACCGGAGAATGCCGTCGCACTGTGAGATCGCAACGGAGCGGATCGAGCAGGTTCGAATTAGCGCCTCGAGAATCGAATCTGCTAAGGTATGATTTAAAAAAATATGTATTTTAAAAAATCGATCGCTCGTATCGTTTTAAATAATTGAGCGACGAGAAATGTTTTAGTTATCGATAGCAATTTGAACGTTTTCGTGAATGGCAAAAATTTCATCTGTTGGTTCATTTTTATAAAGAAGACAGGCTATCATTTCTAGCGAAATATGTAGAATTTGAGGAAAAGATGTCCTAACATATGTCCCGGTGGTAACTTCCTCGGGAAGTTGCAAACCGAAAACAAACAAACACGCACAAAATCCAAAGGAAGCCCGTTATGGTGGCCATCTCTATCGATTGTTTCTTTTGAGAATTTAATCATTTGAACTCTAGATCATTCCCGAATTCTTAAGAAGATAAAGACAATCTTTTCTCCCAAAAAAGGCTTTATATGGTACTTATTATTAAAAGGGTAATACCCTAAAAAATCTATCTCAAACGAAAATCCTAAATTGGCATACGAATGTCACATTTACTCCAAATTAATTTTGTGCCACAAAAAGTCTCATATCACTAGAATTTTAGAAAATTCAAAACCGATTCGGGCACAATTAGAGATATGGAAAATGCCATTAAAAGAGAAACTTTTTAGGGGCGGGTGATCGATCGAGGGACAAGATATGGCACAAGCGCGAGAGCCAGAATAAGAAGGCTATATATGGTTGTTCCTAGCTTAGTCGCAGTTATCATCTACCGCCAAATTTGGTGCGATTTGCATGAAATATGTCGATTGGACTCTAGACGCGATAGATATTAACGAGTGACTCGAAATACTTATTTGGTTGGTCGGTGAGCTCGGGCTTTTATTTGAGACCGATTTGATCATTCCTTAACTCTTATTTAAAATAGGGAAAAAACCACCAAAAATCCCAAACTTTTCCTCTTGTGACACATTTACCCCGAACTTTTTTTTGTGACACCAAAAACCCCCAACTTTCGTATTTGTGACACATTTACCCCAGTGTACATTATCCATGGGCATTTTCGTCTTTTCCGCATTTTCTTTGTTTTTACTTTTTTTTCCTTCCGGCGAGGGGGGCCTCGCCGACGCCGGCGAGGCTCGCCCTCGCCTGGGCGAGCGAGGGCGAGCCTCGCCAGATCCAGGCGTCGGGCGAGCCTCGCCGGCGTCGGGCGAGGCTCGCCCTCGCTTGCTCAGGCGAGGGCGAGGCTCGCCCTCGCTCGCCCAGGCGAGGGCGAGGCTCGCCCGACGCCGGCGAGGCTCGCCCTCGCTCGCCCAGGCGAGGGCGAGCCTCGCCGGCGTCGGGCGACCCTCGCCGGCGTCGAGCAGCCCTCGCCGGCACCGGCGAGGCCCCCCTCGCCAGAAGAAAAAAAAAGTAAAAAAAAAAAAGAAAAAGCGGAAAAGACGAAAATGCCCATGGATAATGTATACTTGGGTAAATGTGTCACAAATACGAAAGTTTGAAGTTTTTGATGTCACAAAAAAAAGTTCAGGGTAAATGTATCGCAGAGGGGAAAGTTTGAGGTTTTTGTTGGTTTTTTCTCTTTAAAATAATATCCGCTTTTGGCCCACTTTTCAAAACATGATCTCACTTTCAAGTCCTAATTTGAAAATTTTCCAATTGTGTATTGTCGCATTGCAGAATGGGCAAAGATACGTCGTTGCCCAACCTCTACGCCGTCAGCCAAGACTCGAGACAGGAGTTCGGCTTACGAGGATGTCGGTGAGTCGATTCGTCAAACACCTGGTGAGCTCCGGCCCTCGGCTCCTCCTCCGGCCGCCTCCGCCTCCATCGCCGCCGCCACTGTACTGCCTCTCGGCTCTCTCCGTGGCCCAAACCAGACGCATTCCCGTCGCAGCCACCTTCTCATCCTCCCCCGCTTCTTCCGGCCCTTCGCTTTCCTCGTCGGACGGTCCAGCGGCGGAGTCCCCCTCGCCTTCTTATCTATCCGTCCGTATTCGGTGCCCGAAGGACATCGCAGTGAGTTTCACCTCGATCTGAACTCTAGACTCCCTCGAAGATCGGAAAAGACGAAACTTTCGAGTTGCATTCTGCTGTGCCTTATTCGGGTCTCTGTTTTTTTTTCATTTTCTTGTTCTTCTTTGTTGCTGAAAAAGCAACGACCTGATGTTTCTCGCTTCTAAACCGCGCCAGGATGAGCTTTCAGAAGCTCTTTTATGCTTTGGCGCTAGTTCGGCAAGCATGGATGAGGAAGATGGCTCTGAAAGTTCTGACGAGGTAGCACCGCTACAATTATTAAGAAACGAGTATCATTTGCTTATCGAATCAAGAAGAATACATTCTCTGAAGCACCAGATTCCATTCCAGTTTGCTCCATTGCATTTCTAATTTTACAGATTCTGTTTGGTGATAGTGCGCCTATTGAGATTGTTTTTGTTAGCTGTCTATTCGTAAAGAAACAATCTCTTGTGTGAACTTTTTGGGCATTATCCCAAGGGTATATGGTCTATTCGAATCCTGAAACTTTCGTACTTATAATCTGCATAAAACATCCTATGCCTGCCAAAAGAAGCGTCACGAGACTGTTTGAAGAAGAGAAGATAAGGAAATGGTGCACATAAAAGTATCAGCCTCGTTGTTTTGAAGTTCACGACGGCTTGGTAGTTGCAGATTTCCATCAATTCCATATTTCTTCCTAGTGAAGATGTGGATGCATCCGTTTCAAACGCTGCTGATTCGATAGGCTTGAAGGAAGTGCCTGAATATGATATTGAAGTGTGTGAGCAAGAAGATTGGGTAAAGAAAACTCAGGTTCGGTTACTTCTCTTTGAAACTTCCCGTTGATCTTATGCATGAACCGATTTTTGCCTTCTATGAGACCACAGTCACAAGGTGACAAATTAATTTAGGGCCTTCTAGATGTATTTTTAATCGTTTGCACAAGCTACTTAATGATTTAGTCCGGTAAAATCTCGAGTTTCCAAGCATTGCAAAGCGACCCGCTGTGATCGCACCCTTTCCTTCTTTTTTCTTTTAAAGCAGTGTACTCATGTTCAAAGATGTGCTTTTTTGGACTTTTTTCTCTCTGTTGCAGGAATCATTTCGTCCTCTCAAAGTGACTGAAGGACTTTGGATTATCCCCGAGTGGCAAACTCCTCCGGTATGACTTCCTTAACAATGTATACAGAAAGAGTAGATACCAAAGCATCTAATAAACCCATTCCTATTCAAGGCTGAGCATCCTGCTCCTTTCCAAATGATGCTTGAAGTCGATAATAAACTAAGATGGAAGATCCACCAAAGTCAACACTGCCATTTGAGTTGGAATAACTACAATATTAGATTGCGTCTTTATTCACCACCTCACTAGCCATTCTGTTGCTAACGTAGAATGTTGAAGCTACAAATATAATTCTGAATCCTGGATTGGCATTTGGAACTGGGGAACACCCCACCACAAGATTGTGTCTATTGCTGCTACATGGCCTGATAAAGGGAGGCGAACACTTGCTGGATTATGGAACTGGTTCTGGCATTCTTGCAATAGCAGCGCTTAAGGTATCTGAAATTTTAAGTGATGTTGCGGCTTTATTTTCATACTGATATGACCTATGGGATAACAAGTCTACAGCAATAGACAAGTTTGGCAAGGACTGATTTAGGTGTCTCCAGCGACCCAATGTCTACTTTTTATAGAATTATTTGATGACAGAAATTTGTGACTCGCGGACTATTGCTGCAATGAGATGGGTCATCTAGCCCGATAAATTTGATCCTGCAAAAGTAACAGCTGCTTCTCGTTCCATCAAATTTGCGACATATTTTTACAGAAATACAGTTAGTTAAATAAAGCCAGGAAAAGCCAATGTTCGTTTTCAAATTTTTAATGCTTATTGTGGACATAGTTAGGTGCTGCGTCTGCAGTGGGATTCGATGTAGATCCTCAAGCGATATCATCTGCTCGTCACAATGCTGCTCTAAACAACATTGGATCGGACAAGATGCAGCTAGAGCTGGTTCCTACCAATGAAGGGACACGTGAAGATTCAGGACAGACCTTGAATAAACAGGGACTCATTTCGGAAACAGAGAAATATGATGTGGTGGTTGCAAATATTCTCTTGAATCCTCTACTAGAGTTGGCAGATCATATAGTATCTTATGCCAAGCCAGGAGCAACGGTTGCTGTCTCTGGTATCCTGTCTGACCAGGTATTCTCCGAATTCCGAATACACTTTGTCTTGCTTAAACAATTATAAGGTAATTTAAGTACAAACAAGGGAGTGCTCACTGCTGCCTAGATTTACTCCAATGTGGACGGAGTCCTTAGATTTATTGCTAAACGTGAGACGATTAACAATATTAGCCATGCTATTGTTTGAAATTCAGGTCAATCGTTTGTAACGTTTTTTCAGTTTCTGAATTAAGTCATCAGTCCTCGTTCAATAGTCCTTTTTTCCTTTTGTTTGCCGAACTTGTTCAAGAGTCTTCAACAATGTTTAGCGAGTCAATTATTATTCTAAGGGTGTAGTTTTTTAGAATAAGAACCTCCAATAGTTTACTTCCAACTTTGGCATTGAGAAGATTTTTAGAATCCGAGGCTGCTGTGACGAATTCCTTAAAGGACAGATGGATAAACTCGGGCCCAGATTTTACTCTTATCAGTGTCTTTACGCAGGTCCCATCTATCAGAAGTCGATATTCTTGTTTCTTAGAAGACATATCAGTCTCGGAGCAGGGTGAATGGGCATGCCTGAGCGGCAGGAAGAAGATAAACTTTAACATAAATTGAAGGCTATCGTAGCTGTGTGTAACTGGATACACATGCTCGAATGTGCGGGGTGTTCGGCAGGCCAGCAGCCGAATATAGTGCTCGTTTTAGTCCGAAACACAATGTCGTGTTTTCTTTTTATTCCGTCTGTAATCCCAACATTGTACATGTATCACAGTGACTTACGGCCGTGACTCGAGCAACTTGCCCTTAGGTGTCACAGAAAATGAGATCGGAACAATATTTTCCACTGGACCGGCTCTATCAGGCAAATATATGACAAATTTATCAAGAAAAGGTTCAGTCCTTCTACATTGCAACAATCCTCTAAACTTGTCGCAAAAATCAAGTGATACACTCTGGTCAACTGGTACGGCATGTCCATCGGCCTTTTTAACCTTCAATGTTGGTCAACTGAAAAAGAAAAACCAAAAGCGGGGATCCTTACCGAGCAAAAGTAAAGATCCTGCATCATCGCTTAAGTTGCCTCCTCGCCAGAGCAGGGGCTCTCTTGGGGATGTAAACCTGGTAGTTCACCTGTGCATAAATCAATGATATTGGACTAATTTAAAACATCGAACATCCATTATCTTATAAACAAGTTGCTCCATTCACATTTTCACAGCATGTGGACTTGAGGATGAATAAGTAGGATAACAATTCACATTTGCAAATCACCTTTATTGTTTCACCACCCCGAGTAACAGACATTGTCTTTTGTTCATATTGGGGACCATCCTTAGCAGCATTCCCATCTTTGCCTGAGCTCACAGCTCCTGACGTGGACTCAGAATGAGAAGGAAGCTCCGGAACGGGAGATGCATGCTTCTCGTGGACTTCATTGTCGTCGACTTTGTTCTGAGTTCCAGCAGCTTCAATAGTAGTTTTGCCACCAATACCCTTTGTCACCATCGGCTTTGCCTGAGGAGGTCCCGAGGAAGGACGCAATTCCTTGGATGGCGCTTGAACCTTTGCCGACTCTCGCCTCCATGTATATGAAGTCACCCTTGGATTAATAGGATTGGAAGCAAAGGTTGGTATGACGTCTTGTTTGGCATTAGCAACGCCAGTCCCCTTGTGCAATAGTTTCACCACGGATTGCCTAGTAGATCCACTTTCATTGAAACCACTATGCCCGTGATCTGGCCTGGCCTCAGAGGACTGTCTCCAAATGGCAGGCACAACTTTACCGCCTTTATCACCTAAACTTGCATCATTCGAGTTTATACTAATACTATCTCTCTTCACAGAGGAATCAGAATTGGTAACATTGCCTTCAACTGGAGGTGCATTGGCTGCACTGTCTCCGGGAAACTTATGGTCAGGGGATTCTGAAGTAGCAATTGAAGATTGCTTCTTATTACCGTCAACATTTTCTTTCTGAGCAGACAAAGCTGCTGCATTTTTATGAACACCTCGGAACTTTTTGAGATTTTCCAGTGCCCTCCGTCTCAACATTGACTCCAAATCGTTACCATCTGACCCACCAGAAACATTACTTTCATTGTCCCTTATGGTATGGATGGTTCCGACTACAACAGAGCTTATATTGTTTCCATTCTTCTGACTATCTTCAGTTATTGCAGTACAATTCACATCTGAAACAACAGCCTCTTCATCTTTTTCGTCGTCTACCTGCCTCTTCACCTCGGATTCAACAGGCGGATGATGGGTCAATTCCCGCTTGCCCCCAGAATCATTACTATCGTTACTTTTGCAAGAAGGATAATCGTCAGTTTCATAAGTAATTTCTTCCTTATGTCCAAAAGCATGCAATTCTCTGTCCTCATTGTTAACCATTATAACAGACCTTAATCGCATCGAATTGTTGCCGCCCCTCATTTTCTCATCACTCTCATCACCAGTGCCTATGCTGCGAAGACTAATGGGAGAATAACTCCTCGGACTATATCCACACCCTGTTACTTCAGTTTTACCCTTCTCTACTGTCCACCTACCCTTATCTTTTCTCTCAGAACTGGCCCTATAACTTTGAGATTCACTCCGTCCGCTGTCACTACTCGATTCCGCACAGGTCGAGCAGTACGAACCACTGCTCGCCGAACTCAGACGTCTCTTAGATTTCTTTCTAGTTCTCTTCATCCTAGGACTGAGCTTACCATCTTTCTTGGACCCTTTTCTTTTCTTACGAGAAGGCAAGTCCTCGCTGCTTTCAGCACTATACGACTGTCCTCGCGACCTCTTCTTGCTTCGCCGACTACTCTTCTTAGAAGGGGATCTCGCCCGTCTCTTACTTCTTCTCCTGTAATCCTCCTCAGAGCTCGCGGTCGATGAAACCAGCGAATCATAATCGCTGGAATAAGAATCAGAATCGTGACGGCGGCGAGAACTCCTCTTCGACTTACTCCTCTTTTTAGTCTTACTCGTCTTCTTGATCCGAACCTAAACAGTCGAACCATATAGAGCATTAAAAACCACAGCGAATGCCTAACTAAAACCTGACACTTTCAAGTTGAAAAATTCATCCCATTCGAATTTCAAGGCAAAGAGCAATTAATATCAAATAACCCATCCCACCATTAACTAACCAAATTCCCTAACAAAGCCCGGTACTTCTTAAATCTCCTCTGTAGCAACAGATTCTCTCCCTCCCCAGACACCGAAACGCGAGCATTAATCACGCGACTATCGGTGTCGTGTTCGTGCCGTGTTAAAACAACTAATAAGCTAACTCAGTCAGCTACCGATTTCAGTTGGGAGGGGGTGGGGGTGGGGGGAGCACTAAAGCAATTACAATTTCTAGTCAGTCTCTAGACAGCGGCCAGCAAAGCCGCCGGAGAAAGTTCGTCCGTGCAACTCATTACAACAAATCCCGAGACTTCCGATTACCTCCCGATCAAATTCCCCTGCTCGTCTCGAACGTGAACGGGAAAAGGGCAAAACCGACGCGGGCGCCGTGATCACCGTGGGAACAAACCAACATTCGTTCGAGTCGTAACGGATCGAGCGGACCGCCGGCTCAACCGAACAATCACAGCAAGCGAACCCTAAACGCGCGCGCGCGCGCGCGCAGAGAGAGAGACGGTACCTTGGACGAAGCCTTGGACCGCCTTTTCTTCAGGGAAGCAGCAGATGAAGGAGCAGGCTTCCCCATCTCCCCCAAAACTACCAAATCGCCACCTGCAATGAGATCAATCGACGCTGCAGAGAAAGCCAGATCATCGAAGAAGCAGAAGCAGAAGCAGAAAAGAACCGGAGAAGAAGTCGAAAAATCTCGGAGTGAAGAGATCGCCGCAGATTTGCCCGAATTTCGAAAAGGACCGACTTTTGGCGTGCGGTGGGGGATGCAAAAATGGAACTCCGGCCTTCTTTATACCTGGAAAGCGTGGGGGTGGGGCGGGTAGTGGTGTCAAAATGGGTCATAAATCCATATATGACCCATTTAAAAATAAATGGGTCATATATGGGTCACTTTAATTTTAAAGAATCAAACTTAAATGGGTTTTAAGTTTTAAAGCTTTAAGATAAATGGATCTAAATGGGTTGAGTTTGGAACCCAAGTCCAACCCACTTACTAGACCCATCCACACTCTCTCTCCCTCTTTACAAAAATGTTTTAAAAAAATCGAAATTTAATTATTTTTATTTTTTATCTTTATCTTTTATTTTTCTTTTTTCTTTTCTGTTCTTTCTTTTTCTTTTTTTTTCCGGCCGGTGGTTGGCCACGGCTACCGGCCACCGGGGCGGAACCACCTCGCCGGAGGCCGGCGAAGCTCGTTCTCGCCGGCCTCGGGCGAGGCTCGAGCTCGCCGGCCTCGGGCGAGCTCGACCTCGCCGGATCTGGCGAGGTCGAGCTCGCCGGAGGCCGGCGAAGCTCGTTCTCGCCGATCTGGCGAGGCCGAAGCCTCGCCGGCCTGGCGAGGTCGAGCTCGCCCGAGGCCGGCGAGCTCGACGCTCGCCAGATCGGCGAGGCTGGAGCCTCGCCCGAGGCCGGCGAGCTCGAGCCTCGCCCGACGCCGGCGAGAACGAGCTTCGCCGGCCTCCGGCGCGGTCGTTCCGCCCCGGTGGCCGGTCGCCGTGGCCAACGACCGGCCGGAAAAAAAAAAGAAAAAGAAAGAAGAGAAAAGAAAAAAGAAAAATAAAAGATAAAGATAAAAAATAAAAATAATTAAAAAGCAAACAGAACCTCAATTTTAAAGGAAAAAGAAAAAAATAAAGGAAAAATAAAATAATAAAATAATAATTAAAAATTCGATTTTAAAAATAAAAAATATTAATTTTTTTTTATTTTCTTGGATAATGACTTTATGAAAAATAATTTCTAGAAATGTCAAATTTTTCGTAAAACAAACAGAACCTCAATTTTAAAAAAAATTATAAAATTTTTCACTAGCTTTGTATTGCATAATATGGGTCGGATCGGGTATGGGTTGGGTATGGGTCGGGTCGGGTATGGGTCGGGATATTTACACTATAAATAAATGGGTCATAAACGGGTTAATGGGTCAATTTGGGTCGGACCATTTATGACCCGACCCAAACCCGACCCGACCCACCCATTTAACGGGTCTAGGCGGGGGCCCACCCTTTCCTGAATCTTGTGATAGATAACTTTACGCTTCTTCGTACCTTCCTTTTCTACAAAAAAAAAAAAAAAGAGCAAAATAAGAAAACTTCCTTCGCTTTTTCTTCTTTGCTCTTTAGATTTTCCTCTTCTGTTTTTTTGTCCGATTTAGATTTCCTTTTTCGGAAGGCAGAATTTACCGCGGCAATCCGTCGGTTTTCTCAATCCGTCCCGGATTATCTTCCGGATTCTTCAAGCCGCGTCGTCGTGCTCCGTGCGGATAAACAGAGGACCGGGAAGTTGTGACCTAGACATGGCCACGGGCCGGTTTCGGCCCGGGTCAAACCCGGGACCGGGCCATTGACCGGGCTCGCGGTTCGGAACCGGAACCGACCCGTGGCCTACGGGCCCGATTCCGATTCCAAAAAAAAAAAAAAACTGCGGATAAGTGGAGAAGCTCTTTTTTTCTCCGAATTTGATTATAACGTACATTTTAATTACATTTTATATTAAATAATTTATTATTTCATAATTTATTTTTTAAATTTTTACCAGCTGAAACCGGAACTGCCGGTTCCGAGCCGTGGCCATGTCTACTGGGAACGGACAACTTTTGCCCATTTTCCGACCTACTAGGTGATATTAAAGATGTTGATTTCATGATCGAGGGATCCCTCTAATAGGAAAAAAAAAAAACCAGATTTTATTTGCCACCAGCAATGTTTGAATCTAAATTATCTTTCTAGCAATGTTTGAAAGATCCGTTTTCTCGAACCCAATTCATTGCTTCTCAATTATCTTCCCAATTTTTCGGGATTGAGGATTGCTCTAATAGGGAAAAAAAAAACTGATTTTATTTGCCATTAGCAATGTTTGAATCTACTTTCTAAGATCATTATCGCAAATATAAAGAGCATGCATGCTTTTGATTTGCAATTCGACTCGATTCCCAATACCTTTTCAAAGCCAAAGGAGAACCTCAGCTCTACAGCTTTCCTTTATTCGAAAGAGAAAAAGTGACGGGAACGGTCTTCCATCTTTGGCTCTGCCTCTCGGCCTTTTTCTTTACCTCGACTCAAGAATCTCATCCACAGGGTTCCCCTTCGGAATGAATATGACCATATGAGTGTTTCATAACGTGCGGGTCTTCCTCGTAAGGAAGGACATCAAAGCTTTTCCGAATACAGAAAGGAAGTTCGTAAGTGCTCTAGTGACAATAAGAAGCACAAACTTCACGTGGATATATACATCTACACTTATTCTTGATAATACTCTGAGCATATACTGAAGAAGTATCCGTTATTTCCGATGACCTCGACTCCGACGCAACTGACTGCACAGACGGAAACCAGTCTACGCATCTTCGCCGTCACTAACAGCGGGACATGTGTCGATGTAAAACTCGGAGCAGAAGTCAGATTCGTCAACAATACATCCCCTGTTTTACATGGATACAGCAAGAAATTGTCAGAGAGCCGGGTCTCGTTCTTTCGAACGAAGGGCCAAAACTATGTAAAGAAGCAAAGACTTGATGCCAAACAAGGGGACAGTACCTCTCAAGCACGACCTTTCCTTCTTTGTACTTTTGGCTCTTGTCGTGTGCTGCCTCCTGCAAAAAAATGAAATGTCCGGGAAAGCAGACGACCGTATAAATAATAACTCTGCCAAAAATGTCCATTCACCGTGCCTATATTAATATCACTATCATCATATGTACATAATTGAGAGCATGTGTGGTGCGCCCATTCCCATATGTGTGAAGCTATGCATCTAAAATGCAGTAAGAGACCAGACAATCTTAGTTATACCAATGGATATTGTGTCTACTGGAGGTGGGCGGAGAAGAGGACAACATTGCGCTAAGATCTATCTAGGAGTTTTAGCCTGTGCTCAAATCAATGTCAGATTTCAGGCGATATGAAACCAATTAGTACATGTACCAATTTAATGCAATTTCATGGAACTTAAAATCTAATATACACCATAGGTACCATCCTCATCTTTCATTAGGAAGGTTCATCATATAGATTTTTTTTGCATGACTCCTGACCAACCCAAGAGCCCACCTCAGAATCGGTGTGTGCATGCGGGTGTGTGTGTGTGTGTAGAAAGAGAGAGAGAGAGAGAGAGAGAGATTATACATATTTCCACCCAACACTTTGGCCACAGCAGCAACAGAATATGTCTCCCACAGTGTGCAGTCCCGAAAGCATTATCCTCTCTTCTAGGGTTCCCAATGTGAAATTCACCCTAAAGCACAAATCAATATGCGAATAAGAAAAATTCACGGCTCATTATTCATGCATCCTGCAGATGAAAAAAAAAAAAGCAATTGAAGTTACAGTGTCAATAAAAACAACCGTCATGACACTAAAAACTTGGTATAAGGACCTCTATTTCCACATTTCCCTTTTGCAGAGAGAGTGATCTTCCTTTTCTCTGCACAAATGAAGCTCAGTACTCTTGCATTGACAACCAATGAATACTAAAATGAAGATTCCTTACAAGGTCAACTAAAATTGGGGGCCCATTTACAATGGTAGTAAGAATTTAATGGAGACTCTTTTTAAGCCTTTGCATCATTAAATGAAAAACGTAATCATACTTGCCATCATAAGAGAGCTAAGGGAAGTCGCTTTAGAAGTCATTAGACAATGCGATCTGTGTTGATGAATAAGGCAATATGCCATGAGAATCTCCTAAATGTAATCTCATTCTTCTCATCCTCCATAAACTATGACTTCTATGACTAGATGCTCTAACTAAAATGCTCCAACGAGCATCAGTTGAACCTGCACCATTATCCACTTCCTCTCTCTCACTACTATCTTTGGAAAAGGAGAGAAAGGGAAAGAAGTGAAATAGTGTATAGACCTAAGCGCGCATAATGTGTACAGTAATCTGCCTATATCTCGATTCTCAACTTTCTAGGAAAACATCCCAATGCAAAAGCTCCTGGAAAAGTTGGTGAGGATATTTAGAGCTATTGACACAATGAAAATTTCGTGGATAGGAAGAAACGATCTTGTTAGTAGCTATCAAATGGACATGATATTGCCGTCACCCTTGCAGAAACCAGCAAGAAGAGTATTCCTCCTTTTAATATCATTACAGAAAAGCAGAACAACGAGATGATAGGGGCAGCAATCAGTTGGCATAAATCTTATAGCCAGCATGCAATCACGCAATCTTGGTCCCGAAGCCTCACGAATTTGAGTTCTGAAAACCATAAACACGTCCACCACTATTAGGAAGCAAAATCCCAAACTGCAAACACAGTTGAGAAGAACTTACGCCTTGTTGAAGAGGTACGCTTTCCCTCGGCGACAATGAAACGACTGACCAAATTACAAGAAGAAAAACATCGTGAGGGTTCAACATCCTTGAGATAGCAACTCGACATAACACGCTGTTCTGCTCAAATCAGTACTTGTACAAACGAACTATCGCACGTGATAAAGTTCTCTGCTTGTCTTACAGTTTCCACTTTCAAGAAACAATTCAGCAATAAAGCAATATCCACCCGACAGTAAGTCTCACAAAACAAAGCGAAATACGTCAGAATAAAACACGCCCAGTGCAGTTTTTCAAAGAAAGCATCCTAATTCACCAACTGAGGCTCGAACCAACAAGAACCGACTCTTATCCAGTCAAACGCCGCAAGAAACGAGTCCCGCTTCCCTGACCGAGTGATTACAAGAGAGTAGTGGTACCCGAGAGACGAGATCCTCGGCGAGGGCCAGGTGGGTCTTGCAGTACTTGCACCGGTAAGATCGCCCTTCCAGCTCCACCACATATACCCTCCCCATGACTGGCTTCGCCTCCCCTTCCTTCAAAAGTCCCACTCGCTCCTCACTCGCCACCACCCGAATTCTTGCTGTTATCACACGTTTGTGTTGGATAAGTACGAGGAACAAACCCGGCGTCGCATCTGGGCTCTCTCGAAAGCTCGGAAATTGATGCAACCAGCCGCAGACAGCAACCGCCCCGAGCCCGCACCGCGCACTGGTGACGAGAGAGCCCGTGACCTGAACGCAAGAGACAGGGCCTTCGATAAATGGACCTACTTGGGCCGGGCCTGCTTATGAGTGGACCGATTCCGGCCCATTTGGACCAAGATTAGTTGGGCTTCTTTCGAGTATGGGCCCAATAGTGTGGCCCAAATTGAGGCCGCTTGGGTTGGGACTTCCTTTTCAGGCCATATAAACTCATTTTCAATTGTGTCGAACGATCTCATCAATATTATTTGCTTGTATCTTCCTAGGTAAGCAAGTTTCCGCGCCACGAAACGCGTGTCGTCATCGCTTAATAAGATGTGAGCACAGGTCCTGATCGTAGTTTAAGATTATCGGGATCGAAATCGTCGTTCCGATCGAGTGTTTTGGAGCTCTACATCCGCCGCCGTCTCCACAGACAAAATCAAGTTAAAAGAGGATTAGCAAGGCTTTACTTTAATCCCCACGGGACAGCGACAGCGACGACGACGGGGTATGAGGGCTTTAAAATTCTGCCTCGCCCAAAACTTTTGTTATGGGTCACTTTCGATTTCCCGATCAACTATGACGTCGTGGTCACGACACAATGTGCCATTTAAATAAAGCCATCCGTGCACGTATCTAACCCATGATTTGATCCCACTGTACTGGTTTGCTCCATCAAGACTGTCAAGGACACCAATACCGAATCGAGAGGGATTCTAATCAAAACGCCACTCCGGTTGAGATGCAAATTTAGCCGAAGATCATAAAATTGAGAATGGTTTCATGTAATTCATCTTATCGGATATTTGTTCGACCGCTAAATAAGAAAGAAGGAGAAGGTTTCATGGTTCATTAATAAAAATCAAACACGCCCAGAAGACATAGGCTTCCGTCACCGCACAAAGGTTCAAACGTCCAGCGAAAATGGACACTGGCTTCGAATGAAATTGGACAATCCGAACAAAATTATTGAGCAGGAGGACGTCACGCGCCACTTCCCACTTCACCGTCGCATGACCACATATACCAACACCTTCGCTATTAAAAAAGAAAAAAGAAAAATTCCTTATTTTTCTTGGTCCTTCGACGACATCAAACTCTCTCCAATCGAGCCACTATACTTTCACAAATTTCTTCGTAAGTCCCGCTGACACGAAACCCGACCAGATCCAACCGATGCGTCCGTTGGATTTAGCAAGATTTGATGCCTGAGGGACTCGATTACATAAATTAAAAATATAAGATTTTTGTAGGAAAAGCACTGACCACGAAAAAAGGGCAAGTGTTTTTTTAAGTTTTCTAGAACACTCCGCTCCGATTATTTTCAGCACAGCTAAAGAAGGAAAAGGAAAAAAAAAAAAGGTGGGCGTGCCAAAAGGGTACGCGAACGCGAACGCGATAATAACATTCTCGAGTTTCCTTACGCCGCACCCAAGGGCCGAAAAAACCGACTCGACCGGGTCCAAGACACCTGACAGCCCGACAAGCCGCTGCGCAGCCAAGCCGCCCCGCCCCCAGCGCCGAGCCAGCCACGTAAGCCGAGGAAACCCCCAAAAAGCCGGCGACTTTTTCTCTCTCTCTCTCTCTCTCTCTCTCTCTCCCCCCCGCCGCCCGACTTCGGGCTTCGTCCCATCCTCACGCGGAGGCGACACGTGTCGTCACGTCCCCTCCAACAACTGCCCCTACCCTTTACCCCCGAGGGCGGGCCCCGCCCTCCAAAAACGGCCGACGCGCCGGCTTTTCTTTTTTTTTTTTAATAAAATAAAATCGCCTGTCCTCCACCACAATCACCACCACCCGGCGCTACGCGCCAAAAGAGGGTAGCGGGGTCGCTCGCTCGCTCGGTCGGTCGTCCCTCGTCCGTACGGGGGCTCACGTGGGGCGCGCTTACGTGGCGCGACCCGACTGGGGGGGCCCTCGCTGTCCTCGCGGCAACAGGGTGGGCGCGCGCGTAGCGTAGGAGTAGCCCACCCCCCACACCCCCGCCCCACACATAGCGTGACCTCACCCCAAAGGGGGAGAAAAATCTGTGCGGTGGATTCCAAGCGAAATGATGGCGGTGGGGGCCCCACCCCGCAAAAGCGGCCGCCGCTAGCAATACCATTTGTTCACACGTGGACCCACTCATTTCGTTGCGCGATAAGATTCTTAAATAAAAAATAATAATAATAAGAGAGAGAAAAACGAAAATCTAGAGCAGGGAAGAACATAAAATAATCCAAATAATCTTCAAAAGCTAAAACTTAGGGATATTGACACAAAAATCTCGGAACTTCAACTCAATATGTAATTTAATCCTTAAAATTTTAATTTATTCAATATAGTCCATAAACGATATTAAATATTTTGAACATATATCAAAAGTTCAGGAACGACATTAAACAAATCAAAAGTTAAGAGATCAAATTGCATGTTGAGACAAAGTTCATGGACTATATTGAGCTAATTAAAAGGGCATGGACCAAATTGCACATCGGGTTAAAATTCAGGGACCGTTTGTGCCATTTTCCCTTAAACTTATCCCATCTCATATTAATTTGAATTTATTTTGTAAAATAATCAAAACTCAACTTCTCTTTTTCGATTTTTTTTTTGCCTTTTTTTTTGTGTTTTGGCTATATGGTTGTATGATAATTGGTATGGTAGGTCGGTACATTGAGTAAAGTACGAATTGGTGGGTGGTCAAATTAAAGGAACGCCTCCATGTTAGAGGGTGGGAAAGAAAAAGCCGGTTTGCGCCATCTTTCGACATCAGCCACCGGAATTTGCGTGACCTTGCTTCTTGCTTTTGCCCCACCTCTCTTCTTTATACCCCTGACCTTTTCAAGTTATGCTGTTTTTTGGTGAGACATATAAGCTGTTGGACTTGTCCCACAGTTTTCCCCAAATCGGTCGTACCATATTCACGAGCTTGATCCCCTACCAAGTCCGATGCGTAAATCATCTTAGGTTCTGGACCGTCGTCACTTATCCTTTCGCATCAAGATTGATTATTAAAATATTGGTTTGCTACCTGTTAAACGAATAGCAAACCAATATTTTATTTTGAAGTGACAAATTGCCGCTTGCGGGCGATTGTTAAAACCGCCAAGCCAAACTCTCTCGCGAACCCTAGCCTCCATCTCCCACGGACCCCTTCTCCCCCTCACCGCACGCTATTGTTTGGTGCGCTCGCCCCACCAGGACATTCGCTATAGTGGACTCCCCTCTCATCTGTCGACATCAAACCCTCCCCTCACCCGTGAGATGTCGGATTTGGGCCATCGCTACCAGCTCAAATCCGGCATGCCATAGCAAGAGCTCGAGCTCCGATGGGTATGGCCACTGGATGCTAGATCTGGCATGGCCATGGCGTGAGCCCGAGCTTGAAAGAGATATAAAGACACATAAATCTACCACTTATATCAATGTTATTTCAATCCGGTTTATTTTATTATTTTTTTTTGTTTTGTCCTACGCTAATTCTCAATTCAATTTTTGATTTTTGATTTGTCTTTTTGCAAAGCACGAGAGTCAAACCCTACACTTGAAACTAAACATCTTGAGCCTTAACTCCCCTGAGGAGATGGGGATTCGAACCCCCCAACTCCCCCCTTCTCATATGGGAAGGATCGCCACTAAAGTAATCCCTAGTGATTTATTTTCAATCTAGTTAACGGTTATCTTTTTCAGATCGGTTCTCCATATTTAATTTGGAATGATTCAATCTCGAGGACAATCACTGTATCAAAAAAACTACAATGATTGTTGAACTAATTACATAGACAAGTATTCCGAGGTGCTTGTTACCAAAATTCATTGAGCGTAATCATATTTAGCGCCATTAATGGTACTACCAAAAAGTTCACATGGACCTGTTAAATGGGTAATAAATGCATTCGACGCTAGTCATGCGAAACCGAACTTTCTCAAACTCGTACCATCTAATGCTAAAAAGCATCATCTTCCAAAACGATGCACTGCATAAACTTTTTCCCTTTCTGGAAGCCCTTCTGGTGTCATGTTGTGTTGTGTTTTCCAACCCCAGCGACCAAACTTCATCGGTTTCTCTCTGTCCTTGGGGGCAAAACGGGGCAACTACAGGGGCTATGGTCGAAAAAAATTCTTCCCTTTATTTTCACCCACGCTCCCTAATTTCTCTAAGCAACTTGAAGATTAAACCTTCCCCCTACTTCCTCCTTTTGCAATTCTTCCCTAACATTATCTCAGCACCAAAACAGCCTCCATAAACGATCCACGAGGACCGAAAACGAAATCAAATGGATGATACGAGCGTGACCCGCGACCCATCTTCAATAAATTAGGGCAAAAAAAAACATAGGACGTGGTATATCCCCACGCGACACGGCTTTAAAACGAGACGCGCAAAAGTTCGATCCTCGAGAAATTAAGAATGCTAGGACGAGGGAAGAAAAGAAATGTCTTGAACGTTGGATTAGTCATTAATTTGATCTGCTTTAATCCAAAGGCACTTTTCCTTTGGATCATAACTTTTCCGCATAAAGAGGGCAGACAGAGACGAGGGTTGCGCTGAATTTGCAATTGGAATTTTCCCTTTTACAAGTAGGGCGCTTGTATTTGTCATATTTCCAATTCCGTCCATCCAGCTAAATAGGCATGTTGGAGCTATTGTGCATCCGCACCAATTCAACTTTCTTTCCCTTCTTTTTGTAGTTCATGTTCGCCCCTTTTTCAGGTCTTCTCCTCCTTTTCTGCGTCTTCCTTTCACACTTCCGGAGTAATTTAATGGTCAAATCGGTGCTCGGGAATAATTGCGCGGGTCCGTCGGCATAAAGCAGACCGACTTCAACGTGTAAAGATAATCTGATGTGATGTTTCGTGACCACATGAATCGACACGGAATTGATTGCACAAGTTGCGACTTGACAAAGCAAATCGTCATCCGGAACAATTTCATGAAGACGCGAAGATGTCAATAAGTCATCCCGAGCGTGTTCCGGTACATAAATAAACCATAATCAGTTTAAAATATTAATTTAGAAAGCGGTACGATGATTTAGTTCCGACCAAACATTTGAACAAGTAGGGTGAGATATATTCGATTTGAAACGAATGCCCATGACATCGCTTCATAAACCCATTGTCGCAACACGCTGTCCCGCCCCAGACCTGCAATTTTTCCCCTTAGGACCTCTATCAGTTACGAGGGTGGTCGACAATTTGACTTCGGCCTCCGCATACTTGGCAGCTTTAGATTCATGTTTTTTTCTAGGGGTGACGGTTCCCGGTCCGGTCCTGTTCCAAGATGGAACCGGGAACCGGACCGAGAGAACTGGTTCCCAATTTTGGGAACCGCGGACCGGACCGGTTGGTTCTAGGACCGGGAACCGGACCAGACCGTCGATCCGGTCCGGTTCCTGTCCGATCCAATGGAACCGGTTACTTAGAATTCAGGGTTTTTTTTTGTCAAACACTTAAGGTTTAGTTCACATTTTACTAATTTTTGTCAATAAAGTTCACTTAGGGTTTAATTCATATTTTACTATTTTTTATCAATGAATTTATGATAATGAAGTTCACTTAAAGTTTAATTCACATTTTATTAATTTTTTAAAGAAAAAATAACAAAAATATATATTAAATAGTCGGTCCGGTTCGGTCCGGTTCCTCCTTGGAACCGGAAACCGGACCGCCCAGAAACCGGTTCCGCTTTTAAAAACCGGAAACCGGACCGATAATCCCGAGAACCGAACGAAACTCGTCAGTCCGGTCCGGTCCGGTCCGATTCCAGTTTGGACGGTCCAAGTTGCTCACCCCTATTTTTTTCAAGTCTATATTGTTGAACACTGATCAAGGCGTGTTGCATACGGCTTGTAAAGTCCCCCTCCAGAATTTGAAATTTCACCATCGACACGACGGGTTTCTCGTTAACGTTCCTTGAATTTCCCTTGGTTAGCAAAAAACTAACGAAAGATTCTGTCTAAGTAGACGCTACTGTACTCGACGACGAATTCCAATCGGGAAAAGGCAGGCGCGCGCTCCTTCGTAATCATCGCGGATTGAATTTCGCAGCTTCTACGTTCGTAGGTCGAAGGGTCTACGAATTGAACCCCCCTCGTCGGCGACCAATCGCTGACTTTATGTATACATGCGCCCGACATAATGTTGGAGGGGCTCGCCATACGGATACTTTCTTTTGTCATTTTGAAGATACTAATTAAAATGAATTTGAAAAACCAACCCCTTAAAATTCGTGTGCAATCTAAACTGCCAGTAGAGGAAGTGTCTAACGAATACGTGCCATCGTGACTTTTGTTGGATAACATAAATGTAGGCAAAACACGGGAGACTCGTGTTTGAAGATAATTTGAAGATAATTGTCGCTGGCGAAATTAGAGAAACATGTAGCGCTAATAGAAAATATTTTTTGAGAAAAAAAGGGACTCGACTATAGAGTCGGGTGCGTAGGGGGGTCTACTGGAGATCCGTGTGTGGGCATCGATCGGTGTCATGGGTCATGGCATCGGGGGGATGCCAAGTTCGTGCCCCGACTGACCCCGGGACGGAGATGCCCTGCGGTTATGAAGATCCGCCTTCGCTCCTGAACAAATGATTTTTTTTTTTATTCCTTTCTCGTATTTTGTTAACGAGGGTCGGCCCGGAGGAAATTGTTAAAACCGCTCAATCTCTCCCTATTCGACGGGCGACCGCCGAATTAAAGAAACCAAAAGAAAACATCGTGTTAACAGGCGCCCGAAAATAAAGGCCCCCCCCCCTTTTTTTTTTCCTCCCCGAGAAAATTAAAATACTGGATCTCGTCCAGAAAAAGCTAAAGAAGTTGTCGTGGAACATAGGAAGACCGAAAAAGACGAAGGACTTTAAAATTCGCAAATTTTTTTTAAGAAAAAAAAGGAAAAAGAAAATAATAACAAAAGAGAGAGATGGATGCCGGTAGGGGTAGGGGGGATTGCCGCGTGACGACAGCCCGAAACCCGACACGGAAGTCGTCAACGCGGAATTTACTCGACCTCCCGCCCTGGGCCCCACGCCCCCTCGGGCTCTCCACACGTGCCTCATCCTGATTCGGTCTTCCCTCTCTCTCTCTCTCTCTCTCTCTCTCTCTCCATCTCTGGCGCCGTCGGTGCCGCCTCAAGTTAGAACACACCGCCCGAAACGAACGGCCAGGATTGGTTTTCGCGCGCGCGGGGGGGCGTCCCCACGGTTGCAGGCTTTATCATCGGCCCCCCCACACCTCGCCCCGCGCCCGGCCTTTCCTCCTCCTGCTGGCGCCCGATCCACCGTCGGATCGGCGGGAAAGCGACGATGCGGATGGACGGATAGATTCTCACCCCCCCCCCCCCCCCGAGAAGAAACAAACACCAACGCGAATCACGAGGTCTCCCCCTCATCGCCTCGAAATATTTCATCCACCCCTCTTGGTTTTATTATTTTTTCAGTTTTTTTTTTATTTTTCCAGTTTGCGGAATATTTTTTTAATCCAAGAATTTGCCGGAAATTTTAACGACGCCCGAATATTAAATTCACGTACGATTTTTCATAATCTCCTAAGATCTGAATAATTTTTCGATGCCGGTGGGAAGGCCAAAAATAAAAAAACAAACAGTACTCTCGATTTATTTTCGAGTGTGAATTGATCGACTCTCTAGAGTGTTCGACATTGACGCGTGAAAAGAACGAGTTGTTCAATCGAGATGCGAAAACGTCAATAGCGTCTAATTAATCATATCGCGCTTATCATGTTTATCCCGTGATTCGTGAAAATGGATCCCGTTGACAAATGGTCCGCGTCTGTTTTAATTTATTTAATTACTTAACAAGTGGTAAAAGAAAATTTGATAATTATTATCCAGAGAAAAAACTTAGCAGCCAATCGAATAAGCTTTGTTTAGTTTAGTACTAGCCGTGCGGTCAGTTACCATCCTCTTGCGATATTACAAGCTAATAATAAAATTCAAACTTTAGTTGCTGAGCAACATAAAAGAATATTAGATGAACATGCATATTTTTTTTTCGACGATTTGTACGCAGACGTTTATTTAGGAATCCAAAAAAAAGAAAGGAGAGAAGAT
This sequence comes from Syzygium jambos, assembly GCA_031216235.1. NCBI lineage: Eukaryota > Viridiplantae > Streptophyta > Magnoliopsida > Myrtales > Myrtaceae > Syzygium > Syzygium jambos. The sequence continues at coordinate 2,509,505 of CM062225.1, read as the reverse complement.
CTTAAATTTCTCACGCAAATTTAATAATGTTACCAAGTGCATTTTCTCAATTAAAATTTGCTTTTCCTCTTTTTTTGTGTCGACTTTATCCCTCTCTTTTTTTTGTCCTGGGGTCCAAATTTAGAAAAGTGAATTTTATATAAAGTCTTTACCGAGAAGGGCACATAAACGAGATGAAATTGTGGGATTTTTTTTTTTTTAACTGCTGTCATCATGACAGTCAAAGACAGAAAGCTCACACCCCCGTGTTTCTCATCATGAAGCCGCTCCCCATCGTCGGCTCCCACCTCGCTCGCTCTCCGCTTTTGAGCGGCAAAGCAACGAACCAAACCCCAAAGCAATTATTTTAATCGGAAGGGTTTTTCTAGTGCGGTCTCCGTACGAATATGGGCCCGACACGTGTCCCCCGGGCGCGCCTCGCGATCTGTCTCTCTACCTTGCGCCTCGCCTCCCCCACCACGGCGCATCTTAGCGCCTCCCCTCCCCCACCACGGCGCATCTTAGCGCCTCCCCTGCCGCCCACGACAAGGCTTGTCAAAGTAGCTGCCCTGCCGGCGACATTGTCCTTGTGCGATCGACCCGATAAAATATTCCAAAAATAAATCCCCCTCCTTGTTTTTTTTTTTTTTTTTGTGCCGCTCGTAACTTGATCTGATAACGATTTCGTGGGAGAGATTTGAAGCACACGTCGAAACGGGTTCGATGATCCATGATTGCGATAATGATCCTTTTTTTTCTTTTCCTTTTTTTTTTTTGGCGCTCGATCTCGAATCGAGAAAAAGATCCAAACCAGCAGAGAAGAAGATCGGAGGAACAAGAAGAGATTTCAAGAATTCCGGTAACTGATGGAAACTTGTAAATGACATCGCCGATTTTCATTTATGGTCGGAGGAAGAAGAACAAAAGAAACAACATCGAGAAAACCTACTAGTCTTTTTCTTTTTCTCAGTTGCAAAAAAAAGGGAACAGTTGGAGGTTAATCATCATCTTTCTATGTACATGATTTTATCGTTCCGTCGCCGTCGTCGTCTTCGTCCGTCGTCGTCAGCGCATGGATCTCGCGTCAGGCTGAGAGCACGTTTCTCAACAAACCGATGAAACCACAAAAAAAAAGAACGATCCAAAAATTCATCGTCCCGATCCCGTCGATCTTAAGCGGCGGGGAAAGATCAGACCACCTCGGGTGGGGGGAGGTTGAGATCGAGGAGCGATTTGCCGCGCGCCGGCCTGTCGTACTCCGCCGCCGCGGGCGTCGAGGAGCCAGGCTCGGTCTTGACCCCGACTCCGCTCACCGGGCGAAAGTCGGCCAGCACGGGACGGTCGAACCTGCACGCCTCCAGGCGAGGAGCGCCGCCGCCGCCGCACGCCGCCTTCTTTTCCACGCGCGTGAAGGCGTCGAAGAAGAACACCGGCCGCGGCGCCGCGGGCACCACGGGGAAGCACATTGCGGCCGCGCCTGGGAAGTAAGCGCCGTGCCCGGCGGCGACGGCCGCGACGGGGCGCCGGCCGAGGCTGAGGTCGAGGGGCGGGGCGAGGGCGAGGGCCGCGGGCGGGGGCGGCGGGGGGGAGGGCTCGTCGAGGGAGCTGCTCTGGCTGCTGGGGCTGCGGGAGGAGGAGATCAGCTCGCCGGGGGAGGGGAAGTTGGTCTTGGCCTTGGCGCCGCGGAACTCGCGGGCGGCGGCGTCGTAGGCGCGGGCGGCCTCCTCGGCGGTGTCGAAGGTGCCGAGCCACACCCGGGTCTTCTTGCCGGGGTCCCGGATCTCGGCGGCGTAGCGGCCCCAGGGCCTCTTCCGGACGCCCCGGTACCGGATTTCCTTGAGGCCGTTAGGGTTCGAGATGGCGGCGCTGGGCTTTTCTCTCGGAGCCATAGCTTCTTTTGTTTTTTTTTCCCTTTTTTTTTTCTCCTGGCGGTTTCTTTCGCGAGAGGAAGGTGTGAAGAGAGAGAGAGAGAGAGAGAAGCGCGGTGGCTTGAGGAAGGAGGAGGAGGGGGATCGAGCGGAGTGGTTTAAATAGAAGGGAGGAGAGAGAGAATCGTGGGGGGCGGAGGGTGTGTGCGTGTAAAAGATACGCTCCTTTTGGGGCGCTTGTTGTGTACAGACCAAGCAGGTCGTTCGCTTCTCGGGCGAGAACGAACCCCACTTTTCCCCCCCTTTTCTTTTTCCTTTTTTCCTTTTTTCTTTCGCGTTTTCGTTTTGTTGTGTGACGTGAATTTCTCTAGAGAGAGAAAATGGGTTAAGAAAAAAATAAAAGGGAAAATTAAGAATTTGGGCCTCAAGTCATGACGTATCGGCTCGTCGAGGATGATGAGCGAAATTACCGAAAGAACCGGTTTTGGCGCATTCATACGGTGCGGCGTGCGCGTGCGTGGTGGTGCTCATTTTGTTGCGGCTACCATTTTTCGGGGCAACGATTAACGAGGAATTTGCTTGATTAGCTTATGGGATTAGTACCACGAAAAATTTCAAATTAATGCATCTACAATAATTTTATACCAAATTATTTTTTTGATCACAAAAAATTCAAAACCGGTACACCTATGACAAACTTATCCCAAACTAGTATTTTGACTACTAAAAACTCCAAATCAATACATTTATGATAAATTTACACTCCATTAGTTTCCGTTAAATTGAATTAATACAGCAAAAAATCACAAACCGATACACCTATGACAAATAAAGGGTAAAACACAAAACCAATACATCAATTAACTATCGCGTGTCATTTAACAAAGCAATTTGACGATAAAATTTAACTGAAACAAACTGAGGATAAGTTTGTCACGAGTGTACCAATTTGAGATCTTTGGTAATTAAAAAATTAATTTTGGGTAAAATTGTCACGGATTTACCGATTTGAGGTTTTTTATGGTATTAATCCTAGTTTATATGGTTGGGTTGGTTTCGCTCCCTCGGTCAGTTTACAAATATGAGAAAGTAAAACTTGCACATGGTAGCTGGGTATGCACATTCTTGGAAAATGTGGCGACCGACTGGAGAATATTTGTCGATGACTCCGGATGATAGAAGCAAAGGAGCAAGAAGAAAAAAACTGGAGAAAACCTTAGCAATAAGAGGAAAAGGCCTCCCCACCTGTGTCGATTTCGGGTACATATATCCTTTTTCTTGGAAGTTGTTCGAGCTTAACTTGAAATTATGACCCGAGTTATTTTGGCGTCGCGGTGCCTGGTAATTAAATTGTCGAGATGACATTATGTTTGACGTCGAATTTTAACTTTGTGTCCTCATCGCAACCTATTTCGTTTAACAGTATCTAAGATCGGGTTTCTTTTCAAGCTTGGCCGATTCTCGTTGCCCACCACGTTCACTGCATCTCCATGAGGCTTTCGGCCTTCTTTCTAGATAATGATGCGCGTGCGTGGTTGTGGTTCGATCAATTCTTTCTGTAGCTGACTTCCACCGGGAAAACAACATTGTTTCCTCATAAGGGAAATCGAAAGAGTTAGGGTTCCCATCTTTTACTTAGGCTTGAAGCAATCAAATTTTGAGCAACATGCATATAAGAATGCGTTTGGTAACCATTTTGTTCTCGAAAATAATTTATGCTCATAAATAAATTTTTTTTTATTTTGTTCCCAGAAACAATTTCGTAGCATTTGAAGTTATTTGGTAACGGCCCAAAATTTTTATTTAAAAAAAAATAAAAATGCGTTTGGTAACTGCACAAAATTTCTTTTTATTAATAATATTTTGAATTTTTTAATATTTATTTATTTTTTCTTTTTTTTCTTATTCTCCTTCATTGGCCCATGGCTAGCAAGGGCGTCGCGGCTCTTGCGGCCTACCCTTGCCTAGGTCGTGAGGGTCCAGCTCTCATCTATGGCTGGCGAGGGCCGCGACACCCTCGTCGGCCACATGCCCGGAAAGAAGAAAAAGGAAAAAAAAATTTCTCTTCTATTTCTGATTTTTATTCACGGAATCAAGAATTAGCTTTTTTTTTATTCTCGATTTTGTTCCAAAACTTATTCCGAGAACAAATTTATGCCCGGGAACAAAATATTTATCAAACGGATTTTCTATCCTTTTTTTTGTTTTTAAAAATAAAAGAATAAAATCAGGCACTATTTAACCTGTTATCAAACAAGCCTTAAGTGTTTCTGTGGATCAGACAGAAAGGGATGGACGCTCCTTGTTTTCCCCAAGCGAATATGGATGAACAGGCATCTTATTCTGAAGCGTAGATTAGGAAACGGCTTTGACCGAATGACGTACTTTTGACTTTGCATTGGAAATTAAAATTCGCAGGTCGTGTATTTTGGTTTTTTTTTTAAAATCTCGAATACACGAAATACTCCCGATGCTCGACACGTAAATTCACACGTATATATAAATAAATGATCATTTAAGAAGTTTCCGACACGTATGTATCTCGAAACCAACGCCACCGGCCAAGCACCACGTGCGACGACGGACGATGTTAATCTTTCGCGAACATCATAGACCCGGGGGGCCCGGGGGGAGGGGGGGGGCAAGGCCCAATCATCACGCGCTTCACGTGCTGTGGGGGCGCCTCCTAGTCGGCCCAGTCAACGAGAATATTGACCATACTGTCCCTCTCCCTCTCCCTCGCCGCCCCCGCTTTAACTCCCCCCCTTTCTTTTCATTTTCTTTTATTATTATTATTTAAAATAATTTCCGTTTGGACAGCGGAGGAGGAGCCTTGGTTTTCCAAAGGCGGAAAGAAAGAAAGGATTAGGAAATAACCGCAAAAGGCCAATCCCAAACCCCCCGCCCCACGTAACGCCCGCACCCCCGCCCGCCCCCACAACTCCCACGTGGCACGCGGCCAAGCCGACCCCCGACCCCTCCGGTGGGAGGCGGCGTCTCTTAACGGCGGTTGCGGCGGGCGGCGGGCCCCACCCCACACCCACCCACCCACTTACCGACTTTCCTTCCCCCAGCCCGCGTGCCGTCCTCGCGATTCCCGTAAACGGCATGTCCAGCTGTCCACCCTCCCCCCCCCCGGCCTGACGGCGGTTTTTTTTTGCTTTTCCCTCCCCCACTTTTATTTATTTTTTTTTGAACGTATAATGCGGTATCGATTTGAGACATTTGATTAGAACCCATTATGGAGTTGGGCCAATAATTGCGTGGTCGCGAAACGGCTTAAGGCTTTTTAATCACGCGGCGCATGGCCCCGCCGCCCCCCCTCTCCCTTTATTTTTAAAGAGGGGAGGGAGATGTTAGGGTTTTCGACCGTAGCCATTAATTGCATGTTGACCGCTCATTTTATTGCTCGGACCCTTTCCATTATTTGTGGGGGTGGGGGCAGTTTTAATTGGGTTTGTTCTTTTTCTTTTTTTCGGATCGTGTCGTGTTGATTCCGAACATCAAACGTTTGGCCGGTGCTGTCCCCTCCCCGCGGCGCGGACAGAAGACGGCGTGCGACGCGTGTAGGAGCGCGGAAGCCGGCCACACGGCCTTTCGGATCGGTCGGAGCGGATCGGACGGCTCGCGTCGCTCAGTGTAGCCTTCCCGTCGGGGGCCACGCGCGTCGAGATCGGACGCGACTTGGAAAACCGAGCGAAGCTGCGGAGGTCTCGGGTTGTTGTCTGCCGATGTGACGATGGCGAGGACCCGTCCGCGCTCCTGGTACCGCGCACCGCAGCTTCGTATCATCGGTCCATGCTGGTCCGCGGCGTCAACTCCGAGCTCCGACCGTATAGCTCGCAAAAAATACGAGCAGTACACGGCAAGGGAGGAGAAAATCGGAAACGCGCAAGCTCCGGTATTCGAAAAAGTTTGGCGGATCCGATCCCCGATAAATCAGATCCGTCGTGACCGTCAGATTAAACAAAAGATCCACGTTAATTATCGCTCGGGAAAATGCGCTTTTCTCGGCTCGGACTGTTGAGGTCCCGATGTCGATTTCCAAGGTTTTTTTTGTCAGCAAACAAAACAGAATCTGGCGGTGCTGGTGATCGACCGGCAGAGGAATGATTCCCGCGGAGCGGAAAAAAATAAAATAAATAATCGAATTCCCCTCGCAATCATGCGTCCGCCAAGCATGTGAGGATGAGAAAACGTGTTCCGTCGGCCCTCCCGTCCTGCGAATGTGCGCGCGAGCGAGCGGACAGGTAATGTGGTCGAGTGCCGTATGTGCAGGAGGACCTCGATGTCACGATGCGGTTTGATGGCGATGCTCATGTAATGGACGCCCCACTTCGATTCGTTTTCAATCCACGATCGAGACACCAGCGTCGTATTGATGCGGCGACATCTTTGTGTGCGTCGAGCGCGCGTGGACCGAGTACGTGTGAGCCCACCGGAGATTGAATGGACTCGATGGGGGTCCGATTCCGCGTGCTCTGGGAGCTTTTTTTAAATTGCGCGGGGGTGCGTTGGAGTCTAATTTTGTTACCAAATTCATGGGGGGTATTGGGTGACGGGGTTTTATAACGGACTGGAATTTGGTGACTTCTCTAAGCCTTGCATCGGATGAGATATATGCTTAGGGAGTGGTTCACGTGCAAGGACCCGCATAACATGATTGCTATTTCGAGTATATTTTTTCGGGACACTTCTTGCACGAATCGAGTTAGGTCGTTAGAGATGGTACCGGAGTAGGGCTTCTTTTTTGTAAGCGTAGAGTTGGGACGAGTTCAAGCAAAAGTTGGTGGGTCTCTAGCAACACTGAAGTGGAATTCAATGCCTCCACCCACATGGATCGGGCAGGGTTAATTACAAATACAGGCAAGCTCTATATGGATAAGCTCTATATGGACGCGTGGTCACGACATGTACGCGGTACCGGGGTAACATCGACATTCCATTCTACCATCTTGTTTTTGGAAACTAACTTGGCGAACTATGTATAATTCTTTTTTTCCTTCGTCCCTTTTGTCTGTGACTTAATTTTATTGGTTATTTTTCGTTGTTACTTTTCGCGGGTTTTTATTTCTAGGCGATTTTTCTCCTAAAGAGAGGAAACCTCTTCGGTGGTGACGGTGGCGTTGCAAAATCTCACGGGTATGAAATGTGAGATGTACGAATAGCGGCGAATTGCTTTGGTGAGTCCCACGTGAAAACTGGCCGATCACCCCCCAGTACCACCCATTCGACATTGATTGGGAAGGGAGGAAACACGGCATGCTTGACGTTGACCGCAACGAGGGACCACCTCGCAGAGGCGACGACATCGCCTCGTTGTCGTGCAATTATGGAACCCTAACCGGTTGTCGTGAAAACCATGTCGTTTGGCGTTTCAAACTTATCCCGGGTGGATGCACATTTGTTCCGTAACTATTTTCAAGAACCGATTACACGAGACTTCTATAGCACGGACGAATTACGGGAGCAGCTTGTTATTTCGACACTAGGGATGATTCGAAGATGGGATAATGACATAAATAGTTTCTGAACTTTATCTCAATATGTAATTTAATCCTCGAACTTTTAACTTGTTCAATGTAAGTTCTTAAATTTTAGCCTAATGCTCAATATGGTCCATGAACTTTTAATTTGTTCAATGTGATTCACGAACTTTTGGTACGTATTAAATTTAGTGCTCGAACTATATCAAAATGTACAATATAGTCCCTAAACTTAAATTAATGGAAGGGCTATATTAAACATTTTTATAAAGTTGAAGTATAATATTGAACATGTACCAAAAGTTCAGAGACCACATTGAACAAATTGAAAGTTCAGGGACCACATTGAGCATTGAGTTAAAGTCGAGGGATTACATTGAATAAATTAAAATTTTAAAAATTAAATTACGTATTGAGTCAAAATTCAAAAATTATTTGTGTCATTTTCTCTTCGATGATACGCGTTCTTCTCTTTTAAGACACGAAACAGGGTGTCCAGATCATGTGGGCTTGGCTTTGTTTGAATTTGAACAGTTCAAGCCCGCGATCTTGGTGAAGGCATAAGACGAAGCTGATTGGGGCCGACCCACGATGAAGGGAAATGGCTGGCTAACTTGTATTCAGATTAACATACTCCTCATGTCGACGGCTGGAAGAAGCTGAGTGCTCAGCAAGTGCTCGACCAGATGCCAGTGAGAAGCCCTCTGTCCGCGAGACCGTATATGCATCAGCTGTTTTGCTGAAGAACCGATTGATAAACGATGGCTTCGCCTCCTTTAATGTCTCGTCTGTTATCCTTCGTCAACTCGTCGAAGAGCGCTGCAAATGCTGCTCTATCTACGTCTTTGTTTTTGGCAACTACGCGAGGCAAGTGTAGATATGCCCTCCGTTTGGCTCACGCCGTCGCAGAAACTCGCGATTTTGACGGATTTAAGAGATACCCAGTTGAACGTTCGGCTACGTTTATCCAGAATATGCTAAGAAATCTGAGGGGCAGCTCAAGCGAAGAGACCGAGAAAGCGCTTGGTCAATGCGGTTTCAGCTTGACTGATGATTTAGTCACGGATGTAATAAGCCGACACGCTTTGGATTGGAGACCCGCTTACGTATTCTTCAACTGGGTCTCTAAAAAGAGCGGCTATTTACCTGGATCTGCTGTTTATAACGAGATTCTTGATGTTTTGGGCAAGATGAATCGATTCGAAGAAGTAACACAGGTGCTCGAGGAAATGTCTAAGAGAAAGGGTCTTTTTGATGAGAGAACATACGGGGTCTTACTGAATAGATATGCAGCAGCACATAAGGTTAATGAAGCAATCAACATCTTCTATGGCAGGAGAGATTTCGGACTCGAGACCGACTTGGTGGCGTTTCAGGCTCTTTTGCTGTGGTTGTGCCGTTATAGGCATGTAGAGTCAGCAGAAACTTTGTTCTACTCTATGAAAAATGAGTTTGGCACTGATTTAAGGACAATGAACATCATCCTCAACGGATGGTGCGTGTTAGGGGATGTTCGCGAGGCCAAGAGGCTTTGGAAAGACATAATTGCATCTAAATGCACCCCGGACAAATTCACTTATGCAATCTTCATCAAGGCGCTGACCAAGAAGGGAAAGTTGGGTTTGGCCATGAGGTTGTTTCGAGGAATGTGGCAAAAGGGATTGGGTCCTGATGTGGTGATCTGCAACTGTGTCATTGATTCACTCTGTTTCAAGAAGAGGATTCCTCAAGCTCTGGAAGTTTTTCACGAAATGAAGGAACGAGGGTGTCTTCCAAATGCTGCGACTTACAACTCGCTTATCAAGCACATGTGCAAGATTGGGAGGATGGAGAAGGTCGAGGAGCTCGTGAGCGAGATGGAATCAATCGGGGGAGATTGTTTGCCAAATGCCATCACTTTCAGTTACTTGCTCAAGAGCCTAAAGATCCCCGAAGAAGTCCCTAAGCTGTTGGAGCAGATGGAGAAAAATGAGTGCAGGATGACTAGCGACTTGTACAATTTGGTTCTGAGGCTGTATTTGGGCTGGGATTGTCAGGAAAGAGTAAGAAATACATGGAATGATATGGAGAGAAGTGGAATGGGACCTGACCAACGATCATACACCATGATGATTCACGTACTTTATGAGCGAGGGAGATTGAAGGAAGCACTGCATTATTTCGAGGAGATGGTTTCCAAGGGAATGAGGCCTGAACCAAGGACTGACATACTGGTCAATGACATGAAATCTAACATTAAGGAAGGAGAAGATGATCACAGGAGACAGAGAACCCTCAAAAGGGCTGAATCAGCGCAGCGTCCACGGAGGTGGAAGGAAAAGGTTACTCAAGGACTGCCCTAAGAGAAGTCTGTCAAAGCTGCATCTTTGTCGCGTGTAAATATCATGATTAACGATCAATGTCAAGATACAGGTACTTGGATGAATTGTCGTTGCCGCAAGCAAGAAAAATATCCACATCCAACACTGTCAAATTAGCAAATAGCTTAGTGTTCTTGTATCATTCAATCAAACCTCAACATTTGCTTTCACAGAAGTTGCTTTCCTTACACTTGTCAAACCTCCATTTCCGAAAAACAAGCAGCATGTACATAGATAGGCATCTCAAAAGGCCATGTCGTCCTTTTGTACATCACCGTTTCTTAGCAAGGATGCATACCCTTTTCTAGTCACCAGGACGCCATATTCTCCTAGCAACGCTCGCGCTCTGATACGGCGAAAGGTTTAGAATGTAGATCAAAACTTCTTTGAGTCAGGATGGTTCCTTCTTTTATTCTTGAAATAAAACATGCTGACGCAGGACAGGGTCGTATTTCCGACACTTCAATTTGTCTTTGGATTGAACACTCTTCGTCTTCGCGTAAGAAAATCCAGTTCTGGCAGTCGAGACAAGGTTGATCACTTTGACACTCTTCTTGCTCCTCTTACTCTTCCTCTTAGCCTTCCTTTTCTTCCCTGGATCACCACCTCGCTTTCTTGCCTTCTTCTGTTTGTGCCAAATCAAAAACACCCCAAAATCAGATCGTCGACTCAACGATCGAACCATTTCCAAACATCAGGAACAAAGAATGAGTGTACTCGTGTCCACGTGAGAACGCCCTTGTCTTCTAAAAATGCATACCTTTCTCAAGGTCGAATCGGGAGCATATCTGTATGACATGCAGACAAGGGAATGGCATAGTGGCTTCTTCTCATCCCTCGCTGATAAAGAAATGCACCCTGGACAAGTAAAACGAAATGGCAAAGCACCAAAAAAAAAGGATTAAAAATTCAATCTTTCTCATGCAGCTTCAGTTGAGGTGACAGGTAAAAGCAACGGAAGAAAGACACGACAGATTTCTATGCCAGAAACTTTAAAGCAAACACCTGATCACGAGCGATCATACACCGAAATCTCGGACCCTCAATTTTTCTCAGCAAAGTACGAGGGAAACTCTAAAAAAGTTGGGAACTTCGACGATCAAAGACAGCACGAGATGGATGCAAGACATCACCTGGAGAGAAGGCACTGAGCGAGAAGTTTCTGGAGAAACAGAGGAACTTCGGACAAGGAGCAATAAGAGACCGATTGCTTGTAATATGGGAAGCGATGGAGGAGGGAAAATGAAGCCGACAGAGAGAAGCAGCCATCTCTTTCTTCCTTGGACGTCGATGGAATGTCACGCATAGGGGAAGCACAGACGAAGACGAATTCCTTTTCAAAACTCGATCACGAAGGCTTTGCGTCAACCTCGCTTAGCTCTTCTTCTTTCTTTTTTTGGTTTCTTTCGACAAAGATAAAAAGAACTGTTTCTTTTTCTTTTTGTAATGATTATTTTCCTTTTTCTTTCCACCAAATTTCGTTAATTTGGAGCCGGAGATTTCATGCAATCTTCTTTATTTGGGTTTGTTCGGGGGAATTCAACATAAAATTCTCGATATGTGATTGATTGATCTTATAGAACTGGTGGGGAGAGAATATATTCGTACATCTATACAAGAAATGGCGAGGAAGGGATGGAAAAATTATAATTTTATAAGATCAATTGGCCGCTTAAGGTTTCCTCTGTCTTCTCATTTTCATTGAAAAATTAAAAAGAAAAAGCTTTTTACGTTTAGTTTTGTGATTTTTTTAACCAACTTGGATCGTCAAAATAAAAAGTTTCCACCATGAAGACAACAAATTTTGAAACCATTTTTGATTGCGTTGTTTTCAAAGTTGAGAATTACGTTCCATTCGAGCAGGAGGCTGCGTTCCAATTTGGAATGAAAGTATTGAGAATGTTTAGATAGATATCCCTGATTTCACTTTTTCACGCTATGACTAACTTGATTTTACGACACCCATTTTGGTTTTCCGACGTAGAGTCGTACAATCAACTTCGATTTTACGAGACTTGGCCCAGAAAAGCTGGGAGCCGGGTAAAAATTTTGGAAAGATGAAGAAAGTGAAACTATAATTCCTCCTAGTCTATTGTTTTGGGGGGTGGGTGGAATAATGTCGATTTCAATTTCAATTTCGACGCACGATCTGAGAATTTTCGTGATCCATACTGACTGAAACATCAAAGAATGACGGTCCTATTTGATTCAACATGGGGGCAAATGAGAAAATCAGTCTTTAATCAACCAGCCAAAGGCCCCAAAAGATTGGGCAATGGGTACAATGTACAATACTCTTGACGCAAAACCTTTTCCATAACCTCCTTCTAGGCTTTTATAGAGAAGTATTGTCAAGCAGTTGCAGCTGGCGCAGGGGTATACCAGCCATGGTGGATTTCCACGGCCTTCTTCCTCCTGGCGAGCCGAGACTTTCGGCGTGCCCCGGTGTTCCTGTGCAGCGTTCCCACCTTCACTGCCTTGTCGATGACAGAGTAAGCCTCTGCAATCAACTTTTCAATTTGAAGGATCTCCCCAGCTTGTGCATCAGGTTTGTTCCTAAGCCCATCTAGCTCTTCCAAAACCTGGAAAAGCGAAAAATGAAACTTTAGAGAAGTAACAAACTGTCACAAAGAATGTTTCAATCTTTTTTCGAAAAGCTTCTGGTACAGTTGGCATGACACATCAGAAAAACTTCGGCTTTCTGCAGTGATTAACACCAACACCCATCTTACAGCAGCAGCAGATGCTAGAATAATAACAGCAGAAGAGTCATCATCTTATCAATCCCCCCTATTTTGATGCAGGTCATCAGGTCATCACAACAGCGGACTCACAATCAATCTGAGAATGAATATATCACTCGTGATTTTCTTTATCTTATACAGTGAAGTTCAAAAACACTTAAACAACATCTACGTGCTTGATGATCAGGCTATACTTCCAGAAATCTTAAAGGGAAGTCTTCGTTTTGTGCCCATACTTAGTAAATTATCGTAGAGAGCAATCCAACAACACTTGTCAAGTTGATCATTAATAGATCAGACCAATGCCATCAAATTACGAATTAATTTACCTACTCAATGCTCCTATTCTGTTGACAAAATGAAGCTTCATATGGTGCGGCAAAATAAAAATTACAAAATGATATGGTTTTGAGCTAACTCGAGACTGCTATATCAATGCTCCTTCGTTTACAATTCATCCATAAACAAAAGGGAATGCTCATGCCAACAACCTTTGTATGCATAACAGAACTACACCTGGCACCGGAATATTTTCTCTCCGGAAGGATACCAAAACCATAACCACATCCAGCCATCAGACATGTGAAAGTTTCTACCAAGCTGAACAACCAAATATGATGACCAACCATGCCTGACATTAAATTCGTGTGTAATGGCTCCGCCAAAACGCAATTTACTCAGTTGAAACATAGAGAACACATCCTGCATAATCTGCTGGCCCCTACTTATCTATCTTTCAGTTTTTGTCAAGCAGTCATCACACAGCCACATCTTTCTTGCAATGCTGCTAGCCCCTTATTCTCCGATCCATTTGCACTGCACCTACAAAGAGTATCTCCACTATTCTACTTCAGATTCTTAATGCATTCAGATATATGCTATCTCACCTCAACTTCTAAGAGGCTCGATGACTATACTGAGTCTCCCAAAGAGCAAGTTTTCAGTCAGAGAAGAGTTCCAGCATTCAACATAATCAAAATCCCAAAACACATAGACACGCTTCTCTCAATAAAAGAGCAAGGCATTATGTCAACCACAAGAGCAACCCAACACCGACCGCTGCATAACCACAACCTTAATCAACAGAATCCGAAGCCCTAGGACTTCACCGAAGACCGGTGATTAGCCGACGGCTCGCGTCACGGAACGCTTCGCACAATGATGAAATTAACGGGAAACAAACGCCCAATACCTTCTTCATCCGCGTCCTAATCTCGGACTTACGAGCCTTGTTGTACACGCGCCTCTTCTCGGCCTGGCGAGCCCTCTTGGCGGCGGAGTCCGCCCTCTTCGCCGGAGCGGCCTCGCACACGACGGAGAAGCGGGGCGGGCACCTCCCGCCGCCGCCGCCGCCGCCGCCCCTCACCGAGAGGCGACCTGAGAAAACGAAGAACGCGGGCGAGACGAGACTGAGACACTCGAGAAGAGAGCCGAGGAAGGGGAATCGGAAGACGGTGGTTCCCGTCGAGGTTACCTCCGGCGAAGGCGTCGGCCGAGATGGTGGCGGAGAATCCGAGGGAATTGAAAGCGACGCGACCGTGCGAAGAAGAAGAAGAGGGATTGAGCGATAGGGTTTTGAATTTGCAGGGAAGAGCGAAGCAAGAAGATAAGCTCGCCATTTCTCTCTCTCTCTCTCTCTCTCGCTGTGGGAGCTATCTCGCTGTTCGTTGTTATCTCGTAGCAGCTCCGTCGCTGCAATTAGCCAGCGAAAACGAGCGAATTGCCTCGTTTGACCCTTGCTGGTGGCAACCTAAAATTCAATTGCAAATCTTACTCGAGTCCTCAACTTTTTATAATGGTATTAGAAAAATGACACAAATGATCTCCAAAATTTTAACTCATGGTGCAGTGTAATATATAAATTTTTAATTTATTCAATGTGTTCATTGATCTTTAGTCCAATGTGCCATGTGGTCCCTGAATTTTTAATTTGTTCAATTTAGTCCTTGAACTTTTGGGACATGTTCAATTTAGTCTTTAAACTATATGAACATGTCAAATGCTATCTATGATCTTAAATTAATGGAAAAACTATATTGAATATTTTTATATAGTTTAGGAATTAGATGGAACATGTACCAAAAGTTCATGGACCATGTTGAATAAATTAAAAGTCCATGTATCACATTGAACATTAGGCTAAAGTTCATGAGCTATATTGAACAAATTAAAAGTTCATGGACTATATTACACATTGGGTCAAAGCTTATGAATCATTTGTGTTATTATCCCGATGATATTTAATTTTTCGTATAAATATTGTGGTTACTAAATTCTACTAAATTGAAAGCTAACTTTCTTCCATAAAAATTACACACTATGTTAAGATATTACAAGCCATATAAAAATTTGGGATAAGTACACTAAAAATCCTAAAAATTTCGTATGAATATTACAGTTATTGCCCTCGCCACTGTTGCCCCACTGTTGCCAACAAGGGACGATGACGGTGGGGGATAGCTAGCAAGCATCACCTACCACAGAGGATCGCGTCTCTCACCCAAACCTGGCTGAGGGTTGCTAATGGCAGCCCTCACCTCGCCGACCACTTGGTGGGGCCCAGTGACCTTCGTCAGTAATCCCGCACCTTTGCTAGCCCTTTCTTGAGATGGTGGAGTCTCCTTCTCTCCCTTTTTATTTTTAATTATCTTATCTTTTAATTTAATTTTAATAAAATGTACATTAAAATCATATTTGGATCAAAACGACACCGTTTTAATCTCACATATTAGCCACGTGGCCGCCACACAGCAAAGAAAAAATATTTAAGAAAAAAGTTACATAAAGTTAACCGAAATACTCAATTGCACCATTTTGACGACTTTATTGCACTTTTTATAAATTTTCAAGCTCAACTGTACTTTTTTGATAATTTTAAGTACACTTATCCCAGAAAGTTTTAATTACTAAATTCACTTGGAAATTTCGTCAAGCACAATGAAAAAGCAGCGAATCATTAAAACCACGAAACTTGTTTTTGAGTTTAAAAAGTTATAACGGTGATTTCTGACATTTTGAAAAGTCACCATTCGTAATAGACACCTTGTTAATGGCCTTGAGATACTTCCCGCTAATCCGCACTAATAATGAAAGAGTTCCTAACTGCGATTGTTGATAAAGTGCTAATCACGGTGCAAGTTGCTAATCACCCTGCTAATCACATTGGTGATTTAGCAATCTCCGTCAGTGATTCCTTAACCACTGGCTATAGACAGCAGATTTAGCGCATACCAGCCGTACTGCATTATTTCTATCCCTAAAATGGTGGCACAGAGATCCCCGCCCCAGAGATAACCAGACAACGGCAGAACGCTTTTACTTGGGGATTAACCAAAAGTTGGCTCTGATAACCTGCGAGATTTACAAGTTCCGTTCCAAAAACTCTCTCATTCAAGCAAGCATTCGAAGTGGGCATGTTTTTCCGAGCATAAGGAAGAAAGACGGCCTTGAGCACGGACTATATGCTCCTCCCAAGTTCCGAGAGGTTTGACTTCGTCTAGAATCTTTCGGCTGTCATTACAACAGGTTGAGCCTCAGAATGCCTTCTTGCAAGATAGGGACCCCTTCTTACAGCATCGTGCAACTGTGCAAAGAAGGAACATCATCAAGTCCAAATATACACGACCTGTGCTTTTACATAACACAATCTCGGTATGACAAGGTAGAAGACAGAGATGATGCATTCTGCTTTGTGCAAGATTCGTGTATCTTTACCTTGCTAGCAATTTTAGCCAAAGAAGGATCGCCCATCAGTTTGGTTGAATGTGTGAAAGCTTTGTGTATCGCTCGGCAGCAACTGTACCTAATTTCCATACCTGAGAAGTGGACCAACCAAATTAAAACGCTAAATGAGAGGCAAGTAATGGACAATGCTTCAACCCACTCAACAGAGAGAGAGAGAGAGAGAGAGAGAGAGAGAGAGAGAGAGAGAGCAACATTCTTCCACATATAAATCAGAACATTCAACTCCAGACGACTTTTATTCAGTTTGCATTTGTCTTTGAAGTCGCACGAGCATTTGATGGACTCAGAAATAAACAAGAATACGGGCAAGCCCAAAGACATCCCCCAGGCAACAAAAGCAGAAGAAACAGAAAAAGAGAAAAGAAAATATAAGAAAAGAACTTCCTGAGGATCACCTAAACAAATTTATGGTCTAATAGATGTAATTACCAACACTTATATACATAGAAATAGCATTAACATGATTACTAAAGCTCCAACCTACATGCTTTGAAGGGATAACATCTCCATCTGACGATCATGTTGGTGACGATTGCTGTAACATGGTGAATAGGAAAGGGAGCAAAAGAAAAATACCTATTTTTGAGGTTTCAATGCCTGGGTCAGTTACGATATCTACTATCTCTTCTTTTGAGCAGATCTCCATCAGGCACCATGGCCTAGCTACCAAAGCTGTAATCAGCCTATAACCCTGGAAATATCAAGTTCATCACAATGATTGACGAGCAAAATTAACCACAAATAGCAATGAACTTCATTAAGCACATAGCTAAATACTGTCAAATAGATCTCGACATTCATTGGTCAATTTCCAATGTAGGACAAGAACACCAATTTACACTCGCGCCTTGATTATATTAGTTTATTTTTACCTTACATCTAAGGAAGTACAAAGCTTGGCTCCTACAAAAAGTTTTTTCCTCTTTTGTGCATAGGAAAATAACAAAGGACCGATCGCTATGTTTCCTGGAAAATTAAAGAAATCATATTTGATGCTCCTGATTACTGAATGGATCTGCTTGCTGTAACCATAAGTGGATACACAATAGTAAAACTGAGAAACGGTAGGAAGCAACCAGAAAGTTAATGACCAACTGGATTCATAATTCCTATAACAAAATCATCTATTTCCAGTGCTCGGCTCTTTCTCTTCAGCTAAAGAAGCAATTGTAGAAGACACCATACTCAGGACACTGAATGATTTTATAAAAAAAAAAACCAAGGTCGGTCAGCACAAAGCAGATGCATGTTATGCACGAAGGCACAAACACAAACAATAACAATTTTGCCCAAATTTAAAGCAGTGCATGTTCCACACTTGTCACATGTAAGGACTGATATATAGTAAGGTTTTATAAATTAAATGCGTAAGATGGTAAATGACACACCGCTAAACGTGTTTCTGCCTCCTGCTGAAGAACTGATAGGAAAAGACCCTGTGAATCATGGCACCAGCTCAGCAATTGGAAGGGAAAAGAAAAAGGTTCTAAATCACCCAAGCAAGAAGAAGTTGCTAAGCAAGCAGGTAACAATTTCAACATACTGTCTTCAAGGTTGTTGCTTAATGCTTTATATCTATCACATATTCATCTCACTAGGTCAGGACAAGTATCATTTCAATTAAATGGGTGAACACAACAGCTAGTTAGTCATGCTCCCCAGCTTTTGCTCTAAAATTAACATAAAAGCACTAAAAGGAAGAGATTCCATAGAAGAATATAAACTAAGGGACAGACAAGATGAGAAACTCTGAACAGGGCAGTCTTGTGAGTTTATTACGAGATCATAGACCTTCATGTCAATATGAATTACAGGTATACTCAAGGTCGCAATGAGTCAATGAACCAAAGGAACTGCTGTTGATGACTGCAGATTTTTCTCCCAATCATGGGACCTCTCAACCTGTTCATGAAGTCTAATCTGGATTTCGCAAACTCTGCACTTATAAAAAGCTTAAGGCACAACCTCTTGTTTATCTAAATTGTCCTCAATTTCCTCAACTTCCTCAACTGCTATTATCCCATTTTGCTTCTCTGTTCCCCTCTGTGAAGTATGAGGCACATTCCACTATCACAAATGATCAATTAAGTTTCATTTCGTATCACTAGCTTTTCTAGACAATTCATATTTGGAATTTCCATTTTGCTCTTGAACCTCTTAAACCAAAGAACAGATTACAAAGAGAGCCACTACCATAAGCTAAGGGGAAAAGGAGACTCTACTTACAGAAGGTGTCAACTTTGGACTCCTGGATGCCGCCTCATATATCAGGAATCTAAGGGTTTCTTCTGCAGCACCATTCAGTATTACACTATTCTCTGACCGAGCTTCTCCAGCCAAATTTCCCAATGCATGCAATGCAGCCTGTGCAATTTGAAATCATCTCATAAATAAACTACCATAAGAGATATAAGTGAACCCTTTGACCATGGCTTACCGTTTGTCATGGAGTAAGCCATAAATCAAGACATGTACAGAACAAAGATTTGACAAGTTACAAACTCTCAAGAAGCTACCCATAGTTCGCACTATAACGGAGACAACATAGCTTCTCTAAATTGTGGCAAGAATGGTGAACGTGATAACAGTAGACAAATCTAGTCATAGCACATATCCAGGGTAAAACATTCATTGAATAGGTTGCTCATATCAGGCAGTACCGAAGAACCAATGAAACTCTTACGTAATTAAAATATTGTTTCTAAAAGTCATCTCACTTCATCTAGAAAAAGGACAGGCTTTCACTTATGCAGTATCTAACTCACATTCTGTACACTTTGTCCATCACCTTCGATATCATTACCTTCTCAAATTACAAGGATTGACTATATCTCATGCTATATAACAGATCCTCGATTCCAAGATTTTCACACTAATTGGATCCCCTTTATTTGATAATTAATCATGACAAAACAGAGAAAGAGTTGCATGGACAAAAGCATCAGATATCTGCTTACCAGCTGTTTACCGCGTCCTTGTCTGTCAAAGGCAGCATACACTACATGTCTCGCAACAGGAGATGTGCTTGACAACAATAATTCAGCTCCCTGAGTTGCTAAAGGCCAAAATAATAGACAGAGAGAGAAGAGAAAATCTTAGTTTCCCATAGGTGACGGCACAAATTAATCAAAAAAACAAAAAACAAGAATCATTACTGCAGCAAGCTCGGAGACGGAAAAAGAAGTACACTAATCTGTTAAACCAGTATGGAATGAGTTAGCTGGGCGTCTTCTAGCAGGGTAAATGCTGGAAATCTTTATATTCTCTCTTTCGATGTATGGTAACAATTCATTTAATTCATGAACTAGCGAAACAATAAAAGCTCCTCCTTGTGGCAGGGACCACAACAGCCAGACAAGCTATGGCAAACCAACGCAGTTCTACTAGCCTACATTTAACCTGCTATCATGGTTAAAGTACTTACGTAATCCAATTTGACCTAATGCTTCAAGGGCAGATTCACATTCATCTGCATCTACACTCTCCGAAGAGCTAAGTCTCCCATCAATGGCAGAAACAACTACTCTGACACCTGCACTACAAACAAGTATCTTCGAATTATCACTCAATAGGGCAAGGATTCAACCTATAATGCAAATTCTCAATGGGACAAACAACTCATGCAAGAATAATGTCACTGTACAATTGAAAGAGAAGCTACAAAAACCATAGTATAAGAACTCTTGTAGACAAGCCACTCAATCAAGCACACCAACTTCGTCGATTGTACCAGTCAGAACTTGAATATTAGCTATTGCACTGAAATGTGATGAGATAGAAAAATTATCTGAGATATGAAGGCTATTATAGTGCACAAATTTGCTTAGAATGTGCTGACATAAGGCAATACCTACCAAACAATTAACCTCCTAATTACTACAAAAGCTAAAAATTGGGCATATCAGGGTCAAGCTACACAGAAAAGATGGATTAGCCTTACTGGATTCGTCTGTAAACATATAAGTGTCCTCCTTGGACAGAAGTCTTCCGCAAATCATCATTGCTCTGGACCTCAAAATTGACTCCAATGATGCATTACTACAAACAATGACAGCTATCAGAGTGATGACAGTTTAGGACTTGTAGGAACTAAAATTCAGAAGAAGATAGAAAGCTCTCAACTACCTTATAATAGAAGAAAGAAGCTGAAGAAGTGCAGTGCTTGACAAAATTTCCGTTGCATGCCGAATCTCAACCATCTTGTTAAATGAACAAAGGAGAAAAAGAATTACGAAAATTTAGAGAAACAGAGGAACATAGATCGATAAAGCTGAATAAGTATTACGGACGTATGTAGTTCATTGAGCCAAGGATAACGCCTCCCTCAAATAAATATTAAAAGACTGCAAGTGGATGAACAAAGTAGTATGTTTCTTCACTAGGAAAAGAAAAAAGGGAAAAGCATAGAGATTAACAAACCTCATACAGGAGCTCCAGAACACTTAAAGTTACAAGGGTGTCTTGAGAATTGCTGATTTCTGCCTCAAATAAACTTAGTAGATTGGAACTGTAGATAATTGATGCCACGGAGCTGGAGACAGAAAACAGCTTCACTATCAAAGCTAGAACCCGAACATGACCCTGAAACATGGTAATTAAATTAGAAACTTCATTAAGACTCCACTTGCTATGAGTGTACACAGGCAGGTGTACATGCAAACGTAGTGCAAAGGCAAGTATGGACTTGGTCAATCAGCATCCATTACTTCATGGTACAATGATAATGTCTTTGTCAAATGCTAAATCACACTCAACCGAAAACTACCATTGCAAAGGTAGTGCAAAGGCAGGTATGGACTTGGTCGATCAGCTTCCATGACTTCATGGCACAATCATAATGTCTTCGTCAAATATTCAATCACACTCAACCAAAAACTACCATTGCAAAAGTACTTTGTTCATTTTTCGCATCAGATTGAGATCTCAGCATAGTGACCGAATTATGTATTCATCAGTACCTAGGATTTCACGTCCATCACTTGTAATCAAGCATTTCAATAGAAAGGAGGGGGGAGGGTGACTACCGCTCTTCAAATATAAACAGACAAAGGGAGTAACAAGCTGATCGAACTGGTTCTGGTTAACTGATACAAGGCAACTCAAGCTCAACTGTTTGAGTAACAACATAAATACAGCCGTACCAATGACGTGCATTGAGCTGCTAAGTTTCTAAGATGCGTAACTTCGTTGTCACTGGCTGGAAAAACAATGTTCTGCAAAGTAACACAAGACAGCCATCTCAGGCAAGTAGCTTATAATATCAATAAACCGAAGCCACAAGATATAAGTCTGAGCACAGAACAGAGCCAAATCCTTACTGTGCCTCCCTGAAAGCATGCCAGAGTCTTAATAGCATCCATTGAAGCTGCGGCAACTTGTTCATTTCTATAAAACAAACAAACTACATTTCTTAAGATGCCAGAGCCTAACATGGATATTGTCAATCACAGAAAATAACACCACTTCATTTTATTAAAACCTAGGTAGCAGTCTTGAAAGGAATAACCGAAACTTTTTCTGATCTTGAAGAGAATACCATGCCATACATCCAAGTTACATAATAGTTCATTCAACAGTCATTAACTCTTTGTTCCAAAAGTTTTTAAGAGAGCAATTTTCTCCTTTGGCATTAGATAGAAGACTATGGAGAGAAGACAATCGGTGGTAAAAGCAAACATATGTAAGTTATAATGACAAATTTACCCTTTAAAACAGTAATGCTTTTCAAGTCTGCTAAGAAAGGTATAACGAGCAGCAAAAGGTCAGTTTGGAGAGAATTAATCTCTCTCAAAATTCCTTCACTTCCTCTCTCTTTCGATTTCCTCACTTCATCCATAAAAGGTAGTAACAGAGCAGATGGTGCTAATGGACAGAGGCTGCTTAATTCCCGATATCTCACTGACCAAGCTCCGGAACACTATGTAGAGTCTGCTAAAGAAGGGCTAGTAATTGCATCTCTAGTGAAATTGTCAGTCCAAGTTGATAAATTGCTTTGAATGCCGAATATAGCTGGCACTTCTACAAAATCCTTGGTAGGTTTGCGAGTGGGGAGTGAAGCCTTTCTCATTTTCTTTTACTAGGAAATTCGAATACTATCTCCTTGACATCTCAAATCACCGAACTTGTCGAGTGTCAGTCAATTCATCTTAAAATTTTAAATGGATGTCACAATGACTAGTGGCGCAAGATACAGGGACATCTCTATAGTGGCTGCCACTTTACTCAACAAGACTGGGGTTTCAGTCTCAAAAGTCCCTCCTCCACCTATATATGTATATACTACTTCCACCTTTATGGAAACCCTTACACATGGCCAACTTCCTCTCTCTCTTAAACTTCCCATTTCTAACATTATTTAAACAACAGACCATGCACATGGAGCAGACAGTCAAGATCAAGACATTCCACAAAACAGAGTCGATTAGAAAAAACTCCTAATAATGTTCTTACCCATTAACGAGGCAATCAAGCAAAAGCGGGTAAATATTGTGGTCAATAATTATCTTCACAGCAGACACAGAATTTTCATCAGAATTCTCCAACAGGCAAGACACCTGAAAGAATTAATAATTAGAAGAAATATGCATCAAAAAACTAAGAGCACAATTCAAAGTCGAGATCTCATATAATCACTGCATAATTTAACTTTTAAATCAGGGTGGACATCTCATCTTTTAATTTCTCCTTGACACAGCTCCAGTGAATATCTCCCTCAAACTAAGTTCGGTAACTCCCTCAACATTCTTACTTCTAAATTCCAATATCATTCAGGAGAAATAGGGACAAACAAAATAAACAGACATAAAATCTCATCAAGTCGATAAAATTGACTTTGACATTTTTTTCCTTTCCTAACTATAAGAAACCAGAAGGTTTTACCAAGTATAAGCAACCAGGAGCTTTGTGATCTTCTATTTACCCTCGACAAATTAGGATCATCAGCAAATCAATGTAACCGACCTAGTAAAGCTTTGTTTCCCTTTGTCTATAACCAATCCCATCAGAGAAGGTGATTATCAATCTAACTTTGGGAGGATGGAAACCAACAACATTGTTTTAGAAAAATGAAGCGGCGTACAGAGTAGCGAACACATGTGGAACACTCCGAGCTCTTTCCAGAATTGGATGGCTGACTTCCTTTGAAAGATCTTTATGTAATGACTGGATGCGCTCGTTTAGCAATTGTCAATAAACTCGCTATTTATGAATTACGGCAAAGGTCATGACAATGGTCCACCTCATGACTACGGGTCGGCAGCTTATTCTCAAAGCTAAAGACTGGGACATTGGAAGTTAGGGCTGTGAACCGAGTGCGGTTGGCATTCTGCATTTCAAAAGTTTAACATGTGCTATCTGGTGTTGTAATCGTATAGCCACAGAACACGGAAATCCTCGATTGGACCTAAATCAATACCAGGTGTTGGAACCTATGTTATGCTTACCGTCTTGCAAGCTAGACATCTGACTTCTTGTGAAGCTGCCTGCAAACCCACTTGCACAAAAGGCTGCACAAACAGATGAAATTCGGGGAAGCATGAAGCTCTTCCTTTTCATGTAACTAAAACACGCCAAGCGCGCGGAATGCAATAGGGATGCGAGTCAAATCCATCCAAAAGGAGTTAACATGGTACAGGAACCTAAGATTATCGAAGGGGTTTTCAAGCATACCATGAAGTGCGGGATCAGGGAAGCACCATATTTGGTCTGGAACACTCTCTCCAGACAATTGACCAGCGTACTTTCGAGACCGGGCACATCCGCTCCCGTTTGCAAAGCGCTGCGAATACGAGAAAAACAAAAATCAAACAAGCTCCACTCTTTAACTTCTCGAGCAAGTCTCTCTCAGAATCAGCAAAAAGCAAGCGACAACGAACAGTATACAGACGGTCGCGAGTTGCCATCGGGTCGCAAGAAAGAAGAAATCCAGCGAAAACGAGGGAAGGAAATGGGCTAGGAAATGGAACGGCGAGCTTGTCCGAAGGGAAAAGATCAAGCCGGGAAAAAAGAAAAGAGTCGGAATCGCCCACGAAACACGTCACCTGATGATGGCAGGAAGAGGAAAGCGATCGAGGAATTCCTTCGCGGCCGCCTCGTTCTGGGCGCCTGAACCAGCACCGACAGACAGAGGGGGAATGAACGAACGAACGAAACAACAGCTCCCCGGGGGAAACCGAGAACGGTTAAACGTGAAATCGGGGAGAGGGAGGAGGAGGAGGATGGGGGACGGGGGAAGCCCTAACCGGGATAGTGGGCGAAGTCGGAAGCGGCTCCGAGCAAGCGGGAGGTGTCCGCCATGGCGTATTCTTCCTCCATTGGCGCTCGGCTCCTTCGCTTGACGAGTTGAGCGATGAAGCAGCAGAACTGGGAAAGAGAAGAGAGAGAGAGAGAGCGTTGCTCGGCTTCGTGTATTGGAGAGGCGCGTGGCAATCGCCGTGGGTTCGCGTCTGAATTACAATGAAGCCTCGACGCTTTTACTTAACGAAGAATATTTTCAAAATAAAAAATCTGTATTATTTGAAATAATTAATCAAAAAAAAATATGCTCCTTGTTGATAAGGGTGAGCAACGTTAGCCGACCGAATCAAGAACTATCTAGATCGGACTGGATCGATCAATTCTAGACCGTTCCCAAGGGCATCAATCCAGTTTCCGATTCAATAAAATTGGAATTCATGATTTTTAATCTAGTCCCCAATTGTATGTGGTTTTTATTTATCTTTTTGTTTCTCACGCATCCACTCCTCCTCTCCTCTCTCCTTCGCCTCCTCTCACGACTCTCGAGTCTAGTCACGCCTTGGCTCTTTCCCTCTCCTCTCTCATGCACGCCTCTTTCAGACTCTCACAACCCTAGCCTCGCTCGATGGTAATCGCCTCTCGCCTCTTAGCCTCGCTCTTGGATGGTAATCGCCTCTCAGCCTCGACTGTTGATGATAATCGCCTCTCGAGAATCACGACATTGAGCACACCATTAGCGCTCATGGAAGTCGTGGCCTCACTCGCCCTCATCTCGTGGTTACTCCGTGGCTTCACCCTGACGGTCTCGTCCCCTTGGCCAATCATCCACAAGGCATGGCCCCACCGAATCTCCACCCCCATCTCGTGTGGTTCTCACGTTGGATTGCCTAGGAACCGGTCTTTTATAGTTTGGTTCCCGATTTTTGAGTGGGATCAGATTGAACTGAAAAACAATCACCCTAGTTATCAATAACAATTTATATTTTTATATTTTTGTAAATAATGAAAATATTTTTCATTCGCCTATTTTTTTAATAAATGATTTAAGTGTAAAATGCTTTTCTAATTATTCGTTTTCCGCAAAATAATATCTCCCAAAAAGTGCAGCTCGATCTATTTGAGAAATGGGCTTCTATTGGAGGACAAGCCCAGGATATATTGCCGGACAGCCCGTTCAATTTTTTTTTCCTTTTATTTTTTCTCTCTTTTTTAATAAAAATAATGACAGGAGCAAGGGTTGACCTCTCTAGCATAGTAATTCCACGCTAAAAACTGAACGTCTAATATTTTCCTGAACAATTATAACCCCACCCGTGACCGCAAGTCTCGAGTAGAATGTACATGGACGAGTCGGTCATAGTAACCCCATCGAAAAAACTAATCAACGTCTCCATCTTTTCAGGTGGAGCCCTAGCTCTACTTTATACGGGAATCGAAATACCACTTTCTTCTAGACTCGGGTTTCACCGCCCTAGTTGTTTATCCAAACGAGGTTTCTGCCCCTAGCGAGGAACCAACTGACGCAGAGGAGTTTAGGATTTGATGAAATGTATATCGAAATTCCTTTGTACCCTTTCATTATGTACAACAACTCGAGCAAAAGTTCACATAATCATACTAAACCCTAAGTAGATGTGACGAAGTTCGCAAGAAGATTTCGGAAGGAATTGATGCGCCAGTGGGATTCTGAACAGTGTCATTTTGGTGGGCCTGGACAGAAAAGTGCTTTCCGTCTCCTTGGCCCAAGCCCACCCGTTTAGGCCCGAACGTTTTGCTTTGATTATTTGGGCTTTCAGACAGTTTCCGTTAGTTCGTGTACGACTGGACCATTCAGACAGCATCGTTGGTGGGCGGGTCAACTCTTGTCCGCATCGCTCGTTGACCGCTCCTACTGTTCGACCATTGACCTCGAGGTGTTTAAGAATTTGGCCCACTGATCAAGCCCAACTTCCTGCTGTTAAATCTGTTTCGAGCAATGCTAAGGATACCGAGAAAAGGTTTCGCTAGCATAACAGTTTTCTGGCTCACAACATATTATGAACCACAAATTCTTGAAGAAGTGGACTTACAGCAATTTATGATTTATTAGTTTATTGTTTTTTTTTGTTCAGAACATGATATTAATCTCAATGTGGATTAAGGACAGTCACTTAAGAGAAATGCTCGGAAGACGGTATACCCTCTTGACCACACATCCCATGTGTATGTGGTCGGGCTTAAATAGATTTTGTCAATTTGAAAAATCCTACATCGGGGGATGTGTGGCAGGAGGATATGGTCACTTTGTGGAAAGTGACGGTACCATCCTCTAAGCATTACCCGTCACTTAATCATTTCTCTTTACATAATTACTGAACTAATTGACATGTCACAGCGTCATTGAATGTTAAGCAAGGCTCGTTGGTTCACCCGACTCACTCACTCATTCAAAAGCCCTATGGCACTGCTTAATATACTAATCTTGTAGATCAATGCTGCAATAACCCTAGCATCACTCATCTCCTTTGCCCCCAAATCTCGTGCTGTCATATCCTTTGTTTCAAACTAAATACACAAAAGAAAACAAGAAAGAAAATGCCCGAGAAGAAGAAGAAAAAGACAGGAAACAAATGCGCGGTGTGCTACCGTACTGTGCCGCTGTAATGAGCTGCAAGCAGAAGAGAAGAAAAACATGCGGCCTCGGCCATCATGTCTTGCCCCCGCTGCTGCGTCTTCCATGGCCGTACTTCCTGCGAAGCCATGTTCGAGTGTGTCTTGGCGTTTCTTAGGCTGTTTGGTTGGACCGTTTCGTTGTCTTCTCCTCTCCGTGAACACGAACGCCATCAAATCAAAAAGTACAGTTCTTCGTCACCTTTCGAAGATGGAGGGAGATCATTGCATTGCCGATTCACCGGCAGATCTGCCATCCTCCCTTACCTCGTGCTGACCCACACAAGCCAAGCCCGTATCTTGGGTCATGATGATGAACCCGAACTCCACCGCCCCATCCCTACGCGAAACGCGACTCTTCATTCGAAACATCTTCGAACGACGTCTCGCTTTCTTTGACCGAGACAAAACAACACGATCACATGTTTCGCAAGGGCTTCTATCACCTACCCTTTTGGAAAAAATTGAATCTTTCGTATCGGAAAAAACGCTAATTTCCATCCCGAGTCGCGACACGTCACGAACGCAATGAAAGCACCAGAACGACAATGTTTGCAGCAAAGGGACCCGTCTGCTGATGTTTGCATACGCTGAGCATGTACGATTCAGCGTGCGTGTGGACTGTAGACGCATAAATACACAAAATCTAGATGGACCCTAGAGATTTCCAAAGCTACGTGGTTATAGAACAATTGATGAACTGCGATAACAGCAATAAATCTGTCCCCCACCTAACGAACTACGCACCGTAATTAGCCCCTGGATGAGCTACGGCCTGTCCTCGAGCCTCTCTGCTCTCTCGGCCACGCCAAGAGTAGCCTCGACTCGAAAGCAAACCGTCCCACGTACCCGCACATTTTCGTGTTTCTCTGGACCACCACATTCAACTGCCTCTCTTCAATGTTTCGAGCATGATATTGAATGATTTGATTTGACGTATACCAAGGCCTACGCCATGCATACGTACCGTTATCCATGCTTGAGTCGACAAGTCTATCTGTTTGTGATTTGGGAAAATGACACAATCAGTCCCTGAACTTTGATTCAATGTGCAATTTGGTCCCTGAACTTTTAATTTGTTCAATGTAGTCCCTGAACTTTAACCCAATGTTCAATATGGTCCCTAAACTTTCAATTTGTTCAATGTGGTCCCTGAACTTTTGGTACATGTTCAATATAGTCTCTGAACTTTATAAAAATATTCAATGTAGTCCTTCCATTAATTCAAGTTCAGGAACTATATTGTATATTTTCACATGGTTCAGGGACTAAATTGAACATTGGGTTAGAGTTCAAGGACTACATTGAATAAATTAAAAATTTAGAGATCAAATTGCACATTAAGCAAAAATTCAGGGATTGTTTGTGTCATTATCCCTTGTGATTTTTGTCTGGCTTGGCAAGTGAAAGACAAGAAAGGACAAATAAGATTCCTTACGAGGCTGGAATATCCGACTGTCGTTTTGGATGCGTGACTTAATTGGGTAGTAAGCTTCACCATCCAAGTAAAGGCCATTTGATGCTGTAATTTTCTACAATAAGCTGGGGTGGACAGGATTTCTGTGTGCTGATTGCTGAGCTCGACCTTGAAAATGGTACTTGGGTTTTCACATTTACATTAGTTGCTTCTGGAAAAATCTTTTCCATTGCGTAAATGGAGACTGGAATGGAGAAAGAAACGACCAAAAGACCATAATAAATCAGCTGCTTGGACTTAGTCGTGACAAGGATGCTATTAGGGATGGTCGGAGCAGTTCTAGAAAAATCGCCAGTTGAGAGCCTCAATTTGGGAATTGAAACGGTTGAGGCCGATTCCCAACTTTGTTACCTGTGAATCTACTCGGTTCACCTATGAATTGGTTGGCCCATGCCTGTTTGAGTCGGTTCCGATGTTGAACTATGACTTGGGATCCGAACTGGTTCAGGGCAATTCCCTGCTTTGTTACCCGTGAACCTACTCGGTCCACTTGTGAAGCGGTCAACTCGTGCCTGTTCGAGTCCGCACCAGCGTTAAACTGGACTCAGTGCGCACCCCTTAATGCTATAAAATGAAAACATGTCGGATGTTCGACATATATAATCTATAAGCAGTACAGCAGAATAATTGTATGTGGACATGTCCTTATAAATAGTCTTCTCTTTTTCCATTAGAGACCAAAAAAGAGGCAACCGACATGCCCTACTCGTCATTGACGCACTATGAGAATCTAGCACAATTTAAGACTATTAAGAGATCGCCACTTACCACCATACTCATAACCCATTAGTGTGAGAAGGCTGAGTTCGATACCAACGTGACGAACTTAGTGGAGCTTTAGATATTCGAGAACACATTCAAAAGCAAGATACACAAAACAAGTTCCCTTTCTAGATATCGCATTCAATTTCAAGAGATAGGAGGGGCAGCTGATGTGGTCATACACTATCGGCGTCACCACGAGAATCCATCACGCCCAAATGTTCAGATTCAAGACTATCAAGTTATCATAACTCATCGCCACTTGTAACCATTAATCGACGACACCATAACCTCATCGATGTGCTAGAGATCCATGACCCGCCATACGATTACACCACCATTATCGGTCATCTAACCGTACTCGTCTCTTACCTAAGATAAGGGCTTCTCATTCCTTTCAGCAAATGGCTCACTTAAAGTCGATCCTTGGCGCCAATGGAATTTAACTCCAAAAAAGTCGAAGACACGATCTCCGTTCAACACACAAGACAAGGACACAGACAAAGTTAAGAGTACATTATTGCCAAAACAGTTAACAAACTCGTGTTCTTGGCATGTCCAATTATTGAAACGCAACAGAGACATCTCAAAGGTGCAATAACTCAAAGAGGGCCTATAAATACCAATGTCAGTTCTCACAGCCAAAAAGGCCGTTATGGCATTGCTATCCTTCTCAAAGGAGACCGCGAAACGACAGAACGCAGTGACACCCGATTTCTGCATTGATGAGCACACCGAATCGTGCGGAAGCTTTGGAAGCCATCTACAAACGACATTCAATGCCGTAGCTCTTCGCTTAGAGATGCCAAGCATTTTGTCGACACGTGAACCTTACTATGTCCGTGATCAGAAATTCATTACGAGTCATAAATTCTTCAAGAAATTAGCAGCTATGGTTGTCCCCCAAGATTCATCTTACGAGGAGCAACATTAACCATAACTTCCCTCCACATGAATCTGAAACTTGCTATATATCTCAAATACATTGTCATGCGAACCGCTTCGAGCGGTTCTATACAATGATGTGATTGCGGACCACCTTCCAGCCTTATTAATTGCAGCCATTAAGAAGTTGAATATCCAATGCAGTCGTATAAGTAAAGTCGCATACGGCTTGGCCCTCTGCACAGGAGCTTGGAAACATGTCCAGCTTTCAGAGTTAGAAGCATGCATAATACATACGGATTCCAACTTGCATAATATAATACTGGGAACTCCAAAGTAGTACAGTTCACGTGCTAGCACAACAACAATCCCTCAGGGATTAACACTTAGCTATCTAAAAATACCCCAATAGCAAACGCACTTCCCTAATAATAACTTGACCTCGACAGACAGCACACATAACACAGATAAAAAAGTTAAATTAGAAACCCTAGAACGCATGCAGTGCGACATCAGGAGTCCCACATGCAGTTGAGCTCCGATGAGCCCATTCCCATACGGCTACCGAGGGCCACCGCCTTCTGATCATCCAGAGCGGACCAATTCCCCAAAGAGCTTGAAGTAGAGCCGACCAATTCGCCGATTCCACCACTAAGATGCTGGTTAGCTGAAAAGAAGTAAGGCAGCTGGAGATTGTCCTGCAGGGACCTCAGGCTCGGGAAAGCCGAGACGCCAATGCTCCTGGAGAGTCGGGCCATTGGGTCAGTCACATTGATCAGGGAAGCCGTGAGAGGAGCCAACTGGAAGCTAGGGTTGCCGCCGAAATTGTGGGTTGCCGAGGAGGCGGCAGCGGCCGTGGAGAAACAGGACACGTGCTCCTTAAAGGTTGAGCTGTCATAAGAGCTGGGGACACAGTCGATGAACGCCGTGGTGGTGGAGGTGTAAGGAGAGGAGTTGAGCAGTGGCGGGAGAGAGACTGAGGGGGAGCCGATTTCTGGGTAGAGGTTCATGTGGGAGGCCAAGCGGGTCTTCTTGCCACCACAAGGGACAGCGGCGCCGCAGCCGTTGCTCGACTTCTGGAAAACGCGGGAGATCACCCACTCATCCTGCAAAACTAAAACCATTTACACAGAGAAAAAAGACAACGTTTTCGGAACTGCATTGGGTACCATTTTGCGCCATAGCGCGCACATAGTATAAATACAATAGTCATTCTTCAGAGCCAGCCTCTGGTAGTAAGAACACTCTGATCAACCTAGGGTTTTATGGAAATCCAGCTAAAATTTGACGATGACATTGCCCCAGAAGAACCAGAAGATTGACTAATCTTTTACGTTCTTGTTTCTGTACCTACTATTTATCCGTTCATAAGATGTGGAGTTGATGATTTCAAAGTCAAAATTTTACTGACAAAGTGTGCTCGGCGAATCGTCCTAGCCCTAACCCGAGTATGAAACATCTTTAACAATTCTAACAATTAGAAGCCAAATGACTCGAAACAATTTATGTTGATAAAATTACTCAATTCGGTCATCCTACAAAGCTCTTTCCAAACATGACTCCCAACTTACATTAACTTGTCAAATACAGTTTAGAAGTTCTCATTGCTGGTGGCATCACTCTTTGATCTACAATCTATACACGACGTACTCACGTTCATCTATCCACTTTCCCGAATAAGATCTACACAGACACTGCCATGGAAAAGACTAATAGACATCTTTACAAGTGAAATTAATCACTATAGGTTAAAAACAATTGACATTTTCAGAATAAGCAAATCACTGTCAGCAAAAAGAAAAAAAACCTACAACTCAGAGACGACATAAATCCAAGAAAATGCAGCAAAATAAGAATGCCACTCGACACGTTAAGCTTCTTTTTGTTGTTTTTTTTTTATTGTACGACGCTTTAAACTCCAAAACGTGAATAGACTTACGGGGGTCAAGAGGTCAACTCTCAGCGACAAAACAACAAAGTCGCTTAAACCATTTTAACGGCCCAAGACTCAACTCGAGTGAAGTCTCATGCCATGCATACAAACTAGCTGTTCCACACAATGAGCATCTGCGACGTCTTCATGAAAAAAGCAGTTAAAGGGCAAGATAACAGGGTTCGAGAAAGCTTTTCCAAGCACAGCGAAAAATGCGACTAACATAATCACTGACACGCATTAAACCCAAAGAGAAAAACCACTCGGACCGCACAATCAAAACACACCTCGGAGACAGATACGGAGAGAGAGAGAGACAGACAGACAGAGCAAAACGCCCCCGACAAAACGATACGATGAGTACACGCTGGAAGTGAAAACGAGTAGTATACCTTGGAGGAGCGGGAGAGGAAGGGGTAGGCGAACTTGCCGTCGAGGCGGAACTCGTGCATGACCCAGTTGCTTTTCTCGCCCTTCGGGGCTCGTCCACGGTAGAAGACGAGGGTCTTCTTCATGCCCACCAGCGACCCCGTCTTGCCGCTGTAGATCTCCCGGTCCTTCCCCGTCGCCTTCCAATACCCCGCCTCCGTCGCCCGGTTTGTCCGGAGCCCCGTCGGGTACTTCCGGTCCCGCAGGCTAAAGAAGTACCACTCCTTCTCCCCCATTTTCGCCTTCTCTGCAAGAAACAGCGTCAGGAGACTTGTACGAAAAGAAAGTGCTGGCGCCCTGCGGAGGATTTGTCTTACCGGGAAGCTCCCAGGGCTCGCACTTGTTGAGGTCGACCTCGGCGATTGCTCGTCCGGTGAAGCTGCTGTCCAGGACCTTCTTGAGTAGGTAGTACGTAATGAGCTCCTCGTCCGTGGGGTGGAACCGGAAGCCCGGAGGCAAATGCCCGTCGCCATTGGCGAGGAGGTGGTTGTTGAACTGGTGGTAGTTTTCCATGTCGAGACAGTCAAAAGCGAGCGAACACAGCGAAACGACTCTTGAGTGAACTCGGAGGGTTCAAGAAACCGAAACTAAATTGACCTCACGAAAGACCTAGATTGACCCACAACGCAGAAAGCATGGAAGAAGGGTAAGACCAGGTCACATTCATTCCCGAGCGGACTGCGTGTGGTGTGTTCTGAACTCGCGAGAGGTTCTTGACTAGGGTTTGGTTAAAAAGAAGAGGGAGGGCCGGGGTGGGGGTGTTATTATATGAAGCTGACGAGGGGAGGAGGGATTTGATGAATCGAGAGTGACAGAGAGTAAAAATATAAAGACGGGGGTAGAGGGAGGGTTGAGAAAATCTGTGTTGCTCTCTGAGCTGCGTGACCTCTTCTGTCCTCTGCGACTTCTCTGCCAACACGGCCCTTATCATATCCATAGCTCTCCTCAGAGAGAGAGAGAGAGAGAGAGAGATGATGATGTATGTGTCTGAAAGAGAGAGAGAGAGAGAGAGAGATGGAGTGGGCATTGGGCACACTAGTTTTTGCTGAGAGAATGCGTGCGGGCGTGAGGAAGTGTGCAGGGGTGTATTCCTGTGTCAGTGAAGGAGGAAAAATATAATCATCATTCGTTTATTCATGTATTAATTTGGGCTGGGAACAGAAAGTAGTCTTTCCATCTGTGCGTGCGAGCGAGCCTAAACCCAGATGAACAGGCACAGCTTTCTTCTTCTTGTTCTTCTGTTTTTTCCCTTTGATTTTCAAGAAAAACTTCAATTTTCACCCCCCCTCCCTACCTTCTGTGCATGGATCAATAAAAGCTGTTTCGTATCTCAAATATGTCAGCACAGTACAGCATTTTATTTTCGGGAAAGAAACATTACTATCAAGCTGGGGCACATGTGGCAAAAAAACATTTTGCGAAATTGTCGCATTATTGAGATGGACGGAAGAAATAGGTCAATAGCTTCACTATTTATAATGACAATAATGAGGAATTATTTTAGACCTCTGCAGGTTTTATTGCTCTGACTCCCAATTTTTTTTTCCGGCTCAAGTTGAATTCGAGTATCTCCAAGCTTACGTTCGAAAAATTATTTTGTTCGCAAAGCTCACAAATCCAATCGAGTATCTTAAAAATTCATTTATAAGTAGTTAGATAGACGAGAAATGTTTGTTTTCCATTCTTTTTCAACTTTTACGTATTTGAGTTCGACCGTGTAAAATTTATTGAAAACGGGCTCGAACTTATTGAAAACTTAATTAAATCGAGCTCGAGAACTCAAAGTTCGATCGATCCTCAGTAAGCATCAACCATTGCATGCTTAACTCAAGTGGACTTTGAAAATTAAATCACGATTATTCATTTACCTTGAAAATTAAATTGCGGTTTTAATTTGATCGATGAATGGGCAACTCACCATCCCACTTAGGCCCGATTGGATAAAATGGCAATACGTACAAGGCTGCGCAAGTAATTTCCTTTATCGACTTGGTTCGCTCATCTTGGCACACTCAGACTCGGCAAATTTCTCATAGAAAGAAAAATAGACATAATTCCATAAAAAAAACTCCGCTCCAATCCTAACTCCACCTTGAACTTTTTTTGTTTAATAAAAATCACCAACTTTTACTCTAATCCTAAATTTGTCGACATGTCAAAAAATTTGCCACTAATTTCTTCAAAATTATCAACATCAAGGCTAATTAAAAGTTCACCAATAGGATTTGCGTCTTCATCAACAACCTGTAAAGGCTCGTATCGATAATCTTGAAAAAAATCTGTGACAAGGAGGCCAATTCAAGATTAGAGAGAAAGTTGAAAATTTTTATTTAAATAAAAAAATTCGGAGCAAAATTGGGATTGGATATGAAATTGAGAATATTTTTTATAGGGCATTAGCCCAAGGAAAAATATAACATTTTTTAAGCACGGGCGTGCCTCAACAAGGACGAATATTAATCAAGTTTAGTTCCAATTTTATAGAAAAACCCACATATAATTTCGACATTATCCACGCGGTATTATTGTCAAATGAACATGTTGATTTTGTTTGTCAACCGCTCTCCATTGGATAGTTTTCTCGATCCTTTAGGCTTTATATATGAATTTAATTGTTAAAAAGAAAAGAAACACCAGACCTTATCTCTCTGGCCAAATAAAAAAAATCATTTTTTCTTTGGCCAAATGATTTGAGATTTGGAATGGATCATAAACTTTGACATAACCTGCGATGTCAATTCTCTTCTCGCGCTGTTGCTATTTACTCTAATGATTATGCACCCGACCGTAATTTGTAATGCCTAATGTGTGCATGGACCACCTTGAGTTGTACTGTAGCAAAGCAGGCAGTGAAAATCGAAACTTACGATTTACCCACTACACTTCTGTAGGTTCTGTGCTTAGCCTCTTCTTACTTGTTTTCTTTGCTAAGCTGCAATTCACAGCAAGCATGCGAAAATCCATGCGGCGCGAACATCGTATAGTCTCTTGTTAATTTTGGTCTTGTTGGAGGGAGATGTTAGGAGGCGCACGTGTTCTGTTGTTGAGGATGAAGAGTTCGATTCCATCGTTAATCTCGTCTTCAACCAGGAAAACTTGGACATCGAAAGTTCCACACGATCGATGATGCGCGAGATTGAATGCGCACAATTTGCCTAATTCTTGGTAACTAGCCGCAATGTGTCTCGAGTGGCTTTCTCCATTGCTTTTACTCTTTAGGTCGTTTTGTTTTATCTTTCGAGAGTTATGAAATTTTTGTAATCTCACTAGACATTTGACATCGGGTACATCGCGAGATCGTCCCTCGAGCGGGAACAGAGAAGAGAAAGGGTAAAAAACAAGGGGGCCAAGAATGATTCTCGATGTCGTCTCGTTTGTCTGATTGATTCCCTCTGCATTTATTCCTCGGTGAAATGGCCGTGGTCGTCAGGGTAAACAATCGATGGTGGGTTTCCTAATGTTGAAACAAAACAAACCAGGTCAATCCGCCACGTCTTTGTCATGCGATCCCTTCCATACCGATCAGATATGGCAAAAAGGGTCGATTGCTTTCGACGAAATCATGACCATCGTCGTCGCTATGTGTCCCACTTCTTCCCCCAAAATCCCGGGCACATCATTAAGAAGCAGGCCACGATGAACGATGGATGGATGGGCAACATGTTGTACATCCATCAACATCGGTTTCGCAAGTCAAAAAATAAGCAAATTACGGTCGAAAATTGATTTACAAAAATTGATATATTGTTTGTCAATACTAAGCTTCTTTGCGAAGCCGTGGATTTGACGTTGCATGATTCATGCAAGTACTAGTCTCGCAGAGCAATAAATTGCACGTACTCAAAGTTCGCACAGATTTGCCTCAAAGTCTACACGAGGAACAGTGTATAGATACGGAAAATGTCGTGCTTAGCAAGACTGATTCGTAAAATTGGTATATTGCTTGAAGTATCCGGCTGTTTATTTGCATTTAGTCCAGTCCACTAATAGTCTAAAACTTCGTTTAATAAACAAATATTTTTAAGGTAAAAAGCTACAAAAAAATCCTCAATTATACTTACTATGACACATGTATTCTAAATTTTTTTCGCGACACAAAAAACCCCAAACTTGCACCCATGTAATACATTTACTCCACACTTGCACCGGTATGACATATTTACCATAAAATTTTTTTTACGTCAAAAACCCTAAACTCAAAACTGTGCAAAATATTTGAAACAAATATGTCGCATGAGTACAATTTGGCGTCATAAAAATTAAGTCTAGGTTTCTAGCAAAAAAAATAGGGTAAATGTTTATCCTGAATTAAGTAACTTGAGGATGGTAACATATTTATCTTGAATTACCCATTACGAAACATTTACCCTAAATTTTTTTAACATAAAAAACTCTAAACTTATATTTATGTGACACATTTACTCTCCGTCAAGATTTTATTAGGTGATTTTTCAACTAAAATAATGGTATTTTTAGTTTACTACATAGACGTCTTGTCAATATTATTTACTTTCTGCCGTCCATATATTTAGATTTTTAATGATTTTCGTTTAGAGGTATTTAAAGGAGGGTAAATGTACGATAAAGATACAGACATGGGACTTTTTTGTGTCTTATAAATAAGGATTTTTAGGGCCCGTTTGGTAACGTGCCAAACAGTGAAAATTTCTGTTCTTTTGTTCCCAGAAATTGTTTGGGAACAGAAATGCGTTTGGTAAAATTTTTGTTCCCGGGCACATTTTTGCTAAAATTTGTGACGAGAAACAGTTTTGAAAGAGAAACAAGAAGTAAAAAAAAGTTGCTTCTTATTTCTTGGCACACTTTTGAGAATTAATTTTTTTTCTTCTTTTTTTTTCTTTTCTTCTTTTTGTGTTGCTGCAACAAAGTTGTGGCCGGTCGTATTAAATTAAACAATTCAAAATATTATTAAAATATTATTAATAAAAAGAAATTTTGTGTAGTTACCAAACGCATTTCTGTTCTTTTCTATTCCAGGAATAGAAATTTTGGACAGTTACCAAACGCCTTAAAATACTCAGAAATTATTTTCGGTCACAGAATAAAAAAATCATTTCTGTTCAGAAATCGTTTTCGAACACAGAATGATTCCCATGCACATCCTTAGTGGCTTTTGCTTCGTTAACAATTTCAAAAAAACAATTTCAAATCTGTGCTATTTCAGTAATTGAAGAAGAAATGATATTGTTTTGGTGCCTCTCTCTCTCTACTTCTTTTCAA
This sequence comes from Syzygium jambos, assembly GCA_031216235.1. NCBI lineage: Eukaryota > Viridiplantae > Streptophyta > Magnoliopsida > Myrtales > Myrtaceae > Syzygium > Syzygium jambos. The sequence goes on along the minus strand of CM062225.1, from coordinate 2,471,716 downwards.
TTTTTTAGTACGCTCTTGAGGCATCGAGTCAAAAGTCCCATCTATCCATCAAACCCGTCCATCAAAGAGATTCAGAAGAAGGAGAGAGGAGGAGGAGACGGGAAGGGGTGAGTGATGTTACCGGATTCGGACGCGTCATGCTCGGATTTTGAGGCTTCAGCTTCAACTTCTCCCGCCCACCCCCCCTGCTCGTTATGCAGGCTTTACATCAAATCACTCTCTCTCTCTCTCGTTCGCCTCTGTTCTCATTCCCCACTAACCTGATCTGCATCTGTCTCAACCCCCCCACAGTCACCTTGGCTTCTTTTCCTGGTTTCCGAGGTGGAGGGGGTGGCCTAGGCTTACCTCAAGAAGCCAGTTTTGCTTAAAATGGCCCCGAGCCCGCCTCCGATCCCACCCCCATTTTTGGCTAACGTCCTGCTTTGCCTTTCCCCCTCCCCCCCCCCCCTTGGTGATCGTGTAGTTTTGAGCCCGAGCAGCAGCGGCAAAAGAACATTATTCCCTCGGGCATTAAACCCTCCCTCCAATCCCATGTTAATCTTTTAATGGGCCCCAAGTAAAAGTTAACGTGCTTGCATGGGGTTTCGGCATATCACCTCTCGTGCAAGAGTCTTTGTTTTCTGAGAAAAACCCTTGCAGCAGAAGGGAAGGAAGGGTGTGTGCCGTGTGCAGGTCTACGCTTGTGATCGAGATGAGTTAAGGTCATCCGTGTGGATATGAGCTGGGAGATCTCTGTGATCCCATTCTGCAATGTTTAAGTGGTTGCGTGGTTTCGTTCTGCAACTGCAACTAACCCAGCTTTTATACCCTTTGTCAACTTCTTCATGTTAACTTCTGTTCTCATACAAAAATCTGAGCAGATTCAAGACACGGTTAAGAGAGAGAGAGAGAGAGAGAGAGAGAGAGAGAGAGAGCTGCCTGATCTTTGGGGGTAAACGAGCCTCCATACCATGATAATTGTCGCATGTTCTTTTAACTAATACAAGATATAACGTTCGAGATTCCTTCGACGTGGGACTTTTCTTTTTCCTGGAGATAAGCGGGTGGAATAAGAAATTTTCGGACAATTTTATTTGAGTGGAGTAAGTTAAATAAAAGTTACACGAAACTTCGAAAAGAAATAATTTAATTCGAATAAATATATCGAAAATGAGCAGAAATCGGAGGCCCACTCCAACAGCCCCGCCATTCTCAGGTTTGTCTGCCCTTGTCCACCTGTATCCGAGGGCTCATTTAAAACCAATCTTTCTCTGATTCACCAGGGGCAAATTTTGAAAAAAATTGAAGATGCGGTTTCCATTTATATTTCTCACTAGCAGTTATTAAATATAGGAATAATGACATAAATAATCCCTTAATTTTATCCCGACATGCAATATGATTCTTGAATTTAAAATTTATCCATCATGATCTATCAAATTTAGCTCAAAGTATAAAGTTATCCATGAAATCTTAATTTGTTTAATGTTTACCCTTGTCATTTTAAATTTAGTCTCTAAATAGTTTTCAAATGTTTAATGTTTTGTTCATTGTGATTCATGAAATTTAGCTCAATGTGAAATGTCTTATCTAAACTTTTAATTTGTTTAATATCGTCGTTGTCATTTTAAATTTAGTCTCTGAATAGTTTAAAAATATTTTCAAATAGTCTATGAATAAGATTGAACAAATTAAAAATTCAGGGATGACATTGCATATTGAGTTAAAGTTCAAAGACTACATTCATGTTATACACTGGACCAAAGTTTAATGATCATCTGTGTCATTTAAGGGTAAATATATTTCACAGAAAAGATTTTTCACTTTCGAAATAAAAATATTGCACATATCACGAGGACTTCCAATATATATATATTGTGAAATGCAACATTCCCTTGCTTGCGTTTTAGTGAGGTTCTAGGAAGGGAGCACTCGTAAACGACGAACGAAATCAAGATACATGCAATTTCATCTTTATTTATGTCATGTAGACGAGTTATTCAAGATATTAACAACCCTTTAAAGTAAAAAAAATAGAGTTAATATCACATAAAACCCTAAATTGGTACATATGTAATAAATTTATTATAAATTAATTTTTTAACCACGAAAAATCTCAAGTTGATACATCTGTGACAAAATTACCCTCCGTTAGTTTCCGCTAAATTTAACAGTTAAATTGCTGAGTTTGATGACATGCGACAATTGACGGGTATATCGATTTGGAATTTTACCCTTCGTTTATCACGGATGTACCATCTTATGATTTTTCGTGTTATTAATTCAATTCATCGGAAACTAACCGAGGGCAAATTTGGTATATGTGTACAAATTTGGGGTTTTTGACGATCAAAAAATTAATTTTGAGTATCGATTTGGTATTTTTTATGATATTAATCTAAAAAAATATTCGACCCTTAAAGCATTAACCGCACGTATAAAAAAAAACAATTCAATTTGCTGAAAATTGTGATTTTTTCTCTTTGGGTTCATCTATTTATCGGGTAACTGCTTTCCATCCTTCAACCGAAAAACCCCCCAAAAATCTTTTCAGGCCACCAGGGCGAGTCGGAAGGACTTTCCGGTTGACTTTTGAAAAAATGGCACGGAGAGATGGAGAGAGAACAACCAAACAGCCCCCTCCTTTTCCTTTTCTCTTTTCCGGGCGGAAAATTAAAAGGGAAGAATTAAAAAATATAATGGGATTTGGCAGCGACACAAAAAGCGAAAAGCAGGGGAGAGGGAGAGAGAGGAAGGAAAGAAACAAAAAAGGGCTCACGTCTCGAGAGATCGCGCCGTGGATCGCGGATGACGACAACCTCAGGTCACACTCCCCCCACCCTCTCCGCCGCCCCGCCCCCACCTCCGACATGCCGCCGCTCCCGCCCTTTTCAGCTCGGGCCCCACCTCCGCCGCTCGGGCCACCACTTCCCTTCGTCGTCGTCGGGGCCCCCCTCCCCGGCCCCGCGGTCGGCAACCGCCATTTAATTGTGTCTCTCCGGGCATTCAATGGCTCTTCGCCTATCGGGCCAGCGGCAGTCACTGACCCCCCGCGCGCTCCTTCTGAGCCGATGGAAAAGGCCCCCCTCTTAAATGGCATCGCCGTGCGCGGCCAGACATTTGTTGCGCCGATGCCGAGTACCGAGCAAGGCATGCCGTCACGGGTCCATCCTAGCGGGTCCGGTTCCCGATAGAGAGATTCGGGGAACGAAGTTGCCTCTCGAGGCGGCATCGGCCCAGTTTTTTCTTTTTTCTCTTTTTTTTTTGGCTCGGGGAATTGTCGAGCTCTTCGATCGCCCGGTGGTGAAACTGTTAACCGGCGATCGAGGGTTTTGCTATCGCGGGATCCCGCCTTAAGCGGGTATATGCTTCGAGTCTACGAGATATTCTCGAAATGCCGCGATCAAGTGAGATTTGTTAGAAAGGTCGTCGATGCATCGCCCTTAGAGTTGCCGAATGCTAGTGCGCATAAATGCGGAGTCGGAGGCTTTTTCAATACTAAACTGCAAACATGGGCTAGATATATATTGAGTCATATGACTTCGAGCTCAAACACGGGACGCGATGGTGGTACGTATATGATTAGTTGACCTGTATCGAATCCGAGAGCTAAAAGTAAGCAAAATCACAACGTAACTCCTTGAAAAAATCCCAAATTTTAGATCTAGTCTCAACTCTACTTGAATTTTTTTTATCTCGGAAAAAAACACAAAGCTTTACGTTCAATTCTAAATCTATCTCAAACTTTCTTTTTATCTAAGAAAGAACTCCAAACTTTAGGTCCAGTCCTAAAACTGCATTGAATTTGTTTTGTTCAAAAAAAATTCACCATATCTTTATCTTATTCTCAAATCTACCTCGCGGTCCGCTCCCAACTTGGCATGATTCATGTGACGTGAAAAATTATCTTCAAAATGAAACCGTCCCAGAATATGAAATTTAGGAATGACTAACAGCTATTTTTTGGCAGGTGGCTAATGGAAGCAGATCTGGGGTAATATTAAAAATTTGTGATCCTTTTCTTTCATTAAAGAAAGGGTTAATACCACGAAAAACCCTAAACTGGTACACTTGTGACACATTTACCCCAAACTATTTTTTTGACCATAAAAAACCCCAAACTGGTACACCCGTGACAATTTTACCCTAAACATACCATAAAAAACCCCAAACTGGTACACCCGTGACAATTTTACCCTGAACATATCACAAAAAACCCCAAACTGGTACACATGTGACAATTTTACCCCGAACTAATTTTTAATATTGTTTTTTTTATTTTTTTGAATTTTTTCTTTTTTCTTTTCTTTTCTTTTCTTTTCTTTTTTTTTCATTTTCAAACTTTGGCCGGTCGCCGATCCGGCGACCGGCCAGAGGCGGAAGCCGGCAAGGGCCGTCCTCGCCTACCCAGGGCAAGGGCGACCCTCGCCCGACTCAGGCGAGGGCGGCCCTCGCCTGCGTCGGGCGAGGGCCGCCCTCACCCGACGCGAGCGAGGGTCACCCTCGCCCAACGCGGGCGAGGGTCGCCCTCGCCGGCTCACCCTCACTCTAGCCGGTGAGGGTCGCCCTTGCCGACGCCGGCGAGGGCGGCCCTCGCCGGCTTCCGCCTCTAGCCGGTCGCCGGACCGGCGATCGGCCAAAATTTGAAAATGAAAAAAAGAAAAGAAAAGAAAAGAAAAGAATAAAAATAAATAAAAATTCGAAAAAAATAAAAATAAAAATATTAAAATTTTAATTCAGGGTAAAATTGTCACATGTGTACCAGTTTGGGGTTTTTTGTGGTAAGTTCAGGGTAAAATTGTCACAGGTGTACCAGTTTGGGGTTTTTGGTGGTCAAAAAAATAGTTCGGGGTAAAATTGTCACGGGTGTACCAGTTTGTGGTTTTTTATGGTCAAAAAAATAGTTTGGGGTAAATGTGTCACAAGTGTACCAGTTTAGGGTTTTTCGTAGTATTAACCCTTAAAGAAAAGCTCGGGGTGACTTTGGAACTGGATGCATTTTTTTTAGATAAAAAAAAATTTGAGGTAGATTTAGAACCAGACTTAAAGTCCGGTGATTTTCAGGGAATTAGGACGTAGGATGACCGTATAAACACTAGTTAAAATTTTCCGGCTTAGGCATGCCCCGTCTACGCTGTAAATCTTGGTTTGTTTTTTATTTTACGGCTTCTCCTCTTTTCCCTGTCTGTGCGTACTGCGCACCCATCGCCGTACCATCTCTGCAGAGCTCTGCGCAACAATTTGCAGGTGTCGGTCAGTCCAATAATGGCGATTAAATTATTTCAAAAGGTCGCGCTGGCGGACACGGACGCCGACCCGAGGCTATCGACCGCCGCGCCCCGCGCAAAGGAGGGAGCCATCCGACGAATCCATTCGGGCCCGTTGGCCGCTCCTCGGTGGGCTTCCTGATGGACGCTCCGCGGGCCTTCATTCTCGGAACGAGCAGCCCTTGTCCATGGCCGCTTGCACATGTAACTCGACATTCATCTTCAACCTCCTCGCCCTCGCCTCTGCCCTTCGACGTCGACCGGTCCATTCGGACCGCGCGATTCACGCGATTGGAGTCGGCGTCGGATGTCGTCGCGCCGCGTGGAAATCCCTTATTGAATTGCACCGTGGTTTGACCGCACCACAATCGAAGATTGAGCACTCAATCGAACGATGGGACTTTTATCATTGAAAATGATAAATGTGTTTATCCGTCAATCCATCTCATCTCCACGCCACAAAAGAACGGAGAAAAAAATAAAAACGAAATTGGCTTACGCAGTCGCGCCTCGTTAAATAGCGTCGAATTTCATTGTGAACCGATTAGGACTTGAAAATTTCAAGACCACCAAATTTCTTATGCTAAGAGCATTAAGTGTTTTCTTACGAATCCTTTGTTATCCTGCATTTCTTATTATCCGGTCTACTAATATAGAGGCGATCAATTTTATGACGGGTGAGTTCCTATTCATCGGTTCCTATTCTAGAACTAGAAATCGGACCGGACATGGTCGGTTCCTAATCTACAGACCAGGAACCAAATATGTTCACCCTTAAACCGGACCAAGACTGGTAGTCCGGTCCAATTCGGTTCTTGGATTATCCCGAGAATCGGCAGTATTATTATTATTTGTTTGAAAGCTGTTTTATTTTCTTTCTCGAAATTTGTTAAATATTTTAAAAGTCATTTTAGCGTATGATGAAATTACTAATCAAATGGAACATATTAGTAAAAGAGGAGATTACTCCCATAAATATTTTGTACTTTTTGCCCTCGGTGAATGACGATGATAATAATAATATCTAAATCGGTTCCATCGTTCGATTTGGTTCCTGGAACTAGAGACTGGGAATTGGATCGATTCCTATGCGAACCAACCATAATTGTCCGGTCCGGATCTTGAATTAGACGTGGACCTATGCACACCCTATATTAAAGAACGTTCAACGCATCAATTGTGGAATAACAGGATTTGACCTAATAAACAAGAGAAGGCCGGAATACATCTCTATCACTGCCCCGGGACAACATTCATCAATTGTCCATTTCAATCACTTGTGACTCGACATTCATCTTCAATCTCCTCGCCGCTACTCTTCAACGTCGAGCGGTCCTTTTGGACCAAGTGATTCACGTGATTGGAGTTGGCGTCGGATGTTGTTACTTGTCACGCTACGGGGAAATGGCTTATTAAACTGTACCATGATTTGACTGCACAACCATCAAAGATTAAGAACCCCATGGGACGAGCTGATTTCATGTAAGTGCATTTGTGCACGTCATTTCCATTTTCTAATTCTCGAGGTTGAAGCGAACTTTTCGCGGCTAAAGATCGAAGATATCGACCTTCAATGATGGAATTTTGATCATTGAATCTGACGCCTACGTTATTGATTGTCGCTTTATCTTCCTGCAACGAAACAATCACACTCTCTTGATCGAACCAGTTCATTTTTGCACAACGAAAGGATGAAAAAAGAAAATGAAAATAGTTTACACGTTCGTGCCTCGTTAAATATCGATGAATTTTGTTTCGAACCAACCATGCATGAAAATTTCAAGACCACCGGATTTCTTATGCTAAGAGCAAACTGTCTTTTCTTGTGAATCCTTCGTCATCGGGCTACTAAAATAGGGGGTGATTGGTTTCAATGTGGATTAGTTCTCACCTTAAAATCGAGTATCATATTGGACGGGGTTAATTCCCAATCTCTGGACTGAGAACCGATTATGTTCACCTTGGAACTGGACTGGGATCAGCAGTCCGGTCCAATTCATTTCCTCAATTGTCTCGGGAACCGGCGGTGTTAATTTTCTTTACAAAAGTTTTAAAATATATTAAAAGTTATGTCATAGTATGATTAAATTACTCATGAGATTATCCCTACATATAATTTGTGCATTTTGCCCTTGCTGAATAAACAAAAAATTAATAATAATATACTCTAGGCCGGCTCCACCGGTTCGGTCCAATTTCTAGTTCCAGGAACCAGACCGGGAGTTGAATCGACCGGTTCGGTCCGATTCTCTAGTTAAACCGGAATCGATGCGTACCCCTGTACTAAAGAAAATACCCGACACATCAATTGCGGAAGAACGGGATCCGACCTAGTGCACAAGAGAAGGCCGGAATGCATTTCCATCACCGCCCCCGGGACGGCAAAGCGGCGTCTCAATAATTGATCGATGAAATTTAAAAACTGATCGACCGTTGGGATTATCGTGCTGCGCGACGACGCGATCCACATGGTGGAGGGTTTCCTCATCCCAAGAAAGGGGCGAAAAGAACTAGGGAAGCCCGGGAATAGGTACGGTTGCAAGACAACCGCTCCATGTCAGAGAGAAAGACTTCGAAAAGCGGAACACTCGGGACACCGTGTTCAAAGTGTTTCGTGGCGTCGGTCACCCGCAAGAGCATGTGGACAAAACGCGAATCAGCAAAACTTATCTTGAAAGATGGCGAACGAGAGTTTGGCCCATGACGGCATCACCTTTCATGTAAAGGAAAGACAAACCAACCCACACTTCGCTTGGCACCACCCAAAACAGTCGGAGAGGCTACGTCCGAATCGACGAGATAGATCTATCTCCCGGTAGTTGCTATTGCTTTCTCGGAACCCGAGGCGGTTCGCTTCTTGGCAAGATCTTACTACTAGCCAAAGCAGCCTTCCTCCGTAACATCCTTGTCCAAGTCTGTTTTCTAACAATCTTTCGCTTTTGCACCTGTTAGAATAATTAAATATTAAACCACACATTCATCTAATAGCTTAAGCTTTTAGAATAATTGATAGTGGTCCCGTAAAATCTTACATGATATCAAAACTGGAGGTCCTCAGTTTAAATCTTTCTAGGCCCCAATTGCCACCCTAATTAAATATTTCCACGCTTAGTACAAGAAAAAAAAAAGACCAAACTAAGTGTGAAGGAGAGTGTTAGAATAATTAAATATTAAATCACGTATTCATCTAACAGCTTAAGTTTTTAGAACAGTTGGTAGTGGTCTCACAAAATCTCACGGCACTAATATTCCAACATCTCAACATGAGCATTGAAGTTGGGTTTTCATTTTGTCGGCTTTGTCGGTATTTGGACATTCATGCATACATGTCTATTCTGTTATAGATCACGCGCTATCTTTCCGGAATGTGCAATCTCTCGGACCACTGGTTACGTATGCGGATAGGATTGTTTTACGTACACTAAACGCATCCCGATTATAAATGGGTTTCTGTACGGCCTTTCTAAACCCTGTATTCATTCCTTGTTATATGCACAGAAACATACCTTTCTTTCTATTTGGTAGCTTCTCCGAGGAGCCGGCCAAGCGATTACCTAGCGGCTCTCGAGAGAAATCGCCATATTCAGCTACTATTTGAATCTTCATGTTCGATAAATCGGGTGTGACCAAAATATTTCATGATGATATTGCTACATAGAAAGATAGATAGGTCCCGCTACAACTTATTGAGCCTCACCCCGCCATCCCCTTCCTCAGCGGTCAAGTGTCAGCATACTTTTTGGACGAAAGTTTTGTATAATTTCCGGGAACTTCATCTTCACTCTCAAAATTTAGGGAAAAGATACCAAAAAAGTCCAAAACTTATTGTAATTATGCCAATACAGTCCTAAACTTTTTTTCTTATCATTTGAGTCATAAACCTTTTACATTCGTGCTAGTTTAGTTTATCCGGCTAATCTTGATCGGAAATCGCTGACATGGACGCTAGCATTCCTACATAGCGTGATCGGTATTGGCGAGGTCAAGCCTCGTCAGTCCTTGCCTTTGGCCGGTCATCGAGGTCCGGTGACGGGCTAGTGGAAGGGTCACTGGCTAGAGGAAGAAGAGAAGTGTTACAATAAGGAGGCACTAATGAAAGTAACCGTTACAACATGAGTTCGACCAGTGCATCTAGGGTAGGGTACTCTATCGGAAGCGGATGCACGATGGGCCGAAGTCGGGTCAACCCACTTCGATTTTGTCTAGGACTGCCCTTGCCCCTGGGTACCAACTTGATGGTCCACCTGTGGACACGGGAAGCCCCGCGTTCCCGATCACGAATTAGAGAAAGTGATCCACGCAATCGAAACGAGAATGCGTCTTGGAATTGGGTCGCACGGCGGGTCCTTATCAGGTTTTGAGGACAAAATGACTAAATGAGCGCTCGTGGTCATATAGAAGCCACGAGCTCGTAGCTTTCGCACACCATGGCCGATCCCGTAGACGATTGTCCCGCCACAAGCTCGTGTCCTATTTTTATACGTAAAATGATGAGAAGGGGCGGCCAATGCAGCTCCCTCTCTCCTACGGGCGTTTATCATAAGAATACCGCCTCCGTTACACAATGTTGGGTTTCGAGGCGTAATTACTCAGTTCGTTGATAAGCGTGCAAGCCCGTCACTACAGCCCATTGTGTGTGGCGCAGAAATCGGGAAATCTCTCCACATGAAGTAGCAAATGCTCAAGACACAAGTCGGTCAGAGGTTCACTCGCGACATGACTCGAACTTATAACTTTTTTATGGAAATCTGTGTTACCCATTTACCTGGAACCTACCCTACATATCATGAAACTATGTCCACTCCTATAATTAATAATGGGCATGAGCACCGCAAGTCCTAGCCTTGTTTTAAAAAAAACAAAATCCCCGCAAAGAACGCCCTGCACAGGGCACGGACTTGTATTCACTCTAATTCACTCCCTCTCTGTCAATATTGAAAATGCATTTTATACACAATCAATACATGTTACAATGTAGATTACGACGAAATACAACGCACCATAAATAATTGCTCCCTTGAATTAATTATCGTAATAAAGGTACAATGTTTGTCATTAATTGAACATTACAAAAGAGTTACGAAGTAACAAAGATACATCATCAGTGAAATTTTCTGTATATTTCGATGTGTAAATAATAAAGAGTAGATGAGCTTATGTGTAGGCATTACGTGACAACAATATAGAGTAACATAATATTAGTATCGAATATCAAGTACGGTGAATCAGGGTTAATTATAGAAGACAGTAATGCGCAATCGTGAGGAATATACGGAATCTGAGTAAGGCTAGCTTAGGCAGGAGCAATGGCCCGTCCGGATCACAGATCATATCTAGCAAACAACGACAGGACAGGGAAGCATTGAAGCCGTGCTTATGTATGGTCGTCACCAAACGCTGCCTCAGATTCGTTTCCTTAAAACGGCTCGATGTCCTAAGCCGAGAAGAGCATCTCATCTCGGCAGGTGAGCGCACGCAAAGTCCATCGTTTCTGCACCTCGCAAATGGGCAAAATCTTTAGCGGCTGAAGTTTTGGAAAGACTTTGTTTCTTTCCCGTTTTCTCGCCAGCATCTACGTCGTTGCTCTGTATTTCTTCTGCTCTCAGGAGGACACAGCTCCATCCCTTTTTTTGTTTTCATGCAGGAATTAAGAACACCCGACATGTGGCTTTCGATGCACTAAAACCAATCTCCCCACTTGGTCATCCCTCCCTATCTGCTTCTTCGTAACATCCCGACCTTGAAAACCTCGAGACAACAGAGGAAAACGAGAGTGGAATTGAAGCAGGGCAAAAGAGGGGACGAGAGAAATGGAGAGTGGGAACGCGAACCATGAAGTGGAGATGACTCCGCGCATTACCATCAAAGGCATCCTCAGCTTGCTGATGGAGAACATCGACGCGGACAGCGGCAAGAGGGTCGTGTCGCTGGGGATGGGCGACCCCTCTGCTTCCACGTGCTTCCGCACCACCCGTGTGGCCGAGGACGCTGCGGTGGAGGCTCTTCAGTCGCAGAAGTTCAATGGCTATTCGCCCACCGTGGGTCTTCCCCAGACAAGAAGGTGAGTAAAACTGCGGTTTGTTTTCGATATCTAAATTTTCAATCGCAGAGATAAATTTGATGTCGGAGAGAATAGTTTCGAGTTGCACGCAATTATCAGTTCAGTTCATTGGTCAGAATTGCAAGTTGCAATTAGCAAAAGGCCGAGTTTCTGTTCGCTCTGCCACTGCAATCTAATTTTGAGGGAAGCTTGTGTTTTCGCGCGTAATTTTAGTTCTCAGTTCTCAAAAGTTTTCGATGGGCGCCCATGCACGATGTACGGTTTGCTTGTCCTCTTGGATGTTGCTTAGTCGAGTCTTTAAGTCTCAATCGGAATTTGTCCGAAACTCAATTGGGTTTTGAACGGCCCCGGCTTCATTCGATCGGCTGAAATTTCTTCCGTCTTCTGGGCATCGAAAAAATTGACTTCTCGATTGGCATATGGCCTTAAAAAATTTGTATAAGAAGCTGAGACGTCAACTCACTAATGCATGCTTCATTTTGGCAGAGCGATCGCCGAATACTTGTCTCGTGATCTCCCATACAAGTTATCGTCCGATGACGTGTTTGTTACATCTGGTTGCACGCAAGCGATAGATGTCGCATTGGCGATGCTTGCTAGACCAGGAGCAAACATACTGCTTCCAAGGCCCGGCTTCCCGATTTATGAACTTTCTGCTGCTTTTAGATACATTGAAGTTCGGCATTATGATCTCCTCCCCAACAAAGGCTGGGAGGTTGATCTTGATGCTGTGCAAGCTTTAGCAGATCGCAACACGGTGGCAATGGTAATTATCAACCCAGGAAATCCTTGTGGGAATGTGTACACTGATCAACATTTGAAGGAGGTCAGTGTCCATTGCGTACAATACAGCTTTAAGTGCCATTGCATCGCTTTAATAAGATTTGAACTAAATTGACTGTTTGTGCATTGAAATTAGATCGCAGAAACTGCAGAGAAGCTGAATGTCCTTGTGATTGCTGATGAAGTTTATGGGCACCTTGCTTTTGGGGACACCCCATTTGTGCCGATGGGACGATACGGGACGATCGTTCCTGTTCTTACTCTTGGGTCTCTATCCAAGAGATGGATTGTACCTGGGTGGAGACTCGGCTGGTTCGTCACGAGTGATCCTTGTGGCATGTTCAGGAACCCCAAGGTATCTGCGTGTGTGTGTGTGGCGGGTGAGCCTACTTGCCTTCCTGGCTTGTTGGATTTACAATTCCTAAGAGCTCTTGCATAAAGTTGATTATCCATTTCTTTGCAATTATTGACTTCTTCTTTATTGCCTTTTCTTCGCTTAGGTTGTTGAGCGCATTAAGAAGTATTTTGACTTATTGGGAGGCCCATCAACTTTCATCCAGGTTTGATTTCAAACAGATATGTCCACATTTTGATTATTGAAGGCAAGCATTCTAATATACATTTGATGGCTCAAATTGATATCACGATGCAACTCGTACCTCAAAGTGAAAACTGTTTTGCGCAGTGAAACAGTTTGAATATGCTGAGAAATAGATGTTTCTTCATAGGTGACGTATTTCACAAGGTAAAGTTAGGCAAAAGAACAACAGAGATGCATATTTAAGCATACTAAGGGGAGACATGCAATGCTTTCTTCTGCTCATTCCCAAGTGAAGCATAATTGTGGTCATGCCTTGCATAAAAAAGGATCGTCTTTTTACTGTGAATATACAATTTTAGTTGAAAACTTCGCCTTAAATCTCTACATGAGGTTAGGCCTTTCTTCTTTCCTGGGGCCAATTGTGAGTTCGGACCTTGCGAAAAATCTGACAACTTATGTTCCTTATCTTTTCCATTACTTATTTTGCCAGGCAGCGGTTCCTCAAATCATCGAGAGAACTGATGAGGCTTTTTTCGAGAAAAACAACAACACACTGAGACAGACTGCGGATATTTGTTACAGCCGGATCAGCGAGATTCCCTGCCTTACTTGTTCTGATAAACCCAAGGGATCTATGGCTATGATGGTGAGGCCAATTCTTAGATGCTCTTACATAGCTAATAAATAATCCCTAATGCTGCTGAATGTGCATGACTTCGAAAATTCTTTTTCCTCTGTGCAGGTAAAGCTGAACCTTTCGCTACTGAAAGACATCACCGACGATATCGACTTCTGCTTCAAGCTGGCCAAGGAGGAATCGGTTATCATCCTTCCTGGTATGATACCTAGTGGCAGAACCCGATCTATTTGTGCATATCTATCGCAATGTTGCAGATCCATCTTTAGTTTGAAAGACCATTATGATCCTTGGGTACTTAACTTATTTGCGATTGAAGGACGGAAACCGTTCTTTTCATAGATAGTTTTGAAACCCTACAACTTGCGTAGCTCTTACTCGAAATTTCACACATATCAGAGAAGAAAATCTGCCTTCGGAAGTGAATTGACATTCTAGCTTATGGTATTTGACCTCTGCAAGAACTTCATCTCACAGAACCTAGGAGCCGAACCATGTTACAGCGAAGCAGAATCATTGACGACATTGAAATTCTCTGTTTCACAGGACTTGCCGTGGGCTTGAAAGATTGGGTGCGCATCACTTTCGCGGCCGATCCGTCATCTCTCGAAGAGGGCCTTGGAAGGATCAAGTCGTTCTGCCAGCGACATGCTAAGCAAGTACAAAAACAGTGAAGGACAAGACAGCAAGCAGATCAGAAGATCTAAATACACCAAAACCGCGAGTTTAGGGAGATGAAAGGGTTCTCGATCTCCCTCATGTCCATAGCCGAAATATATACGATCAACTGTTCAATGTGTTTGAGACTAGTGAATCTCACGTGTTCATATCAAATTTATCATGCCGGCCTTATCGGGCATTAGATCTATTAAAAGGGGTAATGGACCCATATTTTAATCCATGTATGATGGGCTGAGTTAATGTAACAGTTAATTATATTCGGTATATGGGTCATAAATGAATTTAAACATAATATATGTGTTAAGTTGATCATAAATGGATTTATAACTTGCTTAGACTCAACTTACTTTTATGTCTCTCTTTTCATTCTCTCTCGTTCTCACTCGATCTCGCGTACACTATAAGTTTTTCCTAAATTTGGTTAAATATTAAAGTGTTTTAGTAATACGGATCGAGTATCCGTAATTGATTTGCATTACATATAAATGGGTCAAAACGAATTAAATGAATCTATTTGAGTGAGAACATTTTCAACTTGATCCAATGCACCTGTTTGACTAGTCTATCGGTCATTTAAGTTTATCCCTCTGGTTGTTTGGTTCGGCGTCGTTGTCCATTCAGGTCCTTGGGCATGATCTGAACAAGAAACCGCTCAAACACCCGACAGAGTTGAAAGCAATCATGTTGAGCAGTGCACGAAATCTACTTAAGAAGTCACTTTCTTGGTTTGCTTAGATGGCATTTCCTACGGAAAGAAGAAAATATTGCTTAAATGGGTTTATAACTTACTTAGACTCAATTTTTTTTTATGATTCTCTCTTCATTCTCTTGTGCTCTTACTCACCTCAGTTTATATATGAGTTTTCTAAATTTGGTTAAATATGGAAATGTCTTAGCAATACGGATCGAGCATTGACAATTAAATTTGTATTACATAGAAATAGGTCAAAATGAGTTAAATTGATCTATTTGAGTAGGATTATTTTCAACCCGATCCAATGCACCTGCTTGACGAGTCTATCGGCATTGTTGTCCATTTAGGTCTTTGCGCATGATCTAAACAAGAAATCGCTCAACTCAAGACAGAGTTGGAAGCAATCGTGTTGAGGGGTGCACGTAATCTACTTAAGAAGTCACTTTCTTGGTTGCTTAGACGGTGATTTCTTCTCAAAGAATGGCTATGAGAATTACAAGATAAAAAGACTACTAGCACTTCGATCGAAAAGAAAACAAATAGACTAGCCCACCTAACGAAGCAATAAAGATTAAGCGAACTCACGATAAAAATAGAGATAATAACACAAGTGGGACATATACTTTGATATAAACGTGTAGTGTTGTCCCTGAATTTTTAATTTATTTAATACAGTCAATGAATTATTGATAAATATTTGATGTAATTCTTAGATAATATGAAAATGTTTGAAAGTTCGTGAACCTTATTAAATAAATTAAAAACGTAAACACGATATTGCATGTTAGATTAAAAGTTCATGAATCTTTTTTTGCCATTTCCTCTTCTTCTACTGAATGCAGACAAATGGGGTTTCCCTTCTCTGCCATCCCTCCCTCTTCATCGCTTCATCACTGTTCCTTTACTCTCCTCTTCTTAAGGCAACCGTTGTTCATGCGGTGGCGCGACTCAGATGTTTCAGAAGTCCCTGAAACCGTGCTTCAATCGGCGAAGAACTTCTGATGGGATGGACTTGCATCTTGAAACGTTAAGTGTTAGTGCGATCATGATGTCGACGAACACTCTCTCCCCTTTTACGTAATGCTCCCCCACTAAACACTCGCTAGGAGTACTGCATATGAAACAAGATCGAGTCACCCAATCCCGTCATTTTGCGTTCGATTCCATCATTTTCAGTATTCTCTCCAACTGCGCAAAGACAGAGTGGTGAAGCAGCTGACTTTTTTGGACTGTACCCATTTGAAAAAAATGCACGGCAAAGTGCGTGTAATTGGCCTTTCACCACCCCCGTTCTCTCCATCGCCTGTCGGTGTGTCCCTTTCCCGTCTATCCCGTCTTTCGCTCTCGCTCTAGTCCCGTTGACGCGCCATGGATTCTTGCGACTCTTCCACTGACAAGAGATCAGGTAATTGAGTCAATGGTCATTGCCATTTGTTTCTCCTTCTGGTGGTGTCTGTTGTTCGTGCAAAGTTTCGAACTCTTTTTTTCTTTTTGTTGGGTGTAGATGCTTCGGAGATTGGAGATGCTTGTGACTCCAAAGTTCGTGTGTTCTCGTCATCATCCGAGGTAAAACCCATCACCATCATCCTGGTTTTCAGTCATGTGCATGCGCACAAGTGTTTTGAGTTACTGTGCTGGTGAATGGAACGAAATCTCAACGGGATAGGCAATTATAATTGATTTCCCTGCTTTATAATGAATTGCCAAAAGCTTCGATCGACCTGGTGATGGGATTAGTTCGAGGATGTTCAGTTTTTGGCCCAGACAATTCTAGGCAGGACTTGTTCTTCCAGGCAATAATAGCTGAATGAATCCGTAGTGCCTTGCAATGGTCAATTTGGAGATGAGATGTTAATAGCAGGAAGGTCAAGCGTTCGAAGAATCTGATGATAGCGCGATGGTTTCTTTTCCTTGGTCATGTACTCGGATCCAAAGTTAAAGTTAACGAAATTTTGCATAGATCTCCATTGAATGCGGTTGACCCTCTCACAATGATTTCCTGTTCAAGCTGAACTTCTTGTTTTCTTGAAGTGTAGTAGTGTCAATGAACTGCCTCTGACCTTGTTTATCCTATATCATTTGTCAATTTTTATCAGTATTTCTATCAGCTGCTTGGACAAGCTGCATGAGAAGTGGAGTTCAGTGAAAAAGCAGCTGTTGGGAAAACTCAATCCCGATCGAGTCGTTCGAAACATATTCGGAACGAATTCGATTAGTGCGGAAAACGTGCCCGAGAATCATCCAACTTGTATCACCGATCGTACAGGCATATCACACAATGAACATACCCGGTATTGTCACAGATTAAGTGCCACTTTGCGCCTGAATGTTCTTCGATCGTCTTTCGCATTCAAGTTCGTTCCGAAGAGAAACAGAGAAGACAACGTTCTTGAAAGAGTGTGTTTGCATGTATGAAAGTCACGTTTCATTCCAAAGGGTGCCTTTCTATTATAAAAGGGAAATAACTACCTCGTGGGCCCTTGTGGCTCACGGGCCGGGTTTGGCCCATCTTGGGCGGTCCACCCATTATATCCTTCATCTCCCACTCGCTCACGATGGGCTAAACACAACTCTCTTCCTTGCAAAGTTCATATTGGCAAATAATCCGTGCGACCAGCATACTACGAGAGCTCGTTGTTATACATCTGTTAGGAATATATAACAGCTCAGATTTGGGCACTATGCAGAGTAGAATTAGTATGCAGTTCCCTAGATCAATCAGTCACATTTTTATCTCTCTTGATCTCTTTTAGTATCTCGTATATTGTATTCACAACTATGATTTACTCAAAATCATAATTGGTCGACCTGTGAATACTAATATAGAATGTGACATCATAACTTAAATTGATCTTCCTCTTTCCTTAAACCTCTCCATTTCAGTCCAACTTGCTTTTCTAGAAATGCCCCGTTAGACCGAATTATCATGATCATCGGCAACATCCTAAGATAGCAAACACTGAATAGAAATTTTGAGAATAAGTAAGAGTCGTGAGGGCACTTTAATTGAGAAAAACTATTTTCCTCAAGAGTCTCACACGACTTAAAAATTGAGATCATAATTTTGTCAACTCTTATCGGTCGTTTCATGCATACGTAATATGAAATACGTATTACGGTATTATCTCCTTTTCCCATAGAGCGTATGTCTTTACTCTCAATACCGTACAGATGATAGTTTAGACATACTCAATGTCTAACTTGAGTTCACAAATCTACTCTATTCATAAGCATCTATCAGAACTCACATCTGGCATTAAAGACAGGTAAAGTGAAATATGTGGGTCATTTCACTTTCGGACATAATAATCTATATGTCCTCATCTTAACATTCTGTTAAGGCGACGTCCATACTTCAAGCTTTAGCTCTCAATTATCACCTAGATAATAAGCTTAAAGTTGTCTCATCTCTATTCATCACACAGTGAGTAGAGGCGATTACCCGTGTGAGTGGGCTAATCTCTCATCTGTCCGACATACCTTTTCAATATAATGCACTCAGCATCGACATTCACAAACGTCATACAAACTTATAGGCATTGATAATAACAAACTTCATTAATAGTGAACATTCTGGGAAAAATACAATATACAGTACATCATATTCTACACAGTCCTAGAGATCTCACATGACCATGGAAAACTTCTCTAGGAATCGGCTTCGTCATAGGATCTGCTATCATCCTTTGTGTAGATATGTACTTCACGTTCACTTCCTTTCGTGCAACCATGTCCTTGACATAGTTATACTTGATATCTATATGTTTGGTCTTTCCATGGTACTTGGGATCCTTAGTGTAAGCTATTGCTGCTTGGCTATCACAATAGACCAATACAGGGTTTGCAGCTTTCTCAGTTACACCTAAGTGATCCAAAAATCTTCTAAGCCAAACAGCTTCTTGTGCCGCTGCTGATAGAGCCACGAACTCGGCTTCCATTGTAGATAAGGCTATGCACTGTTGTTTCTTACTGCTCCAAGATATGGCGCCATTATTCAGTAAGAATACGTATCCAGAAGTAGATTTCCTTTCTTTTAAATCTCCTCCCCAGTTAGCATCTGTATAGCCTTCAAGGTGTAGATCACTTCCTTGATAAGTCAGCGCATAGTCGGCACTTCCCTTTAGATATCTCAGGATTCTTTTGACGGCGATCCAATGTGCTTGACCTGGATTGGATTGGTATCTACTTACCATTCCAACTGCATAACAAATATCTGGTCTTGTACACATCATAGCGTACATCAAGCTTCCGACAGCACTAGCATATGGAACTTGTTCCATTTGCTTCTTTTCTTGTGAAGTCTTAGGACACATTCTGTCGCTTAATGCTTCGCCCTTTGCAATAGGAGTATCTATTGATTTACAGTCTTGCATACGAAATCGCTCAAGAATTTTATTCACATACGTTTCTTGTGAAAGAGATAGGGATTTCTTTGAGCGATCTCTTGAAATCTTAACTCCAAGAATGTATGCAGCTTCACCCATATCTTTCATATCAAAATTGGAAGATAACCAATTCTTGACTGTATTAACTAACTCCATACTACTTCCGGCAATTAGTATATCATCAACATATAATGATAAGATCACAAATTGATCTTTGGATCTTTTGATATATACACAATTGTCTTCACTAATCATTTCAAAATCATATGCCATTATTGCATTGTGAAAACGTATATACCATTGTCTCGAAGACTGCTTAAGGCCATATATCGACCTCAATAGTCGACACACTTTGTGCTCCTGGCCTTTTGTAATGAAACCAACAGGTTGTTCCATATAAATTTCTTCCTCTAATTCTCCATTGAGGAATGCAGTCTTTACATCCATTTGATGTAATTCTAGATCCATACTAGCTACTATTGCCAGAATAAGGCGAATAGAGGTAAATCTAACCACAGGAGAAAAAGTTTCTTCAAAATCAACTCCTTCCTGTTGATTATATCCTTTCGCCACAAGGCGAGCCTTATACCTCTCTATTGAGCCATCAGCCTTACGCTTTATTTTGAGAACCCACTTGTTCCCAATGGCTTTGCGTCCTTTTGGAAGGTCAACCAATTCCCAAACTTGGTTTGATCTTAATGACTCCATTTCCTCTTCCATTGCATATATCCATTCTTCCTTATCAGGGCATTTTAGAGCATCATTCACATTCTTCGGCTCATCTTCATCTTGTGGGGCAATCATGAAGGCTTCTCCTTCAATGTCAAAACGTCGACGGGGAATCCTATTACGACTCGACTGTCGTATGGAATGCTGTACTCCTGATGATTCACCACGTTCCATTGCGCTCCCACTCGAATGAGATGATGGTGGTGTCGTCTCTTTAAGTGGTTGCAATTGAGACTGGGTTGCATTCAACTCTCCATTTGTCACAATGCTCCCACTAACTTCACTATCACGATCCACAGATTCGTATAGTGAGTAATTACCACCTACTTCGCCCTTTTTAGGAAACTCATTCTCTAAGAATGTGACATCCCGTGATTCAAATTCAGTTATACTTCCGCTTTCTTGCTCACCTATGAATACATATCCCTTTGAGTGCTCTGAGTATCTTATAAAAATACTCTTTTTGCCTCTTGGGCCTAATTTTCCATACTTGTGAGAAGACTCACGAGTATAGGCAGCACAACCCCAAGGTTTTAGAAAGCTTAAATCAGGCTTTCTGCCTGTCCATAACTCATATGGAGTAGAAGCAACTGATTTAGAAGGCACACGGTTAAGTATGTAGGCAGCAGTCAACAAAGCATCACCCCAAAAGGTGATGGGCAAGTTAGCATGTGCCATCATTGATCTAACCATTTCCATTAGAGTTCTGTTTCTTCTTTCCGCAACACCATTTTGTTGAGGAGTATATGGAATAGTCAGTTGTCTTTCTATTCCCTTTTCATCACATAAATTTCTGAACTGATCAGACAGATATTCTCGACCTCGATCGGATCTTAATGCTTTTATTTTCTTGTCTAATTGATTTTCCACTAAGCTCATAAATCTTTTAAAGCAATTTAAAGCTTCGGACTTATGAGAAATCAAATCGACATGTCCGAATCGAGTATAATCATCAATGAATGTGATGAAATAAACAGACCCGTGCCTTTCTTTTATATTCATTGGACCACAGATATCAGTATGGATTAACTGCAAAGGAAATTCAGCTCTTGTTCCTTTTCCAAATGGTTTCCGTGTTGTTTTTCCTTCTAGGCAATGCTCGCATATGGGCAAATCAACCTTTTTAATATTTCCCAATAAGCCATCTTTAGCCAATCGATTCATTCTTTGTTGGCCAATATGACCAAGTCTAGCATGCCACACGTTCACATCATTCTCATAAGAATCAGATGATGTAAATAAGGAATAACTAACATTAACTTCATAATAGTCAACATCTAGTACAATAAAACCATCTAAGAAATATCCGGAACCATAATAACTTGTTCCTAAACACAAGTTTACACCATTATTATGGAAGTTTACACTAAAACCAAGTCTTACTAAAACCAACACCGAAACTAAGTTCCGACGAATCTCTGGAGCAAATAGCACATCATGTAGGAACAATGTACGTCCACCGCGCATAAGTAGTTGACAGGTGCCAATGCCTCTGACCTCCACTCTTGAATTGTTCCCCACGTATATCCACTTCGTTCCTTGTGGAACTCGTCGGAACTCCACGAAAGCTTCTCTGTCCTTCGCTACATGGTCTGTGGCTCCCGAGTCTACAGTCCACAAAGGATTAGATTCGGTTAGAAACACTGAACTTGACACATAAGTAGCATTTTCATGAATGCTTAGGGTTTCTACCTTCTTTGGCTCGCCACAGTCGCGAGCAAAGTGACCCTTCTTGCCACAGTTGAAACATTTCACTCTTGAAATGTTCTTCTTGAAAGGACGCTTTCCTTTCTCCCGTTGGTTGAGCCTCGGCTTCTTCCCTGAAGGACTTGGTCCTTTGCCTTTCCACTTCCTTGACCCAGCAGGGTGCTTCCTCTTGGAGCCCGAAACTCCATGCGAGCTAGAACCAGCAAAATAAATATCAGTTTCTGGCTTAGCCGCCATGAGGCGATCCTCTTCCAGCTCAAGATGCCGCATAGCATCCTCGAAGGTCTTGATACCCTCATTATGGGTCAAATGGATCTTCATGTGCTCCCAGCTTTGAGGCAAGGAGCGGATCACTGCCTGCACCTGTTGTTCGTCAGTGAGTATGTGCCCGGCATCCTTTAGCTCACTGATCATATTTGACATCTGCCTCAAATGTTGTTTCATGGTCTTTCCATGAGACATCTTGTAAGAGTCGAAACGGATAGTGAGTTGTCTCAGTTTGGTCACAGAAGTTCGACCAAATCTTGATGCCAGTGCAGCCCACATCTCTTTAGCGCTCTGGAAACGTCCGAACTCTCGCATGATGTCATTGTCCATGCTGCTTAACAACGTAATGCGAGCAAGAGAGTTCTTTCTTTTCCAAACAGTAAAGGCATCTTTATCCCTCTTGTGTTGGGCAGTTGTCCCTTCCTCAGGTTCTTCCATAATCTGGTTAAGAGCTTCGAGTGCCTCTTGCTCTTCCAGCACATATTGGATTTTGAGACTCCAAATCTCATAATTATCGCCATTCAATTTTTCTCCCTTATTTAGTTCAGCCACTATGTTCTTAGTTGCTGAAGCCATCGTATCTGAACATTTCAGACACATACGCACGAGTTATTAAAGCCTATCTAAATGCTTCATCAGCATCATGATTACATAAACTAATTATGTTAATGAATAGTTTCACTAAAGGTCTTAGAGTCAAAAGTTCACTATGTTCCCAATCATCGTCTAAAAAACCTAATTTGAAATTACCATTAACATAATCATTTTATGTAATGAAATTGGTTCTTCAAAAGTTATACAAATTTTAAAGAACTTCCCACATAAAACATAACACATAATATGGCAATATAAAATGAACAAATCATCAAAAATTCATAGCCACATATATATCATAAAACATTCACAAATGTTTAAGAATATGTAATATCAACCAAAGACATGTACAAAATTGGTTCCAAATTCTAAAAGAACAACATCAAGTATACCAATCTAACACATAGACAGGAAATGACTCATAAAATTCTTCTGAAAGTTTTATTTTCTTCGGAACATAAATAGAAGCTCCCGGAAAACCCCTAGATCCTGACCATGATTTGCCCCGAGACCCATTCAACGCAAGGGTTGATGTCCTTCTTGCCCCGACCTTTATGTATTCTTGCACAAAATTCTCCACAAGCATCTTATAGCTTGGACCATTTAAGGTTTCTCTAACCTTATCAAGCATTCTTCCCAACTCCTCAGGAATAGTGCACTTTAGGGCTCCGACCATTACATACTCCGGCATTACAAAGCCGTTCCAAATGATATCCTGTATCATTTTGTTGACCTTGATGATGTGTGTCATCATATCATCTCTGGCGTCCCATCGATAAAGAGCTAACTTGATTCTTAGGTTCTCAAGCTTCTCCTTTTGAGCCGCCGTTCTTGGGATGATCGGAGTGCGTCTCAAATGTACCATTGTTCCTGCAACGAATGCAGAACAAAGGATTACTTATAATCCATGATACATTAAGGTAAGGAATGCTTATTCATATACATATGATCT
Source organism: Syzygium jambos (assembly GCA_031216235.1). Classification (NCBI taxonomy): domain Eukaryota; kingdom Viridiplantae; phylum Streptophyta; class Magnoliopsida; order Myrtales; family Myrtaceae; genus Syzygium; species Syzygium jambos. The sequence continues at coordinate 2,448,439 of CM062225.1, read as the reverse complement.
TGCACTTGTATTTCAAAAGACTATAGAGAAATACTATAGAAAATGCCAAAAAAATATGCCCCTAAGTACGTGTACATAGGGTTTATCGTGCATTTTCACATTCATAAGTGCAGCAAAAATATAATATGAATACACCATAACGTAGAGCATTCCGATACGAGCACATCGATACCAAGAACGCCCAAATCGGAGTTAAAATGAGCTCGTACGGGCCGATAGAAGACACAAGAGTCATTCTGCCGGTTTGAACCGGTCCGGTCCGACCGGTCTGACCGGTCCGACCGGGTTGACCGGTCCGACCGGGTTGACCGGTCAACGGTCAACGGTCAACGGTCGCGGGTCAGGTAACCGGGTCGGGTCAAAATCGGGTCGGGTCAGGTCAACGGGTCGGGTCAACGGTAAACGGGTCGGGTCACGGTCAACGGTTCGGGTCAACTCGGGTCGGGTCAGGCTCAGCCGGGTCGGCTTCCGATGACGTCACGCTGACGTCATCGCCGGCGGTTAGCGCGAACGGACGCGCCGTTTCGCGTGCCGCGCGTGCGCCTCACGCGCCGTCGCGCGCCTGGTCCTTGCCGGCGCGTGATGGCGCGTGAGGGCGCGTGCGGCGTCCTCCGGCGACGCGCCGCCCATCAATTTTCTCGTCTCGACGAGTACTTTCCGTTTATGCAATAAAATTTAAGTTTTGACAAAAAACAGAAATCGAAACATGCATGAACAGTTCGGGGACGCGACGAAGACGAACAAAAAACGAGGCCAAAACGAAAACAAACAGTATACACTTCAAACGATGCATAAGCATGATCGGGAAACAAGTAAGCGGGCTCTGATACCAATGTTGGGAAAACTCAATCCCGATCGAGTCGTTCGAAACATATTCGGAACGAATTCGATTAGTGCGGAAAACGTGCCCGAGAATCATCCAACTTGTATCACCGATCGTACAGGCATATCACACAATGAACATACCCGGTATTGTCACAGATTAAGTGCCACTTTGCGCCTGAATGTTCTTCGATCGTCTTTCGCATTCAAGTTCGTTCCGAAGAGAAACAGAGAAGACAACGTTCTTGAAAGAGTGTGTTTGCATGTATGAAAGTCACGTTTCATTCCAAAGGGTGCCTTTCTATTATAAAAGGGAAATAACTACCTCGTGGGCCCTTGTGGCTCACGGGCCGGGTTTGGCCCATCTTGGGCGGTCCACCCATTATATCCTTCAGCAGCCATACCCTGCGATGTATTCAAGCGTTTTTGGCGGAATAATACTCGATCCAACTATTATGGTCAGACCAATTGATGATCACATGGTTCATAGAGGTCACGGCGTGTTTGATTCAGCAATCATTTTGGATGGGTAAGAAATGGTTATGGTTTGGAGCACAAATAATATTGATAAAAATGCTTTGATCCCGAGAGACAAACTTTTCAATTTTGCAGAGAAAGTCTAGTTACATGTATATTGTCTTGTTGGCTGCATATACCTCTATGAACTGGATGTCCATTTGGATCGCTTCCTTAGATCAGCATCAAAGGCAAAAATCTTCTCTCCTTTCCCTCAGTCAACCCTCCGAAACATTCTCATTCAATTGACTGTGGCGTCACAATGCAAGAAAGGAACTCTGAGATACTGGTTAAGTGCTGGGCCCGGGGATTTTCTGCTCTCACCTGCCGGTTGCCCGCCCTCTGCTTTTTATGCTGTGGTCATCGACAAGAACTTCTCTCAATGCGAAGAGGGAGTGAAAGTCGTAACTTCCACGATCCCAATGAAGTCACCATGAAGAGTGCTTTCCAAATTGGAAGCTGAAGAGCAGGGAGCATTTGCTTCTATTTGGGTTGATGACGACGGCTATATTGCAGAAGGACCGACCGTGAATGTGGCTTTTGTAATGCAAACGAGAAAGAGCTGATCTTTCCCGTGTTTGATAAGATCCTCAGCGGGTGCCCTGTCAAAAGGCTTCTTCAGCTGTTTCCGAAACTGGCCGAGCAGGGACTGCTCAAGAGTGTGAAAACTGTCAATCTCACTGTGGAGGAAGCCAAAGGCGCAGCCGAGATGATGTATGTGGGAAGCACCCTTCCTCTGTTGCCGATAATCATGTGGGATGACCAACCAATTGGAGATGGTAAATTCTGTTCTCCTGATTACCTTGTCAATCTTCAACTTTTCTTTTGGCAAATACTATGAAGATAAAACATGAAGTCCTTTGATTGCATATCATAAATTGTACTGGGTGGACTTTAAAGGTTTGTGCACTGCTGACCTGCCCTCATCAGTCACCGAAGGTTTCGAGAACTTCAGACAAGCCATCCTAAGAAAAGAGATAACTCCATGGATGAATGAGACCCTTTCTCGAATACCGTTTTGGTTAACAGATTATACTTTGTGTTCATTGCAAGGAAGGTGGAAGAATTAACAATGGCACTTTCTGATCTAATTTTTCACCACAACTCTCCTAGTAATCAAACCACAGAACCTACTTTAATAAAAATCGAAGACCGAAGTTTCGGTGAAGGATATTCCTCGTGAAAACGAGCGAACAGGACTCCATGACCATGCGCTACTTCCTTTTCTCTCGATTCTTTACGAGGGTCTCCTGGTATCTAAAAGTGAAGGATTTACCTAGAAATATGATAACTAGTAGCGTAGCATGACATTTGTGGCGGTTTTCTGAAGATTCAAGGTGATTTGGAGTACAGGATGGTACCAAAAGAGCCCCGTGAAAACCTGGTTGAATGCCTCTGCTTGAGGTTCTGGTGCCCCAAATTGTTGCGGCAGGAATTGGATGAGGAAAGCAGCCTGGCGTTGGTTGGGGCCCGCCTTGGCATCATATGTCGTGATCTCGGAGCAATAAATATGAGTGTCCGAATACAACATATAATTTCAATGTACTATCGTTTAGAATATTCTAAGTTGCGACGGAATCATAGCTGTTTTTTACCATACTAAAAGCTTGCATTTCTTCCAAGTTAGAGATACCTTACGAAGCCTTAGTTTTATTCCAACTAGCCATTTAATAATAGGTAGACGGGATTAGCTCATTAGCAGCTGGAGCCCATATACATTTCTGTTCTGTTTGGATTTGAGGTACCTTAGAAATTTATGGTCATTTAGGAAGGTGAGAAGCGATTAAAAAAAATGATGCGCCTTTGCCTTTATCTAAATCACGAGTAGATCTTGAGAAAATTTGGCTGACACCATATGACATTTACTGGGGAAAATTACCAAAAAAATTCATAAAGATATTGTAATTGTGCAAATTCAATCTTAAATCTTTTGTATTTGTGTCAATTCAGTCCATCCAGTTAGCGCCAACCATCGCTAACATATACAATTTTTAATAAAATTTTATTTTTTTCGAATTCTTTTCTTTTTTTTCCCCACAATATCGGGAGAGGGCTTGCGGACCTTGTCCGGATCTGGGTGAGGCATGGAGGCCGCGGGCAAGGCGGCCTAGCCCAGATCTAGGTGAGGCCAACCTTGCCATGGCCTCATTGGACGCGGGCGAAGGCAACCATGGCCTCACTAGCCACAGGTAAGGCCGCCTTCGCCTGCGGCCGGCAAGGCCATAGCGAGGCTAGCCTTGCTCCGATCTGGGCAAGGCCGGGAGACGGGCAAGGCCAGGAGAGGGCCTCACAGGCAGTCGACACGAGATTCACAGCGAGCCTCTCCAGCCACTGTGGAAATAAAGAAAAAGAAAAGAAGGAAGAAAAGAAAAAAGTATTAATAAAGTGTTTATGATTGAATTAACATAATTACAATAGATTTAAGACTTTTAAGATAACTTCCTTATTTGTTGTAATATAATAATTGATTATATACCACCCGCCTGGGTGGTGCTGCTGGAGCGCGCACTCTTCCTCTCGCAAAAGGTTGAGTGTTCGAATCCCGGGCGCCGCAGGGTGACTTAACCGGTGGCACGTGTGTGGTGGCTAGCACATGTCGCCCCCAGGGTTTACTCCCCGGCTGTCGGCCGTGCGGGGGTTCTCTGGGTTATAAAAAAAAAATAATTGATTATGGTTTCCTCTACCTTTTGAGGAGCGATTTGGGTCCGACTCAAATTGATTAATTTAACTCATATTGGCCCGCATTTTTGTAACACAATTTTGGTAACCCATACCAAATCCCATCCAGACCCCAAGTCATACCTAATTCAACCCACGCACCAATTTATAGCAATTTACCCTTTTAAATTTGAAAAATAGCATACTAAAAAAACTGACATTGATCGCTCTTTTTGCGGTCCTTAGATTCTTCAATAGAAGCAATGCAATGCTACCTACTATTTACTTTATTACAAAAATGATAAACACAATAAAGTAAACTAAAAAAAGATCGCAAAGCTTATAAATAAAGGAAAATAAGTTCTTACCACATACATTTCAATGGTGGTCATTCAACTTTGACATAATCAAAAGTTTACGCTTCCAATACGTAATCCAACAAGGTCGTTATTCCGTGTAACGTGCGGGAATGTCTCTATTGGAATTATGGAGAGCACTTCAAAATTCCCACATATAATCATGGCGCGCTATTTCTCAATAATTGAGCCCACTAAGAGAGCTCAACAAAGACTCGATTATCTGAAGTAACTCATGATCGCAAGTGTAATTAATCACAGGATTAAAGGGCGGACCTCCACAATTACGTTATCGTTTGTTAATGGCCCAAACGAGCTGGCCCAAAATAATCTTATGTTTCATTTCTGGTTTTCCTTTTCGATTGACCATCATCTTACTAGACATTCTTATTTTAAGACACATGACAACCCATTGTTTAGATTTTAGCTAACCCAACTCAGCTATTAAAGAGCCGGTCTTTAATCCATTTTGACGCCTCTCCCTTTATTTGAATGCGACCATCAATTTTATCAAGTTCATGGATTTTTTTTTAACCGTGCTGCCGGAGCCATTTGGCTAGATCATCCGCTTTCTTTTCTGCATAGAATTTTGGATATTTTAATAGTTTTTAAATATTGCACCAATTATTTTTGTAACGTTTTTTTTTACCGTCATCAATTTGTAACCGTTCTCTTCTGCCATTAATCTGTAACATTTTATGATGGTTTAGTAACGGTGTATGACAGCTTTCTAACATTTGATATATTTCTTTATATACTCTTCATTCTTTTAAATTATAATGGCTATATAACGGCCATATTCTCCTTCAATAATTACCAATTTAATTATAACGGCTTCGTTCTCTCTTTTATTTGAATATAAAATTAAAACTTCAAACCACAATCAAAAGTGAGACATGAAATAAAAGAGAATTTCTTTTTCTTCTCATATCTTTCCTTTCCTTGCTAGGCCTTCTATTATTCTATGCAAAATAAAGAAGAAGGTCCGTTGTATCTTGGGAGGATAGCCATTAAAGCCTATCGCACCGAGTTTCGTACTTCGAGGAGCGGAATTATCCTTAAGTCAAGTGCTTGCACACCTCAGACAATTGATTTTATTTTCTCATCTTTTTCAACAGATTTCCAACAATCCTTATTTTACATTATCTAATATTTTTCCAGCGTAGAATGGGGTTAACCGTGTCAAGAATTGGCTTCTTGAATGCCAAGTGAGAAGGCTTTCCTTTTGCGCGCTTAGAATTGCATAATGTGCGGCACAAATTAGGATTCGATCCTGTGGAAATAGGGACTTTACATCACTCCCCTCGAAGACTTCTCTGTCGAACACCCTGGCTTTCAAATAGTAAGTGGGACTCAATTCTGAAATGGGGACTGACCGAGTCAAGCAAGTCACCAAGGAAGACTATAAAAGGAATAAATTTCCTAAGTCTTCAAGGAACCAACAATTCGTCCAGTCAGCTTTCAGGAAGGTGAGTTTTCACAACCCTTTTAAGCATCGCTCATTGCCTCGGAAAAAGAAAAACCAACTTACCAGAACCAAAAGAGAAGAAGAAGAAGAATCCGTGGATTCTTCATCAGGATTCAAGAGGGTCATGACCCTTGTGGCTGCCCTTGCCCTTTTCACTATCTCTGTCGCTCCAGTGCCAGCTCCTGCTTCCCCTGCCGAAGCTCAAGCCCTCCTCAAGTGGAAATCCAGTCTGGGCAACTGTTCGGTTTCTTCCCTCTCTTCGTGGACTCCCTTTCCTTGTAAGGCCACCAGTTCCAATTTGACTGTGAGTTCATGTATGAAGAAATTAGACAAGAAGACATGATTTAACGAGGTTCAACAATGTGCCTACGTCCTCGGGTAATCCGCTCTCACAGTTTTTCTTTTTTTGTTGTATGTTCTTTGAGAGAGGGACTGCCTTTTTATTGATGAAGTACAGGAAAGGAAGACAACGAGAAAATCTAAAGCCAAAAAGGCAATTCCTAGAATTATAGAAATCAAACAAATCTACATAATTTCTTCCCAAAAGAAAGAGAACCAACACCAATCACGCCAACCTCCCAAATAGGAAGACCAGCACCAATCATGCCAACACTCTCCCTCAAGTTGGAGCGAAGATATCATCGGAGGTCAACTTGCTCACTATCTCTTGAAATGGTCCTTAGGAAGAGCTTTGGTGAACACATTCGCCAATTGTTCTCCACTCTGGATATAAGTTGTCTCAATGGTTTTGTCTTGAACCTTTTCCCGTACGAAATGGCAGTCCACCTCAATGTGTTTAGTCCTTTCATGAAACACAGGGTTCGAGGCAATGTGAGTAGCAGCTTGGTTGTCACAAAATAATTTCGTAGGTGAATCTGAAGGCCTACAACCCAATTCATGAAGTAGCAGTCGTAGCCAAACAATTTCACTAGTAGCAGAAGCCATTGCTCGATACTCTGCTTCAGCACTTGACCGGGCAACCACATATTGTTTCTTACTTTTCCATGTGACAACATTACCTCCTACGAACGTACAGAATCCGGAGGTGGACTTTCGGTCATGAGGGCTTCCAGCCCAATCTGCATCCGTATATCCGACTATTTCTGTATGACCATTGTTCTTCATCAATAAACCTCTACCTGGTGTGGCCTTTAAGTACCTTACCAGATAATCAACTAAACACATATGTCCTTGTGTAGGATTTTGCATGAACTGACTCACGAAACTAACAGCATAAGTAATATCAGGTCTGGTAATAGTTAAGTAGATTAGTCTGCCGACAAGACGTTGAAATCGACCCACATCCTGCAAAGGAAAGTCATCCGAAGCCATTTTCTTGCTGTAGTCCATGGGAACACTAGCTGGTTTTGCACCTATCTTGCCAGTCTCCTTCAATAGATCTAAAACATATTTTCGCTGTGAAAGAAACAAGCCTTTGCTAGAATTTGCCACCTCAATACCCAAGAAATAATTCAGTCGTCCAAGATCTTTAATATCGAACTCCTGGCGCAACTGAGTTTTGAGCACATCAATCCCTGACTGATTACTCCCAGCGATGACAATATCGTCGACATATACAAGTAATACCACAATACCATTTTCATCAGTCTTGGTAAACACAGAGGAATATGCTGCTCCTCGCTTATATCCAAACTTAAGAAGAGAGGTGCTAAGTTTTCCATACCAAGCTCGAGGGGACTGTTTGAGTCTATATATAGACTTTCTGAGTCTACACACCATCCTTTCTCCTCTTTGCAAGCAGTGCCCAGGTGGAAGATCCATGTACACTTCCTCTTCGAGATCACCATGAAGGAATGCATTCTTCACGTCCATTTGAAATAAGGGCCACCCACAATTGACTGCAACTGACATAAGAACTCTGACAGTATTCATTTTTACAATAGGAGCAAAAGTTTCCTTATAGTCAATACCATAAGTCTGGGTGTATCCCTTAGCAACCAACCTGGCTTTGTACCTCTCTACCAAGCCATCACTATTATATTTAACTTTATAAATCCAGCGACACCCAATAGTGCGCTTTCCATTAGGCAAGCAAACTACATCCCAAGTATTATTCTTATCAAGCGCTCCAGCTTCCTCAAAACTATTAGGTTCCGTGGTCTCTTCAAGAACAAATAAAAAACCAACAAAACTAGAAAATAACTTGTCATAGCCAATGTGATTCTGGATGGGATACTGTACCGTGTGATAAGTGGTGAAGTCCTGAAGTCGTGTTGACGGTCTAGACACACGGGTAGATCTCCAAACAGGAGCTGGAGCTGCAGGAATAGGTTCGAAAGCAGTGGGAATCAATTCGATAGCTGTCCCATCCGAAGCTGTCCTTGGTGTAGGCATTGATTCAGGGCTGTTATTGCTGATTACTTCTTCAATCTCATCTATTCCTTCGGGCTCATTTCGCGGGTTACTTCCAATTCCAGGGCCATTGTTCAACTCATCCACCGTAGGAATAGGAGCTAATTCAACTGTCAACTCATTGTACTCCCCCTGAATTGGACTCCTGGAATGAAAAAACATAGTCGATTCATCAAATGTAACATCACGCGATATATACATCCGCCTAGTGGTTGGATCAAAGCACTTGTACCCCTTTTTTGTTGATGAATAGCCCATAAACATGCACTTCTTGGCGCGAGGGTCAAACTTACCATCACTTCGAGAGTGCACATAACAGACACACCCAAAAACTCTCAAATGCCAGATATTAAGTTTGCGCCCGTAAAGGATTTCCATAGGAGTCTTGTAACCCAGAACACGACTAGGAAGTCGATTAATAATATAACAGCTAGTTAAAACAGCATCGCTCCAATAAGTCTTCGGCATGCCTCCAGAAAATAATAATGCTCGAGTCACCTCAAGAAGGTGTCGATTCTTTCGTTCGGCCACACCATTCTGTTGAGGTGTATCTACACACGAAGTTTGGTTAATAATTCCCAAGCTGCTCAAATAAGATTGGAAGGTTTGATTGGAATATTCTGTGCAATTATCAGTTTGTAAGACCTTTATGCATGTTTTGAACTGATTCTGAATCATGCTACAAAATTCTTGAAAAATAGTGACCACATCACTTTTAGCTTTGAGAAGGTATAGCCAAGTAGCTCGCGATTTGTCATCAATAAAAGAAGCAAAATACTTAAAACCATCTCTTGAATCAATTGGAGCACTCCAAACATCCGAATGTACTAAATCAAACACCTCAGAAGCTAAATTAGAACTTTGAGGAAAAGGTAATCTGTGTTGTTTAGCATAATGACCAAAGTCACAAGTACTGCAATTATGAAATAAAGTTTTATCAATAGCTTGTAGTACACGGTCAAAAGGATAACCCATGCGCATGTGCCACAACCTTGACGCCTCCATCGCATTTTTCCTTGCCACCAAGGCATTCGTATAACAGTCAAGGACATAGAGACCATTCTGTAACCGTCCTTCACCAATCGTCTTCTTGGTGCTGCAGTCCTGAAACAACACCTTTGAAGAAGAAAAGACAACATTGCAATTTAATTCTTTAGTACACTTGCTCACAGAAAGTAAATTCGAAGACAAATTTGGTACAACCAAAACATTAGAATTATGTGAGAACAACTTAAGCTGTCTTGCTCCTTGCGTTGGAACCTGCATTCCATTAGCCACAGTAATGGGTGGATACATGGCACTTGAGGAGACATTAAAAAGTAAATCTGCAGAGCTGCACATGTGATCGGTAGCTCCTGAATCTATGATGAATTGAGTACTAGATTGGGTTAAAAAAGCAGTACCCGATGTCTTTACCATGTTGGCCAAATCTGATGAAGGACCAGAAGATCTCGAACCAATCACCCCCTGTCCTTGCATTTGAAGTAGTTGTTGAAACTGTTGTGCCGAGGACTTCAGTTTTGACTGAAACTCTATAGAGTTTCCTGAAACAGCAATTTTTGCTTCTTGAACCTTATCTTTGTTGGCATGAAGATGAGGATGGAGTACCCAACACCTATCTTTGGAGTGACCATCTCTATTACAATGGTCACAATGAAACCGAATGAGCCTTTTATTTTTTCCCTTTACCAATTTCGCCACAGATTCGCCATGTTGGTTGTTCATCACAGCATTATGAGCTAAATTTTCAGAGATTGGCTTATCAAGGCTAGGCGAGACACTCATCACTCGACGCCTCGTCTCTTCTCCTTGAATCAAGCCACAAACTTCATCAAACGTAGGCAAGTTTGGGCTCATCAGAATTTGTCTTCTCACATCTTCGTACTCAGGTTGAATGCTGGCCAGTAACTGGAAGACACGATCTTGCTCTTTCCGTCGAATGTAATCAGCCACACTTTGGGTTGCTGGCCTACATAGACGAAGCTCATCCCACCTTCTCTTCATGCTTCCAAGATGGTTGGTGAAAGATTGAGACGACTCTTGCTTAGAGTTAGTAATCTCTTGCTGCAATTCAAATACCTGCGATGCATTCTGAGCTTGTCCATACATCTTATTCAATGATTCCCACGAGATTTGAGCTGTAGGGGAATATGCAAAAATCTCATACACTTGGGATTCCATAGAGTTAAAAATCCAAGACATAACCAAACTGTCGTTGGTTTGTCATTCATCAAATTTCGCATCCCTCTCAGGAGGTGCTTTTATTTGGCCATTGATATGACCAAGCTTTGATCTGCCCCCGAGGGCCACTGTAATAGCACGAGACCATGGAAGAAAGTTCTTCTCATTCAACAATATGTTGGTGAGTCGCTGACCGGTGGCGGTGGAGTTGGGTTCGGGATTGTTCAAACTCAAATTAGCCATGATTTGAACAACAACCGTGGATACACCAAGAAGAAGGAGACAGATGGATCAAACACATAAACAGGTACGAACCCACTCTGATACCATGAAGAAATTAGACAAGAAGACACGATTTAACGAGGTTCAGCAATGTGCCTACGTCCTCGGGTAATCCGCTCTCAAAGTTTTTCTTTTTTTGTTGTATGTTCTTTGAGAGAGGGACTGCCTTTTTATTGATGAAGTACATGAAAGGAAGACAACGAGAAAATCTAAAGCCAAAAAGGCAATTTCCAGAATTACAGAAATCAAACAAATCTACATAATTTCTTCCCAAAAGAAAGAGAACCAGCACCAATCATGCCAACCTCCCAAATAGGAAGACCAGCACCAATCATGCCAACAATGTACTTGGTATGGCATCTCCTGCAATCTGGCCGGGAGTGTGATTTGGATAAATCTTACTAGTGCCGATGTGGAAGGTACGCTTGACGAATTTCCATTCTCATGTTTGTCTCATCTCATGTACATGGACCTGAGTGTAAATAGTCTCTCCGGCCACATTCCACCTCAAATCGGTTTTCTGAGCAATCTCACCTATCTCAACCTCTCTATCAATCGGTTCTTGGGGATAATACCACCAGAGATTGGCCATCTAACGAAACCGGAGGTCCTACGTTTGCATTTCAATGAGTTAAATGGCTCCATTCCCCTAGAAATTGGGCAATTGCATTTGCTCGATGAGGTCACGCTGCATTTGAATCAGTTTCATGGATCTATCCCTTCCTCATTGGGTAATTTGATCAAATTAGCTAGATTGTATGTCTACAACAACTCTCTTTCTGGTTCTATACCTCCTGAGATGGGAAATATGATAAATTTGGAAGTGCTCAACATGGACGCTAACTTCTTGACAGGACCAATTCCTTCCACTCTAGGGAACTTGACCAAATTGAGAGAGTTGCACCTATTTGCTAATAAGCTTAACGGTTCCATCCCCCTAGAGCTAGGGAATTTGAAGCTTCTTAGCTCGTTGATCCTTTACAATAATAATCTTACCGGTTCAATCCCGCCAACATTAGGCAATTTGACGGAACTTACCCATCTTTTACTCTATGATAACCAGCTTTCGGGTCACATTCCTGATGAGATGGGAAATCTTCGCGCTATGCAGGACTTAAAGCTGAGTGGAAATCAGCTCACTGGCCCAATTCCTTCTTCTTTGGGTAACTTGACCGACCTAGTTCATTTGTGCCTCCATCTTAATCACCTTTCTGGTTTGATTCCTGGATCCTTAGGGGATCTAATGAACTTGGAGGTGCTGCTATTGAGTTACAACCAGCTTTCTGGTAGCATTCCTGATGAGTTAGGAAATATTCAGGCTATGGTCCTGTTACATCTGAGTGCAAATTAGCTCACCGGTCCAATTCCTTTTTCTTTCGATAATTTGACAAACCTAGTCTATTTAAGCCTCAGAGAGAATCAACTTTCGGGGAAGATGTCTGTATCGATTTGCAATGCCACCAGCCTTTCACTCCTCATCTTGTCTAATAATAGCTTAACCGGTAGCCTACCCCAGTGCTTATCATACTTGAGCATTTGTCTATCGGTTTTGAACTTGCAAATGAATAGTCTTTCGGGCACGATCCCTCCAACATTTTCACCACGAAGTAGCTTGAGAAATCTTGACTTGAGTCAAAATCAATTCGAAGGCACATTGCCGCATTCCCTGGTCAATTGTAAAAACCTGGAAGTCCTAGATTTGAGCAATAATAAGATAGAGGATAAGTTCCCAGAATGGCTGGGAAGCCTGCCAGAGTTAAAGGTTCTTAATCTGAGGTCCAACAATTTTAAGGGTCTTTTAGATTTTCCAATGGTAGCTCATCTCTTTTTGAAGTTGCACATTTTGGATCTCTCAAACAATGACTTCGCTGGTCCTTTACCAGCCAATCTGATAGCGAAACTTCAAGGGATGATGAATGGACAAAATGGGCAAAAGCCGCAAGACAAATCATTGTACATGAGGCAGCAAGCTGGAAAGGAATTCTATGAAACTTCTGTGAATGTGATCATGAAAGGAAAGGAGATTCGGCTAGAGAGGATCTTGACCATTTTCACAACCATTGACTTATCGCTTAAATCCTTTCAAGGGAACATCCTGAGTGTTATTGGAAATCTTCATTCTCCCATAGGGCTCAACCTTTTCCACAACCACCTCACGGGTTCCATTCCTTCAACCCTTGGAAATTTGACTAACCTTGAATGACTGGATTTATCTTCAAACAAGCTTAGTGGGAGTGTTCCTAGAGAATTGGTAGATTTGTCATTCCTTGAGTATTTGAACCTCTCAGATAACCAACTCACGGGCCCCATACCTCAAGACAAGCAATTGAGCACATTCACAAGTGACTTATTTGATGGAAACCTAGGCTTATGTGGAACTCCATTGCGAAATACATGCCCTAGTGATGCTCAGCCTCCAACGCCACCACCTTCATTCTTCCAAGAGGATAGTACAAGAGAGCATGGTAGCGGGTTTGATAGAAAAGCAGTCAGGATAGGCTATGCATCCGGAATCATGATTGGAATCTCCATAGCGTACATTTCATGTGAAACTGGAAGACCCAAATGGCTTGTGGGAAAAGTGAGAAGCATGGAGAGAAGAGCCAAATTGATGAAGAAGCCAAAGGAGAAGTCCATCAAATTTCATGGAGGCCAATGAAATTGTTGGGAAGTGGTCCCTTTGAACTATGTGCAATGTAGATCAAGGAATACAATTTTTGTCAGATTGCAATGCAATTTCCCATATGGATGCTCGTTTTTATCATGCTGTCATTTTCTTCTTTATGTGCGATTGCTGAATTGAGTCCTATGAATAGATGAACATGAAATAGATCTTCCAAAAAACTCGCTTTGCATCATTAACACCCTATGTGTCCTTTTCTTGTTTAGTGTACGCCATTCTTATTTCTTCTTGGGAAAGAAAAAAAGACGAAGAGCTGTCGAAGCCCATTTTGCCCGGGATTACATGATTGAATGTGTCATTGAAATATGTCTTTAATGATTTCTAAATTTTTCATTGTCCCACTACACATTTCTATTGAAGTTGCAGCTTGGTATTAGATCGTTGACTTGCAGTCTTGCACCTATCATACTTGTCTACAATAGTAAACAGGGGTACTCAAGGTTCAAACCTCAAAGCATCTTCGAAGTTTAGATTCAAAGTAATCTTATTGCAAAATTCTACGATCCCCTAGGCCAAAAAACTGACATTTTTTCATGTTCGTGGTTTTTTTGAAGTTGCTGGTAATTTTTAAATACTTTTTGCAAAAAATATAACCGGTAACTTGCTTGTAAGTTAACTTATCAATAAGTTACCGGCATGATAACGAATTTATCAAGTTTCATAGATAATTAGTAAGTAACATTGTCTAAATTTTACGGTTACTATCACAAAAAATATCAAAATTGGTATACCCATGCCACATTTAACCAAACTAATTTTTGTGGCACAAAAAATACCAAATTGTTATGCTCGTGCCACATTTATCTCAAATTAATTTTTATATCGTAAAAAAAATGTCAAACTAGTATGCTCATGTCACATTTACCAGAGACTAATTTTCGAGTCATAAAAAAACATGACTTTTAGCAGATTTTCGAAACTTGAGGGAGCTCTTAAGGAAAAATTAGTAGATTTTAGCAAATTTCCCAATAAATTTTTTTTAGTGATTTGGGATTTTTTTGTGATACAAATTAGTTTTGTGTTACTAGTATACCAGTTTAGCATTTTTTGTAACACAAAAATTAATGGGATATGTTCACTAGAAGTCCTAAAACTTATCACGAAAGTGCAATTGAATTCTAAAACTTACAAAAAGTGCAATCGAGTCCTAAAACTTGTCAAATTGATTTAATCAAGTCCTAAAGTTAACACCGTCAATTATCTAACGGAAAATGCTGACGTCGTATTGTAAAATGAATTTCTCTCTCCTACATGGCATATATATATTTTATTCAAATATTATTTAAATTAAATTAAAAACTAAAAATTAAAAACAAACAAAACAAAATTGGAAAAAAGAAAGAAGAAAGAAGCAGCTTCGCCAGAGGGGCCAGCTGAGGTCGTCGGCCCTGGTCAAGGGTGGCCTGCCTTCGCTTGGCCCTGCCAACGGCCAGCCACCCTCGCTAGGCCCGGGCGAGGGCACCTAGATCTACGCGACGCTGGCCCTCGCCTAGGGTTGGCGACCATCGCCTGCCCAGATCAAGGTGACGCCTAGCCTTTGCCTAAAGCCAACGAGCCTTGCCAGCCCCGAGCAAGGGCTGGCGTCCCCTAGATCTGGGCGCCCTCGCCTGGGGCCGGTGAGGCCTCGCTCGGGGCTAGCGAGGGCCGACGACCCTCACCTAGGGCCGGCGACCTCAGTCGGCCATTCCGGCGACCTTAGCTAGCCCCCTTCCGGCAGTGGGCAGCGGCTACAACTCCCAACTTAGCCCTAGTTTTTTTTTTTTTTTTCAGTTTTGCTTTTTTAAGTAACTTTTAGATTTTTTTTAGTTTTTTAATTCAATTTATATAAAGATTTCAAAAAAATAATAATAAATTCCACATAGGAGAGAGAAATTCATTTTAAAATGCCACATCACCATTTTCCGTTAGACAATTGACGGCGTTAACTTTAGGACTTGATTGAACCAATTTGATAAGTTTTATGAATCGATTGCATTTTTTGTAAGTTTTAGGACTCAATTGCACTTTCGTGACAAGTTTTAAGACTCTAGTGAACATATCCCAAAATTAATTTAAGGTAAATGTGGGTATATCAATTTGAAACTTTTTGTGACACGAAAATTAGTTTATGGTAAATATAACATGGGTGTACATGTCACAACTCTCCCAGCAAGGCGAAGACGAGTAGATGGGTTTAGAGGTAATGTTGAGTTGAAAACCAGCAGTCCTCAATTGGCGCGTTGACATTAGAAAATTAAAGTTAAAATAGATTTATTTATGAAGTCCAACCTAACTAAAAGTCGCTCCTAGCTAGCCACTAGCCTTGTGGCTGGCTAAGAGTCAAGTGAAGTATGTGAGGTACCTAACTTTTACGCAACCACATATTTGAGATAGGACATAATTGTACTAATTCTCTAACTAGTGCCCTTTTTCTGAAGAAAAAAAAATTTGACGTCGATTGCTCTTTTTTGCAATCGTTAGATTCTTTAATCAAAGCAATGCAATGCTACCTACTATTTAATTTATCACCAAAAATGACAAATGCAATAAACTAAAATTAAACAAACGCAAAGCTTATAAATAAAGGAAAGGTATATGTTTACTAGAAGTCCTAAAACTTGTCACGAAAGTGTAATTGAGTCATAAAACTTACAAAAAGTGTAATTAAGATCTAAAACTTGTTAAATTAGTTCAATCGTGTTTTAAAGTTAATACCGTCCAATTTGACTAACGAAAAATGTTGACATTACTTTTTTATTATTTTTTCTATCCTACGTAGCAATGATGGGACTTTTTTATAACTAGTTTAATACTAATTTTATTTAAATTAATTTTTTTAAAAAGTTAAAATTGCGGCGGCGGCGGCGGCAGCAAGGGCTTGCAATCCTTCGCGCCTATCCTCCTCCCTTTTTTAAAGATTATTTTTATAATTTATTTAAATAAAATTAGTATTGAAAATCAAATTTGGACCAAAACGATATCGTTTTATTCTTAAGTTTCATACTTTAGCGACGTCATCGCCACGTAAGAGAGAGAAAATATTAAACTAAGCCACGTCAATATCACGTCAACATTTTTCGTTAATAAGTTTGACAGTGTTAACTTTAGGACTCGATCGAATCGATTTAACAAATTTTGGAACTTGATTGCACATTTTATAAGTTTTATGACTCAATTGTACTTTGGTGACAAGTTTTAAGACTTAAGGAAAATAAGTTCTTTCTAGCAAAAATAAGGAAAATAAGTTCTTATTATGTGTAGATTTCAATGGTGGTCATTAAACTTTGACATAATCGAAAGTTTACACTTCGTAATCCAACAACAATATCATTATCCCGGAATAACGTACGGGACAATCTCTATTGGAACCACCGAGAGCACTTCAAAATTCCCACAAATAATCACGGTGCACTCTTTTTAAATGGTAAGTTAGAACGGAATTAAAAAGCAGACCTCCACAATCACGTTATAAACTGTCAAAACGGCTCAAACAAGTGGGCTCAGCTCATTTTTTTAGATTTTAGCTAACCCAACTCGGCCAATTAAAGAGTAGGTCGTTAATCCATTTCGACGCCTCTCCCTTTGCTCGAACGTGATCATCGGCTGTCGTTTCTGCAAGAACGGGTCAACCACGTCAAGATTTGGCTTTCGTGAATGCCGAGTGAGACGACTACCCTTTTGCGCTTTGAATAGCAAAATGTGTGGCACGGATTGGGATTTGATCGTGTGGAAAGTTAAGAGTGTTCGCACACAATAAGAAAGACCTTGACTTTACATCACTTTCACTTTCCTCAGAGACTTCCCCGTCAAAGTCTCCGGATTTCATTTGGGGGGTGGGCCTCAACTCTGAAAGGGGAACTGACCGAGTCAGAACGTACCTTTTCATAGTCTTCACTTGTTAGCTGTCATTGTTGCATTCCCATTATCATGGAAAATGATGGGAAGGCGAGAGTTTTCACAACCTTTTTAAGCATCGCTCGTTGCCTCGGGAAAGAAAAACAGAAAACTAACCACATAGTAACATGCCATCAATAGCAATCAGAATGATCATCAAATGACCTTGAGATTAATTCAAATCACATTCCATGATGAATGACCAGAAAGTATTCATCGAACACAGTCCACAATTTAATTATAGAAACGAAACCTAAACATGCTAAAAGTGATTGGAAACCATGGACACATTTAGGACTTAATTATGAGCAAGCCGAATGACAACCGAGCGGAGCTAAGTCTAGAACCAGAAGACTAGACTCATATTCATTAAACCAGGCTAAGCCCAAATCCATTAACTAATTAAACTCAGTGTTCATTAATGTTTCGTTTGTTTCGCGAAAAATAAGTATTTTAGAAAATATTTTCTTAAAAAATAATCACTTGGAATAATTAGTTAATAAAAAAATATTTTCATTATTGACAACGATTTATTAGCCATACAAGCACATCAACATCCAAAGCTTATCACACCAGAACACCAAAATATTGAACGTATATACTTAACAATCAGTCTCTTATATTCACCACAAGACCCATGCCATCGGCTATTACCTTTGACCATAGCCATTAGTCAGACGTCACCCCCTTTACTACGACTTTTACCGAAGCGGACGGAAACTGAGGATATGAAGTAAGACCACCATGTGGAGATAAACTCGAATATTTTACGAACGATCGGTAAGCGTGACATCAACTCCAGCGAAGCTCTCACCAGTAACCATCATTTGCAGGCATTGGAACATAAAACACAAAAACAATGAACCCACGACCGTGTGCTATTTTTTGGGTCTTGACCATGCTGCTTGAAGATGGGTTCGATCCGTTGACCTTACATTCAGCTGATGCATTAGTTGTGGGATTCTAACATGCGACGGTGATGAAAAGTTGCTTGAAAATGCGACCGTGCACTATTTTTTGGGTCTTGACGAAGCTGCTTGAAAATGGGTTCGATCCGTTGGCCTTACATGCAGCTGATGCCTTAGTTGCCGGATTCTAACATGCAACGGTGATGAAAAGTCACGGCACTAGTGATTTTGTAAAAAGATATGGCACTAATGGTCTTATGAATTGTCCAAACTCCACAACCGTGCGCTACTCCCCTTTCTCTCGATTCTTTACGAGGGTCTCCTCTTATCTATAAGTGAACGATTAACCTAGAAATATAATAGCTAGTGCGTAGCTTGACATTATGGTGGTTTTCTGAAGATTCAGGGCGATATGGAGTTAAAGGATGGGACCAGAAGATCACCATGAAGGCCTGATTGAATGCATCCGCATGAGGTTCTGGTGCCCCAAATTGTTGTACGGCAGGTATTGGATGAGGAAAGCATCCTGGCGTCGGTTGGGGCCTTAGCGTCATATGTTGTGCTCTCGGAGCAACAAATGCAAGTGTCCAAATATAACATATGATTTCAATTTACTATCATCTCGAATGGCCTAAGTTGCGACAGAATGATAGGTTGTCTTTGACCAAATTAAAAGCTTATCTTTCTTCCAAGTTAGAGATACCTTGCAAAGCCTTAGTTTTATTCCAATGAAGTAATTACTAGCCTTTTAAGAATAGGTAAACGGGATTAGCTCATTAGCAGCTGGAGCCCATATACATTTCACTGCAAAAAAAACGGATTTTTGCCACGAAAATTTTCCAACGAAAAATTTTCGTCGCAAATTTGCGACAAATTTTCCAATGAATGGCAAAATTCGTTGGAAATTTCCAACGAAAAATTTTTCGTCGCAAAATTCGTTGGAAATTTCCAACGAAAAATTTTTCGTCGCAAAATTCCAACGAATTTTCCAACGATTTAAAAAAAAATTGATTTAATTCGGCATTTTTTATATTCGTTGGAAAATTCGTTGGAAATTTCCAACGAAATTTCCAACGAATTTCAATTTTTCGACAATTTTTTCATAGTGTACAATTTTCGTTGAAAAATTCGTTGGAAATTTCTAACAAAAAATTTTTCGTTGGAAATTTCCAACGATTTAAAAAAAATTGATTTAATTCGGCATTTTTTATATTCGTTGGAAAATTCGTTGGAAATTTCCAACGAAATTTCCAACGAATTTCAATTTTTCGGCAATTTTTTCATAGTGTACAATTTTCGTTGGAAATTTCCAACGAATTTTTCAACGATTTAAAAAAATTGATTTTATTCGGCATTGTTTATATTCGATGGAAAATTCGTTGAAAATTTCCAACGAAATTTCCAACGAATTACAATTTTTCGGCAATTTTTTTATAGTGTACAATTTTCGTTGGAAAATTCGTTGGAATTTTCCAACAAAAAATTTTTCGTTGGAAATTTCCAACGAATTTTCCTACGATTTAAAAAAAATTGATTTTATTCGGCATTTTTTATATTCGATGGAAAATTCGTTGGAAATCTCCAACGAAATTTCCAACGAATTACAATTTTTCGGCAATTTTTTGACCAATGAATTTTCCAACGAAAATTGTACACACTAAAATAATTTCCTGGAAAATTATATTCGTTAGAAATTTCCAACGAATTTTCCAACAAATTCAAAAAAACCCAGTACTATTCGGCATTTTTTATATTCGTGGAAAAATTCGTTGGCAAATTCCAACGAATTATCCAACGAATTTTAATTTCCCGGGCAATTATTTCAGTGTGTACAATTTTCGTTGGAAATTTCCAACGAATTTTCCAACGAATTTCAATTTTTCGGCAATTATTTTAGTGTGTACAATTTTCCAACGAATTTTGCAACGAAAAACCCTACTACATTTTCGCGCTCGTTCAATTTCAAAATTCATTCTCTCTCTCTCTCTCTCTCTCTCTCTCTCTCTCCGCCTCCTCCCCCGCTGCCCCCTTCTCCTTCGCCCTCTGTCTCCCCCTCCGCCTCCTCCCCCGCTGCGCCCCCTCCTCCTCCGGCTCCGGCTCCGGCTCCGGCGCCATGGACACCAAGACTCCGCCGCCCCCTCTCCTCCTCCGCGACGTTAGCTCCCTCCCCAAAGGCGCCGCCGCCGCCATCTAGGGCTGCCCCCAACGCCCCTGACACCCCCGAGGCCACCATGGGCCGCCCTCGACGCCCCCGACGCCACCAAGCCTCGTCGCCGGCGAGGGTCGAGCTTGCCCAGATCTGGGCGAGCTCAAGCTCGGCCCTCGTCGGCGACGAGGCTGGCCCTCGCCGGCCATGGCGAGGGCCGAGCTCGCCCAGATCTGGGCGAGCTCGGCGCTCGCCGGCAACGATGCTGGCCCTCGCCGGCGACGAGGCTGGCCCTCGCCGGCGACGAGGGCGATTTTTCGAAATAAAATTTCCGAAAAAAAAAATTCAAAAAAAAATCGAAAAAAAAATTCGAAAAAAAAAATTTCGTTGGAAAAAAATTTCCACGATTTTTCGACCAAAAATTTTTTTTTAAAATTTTTCCAACGAAAAATTTTTCGTTGGAAAAAAAATTTCCACGATTTTTCGACCAAAAATTTTTTTTTTGTAATTTTTCCAACGAAAAATTTTTCATTGGAAAAAAAATTTCCACGATTTTTCGACCAAAAATTTTTTTTTTGTAATTTTTCCAACGAATTTAGCCACGAGTTTTCCAACGAATTTTCCAACGAAATAAAATTCGTCGCAAATTTCCAACGAAAATTGAAATTTTTCGTTGGAAAAATTTCCAACGACCTATTACCAACGAATTTTTTTTCGTTGGAAAATTCGTTGGAAATTCGTTTTCCAACAAATTTTTTCAAATTTTTCGTTGAAAATTTCGTCGGAAAAAAGCAATTTTTTTGTAGTGTTTGTGTTCTGTTTGGATTTGAGGTACCTTTGGAAATTATGGTTATTTAGGTAGGAGAGAAGCGATAAAAAAAATGAAGCACCTTTTTGATTATCTAAAACAATAATAGATCTTAAGAAAATTTAGGCCACACCATACGACACTTATTGTGATATAATTATTGTTTTTGTGCTAAAGTTTGTAATATAATGATTGATTATGGTTCTCTCTATCCATTTAGGATCAACAAGCTCTTAGATTTATCCAGTAATTTTCCCACTTAAGGGTAAGGTCAAGTTTGGGTGGGTTGAAAATGGATCTGACTCAAATTAATCCATATTTTTATAATATAATTTTGGCAACCCATACCCAATCTCACATGAACCCAAGGCATATCCAACTCAATTCAGGCTCCAATTCTTAGCAATTTTTCCCTTTAAATATGGAAAATAACATACTAAAGAAAAAAAAATTGACATTGATTGCTCTTTTTTGCGGTCGTTAGATTCTTCAATCAAAGCAATGCAATGCTACCTACTATTTAATTTATCACCAAAAATGATAAATGCAATAAACTAAAGTTAAACAAACACAAAGCTTATAAATAAAGGAAAGGGATATATTTACTAGAAATCCTAAAACTTGTGACGAAAGTATAATTGAGTCCTAAAATCTACAAAAAGTGCAATCAAGCCCTAAAACTTGTCAAATTGGTTTAATCTAGTCCTAAAGTTAACACCATCTAATTTGACTAACGGAAAATGTTTATGTAACTTTTTTATTATTTTTTATCCTTCGTGGCGATGACATGGCTTTTTTTATAATTATCTTAATACTAATTTTATTTAAATTAAAATTTAAAAAAAGGAGGAGGAGGAGGACAAGCAGGGAGGGCCTCCCTGCCGCCACCCCACCATTGTTGGTAGGGGCCAGCGAGGGTGGGGGATGGTTGGGATTGGCGACCCTCGCCAACGGTAGTTAAGGGCCCGTAGGCCCTCGCCTGGCCAGGGTCACCGGCCCCTCTCGACGATGGCGAGGTGATGGTGGCTGCAGCGGCACTAGCGAGGACTTGCAGCCCTCCTCGCCCGTCCTCCTCCTTTTTTTTTAAAGCTTATTTTTATAATTTAATTTAAATAAAATTAGTATTAAAAATCAAATTTAGGGAAAAACAATGTCATTTTAGTGTTTCATACTTTAGCGACGTTATCGCCATGTAGGAGAGAGAAAATATTGAATAAGCCACGTCAACGACATGTCAGTATTTTCCGTTTGTAAGTTTGACGGTGTTAACTTTAGGATTTGATTGAACTAATTTGACAAGTTTTAGGACTTGATATCACTTTTCGCAAGTTTTAGGACTTAATTGCACTTTTACGATAAGTTTAAGACTTAAGGAAAATAAGTTCTTATTAATGTGTGGATTTCAATGCTGGTCATTAAACTTTGACATAATCAAAAGTTTACACTTCGTAATCCAACAACAATGTCGTTATCACAGAATAGCGTGCGGGACAATCTCTATTGGAACCATCGAGAGCACTTGGAAATTCCCACATATAATCACGGCACACTCTTTTTAAATGGTAAGTTAGAACAGAATTAAAGAGCAGACCTCCACAATCACGTTATGGTCTGTCAAAATGGCTCACACAAGCGGGCCCAGCTCATTTTTTTAGATTTTTAGCTAACCCAACTCCGCCAATTAAAGAGCAGGTCGTTAATCCATTTCGACACCTCTCCCTTTGCTCGAACATGATCATCGGCTGTCGTTTATGCAAGAACGGAGTCGCCCGCGTCAAGATTTGGCTTTCGTGAATGCCGAGTGAGACGACTTCCCTTTTGCGCTTTTAATTGCAAAATGTGTGGCACGGATTAGGATTTGATCGTGTGGAAAGTTAAGAGTGTTCACACGCTCGCATCACTTTCCTCGAAGACTTCCCCGTCAAAGTCTCTGGATTTCATTTGGGGGATGGGCCTCAATTCCGAAAGAGGTACTGACCGAGTCAGAACGTACCTTTTCATAGTCTTCACTAGTTACTAGTTAGTTATCGTTGTTGCATTCTCATTATCATGGAAACTGATAGGAAGGTGAGAGTTTTCACAACCTTATGTGTAGATTTCAATGGCGGTCATTAAACTTTGATATAATCAAAAGTTCACACTTCCAGGACGAAATCCAACAACAATGTCATTACCCCGGAATAACATAGGGAATATTCCTATTGGAACCATCGAGAGAAATTCAAAATTCCCACATAATCATGTCGCACTCTTCTAATGGTAAGTAATTACAGAATCAAAGAGCATACCTCCACAATCACGTTATCATTTGTCAAGATGGTTCAAACAAGCAATTTTTCATTTGCAACGTTTAATTCATTTTGATACCTCTCCCTTTCCTCGAACATGATCATCATTTTATTAGAACTGTGGAATTTTTATTTTTAACCGTGCTCTTAGGTGCCATTTGGCTAGATCATCGGCTGTCGTTTCTGCAAGAACGGGTCAACCACTTCAAGATTTGGCTTTCGTGAATGCCGCCGGGTGAGAAGACTACACTTTTGCCCGCTTTGACTTGCAAAATGTGTTGCACATATTAGGATTTGACCGTGGGGTAAGTCAGGGTGTTCACATACAACACGAAAGACATTGACTTTTACATCACTTTCCTCGCAGACGTCTCTGTCAAATTATGTCGATTTGACATGATGGGGGTGGGACTCATTTCGAGTCAGAAAAGTCACCAACGAAGACTACAAAGGAAAATTCCAAAGTCTTCGGGGAACCAAAGATTCGTCCAGTCAGCTTTCAGATCACTAGCTACAAAAGCAATATTAACCCGACTTTTCTTAGTCTTCACTAGTTAGTTGTCGTTATTGCATTCCCATTATCATGGAAAATGCTACGAAGGTGAATTTTCACAACCTTTTTAAGCATCGATCATTGCCTCAGAAAAAGAAAAACCAACTTACCAGAACCAAAGAAAGAAGAGTCCATGGATTCTTCATCAGAATTCATGAGGGTCATGAGCCTTGTGGCTGCCCTTTCCCTTTTCACTATCTTTGTCATTCCACTTCCTGCTCATGCTTCCCCTGCAGAAGCCCAAGCCCTACTCAAGTGGAAGTCCAGTCTGGGCAACCATTCGATTTCTTCCCTCTCTTCCTGGACTCCCTCTCCTCGTAATGCTACCCATTCCAATTTGATGATGAGTCCGTGTGCTTGGTATGGCATCTCCTGCAATAGGGCTGGGAGCGTGATCGGGATAAATCTCACCAGTGCCCATGTTGAAGGTACGCTTGACGAATTCCCATTCTCAACTTTGTCTCGTCTCATGTACATGGACCTAAGCATAAATAGTCTCTCTGGCCACATTCCGCCTCAAATTGGTCTCATGAGCAATCTCACCTATCTCGACCTCTCTATCAATCGGTTCTCGGGGAAAATACCGCCGGAGATCAGCCGTCTAACGAAATTGGAGGTCTTGCACCTGGTTTCCAATGAGTTAAATGGCTCCATTCCCCAAGAAATCGGGCAGTTGCATTTGCTCAGTGAGGTCGCACTGTATTCAAATCAATTGGATGGATCCATCCCTTCCTCATTGGGTAATTTGGGCAAATTAACTACATTGTATGTCTATAACAACTCCCTTTCTGGTTTTATTCCTCCTGAAATAGGAAATATGACAAATTTGGAAGTGCTCCACATGGACACCAACTTCCTGACAGGACCAATTCCATCCACTTTGGGGAACTTAGCCAAATTGAGAGAGCTGCACCTATTTGCTAATAAGCTTACTAGTTCCATCCCCCTAGAGTTAGGGAATTCGAGCCTTCTTAGCTCTTTGATCCTTTGTGATAATAATCTTACCGGTTCAATCCCGCCGACATTAGGCAATTTGACGAAGCTTACCCTTCTTTATCTCTACGGTAACCAGCTTTCCGGTCACATTCCTGATGAGATAGGAAATCTCCGCGCTATGCTTGACTTAGAGCTAAGCAGAAATCAGCTCACTGGCCCAATTCCTTCTTCTTTGGGTCGCTTGACTGACCTAGTAAGTTTGTTCCTTCGCCAGAATCAGCTTTCAGGTTCAATTCCTAGATCATTAGGGGATCTGATGAACTTGACGGAGTTGCAATTGGATGCCAACCATTTAACCGGCTTCTTACCAGAGAACTTGCTCCAAGGTGGATTGCTTCAAACCCTCTCAGTGAGTGACAACAACTTAACTGGTTCTATCCCTAAAAGCTTGAGAAATTGCACAAGCTTAGTCAGAGTACGCCTCGAGGGAAACCAGCTCACTGGAAACATATCCGAGTCCTTCGGTGTCTACCCCAAATTGAAATTTATCGACATAAGTTTTAACAAGTTCTATGGAGAAATCTCAACAAACTGGGGAAGTTGCATGCGTTTAAGCGATCTAAGAATTGCTGGAAATAACATCTCCGGTAGCTTGCCTCCTGAGATTGGAAACGCGACTCAACTGGGTGCAATTGATCTTTCTTTCAATGATTTAGTTGGCGAGGTTCCGAAAGAATTTGGAAAATTGACCTCTTTGGTGAATTTGAATCTAAGCAGGAACCGACTTTTTGGCCATATAAGTCCCGAGATTGCATCGTTACCTGCTCTTCAAAAATTGGATTTGTCCGGGAATAGATTTAGCATGTCTATCCCGCGGACTATAGGGCATGCTTCAAAGTTGCTCCTCTTGGATCTGAGCAACAACCAGTTGAGCCAAGATATACCAGGGGATTTAGGGATGCTAATTAATTTATTCGAGCTAGACTTGAGTTGTAACTTGTTAAGCGGTGAGATCCCAGCTCAATTCAGCAAGCTGCAAAGCCTAGTGAAACTTGACATTTCACACAATAATCTTTCTGGCCTGATATACAACACTTTCGAGGGTATGCTGGGTTTGGCGGAGGTTGACATCTCCTACAACAAGTTTGAGGGTCCAATCCCCAACACCACGGCATTCCAGAATGCAACAAAAGAAGCGTTAGAAGGTAACAGTGGATTGTGTGGAAATGTTGAAGGACTTGAGCCCTGCAATCAAGCGGTGGTGGATAGGGAAAACTCTACCGCAGGACGCAGAGTGTTTCTTATTGTGTTTCCTCTGCTAGGAGCAGTTCTTCTGTATATTTTCTTTGGAATATTCTTCATTTCCCGTAGAAAGAAGCTCCATCCTCCTGCGGAACTAGTACCCAAGAAACCTGAAGTCTTTTCTCTATCAAAGTACGATGGAAAGATCTTATATGAAGACATCATAGAAGCCACCGGCGCTTTTGATGAGATTTACTGTATTGGAAGGGGAGGCTATGGAAGTGTCTTCAAAGCCAAATTAAGATCAGGTGATATGGTAGCTGTAAAGAAGCTCCATCAAACAGCTCATAGCGGGCAAACAGATCAAAAGGAATTTTTCAATGAGATTAGGGCATTGACGGAAATCCGACACCGCAATATTGTGAAACTTATGGGCTTTTGTTCGCATCCACAACACTCATTCTTGGTGTATGAGTACTTGGACAGAGGAAGCTTGTCTACAATCTTGAGCAATGAAGAAGAAGCTAAAAAGTTGGACTGGAACAAGCGGGTGAATATAGTAAAAGGCGTGGCTCATGCTCTATCTTATATGCACCATGATTGTATCCCTCCAATCGTTCATCGAGATATTTCGAGCAACAACATTCTGCTTGATTCGGAGCACGAGGCGCATGTTTCTGACTTTGGCACGGCTAGGCTTCTCAAACTGGACACATCAAACTGGAGTGCAGTCGTCGGCACATATGGTTACGTAGCTCCAGGTTAATATCTAAAATTGACTCTTAATCCGTCCATTTAGCTAAAGCAACGTCTTCGTGCTAACACATGTATCTCCTTCTCTGTGCAGAGCTTGCTTACACAATGAAGGTGACGGAGAAATGTGACGTGTATAGCTTTGGAACAGTGGCCATCGAGGTGATCAAAGGAAGACATCCGGGGGACAGCGTTTCAACTCTATTAGCTTCAGTCGACATGGGGATCTCAGCAGTTCTGAGGAATATATTGGATTCACGCCTCCCAATACCCACACCAGGCATCGAGGATGAACTTCTGACCATCTTAAAGCTTGCAGTCGCTTGCGTATCTGCTAATCCCCAACTCAGGCCATCGATGGAACTGATTTCTCGTGAGCTTTCAGCTTGTTCAACCATTTTCCATAATGTTCAAAATTCAGAGACACCCACTGATCCCGGGACAGATGCAACAAGTTCAAGCCGTTCACTGGATCGATCTGTAGAAGATATCGTCTGATAAACGATTTTGCTCTGTCAACCACATGCAAGAAGGTCTAGATCTTTAATGAAAAGCACAGTCGTTTTAAACTAATACATTAAGTCTCAAACTTTTTTCTAATATGTTGTTTCGCTCACTGATGTGTTAACTTCATTTGCATTTAGGAGAAATATTTTGACCGGACACAAGGTTTCGTGTTTAGCCCGATGAGGACTACATTTCGTTCATACCCAAGTAAGTATACAACTGCCTTCTGTTTTCCAAGGAGCAAAACCTGAAGTCACTGGCATCTAGTTTCATTTTTAGAGAGAACAGCTGAACTCATGAGATATTTCAGTCTGTTTCTGTATCTAGTCTTAATCAAACTCGTGTCGTCACAGTGAAAGCTATGTATCCATGTCAAGTTAGAGTTAGAAAATATGACTTTTGTATCAGCATAAAGTTACTTGTCTATCTACCGTTGTAATCTTGAAGGCGAAGGGTCGATGTAAAGCCGAAACGGAACATTTATATGAAGTCTCTGAAGTCTCGTCCATTGTTAGTCCTCTCATGAGGATCATTTTGGATTTGTGTAGATACAAAATCCTCTGACGTGCAGAAGAGTTTCAATCATGCATCTTTTCAGAGTGCATTCAATCAGAATCTAATTGTTCTAATCGCAACCATCAACCATAATTTTGTTTGTTACGCGTTGTCAAATGATGTGGGACGATATTTCAACACTTCCTCTCACGTGAATGCACATAAGCAAAAGAAATAGCCTGGCAATCTGGTAAGTTAGGTTGAGTCCAATCGAAAATGGATCCGACTCAAATTAACCCATTTAACTCATACAATCCTATATTTATGTAATACGATTTTAGCGGCTCATATCCTATTCCACCTGGACCCAACGCATACTCAATCCAACCAGGTTTTAGTTCCCATTAATTTTTTCACTTGATTATGGAAAATAGCATACTGAAAGGAATAACCAACTAAAAACAAATGTCCATCATTTTCTTGCGGCCACGAGACTATTTAATCAAAGTAAGGCAATGGTTCTCACTAATTTGATTTATTACAAAAATAATAAATGAAATAAACTAAAGTAAAAATGAATCCCAAAGCTTATAAATAAAAGGAAGATAAGTTCTTATAATGTTTAGCTTCCAGTGATGGTCATTAAACTTCGATATAATCAAAGTGTAGACATTCATAATCCAACAACGAAATCATTACCCCGTGTAACATGCGGGAATATTTGTACTGGGGCCATCAAGCACTTCAAAAATTACAAAATAATCACAGCGCATGAGCTCAAAAAATATGAATCATTTGAAATAAGGGTGCACTTATTTCACTTAATTTCACGATAAAGAAAAATATTTATAATTAAAACCATTTTCCAGTAAAATAATTAATTTTCTTTTATTTAGTAGTTTACGGAAAGTGATTTCCTCCTTGGTAGAAGAGAATGTTGTTTTCCCCAATCGAAAAAACTTCTTGTTTTCAGCTTATAGAAAACTTTTTCTATAAATCGATTAGTTTTCCGTCATCCAAACATAAGAAAATCGGAAAACAATTTTCAGTAATAGTTTTCCTTCAAACAAGCGAACCCTAAATCACGATCGCGAATTATTTTTCTACTTGTAAGTACAATAAAACAAAAGAGCGGACCTCCACAACCACGTTATCGTTTGTCAAAAAGGGCTCGAACAAGCGGGCCAAAGACGATCTTGATTTTTCTTCTTCTTCAATTTTCCTTTCGATTAATATGAGTTTGCAAGTCTGTATGGTCCAGACGCGTTAGCTTCATCATCAGCTGTAATTTCTGCAGGAATGAAGTCGACCGGCGCAAGATTTGACTTCATTAGAGGACTCCCCTTCGGCGCATTCAGAACTGCATAACACGTGTGCAAAGAATTTAGGATTTGATCACTCTCCACAACGACTTCTCTGTCAAATTCTCTGGATTTCTAACTATGGTGGGCTCGAAACAGCGACGGATCCGAGTCAGAAAGTCGCCGAGGAAGACTAAATGGAAGAAAGCTCCAAAGTCTTGAAGGAACCAAAAATTCGTCGTAGTCGGCTTTCCGATGCTGACTGCCAAGCTATATCCACTAACTTTTCTTAGTCTTACTTAAAACAATGATTGTTATTGCAAGCCCATTGTAATGGAAGACGATAGGAAGGGGAGTATTCACAAGCATCTTAAGCATCACTCAGTGCCTCCGGAACTAAGAAA
This sequence comes from Syzygium jambos, assembly GCA_031216235.1. Classification (NCBI taxonomy): domain Eukaryota; kingdom Viridiplantae; phylum Streptophyta; class Magnoliopsida; order Myrtales; family Myrtaceae; genus Syzygium; species Syzygium jambos. The sequence continues at coordinate 2,418,886 of CM062225.1, read as the reverse complement.
ACCAACTTCCCGTAGCCAAAAAGAAGAACAGAAGAATAAGAATCCATGGATACTTCGCCAGAATTCAAGAGGGTCATAAATTTCTGCAGTGATGTAAAATGTTTTTATTCCTGCTAAATTCTAGTGCTGTGCTATCCTTGGTTGTCTTGTATATTGTACGGGTGTATATATAATATACATATACGTTGTTTTCGCATGTGCATTGGTCTCTGTGCATTGTATGCTGGGTCGGTGACGTAACCTGGGAGCGTCGCACCACAACTTCGACCTGTACGCAGGATGTTGACGCTTCGTGGGATACGGGGCGTGACATAAATAGTCTCTCCGGCCGCATTTCACCTCAAATCAGTCTCCTGAGCAATCTCACCTATCTTGACCTCTCTATCAATCGGTTCTCGGGCATAATACCGCCAGAGATTGGCCGTCTAACAAAACTAGAGGTCCTACACCTGGTTTTAAATGATTTGAATGGCTCGATTCCCCTAGAAATCGGGCGGTTGCATTTGCTCAGTGAGGTCGCGTTGTATTCCAATCAGTTGCATGGATCCATACCTTCCTCAGTGGGTAATTTGAGCAAATTAGCTAGACTGTATGTCTACAACAACTCCCTTTCTGGTTCTATTCCTCCTGAAATGAGAAATATGACAAATCTAGAAGTGCTTCACATAGACACCAACTTCCTGATAGGACCGATTCCTTCCACTTTGGGGAACTTAACCAAACTGAAAGAGCTGCACCTGTTTTCTAATGAGCTTACCGGTTCCATCCCTCTAGAGCTAGAGAATTCGAACCTTCTTAGCACGTTGAGCCTTTACGATAATAATCTTACCGGTTCAATCCCGCCAACATTAGGCAATTTGACGAAGCTTACCCTTCTTTATCTCTACGGTAACCAGCTTTCTGGTCACATTCCTGATGAGATAGGAAATCTCCGCGCTATGCTTGACTTAGAGCTAAGTAGAAATCAGCTCACTTGCCCAATTCCTTCTTCTTTGGGTCGCTTGACCGACCTAGTATATTTGTTCCTTCGCCAGAATCAGCTTTCAGGTTCAATTCCTAGATCATTAGGGGATCTGATGAACTTGACGGAGCTGCAATTGGATGCCAACCATTTAACCGGCTTCTTACCAGAGAACTTGCTCCAAGGTGGATTGCTTCAAACCCTCTCAGTGAGTGACAACAACTTAACTGGTTCTATCCCTATAAGCTTGAGAAATTGCACAAGCTTAGTCAGAATACGCCTTGAGGAAAACCAGCTCACTGGAAATATATCCGAGACCTTCGATGTCTACCCCAACTTGGACTTTATCGACATGAGTTTCAACAAGTTCTATGGAGAAATCTCAACAAATTGGGGAAGTTGCATGCATTTAAGTGATCTAAGAATTGCTGGAAATAACATCACCAGTAACTTGCCTCCTGAGATTGGAAACGCGACTCAACTGTGCGCAATTGATCTTTCTTCCAATGGTTTAGTCGGCGAGGTTCCAAAAGAATTTGGAAAATTGACCTCTTTAGTGAATTTGAATCTAAGCAGGAACCGACTTTCTGGCCAAATAAGTCCCGAGATTGTATCGCTACCTGCTCTTCAAAAATTGGATTTGTCCAGGAATAGATTTGGCATGTCTATCCCGTAGACTATAGGGCTTTCTTCAAACTTGGTCCTCTTGGATCTGAGCAACAACCAGTTGAGCCAAGATATTCCAGGGCAATTAGGGATGCTAACTCATTTATCCGAGCTAGACTTGAGTAATAACTTGTTAAGCGGTGAGATCCCAGCTCAATTCAGCAAGCTGCAAAGCCTTGTGAAACTTTACCTTTCACACAATAATCTTTCTGGCCTTATATACAAGATTTTCGAGGGTTTGCCAGGTTTGGCGGAGGTTGACATCTCCCACAACGAGTTTGAGGGTCCAATTCCCAACACCACAGCATTCCAAGATGCAACAAAAGAAGCGTTACAAGGTAACAGTGGATTGTGTGGAAATGTTGAAGGACTTGAGCCCTGTAATCAAGCGGCGGTAAATAGGGATAAATCTCCGGCGGGACACAGAGTGTTTCTTATTGTGTTTCCTCTGCTAGGAGCAGTTCTTCTGTTTGTTTTCATTGGAAAATTCTTCATTTCCCGTAGAAAGAAGTTCCATCCAACAGCAGAACTAGCACCCAAGACAACTGAAGTCTTTTCTCTATCGAAGTACCATGGAAAGATCTTATACGAAGACATCATGGAAGCCACCGGGGCTTTTGATGAGATTTACCGTATTGGAAGTGGAGGCTATGGAAGTGTCTTCAAAGCCAAATTAAGATCATGTGATATAGCAGCTGTAAAGAAGCTCCATCAAACGGCTGATACTGGGCAAACAGATCAAAGGGAATTTTTGAATGAGATTTGACACCGCAATATTGTAAAACTTGTGGGCTTTTGTTCGCATCCACAACACTCATTCTTGGAGTATGAGTACTTGGACAGAGGAAGCTTGTCTACGATCTTGAGCAATGAAGAAGAAGCTAGAGAGTTTGGACTGGAACAAGAGGGTGAATATCGTAAAAGGCATGGCTTGTGCTCTATCTTATATGCACCATGATTGTAACCCTCCAATCGTTCATCGAGATATTTCAAGTAACAACATTCTGCTTGATTCCGAGTACGAGGCACGTGTTTCTGACTTCGACACTGCTAAGCTTCTTAAGCTGGATACATCAAACTGGAGTGCAGTCGTCGGCACATATGGATATCTAGCTCCGGGTAAATTTCTAAAATCAACTCTTGATCCGAAGGTTGACCTAAAGCACTGTCTTTGTGCCAATACATATACCTCCCTCTTTGTGCAGAGCTCGCTTACACAATGAAGGTGACGGAGAAATGTGATGTGTATAGCTTTGGAATAGTGGCCATCGAGGTGATCAAAGGAAGACATCCGGGTGACAGCATTTCTTCTCTATTAGGTCCGGTCGACATGGAGATCTCAGTTGTTTTGAAGAATATATTGGATTCACGCCTGCCTACGCCTACCACAGGCATCGAGGCTGAACTTTTGACCATCTTCTAGCTTGCATTGGCTTGCGTATCTGCTCATCCCCAACTCAGGCCATCGATGGAAATGATTTCTCAGGTGCTATCTGCTCGTTCGACCATTTTCCATGGTGTCCAAAATTCACAGACAGCCACTGATCCTGTGAGACATGCAAAAGCTTCAAGCCGTTTACTAGATCAATTTGCAGAAGATAACGTCTGATAAACGATGCTGCTCTGTCAATCACATGCAAGAATGTCACGTCCCGTACCCCACGAAGCATGAACATCCGCGTATAGGTCGAAATGAGGTGCGACGCTCCCAGGTTACGTCACCGACCCGAAGACCCAAATTAGAAAACACGACACATGCGAAAACGACGTATATAATATATATATATATATATATATATATATATATACACACACACACACACCCAGACAATTTAAAAGCAATCATGAATAGCAAGAGATAACAAATTACGAACGATTAAAAACAATATATACTTTCATTATATAACTTATATACAATATCCATTTTAAACAAGATACAATAAAAGGGCCACTAAAACAAAAATGGACAGGTGGCCTAGGGGGATCGAACTAACAACCGGAGGGCTACAGTCAAAAAGTATCGGCCCTCGCTCCTAAAACTAAGGTCTGCCCTAGGGTATCCAGTCGGGGTCAGATCCAGACGCCTCGAAAAAACTCTCGGACTGCTCTGGCTCCTCCTCTGAACTCATAGCCTCAAACTCTGTCTCGGGCTCGAGGTCCTGCTCCTCGGCCTCAAAATTCATGGCCGGGGATCTGAAAATGTCGGTTTTATCACAACCGTGAGAAATCTTAGCAAGTACAAACCACTAATCCCAAACTAGGCTAATGTGCACCTCCAGAAGGGTAAATAAAACACATCAAGCGAAGAACCAGTATAACATTAATACATTCCCGGCTCACAGCCCAAATTACTATTTCAACCCTGCAGGTTAGACATTTAAATTCATTATGAATCATGCACAATTATAACGACCCGAAGGCCCACAATTGATTATAACGACCCGTAGGCCCGACTCGAAGGCCACAATTAATAAATCGACCCGTAGGCCCGACCCGAAGGCCAACAGTTTGATAAATCGACCCGTAGGCCCTACCCGAAGGTCACAATTGGATATAATGACCCGTAGGCCCAACCCGAAGGCCAACTGTTGAATATAACTCAGGCAAGTACATCGTTTCACTCAATTTCAACCAATCACAACTTGATATGCAAAACATATATTCGAGAATTTATGTCAATACCCAAGGCGACATGCCGAATACAATTATTCCCAAGTCAATGTATCTAACACACTCTCGGCACGATCAATTATTCCCAATGTAATCCAACCATTTTAACATTTAATCCGCGCATTTGTTACAATTCAATTCCATGCGCCTCGGGCCCGCCTTGGGCAATTCAATTCCGATAGTTGATCTCACAATCAGGGGGTCATCAAATAGGGTTTATTTAAGTTCCAACCAACCCCCAAGAATACCCGAACTCAAGCCAATAGTCAATGAACCAATTAAATCTCAAATTAAGTCCAAAAAGTGCAATTCGGTTCTGGTGAACAATACCAGAACCGAATGTCGAATATGCACTATATCACACTTAAACAATCCCATTAGGCCCTAATCACATACCCTAATAATTCAACCACCAAATATACATAATTAAGCCTCAAATAAGCTTAATTAATCCCTACAATGACCAATTCAAGGTCACTAACAATTGAACCCAAATAATTTCACACTTAGACAAATTGCACAAATTCGGTACTCAATGAACAGTACAAGGGCAGGACACATTTTGTCCACTAAACCACAATTAAACACCCTCATTAGGCTCTAGTCTCAAACCCTAATCACCCAACAACTAAATACACTTAATTAAGCTTCAAATAAGCCTAATTAGCCCCTAAAATGTCCAATTCCAAGCCATTAGTACTTAAACTTAATTAGTACAAAACTTAGACAAAAATGCACAAATTTCGGTACTCTATGAATGGTACCAGAACAGGGGGTTGTTTAGGCCTTAATCCACCATTAAACTATCTCATTAGGTCCTAATGACCTATACAAAACACCCCACACACAATTAAGCCTAATTAAACCCCAATTAGGCCTAATTAACCCATAAAAATGCACAATTAAACTAATTAGGGGTTTAGAGGTTTATACTCGCCTATTGATGACTCGGGACGACGAGAACGGGCGGTCGATCACCGACACGCGGTAAGGATCGACGGCGGCGTTCCGGGTGCAAGCCGGCGGTCACGGCGACGACGGGAACGACGATTCGCGGCTGATCTTCTTCTGTTCAAGGCTGGAGCTGGGCTGAGGGTGGCTGTTCAGGTGAGAGGGAGGTCCAAGGGTGTTGTGGCATGTGGTGGTAGGCGGCCAGCAACTCCGGCTAGTACTGTTCCGGCGTGAACAGTACCAGAATGGACAGAAATGTCCACGTCAGAACAGAAACAGGGAAAAAGGAAGAAGAAATTGGGGGAAATGGCCGAATGAACTTTACGAGAGAGAGAGAGAGAGAGAGAGAGAGAGAGAGAGAGAGAGAGAGAGAGAGAGAGAGAGAGAGAGAGAGAGAGAGATATAGTCTGGTCAAACTGAGTCAACATTGCCTTGGTGGAATCCAAGTGTCTCAATCTAGGCCAATTGGACAATTTTGCCCTTGATCCAATGGCTATCTTTCCTTCTCATCCAATAATTTAGGGGTAAAATGGTCCTTTGCCACTAACCCAAGGTTGACCAGACCTGGATTAAGTCAAACCCACCTTGGTTAAATCCCAAAAATTAACCAAATTTGGAATTGTCCAAAAATAGCTTAGGGGCATTTTCGTAATTTTCCGATCCTGGACCGAAATTCCAATTTTTGACAGTATGCACTCCAGACGTGCGTGGTTACCCTAAAATGGCGTCGATTCCGAAAAATAATTTCATTTGGCCTCGGAAACGGACATCGAGGTCCCCAGGGGCAAAATTGTAATTTTCTCCAATTTCTGTCGAAATTTCCGTTTTCATCCGTATTACTCCCAAACATGTGTGGCCACTCTAATATGACGTCCGTCCTGCAAAATAGTCATAATTATGCTTGAAATTTTGATATCGAAGTTCGGGCTCAATATTGCAATCAAAATAACTCGTTTGAAGTCTTAGGGCCTTTCACTAACGAGCGGCTGTTTAGGTGTTACGCGTATCGACCTAGGAGTGTCCGAGTCGTGATGGCCTCGAATTTCCAAAGAACGAGAGGAATTATCACTATCACCGGGGGTCACGATCGTTTGGATTAAAATCGGGGTTCGTTTGTCAAGCGCACTTTCGATCGTGCGGAATCACCCGCGATCCGATCGTACGTCACTAAGTACATCAAATCCGTCATTCTCCTAAGATCGGCCTATATTGGCTCAAAATATTCCCTCGACGTTTCTCGAACTCAGCGTTCAAGCGCGATCAATTTGTAGAAGATAACGTCTGATAAACGATGCTGCTCTGTCAATCACATGCAAGAAGGTCTAAGATCTTAAATGAAAATTAGAGTCGTTTAAACTAGTTCCACTACAAAAAAACATCGGATTAGCGACCAAATTTGCGACGGAAAATTTGCAAAAATCCGTCGCAAATCGAATTTGCGACGAATTTTCCAACGGAAAAAATTCCGTCGCTACTAGGTTGTCGCAAAATTTTGCGACGAAAATTTAAAAGTTCATCGCAAAATTGCGACGAAAAAAAATTCGTCGCAAATTTGCGACGAACTATATCCGTCGCAAAATTCATCGCAAAATCCGTCGCAATTTCGTCGCAAAATCCATCGCAATTTCGTCTCAAATTTGCGACAAACCCTATCCGTCGCAAAATTCGTCGCAAAATCCATCGCAATTTCGTAGCAAATTTCGTCGCAAATTTGCGACGAACATTATCCGTCGCAAAATCCATCGCATTTTCGTCGTAAATTTCGTCGCAAATTTGCGACGAACACTATCCGTCGCAAAATTCATCGCAATTTTGGTCGCAAAATCGTCGGAAAATTCGTTGCGAATTTCGTCGGAAAATTCGTCGCGAATTTCGTCGCAAATTAGCGACAAACTGTAATGACAGCAAAATTCGGCTTAAAGTATTCGTCGCTATTTTTACATCATTTCGGCCATAAATTCTTGTCCATATAAAACAAAGGAGACAATGACATATAATTGAAACAGAAAAATAAACAATCCATAGATTCTGATAAACCAGCCACAATGACATATAATTGAAACAAATAACCGAAGGAAAGTTGCAGAGTCTGACATGATGCTATTTCATATCCAATCTTAAATACATTCAAAACATGAACTAAGAGACGGGACAACCATAGAAGACGAAAAAAAAAATCATATACAAGAAGACGCGGCTTTGGTACGATGGCAGGACACCGAAAGTAGTCACTTTTGTCGAGACCTGAGGAAATGTCGATACATAAATCAGTCCAGAATATAAAAGAAGCGTTTATGCATGGATGTGGAACTAGGTGTAAAATAACAAGAGGGTTAACAAAAATACGTTTCAAGACAAACATAAATGTTCTTACATATGAATATGAGTGAAATTATGAAAAATCAAGATTATGAAGCAAGCTTACCCCCGATTTTGAGAATTTTAACTAGAAAGACTGGAGAAAATTATCATCATCATCAGCATTCTCGGCATCAATGTGTTGGTCATCATTGTGCCCATCACCTATTGGATTGGCTGGAGGTACAGGAGGATCGTCATAGCGATTGAGGTTAAGGTGTTGCATAACGAGTCTCATTTGTTGTTCCAAGTTATTTATTTGTTCATCCTTCTTAACAAGCAAATTATTCAGACGATGCACTTCTTGGGTCAATTGCTCGTCTTGTCGTGACCTTCTTCGACCAGTCGCAGTGGATGATGAACTTCCAGGACTATTCGGCATGTACATCCTTGACAACGATCCCATCCCAAATATTTTCCCTTTTTTCACCCCAGCCGTTGCCTCCATCCATAATGCCATATTATCAACTGATGGCCCGGACTCAGGACAATCATCGCTACCACTAGCACTGCTCATTAAAAGTTTATCATATTTTTCCTATATTAACAATGTAGATGAAAATAAAATCACTATATATATATATCTACCATAAATATTGAAAGCATTAACGGTTTTTATTATAGTTTACATATAAGCCAAAGTATAACCTTACATACCTTAACAACTTTTGTTCGATCGCTAGTCCATGTCTTATCTTTCTTTTGAAATGTGCGTTCAAATGTAGCTGCAAATGTCGATTCCGTCCCCAATTCTTTTGCCTACAAAATGTAAACATGAGTAATTGAATTAAATTAACTTATAACTCATTTAACAGACTAACCAGTCGTTTGCGATGCTCCGCAATGTTGATAGAGCCCCCAGCATACGTGGCTGACCCATCACTAGAACTAGAAGATCGATTCTTCTTATTCTGCTCACAGAGTTGCCGACTCTGTTCAGATGCCCAAAATTTGTTAATTGCCTCCCAATTGTCAGCTGTAAAGAAAGACGGCTTCGCTTGCTTGCTCTTCGCTCTATTCATGACATTTCGTATAAAATCACTTATTTTCTTATCGAAAATTCTTCTCACTTTATTGTCTTCCGCTTCCTCCCACATGAACTTTCTCTACAATGAATAAAAACACAAATTGAAAATTATTATGATGATCACATATCCATAACCATGCACCAGAAAAATATAGACAACTTTTGTAAAGTTCATGTCTAGAGAAAATATTTGGTCCTTTAGGTATCGAAAACTACGGAGTTGTTCTGGTCCCTTTACATCATTCTTGACCATCAATATACTACACCAAACTTAATTGGTGAGAAAATAAAATATGTAAAACTTACCTTGAACTCATTCCACCACATTTCTTTCACTTCTTGTGGAACACTTCTGTAAGTAATATACTCTCCCATCCAAAAGTTTCTTATTATTTTGTTCAATTCCCTCACAATAGACGGAGCATCCGTGAATCTGCATTCATGCGGATATTGTGCAACATGGACAATTCAGTTGACATCAATATCTAAAGCCCTAAATATTACATAGACTAAAATAAAAATAAAGTACTTATGAATCTCCAAATAGACATATGAAGAATCGGTTATCTTCTTGACTTCTGTTTTCGTCAATATTCGATTGTTCCGCCGAATAATGGGGTGGAACGGAAGGAGAGGGAGCTAAAGGAGATTGAACTGGAGAACATTCAGTCCGCATGTGGCTAAGTCCCGTAACATTTTGTTGAGTGTTGGAGGAAGGGCCAACGTGTCCATATTGTGACGGACCATATTGTGGTTGAGGGTTAGTTGCCGGGATAGGGGAAGAGGAAAGGGACGGGGACGAGGAAGAAGCTTGTCTTCTGGGCATGTGACCTCCATGTTTATACTGACAAGTAGAAAGGTTATGCGAATATGTAAAGAACTATTGACACGTATTACGGACACATAATGATGTACATGACGAAGCTTACCATTTTGATGGAAAGACTGAGAAAATGTGCCCTTCAAATGAGCCAATGTTGAGTGTTTATGACGTACAATTTCCTACAAACAAATATACTATGAATCTCATTCATTTTGATATGAAACATCAATGCATGAGCACGATATGGGTGGCCACAGGTATCAAATATCACTATATGAATCGCATTCATTTTGATTAAATTTTTTTTTACCACGTACAAAAATTTAAATTTCACTTAAAGTAGGTGGCCACAAGTATTCTAAGTCATTCTGTAAAGTTTTGTAAGAAAAAAATTATTATTATTGTTAAAGTTTTTTTGGAACCTAAAAAAAATTTCACTAAAAGTTGGTGGCCACCAATATTCTAAGACATTCTTTAAAGTTTTAAAATTTTAAAATTTTAAGAATTTTTAAATTATTATTTTTTAATATAAAATTTTTTCCATGAAATAAAAAAAATTTTCCATACTAAAATTGGGTGGCCACAGGTAGTCTAAGCTATTAGGTAAAGTTTCCAAAATTTTTTTTAAAAATTTTTTTTGGGACCTAAAAAAAAATTTCACTAAAAGTTGGTGGCCACCGATATTCTAAGACATTCTGTAAAGTTTTAAAATTTTAAAATTTTAAGAATTTTTAAATTATTATTTTTTAATATAAATTTTTTTCCGTGAAATAAAAAAAATTTTCCATACTAAAATTGGGTGGCCACAGGTAGTCTAAGCTATTAGGTAAAGTTTCCAAATTTTTTTTTTGTCTTTCTTTATTTTAATAATTTTTAGGGCACGTTAAAAAAATTAAATATCATTAAAAGTGGGTGGCCACAGGTATTATAAGCCATTCTGTGAAGTTTTGAAAATTTTAAAATTCTAATCTTTTTTTGGCCATCTAAAGAAATTTAAATTTCACTGCAAGTTGATGGCCGCATGTTTTCTAGGCAATTCTGTGCAGTTTTGCAATTTCATAATTTTATAATTTTTTTTACCCAAAAAAAATAAAAATTTCCCTCACAATGGGTGACGACATTTATGTTAAGCCATTTTATAAGGTTATGCAAATTTTAAATTTTTTAATATTTTTTTCCCCGGAACGTTAAAAAATCTAAATTTCACTGAAAATGGGTGGTCACTATTATTTTTTGCCATTTTGTGATATTATGAAATTTTAGTTTTTTAAAAATTTTAAAAAACTTTTACGGCAAAATTTCATATTTGTTGCCAACATATACCGTTGTTTTAATTTTCCGTAATTTTTCTTGATTTTTTATAGAATTGTTCAATTTTCAAGCATTTTGTGTGAAAACGCTTAATCAATCACCCTATCGTCATTTAACGCTTAATCATCCACATAATAGACAAATTAACCAGTCGACCATCGATCAAAGCCACATGCAATCCTGAAATCGACCCGTAACTTAGCCAACGAAAAATGATCCTAAATAATTCCTAAAAAAGTTCGACTAATTACCTAATTATACTAACTAGGGTTTAGGGAGTTGGCTTACTTGGTTCAAAGACAACAAAAACCGGCGGATCGGACAGTGGCGGATTTTTCGCGGGCGCGGGCGACGGCGAGGGCAGCGATGGCGATGGTGACGACGGTGTCGGCGGCGGCTGGACGACGACGGCGGCGGCGGCTGGCCGGCGGCGATAGTGGTTGTGCTCCGGCGAGGACAGCAACGGGCGGGGGCTGCTCCGGTGAGAGCCTCGGCCGGTTGATGGTGGGCGGCGACGGCGGCGGCTGCGGGACAACGGCGGGGCCTGGGCGACGGGCGCGGGGCTGCGGGCGGGCAACGGGCGGGGGAGCGGCGGGGGCGGGGGCGGGGACGAGGGCGAGGGCGAGGGCGACGGGCGGGGGCGGGGCGAGGGCGACGGCGCGACCGGTGGGGGGCGGGCGACTGGCGGGGGCTACGGGGCGGGCGACGGGCGGGGGCGAGGGCGACCAGCGATGGGCGGGGGGCGGGGCGGGGGCGAGGGCGCGACCGGCGGGGGGTGAGCGATGGGCGGGGGGCTGCGAGGCGGGCGACGGGCGGGGGCGAAGGCGATCGGTGACGGGCGGGGGCGAGGGCGACCGGCGATGGGCGGGGGACGGGTCGGGGGTGAGGGCGCGACCGGCGGGGGGCGGGCGACGGGCGAGGGGGCCTGCGGGGCTGGGCGGCGACGGGCGGGGGAGCTGCTGCGCGGCTGTGAGGCTGGGCGGCGACGGCGGCGGGGGAGGGCGACGGTGGCTGTGCAGATCGGGGAAGGGGGCGTCAGGGAAGGGGGTACAAATGTAGAAAATTTGCGACGGACTTCTAGGTTCGTTGCAAATTTTCCACCGACAAAATTTTTGCGACGGAACGGTTGAGTCCGTCGCAAATTTGCGACGGACCATTTTAGTCCGTCGCAAATTTGCGGTAAAAAATTTGTGAATTTGTAAATTTGTGACGTCTTTTTTTCAGTCAAAAATTTAGCATCACATTTATTTGGGTCCTAACAAAAATTGATCGTCCGAAATTTTGTCCTAAATGCCGACAAGTTAAATATTATTAACGTGCCCTAACATTTCTGATATTCTAATTTCCATTATAAAATGTGAGATGCCAAAATTTTGGACTGAAAAAAAAGACGTAGCAAATTTAGGACCCAAATAAATGTGATGCTAAATTTTTGACCGAAAAAAATTTACAAATTCACAAATTTTTTACCGCAAATTTGCGACGGACCATTTTTGTCCGTTGCAAATTTGCGACGGAGGTTTGTGTCCGTCGCAAATTTGCGGTAAAAAAATTTGTGAATTTGTAACGTCTTTTTTTCGGTCAAAAATTTAGCATCACATTTATTTGGGTCATAAATTTGCTACCTCTTTTTTTCAGTCCAAAATTTTGGCATCTCAAATTTTGCAATGGAAATTAGAATATCGGAAATGTTAGGGTATTGTTAATAATATTTGACTTGTCGGCATTTAGGGACAAAATTTTGGACGATCAATTAAAATAAAAAGAATAATCGACAATAACAATAATAAAAAAAACACAATAACAATAATAACAAGAACAATAATGATAACAACCAAAATAGCACTTGTCGCATTAATAATTACACATCTGTAGTGTTTTGTGACAAAAATTTTAATCTTCGTCTTCGTCTTCGGCTTCGTCTTCGTCCTCGTCCTCGTCTTCGTCATCTGTCTGAAAATCAGATTCTGAACATTCTTGTACATTTAATTCGCAAATTTCAGTTGGATCCACATCTATCATTGCTCCACACGGATCTCGTAAAGTTGGTATGTTATATTCCTCAATTTCAACTGTGTTACACACTTCCTCTTATTGGTAGGCTCTATCTTTCCAGTGTTCCTCGATTTTCCTCCGTGCTTTGATTTTACATACAGCCCACCAATCAGCTTTGTCACGTTTCAAACTAGGATATGATGCATAACATACTTGAATTGCTTGTTGTACCAAGACAAATGGTTCATACTTCATATACCTTTTCTTGTGATTTATTTCAACTAAATTGAACTTCGTATGCACCTTCATTCCTTTGACGGGGTCAAACCACGTGCACTTAAATAACACAACCCACATCATTAATGGTCCAGAGTACTCTATCTCTATGATTTCATCCAACAAGCCATAAAAATCATCTTCTGAACTGCCACCATTGGATAACCGAACAGACACACCACTATTCATTGTGGATTTTCCCATTCCATATTCTTGAGTATGAAAATTATATCCATTTATGAAATATGCTGGCCAACTTCGAACTCTTAACTGTGGACCCCATGACAGATGATATAGCAATCCTTGCCCTCCAAATTCATCATAATTACTGTGAACATAAGGTTACACATGCAAAGTCAATAATATATATTTTACTAAATGATGTATATAATTTTAATAACTTGGTTTTGGTCCATAGGCAACTTACATATGTCTTGAACTATGCTGCAAATTGTTCATCGCATAAACGGTCAAACTCATTTGGTTGTAGTCCAAACATTGAAGTTTGGACAATCCTAATGTTAAAAATCATATCATTATTAGCAAATATTTGACACGCAAAATATATATTTGCAAATTTATACTTACTTGAAGTATGGCTCAACTTCTGGGCAGTTCAGTAAAATATAAGTATGGGCTGCATGATATTTTTCGCTTGATAAGTAACTAAACTGACATGCGCCGCTTGGTCGACCTAGATAATTGAAAATAGAGAATGCTGTACAATTAGGATCAATGGGGCCCTCCTCATTTCTGCCTGCTCTCCGCCTCTTGCACTGAACTTGCGGCTCAAAATAGTATGATGCAAATGTCGTCACTTCTTCCACAATATATGCATTACAAATTAAAGCTTCAACACGTGTCTTATTCTTCACTTTTTCTTCAAATGATATAAGAATCTAGTTGAAATAGAAAGAAGCTTATCGGAACATATTATATGATAAACTAATTTGAACTGTATTTTAAAAAAAATATTACCTCTCAAATGGATACATCCATCGAAATTAGACGGGACCTACAACTTTGGCCTCATAAGGCAAGTGAATTAAGAGATGCTCCATCGAATCAAAAAACGCTGGAGGAAATATTCTTTCTAAGTTGCAAAGAATAATTGGAATATCTCTCTCTAGTTTTTCCATGTGCGATGTCTTTAACATTGTCGAGCAAATATCATGGAGGAATTACTTAATTCTGTAATGGTGCCCCATACAAAGTTCGGTAGAACTTCCTTCAAAGCTATTAGAATTAGTCTTTCCATCAGGATGTGACAATCATAACTCTTCAATCCTGTCAACTTGCATTCATTCAAATCAACACATCTCCCGAGATTCGAAGCATATCCATCAGAAAACAGCACAGATTTCAACCATTGACAAACAACTCGCCTCTGTTCCTTATCCAATGTATAAACTGCTTTCGGTTTTGGTCCCCTGCTGCTTGCATCCACAGCTAGTATTGGCCGATCGCAAATATCTCTCATATTTTTTCTTACGTTCAAGTTGTTTTTTGTTTTTCCGGCGACATCCATCACAGTATTTATGACATTGTCGAAGACATTCTTTTCTATGTGCATGACGTCAAGATTATGATGAATAAGATGGGCCTTCCAATATGGTAGATCCCAAAATATACTGCGTTTTGTCCACTTATGTGTACTTCCGTACGCAAAAGTCGTGCCGTGCGGGTTCTCGACAACAGTTGGAAAGTCCTGCACACGCTCCCAAATTTGATCACCGGTCAACCTCAATGGTGGACGCGTTCTTTCAGTCCTATTCTTGATGAACTCTTTCTTATTCCTTCTGAAAAGATGACTTGGCGGTAAAAATTGTCTGTGACAGTCAAAAATAGCAAGGCTTCTTTCCATGTTTTAATCTAAATGACTTTGATCTCTCCAAACATATCAGACATTCTAAGATCCCAGCTGTACTCCATCCAGATAACATTCCGTAAGCTGGAAAGTCATTTATCGTCCAAAGAAGGGCAGCCTTCATTATAAATGTTTGATCGGTAGAAACGTCATACGTAGGGACACCTTCAACCCATAGCCGTTGTAACTTCTCAATCAATGGTTGCATATAAACATTATCAACTTTTTCGAATTTTGCGGCCCTGTCACGATCAATATCAAAAACATATAAGGTGTCTTCATGCACATACCAGGTGGAAGATTGTACGGCGTTAAGATAACTGGCCAGCATGAATAACTTTTTCCTGTTTTCCCAAATGGAGCAAATCCATCAGCACAAAGACCTAACCTGATGTTCCGAGGCTCCATTGCAAACTCAGGGTATGTTCTATCAAAATGTTGCCATGCCTCTGCATCTGAAGGATGACACATTAGACCCTCTTCTGTTTCATAATTTGCATGCCAAGTCAAGTGTTCAGCAGTGGCTTTAGACGCATAAAGCCTTTGCAATCTGGGGATTAAGGGCAGATAAAACATTTGCTTGCATGGTCTACGCTTCTGATTACGATCCGGCCTCCTGCTAATCTTGTACCTAGGTTGGCTACAGAATTTGCAAGATTCTGCATTTTCATCATCTCTCCAATATATCATACAACCCCTACTACATACATCAATCCTTACAACCGGAAGACTTATGTTATCCACTAGCTTTTTCATATTATAAAAATCACTTGGCATGTTGTTATCACGAGGCAATGATTCTCGCATTACTTCAACAAAAGAGTTGAAGCAATTCGCAGACACATTATGCTCTGCCTTGATATTTAATAATCGGGCTGTCACCGATAACTTAGTGTGGTCCTCACAACCTGCCCATAAAGGTTCATCTGCTGCTTTCAACACATCCCAGAACTGATTAGATTGAAAAGTTTGATTATAGACATTCTCATCAAAACTCGTTACTCCTATATCTTCCAATTGTGAAGCATGACTAGTACCCACATGTTCACGTGTAGGAGTAAAACTAGTACTTGCATGATTTGATTCTGTGACAAAATTATAACTAGCTGCATCAATCACCATCCTCTCGTATGGGTTCAATTGCTCATAATAGCCACATTCTTCCCTAACTGCAAATTGGTCACTTTTTTCATATCCTTCATCAAATATAAATGGTTCACCATGGGAAGTCCAATTATAATAATTCGGAGTAAAACCAAAATCTAGTAAGGTATTCTCTAACTTGATCACACACAAGAAATTTACCATTACCGCACTTTTTACACGGACACCTTAACTTATTTCCATCCATAAACTCATATTTACTGCTAGCAAAGTATAAAAATAGTTCCAATCTAGTACGAAACTCATCTGTCAATCCTTGACGTCCAGGTAAGTTCTTATTATACATCCAAGCCCTTTCTCTTTGCATTGTGTCTGTATTAAAATAAAAAATTCTGGTAAAATATTTAAAATATCATATCTATTGTTCTTAATTTAAACCATAAAATTTTGGAAATTATAATTTTTGTTATTCATGCAACAATTAATATGAAATTACAAAAATAGAAAAAATTACCATGTAAAGAAGACTTACCCAAATATTTGACTGAAATATTGGTAGGAGAAAGTGATCAATTTGATGAGAATTGCAACGTCAACTTAAATTGCGAGACCTTCAATTAGGCACATAACCAAAAAGAATAATCACTTAAGAATCATTTTTTAATAATTTTTAATGTGCGATGGAAACGGAATTCATTCGTCGCAAATTTGCGACGGAATCAAGTATCCGTCGCAAATTTGTGACGGAATTCATTTTCTGTCGCAAATTTACGGCGGAACAAAGGATCCGTCGCAAATTTGCTACGGAATCCGTTGCGACGGAATTTTCATTTATTCGTCGCAAATTTGCGACGGAACCAAGGATCCGTCGCAAAACGGCGTGGCCGGTCGGCCTCATCCAAAGGCCGGCGAGGTGTCGCCGGTCGCCGGTTGTAAAACCGGTCATGCAGATACAAAAAAAAAAACAAACATAAACATATATAAAAAAATAAATTACAATCCAACGACGAATAGTCACGAAGCTAGCTATGATACTTACCGGTACAAAAGCTTCACCGAGATTAATATGTGCGTGCGCGGATTTTGCTGATTTCAGACATATGAAAGAGGGAGAAAAGCGAGAGAGAGCGAGAGAGAGATAGGGTTAGAATATCACGGGCTGATAAACTACAAATTTGCGACGGACGTTTGTTTTCGTCGCAAATTTGCGATGGACTTACTTTGCCGTCGCAAATTTGCGACGACTTTTTTTCCGTCGCAAATTTGCGATGGACTTGGCGACGGTTTCTTTTTCCGTCGGAAATTTGCAACGAAATTTTTTGCGACGGATTTATTTTCCGTTGCGATTAACTTTTTTCCGTCGTAAATTTGCGACGGATTTTGCGACGGTTTTTTTTTCCGTCGGTAATTTGCGCCGAACATTTTTCCGTCGCAATAGCGACGGTTTTTTATTTCCGTCGCAAATTTGCAACGGAAAATAGAATCTGTCGCAAATTCCGTCGCAAAAGTTCGTCGCAAATTTCATGTTTTTTTGTAGTGTTCATTAAGTCTCAGAACTTTTTTAATCTATTGTCTCGCTCACTGATGTGCTTACTTTATTTCCATTTAGGATATATTTTTTGACTGGCGACAAGAACTTTGTGTTTAATCCATATCAGCATGACGATGAGGGCTACGTTTCGTTCATGCCAAGTAAATATAGAACTGCCTTACGTTCTGGAAAAAGTAAAACCTGAACTTACTGGCATCTAGTTTCATTTGTAGAGAGATGACAGCTGTCAACTGATATCTCAAACTGTTTCTGTATGTAGTCTTAATCAGATTAGTGTCGCGGTAGTGAAAGGTAAGTATCCACGTCAAGTTATAGTTTAGACAACTGTGACTTTTATATTAATGTAAAGTTGATGATGAATCTACTGTTATCATCTTGAAAGCAAGGTGTTTATGTAAAATTGGAATGGAACATTTATATGAAGTTTGTAAGGCTCCGTTTGCTTAGCGAAAAACGTAACATTTCTGGAAAATATTTTTCAGGTAATCATTTTCCAGAATAATGACAATATTATCCATTGTTTGGCTGAAACTTGAAAATGAACTAGAAAATATTTTCCGTCAATTAGTTAAAAAAATTTTATTTGATTTTCCTAAATAAACATACCCTATTCGGGCGTAGCCGAGAAATTGAGAACGGGTACCAGAGCCCCAGGTTTGGCCTCGATGGACCTCAACTCAAGCATGGGTACCTAGGTCTCGGGCATTGATTCTAGGTATGGTCTCGATTGACCCAAGTGTGGGTGTCAAGGACCCAAGCAAGGGAACTAGAGTCTTGGGCCTGACCTTGATGGACTCATGCCCGGCCTCGATGGACAGGGGCACGAGCACCAAGGTCCTGAGATTGGCCTTGATGGACCCGGACCTGTCCTCAATGAACCCGAGCCTAAGCACTGAGGACCTAAGCACTAGCGTCGAGGTCCCACCCGGCCTCAATAAACGCGGGACTGGCCTCGATGGACTCGGGCACTAGCATCAAGATCTCGGGCCCGACCTTGATGCACTCCAAGGCACGAGCTCCACCTTAATGGACCCATGCATGGCCTTGATGGACATGGGCCCGACCTTGATGGACTTGGTCCTAGGCATCGAGTTTCAGGCCCGAGCGTTGTGAACTTGAGCCCGACCTCAGTGGACCCGTGCTCGGGCACTGGGGATCTGATGTAACATTCTGAAATTTCCGTCAATTGGAAATTATGAAATAACTGAGTTTTATGAAATACGCTCGTAGTAAATTCTCGCCCGGAACTGATCATTCCTGGGAATGCTAACCATTAGGGAAAGGCTAATAAGGGAATTAAATTCGCACGACCAAAGAAAATTCGATCGTGAATGGATTTCGACCATTAAATCGCGTAAGTGATATTTTGAGCCACTGTTGGTCGATCCAAAGATAATTAGAGGTCAGTTCGCCACTGTCCTAGTAGTGGATCGCGGGTGATTCCGTTGGACCACGAAACGACTTGACGAATGATGGCATATAATATAACTTGATTAAAATCAGATTTTCAAGTTGTATTATGAGAATATATGATCTAGCTTGTATAAGTTACGCATGTGATTTATTGGTTAGGGTTGGGTTTTTCTCATTTTTCATGCTATTAGCGAATTGAATCCTAGACGCGTGTCGAGGTTATTCGTTAATAAGGGATTAATCACAAGTGCATGTCTGGTTAATCTAATACTAAGGAAAGATTAGGCTGTTAGAAGCGTTTCAACAACCATAACCAGTCTATTGCAGTGTTTGAGATTATTCATTTGATTCAATGATCAACTTCTGAACTTGAATGAGATTACCTTTGCTAGATGTTGCATAATCTGATTTTCTTTAATTTCTGTTTGCTTATTTTATTTAAGTCTATTCTGCATAAACCACCATTTTTAGTTTCGCTTTTATTGTTTACTTGGTTTTCAAAGAATTAATAATTTGTCAGTCTCTGTGGATTCGACTCTACTCACCCTAAGTACAATTTATTTGTGATTTAGAGAGTAGAAATTGTTTTTGGTGAATTCGACCACCACCAATATGGGATCAACAGTTCATATCAAATTTATACATGGCGGCACTATCGGGCATTAAGTTATCGCTCTGATTGTTTGGTTCGACATCGTTGTCCATTATGTCCTTGAGCAATGATACAGAACAAGAAATCGCTCAACCCTGACAGAGTTTAAAGCAATTATGTTGAGCAGTGCACTTAATCAACTTAAGAAGCCACTTTCTTGGTCTGTTTTGATAGCATTTTCTACTTAAAGAAGGCTCAAGATTACAAGATAAAAGGACTACTACCACCTCGACCTGAAATAAAAAAAACATAGAGATAATAACACAAATGAGACATGAACTTTGATTCAATATGTAATATCGTCCTCGAACTTTTAATTTATTTAATTCGATTCTTAAACTTTGATCTAATGTTTCCTGAATTTTCAATCTGTTCAATGCGGTCTTTGACCTATTGATAAATATTCAATGTAATTACTAGATTATATGAAAATGCTTAAAAGTTTATGGATCGCATTTAATATTAGATCAAAGTTAATGGACCATGCGGACAGTATCAATTGAACCATGATTTACGGATCAAAATAAATAAATTAAAAATTTAGAAATAATATCGCATATTAAATTAAAAATTCAGAAATCATTTATGCCATTTGCCTTGTAAAGAGACTCTTTTTAGTCCTTTGCACTTGTTTTCTTCATCGGCCACTTGGGGCACGCATGAAATCATTTTTGTTTTTCTATTTTTTCATTTTTCTGTTCTTAGAAACAGGTTTGGAACAGAAATCTGTTTGATAACGCAATTTTATTTTTTTTATTTATGGAACAAATTTATATTCCAAAAATCGGTTTGGAACAGAAATCTGAAGTAAAAAAAATTTACTTTTCTATTTTTGGAACAGAAATAAGAAATAAAAACTCTTTTTATCGCTCGTCATCGCTACTAGCCGGTCACCCCCTTGCCGCTTGCTATTGTCATCGGCCGCCTCCCGCCACCGTCGGCCGCCTCCTGCCGTTGGCTGACTACTGCCGGCCGCCTCCTGTCATCGGCCGCCTAACGTCAGCGCCCTTCGCCGATCACCTCCTCCCACCGCCATCTTCTGCTGTTCGCCGCCACCCAACGCCGGCCGCAACTCGCCCACCGCCACCTCCCGCATCCTTCATCACCACCTGTCGCCCGCCTCTCGCTTGCCGGCCGCCATCCATCGCCGACCGCCTCTTGCCGCTTACCACCATCCTTTGCCGCCCAACGCTAGCCACCACACGCCACCGCCCGCCGTCCTCCGTCATCGGTTGCCGTGCTCCACCACCCAACGTTGGCCGCCTCCGATCGCCCTTTACCATCGGCTGCCTCCTGCCGCCTCCAGGGTGGCTAGCGGCCACCCACCACCGACCGCCGTCCTCCGCTGCCAACCGTCGTGCTCCACTGCCCGACGCCGTCCTCCGCCAATCGCCATGCTCCACCACCCGACGTCGGCCACCGCTCGGTGTAGATCGCCTCCCGCCGTCGGCCACTGTCTTTTGCCCCCCACCGCCATCCGTCGTCCTTCGCCGGCCGCCTGGAAGGAAGAAATTTTGTGTCGTTAACAAATACACATTTTTACTTAAAAATTCATCCACGAAATAGAAATAGAAAAATTTATTTTTAACCAAAAATTAATTTTTAAAATAGAAATATTACCCCGCGTGCCCTGACAGACCGCAACAAATGACAAACACAAATCGCGCCCCTCTTTATGCCGTCCGGACATTCGTCCTGTTCGGAGTCCCTTTCTTCTCCTGAATCCAGACAAAATGGGGTTTCCCTTCTCTGCCATCCGTCCCTCTTCATCACTCCCCTTAATGCAACTGTTGTTCATGCGGTGGCGCGATTCAGATATTTCAGAAGAAGTCTCTGAAACGTGCTTCAATCGGCGAAGAACCTTTTGATGGGAAGGATTTTCTTCTTGAGACGTCAGTGTTAGTGCGATCATGATCTTGATGAACACTCTCTCCCCCTTACGTAATGCCCCCCCAACTAAACACTCGCTAAAACACAGCATATAAAACAAGATCGAGTCACCTAATCCTGTCTTCTTGCGTTCGATTGGAGCATTTTCGGTATCTTCTCCAATTGCGCAAAGACAGAGGTGGAGCGGCTGACTTTTTGGACTGTACCCATTTGGAAAAATGCACAGCAAAGTGCGTATAATTGGGCTTTCATCGCCCCCATTCTCTCCATCGCCTTTCGGTGTTTCCCTTTCCTGTCCATCCCGTCTGACACCCTCGCTCTCAGTCCCGTTTGACGCCATGGATTCTTGCGACTCTTCCACTGACAAGAGATCAGGTGGTTGAGTCTATGGTCTTTGCCATTTGTTTTTCCCTTCTGGTGTCTGCTGTTCCGTAAAGTTTCGAAATCTTATGTTCTTTTTGTTGGGGTGTAGATGCTTCAGAGATTGGCAATGCTTGTGATTCCAAAGTTCATGTGTTCTCGTCATCATCCGAGGTAAAAACCCATCATGATATATTTCCCTTGATCCTGGCTTTCCGCGCTTTATCCTGGTTTCCAGTCATGTGCATGCGCAAAAGTGTTTTGAGTTACGGTGCTGATGAATGGAACGAAATCTCAACTGGATAGGCAATTATAATTGATTTCCCTGCTTTATAATGAATTGCCAAAAGCTTCGATCGACCTGATGGTGGGATTAGTTCGAGGATGTTAAGTTTTTGGCCCAGACAATTCTAGGCAGGACATGTTCTTCCAGGCAATAATAGCTGAATGAATCCGTAGTGCCTTGCAATGGTCAATTTGGGGATGAGATGTTAATAGCAGGAAGGCCGAGTGTTTGAAGAATCTGATGATAAGGCGATGGTTTATTTTCCTCGGCTATGTACTAGGATGCAAAGTCAAAGCTACCGAAATTTTGCATAGATATCCTTTGAATGCGGTTGACCCTCTTGCGAACTGACTTCTGCCTTAGGAAAAGATTTGCACTCTGAAGAAAATTTGCTCGGCTTTCAAATGGTCTCCCGTCATTATTTCGTTTTTCCAGTTAGATGATACTGCACCATGAATCCAGCGATGTAGGAGGCATCTCTCACAATGATTACCTGTTCAAACGAAACTTCTTGTTTTCTTGAAGTGTAAAGTGTCAATGAACTGCCTATGACCTTGTTTGTCCTATATCATGTGTCAATTTTATCGGTATTTCTATCAGCTGCTTGACAAGCTGCATGAGAAGTGGAGTTTGGTGAAAAAGCAGCCGTACCCTGCGATGTATTCAAGCATTTTCGGTGGAATAATACTCGATCCAGCTATGATGGTCATACCAATTGATGATCACATGGTTCACAGAGGTCATGGCGTGTTTGATACAGCAATCATTTTGGATGGGTAAGCAAGGGTTATTGCTTGGAGCACAAATATTATTGATACAAATGCTTTTTTCCAATTACGCAGAGAAAGTCTAGTTACATGTATATTGTCTTGTTGGCTGCAGATACCTCTATGAACTGGATGTCCATTTGGATCGCTTCCTTAGATCAGCATCAAAGGCAAAAATCTCCTCTCCTTTCCCTCAGTCAACCCTCCGAAGCATTCTCATACAATTGACTGTGGCGTCACATTGCAAGAAAGGAACTCTGAGATACTGGTTAAGTGCTGGCCCTGGGGATTTTCTGCTCTCACCTGCCGGTTGCCCGACCTCTGCTTTCTATGCTGTGGTCATCGATGAGGACTTCTCTCAATGCAAAGAGGGAGTGAAAGTCATAACTTCCACGATCCCAATGAAGTCACCTCTATTCGCTACCATGAAGAATGTGAACTACCTACCAAACGTGCTTTCCAAATTGGAAGCTGAAGAGCAGGGAGCATTCGCTTCTATTTGGGTCGACGAGGAAGGTTATATTGCAGAAGGACCGAACGTGAATGTGGCTTTTGTAACGCACGAGAAAGAGCTAATCTTGCCCGTGTTTGACAAGATCCTCAGTGGGTGCACCGCCAAAAGGCTTCTTCAGCTGGCTCCAAAACTGGTCGAGCAGGGACTGCTCAAGAGTGTGAAAACTGCCAATCTAACTGCGGAGGAAGCCAAAGGCGCAGCCGAGATGATGTATGTGGGAAGCACCCTTCCTCTGTTGCCAATAATCACGTGGGATGACGAACCTATTGGAGATGGTAAATTCTGTTCTCCTGATAACCTTGCCAATCTTCAACTTTTCTTTTGGCGAATACCATGAAGATAAAACATGAAGTCCTTTGATTGCATATCATAAATTGTACTGGCTGGACTTTAAAGGTTTGTGCACTGCTGGGCTGCCCTCATCAGTCACCGAAGGTTTCGACAACTTAAGACAAGCCCTCCTAAGAAATGAGATAACTTCACGGATGAATGAGACCCTTTCTCTAATACTGTTTTGGTTGACAGATTATAGTTTGCGTTCATTGCAGGGAAGGTGGGAGAATTAACAATGGCACTTTCGGATCTGCTGTGGGAAGACATGGTGGCCGGTCCGGAAACACAAAGGTTGCGCGTTCTGTACGCGTAGAGAACCTCCATTTTATCCGATCTCGGTGGCGAACTCGAGATTGTTAAATCCTTTGATTAACCTTCTTGCTGCAATTTAAGGAGAGCTTTCTGTTTCATATTCTCCTTTTTCTTGTGTTAAGTGGCAAATAAAAGATTCGATAACTCTCCCTCTAAAATTACTAAATAATTTTTCCTTCTTTCTCAGCTTGCGTTATTTCTGCCCCTCAAATAGCTTCAACGCACAATGAAATTTAAATGGTCCAAAATAGCCCTCGCTAGGATTTCATTATTAGTGAGATTGATGAAAGAAGAAAATTTTAGCTTTAACGTAGATCAATCAATGTGATGATTTTATCAACCGTTATCAAGATATTGTTTCTTCTTCTTTTATGCTCAAATCGCAGAAATTTTCGGGCTCATTGCTTTTTTACGAGAATCATCTAATATTCAAGTATATTAGGAAATTTATTGTTTGGGATTCTAATTAAAAGAACATTAATAAAGTAAATTTATTTACATTGTCACTCTAAAGTTTAATTTGTGATAACTCCTTGTAATATACAATTCTTTAGTTTGAGCTTTTTTAGGGGAATTCTTTGGTTAAAGTTGATATTGTTGTATTAATCAACAAAGATTACTGTCAATGTTCAAACTCATTACAAAAATCCATTTAGAGAAATTAGTTGAGCACATTAGTAACCAGAAGAGACGAACTAAAATTTGTATAGAAATGAAAGGAAAATATCAGAAGGTGGTGAAATATATATCATTGTTTCGATTAATACGGATAATCTTGTATGTTCATAACGACTTGAAACTTTGGTACTTTCAATAAATGGTAACTTTCGCCCTTTCCATTGGCGGTTTTGATTAATTAATCTTGTTGAATTTATTTTCGTCAACTCAATAAGGTAGGGAGCATAGGTATTTAGAGTGTGAAAATAGCGTAAGCCTATTTCATTTTACCGATATAGATAATATTCGCAATACAGAATCGATTATCAAATTATGCTCAAATGCAGCTATTCATTTCTTTTTTAAGCAAACGGGAAATTAACATGACCTTCACATCGTCATCTCCGCACCACTCTAGATGAACGCTTGCAACGCTATGGAGATAGGTGAAAGCGCGGTTTAACATTCTACGTTCAATGTGTTGAGATTAGATTAGATGGGATGACCTTTTTTTGCGAAATCTCAATTGGCATCCCATTCTAATAGAAAATCCACAAAGCTAGCTAAGCAGCGAGCGAATACGCTCAAAGAGGGTGATCTAGCATAACATTGATGATGCCCATAATTATGGATAATCACAAGTCAGAAATGCACCGCGAGATCTTCTTTCTATTACCTACAATCAAAGAACTTCGCCGTGAGTTGATAATCCAGATGAAAGTTTTCAAAATTGCGTCTAAAAAACCGAATAAGATTCTTAAATGGCACGCGACCGAAAAGTTTGAAAAAAAGGTAAAAAAACAAAACAGAAAAAATCTCAACATTTCATAATTCTTAATTTTATAATTTCATTTTGACTTTTCAATATTGCACGGGAGATAAAATGGACTAATAGTATCAAGTGCAAAAGTCATCAAAAATTTCAAACTATACCTTTTGCAACACATCCATCCTAAATATTTTTCCATGACACCAAAAATAATAAATTTATACATATATGATAAATTTACCCTTCTTCACGGTTTCGTCAACGAGTATTGTAAAAAATCTGACTACGCAGTGCTGATGTGACGCCCATGTGATTTAAGTGAAATAAACTGAAAAATCATTTGACGGAGAATAAATGCGTCACATAGTTACAAATTCGAAATTTTTCATCAGAAAAAATTTAGGGTACATATATTATTGGGGTTTTTTTATGTCACGAAAAAAAAAGCCGTAATTTGAAATTTTTTAAGTGGCTTTTTTTTGTTCCTTAAGGCCTGAGATTTGATTAAAAGTGGTGGGCCATTTACCTAATAAAGGAGGGAAAAAAGGGCAAAAAAATAGCGCTTTATCGCACTGAGACTCGCGCTTCTGAGTTAGACCCAGCACGCTCGCTTTGCTCGCTCGCACGAAAGCGAGGCGCAGCGAGACAAATCTCCAAAGGAGGTTGGCGAATGAAGTATCGATCGGTCACATCGGTCACATCGCACGCACGCACGCACGCACGCATCACTTCGTTCGGCCGCGATTAGGGTTCACTATCTCGTCACCACCACCGACCAAACAAACGCTCCCTCTCTCTCTCTCTCTCTTTCCATGGCGACGTCACCACCCGAGGAGACCCCCCCGCAGCCGCCGCCGCAGGAGGACCCATCACCGGCCGCGGCCGGCGCGGCGAAGCCGGGCCTGAGGAAGCCCGTGTTCACCAAGGTGGACCAGCTCAAACCGGGCACCAACGGCCACACCCTGACCGTCAAGGTACTCGAATCCAACCCGGTTTCCTCCCAGCTCCGCCACGCCCGCATCGCCGAGTGCCTCATCGGGGACGAGACCGGCACCATCGTCTTCACCGCCCGGAACGATCAAGGTCTCGGCTTTTCCTTCCTCTTCTCCTCCTTTTTTTCGAGCCTGCATTTAGGTCTCCTCTTTTTACATGCTCGCGGGTCATTCCGTACCTTTTTTTTCCTGTTGATTTCCGATTTTTTGCCTCTCTCGCGTGGTTGCTTCGATTTGACTGGGGATGTTAGATTTGAGGCTCGGCTGCTGGAATTCAGTGCATTTTGAAGTGTTTGGAGCAGAACTCGTGTTTCAAGCCATGAAGAATTAGCATTGTTGTGATCATTGCCCCCCTGAGGTTGAGACACCTTCCGTCTGTTGATTCGTTTTAACATGTAACCGAGGAGATCTTCGCTTTTGGGGTGTTTCATTGGCGATGGGAGAAGAAATTTCTAGATCGTGCGGCAGAGGAAATTGAATCAAGAGAAAGGTGGAGAATTTCACACACATTTGTTTGATTGTGAAATGTAATGGGAGGGGACGGATTTTTTGTTCGGTTGGACAGCTCTTCCCGCTTTGCGAGGCCCCAGGGTGCCAATGTGCCATCTATTGATTGCTTAACCAGAAGAACCTTTCCATGCTACTACTATCCGTAATTTAGTAAGAAAATTTCCACGCGTTGTGAGATACTCGTGTATGTTTGATCTTCTCTAGCTTTGTCCTAATGATGGGCCTAAGGGAAGCGAGTACTTCGAGTACAAGGTGTCTGAAAATGAAGATCTGTGAGACCATGTGGCATGTCCTCCCTAAGTTGAGCAAACGAGGAAGCCAAAACCATTCTATTCGAATTTGATGTGATTGATTGTATACAATTGTTTTGCCTTCGCAGATTGTGTGCGGCCTGCATGGGCTTGCACGTTAATGTACTGATTGGCCCTGGCCATAATGTGTTGAGTCTGGGCAAGAATTTTTCTGTTGTGTGGAAAGATTTATTTATTATTATTGAGCTAAATGAAGTATGCTAATGGACTTATTTGATAGTTAGGTTTTCTAGGTCACTAGAAAAATGATCTAGGAGTGGTGTAATATCATTTTCCAATAGTTTCCATGTTTTGAAAGAAATAGAAACCTAGTACGAGGGAGACTTTCCCTTCTGATTCTCTCTAGTTCCTTCCATTTCTCTTCTTCTATTTACTTAAACTGCTAGCTGCAGCAGATACTTTTTTGTGTCTGATTTCTTGACTTTCTTTGATTCCTTCTGTGTTATTTTTGTGCTGAATTCCATGGGCACGTGACTTAATCGATTGCTTAACAGGGTTGCTTTTAATGCTTTCCTGTTACTTGATCATGCATCTTCTGATACGCATGAACTTAAGTACATATATCCTTTTTCTCTAGGAGATTATGTGGTGCATTCGTTTTGGAATGCTTTTCCTTGGGGATCCCTTGTAAGACCACAAATCATAATGTTCTGTGTAGTCCAGCAGTTAGTCTCCATATGATGACTCTGTAATCTTTACCTGGATATCAGAAATATTAAGTTTGATTGGTGAAAGTTCGGCACATTTTATTAGTACTGGGAAGTGGGCTTAACAAACTGTTTCTTGGATATTTGAGTGAGACCGGCATTTAAACTTAGCAACAATGAAAAGAAGAGATTGGTGTGTTTTTCTCATGGCTCTGGCCAATGTTAATAAGTCCTGACATTGAGAGAGCTAATTAAAAGTTGTGATTTTTTTTTTGTTAATGACTTTGTTGCAATTTTAGGTGCTCTACTTTGGATGCTTTCTTAGTGTCCGACTTTATTGATCACTTTTCTGATTGAGCATGGCTTTGTTTTCACTAGAAAAGTTATTGATTTACTTCTGAGGATCTCTGTTGTTGCTTGGTTTTCCAGTGAATCTCTCTGTTTGACAATTTCCAATCGATCTTCTGATGACATTGCTAAAGCTTATATGTATGACCAGGGGACATGATATAAATCCATCTAAGTTAATATAAGTGATCCTACCCCTTCTTCGTGAGTTCCTAATATATTTATCATATGTACAGTTGATCTGTTGAAGGCTGGTGCTACTGTGATTTTGCGCAATGCAAAGATCGATATGTTTAAGGGTTCGATGAGGCTAGCAGTTGATAAATGGGGTCGTGTCGAAGTCACAGAACCTGCCAATTTCACAGTAAAGGAGGACAACAATCTCTCCATGATCGAATATGAGCTCGTAAATGTCGCGGATGAGTAGTTGATCTGTTTCCAGCATCATCATCTCGAGCTAACGTTAACTTTAAGAATTTCTTAGGCTGTTACAGTCGGTTTGTTATTATAGTTTCCTGATATATGCCGGTACTGTTGGTATACTTTATGTCCGAGATTCTACTTTGACAAGTATGGAGTGGGAAAGTTTCTACTTTCTGGGGTCCAGGCCAGGGATATAATGGATAAACAAACGACTTCTTCAGGTCCTGACATGGATTTTACTAGTGAATAGTTCCTTCTTTTCTTTACTCTGCATTATGAACGATGCCAACGTAGTGCTAACCTGAATTTTCATGTTTGATATCAACAAGGTATATGCGTTTTCGTGACGAATCCAATAATGCAATGACCAAATATCGATGGATTGAATTGAGCCATATATTTAGAAGGTTGATTATGGATTTGGGTGCAAGTATGATTAATCAAACATGCAGACATCTGTTCTTTTCCCATGATGATTGCTCAGTTATGAATTTGGGGAGTCGACGTGTAAGTGCACGAACGGATTCCTTATCATTTCCATAGGACATATGAGTTGTCCCAATATTTTAAGCCAAATCCGAAAGTTTCGGATAGACCCTAGAAGTCTGGTTAAATGCATGAATTTAGAGGTCCCAACCACTGTGGAGGGTCCGAAAGACGCAACGTCAACAACGCTACGTCTGTGGTGGAATAAGTTGGCTTTCAATCGACGGTTTATATATATAAAACATGTAGACACTTGATGAAGCGTCTTAGTTAATACCTGAACTGTCAGATGCATGCACTTGACGGGTACAATAGTATCACGGTGACCTTTTCACTTGCAATCGTTCTAATACCGTCGAGTACAGTATAGAAGTCCCACCCAAAGATAAAATAAGTTTGAAGGAGTAAGCTTATTGTAATGCAATGAAATACAATGAAAATTGAACATGGGGTGCATTCGCTATTGTCTTTCTAACGCTTCATTAGACGTGTGCCTAGTTGACAGAATCACTCGAGCTTTAATACGGTGTTTGGAAAATTGTGATATGTGGAGTTTGGAGTTGTAGGAATGAGTTTTGTATGTTTTGGAAGGTGATTTGTGAACATTTCGCTCATAACCGCAACATCTTGGTTATAAAGCATTATCGTACTGAGGTGCCGTAGCTATGAACTTGTGTTTCGCCAGTGTTTGTACTTCTCGCATTGCTGCAAACTTGGCGAGTAATACGATGTTAGAGGACAAGTTCCTCCTAGTTTATGAGCCCTACTAAAGTTGAGGGACTTCTTTCATTAATCTTTTGTTTATGGGTCGACGCCTAAAGTTGAGGGGTGTGGCGGGGGATTTGCCAAATATAGAAGAGGAAGTACATGTACATTCCCAAACTTCATCACCCCTAAAATTTCTACTTCTAGAAATGGAATGAATTGATCAATGTGGGCCAAACTTTGTTTACATTATCAACTCCAACTGCTTTCTAGTCAATGTTGCCCGCACAGCTTCCTGGTTCAATAATATGCGATCTGTCGTCCCAATTCACGTGCGCAAGAGCTTGCTTCAATCTCCCTTTTGATTGCCCTGCCCTTGGCTCATCACTACAGCGAATACCATCTCTCAAATTGCTTTTCTGATCTTTCCCATAACCTGGCATGATCTCTTACCCAAAAAGCGAAAAACCCATTTGGAGAGCGCCCTAATCGATCTCTCATCTTCAACAGATATTGAAGAATTAGTCAAATTATTACCCAACGGAAAGCTCGGTAGGTCTATAACTTCCTGTTATCTCGAGACATGCACATGCAACACAACTGAATGACTCAAGTCTAATACATGCATGTAGTTATCATTCTTAGCATTCTTTACTAAGAACCGCATCTTATGATTGCACATTTCTGCATGAAGTTGTGGGACGAGGATATGCACGGGCCAATATTGAAGCTCATCCTGATAACACGCTCCAAACATAAACTAAACCCCACAACCATAGCCAAAATGTAAGCAAAGTATTCCGTACCAATTCATGCGTATGTGAATTTCACTCATATCATCAGAAAAACATAATGCAATACAAAAAATGGGACAGGATAATGTGCTTACCCTTTCCAAGAGTAGGACCAACCCACGTGAACAGACCAGTGACCCTGCTTGAACAAGCCTTCACTCCCTCTCTCTCCTCTATCTCTCTCATACCTTCACATTTTCATATCATATCGGCTCAACTTGTGTCTCCAACCAATCCAAAACCTTATATAAAGACATCAAAAAGTGCAAAAACCCATATCCAGCTCTTAATCACACAAACTTCTCTTCATGTGTCGTGTCGGGTCCTAGAAGAGATGGAGTTTTTCCATGCCCATCATCACCTGAAGCCAAAACAGAAGCAGCAGCAGCGGCCATCGTCGTCCAAACAGGTGACCACAAAGAGGCTCACCACGGACCAAGTGAGACTCCTGGAGCGGAGCTTCGATCCCACAAGAAGCTTGACACGGACCGCAAGCTCCAGCTCGCAGCCGAGCTCGGTGTCCCGCCCAGGCAGGTCGCCATCTGGTACCAGAACCGGCGCGCCCGGTGGCGGACACAGACCATCGAGCTCGACTGCAGCGCCCTGAAGTTCAAGCTCAACGACGCGCTGGCCGAGAAGCGGAGGCTTGAGCGGGAAGTCACGTCGCTACGCCAGGAGCTCAGCAAGGCTCAGGAGATGCTCGACGCCGCTCGTGGCAATGGCCGGGACCGCGGCGAGGGTGGCAACGGCGCCGTTCCTGAGGTTCCGATGAGCTGCGTGTTCAACGAGGACGACGTGAATTGGTGCGATTGGGACGATGGCAATGAGGTCCTGCGGATGGAGGATGGCGATGGCGACGACCTCTACGCCTGTTGGATGTTGACCAACAACGGGTCGCGCTCGGATTGAGGAGAGAGATCGATTGTCGTGTGTCCAAGTTGATCCTAAAGTAATTAGTGTCGGACCATACAGACCAACGTTCCCCTGATGTAATTGTACTTTCTATTCGAAAGAATGGTCATCTTCATGTATGTTCTAACGTGAAGCTAAGTTTTTCCGCGCACTCGAAAATTTAGTCACTGTCATTTTTTCTTTCGAGGAGAATTTTTTTGGTGGGTTACAGTACAGAGGTCACCCATCTTTAACTTTAGTTAATTTTACGCATAGTAATGTCTATAACTTATAACTCGCCAATCATGTATACAATTGATGGAAATTTCTTTCAACATTGGACGAGGGAAATATAGCTCTTGTTAGTTTTTGTTTTTTTCACAAGTCAAGATATTCAATACATATATATATATATATGGATTAATATCACAAAAAACTCTAAATTTGTACACCTATGATAAATTTACTATAAACTAATTTTAGTACACATTTGATAAATTTACCCTTTATCGGTTTCCGTTAAATTTTAACTTCAAATTATTGAGTTCTATGACACGTGGCAGTTAACGGGGTATTGATTTGGAGTTTTACCCTCCATTTGTCACAGGTGTACCAGTTTGTGTTTTTCATGGCATTAATCCAATTTAATGGGAATTAACGGAGGGTTAATTTATCACAAATATACTGATTTGGATTTTTGATCGTCAAAAAATTCATCTGTGATAAATTTATCACATGTGTACTATATTAGAATATTAATCCTGTGATCACTTGATTTTGGGCACGGGCATTGATGTAATTTTAGCGAGGCTAATTGGGCCTTTTGAGAGGGGCCATAGTTGAATGACTAGCTTGGGTAAGCCTGAACTAAAAGTCATACATCAACTTGCAAAGATGAAGAGAGAAGAATATTTAGTTATCCGCAAAATTTTCTGCTCCCATCGTCTTGATGAGAAGCAAGTCGCAGTCTTCTTGCGCCTGTTGGAATCATTCCGAGTCAAGATCGGCTGTTAGCTCATCACGTGATTCGTACTCGAGGACAAGAAAACCATATGCATGCACGTATGGAGAATGGGCTATGCTAAAGTTCGCGAAATTGATTTAATAAGCGATGTGATAGTCTATAAGTATTGAGTCGTAATCAATCATTAATAGCTTGCATGTCACTTACGGCTCCGTTTGTTTCGCGGAAGATGAATGATTAGAAAAATGTTCTCCTAAGAATGATTACTTGTATCTCTTGAAATAATTAGTAGATACAAAATATTTTTATTGCCTACAACAATCCAATCTCTAAATATTTTTGTGGACAATGGCAATACTTTTCGTTTATTTATTTTTATAAGCGATGCAAGCGATCGATTTTATGAATTTTTTTTAAATTATTTATTTTTCGCGAAATAAACGAAGTCTCGGTGCATCAGCTAAGTTTTACATTGAGCAGCTCTTGACAACTGATGGCCATATGTGTCGGGCGATGGAAAAAGGTGCATCCGCCGTATGTAACTTGTACAAAATCTAGCATTCTGCGTAGACATTCCTTTCACATCGCAATGTGCTTGGATGGGAATGCTTGTCTAAATCTAAATATATAATTGAGGATCTATACCTCTTGGATCAAGATGATGCGTGTGTGTCAAAATCTAAATGGACAGTGCAAATATGGGATTGTTAATTTATGCTCGAATTTAGGGATATCAACGGTTCGGATTTCCATGATATCCAAACATGTTTTTTGTACACGTGTGTTCACGACCTGAGCAAACAACACCGTTCGATTTGGATTGAGGTGCAAAAGACAGTGGTGAATGACACTTTCATGGAGGCCGTTCTCTAAAAGGAAGACATTGTGAGATTTAAAGTGTTTCGACACAGTTGAGTATGGGTACCTGAACTGAACCAAAACTGTTTAGGTACCCATTTTCTTTTATCCATTACATAATCTCTTAATATGTTCGAATTTGAGTTCAAGTTTCGAGCTAGACCTGATTGACATTTTCTAGAAGTTGAGCTTGAGCTTAAAAGTAGAGCTTGATTAAACTTGAGTAGAGTCGAGTTAGGCTACATCTTGATCTATAACCAAAATAAGGCGAGATATGATAGAATATAAAATCAAGGGATCTTGTTGTATCCTATCCATTCTGTAGTGAATCATGGAAATAAAATCAGATATGTTCATATCCTATCATGTCAATTGTTTGATAGAAACTGCACGTCAATGTAAATGAATACGAAAATGCACTAATGGAAATCGTAAAAGTCTATTGTGATTCACTTTTAAGGAACCACAAAGGCATAAACGGATGCGACCTCAAGCAATCAATTTATGATTATTGCATGATCTAAATCTTTAACGGCAAAGGAGCGCATTGTGGCAATTCAAAGGCACATGTTCGACCGTGATAATAAACATAAACAGTCTACAGCAACATCGATGGGATTTTTCTAAAGCTTTGAGAGGGTCGGTTGAAGGTTCTTTTAGAAATCTCTTTACCCTCTCATTCTTTGAGAATCAGAAAGATCTTTTTTCAAGTTTGAATTTATTTCTTTAAAATCCGAATTCTTGTAGTTTAAATTTTTTTATTAATTTATTTTATTCCCTTCCATCATTCCTTGATTAAATTTTGCTAAATAACAAACTATACTAATATACCTAAAAGACCAATATACCCAAAATACGTAATAAGTGTAAATATTCAATGCATGTCTATATAGAATAAACAGTTTAAAATATAAAGAAATACGAACATATAAATAAAAATTGGAATTAATAAAAAAGAAAGTTATCGTTGTTCTGTTGTTTTGAATTTTCTTTTCTAATATCGGAATATAAATATTATTTTAATTTTATCAACTTATGAAATTTGTAATTTGAGAAATATAACTTTCAGGCCATGGACAAAAGAAATCCTATTTACTTTTTATCACATCCCCAAACGGAATATTTTTAATTTAGTTTAATATCCCTTTTATATCTGGCTTTATTTTGTCTTGAACACGAATCAAACACGGGAATGATAAATTATAGAGAAAAAGCTACCAAAAACCCCAAACTTTGTCACTTGCGACACATTTACCCCGAACTTTTTTTGTGACACAAAAAACCCTAAACTTTGCTATTAGTGACACATTTACCCCAATGCATTTAGTCCATGGGCATTTTCATCTTTTTTTATTTATTTTTTTTTCCTTTCCGGCAAGGGCCGCCCTCGCTCGACGCCGGCGAGGGTGGCCCTCGCCCGACTCAGGTGAGGTCGACCCTCGCCCGACGCCGGCGAGGGTCGACCTCGCCTGACGCCCTCGCCGGAAAGGAAAAAAAAAGAAAAAAAAAAGAAAAAGTAAAAAAGACGAAAATGCCTATGGACTAAATACATTGGGGTAAATGTGTCACAAATAGCAAAGTTTGGGATTTTTGGTGTCATAAAAAAAAGTTCGGGGTAAATGTATCACAGGTGATAAAGTTTGGGGTTTTTGGTGGCTTTTTCCCTAAATTATATTATACCAAGTACCAAACATAACCTTAAATTGAGGTGAATGACGAAACGGTGCGTCTGAGGCAGCTAATGCCTGGGTTTCTTTTCCCTCCCCTACTTCCCTCCAAAAACTGAAGAGTAGGAGCGTCTTCTTCACCTTCGGACTCGCTCGAGAGGCAGCAGAGGAGCCGAAGAATCTGTTCAAGACCAGCCTTCATATTCAGTAGAGAGATAGAGAAGGGCTGAGACGAACCCAAATGGCATCGACCTCGGCGGCGGCGGCGCGGGCCGGTGGCGTCACCGGACGGATACGGCACGCCGCCGTGACGCTCCATGACGACAATCAAGCACTCGTCACTGTAATTTCCCTCGATTTCAAGCAATTCTCTTCGATCGACGCGTTTTGGCTTTTTAATTTTTCTCTTTTAAAAATTTAAGGTTGATTCAGTACGCACGGAAACTGTGGACACAGATTGCCTTGCTCGGAGTTTTTAACCCTAGATTATTTTTACCCATTATAGAATTACTTGCAGTCCTCTTTGCCCGCCTGTGTTAATTTCGAATTGCCGCTTCCTTTTCCCTGCTTTTTGAAGAAATATAGGGGCTTTCTGCGCGTTTCGGATTTTCCCTGCTTGTTGAAGAGAACCCGCATTTCACATTTATTTTGTTTTGTGCGTTTGTCAGGAATTTCTGAAGGCTTTCAGCATGTTAAAGGAAGTTGCTGTTGATCTGGAGAAAGACAATCAGACTCAAAAGGTGCTTTTGGATTAGGAGAATTCAGTCTGTTCATCAATTTCTAACTCCTGTCCATACATTTATCGCAGACATTTTTGGAGGACTTTTTCTTTTGGGTGCTGCAGAATACTATGATACTATTTCTCTTGGGCATTATGTGCCGCGTTTTATGCTCCCTTTGGCTGCGAATGTAGTTTTGTCGGAAGAAGTGGGAAAAAGTTATGATTTTGAAAAGTATTTATAAACAAGCTTGGGCATTGATGCTATGGTGCATTTGTCCCAAGTTTTTCTTTTGGCCAACCATTTAGGCAGAGTTGGCATACTGTGTCATATAAGCAACCTCTGCTTACAATGCAAAGTAGATTCACCGGAGTTGATACAACTCTGTGGACTGTGGCTTTATAGATGGGTTGGGAAGTTATTTTATTGTCCCCTAACTAGCATGATGGTATATGACCTGCTGAATTGATTGCTTGACATTTGCCAGGTGGAAGAACTTGAAAATGCAGCTGTGGAGTTGCTGCAAACTTATGAAGATTGTACACATTTGTCAACAGCTATCAAATCTATTGGTGATACATATGAGCCTGGTGCTGAGGTAGCTAATTTCTTTCTTTGGGGGACTGTTTTGCCTGCTGAAAAGTAGAGTGTAGTGTTTCCACTTGGTGTTTTAGTCAATAAATATTTGGTTTGATGTCCAAAATGCAGCTAACTGATTTTGGTAAGCTGTTTGACAACGAGATTGCAAAGCAGAAGTCAAGTTCATCAACAGATCCACAAAACCACCCATTAATACGCCAATTTAGGGAAGCAGTATGGGTATGACTTCTACTTCTGTTACTGAACTGTCCCCTCTGGCTCTAGTATTCGTATCTTTTATGGCTATTTTCTCCTACAGCAAGACGAGGCTTTTGGATGGAAAATATCCCACCTGTCACACATTGGTTGTCATTCTGGAAAACCTGTTTTTGATAACCATGTCTTGATCATCATCTTCTGAGAGAAGTATTCTCATTGGCCTTTTTTTTTTTTTTCCTATTTTGGATTTGCAGAATGTTCATCATCGTGGCCAGCCTATGCCTGGTGAAGAGCAGGATGATGTGATCATGACCAGTACCCAGGGCAACCTTTTGAATGTCGCTTGCCCATTGAGTGGAAAGCCAGTTACCGAACTGTCGGCTCCTGTTCGCGGGTATCGCACTTGCTTCCATTTTGTCAAACTGTGATGAAAATTCATGATATCATTTGATGACCGAGTCTTGTGACAAGTCTCGCTGGTCTGGATTTCCCATCTTTGAATTTTCTTTTTGATATTTGACTTGAAGTTTGGATTTTAAATTGTGGAAACTCTTGCCCTCAGGAAGGATCTCGGGTAACTTAATCCTCTACTATGATAAAGGCAAAGCATGCTTAATTTTCTTACAATTAGTTGACTGGGCATTTGTGGTGAATCATTAGGCCATTATATTAATTTTCGTGTGAACTGGCTTGGGACGGATTGGTTTATTTAGAACTGCTGGATGATTTGAGCATGTTCCAAGAGTTCACTTCTGGAAACTTCCCACTCGCAGAATAAAAAAAAACTCATTTCTTGATAAACCAGTCTTTTTTCTTGGATAAGTAATGACAAACCATTCATCGTTGAAAGTGAAGTCAGCTTTTTGAATTGGGCTCAAGCGATGAAAGTAAAGGTGGACAAGGCGCAAAGGCTCAGTGTTCTTTCTAGCTATATTTGGTTTAGCCATGCCTTATTGAAGTCCTTTATTGGATTGTCTCTGGTGGTTTGTTTACCTGTTTTACTTATTGGACCAGTCTACTCTGTGCAGTGTGGAGTGCAAGCACATATATGAAAAAGAGGTTATTCTGAATCATATCACGTCCAAGGGTGGGAACTCGAAGTGTCCTATTGGAGGTACTCAGACAGTCTTTTCAATTAAGGATTCGTTTCTTTTAAACATTCTAAAGTTTTCCCTGCCCATCTCAATCTCAATCTTTACCTTCTTCATTTTCATTCCATAGAGTAACGGAAACATGTATTTTCCTTTGTCATTTGCTGCCAGCTTGCCCTAAGATACTGTCAGCAGATAAAGTAAGTTGTGACCCTGTGTTACTTTACGAAATCGGGGAGATGCGCAAACGGAATGCCGGGACTGAAGTAATTGAAGATTTTACTGCGCTCGGTGAAGAAGGAGATGATTGATGGAGATGATTCTAACCATTGCGGACCAAATTATCCTGGAAAAGCAACTAGGCTTGCTAATGTTTTTCGAACTGCTAAAATAGAAACGAGTTTGTACAGAAGATGTTAAACTTAAATCCATCGCCACCTTCTATATACTGTCCCTTGTAGTGTGTTTCATGCTTCTTTTGTCCTCCCATGATTGTGGGTGGTATATGACAAATATGTCGGTTAACTGCCGAGGATCGTGGTTCAAGAACATAGAAAAGACTGGCCCTCTTGCCACATTGGTGTTTTCTTTGTGAAAGTTTCATTCTTGCTGTTGCCCTCTCTCTCTGTAGGAAAGTGTCTCTGAAATTGTGGTCAAGAAGTGGGTATCTGCGCAAAGGCATTTTTAATTTTGCTTCAAATGGAACATTTATGTTGTTCCTTTTCTCTTTCCATTTCAGAGAACGGTTAATGGTCCATGAAGAAATTGTTTAGTGTCGTTTCTGGAACCAAAGGAAATGTGCTTAAAAGTTATCGGGTTTTTCGAAATGCAACTAGTGATGAATAATATATGATGTGATGTAAAAATTACACTTTGGGTAAATGCTGTTCAGAAAATATCAAATCCTTAAAAACCCAAATCTGGAATCTTTTGGCATTCGGCGCGGCCCCATGCTGCTCTCGCCGGCGCCGGATCAGGTAATTTGGCGCTCTTTAGCGGTGGAGACCTGACCGCGTATGTCCGGCGACGGCCAGAATTGTGCCCGCGAAGTGCATGGAATTTAAGCAGAGGGGCAAATCCAAATTCAAGAAGCGATGGCGGTTTCATCTCTCTCCCGAGTCCTCCCTCTGTCTAGGGTTTCGCCTCATCGCTTCCCTCTTCTCCCCCCCTCCATCATCTCCTCCTCCCTCGCCGGACCTCGCGCCTTCCATCGTCTCTCTGCTTCCTCCCTCTCCGCCGCTTGTCCCATGTCGAGTCCCTCCCAACCCGCGCGCCACGACCACCCGCCGTCCGCGAGCACTAGTTACGCTCGCGACGCCGATCGCTGGAGGCCAATGTGTTTGTACCACACCCAGGGCAAGTGCACCAAGGTAGTTTTCTCCGCCTTCTTACACGTTGCTGGAAGTTATCTAGTGTTTCTGCTCCTTAAATTCGTGATTTCGAAGGTCTGTGGTAGTGAAGTCCTAGTTTTCATTTGTCTGGTTTGCTCTTTTTCCAAGACGTTCTTCATTTCTCTGGCGAACGAAATTCTTCGGTGGCTGTTTATACCTTCGTCGTGGCGCAATTGGAGGTGGTTTACATTCGTGCATAGCAAGTATCTGATACTGGAAATTTGTTCGCTCAACGCATTTGCACCGGAATAATACTCCCATCCGCGGGTAGTTGGGCTTTCTGGAAGATCATGAGGAAGTTGGATGCTTGGATGCCATCTTTTTGGTCTTTGTGATCACTGAGCTTTCGATTTTTGCGACCTGACTTTTGACTTCCACAATATGTTAATTAGTGTTTTCCCACCACGAAAATTTAGATAACAGTGTCAGTTCCTGCGAGAGTGGATTTGTTTGGATCTATTGAAGCATTTGACATAACTGCAGCGAGCATGTGTGGCTTCAGTATGAGGCCATTTTCGACTTCAGTTGTCTAATTGAAGTTATTCTGACTTTCAGATGGATGATCCTATCCACCTTGAGAAGTTTAATCACAACGCCGCCAGAGATCTTGGAGTTAGTGCTGCTGACCTTGAACACGTGTGCCCTCAAGACCTAGATCATTTTTTGGTGCTTGATTTGGAAGGAAAAGTCGAGATTCTGGAATTTCCAGTCTTGATCATTGATGCTAAATCACTGAGTGTCGTAGATTTGTTTCACAGGTCTTACTCTGCCCAATTCTTGAGTTTTAGTTCAACTTTTTGATTGTTCAATGCTGGAAATGTGGATTTTTTATACACATTTTACTCTTCCAGACCGAATGTTAATTGAGAATGCGTTTCGGAACTCAAGTTCATTTTTTCTTTCTGGCCCATGGGCCAATAGCTGTTCATAAATATTCTCCCTCCTTTTCCAATTCCAACTCTTTTGGTTGCATTCACACTTTCTGCTGTGTTTGTGGGGCAAATTCTGAAGTTCGAACATTTGTTTTCTGTTGGAGCGGAGCAATTGCATCTTCATATTATGCAACGAAGTAGAACGGGACAAGGAATATGTGTCCTCTGTTTTTTGTGAAATACATTTGTGTCTGTCTAGTTTGGGATAACGAGTCTGGTCTCAATACTATGTTCTGTGGTCTATATTTGCGATCAAATAATCTGTATAGTTCTTTTTAAGTTTGTCGATGGAATTAATGATGGATTTTTTTGCTTGCATTTTAATTTTTCTTCTCATAATTAGTTTACAGGTTTGTAAGGCCGTCACAGATGTCCGAGACTAGAGTAAACGAGTACATCGAAGGAAAATATGGAAAATTTGGGGTTGATCGGTAAGTTCTTGGCTTGCTCTTCTACTATGTCATGCTTGGCTTGTGCAGTATCCTCTTGTATGGCGCATCCAATAGAGGAGGAGGTTAAGAACCGCAATTACTGTTGCAACCTACTAGTTTTTCTGCCTGATTAATTGTTACGATGATATAGTGCAATGAAACTAATTTGATGCGTTTTGAAATTTAGTGGCAAATTTTCTCTGACATATAATTGTGGATATTCATCTCTAAATGCGAATGTGCAGTGTCTGGCATGATACAGCAATATCATTCAAAGAAGTCAATGGCGAATTTGAAACTTGGTTGGCTCAACATCATCTTTGGGCAAAGGAGCAAGGAGGCAAGCTTAATCGGGCAGCATTTGTAACTTGGTGAGTTACCATGTGTTCATCATGGAATGTTTGGCTTTCAGACACAAAAAAGAATTGTGACGGACTGGAAGCTATGTTGAGAAAGAACCCTGAAATCAGATAAATCTTCTGCGCAGTGCTTCCTGGTAGTAATTAGTAGCCCCTTATAAGTTGATTTTACCTTTTCTAACAGCAATATGCTTTGAGATGAGCTAATATGCACCTTAAATGCCTTATAGATCAGAAAAATTGGAATTTAATAATGAACGTTAGTTTTAGTCCTAACTCCTAATGGCGCAAGCACAATCACTCACAATTCTGCTTGATATCTTATTACTGGCTCCTATTGGTTGGTTGCAACTTTGAGAGTTGCAAGTTTTAATTCCGCAATATTGACTAGCGGCGTGCATAATGTAGTTTGCATTCTATCCTAGACTTTTTCTGGCAAAACATTTCTGAGATGGAGAAAGGCAGAGATGAGAAGCTGACCTACCTGGCCTGTTTTTGTTCTTCCCTTGACTATGTATTGAAGTTTGTTTACTTGTTTGATGTTTTGTTTAACCTTAGAATGCAAGTATTTCCTATTGATCAGTCTAGTTCAGATGCCCACCCAGACATATAGATGTGTTGACACTTCCTTCACTGACTTTTTTAATCTGCTGTCCCAGTGCATCTTTAGTAACCTTTTTCTAGAACTGAACTGTCTAAAACTATAGAGAAAGGGAGAGTGTTGAGCTATGGGGAATATGTTGATATACCTGTCTGCCTGAGGATATATTTTGAAAGGAGGGGGGAAAAGCTGTTCTCAGCAATATGGCGACCTAAGTTGTGATCGACTAATCCACTGAAGGATGGAAAAATGGAGGCAACCGTGGGTTTGCTAATGTATATTTGCTCTGTTTGTTTTAGCGGAAATTGGGATTTGAAAACTAAGGTCCCTCAGCAATGCAAAGTCTCGAGAATAAAACTTCCTGGGTATTTCATGGAATGGATCAATCTGAAGGATGTCTATCTAAACTTCTACCACAGAGAGGTAAGCTTACGCTTGATTTGTTATGTGTGGCTTTTCCGATTTGGCACTTGTCGTACACCTTGTTGATTTGCTGGAACTTTGCTCTTCAAACATACCAGGAGTTAAAAAGCAGTCTGATTATCGATACATGATTGAGGTTCTTGTTAGGAACCATTCATTGCGAGACCAAACTGTGCCTTTTGAATTAATGCGGTGTGTCGTTTCTTCTTCTGCTTGATATGTTGCTTATGTTATTATGACAGGCCAGAGGAATGATGGCAATGATGAAGCAACTAGATATATCGGTCTTGGGAAGTCACCATCTTGGAATGGATGATACCAGGAACATAGCAAGGGTGTTGCAACGCATGCTTGTCAATGGTGCTGTTATGAGGATCACTGCATGGAGGAGCCTCAAGTCTCCTGATAGAATTGAATTTGCATACAAAAATCGTATATAACTGCTAATGACAAAAGTTCTGCTTTTTAATGAGTGATTTGTGTGTATTATGGAGGGCGTTCTGGCTCGTTTATTGGCCAAGGTTTAGCTGCACCTCGCCAGGGCGACCGATCAGTGAAGGACAAAAGGGACTCCAATGGAGAACCGTAGACCTTCGATGCCAAGAGACTCGCCGAAAAATTGGCTGCCGGGGAGGAGTTGGACCGCGAGAACCAGTCCCATTGACGAATTTAACTCCACGGGAGCGTGGGTCTGAGAGAGGAAAAAAAAAAAAGAAATAGTGTGTTTGAGTCCCATAGATACACAAAAGGAGTGTCGATGAAGCACTGCCCTTTTTGGTTTCAAGGTCGCATGTTGTAAGAATCTCTCTTCTGGGCAATTGCTTGAACAGCAGAAGTGTGGAAGGCAGTGAAGTGTTTTAGCATTTGATGACAAAATGTCTACCTTGGAAAAAGGAAAATTAAAGACAGAACCTTTGTTTCTTCTCTTTGTTCAGATGGGATTAGTTGCGAATTGTTTTTAAGATGAATGAACAAGAACATAATTAGATAAATATACCGTCTTAGTCCTATCGACAACTAATATATGGAGTTTATTTGTCTTTTAATAAAATAACAATTTGTGTAATTAGAACTGTTGCTGCTACGTTTAGATGTCCCCCCTGCAAATTACGAAAGCGACCTGCCCCGCATAAGTGCCGTTGGTCCTCCCGGTCCCTACTCCTTAATATTTCCAGCGCATCTACGTTTGCCGCCTCCTATTTGGCGGCAAAATTTTGGTCGGAAAAGGAACCAGCAGACGCCATTGGTGCAAATCTGCACCCGATTTGAAATTCAATCCACGCTCTCGACGAGGCGCGTCGTTGGAAATTTTGACTGTCCATACTTTGAAAGTACGTATTACCGAACGAATTAAATGAATTTTCCCCCTTTTTTTTTATATCATCTTTAAACATTTCGAGCATCTATTATTTGTGATATGATGTAAATGATATTTTTTTGGGATGGAAAAAGGGATAAATTCGGATATAAAAATTTAATGTCGTAAATCTACCGTCCCTATTTTATCGCCTAAAAAAACAGGAAGTAATTTTCTACAAGTTAACGAAGAGAATCTAGTATTTAAACGATTATCAGATTTCAAGATTAGCAAGCCAGCCAGCAGAGTGATTTTTTTCCCGAAAGTTATTTTGCACTTTAAACTTAAAGTGAGAACATAGCAACGGTCTTCAAATTTCTTCAAGTAAAGCATAGTTGATATTGTTGATCATAAGCTCTAAATTAATAAAGCCAATGGTGGCTTTAGGGTCAATCTCGATTATAATTTTG
Organism: Syzygium jambos; assembly: GCA_031216235.1. Taxonomy (NCBI): domain Eukaryota; kingdom Viridiplantae; phylum Streptophyta; class Magnoliopsida; order Myrtales; family Myrtaceae; genus Syzygium; species Syzygium jambos. Next base: position 2,375,264 of record CM062225.1, on the reverse strand, counting down.
TGAAAATCAAGTTGTCCTGTGAAGTTGAGTCCTAACCACAAAACCCAAAATATCTACTTGTGTTTACGAACATATTCCTATGAATGCAGCAAAGTCACCAAATCAGCCGCCCCCTTTGTTTATATATAAATCCCTCGCACTAATAAGTTACGAAGTTACAATTAGAGATCCCATCAATATTCAGTTTAATCCATCGAGAAGGTGACGGAGGATCCCATCTAACCAAAATCATAGACTTGCACGATCCATTAACGCCGAGTTATTGACAAAACGAAACTTTAATGATTTTTCTTCGTTTGCACGATCGAATTACTTGTACTGGATTCGAAGAGAGCGTAAGTAATATTTTTTTTCGAAACCCAAATTGCTTGCCCATATTCCGAGCGTCGATTATTGGCCGTGCCTGCACGCGCGTAGTAGTAGCGCGAAAAGTAGCGATGGTTTGGTCTACTCCGTACGCCCTAAGTTCTTCTTCGCGAGCATCGGTACCCATATACCAGCAAACACCACGAAAAAACACAGAGCGCTTCCGCTCGGAGCAATCGATCTTCACGACCGCCGCGAGCTCCGTTCTCCGGCGAATCAACTCGATCAAAACCGCCGGCGCTCGCAAGCCTCCGGACATCGATCCCGGGGTTCGAGGTATCCGTTCCTTTTGCCCATTGTTCGTTCGCTGCAATCGAAGTGAGTTCGGCCATTGACGCGGCGTGATTCGCCGACGATCGATCGTTCGACCGTCCGTGCCCTCCGATTCCTCGCGTTGTCGAGCCGCGTATCGGTCGGCCTGGGGGATTTGATCGGTACCTGTCTGCCCTAGGTAGAGATTGGAGGGAAGCCGGTGTGGTGTGGGGGGAATTCTTGTCATGAGAGTCAAATCCACCCCTGTTTCGTCTCTGAAGCAGCAGCAGCAGCAGCAGCAGCAGCAGACTTCTCATTGCTCGGCCTCTCGCACTCGCACGAAGCACAAGCGGCTCGACGCCATATGCGAGGAGACGTATAACCTCCACCATGCCGATACGAATAGGCCAGCCGCCGCCGCCGCCGGGGATGAGGAGGCGGCGGCGGCGGCGGCAGCGCCTGGTTCCGAGCTCCGGCGGAGCTCAAGGGCGCGTCGAGCTCCGGTATTGCTGGACGCGTCACCTCCGCCCCCGAAGAAGAGACGGAAGCTCAGCAAGAATGGGAGATTGAGTCGTGAGACGAATGCCAGGGCGTTGTCACGATTGGTAAAGGAGGATGAGTCCGAGAATTCGGAAGATGATGAGACTCCGGGGACTTGGAGGTCGAGGCTGAGATCCAGGAGGAGAGTCGGCTTTGGGCAGAACAAGGAGAGAAATTCTCCCAGGAGAAAGCTTTTCGCGGAAATGGATGGAGTAGAAAAGAAATGTAAGACGATAGAGGGAGTTTTCACAGAGGGAAAAGTTGAAATGGTTGACAAGATAGAAGAACCGGTAGTAGAGCGTCCACCGAAAGTAAAATTGAAGAGAAAGCGAAGGTCTAACATGGCAGGTGCTTCTAGGACCAGAGATAAAGTCCTAGTTTCTGAGAAGATGGATGGCACCAGGGATAATGAAACTGGGGACGAAGGGAATGACTGTGGAGAAGTAATGCCTTTAGAAGGTGAAAAGCTTGGTATTCGCGAGGATGAAAAAGCAGATGTAAATGCCGTGGACTTGGTCATGGAAAAACAGGAAGAGCTGTCCAACTCTAATCCAGCAGTGGGGGATTGTGCTGTCAATGACTGCGTAATAGTTAATGAGGATGTGGAAATAGGGGAGTGCATGGACGAAACTGTAACGGTTGATTTGAATGAGGTGGTTGCTGACTTATCAATCAATGATGTAATAGGAGGCCCCCATGATGGCGAAGATGTGAATTTGGTCAAGCTTGATGAGAAGCTTATGGAGGGTGGAGGGAACCCGAAAGAGGATAAAAATACTTCTCAGCATTCCGGTGAAAGGCCCATGTATTCACGGATCAAAGAGGGAAGACGGTGTGGATTATGTGGAGGTGGTACTGATGGTAAGCCTCCAAAGAGGTCAACACATGAAATTGGTGAAAGTGAAAATGAGGCATCTAACGGCTCTTCAGCTTCCGATGAAGCTAACTATGATATATGGGATGGTTTTGCCGATGAGCCAGGGTGGCTTGGACATCTTTTAGGTCCCATAAATGATCGATATGGCATTGCTGGGACGTGGGTTCATCAGCAGTGCGCTGTTTGGAGTCCAGAGGTTTGGTTCCATCTTTTGTTGAGTAGTTTCTCTTAATTATTTTATTTCTGTTTATGATGCTTTTGACTAGCATGCTCCCTTCTTTTAGTATGCTTTGGAGTATGATGCTTTGCAGAGTAGGATCACCCCCACCCGCCTGCGCGTGCTTTCCTTGGTTCAATAGCAGTAGCATAGGCTTTAGCCTGAAATGTGTTAAATTTGAAAGCCACAAGATTTCCTTTGATCTGTGGTGTTTGTCTTTACCTGACACTTTTGAAAATAGTATAGTCATCTGGCGGAAATTACGATTGGCTATGCTTCGCTTGGTATGTGGGCTTGTTTCTATGAGACAACTTTTGGTTTCTTCTCTGCAGAAGCCTGTCTTCTTTATATATGATAAGACAATGTGATTGATCCCTTTCAAAGCTAAGCTGGTTAAATTTGACGATGTGATTCCAATAAGCTTCCTTGCTTGATATCAGTGTTTTCAGGTGTACTTTGCTGGTCTAGGATGCTTGAAAAATGTGAGGGCTGCGCTTTGTAGAGGAAGGGCACTGAAATGCAGCCGCTGTGGGAGACCAGGAGCAACAATTGGATGCCGTGTTGATAGGTGTCCTAAAACTTACCACTTGGTTGGTGTTCTGATTTCTTGAGTGGTCTTTTCATGTCTTTCTGGCGGACTTTGCAGAATAATCATTAATTATTTTGTACATGGTTGTATTCAAAACCTATCTGGTGACATTTATTTTATGCTGGGCTTTGCAGCCTTGTGCTCGAGCTGATGGTTGCATCTTTGATCATCGAAAATTTCTCATAGCTTGCATAGATCATCGTCATATATTCCAACCTTTTGGTAGTAAGATGGCAGATCGGATAAAGCGAATGAAAGCTAAGAAAATGAAGATGGAATTCAGGAAGCTAACTAATGATGCTTGGAGGAAGGATATTGAGGCAGAAGAGAAATGGTTGGAAAATTGTGGTGAAGATGAAGAATTCTTGAAAAGAGAGAGCAAGAGGCTTCAACGAGATTTGATGAGAATCTCACCTGTCTATATTGGAGGCACACATAAAGAGAGTCAAAAACTGTTTGCAGGTTGGGAATCTGTCGCAGGCCTTCAAGATGTCATCAGATGCATGAAGGAGGTTGTCATATTACCCCTTTTGTATCCTGAATTCTTTGATAACTTGGGCATTACACCTCCTAGAGGAGTCCTTTTGCATGGTTATCCTGGAACGGGTAAAACTCTTGTAGTGCGTTCCTTGATTGGTTCATGTGCTCGTGGTGATAAACGAATAGCATATTTTGCCAGGAAAGGTGCAGATTGCTTAGGAAAATATGTTGGTGATGCTGAACGTCAGCTGAGACTTTTGTTCCATGTTGCTGAAAAATGTCAACCTTCCATAATATTCTTTGATGAGATAGATGGATTAGCTCCATGCCGCACGAAGCAGTCAGATCAGACACATAGTTCAGTAGTATCAACTCTCCTTGCTTTATTAGATGGTTTAAAGTCTCGTGGCTCAGTTGTAGTTATAGGTGCCACCAATCGGCCTGATGCTGTTGATCCAGCACTTAGGCGCCCTGGGAGGTTTGACAGGGAAATATATTTCCCACTGCCATCTTTAGAAGACAGGGCTGCCATTCTGTCACTTCACACTCAGAAGTGGCCAAAGCCAGTTTCAGGTTCTTTGTTAAGGTGGATTGCTGGAAAAACGGCTGGATTTGCTGGTGCTGATCTGCAGGCTCTGTGTACACAGGCAGCTATTATTGGTTTGAAGCGGAACTTTCCTTTACAAGATGTCTTATCTGCTGCTGGAAAGAATTCTTCTTGCAGTGAACGTGTACCTCTTCCTTCATTTGCAGTTGAGGAGAGAGATTGGTTGGAGGCTCTATCAAGTTCCCCACCTCCATGCTCTCGTAGAGAAGCGGGAATAGCTGCTACCGACATAGCATCATCCTCTCTTCCATGCCACCTCATTCCTTGCCTGCTCCAGCCACTATCTACTCTGCTTGTTTCTCTTTATCTCGATGAGCATGTTTCATTGCCTCCTGCTCTTTCTAAAGCTGCTGCTGGAGTTAAAAACGTGATATTTTCTGCATTGGATAGAAGGAAATTGCCTAATCATCTCTGGTGGTCTTATTTGCATTCTCTCATACAAGAAGCTGAAGTTGGCGAAGAGATTGAAAGGCAACTTTCCTTGGCAGATATTGCAATAGGCGAATCTGCTTCTGTTGGTTCTGATGCTTTTGGTGTTGGAGAGAATTGTGAAAATATGAACTCTGAAGCTTCTGTGACCTACAACTACGCCAGTCGTACTGGTTCAGTGAGGAATATGCGTTTCTCATCGAGGAAAAAATCTGGATATCGAATATTAATTTCTGGAAGTCCTAGATCTGGTCAGCGGCATCTTGCTTCTTGCCTCCTTCACTGTTATATTGGGAATGTTGAAGTCCATAAGGTTGATTTGGCTATAGCTTCACAAGAAGGACATGGAGATGTGGTGCATGGGTTAACGCAGATATTGAGTATGTTTCATGGCTTATTTTGATATTTGCTTAAAGAAAATATGAAACTAGCTCAAAAAAGTGGTGCGGCAGTATTAGCGAGCTATAATTTTGGCTGCAATTCCAAACTTCCCATAATATGTGCATCTCCTCACTTGTCACTCTCAAAGCATTTGTTATTAAATTGACTTTTCTTTCCTCACCGATTGTTGACGCAAGTCTGATTTAAAAGTCAGCGGCTGCTCATTCAGTTCCATACATTGAGAAACTGTCCCCAGTGTACTTGGATAAATAAGAAATATGACCTACTTTTAAAAGATTAAAGTTCGACATCAGTACCTCGACTAGATTATGCAGGCTGTATACCACAATGTAACGTACCTGTGGCCTTCATTCTCTCAATTTGATATGTTCTATATAGATATGCTTGAAATAGCTAATATAATGTGCTATACTGTTCCTATAGATAATCGGGTTGAATCTGTGTCCAAGAAATACAATAGTAGAAGACTGGCAGTTACCTTTGACAATAGGAAAAAAAAAGTTCTATAAACAGCAAGGGTGCTTTCCTAATTGTCCAACGCACCGGAAGTGCAGTGTAATTCTTCCTGTGCTACTTCTGCAAGCCACAGTATGTTCATGATTACTAATGTCTGACCCTTTTTATTCATTTAAAAAGTAGACAAAATATACATAAAAGGTTTTTCAAATTACATCTAAGTTCTAACAAATTGAAATATGAGATTTGGGGCACTCATCTGTAGCAATTAATGCCCTTTGTTTTGTATTTCTTAGACTGTATCTATTAAAAATATGTTTTCTTGTAACATTGGACCCTCATATTCAGTGCTGGGAGTCAGTGCAGCGAAGTAATATTTTGGTATTTTTTATTCTAACACTTCTCTACTTATTTTTGTAGTGAAATGTGCTAATGTGGGTTCTAGTGTTGTATTTATGCCGAGGATAGATCTATGGGCTGTGCAGACGCATCAGCAAGTTTCTGATGATGAAGACAGTTCCACTTCATTTGATGATCAGTCACTGGCGAAGAAAACGAGCTGCTCCATAGATACTCAAGTACTTGAGACAAAAATCACATCTAATGTGCAAAACTGCAAGTCAACTGCAGTGGACGGGCATCAAAGTTCTTCCCAGAGCCCCTCACATGCCTGGAGCTCTTTTGCGGAGCAGGTCGAAGCAATTTGTGTGAATACATCCCTGGTGATTCTGGTAGGAATTCTCTTTGGCTTGCTGTTTCTTATATTTTAACTTTCTTGATGTGATATAAGCTAATATTTTTATATTTATCTGCTTCTGGCAATATAGTGCTTGTCTACTTTCTAGTTCTATTCTGATATCTGCAAAGAAATTGAGGGCTAATATATTTGTCTTTGAGTAATACTTGATCTTGTCTTGACTCTAGTTGTTATGAAACCTGCTGTGAGAATAAAGCGGTTTCTAAAGAAAAGTGAATTGTTGTACCATCTGAAATTTAGGATGTAAATGCTTTTTGTTGTTGTATAACTCCTTTGCGTCAAAAAGGATGATTTTGTCAAAGTAAGTCCCATGGATAAACTAACCAGAGTTACAGGGGTAGATTTGTTATGCTAAAGTACCATGTGAAAAAATTTTCTCGTGTTTAGTTTCTAGGAGGAACACTTAGATCTTACAAAAGACTTGGATGTAGATTTAAGTGCAATGGCTTAAGAAAAATTTCATGGTCTTCCTCACTTGGTGGGATGACGGTGACTTTGTTGTTTCTGGTGTTTAGTTTCTTGGGTCACTATTGTTGGTTCCTTGATCTCCTACTTTGTCCTCAAGCATTAACTTCCATTATTTTACGACTGGTACTAGCTCCTCCCCCCACCCTCCGTTTTCTGTTTTTTTGCATTCTCTTTCCTTAAAAAAAAGAGATGGAAAAAATTATAACTTCTAATGTCATCATGTCACGCATTGGTTGTGCCAACAGGCGACTTCTGATGTTCCTCATGCTGAACTTCCCATTGGAATACGACAGTTCTTTGGCTGTGATGTACAAGATAGCAGTCAACGTATTTCCTTGGAGCACACTTTACCAAGATTTAGTGTGCAAATTGATGGCCGTATAAATTATGATATCGTGGTAAATCGGTGTGCTGCAGAATTGTCAAGGAATGTTGTTCAGCAGTTTGTGCAGTTGTTTTATCAGAAAGCTCACAAACATCCTATTCCCGATAATGAAACCTCTGCTCCAACTGGAGATAAAAAACAAACACCAAATCGCAACCTAGATCGTCCATTAGAGGAGCTCGACCCTAGAACACAAAATACTGATGATTCTGTGCCAAGACCATCTCCGTTTTTGAACAAGCGTAATCTGAAGGGGAAATCGAGTTTGATGTTGGGGATATCAACACTTGGCTATCAAATACTCAGATATCCTCATTTTGCTGAACTTTGTTGGGTTACCTCAAAGTTGAAAGAAGGCCCTGTTGCTGACATAAGTGGACCTTGGAAGGGCTGGCCATTTAATTCCTGTATTGCTCGCCCTAGTAACACTGTGGAGAAGATGGCTGTTCCTTGTAATCCTGGCAACATCAAAAGCAAAGAAGGATCCCTTTTAGTCAGAGGGATTGCGGCAGTTGGTTTGTTGGCATACAGAGGGTTGTACACTTCAGCGAAAGAAGTTGCTTTTGAGATTCGCAGGGTTCTTGAGTTCTTAGTAGGGCAGATAAATTTCAAGGTCCAGGCTGGGAAAGATCGATATCAGTATGTTCAACTTTTATCCCAAGTTTCTTATCTGGAAGATATTGTCAATAGTTGGGCATTTTCATTGCAAAGGTACTCATCTCTTTCACTAGAAAGCTGGATTAAATTTGAGGACACTACAAAGTGTTAACAGTGTTTATTTTGTTTTCAGTTTAGAAGTGGATGCCCAAGTTACACAAGCAAACCCTGTTCTGTCAACCACAGCATCTTCAGCTAATACTCTTCAACTCGAGGAACATCAGCCTCCCATCCCTGGCTGGAGTTCCCCTGAAGCCAGAGTATTGGAAGAAACTCAGCCAGATTCTGCTGCTGAAAATGCTGATCCTGCTGTGTGCAACAAAGAGAATGGTGATTCCGGCCTTCATGATTTTAAAGAAAGAGTTGGACTTTTACAGGATCACATCGTAGAAAACATTTCCTTGTTTGGAAATGCCAGTCTGAACGAACAGCCTTGTAGTTCCATTCCTCCTGGCACTCCTGTTGGTAAATCGTTGATTGAGTGCAATGGGATGAATGCAATAAATCAGCTTGAAAGCCCTGGAGAATCTACTAGTATACGTGATGTGGCTCAGTCATTAAATTTGCCCTACCATTCAGTGTCAGCAAATGATGTTGTGCTTTCTAAGGATGGTCCTTACCCTTCAGGGCAAATGGGTGGAGCCGCCTATTCTGGCTCTAGCAGAGGAAAAGACCGGGTAAAGGGATTGGCCTCAAAAGACAACAGCACTTTGTCTCCTGATAGTGTCCCAGTTTCCGATAAGTCCTCATCAAGCAGTTCTTCTGCATGGAAAAACATCAATGCTCTTGCTGACTCTATGGCTGTATGTCTGTACCGCTGTTGCTCTGTCTGCATAAGTTCCCTCCATGACGTGATGCGAAAACTACTCATTCATGAAGCAGGGTTGAGTAAAAACAGCTGGAATGTAGAGGACATTCATGACGTGGTTGCATCACTGTCCGTGGATCTTGTTTCAGCAGTTAGGCAAGAGTTTTCTAATGTTAGCAGTCTATTTGGTGAAATTCAGAGGAATTCAGTTCTATGTCCAGATGCAAGCACTTGTGATTGCAAAAGTCCCGGGTGTAGATTGAGTGTTCCTGCAGAATGTACATTCCACTCCACTGATGGAGGCGCAAGCGAAAAAGTAAACAAGGACAGATCGTCTCGGTTTGGTCAGACTGTTGAATTTGTCTTCAGAAATGGTGTACTGATATCTACAAATCATGACAGGGATGTTACCTGTCACTGTAAATTGGAGAGTCTCTGCCTTTCTTCTCTAATGGAGTTGATGTTATCGGCCAAGCAGTTGCCTGAGTGAGTGGATGTTGGGGCTTGGCAGCATAGAAATAACCTCTCTACTCTGTTCATGGGTGAAATGTTACTTATGAGATTAAATCAACCACAATTTTGTCACAACTGAGAATCAGTTTGAAATGGTAGACTATTTTCTCATTCGTGCTTCTCCATAACAGCTTCCGTTCTTTCTCTGTCGCTTGCGCTCCATTTTGTCATGGTTTGCAGGAACCATTGGTTAGTCCTAAGTATCTTTTTGCAATAACAGCAGTTACGGGTCTATTACATGGTAGTCATTGCATTAGAACCTTGACCATTAACGCCAGTAATTGTGCTTGTGTTGAGTACTTGTTCATGCCTTGGTGACCCTTTGCATAAGTAAATATATAATGATAGTATGTAAAGGTGACAAAGTTGCAGCAAGCCACAAATTTTGTTTCAGGGGGACATTAGTGATGAGCTTCATGTAAATTTGTTTGGGTAAAATGGTTAGACATGGATCAAGCTTTAGATTTTTGGTTGGAGAGGTTTTTGGAGGTGAGGGAGAGAGACATGTAAATAGCATAACAGCTAATCTTGAATATGTTAAATGGAGTAGAAGAAAAAAAAAGAGTTACGAAGTAGATGGGGATCATATGAATATAAAAATTATTAAAGTTTCACATGATGAAAAATGAAAAGAATGTCTTTTAACAAATCAAATCTTAAAGCATTTTACAATAATGTCGTAAGATGAAAAGAGTGAGGAGCAAAATCTCAGTCTCCCGATTGAGTCGAACCTCTCCCTTCATAAGATCATGGAATTAAAAGGAGAAAAAAAGGAAGAAGATCAGGGGCTGCCAGAAGATGGTAGCAAACAGTGTAGATTGAATTGCCATATTAGATAGCACTAAAAAGAGAGGTCAAATTTTCATAATCCAAGTCTACGTTTCATCTAAACAAAGATAGAAACACGAGACTAGTTCAGTTAACCACACATGTGGCATTTTATTATATCCCCCATAATCTTAATTAGCCAAAACTGTACATAACAATTAACAAGGCTTCCTTTGACAGGAAAGAAAAGACATACAAAATCAAAGAAAAGAAAGATGGTCCGAAAGTTCATCACCGTGGAACAAAGTTTGTCATCCTTAATGGATAAAAACCGGGGAAAGGCAATCCGCCCTGACCATCTCGTCTAAGCGTCGTAACAAATGTCCCCCATTCGTTAAAAGGAATGTTCGGTCCGTGTCCTAATTATTTCCTATCACTCGCGATCCTTCGAAATTCCAAGGCCGACCAACGTGTCACCACGAACCACCAAGGCGACAGCGGTCAAAAGACCTTCTCAAATGCGGTATGTCAGGTTGAATCGAACTTTCTGATCTCGTGTGAAGGATGAATAAATAACGCATTTTTATCCGCAAAGCCAATCGTCTGCGCGTGCATTGGAACGAAGCTGGGGAACGGGCAGATATTTTCTTTCCGTGCGGGGAAGAACACAGAAAGATCTGTTGCTGGAGCTGCAAAGTTAAGAGAGCTCGAAGGATAGAGCTTCACTCGAGCTTCGTCCGCTAGCCGCTCGGACATCATCTCCTTCCTCCTCCTTGTGCTGAACTCGCTCAAATGCTGCATCTCCAATTGCCTTGTCACCACCCCCGCTTCCTCTCTCCCCGTCTCTTCCCGCTCTCTCCCCTCCGCTCCACCGTCTCTCTCTCCCCTTTTCCTCCTCCCCCGCCTCTCCTCTCCGCCTCCGCCCCCGCCCTCCCTCGTCGCCGGCCCAGACCCGACCCATCATGGCTCGCCCAAGCCTCCGAACCCCGCGCCGCCGCCGCGGAGCCGCCGGAGGGACCCGTCGAGCTCCCTTCCTCGGCGCCTTCGATATTCGCGTCCACCGACGACCCCACCCCCCTCCAGGTGGCCACTAGTGTTCTTCTCACCGGGGCTATCGCCGTCTTCCTCTTCCGCTCCGTTCGGCGTCGCGCCAGGCGTGCCAAAGAACTGGTATGCTCGTCTTGATTCTCTTGTCGTTGCGTTATATTTGAATCGAATTTGGATTTGGTTGAGCTGGTCCGTTCATCGGTTGCTCCAAAGTTTCATCTTTGTTGCTTCTCCTGCGAACTTGCATTTGGAAAAAGAAGAGTTCTTCTTTTTACCCCGTTACAATGCTGGATGGTTTTTGCGGTTGCTCTCTAATCGTTCGATTTCATCGAGAAATCGTTCTTCCTTGGCTCGTTTTCGAAACTGTGGCTTGCATTGTGAGTGATTAGAGCAGTCGATGCAGCTATAACGCAATGTGAGTACTTGTTGGTGTTTCACTTTAATGAGGCGTTGCTGTTGCTGCTGTAGAAATTCAGGTCTTCAGGAGCACAGAAGACACTGAAAGAGGAGGCCTTGGACAGCTTGAAAGCAATGGGGACAACCTCCATCCCTGCCAAGGCACCGCCTTCACCTGTGCAGGCACTGCTGGGCGGAATCGCGGCCGGTGTGATTGCTCTCATCCTCTACAAGTTCACCGCCACCATCGAGGCAGCCCTCAACCGGCAAACACTTTCCGATAATTTCTCTGTATGTCCTCCAATCTTTCGTTTCTCAGCCATATTAAGTCCATACCGATTTGATAATGATAATTGAGGAAGTTCAACTGTGACAGCTGGATGTTTACCGAGGCCAATTTTTCCTTTTTTCATTATTCTTCGGCCGTGACTAGAGCGAGAAGAAAGATTGTGCCTTCCCATTTCTCACTGTTTTAAGCTTCTCTTTTGCAGGTAAGGCAGATATCGATAACCATAAGGTAAAGCTTGGCCAACTGTTTTTCTCAGCTTGTGGCACTGATTCTTCAAGCCTCATGCTCAGTTTTATCTGAAGGTGGCACACAAGGCTTGCATACTCACATTCATCGTCTCGTATTTGCAGGACAATTGTGAACGGGATATGCTACCTTGCGACATTCGTATTCGGTATAAACTCCATCGGCCTAGTTCTGTATTCCGGTCAACTTGCCATAAACTCCTTCACAGAAGAATCTTCAAGCACACAAATGAACCAAAGTGACGACCAATTAACATCAGCAGAGAGTCTTACGGATACTCCTAAAACAAATGACAGCAAAGGCAATGATAAAACAGATAGTACACCATGACAGAAGATAAGTATTGTTACTTCTACTGGGATCTATTTAAATTGAATTTTTTCTCAATCTGCTATCTTTGTTTCTACCTTTGAAATGCTAATCTTCTACTTAGAAATGATGTTAACGTTATCTATGTGGCTAAGGCATGTTTTTGGGTTATTCGTGATAGCTCTGCATCTTAATAGGTTAATCAGTTGATTTATACACCACAGTTCAGGAGATAATCTGCATATATCCGGCTGTTAAGAATACTTTCAGTCGAACATAGTTTTGGTGATTTACTTTTTTCAAAAGAGTCAGCTGTTGGATAATGTCTTTGCTTTCGGTTGCGGACTCCCTTCATTCATTTTCTCCGCGAAGTTTGATATCATCGTTAATGACACTGTACACAAATTCATTTGACAGCTGTCTTTCAGAATTTTGATTAAGGGCATAAAATGCCTGCTTTTGCTCTTAATATACTTATTTGTTGGTTCACGGGGTTCTCAGCGCAAAGCAAGTGAATTCACAGAGCTTCATTTCTCTCTTGTTTTCATGGACTTTGCTCCTACCTAGGGGTGGGATCCTTTCTTTCTGTTTCTTTAATCAAAACAAATGAAGTATGAGATGCTTCTCCAAAGCTGCTGATGGAGACCAAGAATTAATTCATCGACCTCCTAGCTCTCTTACTCTACCGTTCGCAAAGCCTAGTTACGAAATATGATGATGTTCTGACTGTCAAATTCAGTGATGAAGTCCAACGATGTCGTGAGAGATAGGAGTGATCCTTGTAAGAGCGGTTAAATTCATGTTGGGAGTCTGCAGAATCACTATCATCGTCAACAAAGAGTTCACTCTGTTTCGGACGATATACCTGGAGGATTAAATGTTTGGCCAAACCTGAGGATAGGTGAGCCAATCTCAAAGTCTTGCACTTATTCCTCCTCTCCATGCATATAGTTCATGCGAACTGTGGCCAGATTGCTTTAGAAAGCATTTTGGAGATAGAAGCCAGGGGTACTAAGAAGCAATCGAGGCTTGTACAGTTCGCAGTATCCTTAGATAGCTTTAGTATGCTACTCTTGTTAGAATTCCTGCTTTGAAGTCAAGATTGAGGGTTACTGGTTCTTTGATTGATAAAACTTTAGACACTCAAACTTCTCTCTTGGACCCAATACTTGAGCAAATCCAGTTACAAACCTCTCACCGGGATCAATGAGCTTTTGTTGGATACACCTGGCTCATTTGGGCCAATTCACATGAATTCCCGGGGTTGCGGGTAACAATTTCTGCCGAGTGTGAAGTCTGAGTTACTCTGTGAAATCCCTAGGTGCATCCTCGGACTCCATGTAGAAAGCATGGCAATTTCCTTCTACTCCAAGGAAAAACAAGGCGACTTTCATGAATTTAGACAAGTTCGTAGCGCATGGCTGATTATTGTGGAGCTTAGGAGTTCCTCTATCTGGAAGTATGCCATGTTCTGTTATGGCATTTAAACACTAAAAGGCTCCGTTCGTTTGGCGGAAAATATTGTGTTTTTGGAAAATATTTTCCCAGAAGTCATTTTCCTGGAAAATATTTTCTCGGAACATAATTTTCCGGTGTTTGGCGATCAATATGAAAAAGTTTCAGAAAATATTTTTCGTCGGCGGTGTCTGGCGGCGTCCGGCGACCGATGGCGGCGGGCCATCGGCGGTGACGACCGGCGGCGGCCGGTGATCGGCGGTCGCCGGCAGCGGTTGCGATCGGCGACAGGCGGCCGCCGGCCGGCGGCAACCGGAGGGGGGAAGGAGGAGTTTGGCGGAAAATGATTTTCGCTTTTTGAGAAGCGGAAATCATTTTCCACCAATTTGATCATGTTTTCCCTCATTGAGGGGAAAATGTTTTCCGGGGGAAAATATTTTTCGCCTCCGAACACCGGAAAATCCGGAAAATATTTTTCGCCAAATAAACGGAGCTTAAGTTGCGTTCTTATTTAGTAACTACAAATTTCAGAGTTAATTCACTTCATCGCGCACGCCACATCATTATAAAAGTCTTTAACTGAGTCGGCAATAGTCTCCGGCAGCTTTTTGATCCGTCTTAGGGTCGGTCCCTCTATCGTTCTCTGCTAATCATGAACATCTTGTTATAATTCTAATATGAAGTGCCATAATTCATAACACGGTCCAATCACTTGGACAAACGGTTGTTCGAGAATTGTAGAAGCTCCAATCGTGTCCTAGCATAAAAATATGTCTGCTGCAACAGCACTGGCAACACAAAATGAAATATATCCTGCTACTCTTGCACCCTGCCTTTCCCTTTTGTGTTTTTTAAGCCTACTCCCCCCAAAGCTTTCATTGACCGTACTTAATAAAGAATTTTTTTTTTGATTCTCCAGGAGACATGGTGCCGCCCGAAAAAGATAAAAGTCACACTGACTGGACCCGTAAAAAAAGCGAATATTTTTGTGCCCCGAAAGGCCGAAATTTTCTGCATAGGTTTTCTTCGTTGGAAATTGGTGGACAAGGAATCTTAAGGCCTAATTTTCAGAACGCCACTTCAAAGCAAAACAAAAAGCAACAAAAAAAAAGGGGGGCAAAATAACAAACTTCAAAGCAAACCCATCAATATAGTAAGTCTTTTGGATCTCTTTACAGTTATACGTACTTTGCATGCAAAGATATGGGCTAAGACACCTGTCCTTGTACCATCACAAACCGACAACATAAAAAAAAGAAAAGGTTAATATCACGAAAAACTCTAAACTGGTACACTTGTGATATATTTACCTTAAATTATTTTTTTGACCATAAAAAATTCAAAACTGATACATCTGTGATAATTTTACCTCGAACTATTTTTTTAACCACCAAAAACCCCAAATTGGTACACCTGTGATAATTTTACCCTGAACTTATCACAAAAACCCCAAACTTGTACATATGTGACAATTTTACCATGAATTAAAATTTTAATATTCTTATTTTTATTTTTTTCGAATTTATTTTATTTTCTTTTTATTTTTTTTTCATCTTCAACCTCTGACAGGTCGCCGGTCCGGCGAGGGCCGCCCTCGCCTGCGTCGAGCGAGGGTTGCTCTCGCCGGCGTCGGGCGAGGGCTGTCCTCGCCCGACTCAAGCGAGGGCTGTCCTCGCCCGACTCAAGCGAGGGCTGTCCTCGCCCTCGCCTGAGTCGGGCAAGGGTCGCCCTCGTCGGATTCGGCGAGGGCGGCCCACGCCGGCTTCCGCCTTTGGCTGGTCGCCGGACCGGCGACCAACCAAAGGTTGAAGGTGAAGAAAAAAGAAAATAAAATAAAAAATAAAAAAATAATATTAAAAATTAGTTCGGAATAAAATTGTCACATGTGTACCAGTTTGGAGGTTTTTTGTGGTATGTTCGGGGTAAAATTGTCACAGGTGTACCGGTTCAGGGTTTTTTATGGTAAAAAAAAAATAATTTGGGGTAAATGTGTCATAAGTGTACCGGTTTAGGATTTTTCGTGGTATTAACCCAAAAAGAAAACAGTCCTCCCATTTTTTGAAGCTTTGCGATACCCTAATATTCATATCGAGAAAAGAGTAAGATATTAATAAAAATGAAGAACAGGACCATCAATCTGATTCATCTTTTAAGCCCGGAAAAAGACATCACTAGGATACTGGATGGGTTGTCGCAGTGCCAACACATGCACTTCCCTGAGAAAATCTGGCTGCTGCACTATTATGGGCTTTTGCTTGCTGATAGGGTTTCATCTTTAAAGGACCACTTGCTGGATTATCTAAGATCTGTGAACTAGTGATGTCCACAATTTCTCTGTTTTGCTGTCCAAATGCACCTGATGATTCCACGTTTAAAGTAAACCTATCCAAAAGCCATCCAGAGGATTAAAGTTCAGGAGACATGTTTTATCTCTGTCTCACCCAGACTACATTGAATTCCACTAAATGTATTTCCAGCAAGTACGCGCTCCATACATTTAGGCCACGAGATCCAAAGAGTTTTCATGTGGAGTCCACCCGATTCAATGATAATTGTTCACGACACCAGTATCAAACAAATACACAGATGGGTCTTTACCAAAAAAAAAAACAAATACACAGATGGGGCGCAGCTTCTTGCTGTTCAAACATTTCTTTGAGAATGACAAACTTGTACCTATTCCATACACAATAAACGCCAAAGAGAAGCAGCTTGTATAACCCCTGCATCTCCATTATTGACCTATCTTTAGGCCAATGCACAAGCACAATCCTGTACTGCGCACCTGCACTGACCCTGCTTTTTTGTTCCCTTTTTCTTTGGTTTTGATCTCAACCACTTTTACTCTGTGTGCTTGTCCTTTCATCTCAAAGAGAAGGGGAAAAAAGCACGAACTTGGCAGAGAAAAATTCGAAAATGAGAAACCCCTTGGGCTAGAGCCTGTAAAGGATGAGGCTTCTTCAGATGGTCCATCAGACCTTTTTACTCCAATGGGAAATGAAGAACTATAGGATCTAGTTGCTTTAGGATTACCCATTAACCGTTGCATTTTAATCTTTTAACTCTCTTTTCCCATCCCAATACACATTTCATCTGGGGGTTATCCTTTCAGGTTAAGCTCTGTCAAATCTCTGCCTCACCTAAAAAGGACCACGTACCCAACTTTAACATACATAAAAAATACCACAGTAACAAAAATAACGATAATAGTAATGGATACGAGTGACTACATAATCATCGTCGTGTTTGGTCTGGACGGAGAGATTGCCGTACCCAGAGTTTTGAATTTTCAACTAACACCGGACACTGCTACACGAAAAATTCTCACTTCACTTTGCCGCAGCATGGGCAGGGTTTTGTCATGACCTTTTCATTCACGTACTTGCATTTTATCTTAGTTTTAACCGATCCTTCTCTGAGAAGGCACTGAATTTCATTGAAACCCAGGAGAAACGTAATTGATCGAAATCAGATCTGAATTCTCCTCCTCCACTTTGATATATGCTGTCCAGGTAGATGTGGTTTAATGGGGTTCAACTTCGGATAGATGAGCGGGGTTTAGGAAATGGCCTAACTTTGCCCATGGAACATGATAATCATAATCAAAGAAACTCCATTTTGAGAAACCTCGCTATCGAATGCCCACCACCTCGTCGTTTCTATCTCTCATCATCCAAAGGCCTCAAATTGAACCATCTTCATCTAGTTGCTAAATGGTCCCGCGAGCGACTCTCGGAACCCCTTCAATAGTTGCTCGACATCCACAGTTTACGAAAACTAGACTCGAGCCTAGAAACAAAACAGCACATCACGAGATAGACAAGCACAATGCATGTCTCGAGTCTCCTCTACCTTTCGCTCTCAATTGATTGCCAAAACTCACATGGATAGCTTTGGCCGCATCACTCAATCCAACGCAAAGTAGAAGTTGACACTTGAACCGTAAGGGCATCATTGGCATCAAACATGTGAAACAAGGCTTGATAAGCAAAGCACTGTCGTAGAAATTTATATCAGGTCGAATTAAAGATCGAAGGAAAATGAAAATCATGTTATAGACCCAAACGAAAAAATTTACAGATAAGCTACAGCAGTGAAATAAACCTGCAAAAAACTACACTTTCAAAGCTACCCCATTTCACAAACTTTCTTGAACCAACAAAAAACAGAGGACCAAAAGTGAAAAGAATTCATTAACTTCCATAGTTTCTAGCAGAATTACCTATACAAGCTTCGATCAAGCCGGGTTCAGAAGCCGACCCCAGCCGCCTCGACACCGTGCGTAGCCGGGCGACGCGGCTCGAGCTTCCTGTTCTTCCAAAAGCAAGCATCCGGCGCGAGCTTCGTGGCTGACCGCATCGGCTCAGACTTGCATCTTGTGAGGACACACGGCTCATAAGCCTTGGCGCTCTCCAGCTTCTGCTCGATCATCGTGGCCATCGATTCAGCGCCGGCCGCTCGAGCCGCAGCTTTTGGCGGCAAGGAACAAGAGTTTCTGCGCGGCTGCTGGAGTATGTGGGCTTGCTGAGCCGTGAGAGGCGCAGCAGCGCGCTTGGATTCCGCATTGCCAGCCCTTTTCTTGGGCTCGTCCTTGCAGCCGTCGGTCTTGACGGGGACTTTGCCGACGTGCCTTTCCGGTAGCCATCGGATGAAGTCCGCACTGCAGACCCATGTTTCCTTGGAGACCTCCATCGAGAGCTTGGGCTCGCACATCATCAAGAGCAAGCAATCCGGCAGGACCGACTTCTGTTGAGTTCCATCTCTCTCCGTCAACTTCACCTCGGGCCGTGGCGGCTTCAGGCCATCAGATTCGGATCTCTTGCAGGGGACGGTCACTCGGGTTTCTGGGTCTAGGCCAAGGGCCTCCTCTGTTGGAGCTACAACTTCAACGTGAAACTCTGCCTCTGCTTCGTGTTCTTCATCTCCTTCCGATTCTTGACTTAGTTGCACGGACATCGCATCATTATCGCGATCTCCATCATCTGATTCAGCTCCATGCTCGTGGTGCGCTTCGCCTTCTCCAGTGTAAGTGTGATCTTGTACTGAAAGCTGCAAGCTTTCTCCGTCTGGGACTGCGAAACACCTTAGCTCTGTTTCTTGCATCGTCACTACCTGGCTAGTCACCTCCATTAACTCCTTCTCTTCACCTTCTTCTTCTTCTTCTTCTTCTAGCACTAGCACCTCCTTGACTTCTTCATCTTCTTCTTCCATGATCTCCTGGTCTAACTGTTCCTCTAGCACATTGACCAGCTGGTTCACTTCTTGGTCGTCCTCTCTTTCCTCCACATTCGAACTCCACTCTCCGAGAACTCTACTCTCCAAGCTAGCTTCAGCAGAAACCCACTTCTCACTCACTTCCTCTTCTTTATCATCATCCATTTCATGCTCGACTTCACCGCCTCTCTTCACTTCAACTCCCTCATTTTCCCGACCACTCGCGACAAAATTCTCACTCTGATTCTCATCTTCATCGTTATCGTCCACTACAGCCGGAGGAGCCTCACAGAACTTGCTAGCGAGAGCAGCCATTTTCACGGGATCAGATCTACACCTCATGAGCAAGAGCGCATTCTTGGGTGGAATACAAACGCTCGCACTCGCTCCTCCATCGTCTTCCTCAACTTCACTTCTCTCTCTGCATATTTCTTCTTCATTAAACTCGATCCCCTCAAAGGCCCTCCTCCTGTAACTCCCACTGTTCTCCACTGCAGCCGCAGCCGCAGCTGCTGTTGTTCTCTCTTCATCTCCAACAATTATCTCCACTTCTCTGCCTCTACCATCTCCTTCCTGCATCGCCACGAGCCACCTTGCAATCACAGCTCCACAGGAACTACTGTTATGATTAACCGAATCGCCATTCTCACCATTGTTAGGCCCTCCCTCTGTCTTCTCTTCCTTGGACATGCATGACGATCTGCACGGCAAGAAGCAGTTCCAATCCGCCCCGAAAGTCCTCAAGGCCTCACAGATCGTCACGGGGAAGTGGACCCACCTCTGGTTTCTGTGAGGCAAGCATTCTTGATTGTTGCCCTGCTGGTTCTGGAAGTAGAAGCTCTGCGTTGCCTCCGTGCTCGTCGCGCCATTACTGATCTCGAGCTTCCTGAAACTGACCTCTCCACCTCCACCACCGCGCTTCGAGCGAGCCCTCAGCTTCTTGCCTTGCTTCTTGGTCTTGACCCTCACTTGCCCAATACAGGTCACCTTCGGAGACGACGGCTCTGGGTTCTCGAAAGTGGACCCACGTTTCTTGCCATTTGCGGGAAACATCGGCGAAGCTTGGCCTGCGCCTTTCAAGCTGCCGTTGCTTCTGAGCCTCCTACTCAGAGAAGAGGAGAGCGAGATCTGGGGGGTTTGGTGGTCTCTGGCACGACCTGGGCTGAGGATGGATTTGGAGATCTTCATGGAAGACGAAGACGAGAGACGAGACGTGAAGCAAATAAAGAGCTCGCCAGTGCTGTTGCTGCTGCTGCCGCTGCTATTGATGCTTGTCGTGCGATGGGGTCTATCCGAGTCCATGCCGCTCCGTTTCTTGTTTTTTTCACCGTGATTTGACCATTGTTGTGGGGGAGAAAGATTTGACAGGGAGTGATAGGTGGGTTTCTGGGATCTTTTGCTTGGAGGGTGAAAACGAAAAGATCATTCAATCATTCGCGGAGGAGCAGGGAGAGAGAGAGAGAGAGGGGGGTGTCGAGTTTGGTCGTGAGAGATTGAACTGGAGAATGTGTTTTGGTGAGAGCAGGGGCACTGGAGAGCTGGAGGACCTGCTTGCTTGTAATGGGGTGGATGGGTCACTTGGGAGAAAGTTGTAGAGAGACGTACAAGATTGCAGCAGACGGGAGTGATTGAAGAGAGAGAGAGAGAGAGTGGAAGCTGACGAAATACTGTTTGTCTTTAGCACGATGGAACCGAGCGAGGAGAGGGTCTGGTTCGATCTCGAAAAATTAGCGGCGACATTGTAATTATGGTTTGACTATAATGGCCCTTGGTCTTCCTCCCCGTTTAGGACTGAATCATGGTGATGAATGATCTGTACATCCATGTGGATAAACACATATTCCTGGACAACATAATACGTGTCGAGCTTGGTTTCTTTTCTCGTGCACATAATATCCCGACTGAACCCATGATTAGAGTTGAATTTGCCCCCACTTAAAAAATGATTTAGGCAAGTCAATAATAATGAGTTATTTTCTAAACAGAATCAAAATAATCACATAAATAATATAAAAATTGATACGCGAGTTTACTTAGGCTCACCCAAAATAGGATTACGCTCTGCAAAGGAATTTTACTATGATATTTAGGTTTTTAACCATAACCACTCGTTACAATAGTCTCTCATACGAGTACATTATCTATATATATATATATATATATGACTTAAAATGCGCCTAAAGCCTAAACTTATCCAAATCCCTTTGGTCCTATAACAAACGAATCAGCAAACCCGATATTGTTTCGGGAGTGCTGCCCCCGAGCCCCCATCCGCTCACTGAGAAGCGAAACCCTCGCCCACTGTCCGGGCAGCGGGACCCCCGACATTCCGTGTGTAGGAGTCATATGTCGTCGATTCATATTTCGATTTCCCTAAACTCACGTGGGCATGTCTGGTATAAAAATAAGGATTCACGAAGTCTTCGCCAACTTCAACAAATAAGATAGTAATCAACGCAGAAACTAGTGATTGATTGCACCGAACATTAAGCGATCGATGCCGAGACGAGCGATTGCTCGTCGAAATGCCCTGTTTCGATATCTGTAATATTCAGGTAATTGCAACAAAAAAAAAAAAGTCAACAAGTCAAAAAGCAAAAAAGAAGCTACAGTGGACTCAGCTGAAATAAAAGAGGACAGAGAGCTTCGACGAGGAGAAAACAGAAACGGAGAAGAGAAGAAAGAAAAAGAGAGAGAGGGAAAGAAAAGGAAAAAGAAGAAAGAGGAAGGGCTCACGTCACCGGAGCCTCGCCAGCTCGTATCGACTTTATATCGCAACGTCCGGTAAGTATTCGCGCCCCTCGTTGGTTCAATCGGAATATTTTTCCGAGTTAGGGCTCAATTTCGGAATTATGTGTGATTTGAGCGGCGAAGTCCGATTTTTGAGTCGTTAAGCTACGAATTTTTATAGAATTGGTAGTTTGCGGTTTTGCGGAGCCGTGGGATTTTACGGAACCTGATTTGGACTTACGGTTTGCCGGATATGAATTTTTGAAGTTGAGTGTGCGCAGTGAACAGTGCGCGAACAGTGGTTTTTAGGCCAATTTTCGTCGATTTTCGGCTTGGTTTGGGGCTGCCAAGTTATGGTTCCTGTAGTGCTCTGAATAAGCTTTCTAATGACTATAAGCTCGCTTGAAACGGAGTTCGGTGGAGGAATTTATGGTACAATCAAGTCTCGCATTCAAACTCCACGTTGCGAACGGTTTGGATAATCGCATTGGAAAAGCGATTTGTGGGCACCTTTGAGTTGCCTTGTTAGCGTTTGAGCGTCATTTAGTCATTTCGTAGTTTTTACTTGGTTTTGATGTCGATTCTCGTTTAATTGTTAGGATTGCGATATCATCGGTTCGAGTTAGGGAGGTTGTTTGATATTTCAGGATTTCAGGTGAGTGGTACTATCTCTTCTTTGAATTTATAAACTCATATTTTGAAAGTAGTAAGGATTTGAGTAATCGTACGAGTTGTGAAAGAACATATTTATTGCATAAAATTATGGATCGGGCATTTACTACTTTTTAATAGTTGAGAATGATTTGGAAATTGTTTTGGAAATATATTGTGAAAGGATACATATGTGTATTGCATTACGAACTAGTTTATGAAATGAGTTTGGAAATAATTTGAGAAATGCTCTATGAAATGTATTTCTAGCGGATGAGCCGTATTGTGAGAAAGTTATTTGTTTGGTTTGTGAAATGTGTTCTGAATTGGATTTCTGATATTGGATGATGGTTGTTTGATGCTCAATATGGCTGTGAGCCCAATGAGGGGCTTTGGGGTATGCATACCGGGTTTAGGATATCCTTCTGGGCCGAGCCACCGGCTTTGTAGGTGGAGACCTTGCCAAGGGGGAATCTTGGTAGCCTTGTCACAAGGCTTTGTGTCGTGACCATGGTTTGATATTGAGCAATAGATTGGCCAATGGAATGGACCATCGGCATGTGCTTTTGATGAGATTGATCAATGGACTTGACCATT
This sequence comes from Syzygium jambos, assembly GCA_031216235.1. Classification (NCBI taxonomy): domain Eukaryota; kingdom Viridiplantae; phylum Streptophyta; class Magnoliopsida; order Myrtales; family Myrtaceae; genus Syzygium; species Syzygium jambos. Next base: position 2,352,759 of record CM062225.1, on the reverse strand, counting down.
GATATTTATGATGATTTAAAAATGAGTATTTTTCTGAATTATATAAAGCTTTGAGGAAATGAAATACCTCTTATATGACTCGATATGTATGTTATGTCTTGAGTTTGATTTCTGAAGTTTTGGTAATGTTTTGTACACATGCATAGTGATTGCTCGATCTACTTAGAAGAGATGTACTATTCACTGAGCTGTGGTTGCTCATTCTTTTATTTTTCCCAATCTTTTCAGGTTCCTCGGCTAGCGGCCATTAGTACGAGAGCGCTATCGCGGGGATGTTTGGGAGATAGATTTTTGGGTATGATTTTGGAGTTGCTTGTAAGGTTGTTGATAGTTCGTCAAGTTGGCTGAGTTCTTGATGTACATGTTCTTTTGATGGATTATAGAAACTCTGATGTTGTAACCAACCCGTTGATTTATCTGATATATATGTGGTTTGAAATATATATATGTTGATAACAGGTTGTTGGTTATTGTTGAGGCTTTGTCCTTAGTGTGGAAGGACAGCCGTGTCACCCCCTTTTTCTAGTTGTTTTTGGGGTGTGACAATATCCGTCATTGTCCATGGAGCTTGAGAGTTTCAAGCCGGAACGCCCCATCAATGAAAATTTCACTCTTTTCTATGTTTGGTAAACCAAACTACAAGTCAACCAAATTAGGAACCATTAAGCTACGAGTTTGACCTAAGCATTTGACTTGATGGTATTGGCGCAGTCAGTGAGCCCGCGACTCGGAATGAAAGCTTCCATGGAGACACCCGCCCCTCCCTCTCGAACCGAAATAATGAAGAGAATGTGTCGCTGCCACTATAGCCATGTGACGGGGGGCACCGAACGTGGCCAGATCAAATCGACACTGCCACCTTTTGAGAGAGAGAGAGAGAGAGGGGTAGAGCGAGGTAGGGAGGAAGGAGGAGGAAAGCAGACACGGAATACGACACGACGCGAGGGGCAAAAGGGTCAAATGGCCGCCTCCCCCCACCTCGGGATATCAAAATAAACAAATAAAAAAAAAAACGCTGTCAAAAGCTCTCGGACAGTCTCGTGTACGTGCCTTTTTTTTTGGGTATTTTCGCGAAACTCAATAATAATAATAATTATTATAATTATAGCCGTTTTCCCGTAGCTTGTCGCTAGCGGAAAGACCCCGCTTATTTATTTAGGGTTAATACCACGAAAAATCCTAAACTGGTACACTTGTGACACATTTACCCTAAACTATTTTTTTGACCATAAAAAACCCTAAACTGGTACACCTGTGACAATTTTACCCTAAACTATTTTTTTGACCACCAAAAACCCCAAACTGGTACACCTGTGACAATTTTACCCTGAACTTACCACAAAAAACCCCAAACTGGTACATATGTGACAATTTTACCCTGAATTTAAAATTTTATTATTATTTTTTATTTTTTCGAATTTTTTTTTTTTTTCATCTTCAACCTTTGGCCGGTCGCCGGTCCGGCGACCGGCCAGAGGTGGAAGCCGGCAAGGGCCGCCCTCGCCCGATCCGGCGAGGGCAGCCCTCGCCCGATCAAGCGAGGGCAGCCCTCGCCCGATCCGGCGAGGGCGACCCTCGCCTGCGTCGGGCGACCCTTGCCTGCGTCGAGCGAGGGCCGCCCGACGCCGGCGAGGGCGGCCCACACCGGCTTCCGCCTTTGGCTGGTCGCCAAACCGGCGACCGGCCAAAGGTTGAAGGTGAAGAAAAAAAAAAGAAAAGAAAAAAAAAGAAAAAATTCAAAAAAATTCAAAAAATAAAAAAAATAATATTAAAAATTAGTTTGGGGTAAAATTGTCACATGTGTACCAGTTTGGGGTTTTTTGTGGTATGGTCGGGGTAAAATTGTCACAAGTATACCAGTTTGGGATTTTTTATGGTCAAAAAAATAGTTTGGGGTAAATGTGTCACAAGTGTACCAGTTTAGGGTTTTTCGTGGTATTAACCCATTTATTTATAATCACGGAGTGGCAATTTCCGTAAATAGTGCCCGAAAGGGTGGGCCAATCGGTCGCGAGGGGCGTCACATGGGGGTGCGCTTCGATTCATTGCCGCGACCGTGACTCGGGAAAAGGAAGAGGAATCCGAAGGCGCACGTGACTTGAGCCAGACCGGAGGATGTGGTAATGATAAGGCAGTGGTGGCGTGGGGCGTGAGTTGAAAAAGAAGACCCACGCGCCGGGGGCTGGCGATTGGACGCCACCTCCCCCGGACCACGAGTACGGCCGCGCGTACTCGACGGCAGATGCGGCGCGTGGTGCGCATGTCGAGACGCCTAGTCGGCTGCCGCGTCCCGCTCGCACGCGCGCGCGCGGAGCATGCATGGGGGACTGGAGCCGTTGGACAGCGCGTGGGAGTCGAACGAGGGAGATGCGGGAGGATTTTTACCCGGCTCCTTGTCAATAATAATAATGCCTCGCGAGAACTGATAATTAAAAGAGATAAACAACAGCTTCTTGTCGCTCACGAAGCCTCTAAAGCTAAAGACACGGTGTACTAAAAGGCTAAAATTGGACGAAATAAAAATCTAGCTTCCGGCCCGAGAAGCCCGAAAGTCGCGGGGCGGGGCGGGGCGGGGCGGTTCGGGCCTTTTTTTCGGACCGGCGGGCATTTCGCTCAGCCCTAGTGGAAACCCTCTCATCCCACGCACGTCGCGTAATTACTGTGCACTAGAGCACGAATGTCCCCAAGAGGTACCAACAATACGACGGTAGCGATTGGGAGTGCGGGACTGGACTTCCATACAGTTTTAGTGACGGAGGCGGAAGGTGTTCAAGGTGATACGAGAAGAAGATAAATTGGACAGCTAGCCCACGCGATTGGTGGCGACCTTCTCGAGAATTTAATTTTAGGAGCTGTAACCGTAGAGCTCTAGTCGCAGGCAAGGTAGAGCTGAAGGCGTGGGAGCAACGAGCCGGAGTCAAAGGGGTCGTTGGGAAAGCGAAAGAGTGGTTTTGACCGAAGACTTTCTTTGTTAATGAGACACGAGAAAAAGAAGCATAGCCGGACAAGCACAAGCATTAAAAAGCTGCATTAATCTGGGCTTTTGCCCCCTTTCCTTTTATAATAATAATAATAATAATCTCAATCGAGTTTTCTAAAAAGTTTGATTCTTGGCGCTGGTCTAAATCTCCACGGAGTTCTGCTAATGCCAGCTGTAATGGGGAAAAGCAGGGGTTGATGTGGATCGAGGACGGTATAGTTTATCTTAACGAGCAGCAACGCTTGCGCGAAACGGGTGCACCTTGAGCCCAAGTGAATCTCAGCCGATGAACGGAATGAATTTCATGTGCGGCCTGTATGATCTAACGGTTGCGACTCATTGGGCGCATGTGCAACCGGTGTATTTATCTTATAATCTTTTCAATTAATGTTAACCCCTATTTTGGTCTTACACGATGCCCGTGGTCCCCACCCACAGTGGGCTAAGATATACAGTCCATACAGTCCACCACAGATTGGGCCAGCCTTTTGGACACACTTATATTGCATTATCTGTAAATTCAGGATAATCCCACGAGCGCTAACAACGCTCCATGGAAGATTACCCGTGCGATTGCAAGTGAGCATTTAAATATGCGGATCAAATCTTGTTTTCGACTCAATACCCAATTAAACCCAATTAAAATCCATCGGTATACGAATTTTAAGCGAGCGAGTCATAGTTCTCAATTCATTTATTCACCCGGGAGCAAAAAATGGACACATTCGGCTTTAATTGGTGGAGCGACAAGTTAGGCTGCTCGGTTGCTGCGTGTGTCAATCGTGAATCAGACGGAATTCTAACTTCGCGGGTGAAACGTCCTGACTTCTAACATTGAACTCTGAATGGAATTTTACCTGGTTCTCATCTAAGGGTGCTATAAAATAATATCAATTCCCTATAGTCCTCATCCGGCAAAGTTGTGACTCAACGCTTGTCAGGTACAGAACTGCTATTATGTTGTCACTTCTGATTTTGGTCGCTGACTGTATTTAATCACAGATGGGGTCGAAACTGCGGCTTAAAAGGCACGATAAGCGAGTCTGAAAGTACTCTGAAGGCAAAGGCTTGAACCCATATCAAGGACACCCATTCTGACCAAAGGAGCTATTGACAGGAGCTGTCTTCGTGCGCTTACGCATAGCTACACTGCTTCTAAATCTTCTTCAGAAACAACGAAGCTAATGCTGTGTCGTATGCTTGACCGCCTTACATTACTCACTTTGTTTTCGACTTCTGTAACCCTTCACCAGTTTCATAACAAGCTTAAATACGATGCAACCCCTACATAGCTATTAAGCTTTCCCTTTTTGTATACATTTTCGCATAAGCATAAATTTAGTCACTTAACGTCTTGACAGTTCCACTGAGAAAAAATAAATCAACACTACACAAATTAAGTCGGTCTTGGGACAATGCAAAACGCTACAAGGCTCTTAAGTGACATTAGCAAGTCCGAGCAAAACCTCTTTGGGTGGGAGGATATTTACTCAAATGGACTCTAGAGCTAGATTCTGAATTTTCATGAACGATGCAAGTTTTCATTCTTCACAAAAGAGAGAACCACAAGAGATCACACAATGGTCATTTAGAAAAAATGTGCTCACATATTTACATTCCCAAGGTGGATAAATATTTTGAATGGAACAAAATTCCTGGTGATTGTTGCGTGGAGGGAGCACAGAACAATTTTTTTTCCCTTTCCAAAGTGGTTAACCAAAAACATCAGTTTCTACACATTTCAATCGAGTTCTAGTACCACTTTGGAAGGGGAAAAAAATTGCACCGTGCTCCCTCCACACAACAATTACTAGGAATTTTGTTCCATTCAAAATATTCATTCACCATGGAACCTGTAAATATGTGAGCACATTTTTTCCACATGACCATTGTGTTAATAAATCATCTCATGTCGTTCTATCTCCTTTGTGAGGAAATAAAACTCGCATCGTTCGTGGGTACAAATCCAACCATCAAGGAAGGGACATAGATAATTACCAGGAATTTTATTCAATTATAAAAGAAGAAGCTGAGAACCATTTACAGAGACTAGCCAAAAAAATCAGCTTCTACACATTTCAGTCAAGTTCCAACACCACTTTACCGGGAATTTGCTTTCTCTCTTTAGCCTCGTGAGCCTCTCTCACTTGTGTGATTGGGAATGTTTTATCAACAGGTATATGCAATCTCCCGGCTTCTGATAGCCTGCGGATCTGCGCTAAGCCTTCAGAGTCGGCCCTCATGTATGTCCAAAAGTATTCTGCCACCACAGGAGGCAAAAGGAAGATGAATATGTAAAGTGAGGCATGACTGACACATTCAACAGGACATGCTATTTCCTCTTAAACCAGTTTATGTAAAAAGTATACTAGCACAAGGGAAGGAACAACAATGTAGTATCAAAGACAACGGGATTCATTAGATGGGCATTCTATCCAATGAGCCTAGGGGCATGAATTTGAACATGAAAAGAAAACTGTCACAAGCAATAAATGGAAGAACTGAAACAAATAAAACAGGAAAAAGTGACAGTTATCAAGTTCAGAAGCTAATTGACCTGCCCGCCTGATGATCCTCAATCCCTATACTCAGTATACCAGCTTTTCCTTTTCTTCAGTCAATTTTTTTACATTGACGAGTTATGCCGATTATACACAACACTCCTGAGCACAGTCCTATGTTCTTCCTGGCTAAATAACATAGACCGGTCAAGTAACACACTATTGCTTCCAACTATAGAGGAACATAGATAATTAATTTGCAAAATGTATATGGAAGAATACGAGAATACATCACAGGCTAAACTTTCCAGGAGGTCTCAACCTACTTTGAAATCAATTTTTCAAGTTTCCTCTAATCTGCTTAATGAAAGGGGTAGCCCATTCAATAAAGGCTGGATTTGAACCGGGCACGTTCCAGAGGACTGGCATATGCACAACTCACTGCTATTAGACCGTTTGAAACAGTTACATAGTAAAGTACCTGGAAATAACTCTATGAGGTTCAAGCTGCCTTCTGGAACAGAATGGACATGGGGACGGCTGTATTACATACGTTCAGCTCCAATACAGAAGGAGAAGTAATCCTAAAAATTTTCGGTATGTTCCAACTATTCTTTCTCCGTATTTTTCTTTATTGACCTCTATCTCAATCTATAAATACATCCAATCTTTCAAACATGTAGATGGTCAAGCAAATTAATAATTTCAAACAAAGGAAGTGTAAGCCCGCAGGTAACCAGGAAAGTTTGCCACAATTTGTCAAGCAGTAATGGCCGAGGCCCTAGCATTACCAAATAGGGCCATGTCACTAAGCCATTCTTCTTGTAATATTGAAGAAAAACTAAAGATAGAATTGGACAATGCAAAAGAGTGTTAAGACACACTAGCAATAAAGCCAAGATAATGTTGAGGGATATCATTTGGTCTATCTATTGAATTATCTACTGTAGCAGTTTCAATTAAAAACAAAGCAGAACCATACCTATTCCATGAGAGTAGCGGTACTGAAATTGTTTCTTAAGTAACATTGCCGTAGCGGCAGGGAGCCCAACGGCTAATCCATATCTATCGGCTAATGATGCTGCTTCCCCCTGCAACAGAGGTCAAGAGAAATTTGAACTTGCAATATTCTGCGAAAGGAGGAAATCATACAACTATGCTTTATCCTACCTGGAGTGTCATGTAGTGTCCACCTCTTTTCAAAAAATTAATGCCGATTCTCTCGGTCTCTGGTCCACCTATAGTATCTAAAACCGCATCAAACTTCCCTTTTATTGCCAATTCGATATCCTGCCAAGCAACAGTAATCATTTGTTTAAAGAGGAGAGAAAGCAAACACATTGGTTCCTATCAGAAAGTTTTACGTGAAAATATATCGCTCTTGTAATAGGCATGGAACTTCCTTATTTCCATGTGAAGAAATGATTTTTTTTCTTTTTTTTGGCCAACCATGTCATGAAGTGGTGAAAGCAAGAATAAATAGACGGTAGAACAAACAAAGGTTCCTACATACGAATTAACTTCCACAACCGAGATGTTTTACCATATAAACGATTTTCTCCACCATAAAATCTGAAATACAGAAATATAATAACAAGCAATGACATACCTCGGCTATGTAGTCAACAGCCTGCTCAGCACCAGTTGCCAAAGCCCGATCAACGCTTTGGCTGCCACAAGTGGTTACAACTTGGCACCCATTAGCCATTGCAAGCTGAATTGCTGCAAAACCTACCGCTCCTCCACCACCAATAACTAGCACCCTTTGCCTACCAAAAGGAAAGAACAAGGCTACTCTTAGAATAGGCAGAGGGAGTTGTATTAAAAGCTATAAATTCATAACCTTATACTATGTTCCACCAAGTTGATCAGAATAGATGAGTTACTATACGATCATTTATTAGCATTTGAGTACAAGCTACACACATATAAACTAAAACAGAAAGCTCATTGGAACTCCCAATGGGGAATCAATTGGTTTCACTGGGACAGAAAATGTTAAATAACTCACATCTTTCCATCACATGCAAAAAAAAATCAAACAAACTGTGAAGTATCTTCATTTTGGACCATATTTCAAAGACAGTCCTGCTGTCTCCCATGCAATTTCCTTCTCAATAAGTTGAATGTTTTCCAAAACCATGTGAAGATGGACCATGAAGATCAAACTAGAAAAAGAACATCAACTAGACAAAAGTCAGACATGGCATCGGGCAATTGGAAGCAAACCTTCTTTGAAGTTCAATCCAAATGGAGATATTATAAAGATGAATACAGTAGAAATTCAGAACGTACCCTTCACTTATCCTAGCAGTGCTTTTTAAAGCTCTCCATGCAGTCAGTGCAGCAAAAGGGATGACCGACGCTTCCTACAAGGTGTGAAGCTTTTGATGTCATTTTCCAATGCTGGCTTATAAACGCAATACTAAAAAGCACTACAGTAAACATGCATGATTGCAAGACCAATACAAGCGTGGAAAATACTTTCACGTAAAACTTCATAAAAAAAAAAAAAACTCAAAGCCCACCTGATGTGTAATTGACTCTGGTTTCTGAGTAAGCTCATCTTCCGACAGTATTGCATAGTCGGTGTAAGTGCCCCTAACAGCGGTAGGATGCAATGCACCAAAAACTTCTTGGCCTACAGTTAAAGACCGAACTGAAGCTCCAACTGCTGCAACCTCTCCACTGATATCACGACCCAAAATGAGAGGTAGAAGTGGTTCAAATATTGAGCGACCGTATCCAGAACGCATCTGCAAACAGACAGAATGAGACTGTAACACAACAACTGCGCACTGTGGAAGTAATCCAAAACAAATCGAGACTCGTGTCACAGAACCATACTTGGTGCAACCAATTTAACGGCTAAGCAACCATGCATTTTCGCGCATACTGTTTCCAAGGGAACACCGATCATATTGAACTAGTTTAATTATATGACTTGCGCTACTTAAATAAAGCATCAGACCAAAACTCACCGCCTAATTAACCTCAATTCATGCTGGACAAAATTCCGCAGGCATTAGAACTACACTCCATCCTATCCACAATTACCAATGGCAACAACCAATACATAACTGGCTGCAACCCGAGAAAGCTACACTGAGTTCACTTCTACCTTTGTGCTCAAAGGATAGTTTCTAGGTTTCCAGAGAAACCAACATATTCAGCAACTTTATGTCCTAGTTCGAAATTTGCACCTGAGTTCGCCAAACAGCTAAAGATCGAGCTCATCGCGTCTCCGGACGACCAAAAAAAGCAGCAACCTAGCAAGACCAACTCACCCTAGTATCGAGCGGATTGATGGACACGGCGCGAGCGCGAACGAGGACCTCATTCGGCTTAAGATCAGGCACCTCCACATTGTCGCGGAGCACCAACGCCTCCGGCCCGCCGAACCGCGGCAACAACACGGCTCTGCAGCTGGTGGCGATGGACCTAGAATGGGGACGGGGGAGCGATCCTTCGCCGGCGCATTTGCAATTGAGGAATCCGTCCGCGAGGGCGGTGATTCTCCGGGCAGCGTTCTCGAATCCGCGAGACCGCGAGAAACTCATGGCTGGGTTCGTCGGGGTCAGTTAGCGGGGGGAGTCCGAGAGCACGAGAAGCGAAGCATCGATGCGAGTTGGGCGGGTTTTATATCATTCGGGTCGGGACTCGAAGCGATTCGTATGGGCCTCCTTTTTTTTCGCGGGGAATTGATCCAGTACGTGGACGGTCCTGCGTCCGCATGGAGGCGACGGCCCACTTCTGCTAACGCCAGCTGTTAACGGGGGGAAAGCAGGGGCTGATGTGGATCGAAGATGGCATTTGAGCCCAAGTGAATCTCAGCCGATAAACGGGATGAATTTCGCGTGCGACCCGTATGATCTAACGGTTGTGAAAAATGGACTCATTCCGCTTTAATTGGCGGAGAGACAAATTAGGTGTGTGTCAATCTCGAATCTAATGGAGTTCTGTCTTCGCGGGGGCGAGATGACCTGATCTCAAACTTTGAACTCTGAATGGAGTTTTACCTGGTTCTCATGGAAGGGTCCTCTAATGTCGAGCCTCTTTAGTCCTCATTTGGCAAAGTTGGGACTGGAGGCTTATCAGGTACAAAAACTGCTATTATGCCGTCACTTCTGATCTGGTTGCTGACTGTATGTAATCACAGATGGGGTCGAAACTGCAGCTTAAAAGGGATGATAAATGAGTCTGAAAGTACTCGGAAGGCAAAGGCTTGAACCCATATCAAGTACCCCCATTCTGACCGAAGGAGCTACTGGACAGGAGCTGTTTTCATGCGCTTAGACACATAGCTACACTGCTTCCAAATCTTCTTCAGAAAGAACAGCTTTAGTACGATGCAACCCTTAAATAACTATTAAACTTTCACTTTTGTATACATTTTCGCAGGATTTAGTCACTAAATGTCTTGACGGTTGCACCAAGAAAATATAAATAAATCGATGCTACATACATTAAGTCGGTCTTGGGACAATGCAAAACGGTACGGAGCTTATACGAGTTCATCAATGCGATGCTTTGTTAGCTTATAATCTTTTCTTTACCTTAGTAAGCAAATATGCTTAAGAGACAAGGAAAAATGTTCCTAAATCTATTGTACAGTGACTAATTAAGTTCTAAATATTTTAATTATGTTAATTTAGTCCTAAACTTATTGTATGACGGCCAATTCAGTTCTAAACATTTTACTATTGCTAATTTATTTTTTGAACATTTTGATCATTTGTCGATTTAATTTTCAACTTTTTGACGATTTGCTAATTTAGCTCTTTTTGCCAATTTTGGCAGAAAATCACTGGCCTGGTAGTCTAGTCAGCGCCGGCTGTTTCATGTAATAGCATGATTTGTGAACAATTATTGCAATTTTTTTTTTAATTTTATGAATTCTTCTCTCTCTCTGTCTCTTTGTCTGTCTCTCTCTCTCTTGTTCTTTTCCTTTCTTTCTATATTCTTTTTCCCTTTTCTTTTTCTTTCTTTCTTTATTCTTTTTTCCCTCAGCCGAGCCTCATTGTTGGCTGGCGGAGGTTGCTAGCCAAAGGCAAGGGTGACCCTTGCTCAAGGCTAGTGACAGTGGCCCTCCCTAGACTCGCAAGGGCAGCCCTCGCTTGAGGTTGGCGACCTTTGTCGGCCATTGACGAGTCATGCTAATGGTTGGCAAAGGGAAAAGGGGGAAAAGAAAACGGAAATAGAAAAGAAAAAGAAGAAAAAAATTAGCAAGTCCAAGCATAACCTCTCTAGGTGGGAGTATATGTACTCATATCTACTCCAGAGCTAGATTCTGATTTTCTAGAGGGAACTAACCCAAACAATGCAAGTATTCATTCTTCACAAAGGAGACGGTATGACATGAGACGTTTTATTAACACAAAGTTGATCTGGAAAACCTATGCTCACACAAGTTCCCAAGGTGAATTGATTTTTTATGAATCAAACAAAATTCCTGGTAATTGTTGTGTGGAAGGAGCACAGTGCAATTCGTTTTCTCCTCCGAAGTAGAGAATCATTTACGAAGACTAGCCAAAAACATCAGCTTCTACACATTTTAGTCAAGTTCCGGCATCACTTTACCGGGAATTTGCCTTCTCTCTTTAGCCTTGTGTGGTTTCCTCACTTGTGTGATTGTAAATGTTTTATCAATACGCATATACAACCTCTTCAGATAGCCTGTGGGTCTCCACTAAACCTTCGGAGTCGGTAGAAATATTTTGCCGCCATCAGGAGGACAGACAGAAGATTAATAGGTTTAGTGAAGCATGACTAACACAGTCAATATTATAAGTTGTTTCCAATATAAACCAGGTTATGTAAAATGTATACTGGCATGAGACAACATAGTATCACAGACAACGGGATTTAAAAGATGGACATGGTATCCAATGAACCGAGGGGCATGAATTTGAAAATGAAAACAAAACTCTCCCAAGCAAGAAATGGAAGGACAGAGACGAACAAAACAGGGAAAGGGACAGCTAGCAAGTTTATAAGCTAATTGATCCGCCCACTTGACGATCCTCCATCCCTATGCTCATTATACCAGCTTTTCCTTTTTTTAATCGATCGATTCTGTAAAATAATCGTTTGTATCGCTTGAAATAATTAATTAATAAAAAATATTTTCATAATCAATAATAATTTATATCTAAACATTTTGTGATGACGAAAGTATTTTTCATTTATTCATTTTAATAATTGATACATGTGATTATCTTTAGAAAAATATTTTCCAAATAATTCGTTTTTATTGTTTTGATCGGCAATCATCGGCCCAATTGACTAGTGGGTCCGTGGTCCAATGGCTCAGCCTAAGTGTGATTATCTTTTTCTTTATCTTTTATAAGAAGAAGAATACCCCTCCGACTAAGGTAGCTCTTAATTGTAATCTACCAATGAAGTAGACACATACTTGAGGACAAAATACTCAAAATACATTTAAAAAGTTAAGGAAGACAACGTTGTGAACGAGCAGAGTTTCACCTTCGCTGATTCTTTCCGACTGCAAAAAATCTAGAAATAATTGTCTGTAGACATGATTGACTATCGCAAGAATTGACTCCAATTAAACGTGAAGAAGAGACCAAAAATTGTATCATCCCAATCATAGCGACGGTGGAAGCGTCAAAGACAGAGTTAATTTGATATACTCTTGGGTGTACTTTGTTTTTAATCAAATTATGATACTTGTTATATAATGTACTTGTATTCCTTTTTTGTTTAATTCAATTACTAAATTTTGATTAAATTTTTAGAACTATTCTAAATAATTTTTTTTTAAAATTAAAAGGCAAAAATATAGCTGTTGACCAACCGTTACAAATAAAAACACCAACCCAATCTGCCTATTTATAGAGCACCCAAACCAAAGGAAGAGGCAAATCTAGAAACACCTAAATCAACATTCAAAAGTCGAGAAACTCTAAGCTCTACACGTTAGCATCTCAGCAAAACGACATGCGGCCAGTTTAAACGAACCCGAGTTGAGTAACCGACAGAGGAAAGAGGCATCGAAATATGCAAGTCGTCATTCTTCACAAAGGAGATAGAATGACATCAGATGTTTTATCAACACAAAGTCAACCTGGAAAAATGTGCTCACACGTTTATAGGTTCCAAGGTAATTGAATATTTATATTTTGAATCGAACATATTCCTGGTAATTGCCGTGTAACTTGTTTTTCAGTAGAGAGCAAAAATCATCAGCTTCCGCACATTTCAATCGAGTTGCAGCACCACTTTAGAGAGAAATTGCCTCTTCTCTTTAGCCTCGTGCGCTTCCCTCACTTGTGTGATTGGGAATGTTTTATCAACAGGTATATATGAAACCTCCCGGCTTCAGATAGCCTGCAGATCTCCCTTAAACCTAAGCAGTCGGGCTCCATGAATGCATAATAATAACCTACCACCATCAGGAGGGCAGACAGAAGATTAATATGCATGGTGAAGCATGACTGACATGATCAACAGGATATGCCGTTTCCTCTATAAACCACTATTATGTAAAAAGTATACTAGCACAAGGGAGGGAAGAACGCTATATAAAGAAAACGAGATTTATAAGATGGACATTGTATCCAATGAAACTAGGGGCACGAATTTGAAAATGAAAACAAAACTTTCCCAAGCAAGAAATGGAAGAATGGAGATACATAAAACAGGGGAAGTGACAGCTAGCAAGTTCAGAAGCTAATTGATCTGCCCACATCATGATCCTTAATCCCTACACTCTATATACCAGCTTTTCCTTTCTTCGGTCAATTTCTTTAAATTGATGACTTATGCAGATTATGTATAACACTCGATCGCTCCTAACCATTAAGGAACATAGATAATAATTTGCAAAATGTATGTGGAAGAATCCGAGAATACATCACAGGCTGAAGTTTCCAGGAGGTCTCAACCTACTTTGAAATCAAATTATCAAGTTTCCTGTAATCTTCTAAATGAAAGGGCTAGCCCATTCTATAAAGGCTGAGTTTGAATTAGGGAAGTTTCATACGACTGGCATATGCACAACTCACTGCTATAAGACCTTTTGAACTTCTAGTGCAGTCAACAGTAATGTACCTGGAAAGAAATCTATGGGAGTCAAGCTGCCTTTTGGAACAAAATGGAGATGCAACGGCTGTACCACATCCAGTCATCTCCCATACAAAAGGAAAAGTAATCCCCAACATTTTCAGTATGTCACAACCATCATTTCTTCGTATTTTTCTTTATTGACCTCTATTTCAATCTATACATAAAATCTTTCAAATAAGAAGAAGATGGCCCAGCAAATTAATAATTTCAAAAAAAGGAAGTGTAAGCCTGCACGGTAACCAGGAAAGTTTACCATATTTTGTCAAGCAGTACGGGCCGAGGCCCCAGATTTAACAAATAGGGCCATATGACCAAGTCGTTCTGCCTTGAGGTTCTTGTAATTTTGGAGAAAAACAAAAGATAGAATTGGACAATGCAAAAGAGTGTTAAGACACACTAGCAGTAAAGCCAAAATAATATATTTTTTTGGTTGGATAAAAAGAATAATGTTTGAGGGATATCATTTTGTCTATCTATTGAATCATCTAGTGTGGAAGGTTCAAGTAGAGAAAATTATAACCATATCTATTCCATAATAGTAGCTGTAGAGAAATTTTTTCCGCAGAAACACTTTCGAATATGCATGAAACCCAACAGCATCTAAAACCATTGATCTTGCATCCCCCTGCGACAGAGGTCGAAAGAAGTTGGAACTTGCAATCCTCTGCGAGAGGAGGAAACCATACAATTGCACTTTATCCTACCTGTAGTGTCATATAACGTCCACCTCTTTTCAAAAAATTAATACCAATTTTCTCGGTCTTTTGTCCACCTATAGTATCCAAAACCGCATCAAACGCCCCTTTTATTGCCAATTCGATATCCTGTCAAGCAACAGTAATCATTTGTTTAAAGAGAAGAGAAAGCAGACACATTGATTCCAACGAGGAAGTTCTATGAGAAAATATTTATTGCTCCGGTAATAGGCACGGAACTTCCTTATTTCCATGTGAAGAAATGGTTTTTTTTTTGGCCAACCATGTCATGAAATGGTGAAAGCAAACACAAAATGAATAAATAGATTCAACAGTACAACAGACAAGTGCCCACATTCGAATGAGTTTCCATGGTTGAGCAATCTCGATGCTTTATCATATAAATGATTTTCTCCACTATAAAATCTAGAAATGTAGAAAATATAATAACAACCAATGGCATACCTCGATGTAGCCAACAGCCTGCTAAGCGCCAGCTGCCAAAGCTCGATGAATGCTTTGACTGCCACAAATGGTTACAACTTGGCATCCATTAGCTACTGCAAGCTGAATTGCCGCAAAACCTACAGCTCCACCACCACCAATAACTAGCAGCCTTTGCCTGCCAAAAGGAAACAAGAAGGCAACTCTTAGAACAGGTAAAAGGAGTTGTCCATTAAGTTGATCAGAATAGATGAGTTACTAGAAGATCATTTCTTACCATGAATAAGAGCTACACCACCTAACTCAAAATAGAAACCTCATTGGAATTCCCAATGGGAAACGAATTGGTTTCACTAGGACAGAATATGTTAAATAACTCTATCTTTCCATCACATGCTAGGAAAATCAAACAAACTGTGAAGTATCCTCATTTTGGACCATATATCAAAGATAGTCCAGCTGTCTTTCACGCACCTTCCTTCTTAACAAGTTGATTGTTTTTCAAAACTTTGTAAAGACGGGCCATAAAGGTCAAAATAGAAAAAGGACATCAACTAGAGAAAAGTCAGACACAGCATCGGGCAACTAGAAGCAAATTGTTAACTTTCTTTGAAGTTCAGTCCAAAATGGAAATATTCTGAAGACGCATAGAAATTCAAAACGTACCCTTCACTTATCCTAGCAGTCCTTTTTAAAGCTCTCCATGTAGTCAATGCATCAAAAGGGATGGCCAACGCTTCCTATAAGATGCGAGTCTTCCGATGTCATTTTCCAATGCTAGCTAATAAGCACAATGCTAAAGAGCACCACATGCATAATTGCGAGAGCCATACAAGCGTGAAAAATACTTTCACATAAAACTTCATAAAAGAAGTCAACGCCTACCTCATGTGTAATTGACTTAGGTTTTTGAGTGAGATCATATTCCGAGAGTATTGCATAGTCAGTGTAAGTACCCCTACTAGCGGTAGGATGCAAAGCACCAAAAACTTCTTGGCCTACATTTAAATACCGAACCGAAGCTCCAACTGCTACACTTCTCCACTAATATCGCGACCCAAAATGAGAGGTAGAAGTCGTTCAAATGTTGAGCGGCCGTAACCAGAACGCATCTACAAATAGAACGAATTTTTATCATAAAACAACAGCTGCGCACTGTGAAAATAACTCCATCAACACTCAAGTCACCGAATCATACATGGTGAAACCAATTTAACGCCTAAAATGCTAAGCATTTTCGCGTGTACAATTTAACCAAATAAACAGTTTCCAAGGGAACACCAATTATATCGAGCTAGTGAATTATGTGCCCTTGCTACTTAGACTAAATATCAAACCAAAGCTCACTGTCTAATTGACCCCAATCCATGCCGGACAAAATTCCGTAGGCATTGGCAATACACTTCAGCGTCCTATCAATGGGACCGCGATTACCAATGGCAACAACCAATACATAACAGGCTGCAACCCGAGATAGGTACACACTTCGAGTTTGCTTCGTGCTCAGCGAAGAGTTTCTAGGTTTCGGAGAAAAGATTCAGTAACCTAAGTCCTAGTTCGAATTTGCACCAGAGTTCACCATACAGCTAAAGCAAAAGGGATCGAGCTCATCACGACTTTCAGATCACATAAGCTCTGAACGACCCAAAAAAGCAACCAAATGACAGCAAAACCGAACTTCAATTAAAATAATAATAATAATAATAATAATAAGCAGCTAAGTGGTAACTCACTGCAAAATCGATCAGATTGATGGACACAGAGTGAGCGCGAACGAGGGCCTCATAGTGCACAAGTTCAGGGACATTGAGATTGTCTCGGAGCTCCAACACCTCTGGGCCGCCAAACCGCCGCAACAACACGGCCCTGCAATCGGTGATGGGGGCCTAGAAGGCGGACGAGGAAGCGATTCCTCGCCGACGCTTCTGCAATTGCGGATTCCGTCCACGATAGTGGTGCTTCTACTACAGGTAGGGTTCTTGATCACGCGACGCTGCAACTGCAAGAATCTCATGGCGCGTTCGTTGGTCGGTTGACGGAGGGAGCCCGAGGAACATGAGAGATGACAACGAAAGGAAGCGATGGCGGTTGCGAACTTTTTTTTTTTTTTTGGTCGAAAGCAAATACCGTTTCATTCAAATAACGACGGATTACAAGAGTGAAGATGACTAGTGTCATTACATAATAAGTCCCAGAGAGGTTGCGGGAGTTTGTACAACCAGTTAGAGGGGAGTTTCCCTTTGCGGTGGGACTTGGCGATCCAATCTGCGACATGAGTAGCTTCACGTGAGCAATGGGCTAGAGAAATACCTTGCGAAGGGTTTAGATGAAAATTGCATTCCTCAAAAAGTTTTCTTAGAGCCCATGGGCTGAGGGCCGGTTGGGCAGAAAACGTCTCAGTGGCAGCGTTGTCTGTGAAGATAGAAATCTTCTCTGCAATTTTGCCTTCCTTCACAGTCTCCTCATGCAGACAGCAGAACGCTTCCAGCACTGTTTTCTTTCCACTTCCAGAGCCGATCCAGCATCCACCTGCTTAGCAAATCCTGTAATTATCAGTCCCCTATAGTCTCGCATAGGTCGGGAACTTCGAAGGGCGGCTTTTATACCTTTCGGGTCGGGACCCACAATGACTCGCATAGGTCTCAAACAAAAGGCTAAGCCCAATTTTTCTATTTCCCTCTTTGCCGCTTGCTAGCAAGAAATCCTAATTAGCGTTCAAACGGAAAATCATATGCTTTTAAGACATTATTAGACAAAAGGGACTCAATGACATATTAGGAGAGAAGAGGCCAATGATTTTAGGGACATTTTTTACATGCACGTACAGTAAATCTGCAACACACATCAAAGAGAACTGATTTCATGGCGGAGATAATGGATCGGATATTTGATAATACCGTGTCTCGTGCCCTTCACTTTGTTCCGGTTGAAAAGTTACGAACTAGATAATGAAAGTCGCTAAGGATAAGTTACTAACAATATCGAGAAATTTGTAGACGTGTTGAGACTGTTACCATCACGTGATACGATTGCAATTGGCGGGAAAATTATCCAATAAGTTTTGAACCTATTAGATGGATGCCGGTTCAGTGCAAAACCTTTTCAATTTTGTCAATTTTGTCCTAAATCTTAGCTATCCTTGCTAGAAATCACTAGAGCGATCAAAAAGTGTGGAACTGCACTGGACATCCGTATAAAAAGGTTTACGATCCTTTGGTAATTTCGTCTGCAACCAGGTTATGCACTAACGAACACTGCAATGCAAGATCATATCCATCACAAATTCTCGAATAAAATACTCTCAAGAAACCTATTCGATATTCATCCTAGCTACGGTCAAGGCATTTAGCATGCTTTTCGGATCAATTTGTCCGAAAATGGACCGGACCAGGTGGAATATGTCCAAAAAAATGCAATGTCTTAAAACTAGTTATTGGCGTTTAGTCTTGCTAAGGAGCAAAGATTATGGGATTAATTAAGGGATGCCTTGATAGATCACATTAGGTTTGTCGTTGTTCGATGCTGTGGGATTGTTTGTCAAACTCACGGTTTTGATAGTTAAATTTCGTTTCTCCTTCAGACAAATCTGCCTACTTGCCAATAAGTCGATAAATCCCTCTATGGCTTAGGCAAGTAATGGCTCTCTCCCCTGATAGCGGCAAGAAAAATTGGATTTTGTACCGCACAATATCGTATCATATATTTTGCACTTTACGACACCCCCACACATGATTAGAATGGACCACCGTGACTGTCCTAAAATGATAATCATCACATGTTATGATGTCTCTATATTTAATTATGTCGAGACATGAATGTCACGAACGGTACGGTATCATATTATGGAAAATCTTGATTGACTCGCTTCGTGAATCGCAAATAAAATCATGTGAGGCCCTCGTCTCCTCTTCGAGATTCAGTCTCGAGTATTGCTATTTGAGTGCTACAATCCAATTGATTCATTGTGACGAACTTTTAAACGTTACTTATTCACGAACCGTTATTCTATTACTTGTTCTAGATAGGAAGGGGTCAGTTGTCAAATTCCATGTCAAAGTTCCTGCTCTCACAATAACTAACAAATCAGCTATTAAGCCTTTTTTTTTCCCGCAAAATGCAAAAAAAAAGGTTTCTCGATAATTGAAGTTAAATGGTAATTTTCATGAAATAACAAAATTTGATCATTCGTTTCATAACCTTAATAAAACAAGGCATACGTGTAGGCTCATTGATGAAAATACAAAACGTACGTCCTTAAAGTCTACTGACTTTGATCATGCCTTTTTTTGTTTGAAGGTTTGAGGTATCGTTTTGGCTCTAACCACGAATTTTAAACATACTTAATTTGCCCACTAGGTCAAGGAAGTTTGCAAAAAGTCTTGTCCCACAATTTTTGCAGCTAATTAATTTCGATTTACGTCCTTCCAAGACCCGATAGGAGCCTCTTTCCATCCAATTTGCCCACAAATTACAAATCCCAAAACCCAAGAACCGAATTAATTAACCTAATAAATCTCAATTAAGGGAGGGAGGGATGTGTGATTTTTTTCTACTTTATTTTTCCAATTTCCAAAAGCGTGACCTATGAGGGCCAGTTTAAACGCCAATGTACTTGAGTTGAGTAATCAATAGGGTAAAGAGGCCTCGACATCTGCAAGTATTCATCCTTCACAAAAGAGAGAGAATGACAGACGTTCAATCAACACAAAGTCGATCCGGAAAAAATGTGCTCAAATATTTACAAGGTCTAAGGTGAATGAATATTTTAAATCAAACAAATTCCTAGTAATTGTTGTGTGACTTGTTTTTCAGTAGAGAGCCAAAAACTTCTGCTTCTATACATTTCAATCGAGTTGCAGCACCCCTCTACCGAGAATTTGCCTTTTCCCTTTAGCCTCGTGTGCTTCCCTCACTTGTGTGATTGGGAATGTTTTATCAACGGGTATATACAACCTCTTGACTTCAAATGGCAGGCGGATCGCCAATAAACCTTGGTAGTCGGGCTCCATGTGTTTATGGGAATATTCTGCTGCCATCAGGAGGAGAGACAAGATTAATATGTATAGTGAATCATAACTAACACGGTCAACAAGATATGCCGCCAGGTTATGTAAAAAGTATACTAGCACGAGGGAGGAAAGAACGATATAGTAAAGACGGACATTGTATCCAATGAACTAGGGGCATGAATTTGAAAATGAAAACAAAATCTTCCCAAGCAAGAAATGGTTCAGCAAATTAATAATTTTAAACAAAGGAAGTGTAAGCCCGCAAGGTAACCAGGAAAGTTTGCCATATTTTGTCAAGCAGTACTGGCCGAGGCGCCAGATTTACCAAATAGGGCCATATCACTAAGTACTTCTACCTTGAGGCTCTTGTAATTTTGGTGAAAAACAAAAGACAGAATTGGACAATGCAAATGAGTGTTAAGACACTAGCAGTAAAGCCATAATAATGTTGAGGGATATCATCTTGTCTACTATTGAATCATCTAGTGTGGAAGGTTCAAGTAGAGAAAAGCGTAACCATACCTATTCCATAAAAGTGGCGGTACTGTTGTTTTTTCGTAAGCATTACTGAACTTTTAGGGAAACAGAATGACATGAGATGTTCTGTCAACACAAAGTCAATCTGAAAAAAATGTGCTCAAATATTTACAGGTGCTAAGGTGAATGAATATTTTGAATCAAACAAATTCCTAGTAATTGTTGTGTGACTTGTTTTTTCGTAGAGAGCCAAAATCTTCTGCTTCTACACATTTCAATTGAGTTGCAGCACCACTTTACCGAGAATTTGCCTTTTCTCTTTAGCCTCTTGTGCTTCCTAAAGGCACTGATTTTGATTGATATCTCTAAAATTTTCAGATTCTTATAAAGGCATTGATTTATCAATTAAGAAAGAGGAATCTGGAAATTCTAGAGATATCAATCAAAATTACAGGATGATTCATGGAGATGAACTTATCAAGAATTTTGGATCATCACTAGTAACAATCATGTCATCTACATATAAAAGTAGAGCCAGAATGCCATGAGTTGATTTTTGAATAAATAAAGAAGGATCCGCAATGCTGCAAAAGAAACCGGATGCCAAAATAAATGAGCTAAAGCGATCAAACCATGCTCTTGGTGCTTGCTTGAGACCATATAAAACTCTCTTCGGTTTGTAAACATAAGAAGAGTGATTTTTGTCTTCAAAACCTGGCGGTTTCTCCATATAAAAAGGTTGCGATAGAAAACCGTGGTAAGAAGGCATTTTTAACGTCTAATTGTTTGATGGGCCAACCTTTAGCAATAGCAATGGTGAGGACCATTCTTATACTTCCTGGTCGAACAACTGGCGAGAAACTCTCAAGGAAATCTACTCCTGCTACTTGAGTATATCCCTTGATGACCAATCTTGCTTTTAATCTTTCTAATGTCCCATTGGCCTTTAACCTAGACTTAAAAACCCATCTACATCTCACAACATTAGTATTTAAAGGACATGGAACAAGAGTCCAAGTTTTATTCCGATGTAGTACCTCGAGTTCCTCTTTCATTACTACTGATCGCCCTGGATGCTTCAAAGCATAATGTACATTGTTCGGCTCCTTCGGTATAGAATCCATCATATGTAAATTGACATATTTTGGATTAGGCTTCACAATACCAGCATGTGCTCGAGTAATCATTGAATGATTTTGATTCGTCTCTCTAGTCCACCAATATTATTTTGTGATAATATCAGTGTACTTTACATGTCGATTAATCTAGTGTTTCATGCAAGAACTAAACATATCGAATTAGATTATCATTACGTGCGCGAAAAGATGGCTCTTGGAACACTTGTAACTAAGTATGTTTCGTCTATGCATCAAATTGCTGATCTCTTCACGAAACCATTGTCTTGAAATGCATTTGGAAATTTATGTCGCAAATTGGGAATTTGGGATTTTCCTATTCTCAATTTGAGGGGGAGTAAAGGCACTGATTTATCAATCAAGGAAGAAGAATTTGGAGATTTTAGAGATATCAATCAAAATCATGAGATGATTAATGGAGATGCTAGAATCAAGTAATTGACAACTCGTGTAATATAATGATATTTTCATTTATTATTTTCCATTATTGTATTGTTTTCTTACGAAGTGTAACATTTGTAATATCTATACATAATGGAAATCATCTCAACAATGGTATGTTGAAATCAAGAATCAAATTCCTTTGTTCTTTTACTGGAGATTCTAGAGATATCAATCAAAATCATCTCGTGATTTTGATTGATATCTCTAGAATCTTCAGATTCTTTTTCCTTGATTGATAAATCAGTATTTTTGCTTCCCTCACTTGTGTGATTGGGAATGTTTTATCAGCAGGTATATACAACCTCCGGCTTGAGATAGCTTGCGGATCACCAATAAACCTTGGTAGTCGGGCTACATGTGTGTATGGGAATATTCTGCCGCGATCAGGAGGAGAGACAAGATTAATATGTATACTGAATCATAACTAACACGGTTAACAAGATATGCCACTAGGTTATGTAAAAAATATACTATCAGGGATCCAAAAGTAACATCTTCTTGTAATGGTAAATTCCCTTGCAACAGAGGTCGAGAGAAGTTTGAACTTGCAATACTCTGCTAAAAGAGGAAACCATACAACTGCGCTTTATTCGACCTTGATTGTCACATAGTGTCCACCTCTTTTAAAAAAATCAATGCCTATACTCTCGGTCCTTCATCCACTAATAGTATCCAAAACCGCATCAAACTCCCATTTTAATGCCAATTCGACAGCCTGTCAGGCAACAGTAATTATTTGTTTATAGAGGAGAGAAAGCAGACAGATTAATTCCTATCGGGAAGTTTTATGAGAAAATATATATTGCTCTTTTAATAGGCATGGAACTTCCTTATTTTCATGTGAAGAAATGGTCTTTTTTGTTTGGTCAACCATGTCATGAAAACGTGGGAAGGGAGGTTACCTAGCGTTGTAAAAATCGAATCTCATTTAAAAAATACTGGATCGTGAGCTTTCCGTTGAAAAAATAATCGAGTGAATTGGGAAACAAACAAAAAGTCATCAACTATCAAATTTCGATAGCCCACAAAAAGTTATTTAAAAAAAAAACAGATCACTCGAAAAATTGTCAGAGCAATGAGTCATACCAAAGTTTTACCCAATTAAACATATTTGAAAAGGAACAAAAGGTGAGATAAAGGTTTTTTCACACTATTCTCTTCGCAATGCATGTGTTGGATAGCAGAGAGGGCATCTCAACCTTATCTAACCAAATCCTAACAATTCATGTTAGATGGAAACAAATGATAATCATAATTTGAAAATATTGAAAATATAATCGAAAGAAAAAAATAACTCATGGCTCAAAAATATGACAAACGTGATTCAACACGATGTTGTAATTGAAGAATTTCATTAATTAGCAGGGCCAAGTGAAAATCTAGAGCTTTCTTTCATATGTAACTCGTTAATCTCTTTCATGGTGAATAAAGATTAATTCCTCTTCTCTTTTTGTTCTTTCTATTCATTCTTTCTTCAGTCTCCCTTCCACTCTGCCTTCGACGGCTCTGCCTCCGCCTGTTGACACCTAAATTTTGCCCAAATCATTTAGGGTTTTATTGCATAAAAATTAGGGTTTAATTTTTAACCCCTAAACAAAAAATATTTTCATTAAAACTGCATGTCATATAGTTATTAGGCGCATTTGCATTAATAGGGCCTATTAGAACATATTTTCCATGTTCATTTTCAAAAATTAAATTTAAAAAAAATTAAAAATTAGAAATTAGTTATTTAAAAAAAAAGAAAAAAAAAAGAGAAAAAAAGAAGAAGAAGCCAGCGTTGAACTAGTCAACGCTGGCCCACCTCCCCTTCTGAGTCCTGCAGCGACCTGGGGAAGGCAACAAGATCAGAAAGAAAGGGAGAGTTCCGAGGGGAAGAGAGCGGGGGGAAGGAGAGAGATCAGGAAAGGAGAAAAGAGAGAAGAGAAGAGAGGGCTGAGAGAGAGATCAGAAAAAAGGGGAGTTCGTGAGAGACAGAGAGAGTTCGGAGAAAGGGAGCGAGTGAGAGAGTTCTCGGGGGAGGAGGGAGAGAAAGAGAGAGACCCACACAGAAGCGAGTTCGAGCGAGATCCAGAGCGAGAGAAATCAGGGAGAGAGAGAGAGAGAGAGAGATCGGCCGCATCCTCCGGCACTTACTGTGTTGGTGTCCCGGCCGAGAATCTGCACACGCTCTTCCTTCTCCAGCACCGATTTTTGGTAAGTTTAGGTCCCAGTTTTTGCTGGTTTGCGGTCGGTTTCCCGAGGATCCCGGCTTGTAGGCGTGCGAGGCGAACGGACGTCGTCCGATCTATCTCGTTCGCACTCCATTCGCCGCCGCCGAGTCGGGTAGGGAGCGTCGCAAGGAACCGCCACCCCTGTTCTTTCCGTGCCCTGTTTCCGGACTCACTGGCCGGAGCTCGCGGCCGGCCTGGCTGGCTCGAGTTCCGGCCTGTGATGCCTCGTATTTGCCCCCGCTTCTTCGTGGGTTCTGTGTTGAGGGTCACGGTCCCGTTTGAGTCTCAATCGAGCCAGAAATCCTTAAGTTTTTGTTGCGCGCACTCCCACTGTTTGACGATATACCTGAGTTAGATCTGAAAATTTTCCTCCGAGCTTGGGCCGTTTCTTTTCTGTTCGTCGGTCGTGGTGTCGGTTGCCGAGGAGATGGTGTTCGCGAGACGTCATGGCCGATGTTTGAGGCCTTGGCGAGTGGCGGACGTGGCCGGAGGTGGAGGTCCGACCACCGTTTGTTTTCCCGGCCGGGCGGAAGGATGTGCCCGAGCCGGACGCGGTTGGAGAGGTGGTCGGCCAGACGAGGCGCCAGGTTGTCTGGTTCAACGGCGGGCAGCCGAGGCGTCGCGGCATCGGGGCGACGGCGGATGGCCGCGGCCGGCGCTGCAAAGGCGAGGCCGCAGGCTCGGCGAGTCGAGCCCGCGGCAACATGGGCGGTGGAGCAGCGCGTGCGGCCGCGGCAGGTGGGGCGCCGTGAGCAGCGAGCGCTAGCGTTCCAAGCGTGAGTCGGGTCGGCAGCCAGCGATCCGGGTCGGGCACGCGGGCAATCCGGGTAGGGTTTCTTGCGAATCGGGTCGTTCGAATGGGTCGAAACCGGGTAGGGTTTGATCCTAAGGCTTTGTTCAAATGGGCTAGAATAGGTGGTGGGCCGGCGAGTTTAGTGCTTAGGGCTTTTTGTTTTTCTAGTTGGGCTTTAGTTTGTTTTAAAAAAGGAGTTTCGGGTTGGGCCTTTCTTTTTTAAAATTTTTTTTTTACCGTGCTCAACATATGAGCCCGGTTCGGTCGTGGACCCGGGCCGGCGTGCCTGGGTCGGTCCCGATCCGGGTCGGATGTGGAGATCCGACCTGGATCCGCTTTCATATTATTTTAATATAAAAAAAATTTTAAAATTTTTTTTTTAAAAAGGGTTTCGAATTTTATTTACTTTATTTATTTATTTATTTATCTAAAAAATTTTAAAAAAAAATTCCAAAAAAATTTCAAAAAAAATTTCAAGAAAATTTCGAAAAAATTTAAAAAAAATTTAAAATTTAAAATAATTTTTTTAAAAAAAAAATTAAAATTTTAAAAAAGGTCAAAAATCAGAATTTTCATTTGGGTCTTGGAATTGGGTTTTCTTGCCCTATTGTGTGATTAATGTCATATTCGATTGCACGTCACCTGGTTCACACACTTTGAATTGCGCGTTTAATTTAACCTCGCACATAGTTGAGTATGCATGTCTAGGCTTAGATATCGATTGTTGCTTCCCTTAGCCTAGTTAGGAACTGAATTTTGAGGCTCCCGATTAGTGAGGACACGTTAGGTGATGAATTGAATAAGATTAGGTACCGAAAAGGCACTAATTAGTCGATTAGTGTAATCAAGTCCCCGTACCTGTTGAATCTCTGGTTCGTGAAAGTGAAGCTTTTCTCCCGTGCTTCGCTTAGGTGTCTAATCGACCTATCAGAAACCGATTAGTGGCGACTCCTAGATGAAATCGATTTGCGTGTCAATGATTGAAATTTAAGTCGCGAATTGGTATGGGCTTGGGAGAGCTCGAGTTAGGTTTAGCCTAGTAATCCATTAGCCAATCCTCTTAGGCGACGGGGCCGGTTCGGGGAGGTCGCGACAGCTTGGCGACTCCGCTGGGGACTTCTTAGTGGACTTAGGCCGTTTTTCTTGTTCAAATACACCCCTAACGTGAATGTTTTTGCCATTGACCCCCTATTTTGCAGGTTTGGGATTTGGGAAATAAGTGTTTATTTTTCGAATGCTTGAGGCATCGTTTGCTTATAAACTGTTGTGCATGCTTTAAATGTTTTAGCACTACACTGTTGCACACACAACCATGCTGCCGGACCTGGGCTGCGCTAGGAATGTTTAGGATGGTATTGAGTTGAATACGACTTCGACCGCGAGGCCGTGTAGTAGAGGTTGCCCAACTCAATCCCGAAAGTTTCTTTCTTGGTGTAAAAAATGCTTACCTTTGCTCGCGAGGCCGCGTTGCATCGCGGTATCATTCTTGACCAAGCCGGAGTTACGAGAACTTGGCTTAGTGCGCGAGGCGGCGACTAGTCATCCCACTCTCGTAATTCCAATTTGTTAAGCCGTCTAGAGTAAAAGTCCAGCCGCACGTTACATTTGCATGTTTGTGTGATAAAAGTTTGTCATCCACTGTCATCCACTGTAAGTATGGTTCCTCTCTTACTTGTTTACTTTTGAATTGAAACTTTCATTTTTGAAATTTATGGAAATCAATCGAATGCCCTAAGTGATCTAAGCTTATAATTGCAAAATTCCTGGCAGTCACTTTTGATAGCGAGCCTTGAGCATGAATCTCAAACATCTCTAATTTGGCCCTACAAAACAGATGGTCTTGTCTAAATTTTCAATCATGAGTTTAAAATCACATTTTGTATAAAAATTCTTTCAAGTCAAGATTGCGTCTTGGGGCATAAAATTGAAATCAAATTTTCAATAAAATTCTTTTTAGTTCACATTTCAGAATCAAAATTCAAATCACTTTTTGTGTATTAATTTTGTAAATAGGAATCACCTCATTTTTGCAAAAATGAAATCGCAAATTAGTCTTTCAAATTTGATATGCCGCATTTTGCGATAAAACTTTTGGAATATAAAGGGCGCTCAATTGATATTTGCGATTTGATCTTTTAATGATGTCTCCACTTACGATGAAATCTTGGTGAAATACTAAATGCCCACAAATAGGAACCATGAGGGCATGTATTGTTGCATCGCTTTCGTCATAAGAGGCAGCATCAATGAAAGACCACCTTTTCATTCACATACTAACGTTGTCTTTCTTTTGCAGGTTATGCGTAACAGTCGTTCCTTAGAATTCTCTTGCTTAGTCATGCAAGGAAGCAGAGTTTAGAGTTAGAACGTGAATTGTTTGTTTACACTCATCCATTCAAAAGTTTCTCGAAATTCATCCTTCTATTATCATTGGGAACCACGTCTTCCATTTTGGGTTTTAATGTGAAACCAATCCATGTTTTTGAAAATTACGCGACTCACGTCTCTGAGTAGTGAGATGCTAATTTGTAGCATTGTTCTTTGAAAGTACTTGGAATTTTCCAAATTGAACCCCTGAGTTAAGCTTTTATGCTTTACATCAAATCAAAATCAAGACAAAATCTCATGAATATATCTATATCTCTAACATAGGAAAATAATCATGGAGGAAATCTCTGCTGAGCTATAGCCTTGCTATCTAACATTCCCCCTCCCCAAGTTGATGTGGCAGGAGTCACAGTAAGCTTGATATGAAGAAGACGGAATCGAGGAGTGGAGAGGCCTTTAGTAAAGATGTCAGCTGGTTGATCATGAGTGGAGATGTACTGAACATGAAGCTGTCCTTTGGCCACACGTTCGTGCACAAAGTGGTAGTCAATCTTTACATGTTTAGTGTGAGCATGGAAGATGGAATTGCCAGTAAGATAGATAGCAGAAAGATTATCACACCAAAGGACAGGAGAAGCGGCCAGACGAACATGAAGATCGCGTAGTAGAGCTTCTATCCAAATAAGTTCTGCAGTGGTGTTAGCAAGACACTTAAACTCAGCTTTGGTACTAGATCGGGCAACGGTCTGCTGTTTGCAGGAGCTCCACGAAATGCGATTTGAACCCAAGAAGATGCCAAACCTGCCAATAGAACGACGAGTATCTGGAGCACTAGCCCATCCCAAATCGGAAAAAGCATGCAGCTGAAAAGAAGAGCTAGGAGTGAAGAGAATACCATGATGTTGAGTGCCTTTGATGAAACGAGGATCCTTTTAACAAATTGCCAATGGATCTCAATGGGAGAATGCATGAACTGACAAGCTGTGTTAACAGCATATGCGATATCTGGGCAAGTGAGCGTGAGATACTATAGAGCCCCTATAATGCTGTGATATAGAGGTGGATTGGAGAAGGGTGCACCAAGATGAGTAGACGGGGCACCAGCCAAAGTAGTACATGGCATGGAAACAGGACGAGCCTCGGTCATTTTGGCCCACATAAGTAAATCTGCAACATATTTAGCCTGATGGAGAATAATGCCTCGATCTGTCCGTTCTATTTCAATGCCAAGAAAGTAATTAAGCTCTTCCAGATCTATAGTAGAAAATTCCTATTGCAGAGATTTAATGAGAGCTAACAATGGCGCATTAGGTGACCTAGTGACAATAATGTCATCAACATAAACCAAAAAGAAGATACTATGCTAAGTTGTATGAAGAATAAAGAGTGAGGAATCGGCCACTGAAAGAATGAAGCCCAGCTGAACCAGAAAAGCACTGAGGCATTGATGCCAGGCTCGAGGAGCCTGTCTGAGACCATAAAGAGACCGCTGTAATTTGCAGACATAGCGGGGATGAGCAAAATCAACAAAGCCAAGGGGCTGCTCCATGAAAATTTCTTTTGTTAGGTGATCATGAAGAAAAGGCTTTCTACACATCAAGCTGTCGGAGTTGCCACCCACAAGAAAAGGCAACAGAGAGGATAGTGCGAACTATCACATGCTTGACGACAGGACTAAAAGTCTCATTGTAGTTGATGCCTTCTTGTTGATGGAATCCCTTTGCAACCAATCGAGCTTTATACCGCTCAAGAGAACCATCGGCACAGAGCTTAACCCGAAAGACCCATTTGCATCCAATGGGTTTACAATTCGGAGGAGGAAACACTAATGTCCACGTTTTATGAGGGCAGTGTATTCATCCGCCATAGCCGCACGCCAATTTGCATCTTTTATGGCCTGACTAAAGTAAGAAGGTGTGACAAAATTTGACATAGAGGTGGCCAACGCATAAGTGTCAGTGCTAATGTATCTGCGGGCTAAAGTGCCATCACGAAGGCGTGTCACCATAGGATGTGTCAACTGAGCTGGTGGATTCAGAGGAGAAGTTGCTTGTAGGATTGGTGAAGCTGCCGACTGAGAGGAAGACCCATCAGTGGGTTCATGTAGTGAGGTTTCGGACACACCTGAACTGCGCTGATTCTGCAACAAGGAATTAGTAGACTGCAAATTGCAATTAGAGGGAGAACAGGACTCACGTGGTGGTTGCTGTGGCAGAGGAGTTCCAGACAACTCAGCAAAAATAAGCGGCGGAATGGTTGCGACAGTCTCCGAAGATGATTGTGGAGTGTTTTGCGCATAAGGGAGATCTAATTCATCAAACACTGCATCAGCAATAATGTAGAACCGTCGATGCTGAGGGGAATAACATTGGTATCCTTTGTATCCTAATGGGTAGCCCAAGAAAATGCACTAGTGTGACCTTGGTTGCGGTTTGTTCTTCGTATAGGGTCAAAGATTAGGATACATTGTGCAGCCAAAAACTCTGAGGTGAACAATAGTTGGAACCATCTGAAATAAGATCTCCCATGGTAATTTATTTTGCAGAACCGGTGTGGGCAACCGATTAATAATGTGTACAGCTGCTTCAAAGGCAAAGTCCCAATAATGATAGGAGACAAAAACATGATAGAGCATTGCGAGTCCCATTTTAACTATGTGGCGATGTTTGCGCTCGGCTGAGCCATTTTGAAGGGGTAGGCGTGAACAGGAGGTCTCGTGAAAAATACCTTTCGCTTGCAATAATTGAACAAACAGTGCAGAGATAAACTCTCCCGCACGGTCAGATTGAAAAGCTTTGACCTTAACGTTAAGTTAATTTTCAATGAAGGTGAGGAAAACAGTGACAATGGATAAGAACTGGTCGTGAAAGTGAAAAAGATAAAACCAAGAAAATTTAGAGTAATCATCCGTAAAACAAACAATATTGATAAAAATCTAAATACATGAATGTCAAAAAACAAACAATATTGATAAGATGTCCAAGCGGCGAAATAAAAACGGCGTTATTTTAGCTAAAAAATCATCTAACGGAGTCTTAATGGATGGTAAATATGTCAGTAAATATAAATTTGAGGTTTTTTATGTCACGAAAAAAATTTAGGGCAAATATATCACAGTAGGTAATTCAAAATATGTGTTACGGCTCCAATAATTTGAGATTTTTTTGTGTTTTTAACCTTATTAATATCAAGAAAAAATTGGTCATTCCTTTTATTTGCTAGAAAATGTCCAAGTTATTTTATTTTTTGGCCTATTGTGATAAAAAAAATATTATTTTCAACACTTTTTCCATTCTCAATCTCATCCCCGCGTTTTTAAGCTATCGAAATAAATCCACACCTTATAAAAGCATATCAAATTTATTCCATGATCGGATTCGCTCCCAACACCAAAGTTTAATCATCGATTTCCCCTTTCGGGATCATGTCTTTACAAGATTCTTATCGAGTTCGTACTGTATTTAAATGAGCCTAATCTGTTTACATCATGTTTATGGAAATAATTCAAAAAATTATAGTATATAATCACGCGAAATACAATAAAAGAAAGTCGTGGCAAAATTAGAATTGGAAAAGTAATCTAATTGAATATTTCCTTGGAAAAATGGTGCTAGAGGGTCTGAGATGCAATTGAAATAGACTTGAAAGGTGGCTTATTTCCCTAATAGGATTAAAAAGTCGGAATAAAATTGAAAGCTATCGTAAAGGGCGGCATTTGTTTTGTCGTTTGTCTTCTTTTCTTAGAAAGATGGAGCAATAACCGGTTTCGATAGGATTTTTTTTTCTCGCAATCACATTGGTGCGGCTTAAGTCACAAATGCCGCTAATTTGAGTGAACCTACATCGTAGACACCTCCAAATGTGAGTTTAAAGTAGAGCTTGAGCGGTCTCTACAATGAACGCTCGAGCTCTACGCTATACATAAATGTACATCCCGTGAGATCGTCAAGGGCGCGCATGAAATTATTTGTTTATCTATTTTTCTATTTTTCTGTTCTTAGGAACAGGTTTGACACAGAAATCCGTTTGGTAACGCAATTTCATTTTTCTATTTCTGAAATAAATTTATATTCTAGAAATAGGTTTGGAATAGAAATCAAAAGTAAAAAAAATTAATTTTCTATTTCTAGAATAGAAATGAGAAATAAAAACTCTTTTTGTCGCTCTCACTCGCTACTAGCCGGCCACCCTCTTGCTGCTCGCTATAGCAATTGGCCACCTCTCGCCACCGCCGGCCGCCTCCCATTGACGTCCTTCGCTGACTGCCTCCTCCCACCGCCATCCTCTATCGTTCGCCGCCGCCCAATGTCGGCCACAACCCGCCCACCGCCGCCGGCTGTCGTGCTTCACCACCCGACGCCGGAGGCCACCGGGTGCCGATGGCCTCCGGCCGCCCTCCGCTGCTGGTTGCCTCCCGTCACCTCTCACCGCCGATCGCCCCTCGGGTGGCCGGCGGCCACCCGCCACTGACCACCATCCTCCACCGTCGGCCACCGTGCTCCACCGCTCGACACAGGCTGCCTTTGGCCGCCGTGCTCCACCGCCAGACTCTAGCTACCTCTCACCGCCGGCCGTTGTCAACTGCAGTTGCCCGCTGACCGCCGCCGCCGGCCATCGTTCTTCACCACCCGCTACCACCTGCCGTCCTTCGCCGACCGTCCGGAAATAAGAAATTTTGTGTCGTTATTAAACACACATTTTTGCTCAAAAACTCATCCACAAAATAGAAATAAAAAAATCTATTTCTGGTCAGAAATTGATTTATGAAACAGAAATGTTACCATGCGCGCCCTAAGTAACTTAAGGATTTGAACTCAAATGACACATTTATCCTAAATTTTTCTCAAGGATATAAGTTTGAGGTTTTTTGCGCCAAAAAAAAATATGGGATAAATGTGTCGTATGGGTACAAATTTAGGGTTTTTTGTGTCATGATAAAAATGTTAGGATACATGTGTCCCGGTATGTATGATTTAGGGTTTTTTGTGGCTTTTTACATTAAAAAATATAGGTTTATTAAATGAAGTTTTAGCCGGACACTTCCAGCAATGTACCAATTTTACAAATCAGTCTTGCTAAGCACGACATTTTCCGTGTCTATACACTGTTCTCGTGTGGACATTCGGGCAAATCTGGGCGAACTTTGAGTACGTGCAATTTATTGCTCTGCGAGACTAGTACTTGCACGATCACGCAACGTCAAATCCACGGCTCCGCAATGAAGCTCGGTATTAATACAAACAATATATCAATTTTTGTAAATCAATTTTCGACCCTAATTGCTTACTCTTCGACTTACGAAACCGATGGTGATGGATGTACAACATGTTGCCCATCCATCCATCGTTCATCGTGGCCTGCTTCTTAATGATGTGCGACGGATTTTGGGGGAAGAGGCGGGAGGGATTTCGTGGGGACAAATAGCGACGACGATGGCCATGATTTCGTCGAAAGCAATAGACCCTTTTTGCCATATTTGATTGGGATGGAAGGGGTCGCATGACAAAGATGTGGCGGAGTGACGTGGCTTGTTTCGTTTCAGCATTAGGAAACCCACCATCGATTTTTTCCCCTTACGACCACGGCCATTTCACCGAGGAATAAATGCAGATGAAATCAATCAGACAAAGCGAGACAACGTGGAGAATCATTCTTGGCCCCTTTGTTTTTTACCCTTTCTCTTCTCTGTTAGCGCTCGAGAGACGATCTCGAGAAGTACCCGATGTCGAATACCCAATGAGATTACATAAATTTCATGAGTCGTGAAAGGTAAAACGAAACGATCGAAACAGTAAAAGCAAAAGCGAAAGCCGCTCGAGACACATCGAGGCTCGTTACCAGGACTTAGGCAAATTGTGCACATTCAATCTTGGGTGCCGATCACATGGAAGACAATATTAACGATGGAATCGAACTCTTCATCCTCAGCAATAGAACACGTGTGCCTCCTAACATCTCTCTCCAGCGAGACCAAAATTAATATGAGACTATACTTTGTTCGTGCCGCACGGATTTTCACATGCTTGCCGTGAATTGCAGATTAGCAAAGAAAACAAGTAAAGAGAGGCCAAGCACGGAGCCTACAAAAGCGTAGTGGGTAAATCGTAAGTTTCGATTTTCACCGCCTGCTTTGCTACGGTACAACTCAAGGTGGTCCATGTGCATATTAGGCATTGCAAATTGCGTTTGGGTGCATGATCATTAGAGTAAATAGCAACAACGCGAGAAAAAGAATTGACGTCGTACATTATGCCAAGGTTTATGATTTATTTGTGTCATTTTTCCGTTCCAAATCTCAAACCATTTGGCCAAAGAAAAAATGATTTTTTTTATTTGGCCAGGAAGATAAGGTCTTGTGTTTCTTTTCTTTTTAACAATTAAATTATATATAAAGCCTAAAGGATCGAAAAAACTATCCAATGGACAGCGGTTAACAAAAAAAATCAACCTGTTCATTGGACAATAATACCGCATGGATAATGTCGAAATTATATGTGGGCTTTTCTATAGAATTGGAACTAAACTTGATTGATATTCGTCCTTTGTTGAGGCACGCCCATGCTTAAAAAATGTTATATTTTTCCTTGGGTTAATTCCCTATAAAAAAAATTTCAAATATCAGCTCCATTCCCAATTTTGCCCCAAGTTTTTTTTATTTAAATAAAAATCTCCAATTTTCACTCTAATCTTGAATCTGCCTACTTGTCCAAACATCACCACAGATTTTATCAAGATTATCAACATGAGCCTTTACGGGTTGTTGATGAAGACGCAAATAATGTTGGTGAACCTCTAATTAGCCATGATGTTGATAATTTTGAAGAAATCAGCGGCAAATTTTCCGACATGTCGACAAATTTAAGACTAGAGTGAAAGTTGGTGATTTTTATTAAACAAAAAAAAGTTCAAGGTGGAGTAAGGATTGGACTAGAGTTTTTTCTTTTTATCGAATTATGTCTATTTTTCTTTTTATGAGAAATTTGCTGAGTCTGAGTGTGCCAAGATGAGCGAACCAAGTCAATAAAGGAAATTACTTGCGCAGCCTCGTTCCACTCGAGCCTAAGTGGGACATCGAGTTGCCCATTCATCGATCAAATTTAATTCGACCAAATTATAATTAAGATATAACCTCAATATGTTTATTATGTACAATTAGTTTGTTTTGAATTTCACGAGTTTGTTATACTCACTCAAATAGTGCTATAAGGCAACTAAGTCCAGTTTATGAGTGGATATACAGAAATAAGATGTTTAAGTTTATTGAGTGTCAAAAATAGCCTGTCTAATTAAATGAATAATCGCGATTTAATTTTCAAAGTCTACTCGAGTTAAATGCTCGATGCTTATTGAAGCTCGATCGAACTTGACTTCTTGAGCTCAATGTAATTAAGTTTTCAATAAGTTTGAGACCGTTTTCAATAAATTTTACACGGTTGAACTCAAATACTTAAAAGCGCGCGGAAAAAGAATGGAAAACAAACTTTTCTCATCTATCTAATTGCTTATAAATGAATTTTTAAGATACAATTACTCGATTCGATTTGTGAGCTTTATGAACAAAATAATTTTTCGAACATGAGTTTGGAGATACTCGAATTCAACTCGAGCCGGAAACTCGAAAAAGAAGTTGGGAGTAAGAGCAATAAAACTTGCAGAGGTCTAAAATAATTTTCTCATTATTGTCATTATAAATAGCGAAGCTATTGACCTATTTCTTCAATCCATCTCAATAATGCGACAATTTCGCAAAATATTTTTTTGCCACATCTGCCCCGGCTTGATAGTAATGTTTCTTTCCTGAAAATAAAATGCTGTACTGTGCTGACACATTTGAGATACGAAACAGCTTTTATTGATCCATGCACAGAGGGAGGGCGGGGTGAAAATTGAAGTTTTTCTTGAAAATCAAAGGGAAAAAACAGAAGAAGAAGAAGAAGAAGAAAGCTGTGTCTGTTCATCTGGGATTAGGCTCGCTCGCTCGCACGCACGAACGGAAAGACTACTTTCTGTTCCCAACCCAAATTAATACATGAATAAACGAATGATGATTATATTTTTCCTCCTTCCTTCACCGACCCAGAAATACCCCCGTGCACGCTTCCTCACACCCGCACTCATTCTCCAGCAAAACTGGTGTGCGCCACTGCCCACTCCATCTCTCTCTCTCTCTCTCTTTCAGACACATGCATCATCTCTCTCTCTCTCTCTGCGGAGAGCTATGGATATGATAAGGGCCGTGTTGGCAGAGAAGTTGCACAGGACAGAAGAGGTCACGCAGCTTAGAGAGCAACAGAGATTTTCTCAACCCTCCCTCTCCCCCTGTTTTTACTCTCTCTGTCACTCTCGATTCATCAAATCCCTCCTCCCCTCATCAGCTTCATATAATAACACCCCCATCCTCTCGCTCCCTCCCTCTTCTTTTAACCAAACCCTAGTCAAGAACCTCTCGCGAGTTCAAAGCACACACCGCAAGCAGTCCACTCAAGAATGCATGTGACCTGGTCCTACCCTTCTTCCACGCTTTCTGAGTCACGGGTCAATCTAGGTCTTTCGTGAAGTCAATTTAGTTTCGGTTTCTTGAACCTTCCGAGTTCACTCAAGAGTCGTTTCGCTGTGTTCGCTCGCTTTTGTCTGTCTCGACATGGACAACTACCACCAGTTCAACAACCACCACCTCGCTAATGGCGATGGGCATTTGCCTCCGGGCTTCCGGTTCCACCCCACCGACGAGGAGCTCATCACGTACTACCTACTCAAGAAGGTCCTGGAGAGCAGCTTCACCGGACGGGCCATCGCCGAGGTCGACCTCAACTAGTGCGAGCCCTGGGAGCTTCCCGGTAAGACAAATCCTCCGCAGGGCGCCAGCAGCAACGGCACTTTCATTTCGTACGAGTCTCCTGACTCTGTTTCTTGCAGAGAAGGCGAAGATGGGGGAGAAGGAGTGGTACTTCTTCAGCCTGCGGGACCGGAAGTAACCCACGGGGCTCCAGACCAACCGGGCGATGGAGGTGGGGTACTGGAAGCCGACGGAGAACGACCGGGAGATCGACAGCGGCAAGACGGGGTCGCTGGTGGGCATGAAGAAGACCCTCGTCTTCTACCGGGGACGAGCCCCGAAGGGCGAGAAGAGCAACTGGGTCATGCACGAGTTCCGCCTCGACGGCAAGTTCGCCTACCCCTTCCTCTCCCGCTCCTCCAAGGTATACTACTCGTTTTCACTTCCAGCGTGGTCTCATCGTATCGTTTTGTCGAGGACATTTCGGTCTCTCTGTCTCTCTCCGCGTCTGCCTCCGAGGTGTGTTTTGATTATGCGGTTTTAGTGGTTTTTCTCTTTGAGTTTAATGCGTGTCAGTGATGATGTTAGTCGCATTTTTCGCTGCGCTTGTAAGCTTTCTCGAACCCTGTTGTCTTGCCCTTTAACTGCTTTCATGAAGATCGCAGATGGTCAGTGTATGGAACAGCTAGTTTGTATGCATGGCATGAGAGACTTCAGTCGAGTTTTGAAGTTTAAAGCGTCGTACTACAAAAAAAAAAAAAAAAGAAGCTTAACGTGTCGAAGTGGCATTCTTATTTTGCTGCATTTTTTGGATTTATATGTCCTCTCGGAGTTGTGGGGTTTTTTTCTTTTTGCTGATAGTGATTTGCTTATTCTTAGAATTGTAATTGTTTTTAACTTATAGTGATTAATTTCACTTGATGAACATGAGTACTTAAGTGTATAGATTGTAGATCCAAGAGTGATGCCACCGGCGATGAGAACTTCTAAACTGTATTTGACAAGTCCATGTAAGTTGCGAGTCATGTTCGGAAACAGCTTTGTAGGACGACTGAATTGAGCAATTTTATCAACGTATTGTTTTGAGTTAGTGGCTTCTAATTGTTAGAATTGTTAAAGATGTTTCATGCTCGGGTTAATGCTAGGACAATTCGCCGAGCACACTTTGTCTGTATAATTTTAACTTTGAAATCATTAACTGCACGTCTTATGAACGGGTAAATATTAGGTACAGAAACGAGAACGCAAAAGATTAGTTAACTTTTTGGTTCTTATAAGGCAACATCATCGTCAACTTTGCTGGATTTCCATAAAACCCTAGGTTGATCAGAGTGTTCTTACTACCAGAGGCCGGCTCCGAAGAATGACTATTGCATTTATGCTATGTGTGCTAAGGCGCAAAATGGTACCCAATGCAGTTCCCAAAAAGGTTGCCTTTTTTCTCTATGTAAACGGTTTTGGTTTTGCAGGACGAGTGGGTGATCTCCTGCGTTTTCCGGAAGTCCAGCAATGGCTGCGGCGCCACCATCCCTTGTGGTGGCAAGAAGACTCGCTTGGCCTCCCACATGAACCTCTACCCAGAAATTGGCTTCCCCTCGGTCTCTCTCCCGCCACTGCTCGATTCCTCTCCTTATACCTCCACCACTGCGGCATTCATCGACCACGTCCCCAGCTCTTATGACAGCTCAACCCCTAAGGAGCACGTGTCCAGTTTCTCCACGGCTGCTGCCGCCTCCTCGGCAACCCACAATTTCGACAGCAACCCTAGCTTCCAGTTGGCTCCTCCCACAGCTTCCCTGATCAATACGACTGACCCTGTGACATTCTAAATTTCGGCCCATTTTTGAGATTTATAAAACGTGTAATTCGTCAGTGTGCTTATAGTAAAATCTCGCTCGGGAACTGATCATTCCCGGTTATTGTTTTTAAAATTGAGATTTCGCTAGAATCTCACTCGATCGAATTTAGCCGTTATTTAGAACCCAAACTTTGGTGTCGAATTTTTCAGAGTTTTAGGACGAATTTAATTGGACGGTGTCGATATTATTGTGGCCCACCTCGATATTGCTCGGGATATGTGAAAAGTGAGTTTTTGACCGGGTGCAAATTTGGACTAGTAGATCTTCCCTGCAATGTGTTTTTATTAATATCTTTTGGTCCTTTTCCTAAAATTATTAATTAGGATTTTTCGGGGACCGTCGAATCATTTTCGAATTTAAATCGTGACCGTTGAAGTACAATTATTGCGATTTTGACTTGTCCTTTTCTCTCTCTTCCCTTTTTCCGTCTGACCCCCACCCACGCGGCTGACATCCCCCACCTACTCCCCTACCAACTCTTCCTCTCTCCTCTTCTCTTTTTCTTTTTCTTTTCTTTTCTTTTTTTTCTTCTCTTCTTCTTCCTCCTTCCTCTCCCCTCCCGACGCCGTGATTTGCTTCTGGCTTGCTTCCTGCTTGTCCTCGCCGGCGACCAGCCCAGCCACCGTCCGCCGTCCGCTTGGCGTCGCCGCTCGCCTAGCCGCCGCGTCGCCCGTCCAGCCACCTTCCCCGACCGACTGCTCTCTCCTCCCCCTCTCCCTTTCCGTCGCGTGCGTACGGCAACCGTTGCCGCCGTGCGTCGTCGCCTCCGCCCGTTGGACCAGCGACCGTCCGCCACCGTCCAAGCCGTCCAGCTGCCGCCACCGTCGCCGCTGCTGTCCAGGCCGCGCCGGATCAGCCCCCACAGCGGCTGTCCTTCGCCGTTCGCCGTCGCTCGCCGGTTGCCGAGTCCGAACCGGAACCGCCGCGGACCGCCCTCGTCGCCGCCGCCATCCTCGCGCCGTCGTCGGCGTTAGCCGAGTAAAGTTAACCCCTAATTTCGCGTTTAGAGTGTTAAACTTGCTTAGGGTAGATTAAGTAGTGTTTAGGTTAATATTAAGTTTGTTTAGTTAGGATTATGTGTTAATTATGAGTTAGTGTTTAATTAATTGTGTTTAGGGTATAAGTTATTGATTAGTTTATTGTTAATGATGATTATTATTAAATCATTTAT
Source organism: Syzygium jambos (assembly GCA_031216235.1). Taxonomy (NCBI): domain Eukaryota; kingdom Viridiplantae; phylum Streptophyta; class Magnoliopsida; order Myrtales; family Myrtaceae; genus Syzygium; species Syzygium jambos. Next base: position 2,313,845 of record CM062225.1, on the reverse strand, counting down.
TTTCGGAATTTTAAATATTATTTTATTAATTAATCAATTAATTTCGAATTAAATATTATTATTTTATTATTAAATAATTAATTTCCGAAAATTAAATATTATTATTTTCGGAAAATTTTCTAGCGTCAATTGTGATGCCAATGTTGGTTTTTACCGTATAAATTGTCGTTTTAGAAAATTATTTGACCGATTTTGATTCGAGAAAATATTTCGAATTCTTTGAAAAGAAATTATTTCGGATATTATTAAATAATTAAATTCCGAATTTATTTATTATTATTTCGGAAAATTTATAATTTCAAATTATGATTTCTAGTTTGAATGTTGACGTTTGTGCCGTGATTTGTCGTATTAAATTGTTTTTACGACAAGTTGTTTTGATCGGAAATTTTCAAGAAAATTTACGAGATTTTTGGTATTTAATTATTTTTATTGTTATGCCAAGAATTGGTAGTGATGCTTTGTGATTGATAAACATGTTTAGCATCGAAGTTTGCAATAATTGATTGACTGTTTGCATGTGTGACCACTTGATTTGTTATGTGGCATTGTGTGAACGCTATTCATGGACGCATGGGCTATTTGAAAAGATAATAATTGGCCGGAATGCTTGTGTGCTCGTGTGGTCACACGTCGGAGCCGTCTTGCTGTAGATCGCTTGATGATGCTTGATTTATCGAGGTCTTGCTGTAGATCGCTTGACAATACTCGATTTATCGGATGCCTGGGGATTATCTGGAGTGTCGATACCCCGGATGCCTTGTCGCAGACCCGAGGCCGGACTCGATGCTCCTTACGGGATACCATCTTACTGTAGATCGTTTGATGTTGCCGTATTGGAATGCCGTCTTACTGTAGATCGTTTGACGTAGCCGTGCCCGACGGGGCGGGACGGAGCCCGGTTATACCGGTAGACTGCCATCTTGCTGCAGATCGCTTGATGTGTAGTAGTGGCCCCGAGGGGGCGTAATAACTGGATACGTGTGATGCATAGTGCTTGATTATGGGGTAGAAATTGCTAGGCATGGTATGGGACGTGTCCAAGCGGGTTTTGCCTTATAATCGAGACACGCGCGACTGTGATGCATTAATGCATGGAAAATCTGTTTAAATGCTTCGAGTATACGACATATGCATTTCATCGAGTGTACCAATGCGAGGTAAGGATGCCTGTGATTGTTTAATAATGTATTGTTGGTGTTGTGTTGCCTGCTTAGGGACCTCCCGTGTGAGTAGGCCTCCTAAGCGGGGCTTAGACCGTTAACTTATTGAGACTTTGTCTCATTTGTTGTTGTTAACCCCTTTTTCAGGCTCTTAGCGTGTTGACGCACCCGACTTGGTTTAGGGTGTTTGGAAGCTAGTTTTTGGAGTTCGACCTGTTGGTGGAGTAGTTTAACCCCCAGCCTGTTACTTTTTGCTAGTCTTTTTGTGGTAGAGCCCGAAGCGGGCTTGTAAGAACATTCCCAGGGGTTAATCAAGTGAGAAGTAAAATACTGTTGTGTTTGTTTTCTTAACTATCCTTGTTTATTGTTGTTGTCCGGAGATTGTTATGTTCGCTTTCGCATGCGTATTAAAAGATAAAAAGAAAAGGGTCGGCGACGAGTCCTGTGTCGTCGCATCTCAACGACCGAAGCGGGGTGTTGCGCATCCATAGGGTTCGGGGCGTGACAGACCCAATGGCCCGACTCTTCGGGAGCATCGGTGTCTCGGCTTTCCCGAGCCTAAGGTCCCTGCAGGAGAATCTCCAGCTGCCTTCTTCTCAACTAACCAGCATCTTAGTGGTGGAATCGGTGAATTGGTCGGTTCGATTTCAAGCTCTTTGGGGAATTGGTCATCTCTGGATGATGAACTCGACAGCGGACCTTGGCAACTGTATGGGATTGGGCTCATCGGAGCTTGACTGCATGTAAGTGTGCAGTCATATAGGGAAGAAACAAAAGTTTGAACTAGCACAATCTTCATGCTCATGTTTCGAACAAGAAAACGGAAGAAACAAAAGTTTGAAGAAACGCAATACCTCAAAGAGGGAAAAGAAACAAGCATTCACAAGTGAAGAAACCAAACTAACGACCACAATCTTCAAATCAATAATTTCTTTCCTAGGATCTTACACATCCTAGCTACCGCTAATAAATTTTGCAGGTACCTGCGGTTTCCAGAGAGCTGTGCTGAAACTCTGACATTTCAGATGATTTTGCAGCTTCCAGCAGCCTAATCGAATTTTTTGTTTCCACACTTTCGACCTTTGTCAAGAGGTGTGTTTCCCCATCTGCATAAAGAAAGAGTCGAATGATAATTGCATCCGCGAGATCCCCGAAAAAACACTAGATTAGATCGATAAGATGTTTGGAACATCAGATCATTCGCAGCGAGGAACAAGGACACTGAAACATCACGTTGAGCAAAAAAGAGTTCCAACAAACCTGTTAGCCTGGGAAAACGGCATTTTATCGATGGCAGATTCTAAATCAACTCCAAGAACTGGTTCCTTCTTCAAAAAGATTATGCCACCGTCGGGTCGAGCTCAGGTCCGTCGCCGATCAGCTCGGCTCAGATCTAGGGTTTCGCGGAGAGAGAGAGGGGGAGATCGGGGCAATCGGGCTGTGCTCTGGGTAGGATCATTACCTAACTTAAACCCGACCCGAATAATACTTACATCTAAAAATCGTGCCGAAAATGCCGGACCCCCACAAACCCGAAATACTCGGGTAAAAATTTCGGGTCCCCGTAAAAAAGGCATATAAATCGTTTCGGCTCCTTCTTCGAAGTTCCCCACCACCATCGCAAAAAGAAGTTCGCAACCATGAACAAAGAACTCCTTCGTCTCTGTGGAATGCTCCAACGCCGCGTTCCCCGTCGCGTGCCTCCGTCTCTTAGAAGGCCTCCTCCGCCTCTTAGGAGGCCCATCGGCGGTTGCAGACAGGTCATGGTGTCGCGGTTCGGCGGCCTCGCGGGTTTGGTGCTCCGAAATGTGGAGTTCCCACCTGTTTTCGAACGCGAGGTTCTGGTGCGCGTTCGTGCCGTTTCCATCAACACCATCGATTTGACGGTGAGTTCTATCAATCCGATGGTTAAGTGCTGAAAATGCTTGGATGCTTAGAATGTTAGCCATTGGATCTGGCGTTCGGTCGTTACGTGCTGAAAATGCTTGGATGCTTAGCTTGTTAGCCATTGGATGTGGCGTTCGGTTGTTCAGTGCTGAAAATGCGTGGGTGCTTAGCATGTTAGCCATTGGATCTGGCGTTCAGTCGTTGAGTGCTGAAAATGCGTGGATGCTTAGTTTGGGTGTGTTGTGTTAACTCTGTTCTGCTTCCAGACACTTTATGGACTTCCTTCCCGAAGATATCTACCATCGCCACCTTTCGTTTTGGGCCACGATTTCAGTGGCGAGGTACTAGAAGTTGGATCTGATGTTGAGGGAATAAGAGCTGGAGAAGATGTTTTTGGGGTTCGATATGTGCTTCAATGGGGGGCACTTACTCAGAGTACTCGAACTTTGGGGTACTCCACCTCATACAAAAACCAGATAACGTTACCCATGAGGTTAGCACTCACCTCATACAAAAACCAGATAACGTTACCCATGAGGTTAGCAGCGAGTTCTTTTGTGAAGTTTTTGACTGAAAGAGCATCGTGGTCTCACATCGTATAATCTTATAGGAAGCGTCGGCGATTCCATATACTGCCATGACTGCGTGGGCAGCATTACTAGGTTGTGCTAAGATGAGTGCCGGGTACATTCTGAATTTCTACTGCATGCATTATTTAATTCGTTTCCCATTGGGAAATCCATTTAGCTTTCTATTTTGAGTTATGTGTGTATCTTATTCATTGCCTTGTTTCCTTTAGTAGACAAAGGGTACTCATTGTGGGAGGTGACGACGTAATCGGTTATTCAGCAATTCAGCTTGCTGTGGCTCACAGATGCCACGTCGTGACCACATGTCGTGGTGAAAACATTGCTCTAGCGTTAGCAGCTGGCGCTAACCAGGCAGTTGACTGCTTGAGCGAGGTATGTCATTGTGTGTTTGCTTTCATCATTGGCAATTAAGGGGAAATTTGATTACTCTTTGCTTGACAGGACATCCAATTGGCAGTTAAAGGGAAATTTGATGTTGTTTTCGATACTATCGGTGCAGCAAGGACCGAGAAAATAGGCCTCGGTCTTGTGAAAAGAGGACGCTATGTCAACCTCGAGGTAAAATTAAACGCAATTGTATGATCGAAAAGAGAAATCATACAATTGCGTTTAATTTTACCTCGAGATTGACATAGCGTCCTCCTCTTTTCACAAGACCGAGGCCTATTTTCTCGGTCCTTGCTGCACCGATAGTATCGAAAACAACATCAAATTTCCCTTTAACTGCCAATTGGATGTCCTGTCAAGCAAAGAGTAATCAAATTTCCCCTTAATTGCCAATGATGAAAGCAAACACACAATGACATACCTCGCTCAAGCAGTCAACTGCCTGGTTAGCGCCAGCTGCTAACGCTAGAACAATGTTTTCACAACGACATGTGGTCACGACGTGGCATCTGTGAGCCACAGCAAGCTGAATTGCTGAATAACCGATTACGTCGTCACCTCCCACAATGAGTACCCTTTGTCTACTAAAGGAAACAAGGCAATGAATAAGATACACACATAACTCAAAATAGAAAGCTAAATGGATTTCCCAATGGGAAACGAATTAAATAATGCATGCAGTAGAAATTCAGAATGTACCCGGCACTCATCTTAGCAAAATCTAGTAATGCTGCCCACGCAGTCATGGCAGTATATGGAATCGCCGACGCTTCCTATAAGATTATACTATGTGAGGCCACGATGCTCTTTCAGTCAAAAACTTCACAAAAGAACTCGCTGCTAACCTCATGGGTAACGTTATCTGGTTTTTGTATGAGGTGGGTGCTAACCTCATGGGTAACGTTATCTGATTTTTGTATGAGGTGGAGTACCCCAAAGTTCGAGTACTCTGAGTAAGTGCCCCCCATTGAAGCACATATCGAACCCCAAAAACATCTTCTCCGGCTCTTATTCCCTCAACATCAGATCCAACTTCTAGTACCTCGCCACTGAAATCGTGGCCCAAAACGAAAGGTGGCGATGGTAGATATCTTCGGGAAGGAAGTCCATAAAGTGTCTGGAAGCAGAACAGAGTTAACACAATACACCCAAACTAAGCATCCACGCATTTTCAGCACTCAACGACCGAACGCCAGATCCAATGGCTAACATGCTAAGCATCCACGCATTTTCAGCACTGAACAACCGAACGCCACATCCAATGGCTAACAAGCTAAGCATCCAAGCATTTTCAGCACGTAACGACCGAACGCCAGATCCAATGGCTAACATTCTAAGCATCCAAGCATTTTCAGCACTTAACCATCGGATTGATAGAACTCACCGTCAAATCGATGGTGTTGATGGAAACGGCACGAACGCGCACCAGAACCTCGCGTTCGAAAACAGGTGGGAACTCCACATTTCGGAGCACCAAACCCGCGGGGCCGCCGAACCGCGACACCATGACCTGTCTGCAACCGCCGATGGGCCTCCTAAGAGGCGGAGGAGGCCTTCTAAGAGACGGAGGCACGCGACGGGGAACGCGGCGTTGGAGCATTCCACAGAGACGAAGGAGTTCTTTGTTCATGGTTGCGAACTTCTTTTTGCGATGGTGGTGGGGAACTTCGAAGAAGGAGCCGAAACGATTTATATGCCTTTTTTACGGGGACCCGAAATTTTTACCCGAGTATTTCGGGTTTGTGGGGGTCCGGCATTTTCGGCACGATTTTTAGATGTAAGTATTATTCGGGTCGGGTTTAAGTTAGGTAATGATCCTACCCAGAGCACAGCCCGATTGCCCCGATCTCCCCCTCTCTCTCTCCGCGAAACCCTAGATCTGAGCCGAGCTGATCGGCGACGGACCTGAGCTCGACCCGGCGGTGGCATAATCTTTTTGAAGAAGGAACCAGTTCTTGGAGTTGATTTAGAATCTGCCATCGATAAAATGCCGTTTTCCCAGGCTAACAGGTTTGTTGGAACTCTTTTTTGCTCAACGTGATGTTTCAGTGTCCTTGTTCCTCGCTGCGAATGATCTGATGTTCCAAACATCTTATCGATCTAATCTAGTGTTTTTTCGGGGATCTCGCGGATGCAATTATCATTCGACTCTTTCTTTATGCAGATGGGGAAACACACCTCTTGACAAAGGTCGAAAGTGTGGAAACAAAAAATTCGATTAGGCTGCTGGAAGCTGCAAAATCATATGAAATGTCAGAGTTTCAGCACAGCCCTCTGGAAACCGCAGGTACCTGCAAAATTTATTAGCGGTAGCTAGGATGTGTGTAAGATCCTAGGAAAGAAATTATTGGTTTAAAGATTGTGGTCGTTGGTTTGGTTTCTTCACGTGTGAATGCTTGTTTCTTTTCCCTCTTTGAGGTATTGCGTTTCTTCAAATTTTTGTTTCTTCCGTTTTCTTGTTCGAAACATGAGCATGGAAATGGAGTCTTTCCTCTGTTGTGCTAGTTTAATTTTTTTTTTTAATCCGGAAAAGGTACTAGCACCAAGAGATATCGCTGAAGTATCCGACCAAGGCTTGGTAATCACCTTTTGTGGGTCTATCTGATAGAAGATAGCATTTCCGCTTGATTTATAGTTCATAGATTTGTCATTTGTTTACGCTTTCCGGTCATATGTTTAAGATTCTAACTGTTGGGATTATTTGTCAAACATTAATGTCTTTCCTAAGTTACTGTTTTCTGTTTTCTATCCTTCTCGCGCATCTATCTGAGGATTCTGTCATCTTACTTGGTTTACTTTTAGCTTCCATTAAAATAATTCAACTGATACATGCTATCTCGTTTTAAACCCTGAGATCAAATTCTACTATGCTAATCCCTATCACGTGTATTGTTTGATTGAATAGGATTGGAGGATCTATGATGGACATGAGGAGCAAAGCAAGGGTAGGTAACTCTGTGCACGAGTAGTTGACAAGCGAACAAGTTGTTACTGCTGTTGGTAATCTTCACCGCACATGCTCTGCTTAACTTTAGCTACTTTTGATGATATAGACACTCTCTGGTCCTGTTAATGATCCTGCAAAGCTTCCTAAGTGGAACTACGATGGTTCCAGCACAAACCAGGTTCCTGGAGAGGACAGTGAAGTGAGTTTTCTGCTTTATCTTCTTCACAAGCATTTTTTAGCGCTTTGTTTGGTCATATGTCGGCAATTTCGCTTGTTAACTCGTCGATTATTGGTGCTAGAATTGACATGATTGTCTTATTCTTTGCAAATATCATCAAACAGTGCTCCAGCAATTTTCAAGGATCCTTTCAGGGGGGGCAACAACATTCTTGTGAGTTTACTCCCCTTATCTATACACGATGCGATGCATCGTTGTCTTTTTTTTTCCCTTGGGTATTACATTCATAGCATCCTTTAATCGCCATCTAAAATCCTAATTGGGTTTTAGGTAATTTGTGATGCCTACACTCCTGGGGGAGAACCAATTCCCACAAATAAGAGGTGTGCTGCTGCCAAGATCTTCAACCACCCTAACGTTGTTGCTGAAGAGACCTGGTATCTTTCAAAGCCACAATCTTTTCTTTATTAGTTTGTTGGTTGACAATTACCTCTTTTCCATCCATTCAAACTTGTCGTCAAGTTTCAATCTCGTGGAAATATGTATGGACTTGAGCAAGAGTACACCCTATCGCAGAAGGTGTTAACTGGCCTCTAGGGTGGCCTATTGGTGGCTATCCTGGTCCCCAGGTACTGCAATTTTTTTTTGGCTTGTAAAGTCAACAGCTATTAAACTGAACACGGTTGTTGGTGTATGGTCTTGGCTTGGCACTTTCCTTAGCCATTTCATTAGCTTTGGATCCAGACTATTTGTCCATGCTAAAACTAAAGAACGATCGATGGAATGCCAAGTGGAAGCAAGGATAGCTGTCCCTTTGTCGTCAATCATCTATTTTTCAGCATGATGAGGGTCAATTTTTTTTTTCCGAATGATCAGGGTCAATTCACTGTGAAGAATCTGCTCTTTTCTTCCCTTTCTTTTTTCCATAAGGAGTGGGACGCACATTCCCTTTCTTGAGTAGGAGAGTTTGATTGTGGAGGCTTAACCGTAACCTTTTTACCATTCACTCCTGTCTTTGCTAAAACCAAAGGTATTTGCCCGTTACTTGTGCTGGCTATGTGATTTTGGACTTCTGCTATGATGCTTCAGGGACCTTACTACTATGGTGTTGGTGCTGATAAAGCATTTGGCAGGGATATTGTTGACGCTCATTATAAGGCTTGCTTGTATGCCGGCATTAAGATCAGTGGTATTAATGGGGAAGTGATGCCTGGCCAGGTAAGAGACTAGATCAGTGAGAAAAGATTTACATAATGACTTTTATTATGTGGGACTTTGCAGTTGTATTATATTTATTAATTAGACATGCAAATAATTTATCACCTTTAATGTAGTGGGAATTCCAAGTTGGTTCATCTGTGGGAATTTCAGCTGGAGATGAATTGTGGATCGCCCGTTACATTTTGGAGGTACTTTAACATTTAAAGATTCTGCTGCTTCTTGTTTTTCCTTAGTTGATGTTGACATGCTGTCTGTAACAGAGGATAATGGAGATAGCTGGAGTGGTCCTTTCCTTCGACCCCAAGCCTATTCAGGTTAGTCAATCTTCCTTCATATTATTTAGTCTTCATCTCGGTAATGTCTACTTTGGAAATTTTTCAACTTTGTACGGACTCATTTGTTTTCCTCTTATTGCACCTATCCGTTCTAGGGCGATTGGAATGGAGCTGGTGCTCACAGTAACTACATTATCTAAACCAAATTAAATGGGTAAATTAGGCTTTAAAGGGATTAATCTACCGCTTCGACCTATCTTCGAGAGGCACAGATACGCAAGAATGCCCCGGGGACAGAATCTCCAAACTGAGAGTCAAAGGGTTTGACTTTCTGGGCAACGCCATGCAGTTCACTGCCGGAGCATTTACAATCTATCTATTGTCATGAAGGAATTGTGGATCTTGTCTTTCAATTGGCTAGTCAGCCTTTTAAAGAATGCGGTAGGCCCCACAAGGGTTTGCATATGTTCCGATTGGGTGGCGATGCATGGAGAAAGGAGCATGAGGAATTCTCTTGGTGGGTTGTTGTGGCTGCTCAAGCTGCTAACTTTTGTTGGGATCTTTCTACCACTCAGTTATACTAAAACGATTTCTTAGTTGAATCCTGCGTTCCTGTTTTTCTTAGACACTTTCCATTCTTTTGAATTTCTTTTTACATCTCACGTAGTCATGTCCCAAACAATTCTTAAGCTTCTTGTTTGCTGTTGAGTTGTGTTAACTGTTTGCAACCATGGGCCATGTATCTGTTATGCTTGTTTAAGTTGGACAAAGACTGAAGCTTTATCATTGAACTGGTGCATTTACATTTAGTGTAGTATGTTCTTGTCTTGTTGCCGATACTCTGTGAAATTGGCAGATTTACTCTCTAGAAACCCTGTTTTAAACTTTCAAATACTTCCTGGGACGAAATATTAGATGTGCTATCTAGGAAAGGAATGTAACAAAATTACTATTGCTTTTTGGTAGTTTCAAGGTTGTTCTTCCTCTGAGCACATCTATGTCCTTGAAAATGCACTTCTGTTGTGGTCATACAATCTACATTTCATTATTTTAATCTTTGTTTGCTTCCCTTGAGACTAGCTCTTAGCATATGCAGTACAGTACTGATGCCAACACAATATGCTTCAACTGTTTATTCCTTGAATTTATCTTGCATCTTCTATGTGATTGTCTCTTCAAAATAGAATTGTTCCAGATCTTTCTAATTCTTAGTACAGTGAGTCTCACTGTGGATTTTTCCTTCTACTATGGCAAAAATCTTGGTTGATCTCGTAGCTTCTCTTAACAATGTATATGCCTGATATATTGAATGATAAGTCATTATATGTAGTGATGGTATTACTCTAATTAATCGTCTCCTGCATAATAATTGATGCAGCAATATTTCTTGGGGCAAGTTCAAATCCAGCTGTTGCAGATGGGGTTTCAAGCAAGTCAAACTCTGAAAATAATGCAGAAGCTGCTGATATTGTTGGACTCCGCAGGATTGATGACGGTTCAGTTGTATCAAATATCCATATGGCCAAGTGGAGAGTATTCACTGATAATGGGAGAGATTCATTTCTTCAGGCAAGCTTCCTTGGTGATATACTCTATTGTTCTGAATCTGGTATTTTTGATGTTGTTTTATCTTTTTCATTTTTTTAACATGCTAGGGTAAACTGGAGGAAGCTAAAGATTCTTCCTTTCTGCACTGCAAGAAGCTAAAGAACGGTTTGGACAGAGGGACCAGCATGTGGCATCCTCATGCAACAATCTTGTGGGTCAACTAATCAGATGCTACCTTTGCCTATATATATGCTTGCCTTGTTCCAAATCTCTGAAAAGTTGAATAAGAAATTGTGCTGAAGGAGCTTTCACTTATCAATGTTGGTAACCATGTTTGTGTTCCATTTGTATTAACTGATGGAAAGAAGACAAATTAGATGGTATCTTTTGAATTTATTAGTGAAGTTTAAAGCTAGATTTGCCTGTGACATTTCCTCTAACCATTATCTAAATCATTCACTCAATACTAACTATGTTGATGTATATAAACAGGACTACATCTCTCCTATTTGGATACTCAAGGATTGAACTTATATGGGTTTTCTAAGAACATTTATTAGAGGATGTTGGAATCCCTTAGTTCAATGCCCCGAACCAATGTAATGTTGTCCCCTTACAACTATCCCATCTCTCTTGGTTAGCATATCTAGGAACGGTGGATTGAATAAATTGAATGCAATTGTTATATTGAGTAATCAATGACAAGCTATGTCACTTGTGAAACTGCGGTGCAGAATAATAATCTGTTTGGTTACAATATTCTGTTCAGGCAGAGCTTTATAGGGTTATGAAGGCATTTGATAAAGCTGAGCCACTGTACTTGGAGGCAGTCAATATTCTTGAAGAGTCATTTGGTCCTCAGGATATACGGTATAGCTTGATACTTATGTCAAACATGCGGTAGATTGCTCACCATTATAACTTTTTTCATGGCATCTTTGCACCATGATAGTAAATATTATTGAAGTGACAGAATCATGCATTGGCTGATACGTGCAAAATGCATGACATGTTGTCTTGCTCTGTTTGTTCGACAGTTTTGCTTCTGCTAGTTGCTTTGCTTTGATTGGGAGGTCTATTGAGTGGGTCCTCTGTTGCATGTAATATGAACTGATTTGCTCTCCGGGACCTGTAAAATGCAGAGTTGGAGTTGCCTTTCACAATTTTGGGCCGTTTTATCTTGCACAGCGTAAGTTAGAAGAAGCTCAAATCCACTATGAGGTAATTAAGATATTCAATAATGGTGGCATTAGATTCTTGGCTGTTCTATGATGTGCGTATTGAATCTGTGCCTATATCTGATAGGGAGAACTCAGACTGTGGCAATTTAATGCTGAGAAAGGAATTTTTCATTTTTATGACTAATTTACTCAGTAACTTAGCCTAGGAAATGGAAAGGTTGACTTTGTATTGGGTCAGTTTAAGAAAATTCTTTTGCTTGGACAGTTTGACACTGTCATTCTTATCTATAAGATTTTTGTCGCATTTTATGGGTCTGCTTCCATCAAAGGTAGGTCATTCTAAGGAGGGAGGGCAAGAGAGATGGGGAAGGGGGAGGGGGGAGGGGGGAGGGGTGGGGTTAGTGTCTCTCGGCTCTGTTAGTGTGTTGAAAAATGCCATATAATGAAGGAGGTGATTTTATTATCTTTGTATCAGATTAGTCACTGTCAGTCTGCTGCATCTTTTCTCCTCATCATTGAAATGTTTTTGCTGCAACCGTCAGCCAAAGTCTGGCTTTTACTAAATTGATTCAATAGTTGCTTTCTAAGTAGCTACATGCTCCTCTAATTCCTGTTTAATTGCTACTTCTTTTTTGGTCAAATGTTTAATTGCTACTTACTTGAGCCGTTTATACATAATATTTTCAACACAAACGCAAATTGTCTTCCTTTTCTCATTTTTTTCATTTCATTGTGTGTGTGTGTGTGTGTTTTTTTTTTTTTTTGGGTCTTCTGGGTCCGGGAATGATTATTTGGACAGAGAGTTCAAAAGGTATGTCATGTAAGCCATACGTTTTAATGTTGTTTCCAAGCACTTGAAGGAGTCATACATACATTCTCGCATGGTTACATGTGCAAGCACTTGATGGATTCATCTGTACTTACTTGCATGGTTGATTGTCTCAACTCCCTAAATTGGATATCACTTTTTCTTGAAGTGAGAGAGCTACCACTTTTCCAACATTTGAGCTCTTCCAATGTCATGTGCTTCATTGTCGGTGGCTCGACCAGCTCAAGCTTATAACAGGCACATAAATTTTTTTTTGAATTTCACTCTTTGGAAATGTTGGTTTACAGTTTAAGCTCCTCTGTAGTAGTCATGATAATGATATCTGAAGCAAGAACCAGAGTTTGCATAACAGAGTTTCATTTCTTTAATATGCATATGCTTAGCGATGCAGATGAAGCAATTGCCCGTTATGTGAAACTGTTAGCTCAGTGCTATGTTGAAATGATTCGGATAAGAGGGAGAGTCTTGGGATATGGTCATCCAGATTATGCAGACACCATGTATCATCTGGGAATGGTAAACTCGCAGTTTTCTAGTACCATTCTTCAGCTTGTTTTGATAATTCCGCTTCTTAAATTGCCTATGTCTGCAATATGTTGTTCTTCGTAGTTCTCAAGCACAAGTATGCCGCATTTATATCCTGTTCTTTACTCCATTTGTGCATTAGCTGCATGACCTTAGTCTATCAAAGTCGTATTTGGTGAAGGTGTCCTTTCCCCCCTCCATTTTAATTATTTCATGAGAGGTTTATTAATTGCTTTCCAATTTTTTTTTTCACGTTTCTCCTGCATACATATATTCATAAACTTGAAATTACAGAGAATAACTTGTTTGAAGCAGCACTAAACACCAATTTTCCTTATCAAAAAAAAAAACGCCAATTTTTGTGAGACGCCTGAAGCTTATGAGGCCATAACGGATTCATGTTAAGATCTTTGTACATTGGTGACTATTCTTTCTAACTGTACTTCTTTTGCACAAATTAACTTTTGTCTTTTACCCCTGAACTCTAAATTTGTCAGCAATTTAAGTTCAGGTGCTTTATGGTTTCTTAATTTATGTTTTCTGGTCATTTATGCTTATCTAATGTTGCTTGACGGTTCCAATTGCAATGATGATGCATTTCTAGAACATGAGACTCATTGACTTGTTTGTAGCATTCCAAAAGGAAGACTCACTGCGCTATGTGCCTATGATTATGTTATTTTTTTAGCTCGAGCCAACATAATCTGGAAAGGGCTATGTGATTGAACTGCAGGTGCTACATCTACAAGGAAAACAAAACATATCTGAGGTTCTTATCTTCGATTCGATCCTGATTTTGGAGGTACGTAGGAAAACATGCTGATTTTCTTTATTCTGTTCTCCTTTCTGACTGGAACTATAACACACAGGAAGCCGGTCAAGGAGAATCTACGGTATGTTTGAAGAGATTGCGTCGTCTAGCTCATATGACTCGTCTCATTCACTTGTACTTGGTCTTTTGTTGACTAAATGAGTAGCTAACTAAACTCTCTGCAATGTGGAAAATGAAAAGCTAAGCAACTAGATACAAAACCTTGTTGCCTCTGTTTAACTAGGACGTACAACCTCTCAAAAGCCACCTAAATAGCAGGCACATGAAATCCAAGACTTCCTGAACCTTCTGGGATCTCAATGACTCCACATATCTCTATACCTTACCTTGTAGACAACTTCCAAGCACCTTCGTGACTCAGCACATCAATGAACTTCTCCGCTAAATATGAGAGGATCATCAAGACAACATGGCACGATATTCCTAAGTGTATACCACTTTGTTCTGCAATGTCTTCAGTAATCATGCGGAAGCTCACCAGTTGTGATGATCACCAATTTATTGCTTTATCAGAACCAGATCAATCTCAGAATCCGCAGGGTTCCATCTTGAAGTTGGACCATCTAGCTGCATTCCCTAAAATATGTTAGTGTTGAACACACCTGCAATTTTGGAGCATCGCAAATTAGCTAATTAAACAATGTAGGTGAAAATAGTGGATGTGCTTAGTAGAATGGATTTACTAAATTGAACCTGCACAAGAAAGTTCTGTTTTGCCTTAATTCCTCGACAGAGTAACTCCAGATCCGGCATTAAGAAGGTCCAGTCTACTTCTGATGTCTCCTCATTTGAGAAATTTCCTTTTCAACTTGACTAATTTCGTGTTTCAGCTCATGCATATTGACTTTTTAGAAATGCCGCATCCCTTCCCGAGTGATATCCTCAATCAAGCTTGCTGGATGCTTTAAGCATGAAAGATGCTCAACCTTCGCCTCAATGAAACCACAGACCGACCTCTCAGGAGCGAACTGCACGTGAACATAAGATAAACCTGATTTGTTTGAGAAAACTTCACTAGCTAACCAAAAGAATGATTCACCCATAATGAGAAAATCACAATCAATCTAAAGTTATAAGATCATAGTGGGCTACTCCCACTTATGAACTTTTAACCAACGGTGGCGTCGCTAAGTTTACTGAACTACCATATTGCCAAGCTAGCCCACATTCTGAGTAATCTTCTCTTCTATATAGTTTAAATCTCAATAGTTTTCTCTGCTTAATTTTTTTGGTTGCTATGCTTTATTGACAAACTGTTTTTTTTTTAGTATTGATCAACAGCACATTCTCCCATAATCAGTTTAATGGCAGGAAGAAAAATGAAAGGTCTAAATTATCACGACAACGAGAGAGCTAGTGGCAAGAGGTCAAGTAATACTCTGCACCACACGTAACATACTTTCCACATTTTTTGTTGCCCTCATACATCTGAGGCAAAGAGTTTACTCCCGTTCTAACTGCTAATACAAATGAGAGTGCTGTAATATGAGGATATGAGAAGATTCACTTCACCAGTACCATTACCTCGATAGTTGCTAACAATCCCAATTCTAACCGTACGAGGACAAATCACCTAGAAATGTCCCACTTAGGCTAAGCATTAGAAAAGGAAATATGTACAAAAATAACATCAGCACACATCCCTGGACAAGGAAGCCTTTTTCTCAGTGACCACGAAGCATCAAGCCAACGATGTATATCTTTAAAACCCAGCAAAGAAACATACAAAGAAAAAGAGAATTAATTAAAAATTATTTTCTTGAAAATTATTACTTATATCACTTGAAATGATTAGCTAATAAAATATGATTCATTGGTAAATTTACTTTGATAAACAGTTCGTCTTGCCATGACCTTCTCTTGAATTTTCAAACTTCTATTGCTCCATCCCCGCAAGGGCAGAAAACCCATCACTATCTCAGCTGTGCTACCGGAGGCTCTAGGGAAGTCTGAATAGGAGAGCACTCATCTTGGGGTGGGCTTACTACTTAGATGCTTTTAGCAATTATCCGCTCCGCACTTATGTTTTCATAATCGACAATAATTTATATCTAAACATTTTCATGGATAATGGCAATATTTTTCATTCATTCATTTTTATAAGAGATACAGGTAATTAATTTTAGATAAGTATTTTTCAAATCATTCATTTTTCTCGAAATAAATGGATAATTAGTATATAGAAAAACTAGGGCTAGCCACCCCAGCAATCATGCGCCCAGTTGACTGGTGGGTTTGTGGCCCAGTGGCTCGACCTAGGTGCGATTTTTTTTTTCGTTTTCTTTTATAAGAAGAAGAATAGCCCTCCGACCAAGGTAGCTCTTAGTTGTAATCTACCAATGCAGTTTATACGTACTTGACAATGCGCTACTTCGAGTACGTTAAAAGAGTTAAGGAAGACAACGTCAACATTCTTATGTAGTGAACGAGCAGAGCTTCACGTTCTCCAATGCTTTCCACCATGTCTCGTGACCTTCTAACACTACTTGTATGACTGCGAAAAATCTAGAAATAATTGTCCGTGGACATGATTGGCTATCGCAAGAATTGACTCCAGCTGAACACGAAGAAGAGGGCAACAATTGTCCCAATCATAGGGACGGTCATAGCATCGAAGACACCGAATTAATTTTTTTAAATTAAAAGGCACAAATATAGCTGTTGACCAACCGCTACAAATAAAAATACCAGCCCAATCTGCCTATGTTTTGAGCACTGAAACCAAAGGAAGAGGCAAGTGAAGAAACACCTAAATCAACATTCAAAAGTCGAGAAACTTTACGCTCTTCACGTTAGCAACCAAACAAAACAACAGATAGCCCGTTTAAACGTCAATGTACCCGAGTTGAGTAATCGACAGGGTAAAGAGGCATCGACACTTGGAAACTGTTCGGTTGTAAAGAAAGGTCGGACCTGAGCTGTCGTGCAGTGTGCAAACGATGGATGCACAATTTTGCGTATGACCTGAACAAGGAAAAGGGACGTTTGTCACGGCACAAGAGTGCAAACTGCTGTCAACAGGGTCATGTAGGGACATTTGTGATGGGACAAGAGTGCAATTGCTCTTCAATATTGCAATTTATAAATTTAAAGTTCTTTTGATATTTTTGGAACCTTTTCTTTACAAAAAAAAAATGATTTCAAAGTTAAAGTAAAAAAAAATAAAAGAAAAGGGCTTGGGCCATCTATATTTGCCAGCAGACTTCTCAAAGGTAATTACAATTGTTTGTTGATTTTCTCATCTCATAACCGGTCGCAGTCACTGGATTCCATACAAAGATTCTTCAGTTTGATGGGATTCTGTTAAAGCAAGACAGATGAGACAATGCTCGAAAACGCATCGGCACGTTCATACAATTAGCCTTTGTCTTTCGACTCGTAAGAACATCTAAGGCAAGAAAGGACCTAACTTTGGCTCCTAAAGGCAGATGTACAAATTCTTGTAAACATAGAGATCCACGATGATCCACAAGCTGAAGGCCACCGGCAGAATGATCACTCGGCCACCAAAAGAGTTCAAGACTATCGCTGCTATCCACAGAAATGAAAGCGCAAAAAGAAGAGGAAGAATTTCTTTTTTTGTGCGAGAATTTGTATGACAAAAGACCTATTTCCCTTCCTGCGCTTGGTCAGCAGAGACAGCAGGAGCGGCGCTGCTAACCGTAACAGCGCTGGAAGGCATGTTAGGACTTCCGGCTTGGATTATGCTGCTGGCTTCGGGAGTAGCTTTTCTTTCCACATTAGCTGCTACAATAGCTGATGGCACACTTTCATGCGAAATAGGGGTTACGGGAGATACACCTGTCACTTGCTGCTTTTGTGGCATTTCAGCACAAGAACTGACAGTTCGAGGGGTCAAGCCAGTTGATGAGCCTACGCCAGTTTTCGGCTGGTCTGCAGTGGCCGAATCAGTTGCATGCAGCTGCTGCAGCCTGTAGTCAGTTTCAGGCCGCCGGCACACCTTTCTTAAGGGCACGATTTCCTGATATATAGGACAAAGTAATTGTCAGAAACACGAAAGATCATCTTCTCAGCCCCTCTCAACTATACTGCAGGTGACTAAATCCTCAAGCAACACATGATTAACAGCATAAGTCCTTGAGCAATTCATTACTATTAAAAAGTTACCTCAGAAGCATCTGCGTCTAAATAGGTCTAGTCATAGTTAACTAATTCTATAAGAGTGGAAACAAAAACATGATAAACCTCAAGGCCAACAACTTCTATGTTTCTCACGGACATATGGTATTAAGCCATCATAATGTCTTGATGAGCAGCCTAAAGTATATACACGATCGTATGGTTCAATTCTCATGGATGAAGACTAACAAGATGACTTTTCTTTTTTTTTTTTTTTGGTAACCCAGGGAACCCCCGCACAGACTTTTCTTTTGTTCCTATAAGATACAAATTTATTCATAAAGAAAACTGTTTATTTAAATCAGAAATATAAAATAAGAGGTAAAAGAAACTGACAAGACAACAGTTCCAATGACAATCAATGAGGACGCTTAATTTTCTATTCCAGAAACAACTAGAGACAAATTATAAATCCATGGTTGTCTAAGCAGAATTTCATTGAGGAAAATAGAGCATCAATGCATAATCTTTTTTTGCCAGTTGGATGAGATAGACTCTTACCTCTGATTCATCATGGTCATAACGCACCAAAAATCGACATCGACAACCTCTTACGTCATGCCTTCGTCTTTGTGCATCAAGGACATGAGCATCGAAGTACAGTGCCTGATCTTTACCTTCCTGAAACATCAATCAAAAGTTTCCAGGACATTTATTAACAACCAAATTCTTTTGTCCTTCAAAAATAAGCAATACAGCATACAGGGTGTATATTGAGATACCTGAAAACAAAGTATGAGATCTCCCGGAAGAACAGCAACACATTCCGATGCTTCACAAGGGAGAGAGCGCATCCTGACATGCTTACGAATATTAACCCACTCATCCTCTTCAGCTCCAAAACCAGAAAATCTTACTAATACTTCCTGAAAAAAGCTTCCAAAGTTTACCGCACTAGAATATAAAGAAAGAAGGCAGAAAAGCAAGTTAATGTGCTTCCAGACACTGGAGCAGATCTTCATGAAATCAAGACACAGAGCAGCAAATTTACCGGGTCACCAGTCTCCAAATTCCTGTGTGCCAAAAAGGTCGAAACATCATACCTGGGGACAACCAACCAATTACAAACAACACGCAAAAGAAGCGGATGTGATAAAAGAACAAGCAACCAAGAAAGCACAATAAACGAAGTACATAAAATTCTAGATCTCAAAAACTATAAATACCAACCATGCACCATCCCTAGCTGACTTAGCTTCAAACTCCATAACATTATCCGAAGCAGCCCTTCCTGCACTTGGAACTGGCTAAAAAATGAGACGACTAGATTTCGAAGTGCCTTTAAACTACAGAACAAAAAGTTAAGAAGACGAAATTATTATCCTTTTTTTCTTTATCATGTCTAGTGTGGTTAGTTTCACAGATCATGAAACAACATATGGGAGCAGACTACCCATAAAATTGATTAAAAAACTCTTTAAGACTCCTTCATAAAGCATATTCATTGAAAGCACCAACTAAATGCATTCCATTTGAAGAGGCAACTAATGTTAGACAAAGGGGTGGTACTTCAAAGACAGTTTGTAGCATCACAAGACGCAAGGTTTAGACTATAGAGTAGACTGCGAAGTAATATGGTAACATGTACTGATCCATCCTGAAACACGCCGGGGCCTACC
This sequence comes from Syzygium jambos, assembly GCA_031216235.1. NCBI lineage: Eukaryota > Viridiplantae > Streptophyta > Magnoliopsida > Myrtales > Myrtaceae > Syzygium > Syzygium jambos. The sequence goes on along the minus strand of CM062225.1, from coordinate 2,294,523 downwards.
TATTGTTTCATAAATAAGTTCGAGAGTGTTCAGAATAAATGATAGCACAACTACCAATCAGTGGCAATCATCAAATTGTGTTATTTCAATTAGCCATGTTTGAAGAGAATAACGAGAAAAAGGGAGTGATGAAACAATAGACTCTTTGGGAAACTTTGTAAAACTTGCCGTCCTGGAAGAGGAGTATCAGAGAACCATCTTTATAGTAGAATCGTATTTTCAGATTACGTCTCATCCTGGCCTTTACAGTCACCACAAACTGGCTGAAAACACCCAACTATCACTATCAGAGGACCAATTTATTAGCTTGTAGAATTATCTAGATGAATGGATCAAGCCTTTGGGAAAAAATTCATGAAAACAGTTAAAGCAACAGCCAACTTTCAAAATATCGATCAATGCAACTGACTTAGCAATAGTGAGAGGGCCACATTATGCTCATCATCAGCATTTACAAAAGCTTTAAAAGGCACATCTTTGTATCCTACCAGTTGGAGCAGGAATAGGTACAGAAACTGGAGCAGCCATAGGTTGCATGACATTCCTCACTGGAATCGAGTCATCCCGAGTAAAAGGAGAAACATTTAACTTTCCAGGAACCTTAGATGTTTTTGCCCGGATTGAATACCGTTTATTCTGGAACCAATTCCAGACCTACACAAAGCATAAAGAACAACAGTGGTAAAACCACACTATAATGCCGTGACTTGAAAGTGCAATTCTTACTTGCTTCATCTGCACGGCTAACCCTTTCCGTTCGGGTGCATTACTGCATAATATAAGAAGGGCTCTGAGTTCCAACTGCAGTTAACAGAGAAGAACTAAACATCCAGAAATTAATTCTCAAAATGGGACATACCTAAACTTCTCCGCAAGAGCTACAAGAACTTCACGTGCCGGCATGGTATTGTTGTGTTGTTGTAAAATAGCTTCCATCTCAGTAACCTTGACGAAGAATGCCATTACATTAGCGGAATTTTCAAACTCCAGTAAAAAGCTGTAAGAAAACCAATTGATTCCACAACAATTGGGTGAAGATTCTTCCAACTGCATATTGGTAATGCTTAATATTATCAAACAGCTGCCCTGTTCTGGACATCCTATTGCCTTACGTGTTTAGCAAAAATATGGCCAAGGACCATCATTACTTGTGGAAAAGTTAAAAAATGGATACAAATAAGGGCTAACAGAAGCTAACCATCCCTTCCAAGTCTCCTAGAGAAAGCCATGCATATATAGCCGGGCCATGAGGAACTACATGTCCTTTTCTTTTTTTCAGGCCACTACAATACATCCTATGTCCATACTTCCATATTATGTTACTATAAGGTCATTATATAGATTAAGCATTCAAAAATTGACCAGTGAAGAGTAATAAAAAGGCTGATCTAACTAGAAAAATATAGGCCGTTACAGATTTCCTGGTGGAGCCAAACGGTCATTCCAGCCCCATAATTACAGCTAAAAAGAAAGCTTAGATTTACTTAATTCCCCAGCATTGAAGCCAAACTGCAAAATGGATCACACTATGTTCTACAAATGCGAACGATCAAAGGAGCTTGTCAATCGAAAATTGATTATGTCGCTCTCGGTAAAATGAATTCCCTTCACAGATTTCAAACATGTAATTCCAACAAAGTTAAAAAGCAACAACAATAATAAAAAGGAAAAAATCCAAAAATCCCCCTGAAGGGGCGCTTGTTTCTTAAAGTTAACCCAGACTTGACTTTGTTTCAAGACACCCCTAAACTCGGTCAATTAATCAAATAACCCAAGGAGCTTATCGTCGTTGATAATAATGGTTGGCCAATGAATATGCACTCGTCATGCGCACTATTTGCACCTTTTAAAGGGGTATGTTAATCGGAAAAAACACATTTATCCTATGCCACTCACGTGTGCATAAAAACATTAAAAAGGCCCCAAATTTGCCCCAATTTTACAAATCCGAATGAAATGGCTAGCACTTCTCAAGCATAGATTGGAAATCTGGATATGGATGATCACTTCAATTTGGTGAAGAGTTGTAATGAGACTATTGTGGACTGAAGTGAAACTAGCTAGGTTCTTTCTTGCAAGCGAGAAGTACAGGGCAAGGTCAATCGAGGGTTTTTTTCTTCCTATTTCAGTTGAGGGTTTTAGGGTAATGGTAAGGCTCGAGATGTGCATGTGACAAGCACGTGTTCGTAAACCGGCCATTATTTCCACGACAATGAGCTCAGACATTATTAGGTAAAAGTGATCAAGAATTTTAGAACAAAGTCAGATCTGGGGGAAACTCTACAAAACCGGCGCCACGGATCATCACAAGCTATTAAACATGCACCACTTCACGGGATTTGGAGTTTTCCCTAATAATTATAACAAAAAGAAGACGCGCCACGGATCATCAATAGCTCGAACTTCCCATCAAGAGCAAATCTTTCAGCAACGATATAGCTAAACAAAGCAATCCCAGGTTCAGTTTCAGGATAACGATGCAGAAATTTCCTTATCAAAACGATCAGCATCAGCCGTTGTAATCCAGCATTGCACACGACACGCCGATCATCGTCGATCGAGAAGGCGAGAAAAAAAGAGACGCGCACATCGAAATTACACTCCAAAAGGAGAAACAAGAATAGGGTCGACGAATCCCACAGGACTCTCCACATAAATTCAACTCAAGAGCGCGACCAGCGTAAATCAAAGGATGTGAAATCAGCCCCGCCGTGCCCAGACGGACAAAGAATTGAAAGGATAACGAGCGGGAGAAAGGACAGGCAAAGAAGAGAGAGAGAGAGGAGGAACGAAGTACGCGAAATCTGTTACCTCGGGAGGCGAGAAACGAAAGGCGGGGCCGCCATTGCTGGGAGGTCTTCCCATGGTGAAGAGAGCCGAAGAAGAGAGCGAGAGAGAGAGAGAGAGAGAGAGAGAGCGCAGCCGAGAGACACTCGCGACGGTGCTCGGGCGCTCGATTTCGTATGTGAAAGTGCTTCTGCTTCACGTGTTGAAGCTGGGAGAGACGGGAACACGTTGGCTTTTCGTTTTTTGCAGGGTAAAATCCTCCAAAAAAAATGGGGGAGGAGGGAGACGATGGGCGGGGAAAATGGGCCTTGAAGATTCGGCCCGTTTCATGACAACGTTTGCCCCGTTACTTCGGCCCATTAAGAGGTTTTGGGCCCATGGCCCGTTAAGAGGTCTGACGCAATTAATTAGGAGGCACATTTTATTCTCGACCGATATGCATGCAGCCCTACTAGTAAAGAAATTAGGGGATGATGACTCCCGCGCTCGGTAAGAGGCTAATCAAAAATCAAAGCAAGAAACGAGAGTTAGAGAATAGAACAGACAAAAAAAAAATGTCATTCTCAAAGTTTACCATGATATTCCGCAAAAAGGCCTTCATAAAATAATAATTTGACTTCCATCCTTTCTCTCACTCTTCGCGCGCGCGACTTACATTTTAGATGAGCAGACGCAAATGTTTTGCATGGTACTAAATTGAAAGTGATGGCCAACACGAAATGACGACCAAGAGATGGTTCATCAATAGGTCTTCCCCTTAGTGCAAATACCCGAATGGCAGCTGTCGATCACCTGAAGCAAAATGTCTCGTGCGTACATCTGTAATTGATAGCCAACACGAAATGGCGACGGAAAGATGGTTCATTAGCTGGAAACTAGGCCTTCCATTGGCGCAAAAATCATGATAACAGTTGTCTGATCACCTAAAGCGAACTGTCTTATATTTACATTTGTCTAAAACAAAAGACCAACGAGCACGACCATTTGAGTTTTAGGGTCTTCCGATGGACACGAGCATTTAGAACTTTCGATTAGCAGCAAGAGCAAGATGTTACCATCGGTATCTGCATTTTGTCGTATCACCATCGTCGCTAACTCGTCTGCACCAACTAGTCTATTCCTCGATGGAGATCTAACTACTAGTTTCCAAACTGAAATAAGGAAATGCATTTGAAGGGTGGTATTTTTTTTTTTTGAGTTAATATCACGAAAAACTCCAAATTGGTATGCATGTAACAAATTTACCAAAAACTAATTTTTTGACTATCAAAAACCCTAAACCGGTACATATGTGATAAATTTACCCTCCGTTAGTTTCCGTTAAATCTTACCGTCAATTTGCTAAGTTTGATAACACGTGGCAATTGACTGGTGTACTGGTTTGGGGTTTTGATCTTCGTTTGTCACAAATGTACCAGTTTGAGATTTTTCGTGGTGTTAATCCAATTTAAAGGAAACTAACGGAGAGTAAATTTGTCACAACTATACCAGTCTGGTTTTTGGTGTTCAAAAAATCAATTTATGGTAAATTTATCAAAGGTGTATCAATTTGAAGTTTTTTGTAGTCAAAAATTAGTTTGGGGGTAAATTTATTATTGGTGAACTGATTTAGGATTTTTCGTTGTATTAACTTTTTTTTATATATTGTTTAAACTCTTTTGTGCTTGGCCCGTCGAGCCCATCCCCATCTACGGGCGGGCGGGCGGGTGGGCGGGTTCGCGAGAGAGGTGGGCAAGCATGGCCGGGCTCAAGTGAAGAAAGGCCAAAGGCCCAACATCAAATTTTCATGTGGGAAGATGGAGTGGTGGTAGTGGTGGCCTAGGTAAGGATCAACCAGAACCAGCCACGTTCATTTGTCTTTTGGTGTGGGATAAGGATAAAGAAGAGAACGAGCGAATCTGATCCTTCATTCGTCACCTCCTGTTCAAGCTAAAACTCACGAGCTCCGAAATTCCCCCAAAAGGAGAAGAAGGAAAACATAAATAGACAGAAAAGGTAAGGGAAACGGAAGGTACCTTCGAATGATGATTAGGTGGCCAATTCTCGTCACCTGGTCATGAATTGCAATGAGGCGACCAGCTATGCTTGTCCGTGAATTGGTTGTCTTGGTATTATTTTAATAGATTTAGGCGTTAATCGAGATTAGAGATTGCCACCTATAAAATTATTCTTTTTTGTTACAAAGCGACATGAGCGCGCTTCGAGTAGGTAAATTACTTACACGCGAGATATTTCACTCGGCTTTCGAGTGATGCAGGAAGTGAATCAAATTTGACCGGACGGTGGGGTTTCGATGGTTGGTAGGTCGAATAACCAGACTTGTAGTGGGTGCTTAATTCCTAAGAAATTATCTCCACACTGTTTAACAAAAGGACCCGTCTGATATGTTCGAATGGATCAGCTCAAGCGTTATCGTTATCGAAGAGAGCAATTTGAGTTTCTTTGGTGAAAAGTACGAGAACATATAATCTCTTGGAGTCGAGCCCCGACAAGGGCATTCCTTATGCCTTCACCTCTAATTGGAAGGGCAGCGAAAGAAGTTCAATACGGTCACGGTAGTTCCTTCGAAACAGCCCGACTAGAATGCCGATAATGGCGTAAAAGAAGCGAGAAGGAATGCGCGAGCTGAACATGTTGAGGTCGTTTTTCACGTGTCAATTAGAATTCATTCGCGCCAATCGAAGGTCCTCGTCGTTCGTTTCTTTTGCCGCGTTCAAAGGGTGGAAGAAACGAGCTCGTTTATAAGCGTCCAAGTAAAAACGACGCCGACAGTTCGATAGACTTCGCATTGAGCTCGTGATTGAATTCGGAAATCGCCAGGAAAGCGGATGTAGTTAGCAGTTGGCGGTTATTCATTGACCATGCTCTAGCTTCCCCAGCACAAAACGTGTTGACCTTGGTCTCCATTGCAGCAAATTAACCTAAACCACTGCCCATTCATGTGGCTTTGCTGATTTAGTCGGCATTGAGTTAGGATATTGAATTCGTTTATATATTTCTCCCTTTCCAATTGACATAAAGAAATTGTTATCATGACCGACGTGAAAATCAACACACAAAGCCGAAACCCATTTACGAAACGATCGCGACGATTGATCCGATTGATTCCTGTTGTGCGCTTGCGCGCATTACTATGTTGGCGTCATTTATGGAATCGCCTGTATAATCGACATTAAACCGAATTGAATAAGCATGGCTAATATCGAGATTCACTTGTTTACCGCGGCGTAATTGCTACCCATGTTTAGCCTCCTGATGGGTACATTTAAAATTGTTCACCTCGCAAATTATAAGATGGAAGAATTTCCGGCGACTTGTAGTGTCGAGATATGTCTTGAATCTGAACTCATGAAGAAAACTTAATCGAAGTAGATAATTTTATGTGAGTAGTTTTCCTATTTTGAGCAATTTTCTTGCCTAAGTAGGTTTCCAAGCTTCAGCGGGCGTCTTAAAAGGGGTTCCTTATTTTGGGCACATATATTATAAGCGATCGAACTCTACTTGGCTATTATATACAAGAGTAAACAAGAGAAGTGTTACGATATTCTTTCGGTGGGAAACACGGGATGGTCGTGAACCTCAAAATTTGTGGCTGAAGACCGAGGACCCATCTGAAGAAAGAGGGGTATTTTCTGCATCAGGGGAATATGCTTTCAGCATTTTTCACGGTCTCCCGCCTTCCTGTCCTCGCTCTTCGCATTACGTAATGTTTATACCGAAAATCAACCTTTTCTTGTGCAATAAAAAAGCCGAGTCGAAGTATTCGTCAATGAATTTAGGTATATCCTCCGCTGCAAATGCTGGCCGTTTTAACTTAGCTTCTCTCGACCAAAAAAAAAAAAAAGACAAAAAACTTAGATTCCATAATCCATTTAATTCTCCAAATATTTATGAAATGAAATTAGAAAAAAAAGGGCGTAATTTCTTTTATAGGGTCAACTTTTTCGGTTCTTTCTCTCTTTTCCTCTGCTTTTTGCCCTGGAGGGTCAACAAGATTCACCTGCCTCCGAATTCTAAGGTGGCAATAAGATAGTGGGTGGTTATCAAGCCCAAGTGGTGTGATGGTTTTAGGAGAACCTAATGGCCCAGGTGGAAATATTTTTTAGAATTTCTTCTTTTTCCGATTTTCGATGGGATTTTTTTTTTCGCGGGTGAGCTTCGAGAAGGCCTTCTTTTTCCTGTAATTAAGAGCGGGCAGAATAATTTATTTATTGTTTTATCTAACTCATTACCTCCATTAATATGCATGGATAATCATATGTAGAGCTCATGATTGAGCAGGAAATTCACCCAATAGTCGGTTGGACTTCTTTAAATGATGGTAATTTTTTTTTTGTGGATCTGTAATGACGGTAATAAATTGGGCCTTTTTTCGAAAAAAAAAAATTCACGGGTCATTCTCCTTTGATGAGATAAGAAATAGAACTTGATGGATTAAATAGGAAATAACCAAGACTTTCCCGTATTTTCCCCTGTTCTAGCAAAAGGAAAGTACGTTAGCCCCCGTGAGAAATAATCGCGAAATTAGACAAAAAGGAAGGGAGGCGCGTAAATAAGAAATAACAAAATTGGGGGAATTTCAAAATAGGAAAGTTGATGAGATAGGAAATAAAAAGAAATTAATTTTATTTTTTATTTTGTTTATTTTCTGCGCACTGGTAACTTCCCCTTCTCAAGGAGGGTGGGGGGGTGGGACTTACTGCTATTAATAAAGAGGAGAAAACTCCATGAGCGGTTAAAGAAAGCTCTCTGTTTTCAAGAACCTAGAAAGACGAAAGAATTTCCAGTCTCTCCGGCAGCAACGAGGAGGAAGAAGAGATTTTTCTCTTGCATTATGAGCTCTCGCTCTCTCCTTCTCTCCAGTCTGCGAAACTCTTCAGGACCCACAACGATCGACGGATTCTTCGTCTCTCTTTAACGGGTCAGTTTTTGCGGGGTATCCTTCGATTTTTCCGACTCTGTAATCCGTTGAATTTCGTGGTACGGTTTTCCTTTGAGGATTTTGTTGTTGTTTGCTCGCGATTCCGGCATACCCACTACGCGATCATCGATGCTGTCGCCGTTTCGCTTCTGGGTTTTTTTTTCTTCTTTTCTTTTTTCCCTGGACCTTTTTATGAGAAATTTTCTTGAACGCTTGTAGTTCGCTCCTTTTTTTCGTTTCGCCGTTTTTCGTCCGTGTAACATGCATGCTCTGAATCAATGACTTATGGGTAGCCGCATGTTGTGAATATTGTGTGGGAAACGTTTGGAAGATGATTTCAAGTTTTGATTTTTCATCCGATGCTTTTGTGGATTTCCAAGAAAGTGGTCTTGATGCGCGTAAATATCATCAGTTTCTCAATTTAGCTCTGTCTGAAGAATTTATTTTCAGTGTCTTGAGTCTGTATTTTTTCCCCGTTTAATTGGAGACTTCATCTGTAGATCTCATGGTCAAGTTTTGATTTTTAATCCGAGCTTATAGTCACAAGTTTGATGTTATAGCTGCCAAGTTTGGTCGGTAAAACAAGTTTGTTTGGTAAAACAACCTTGTCCCTCTTCTTTCTCCAAAGATGTCTAATTATCGTGTTCTGTGGATGCATTCTGCCACTTTGGGGTATTTTAAAGTTTGATAAGATCATGGGATTTTTTTTATTCGGATTCACGTGATTTCAGTTAGGAGGATGAATACTCTATCAGTTTAAAAAGTTCATCGTGTCTTGATAGTTGATGACCCAAACTGCTAGTTTAAAACAACATCTGCACCGGCCTAAGCAGTTTAATTCAAAGCTAGTGAGCAGAAAGTGAAACGCGAGAAGATGGTGTCATGCCAAATTAGAGAGAGAAAGAAGGGGCGAGACCCAAATGTTTAGGATAGAAAAGTTTTCGCCTAGCAGTTTTTCTTGCAATCAATGCGTGAGAAGTGTGAACTTGTGCCTAGTTTCTGCAAGTTAATTTTTAAGATCTCTGTCTTCTGGAACTTCATGAGTAGAGGCTACTTGAGGCATCTCTTGGGATGGTTGCTTGAATTCAAGAAGTATATAAAGAGAGTTGCTTTATGTCAATCTAGTGCTGTGGGGTAAGTGCTCCATTGGATTCATGGAGACCTCTTAAATCTGGGCAAAAGGGAAAAATATCAGCCTACCTTTACCCTAAAAGGCTTCTGTATTTAGACAGCTTCATGTTTGCTACTAAGCCAACAGAAGTAAGGAGGTAAGTATGTGCAGAGAGTGGCGATTCTTTGTTGAAATGAGGATTGATAGCATTTTAATTGCCATTGGGAAGTAAGATTTTTCCTGACTGCTGAGAGGTTTGTGATTAAGTGAGCTAGTTTTGTCGGATCATTAGTCATTTATTGGCACGGAATGCTTCATTTCGAGATTGGGGATATTGTCACCATGATTGATTGCCTGCAGATGTAGTTGCTTAGGTGAAAAATGCCCGCCGTACATCTTTTTCCTGAGATAATGCAGACCGGAGGGTATAATTTAGGTTGTCAGGTGATTGGATAAGTAAATTGCATGTCAAGATGGAAATGTTGCTTCTTAGCAGTGCCTATCGTCTTTGATTCCATCTTTGTCTCATTTTTGCTACGTCTCTTCAGCTAGATGTTAACAATGGCTTGTTTATGTAACTTCCAAATTGAGCAGGTGCAAATGTTGGATCGGCAATGAATTTGCAGTTTGATTTGTTGTTGTTTTTTTTTGGGATTTCTCTTTCGAAAGAGTCTGCCAACTTAGCATTAAGGACCCAGAGATTTTACTTCTGATACTATACTTCTTCCAATTTTGTTTTGCTGCTCCATGTAATTCTGACTGTATTCAATTATCTTTGCTACATTTGAAGGGAAATATTTCTGCTAAAATATAAAACATGAGCCAAAGAATGCCTTATACAAGTCAGATTGTCGACTTGCAAATGGAGCGAGGAGTCTCAAGCTATGCACATCCAGAACCCAGCATTCTCATGGGGGTTGCCTGGCAATCTAACATGCACTCTGCAACAGCTTCTGGGGTCAGAAGTAGCATAAATCTCAATCATTTAGCAGAGGGACATGACAGTTCTGCATTGTATCAGATGTCGCCATATGATGGTGTTCAAAATCATGCCGCAAGATTTGATATGGGTGCTTCAATGTCTTCAATTGTCTATTATCCATATGTAGCCCCTTTAGCTGTTCCCAGAGTATCCACTGTTCCCATGAATTATGGGTTGCCCGATCAGGTGATATCCTTCAGCAATTCTGGGTTTATTGGAGGTTCATCTGACGAGTATGGAAGGATACACTATAAGGATCATTTTGGAGGTTCATATAAGAGAAAGAACGCCGAAAGCATGAGCACTTCTTTCACTGCTCCTGTAGATATGAGGACTGATGGTGGGACCATCATGGATCCTCCACCTCACGCATTGCCTGGGTATAGAGAAAATGATGGTCCTTCAGTCATGGACGATGGATTTGACAGGAGTGTGAGAGTTAGATCAGGTGCTCTCGGGATAAACTCTATTTATCCACATAATGGTAGCAATCTGATGCCAGGAAGTTTTGTTGCACGGTCTATTCAGCCAACAGGTGCATTTTCATTTGACCAACCATCGAGAAGTAATGCCCCTGCTGGAGGTGTTCTGGCTTGGAATCAGGCGCCTGTGATTTCTTATATGCATGGTGAGTTCCTGATTTTGTCGATATTGCACATTAAATTGATCAACTATGTCATAAAAGTTCCTAGTGCCTCTTTACGCAAGTTCAAATTCATCTGGTCTCTGTGACGTGGCGACATCTATAAGGACTTACTGGTGATTTATGTTATTCTTCATAAGAAGGATAGTGGCAATGAGGTTCAGTAGAGAGTAGTTTCCATGTGTTCATGGTCATGTTTGAAACATCTCAACTCCATTAAGTTTAAGCAATGTATTGTTGCCATTTTTCATGCCATTCTTGCATGCGTAAAAACCTGAAATATAAAATATTTATCCTATGATGAAGAGCTTTTATGCTTAAGTTTATATCTTTGTGACTAATGGAGACCCCTCTCTCTCTCTCTCTCTCTCTCTCTCTCTCTCTCTCTCTCTCTCTCTCAGCGGACCCTGTGGATGGAATTCCTGTAGAAGTTGGCAACATGGGTGTGCGAGTATCTCATGAGACAGACAGAGAAAGAAGGGCGCCAAATTTCCTGCATTCTTCACACTTTGGCCACATGGGCTATAATAACATTCACCACCAAGTGCCTCATGTGCATGGAATCAGGGACCTTAATGCCCCATTTTCTCCTCAAGTTCTAGCAGCTTCATTTCCGATTCCACACGGTACCATGAACATCCCTGTAGACAGTGTTAGGGGTCCTAGACATGTGGGATCTTTTGCATTGCCCGGATTCAGGACGTACCAACCTCTCGTCGAGGGAATAGCTCCTGAGACAAACCCAATACATTGCAATGTTCCCCAACCGAGAATGTTGCCCGCTGATGTAAACATCTATCTAGATGAACTTTGCTTCTCTTTTTCTTTATGCGAATGGATTGTGACGTGCTTCCTGTTTGATATGTGCAGGAAGTTGCAATACTGGATCTTCCTGATTACTACAGAGTGGGTAATCACATTGACCATCACAGGGATATGCGCATGGATATAGAGGATATGTCTTATGAGGTAAGTGCACAAAATGTTGGTATAGTATTAGTGTGGTAATATATTTCCGTGTCTCACATAGAGAGAATGATGGCATAATTATTTTCTTTAAATGAGTGTAGCTGATTTATGTCAAACGGACTGTCCTGTTCTACTGCAGGAACTCCTTGCATTGGGGGAGCGGATTGGCAATGTAAAAACCGGGTTGTCTGAGGAAACAATAAGCAGTCAGCTAAAAACAAGAAGACATTTGTTGCCGTCAATCTCTATTAATCTAGAAGAGGTGCCAAGTTTGGAAAAGGAAGCAGCTTCTTGCATCATATGCCAGGTACTTTCCTGTTCATGGTTTTGGATTCATGGAATTTTAACCAGTTGCGCACGCATCACTCGTACCAATCCCAAACAAATTATGATTTATGTAGATCTGATTGCTCCATTGCTGAAATGTTGCAGGATACTTATGAGCACCGAGATGAAATAGGCACTCTCAATTGTGGGCACGAGTATCATGTTGATTGCTTGAAGAAGTGGCTCCTTGTGAAGAATGTTTGCCCTGTATGCAAATCCGAAGCGCTGCCCATGGCGAAAACAGGATTGTAGGTGGATGGGTGACATCGATATTGCCTTAAGATTCAGCAAAACTTGCCATTTTCTGCCTCCGTAAGAGAGGAAAAGTACTAATTCATAATTCGGACGTTGGTCGTGTAATTCGTTTGTGTACTTGTAGATATTCCGGTAACGATATTTGTTATGTTCCGGATGATCTAGCGATCCCCCCGTCCCCAAACTAATTTTTTGCATCCTCGTGATGGATGCTTCTACCCTGTTAATGACTTGTACAGACTTTAAAAATGTGTATGTGTTTTTTGCATTTGTGTTCGTTGATAATGTTTGGAATATATGGTAGCTACTTTTCGTTGCCAACCGATTTTTTGGAGGTCTGAGCAGGTAGTGGCTGAAGCATGATTCATGATTTTCCTACAATTTGGTAGCTTCATCATTAGAAGCGTGACAGTGGTTTGTAATGGATGCTAATTTCATCACGTTGAGGAGATTTTCTGTCTCTACACTAGCTTGATTAGCCATTACTTAAAAAATAACCAGCTTCTTAGTGGAATTAATTAGGTTTTTTTTAGCAAGTGGCGTTTCCTCTTTCAGTACTCATTGGCCCTCAAGCAATTCGACAAGCTGACCAATGCTTGTTGAATATTATGAATTTCGTTATTTTCAGGGGGTGATTGATTCGTCGGGGATTGAGTGTTAGAGTTTTTAGGGTACCTAAAAACAAGTCTAGGTAGCCTGCAATTAGAAGGAAAAGTGGCCGTTCAAAATCTTGTCACACATCTCCACAAGATTACTTAATCAAATTTATTCTACCAAATTATACCAATATTGTCATACATTTCCATAAGATTACTTAATCAAATTTATATGCTACTAAATTATACCAACCATGATCCAAAAATTCGACATCGACCAAGGAGGCGAAGAACAGTTTTAAGAACGTGGAATTACTCTACCAATGACGTGCAAAAGCAATTCTCACCCTCGTCATCCCGGCAATGGTTGTTTCCTTCGGAGTGACATCAAATGAGATCGCATGCACAGTATTCGTGAGAAGAGTATGAACATCTTGAGAGTATGAAGGTGCGTCTTCAACGGAGTGACATCAGTCTCTCACCGTTCCTGTCGTTCAAAATGAAGGTTTCCTTTTATCTTCTCAGGATCCGACATTCATAACAACAATCGTAAAACAGATACATGATTAAACTCGCCCGAAGACAGTTCCCTGTGTGACATGACCTATTCAGCTTAAAAACTAGAGAGCCCAACAAACAAATCAATACAGGATGGGAATAGAAGATTAAGCATCTGGAACTGAAACAAATGATAGATACGAAACCCTAACATCCAGTTTCCTTGGACTTCAAACTTAAACTGATCCGGCAAAAGCTTAAGCATCGCCATGCATGGAGATGGCGGGGGTGCAAGGTCAGATAGAAGGTCTGCACTTCCCGCGTAACATCTTCCAATTCTCCAGGCAGCAGATTAGGATTCAATAAGAATTCCCCAAAATCTTTAAACTGTTACTCTTGACTTCAAGTGGAGCAACAGCCAACTTTCTTGACTGCGGACACATCATCCTTTGAACCGACATTGATAGTTTGTCCCTTGGGAAGGGCCGCTGGATCGTCCCCAACATCAAGTGCTTTTCGACTCACGACATGGTATATTTGTGTGAGCACTTCGGTGAATGCATTCTCTACATTCATAGACTCGAGGGCAGAAGTCTCCATGAAGTAAGTGCTCTCTCTTTCTGCAAAGGCCTTGGCGTCCTCTGTAGAAACGGCACGCAAGTGCCTCAGATCTGCCTTGTTTCCTACCAGCATTATCACGATATTAGAGTCCGTGTGGTCCCGCAGCTCCTTCAACCATCTTTCGACATTCTCAAAGGTGACGTGTCTTGTAACGTCATAAACAAGCAATGCACCAACCGCTCCTCTGTAATAGGCGCTTGTGATCGCACGATATCTTCATCAAGAAGAAAAAGGAAAATTCAAGACTTAAAGAGAAAATGTCATGTTGAATATCGGAAGCTTCAGAGAAAATAAATAATAGCTAGTCTTAAACTTCGAAAGACTGCCAATTGCTATTACTCTCCCTGCCTAGTATTGCTGATCTTTTAGGAGGAACTACATCCGCAACAGCCCAACCCTCAGGTTTATGCTACTAGACATTACATGTCGTAGTAAATAAGCAAAAAGAAAGTCGGCAATTTTATATTCTATCAGTCTAAACCCTTACCTCATCATCTAAAGCATAAAAACTATCTATATACTCTTGATTCTATTGAAAGAAGATTAGATACACAAAGTGGCAATGATATGAAGCAAATTTATCATCCCTATAACCAGTAGATCAAGTGCCAATACCCATGTTTTAGGTTCTTAATTCGTGGTGAACGACACACGAGATATTGCCTTGGAATAGTCAAAACTACAGTAGCACTCTATAATCCCAGAATCCTTGGGGACAGAGACCTTAACAGTTGATGACACAAACCATCCACTGTAAAAGACATAGCATCTGCCGTCGTACGGAGTATGATCCACACAGAACACAATAACGCACTGACACTGAACGTCCATAGTGGCTGGATCTTATACATGCAAACTCGGAAGTCGCCAAACTTGAGCCCATACACCAACGCAGAGTTAGTCCTGAAACCTCAATTTCACTACTTTCTCTCATTTGCTCCCAGATCCGCATTTTCCAAACCCAGTGTAGAACCCATGAATATTCAAATCTTCCAAGCCTATAGAATCCAATCCAATCCTCAGAAGAAGATCGAAACCGTCTCAGATCTCAATTTACGACCGATTCGACATGCTATTCATTAAACTGCTACAATTTGTCTCATTCGAGATCTCATTCCGAGCCGCTAAATTGCGAGACATCGACACGAAGAGAACGAGGACAGGGAAATGCGAACCTCTCTTGGCCGGCGGTGTCCCAAATCTGGGCCTTGACGACCTTGTCGTCGACGCGGATACTCCGGGTGGCGAACTCGACTCCGATGGTGGACTTGGACTCCAAGCTGAACTCGTTCCGCGTGAATCTGGACAGGAGGTTGGATTTGCCGACGCCGGAGTCGCCGATCAGCACCACCTTGAACAAGTAGTCGTAGTCGTCGTCCGCTCTGTAGCCGCCCGCCATTGCTCCGAGCTTCCCCTTCCCTGCGGATCGGAGCTCAAAAACGGACACCGGCGAGAGGATTTTGTCAGGCTTTCAGCTTCGATTGAATCAAAATCGTGATGCTCGAAGAGGGAGCAGAGGAGATTAAAAACGATGGAGAAGATGACCAGAGCACGCAGTTACTGCCAGCTCATCTCGAACCAGGCCCAATCTCTTTCGCTTCTTGGGCTTTTCTCAGCACGTAATGATCAATTGTTATAAGGATAATGACAAAAACAGTTCTTGAATTTTGATCTAACATGTAATGGTGATCCTTAAATTTTTAATTTATTCAATGTGGTTCTTGAAATTTAGCCTAATATTTAATGTGGTTCATGAATTTTCAAGTTTTTCAATGTGATCCCTGGACTTTCGGTACATATTCAATGTAGTCCTTGAACTTGAATTAATGAAAGGAATATATTAAATATTTTCATATAGTTCAAGGACTAAATTGAACATGTACCAAAAGTTCAGTAATGACATCGAACAAATTAAAAATTCAGGGATCACATTGTACATTAGGTTAATGTTTATGAACCACACTGAACAAATTAAAAGTTCAAGGACCACATTACACATCGGGCTAATGTTCATGGATTATTTGTGTTATTTTCTCATCGTTATACTCTTACTATATGAAATTGACGGGCTAGGCGGGCCGGGCTGAATCTTGTTTGTTCAAGCCCGCCCAAATTTCCCTGAGCCCATCGGGCCTGGTGGCCGAGCGGGGTTATTTTGTCGTGGAGAGAGAGAAAGGTAGTCGAGTAAAAATGAGTGACCTTGAGAACATCTTTTTTGAGAAGGATGCTCGAACACATGGAACGAGAAAATAAGGAGAGGGAACAAAAGTTGGCTCAACTTAGGGGAACAAAAGACGGCTACAATTCGAAAACTTCCAAATAAAAGTGGTTACCTTGTTTGGATGCATGATTCCAAGGTGATTCTATAGTCCATGGTGTCTTTATAATCTTTCACCGTTAAATTGAAATACAACAAATATCAGTCATTCAACAGATCTCAGACCGAATGATTATGAATTTTTTTTGATATTTGGATCCGACGGTGAAAAGCCCGTGAGACTTCATCCCTCCTGGGGAGTCGGGACCATAGACTCAACCCATAATCCTGTTTAAAAATCCCCCCTTGATTTTTCTTCTTTCGTGCTTATCGTGTCTCGTTTGAAAATCTTGCTTATTGCATATCTTTTTCATGTTTTTTGATGGACTCTCTCGAGATTTCTATCTAGCAAAGGGTGCGCCAATTGAATCACACGAATAGAGATAGAACCACATCATTCCGAAGCACTTTTATGATAGTTCGGTCATACCGTGCGACATCATAATGTGCTGTCGTAATCCAATGCAAAAAAGTTGTAAAAAATCTGGTGATATGGTACACCAGTGTATCTTCAGAATGTCCCGCCATTTCGTGGTGTTCTTTGTTTTGTATTTTTTTAAATAATAACTGTAAGAGAATTAGCGCCTCCTTACTTGTGCCAGTTGCGGCGGTAAATCCTCCGTGGAAGCGCGAGGTCACCCCCTCTTCCGGTCATTA
The DNA here is from genome assembly GCA_031216235.1 of Syzygium jambos. Taxonomy (NCBI): domain Eukaryota; kingdom Viridiplantae; phylum Streptophyta; class Magnoliopsida; order Myrtales; family Myrtaceae; genus Syzygium; species Syzygium jambos. The sequence goes on along the minus strand of CM062225.1, from coordinate 2,277,839 downwards.
TTGCCTTGAGGGGAATTCAAGCTCACACCAGACATACCTTTGAAGCAGCAGCACTCGATCACTTAAGCAACATGGTCCAAGAAGAGGATTCTACTCGATACTATGTTAAGATGGTACATTGAAACCGATCCACTAGGATTGGGTGACTCAAAATGCCTTGGGTTGCTCAAAAGAACTTGAAGTGCTTCGACCATTTTGCCGAGGAAACTAATGTACTAATAATGAGGCCATCCACCAAGCCTGCCGAAATACGAAGGTAATCTACCAGGACCTAGAAATTTGTTCATGACTCTTGGGATCATGGAGACATGGCCTTAATATTAGGATGATGAATCTGGCCAGTTGGCCAGAATCAAGTGACCATATATCAATTAGAAGCGAACATGATTCGGATGGGTAGTTCCTATATCGGTTCCGAAAAATCGGAACCGATAATCGCTCGTTGGTTCCATTGGTCCGGTTCCCAGGTAGATATATGGAACTAGCTCCCAATCCCTATAAAATTGCATTCATCAATTAATAGAACACATAGTAAGAAGCCACTGTCCGTTTTGCCATCTTCACTTGTCTTTCTCTTAAAACCCCCCGAGCTCGAAACGCTTCAACAAACAGACTCCCCACATTACCAACACCCGCATGGGAAACTTTGTCAAGATCGAAACCGCGCACTCTAAACGCAGCTCGGAGGAAATGCCAATCGCTGCTCCTCAATCCCGCGACTACGGAATCCAAAGAAACCTTAGGGAAACTACGGCGCAAGAGAGAAAGCTTTCGCCGGCTATAGGAAGGAGAATCGCAGGGGAAGATGACAAGCAAGAATTGACGTTTACTAAGATGCCTTTGTTCGTTCCTCCAAGGATTAACGCATGAGAAAGAGAGGGAAATTGCGAGAAAACAGAGAGAATCACGGAGGGAGGGGGATCAATCGCAGAGAATGAGAGAGACAAAGTGAACGTAGAATGTTGCGAACATGAGGCAGGAAAGAGAAAATACAAAGGAAAAAGGCTACCTTTCACTTCTGGATTTTTTTAAATAACTAAATTATATATATATTTATAGGTCCAATCTGGGTGGGTAAGTAACCAGACTAGTACTCATTGATTCCAATAAATTGAAACTGAGAATCAGTTCAATTCTTATGGGAACCGCTGGTTCTGATCTGGTCTGGTTAGGTTTCAGGCGATTCCCAAGTGTTTTGCATAGCCTCAAATCATTACAACAGATACGTGACATCAAGATTCCAGACCCAGCATGTGGCAATGAGCGGGCTTGATTTCAGGCTAATTCCATGGTAATTGGATTTCGAAAACTTGAAACCCGTCCCGATTGGTTAAGTTTTGAGTTAGGATTATGATCCCGGTTCTGGCAGATCATTCCCAATCCAAAGCACGCCGATGCCCACGGAATCTAATCATCTGCGAGAGCGCGCTCTCGCGACATGCCTCGGCGACATCAGGGTCGATGAATATGATTTAGCTCTTGCTTGCTCTCTCTCTCTCTGACCTCATGTTTCGTATCGCCGGAAAAAAAAAAAAAGAACAACTCCGTAATCCGTCGCGTCGCGACAATCCGCTCACCGTCTCTCCATCCCGCTCTGCAGCGGTCGCTCCCCAATCCCAACACGTCTCTCCGACCGATCGCTCCCACCACCCGGCGTTCGGATCACCATGTCACGTCACCCGCCTAGTCCCATCTTCGCTATTAATACCCGCTTCCCGCTTTCGCGGACCACGCACGAAACGCAAGCTCGCTCTCTCGCTGTTTCGCGCACCTTTCCTTCTCCTTCAGTTCCTCCGCGGGATTCCCCGGCTCGGTTCGCATGGCGCGTGCGGAGGAGGAGGAGGGACGCGCGGCCTCCGATCGCGTCGCCGCCGCCGCCCCCGCCGGCGCCGAGTACCTCTCCGGCCTCGGCAACCACTTCTCGTCGGAGGCGATCGCCGGCGCCCTCCCTCCCGGCCAGAACAGCCCCCTGGTTTGCCCCTACGGGCTCTACGCCGAGCAGATCTCCGGCACCTCCTTCACCTCTCCGCGCAAGCTCAATCAGCGCAGGTGATCGCCGGGACGTACTTCGCAACTTTTGATGTCCATGTGCTTCTTTCCTTCTCGCGCGAGTAGACTGAACGATCGTTGACCTGTTTCTTACCATGAAAAAATCGTTCTTTATGTGGGGCGGCGGTTTGTTCTTAAGGTGTAAGTCATGTGAATTCGACTCTGTTTGATATCATCTAGCAACTTTTGTGTCGGTGCTTGCTTCTTCTGGTAAATGTGTGCTCATTTGCACTGTACTTAAGTGGCTCTCGTCGCGATCTGAGAAAAAGTGCTGATCACAGACACGTTGATGCTGGTACATTGCCGTGGATTTGTTTGGTTAATTATTCGCTAAGTGACTGATGTTCTTTGCCATTGAGCAGTTGGTTATATCGGATCAAACCTTCGGTCACGCACGAACCATTTAAGCCCCGTGTTCCAGCACACGAGAAGCTTCTTAGCGAGTTCAACCAGTCCAATAGCTCTGCGACTCCAACTCAATTGCGTTGGAAGCCTTTAGAAATTCCCGAGGCACCAACCGATTTTGTCGATGGATTGTTGACAATGTGTGGGGCTGGAAGCTCATTCCTTCGGCACGGATTTGCTGTTCACATGTAAGGGGCATCTTTTTGCTAGCTCTTTATTTGATTTCGTTTTGATTTCTTTCTGCATGACTGATTGTTGCAAGTAGTTCCTCTATCTATTTTTTATTCCTTAATCACGTGTCATGTGATTTTGCTCATGTTATTGTGCTTTCTTTGATACTAGTGGTTCAAGATTCTGCTTATAATTTGATTGTCTAAGGACCCACTATGGAAACCCTGTTTCTAGAATACGTGGGAGAGAGGAGCTTTCCTAGGTTTCATTGTCTTTTTGGGTGTGCTCAAATTATGAGGAAGGCTAGTTACAAACTCTTTTTCAGTGTTGATCTGACAGAGATTAGGACATTAACTTTGCATTATATGTTTGGTTGACAAAATCTGCATTTTCCAGAGTTCACGACTGATTATTTTTCCTCTTACTCATCAACTAATGAAAGTGGATAAAATGGTGGTTATAGCTCGGAAAACGGCTGCAGTGCTAGTTTGAGCTTGGCATGCCCAATTACTTGTGTTTTCCCCATGATGATATCTTTGATCTATGGCTGTAGTTGAAAAGAACGTAACACGTAATGCACTTCTTTTGTATGGGCTCCCATTGAAACTTCAGTTTTTCTGCACATTCGATTCCTAATGATAGGAGATTGGTTAACGAGTTATCTGCGCACATTTTGAACTAGATTAACAGATTAGATCCAGTATGAAGTATGTGTTCACTTCTGATAAGAAACTTCTCTTCTTTTGTAGGTACACTGCCAATAAATCGATGGACAACTGTGCATTCTGCAATGCTGATGGTGATTTTCTAATTGTTCCACAGAAAGGAAGTGAGTGCATTTAGGAATTTTGGATGTCATTTCCTCCGTCCCGAGCTCTCGTACTTTCTACCTGCACTTACTGCTTGCCAAAATACGAAAGAAGTTTTACTCGATAATTGCCATCTCTTGTTGAATGACGTACTCCGTGTATATAGAGGTGCTCTGCAATACTAGAATCGATTTGAAACTAAATCTCGAAACATACTAGTGATAGTCATTTTCCTTTTACACCACATTTTATTAAGTGGGGATCCAACAAGGAAGATATCTCACTCTTTGAACTATTGTGTAGGGTTGTGGATCACCACAGAATGTGGAAAATTGTTGGTTTCCCCTGGTGAAGCTGCTGTTTTACCTCAAGGATTTCGATTTTCTGTTGACCTTCCAGATGGCCCATCTCGTGGCTATGTTGCTGAGATATTCGGCACTCATTTTCAACTTCCTGATTTGGGACCGATAGGTACCAGATGTTCAATTAAATTTTCATGTTAATTGATTAAAGTTGAATTATCAGCTGTCAAGGCTTCACATGACAAAGATTTCTCCAGTTAGATGTTGAAATTACTACATAGTGAGGATGTGGGTTTTGTTTCTGTTAGGTGCCAATGGTCTTGCTGACCCAAGACACTTTCTTGTGCCCAAAGCTTGGTTTGAAGAGAAGTCTTGTCCTGGGTACACTATAATACAAAAATTTGGTGGCCAACTATTTACAGCGAAGCAGGACTTCTCTCCTTTTAACGTGGCCGCATGGCATGGAAACTATGTTCCTTATAAGGTGAATACTCACTGCTTCTGCTTTCGACTATGGGAATGAAGTAATGTGGCATTTCTATATGAAGAAATTAGCGGACCTTTTTTCTTGTGCTGTTAATTGATTTTCTATGTCCAAGTTTGAATTATACCTGAAATAAGCAATCAATCAGACTGCATCTTCAAATAGCTAATTGTAGTATGTTCCTGTATTTCCTCGCAGTATGACCTGAGCAAGTTTTGTCCCTATAATACCGTCTTATTTGATCATAGCGATCCATCAGTAAACACTGGTATGCAGAATGGGTCCTTATGCTTTTAGCAATTTGCTTTTCCTATTTATAGGTTTATATGGGGTATGGGCTTATTGAATTCCCAGTGATTATAATGCAGTATTGACAGCGCCAACTGATAAACCTGGAGTGGCATTATTGGATTTTGTCATATTCCCTCCTCGGTGGGTGGTTGCAGAACATACATTCAGACCTCCGTATTACCATCGCAATTGCATGAGTGAATTTATGGGCCTTATCCATGGTGGATATGAGGTAATTTCTTCTTTGGTCGCGTTGCTAACTTAAAGAGTATATAAAACTTGGAAAAGCTCTATAGTCTAAACTTAATGAAGAGAAGGATTTGCATATCCAATAAAGCTTTGTGGTTCGGTTGAAGAGTTGTATCCGTCCTTTTCTTAATGGTGGAGGGGGGAAGGAGGTGAGGAGCCATTGTGGAACGATTCTAAATCTGAAGCTAAAACCATTCCATAAATTTTGGCATTTTTCTTGACTGATTTAATTTTCTGATTGGTTAAGCTCTTTCATTTTGGTCATAATGTATTTGACTTGAATACTAATTCTCTTCAGGCAAAAGCTGACGGTTTTCTCCCAGGTGGTGCTAGCCTTCACAGCTGTATGACTCCACATGGTCCTGATACCAAGACTTATGAGGTTAGCTATTGCATTTAGCTACGCTGATTTTTCCCTGGAAGCAATGGAGTTTTATCGTCTTCAACTGTTAAATGAGGATGACTGGAAAATGCATTTTGAAAGTAGAGTTTCATATCATTGTTTGAGTGGTTTGGCATTGAGGAGTGGACTCAGAGGCTAGAAATTTGAGAATTACACTGAGAAAGCTTTCGGGAACGTGATATAGTACTGAGTTTTCCCCAAGTTGGCAGCTAGCAGCTATCTATTTATTTGCTAATTTTCTTTTCTGTTGATAGGACAACTGTAAAGGTAGTTTTCCTTAATGATTGTTTCTACAGTTGGGGAATGCGGTAGCTGGTGGTAAGCTCTCGAACAAGCTGTAAGTAGATTAACTTACATAGGTCACCGATTCTTGATCCTTTTGGCTGACAGGCAACCATCGCTCGAGGAAACGAGGCAGGACCCCATAGAATTACCGATACCATGGCGTTCATGTTCGAGTCGTGCTTAATCCCGCGAGTTTGCCATTGGGCACTTGATTCTCCCTCTGTCGATCCTGATTATTACCAGTGCTGGATCGGACTCAGGTCCCACTTTGAAGGGATGAAGATTGAAGGTCACGATACACAGAGCGGATGTGCAGATGTCTAGCTCGTGCTGTCGTGGCTTTGTATGAGAATGGTTGAGCAGGACGGTAAAGGGACACAGAATCGAACCACCTCCAAGTAAATAACAGATACAGATTATCGTACATAGTAAGTGTCTGGCATATGGGACACAAAACTTGCTGTGGTTTTGGATACTCTTGTTGCTCTTTGAGGTGATTAAATGATTATGACATGATATCTAGTCTGTTACCTCATTGCGGGTAGCGTACTAGATTGTGATTGTAAACGTGAGCACCTAAGGTTTGCAATGGATGGAATATTGCTTATTCCTTGTTTACATAGAAAGAAAAGAATGTTGCTCATTCCTACCTTGATAATTAATGATTTTGCTGGAGTATATAGACATCGAAAATCAATCCTAGATCAGAGTTTAATTTGACCTTTGGTTAAACTGATTTGCGTCGAGAACAGGTCGAATTAATAAATACACAAAACCCATAATTGGGAAGACTTCATCTTCAGGTACTATTATTGATTTTTATGTCGAAGCTTGACTCGCAAAATAAATCGAGCTACTCAAGCTCGATGCGATTCTGCTCGATTCCTTTTTCTTTAGGAGCTGGATCGGATTTTTCTTTGGGGGTTGAAGATAGACTGGATTGAATGACATTCTTGAATAGTAGATACTATGAAAGCGGCATGTCCCGCCAATATGCGATAGGGTCCACCAATTTGTCCTATAAAACTCCGGTCTACAGCACAGCTCTTATCGCAGCTTTTGGGAAAGTCGTTCCAATCCATAATAAGGAGTGTCAAAGATGAACTCCTCCTATTCAGCATCTCAACCAAAAAGGAGGTTAACCCAATCGTTTGCTTTGTGAGGCAGTCATCAATAAGCACTGGTCTTTGGTCTCTGACATGTCTTAACATCCTCTGTATGGGCAATAGTGATCTTTCGCCCAGATTGAGATCGTTCCATTAAAGATCTGTTTATGCACCAGTGTATGTGTTGTCAGTAAACTATTGATCTAGAGGATGACGAAGTACGTAAAGGGAAAAAAAAAAAATGAAGAAAACTTGGATCAACCTGAAACATGCACGGTCAGACAGCTAATTGTCTGACAAACCAACCTAATTTTTCATTGGTCTAGTACTGCAAGGAACTCTTTCCTTAATTTACTAGATGTCTTTAGCCAATTGCAACATGGCGGCATCAAATCCATTTTAAAATGTCAGTATCTTGACTAGATTAGTAATATACCCATTAGTCTTGCGTGACTGTTAACTGAACTGTAGTTTTAAGATTTTCTTTTGGCCAAGCTATTTCAAGATTGCAACAGACCGATCTGATCTTCCCCTCCTCAAGTATCGAACTCTTCTTGTCAATTCATCTACACAGCTTATGCATTACTCTGCATATGATGTGCATCCGGAGCATCTTCACTCTTGTTGCAATTCTTATAGTAATCTCGACAATCGATGGCCGGTCTCTGCCAGGTGATTCTTCGCGGCTAATTTCAGATGGCGTTGATCATGGCCATGATCAGCATAATGAACCATCTAAATTGCTTCTTCTCAAAGGAACAGCGGGTGTTTGGGACGATGAGGTTGAAGTTTGTGAGCAGATGTATGGATTCTTGCCATGCTCGTACAGCACAGCAGGTCACCTGTTCTTGATATTGGTTTATGAGTATCTGCTGTTTCACGGGGAGTCCTACGTTGCTTCCGGGAGCAAGCAGATATTTAAGATGCTCGGTCCTGGAATATTTGGTGCCAGTGCATTCCATGTCCTTGGTGCTCTACCAGAGTCCTTAATACTTCTAGGTATGCATCTCCATAGCCTTTTTGTGCAAAATCTTTCTTCTGCTCTGTTCGTCATCGTCTGCCTCTTCTTAGATGGCCGAGTTTATGCTTTAATCAATTAATTTAGTAAGATGCAAAAGATGGACTCTGAGAGCTAATGAACTCTTGAAAATTCACTGTAAATTGAAGACGTGTCGGTAAAATTGAACTTTCCCGAGTTAGAATCCGAGAGGAACAAGATACAAGTATGGTGTAAATGGAATTAAATGAAAAATTGCTGCTCGTTGGCAAAATTTGTGTCAGTGCAAGTTTCTTGATCATCAAAAGCTAGCTTTGAGTCGAGATGCTTTCTGCAAGAAGTTGGAGCTGGCCTATGCCTCCAAACGTGACCAAATCTTTCAAGTTGCCATGGCAGGGCCACCATGTATGACTCTTGACTATTGGTAGTATTAAGGTTTCTCTTGGCTCATTCAATTTCCAAATGTCACTTGGCAACTTCTATACAACGCAACAGGAACCTTATGATCTTCTGTCAATTTTAAATGATATTGTATCCCAATTGCTATTTTCTGCAAATCAGATTCACATTATTTAGATTTTTGAATTTTTTTTATCGTGTGTAAAAGTTATTGATGAAGAATATTTCCGACACCATGAGTAACGTGAAATCAGCAGTTCAAGAAAGGAGGAAGCTGAAAAAGAAACTCGTGTAAAAGATAAGAAAGAGTAGAGTTTTGGAAGAGAAATAGTAATGCTGGGATTTTCATGGGACAGTGGACCTTCCTTTATTCATGAGTTGGACATTTGCAAAATCTTGTGCATTGTTAATTTTTTTTCAATCGGGTACGCTGACTGCACATCGCAGTAACTCTCCCTTTCCTAATAACCTCCAGTCACTCTCTCCAGTCATTTCTACAGTTGAAGTTTTATCATTCAAAGTCACTGAAGAGATAATTGTTGAATATGAAACCTATAGTATCGAATTACATCTCACAAAACCCTCAATTGAGGAGGGAATGTACCTTCATTTTATCATTTTCCTGCTTTTTTTCAGCATCCGGACTTCTAAACAGCGAAGAGGTGGCACAGGAATATGTCGTGACCGGTGTTGGCTTGCTGGCCGGATCCTCAATCCTGCTTCTGACATTGTTATGGGGAACTTGTGTCCTCCTTGGTAGCACAGAGTTCCATGATGGAATGGAGCGCAACACTTCAAATTCAAGCAAATTTTCGTGGAACAAGTTCTTGTCTTCCTTGAAAGGTAGTATTTCCAGAATTTCATTGAGCATTGACTTCATCATGTAAGATTTGAAAGAAGAGTATATTGTTGGAATATACATTAATATAAGGGTCTGTACATAGTTCAAGAAAATTCAAGAATCAGAGACTAAAGTCTATTGAGAGGAAACTTTTCAAGACACGAATCTCACTTGGTTCTTTTTCTAATACTGCTGTTGCAAAGATCCTCTCTATCTTCTTGCAGGCATTTTCTCATTTATATGCACATGCTTCAACTTGATTCGTATGCTTTCAAGTCGTGTTTTTCTGTCCTAACAATCCTCTAAATTCTTTGAAATTCTTAATACTCAGATTGGATGACCTTTATATGTAGTTTTGTGCCAATGCATAAATGGCCATAGGAATAGCTCGAAGAGCAAAAGAGAGAGAAAATTGGTGATGTTATCTAAAACTTGGAGAGGAATCTGATTTAACTTTCTTATTCGGGATCACAGGCTCCAGTATCATCACTGATTTGGAGACTAGCTACACTGCCAGGATAATGGTATTCTCAGCAATACCATTCATCATGATACAAATCCCAGAAATTTTCTCGATATATTCGGCTCAACGCATTGTGATCCTGTGTGCTCTTGCTGTTTCAGTTGGGTTGCTGCTCTTATACTTCTTCTATCAGGTAAATCATGCCCGTTTGTCTATGTACATTGCTGAGCATAGCATGGAGCCTTTTAAAAGCCATAAATTTTGAGGCATCCATAACTTCAATAATGATATTGAGCCTAGTGTTCAAAAGCTAGATGCCTAGAGATAAGATGCATAGTTCAGCTTTATGTTCATGTGCCATAATCTTTGGGATCATTGAGAGACCAACAACTAATGTCTTCAAGTAGATTAAATGTCTACGTGCGCATTTGCTTTGGCCACTTGTTGCAGATATTTCAGCCGTGGATTCAAAAGAGAAGACTCGAGTATGTGAAACATGAGCACCTTATACTTCGAATCATACGACATCTTGAACGAAATGCATCAGAAAGACTTCTCACAGAGGATGGAGCGCCAAAATTCCATGCTATAAGGAGGCTAGTCTTCATTCTACAACATGTCTCATTGCCTGATATGAGCAAGACGGTGTTGTTCTAATTGGTACTAACAAAGTCTGCATAATGCAGGCTATTTGAAGAAATCGATCAAGATGGGGACGATGCTATATCGCCATCTGAATTAAAAGAGCTGTTGCGAGAAATCAAGTTCAAACACGTGCACGTGGACAAAGATAAAGCGGTAGATGAAGTTATAAAGGAATTTGACATTGACAGTGACCAAAGGATAAGCAAAGACGAATTCGTTGCTGGATTCACAAAATGGCTCGAGGAGGCAAAGGTTGCGGTTGACAAGGAACCTTACTCAAAAAAATCTTTTAAGGACTGGTATCAGGTAATTCTGCATTTGAGGGGATGAATTCTGCAAGTTAATCTAACTTCTATGATGAATGTGCAGTTAAACTGTTCTGAAGTGTTTTCCAGCTCTTTCAACCTTTCATTCAGAAGAAAAAGGAAGAACGCAAACTGAAAAAGCAAAGAGTCGCAGAAATTCTTGGGCATGTACAGACCAAGTCCATTGAAACCCTATTCACAGAAAATGGCACACCTGATCTACCTGCTATTAGAAGGTTGGGCTCTGTTGATTACTTTCCGATGTGCTACTATTAGTAACTTATCGAGGAAACTAATTAGCTAGTTATTCTCTTATGAATTATGACCACCTGCATTTCGGTTTCAGATTATTCGAACAGATTGATCGCGATGGAGACAACAGCATATCACAATCCGAGCTGAAGGAACTAATAATGTGCGTCAAGTTTGGTGACATACCTTTTGATGTGGACAAAGTAGTTTTAAAGGTCATCAAGGTTTTTGACAGAAGCAGAGACGGCCAGATAACTGAGGAGGAATTCGTTACCGGATTGGCGAATTTGCTCGATCCTTCAGTTGAAGGCAATAAGAACCAAGCGCCTAAGTCAAACACCAGTCAAGATGATTTCTACCAAGTAAGGCTATCTATAACTTGGTTTTTTTTAATGCAATGTTGGATACTGCCATAATTCTTTTCACACATATGACATTGTGGCTTGATTATGCAAGGAAACTTGGGAAGAAACTGACAAGTTGGTGGATGAGGAAAAGGGAAAAGGGGATGAAGAGAAGTCATGGTGGATTTGGGTCAAATCTTTATCATGGTTGTTGCTTGGAGTTATCATATTATCGGTCCTTGCTGAACCTCTCATTTCCAGTGTGCAGAGTTTTTCGAAAGCAGCAGGTGTACCGTCTTTCTTCATCTCATTCATATTGGTTCCTCTGGCCACAAATGCAAGAGGAGCTATTGCAGCAATCAAAGCCGCAAGAAATAAGAAGGCGCGAACCACTTCTCTAACATTTTCCGAGGTCTGTTCAACTGATTCTGTAATATCAAGGACATTCTTTGTGCTGTAGGAGTAGGAAGCTAGCACCTTCTCAATGTCCTCAAGTTGCTCGCACGTTATTATGACCCTCTCAATTATATTGTGAGATTGGACAGTACTACTTGATGTTTCTTCGCATCATCGAAACAGAATGTGTATCTAGATTAGTGACCATGCATCATCATGTTGATTCACACCAGTTTTTAGATAGGACAAGCGAGTTAACATGTTTATTGGTTTTGCCCATGCGGTAATGCAGATCTATGGAGAGGTGTTCATGAGCAACATACTCGGCTTCTGTGTCCTCTTGTCGCTGATATATGCTCGCAACTTGACATGGGAATTCTCTGCTGAAGTTCTTGTGGTGCTAATCGTGTGTTGTGTGGTGGGTCTGACTGCAAGTTTCAGGTCAACCTTCCCAGTTTGGACATCAATCTTGGCTTACTTGTTGTACCCTCTGTCTCTTCTCTTGGTCTATGTTCTTGATGATGTCCTGAATTATTCCTAGGAGGACTGTACACATACCGCTTGAGAATTTTATGTTGCCGATTTTGGTTAAATTAGCTTATTCCAGATTGATCATTGAAGTTGTAATTATATGTTTGAAGTCCGGAATTGTGTCCGGATGGTCCCTTGGACACTTAAGTTAGAACGAGATAACAATGGAAAGCCAAAATAATGAGAGGATTTTCTCAAGGCATCCTTGCTTAGCGAGTTGCTGGTCTTGCTCTTTATCTTATAGGCACTCGACCTCGTAATATTTGATGTAGTGCAGGAATCGGAACTTCTCAACCTATCGGAGGTCGGCTCGCCCACTCTTGACAGCTGCCGATGTCCTTGGTCGCCGGCCGACATTTTTCGTGGGCTGGCGGGTGCCTTCATAAGCTAATGGATCAAATTTGGGCTCTTTCCAAGTAATAGGCTTCACCTTTGCGGGCTTTCGGTAGTTTATTGGTCCTGGGCTTTTGTCTTGGGCCTGGCTGATAGAAGCCCAATAGCAATATCGAAGATTTACGTGGCCACCATCAGGGACGCACGATGGTGGATTCTTAAAAGACCATTTGACGGTCATCATCAAATGCTAGTCTCCATTTAATGGACTTCATACAATTAGAGGGCAAATACATATCTAGACTCGAGTCGACATGGACCGGGTCAATTGCAGATGTTTGTTATGTAAGTCCATGCCAGCCCCATGCAACTCAATGGCCGTGATTGAACACGATCTATCTAGTTTCTATCATGTCTTTATTGATTCTCGAGCTCATGTCGATTTTCCTTTCTTTGTTATCATTTACGCCATAGAGTCCATGGTTAGCAAGCAGTTTTACCTAAATAAAAGGTAAAAATGTATCACATGGACCAAGTGATTCGTAAGATGTGGGTCAATTGACCAGCATGTGGTGATAATGAATGATTCTATTACAATGTTTTGACGTCCAAAGATCGAGCAATTCGGTCTCTTTGTATTTTTTAGGAAAAATTGTTCAAAAAGTTCTAAACTTATTGCACTTTTACCAATTCAGTCTTAAACCTTTCAAGTTTGTTAATTAAGTCCTAAACCTTTTCACTTTTTGCCAATTTAGTCTATCTTACCAATTTCGGTCGAAAAGTGCTAACGTGGATGCCGATCGGCCTACGTGATGCTGACGTGGACAATTTTAATAAAATTTTAATATTTTTCGATTTTTTTTATTTTCTATTCTTTTTCCATTTTCTCTTTTTTGTTTTTTTTTTCTCCCCTCCTTCCTCCTCTAGCCGGTTGCCAAATGTCAGCTATCGGCCAAAGGGGAGGGCCGATGAGGTCGACCTTGTCGGCCAGGGGCGAGCCTTGCCCCGGCTGACCATTAGCGAGGCCAAGCCTCGTAGTCGCTCGCAAGGGTGAGGTCGGCCTCACCAATGTCCAGTGATGGCGAGGCTCACCAGTGTCCAGCGATAGCGAGGCTCACTAGCCTCTCTCCTTTGGGCGGTGGCTGATGTCCAGCGACCGGTTGGAGAAGGAAGAAGGAGGAGAAAAAAAAAACGGAAAAAGAGAAAAAGGAAAAAGAATAGAAAATAAAAAAATTCGAAAAATATTAAAATATTGTTAAAATTTATCCACATTAACGCCATGTAGGCCGGCAGGTGTCCACATCAGCAATTTCCAGCCAAAATTAACCGGATAGATTTAATTGGGAAAATTACCAAAAAAGTCCTAAACCTTTTGCAATTGTGCCAATTCAGTCCTAAACCTTTTTTTTGGCCAATTCAGTCCTAAACCTTTTACAAATAAGCCAATTCAGTCCATTTGGCCGGCCGGCTGACGTGGCGCCGGCCGGCGTTCACGTAATAATATTTTAATATTTTTTTAATATTTTCGAATTTTTTTTCCTTTTTTCTTTTTTTTTCTTTTCCTTCTCCCCCTTGGCTGTCCGGCCAAGGGGGAGCCTCGCCGGCGAGGGCCCAGCTCCGGCGAGGCGAGCTGGGCCCTCGCTGCAGCTGGGCGAGCTCGCCCAGCTCCGGCGAGGCGGAGGTCGCCCAGCCATGGCGAGCTCCGCCTCGCGGCCGCTGGGCGGAGGTCGCCCAGCCATGGCGAGCTCCGCCTCGCCGGATCTGGGCGAGGGCGGAGCTCGCCCAGCCAAGGCGAGCTCCGCCTCGCCGCCGCTGGGCGAGCCTCGCCCAACTCTGGCGAGGCGGAGCTCGCCCAGCTCCGGCGAGGCAGAGCTCGCCTTGGCTGGGCGAGCTCGCCCAGCTGCGGCGAGGCTCCCCCTTGGCCGGACAGCCAAGGGGGAGAAGGAAAAAAAAAAAAAGGAAAAAAAATTCGAAAATATTAAAAAATATTAAAATATTATCACGTGGACGCCGGCCGGCGCCACGTCAGCCGGCCGGCGGCCACGTCAGCGCCGGCCGGCCAAATGGACTGAATTGGCTTATTTGTAAAAGGTTTAGGACTGAATTGGCCAAAAAAAAGGTTTAGGACTGAATTGGCACAATTGCAAAAGGTTTAGGACTTTTTTGGTAATTTTCCTGATTTAATTGGTAAGAAGTGAAAAGGTTTATGACTCAATTGGCAAGAAGTAAAAAGGTTTATGACTCAATAGGCAAACTCGAAAAGTTTAGAACTGAATTGACAAAAGTGCAACAAGTTTAGGACTTTTTGAATAATTTTCTCCATTTTCTAGGAACTTATCTAACATCTGCGTCTTTCAATCAACAATATTTAATATTTTGACTTTACCAAAAAGGAAAAGAAAAAAATAATAAAATAAAATAGCAAGAGATCCTAAAAAGAAAGATCTTATTGGTCAATTTTTAAAAATTTTATCAGTGAAATCGAGGTATTTCCTTATCGAGTCAAAGTAGTAACGATCACCTTCGAAACTGTTAACCATGATAAAATCGCTGAATACGACATGCTGAGACAGCGAGGAGATCATGTTCTTCGCGGTCTATTAGCTGAGGAAAACCTGGAAAATCAATGCAATTTCAACAACCAATATTTTACATCAAAACATTTTGAATATTCGATTTTCTTCTCATAAACAAATCATCATAGCAATTGCGCACCATACTATCTTCGTAATATACCCATTTGGGACTTGAGCCTTTGCTGTCCCATACTCAAGCTCAATGCTTGAACATTGCCTCAATCTTGATCAAGTATCGATTTTTATAGGGATAATACCACAAATAATCTCTGAACTTTGACTTAATGTATAATGTGATCTCTGAATTTTTAATTTATTCAATATGGTCCTAAAATTTGGTACATATTCAAATCAGTTCTCGGATTATATGAGGATGTTCAATTTTATCATTCCATCATTTCAAGTTCGGGGACAGTGTTAAATATTTTCATATAGTTTAGGGACTAAATTGAATATGTATCAAAAGTTTAGAAATCACATTGAACAAATTGAAAGTTCGGAGACTACATTGCATATTAAGCTAAAGTTTAAAAACTGCGTTAAGCAAATTAAAAGTTTAGGGACCATATTACATATTGGACAAAAGTTCACATACTGTTTGTCATTTTTCCATTTTTATATCGAAGCTCGACTTGAAAAATAAATTTTGAGCTACTCAAGCCTGATGCGATTAGGCCAGATTCCTTTTTCTTGAGGAGCCGGATTGAAATTTTCTATGTGGAGTTGAAGGTATACTGGATTGAATGACATTCTTGAACAGTAGATACCATGAACGTGGTATGTCACACCAGCAAGTGATAGGGTCGACCAATTAGTCCTTATAACTCCGGTCTAAAGCTCTTATCACAGCTTCCGGGAAAGTTGTTCCAATCCATAATAGGCCAAGTCAAACGTGAACTCCAATTCAGCACGTTCTTCCAGAAAGAAGGTTAACCCAGTCGTTGATTTCTGACCCAGTCGTCAATCGGCACTGGTCTTCGGTCTCTTACATGCGTTGACATCCTCTGTACGGGAAAAATGTAGTCTTTCATACAGACTGAGATTTTTCCTTTAAGATCTGTTTACGTAACAGTTAAGTGTCAAGAGCAAGCTATTGATGTAGAGGACGAGGAAGTATGAAAAGAAATGAAGAAAAGATGGATCAACCTCAAACATGCACGGTAGACAGCTAATTGTCCGACAAATCGACCTAAATTTCCACTAGTCTTGTCTTGCAAGATACTCTTTCCTCAAGTTGACACAGGTCATTAGCCAACTGCAACACGGCGGCACCAAATCGATTTTAAAATGGCAGTATCTTGACTTGATCAGTCCTCGTGCTGATATGCCTATTAATCTTGCATGACTATTAAGTGTTATCTGAAGATTTTCTTTCGGCCAAATTATTTCTAGATTGAAACAGACCGCTCTGATATTTCCCTCCTCAGTTATCAAACTCTTCTCCTCAATTCATCGACACGCAGCATACGCATGGCTCTGCATATAATGTGCATCAGGAGCATCTTCGCTCTTGTCGCAATTCTTATAGTAATCTCGACAGTCGAGGGCCGGTCTGTGCCGGGTGATTCTTCGCGGCTAATTTCAGATGGCGTTGATCGTGGCCATGATCAGCATAATGGACCTCCTAATTTGCTTCTTCTCAAAGGAACAGCGGGTGTTTGGGACGATGAGGTTGAAGTTTGTGAGCAGATGTATGGATTCTTGCCATGCTCGTACAGCACAGCAGGTCACCTGTTCTTGATGTTGGTTTATGAGTATCTGCTGTTTCACGGGGAGTCCTACGTTGCTTCCGGGAGCGAGCAGATATTTAAGATGCTCGGTCCTGGAATATTTGGTGCCAGTGCGTTCCATGTCCTTAGTGCTCTACCGGAGGCCCTAATACTTCTAGGTATGCATCTTCATAATCTTTCTACTTTTCTGTTCATCGTTGTCTTCTTCTTCTTCTTAGATGGTCGAGTTTCTGCTGTAAGCATTTGCTTTAGTAAGAATCAAAAGATGGACTCTGAGAGCTAATGAACTCTTCAAAATTCACTGTAAATTGAAGACCTGTCGATAAAATTGGAAATTTCCGAGTTAGAATTCGAAAGGAACAAGATACAAGTATGGTGTAAATGGGATCAAATGAAAAATTGCTGCTCGTTGACAAATTATTTTGTGTCAATGTAAGTTACTTGATCATCAAAAGTAGCCGCGAGATGTTGGAGCTGGCCTCATGCCTCCAAACATGACCAAATCTTTCAAGTTGCCACGGCAGGGCCACCATGTATGCCTCCTGACTCTTTGTAGTATTGAGGTTTCTCGTGGCTCATTCAACTTCCAAATGTCACTTGGCGACTTGTATATCACGTAACAGGAAGCTTATCATCTTCTGTCAATTTTCAATGATGATGTATCCCAATTACTCTTTCCGGAATTCAGATTCACATTATTTAGATTTGAATTTTTTTATCGTGTGTAAAACATTATGGATGAAAGAATAATTCCGAAACCCGGAGTAACGTGAAATCAGTAGTTAAAGAAAGGAGGAAGCTGAAACAGAAACTTGTCTGAGACTCTTAAGATAAGGATGAGTTTTAGTTTCGAAAGAGAAATTGTGATGTTGGGATTACCGTGGGACAATGAACCTTTCTTTATTCATGAGTTATGCATTTGCAAAACTTGTGAATTGTTAATTTTCTTTTTTCAATCGAGTACCCAGATTGTACGTCGCAGTAGCTCTCTCTTGCCTAATAAGTTCTGGTTGCTCTCTCCAATCATTTCTACAGCTGATGTTTTATCATTCAGATTCACTAAAGAGAAAATTCCTGGAAACAAAAGCTGTGACATCAAATTACATCTCACTAGACCTCAACTGAGGGAGGGAATCCATCTTAATTTTGAATATTCGTCCCTCTTTTTTCCAGCATCGGGACTTCTAAACGGCGAAGAGGTGGCGCAGGAATATGTCGTGACTGGTGTTGGCTTGCTGGCCGGATCCTCGATTCTGCTTCTGACATTGTTATGGGGAACTTGTGTCCTCCTTGGTAGCAGTGAACTCCGTGATGGAATGGAACCCAACACTTCAAATTCAAATTCAAGCAAATTTTCATGGAAGAAGTTCTTATCCTCCTTGAAAGGTAATATGTCCTGATTTTCTTCAAGCATTGACTTCATCATGTCAAGATTTGAGAAGAGAGTACATAGGTAGAATGTACTTGGATATAAGGTGCTGTACTAGTACGAGAAAATTCAAGAATCAAGGACTAAAGACTATTGAGAGGAAAATTTTCAAGAAACAGGCCTTACTTTTTTCTGTTTCTTGGACTACTGCGGCAAAGATCACACTATCTTGTCGCAGGCATTTTCTCGTGTACATGCACATGCTCCAACTTGATTCATATGCTTCCAAGTTGGGTTGTTCTGTCCTAACTATCCTCTTAAATCTCTGAAATCCTTAATATTCAAATGGATGACCTTCACATATAGTTTCGTGCCAATACATTAATGGCTGTGGCAATAGCTCGAAGAGCAAAAGAGAGAATCGGTGATGTTATCTATAACTTAGAGAGGAATCTGATTAACCTTTCTTATTTGGGAACACAGGCTCCGGTATCATCACTGATTCGGAGACTAGCTACACTGCCAGGATCATGGTAATCTCAGCATTGCCATTCATCATGATACAAATCCCGGATATTTTCTCGATATATTCAGCTCAACGAATTGTGATCCTGTGTGCGCTTGCTGTTTCAGTTGGGTTGCTGCTCTTATACTTCTTCTATCAGGTAACTTATGCATGCCCATATTTTTACGTACATTGCTGAGCTAGTAATGAGGCTTTGAGGCTTCCATAATTTAGTAGTGATACTGAGCCTAGTGTTCAAAAGCTGGATGTATAGAGATAAGGTGCAAAGTTTAGCTTTATGTTCATTTGCCATAATATTTGGGATCGTTGAGAAAGCAATAACTAATGTGTTCGAGCAGTTTAAATGTCCAACTTCGCATTTCCTTTGGCTACTTGTTGCAGATATTTCAGCCGTGGATTCAAAAGAGAAGACTCGAGTATGTGAAACATGAGCACCTTAAACTTCGAATCATACAACATCTGCAACGACACACGCTAGAAAGACTTCTCACAGAGGATGGAGCGCCAAACATACGTGCTATAAGGAGGCTAGTCTCCATTCTACGTGTCACTTCACCTGATATGAGCAAGATGGTGTCGTTCTAATTGGTACTAAAGGGTTTGCAAACTGCAGGCTATTTGAAGAAATTGATCAAGATGGGGACGATGCTATATCGCCATCTGAATTAAAAGAGCTGTTGCTAGAAATCAAGTTCAAACACGAGCACGTGGACAAAGATAAAGCGGTAGATGAAATTATAAAGGAATTTGACATTGCCGGTGACCAAAGGGTAAGCAGAGATGAATTCGTCGCTGGAGTCACGAAATGGCTCGAGGAGGCAAAGATTGCGATGGACAAGCGACTTTACTCGAGAAACTCTTTTAAGGACTTGTATCAGGTAATTTTGCAGTTGAGGGGATGAATTTTGCAAGTTAAATTTCCATCTATGATAAATGTGCAATTAAACTGTTCAGAAGTATTTTCCAGCTCTTTCGACCTTTTATTCAGAAGAAGAAGGAAGAACGCAAACTGAAAGAGCAAATCATCGCAGAAATTCTTGCGCATGTACAGACCAAGTCCATTGAAACCCTATTCACAGAAAATGGCACACCTGATCTACCTGCTATTAGAAGGTTAGGCTTTGTTAATTTCTTTCCGATGTGCTACTATGAGTAACTTATTCAGAGAACTAAGTAGTTAGTTATTATCCTGTGAATTATGACTATCTGCATTTTGGTTTCAGATTATTCGAACAGATTGATCGCAATGGAGACAACAGCATATCGCAATCTGAGCTGAAGGAACTAATGATGGGCATCAAGTTTGGTGACATACCTTTTGACGTGGACGAAGTAGTTTTAAAGGTCATTGAGGTCTTTGACAGAAGCGGAAACCGCCAGATAAGTGAGGAGGAATTCGTTACCGGATTGGCGAATTTGCTCGATACTTCAGGTGAAGGCAATAAGAGCCAAACGCCTAAGTTAAACACCAGTCAAGATGATTTCTATCAAGTAAGGCCATTTCAAACTCGGCTTTTTCAAAAGCAATGTCAAGTACTACCATAGTTCTTTTCACATATCTGATATCGTGACATGATTATGCAAGAGAACTTGGGAAGAAACCGACAAATTGGTGGATGAAGATAAGGGAAAAGGAGATGTCGAGAAGTCGTCGTGGATTTGGGTCAAGTCTATATCGTTGTTGTTGCTAGGAGTTATCATATTATCAGTCCTTGCAGAACCTCTCATCTCTAGTGTGCAGAGTTTTTCGAAATCGGCAGGCATACCTTCTTTCTTCATCTCATTCATATTGGTTCCTCTGGCCACAAACGCAAGAGGAGCAACCGCGGCAATCAAAGCCGCCAGACATAAGAAGGCGCGAACCACTTCTCTAACACTTTCCGAGGTCTGTCCAACTAATTCTACAAATTCAAGGAAATTATTTATGCTGTAGGTGTAGAAAGCTTGCACATTCTCAATGTCTTCAAGTTTCGCTCACCTGTTGATATGACCCCCTCAAATTTCATTATAGTGTGAGATTGGACAGTACTACTTAATGGTTCTTCGTGCCGTCGAATATAACTTAGTATCTTCTAGATAAGTGACCCTGGTTCGTCATATTGATTCAGACCAGTTTCTTAAATAGGACTAGTGCTTAACATGTTTTTTCGGTTTTGCCTTTGCGGTAATGCAGATCTATGGAGAGGTGTTCATGAGCAACATGCTCGGCTTCTGCGTCCTCTTGTCGCTGATATACGCCCGCGACCTGACATGGGAATTCTCTGCAGAAGTTCTTGTGGTGCTAATCGTGTGTTGTGTGGTGGGTCTGATTGCAAGTTTCAGGTCAACCTTCCCAGTTTGGACATCAATCTTGGCTTACTTGTTGTACCCTCTGTCTCTTCTCTTGGTCTATGTTCTTGATGATGTCCTGAATTATTCCTAGGTTCCTAGGACTGTACACTTTCTGCTTGAGAATTTTATGTTGCCAATTTTGGTTAATTAGCGCATTCCGGATTGATCATTGAAGGTGTAACAATATGTTCCGAGTCCAGAACCGTGCCGGGATGGTCCCTCGGATACTTAAGTTAGAGTGAGACGGCTGTGGAAATCCAAAATAGCGAGAGGATTTTCGCGAAGCATCCTTACTTGCCGAGTCTTGGGTCTTGCTTTCTATCTATAAGCATTCGACCTCATAATATTCGAGGCAATACAGGAATCGGAACTTATCGACCTATCTGAGGTCGGCTCGCCAATGTCCTTGGTCGCGGGCCGACTTCTTGGTTGCCGCCATTTTTCGGGGGATGGTGGGTGACTTCATTCGCTAATGGATCAAATTAGGGCTCTTTCCGAGTAATAGGCTTCACGTTTGCAAGCTTCGAGTGGTTAACAGGCCAATATAAGCCCAATAGCAATAAGACCACTCGACGGTCATTATCAAAAACGTAATTCTATTCATAACGACTCCACCTAACTGGAGGGCAAATACAGAACTACACTCGAGTCGACACGGACCGGGTCAATTGCAGACGTTGGTCACGTAAACCCCATGTGAGCCCCATGTACCTCGATGGCCATGATTGCACCCGGTCCATCCAGAACTCTATCGGGTCTTTTATCGATTCTCTGGTGCATGCCAATTTTCATATTTTTTTTATTTTCATTTACGCTATAGAGTTCCTGTTTAAAGGGCAAAAATGTATATCGCGAACTAAGTGATTAATAAGATGTGGGTCAACTGACCAGCATGTGCTGATACTGAATGATTCTATGACAATGTTTTGACTTCCAAAAAGACCGAGCAATCTTGGCCTCATCTCATTATGTCACCTGGCATTTCGTAGAAACTTATATGACACCCCGCGTTTTTGAATCACCCATATTTTATAGGGAAAATTTCAATTTTGGGTCCAAAGTGGAGCCATTTTCTTAAAATAGGGTCCCAAGTAGACCTAATGCCAAATTGATACCCAAAGTCCCCAAAAAGTGTCATATAAAGGTTTGGGTTAGCGGCCGGCCAAAATACCCGCCGGCCGGCTATCCCGCGACTATTCCGGCGAACGGAACAATGCTTTTTATATATTTTTTCTTTTCCTTTTCCTCTTTTTTTTTTCTCCTTTCCCTTCATCGGCCATTGCCGGGGCCGGCAGAGGTGGCCCTCGCCAGTGAGGGCGACCCAGGGTCGAGCGAGGGTTGCCCGATGCCAGCGAGGGCGAGGGCCGCTCTCTCCCGCCCAGCCCAGGAGAGGGCGGCCCTCGCTCAACGCCGGAGAGGGCGACCCTCCCCTGACCCTGGGTCGCCCTTGCTGGCAAAGGCAAGGGCCGCTCTCGCCTGGGCTGGGCCGAGGTGGCGGTGGTTGGTCCGGCAAGAAGGGGCTGGTTTGGCGGTTAAGGGAAGCCGAGCGGAAGTAGAGGCGGCGAAGCAAAAAAAATGAAGGAGCAGCAGCAGAAGAAACGAAGCAGCAGAAACAAAGAAGAAGGGGAAAAGAAGAAAAGACAGGTCGCCCTCGCCCTCGCCGGCATCCGGCGAGG
Organism: Syzygium jambos; assembly: GCA_031216235.1. Taxonomy (NCBI): domain Eukaryota; kingdom Viridiplantae; phylum Streptophyta; class Magnoliopsida; order Myrtales; family Myrtaceae; genus Syzygium; species Syzygium jambos. Next base: position 2,255,571 of record CM062225.1, on the reverse strand, counting down.
GCCGCCCAGCCTTCCCCGACGTGGGCGAGGGCAAGGGTCGCCCTCACCGAATCTGGCGATGGTCGGCCCTCGCCCGACGTTGGCGAGGGTTGCCCTCGCCAGCGTTCGGCGAGGGTGACCCTTGCCCTTGCTGACGTCGGGGAAGGCTAGGCGACCCTCGCCCGATGCCGGCAAGGGCAGCCTCCGTCAGCCATAGCAGGGGCTGGCAGAGGGAAGAGAGAAAGAGAAAAAAAAGAAAAATAAAAGGTAAAAAAATTACTGTTCTGGCCACCGGAACAATAGAAACTCACCGACCAGTGACTATTTGGCCAGCCGGCGAGCCCAGGTACTAATTTGAGACTAATTGGGTACTTTGGCTATCAAATTGAGATTGATTGGGCATTTGAGACCCCATTTTGAGAAAATAGCCCCACTTTGGACCTAAAATTGAAAATTTCCCTATTTTATATTATGACTTTACCAACTAGGAAAATAAAATAAAAAAATCAATAGCTACAGATCCTAAATCCACAGCGCAACTACCAAAGGGATTTATTATTTTTAAAATCTTTCAATTCTCCTTCCTTTGCTACCGAAAGAAGAAAGATGGTATCGGTCAATGATTAAATTTTATTAGCAAAATCGAGGTATCTCCATGAAGAGTCAAAGCAGTAACCACGAGTACTTGCAAAAGTGTTACTTGTCGCCAACTACGGGTTGACGTGTTATTACATGTGTACTTGGTCATTGATAATGCAATTTGATGTGATATTAAACCATAGTAAAATCACTGAATGCAACATGCTGAGACTGCGAGGAGATCGCGTTTTTGGTAGTCCATTAGCTAATGAGAACGCGGATAATTCGTGCCATTTCAAAAACCAATTTTCATTAGGGGTGTCAAAAAAGCTCGAACCAACCTAGCCCGACTCGGACCGGCTCGACTCTACCCGAAATTTTAGGATATTTTGGGGTCATGTTTTGATCTTCTTTGAGTTAGATTTTTAGGTGTGGGTATTTGTTAGGGCGGGCCGAGCCAGGCTGGGCTTTTTTGACCCTGGCACCAAATACAACTCATCTAGAATAGCCTTTCCTTCTCTCTCTCTCTCCCCTTCACTCTCTTCTCTCTCTGCGTGAGAGCTTGAGTTCGAGTTCGTGGCAATGGCAACTGTGAAGTTCACGAACATGGCCGTGGTGGCCTTCGTCCTCGCCCTCACGGCGCTTGCTATGACCGCCCAGGTCAAGGTCCTGGCGCCGAGCCCCACCTCCCTGGTGAGCTCCGTCTCCCCGTCGATCCTTTCCATCGGAGCAACAGCCGTCACGGCTCTCGTCTTCGGTTCCAAATAGAGCCTTAACATTCTCCACCTACATCACACAAACGAAAGTGTGTAAATTACACAAATTACAGAAAAGAGGAGGAGAAGGACAACGCGGGTCGACTCCAGAATTAGGGTTTAGAATAGGGGTGGAAGAGTACGGATTCATGAGGATCGATGTCCAAGGAGATGATCTGCTCGTCGTCGGTTATTACGGTGATCTTCATCCTTGGGTCTTCTCGCTTCCTGTTGCTGCTACTTTGTCTTCGTCTTCTTCGGATTGAGGGATGAATCTAGTTTGATTTTGTGTTGCTGATTCCAACGATCTTTGCTTAGCTGTCTGGCCTTCCGCTTCTGGGTTTCGATCTTGGACTGATGGATTGGGTTGGGTGTGAATGCTGACAGAATTGAAGGAGCTGGGAAATGGAAAAGATTGGTCCTTGTAAAAAAAAAAAACCCTAAACCCGACCCGACCCAATTCTTGGAGTATATGCTAAACAGGGTCTTGGATTGGGTCAAGCGTGACCTTGTATTTTTCGGGTTGGGCCGGATATCATGAAAGCCCGACCCGACCTGACCCATTGACACCCTGATTTTCATATCTCGATCTTCTTCTTTACAACTAGATCATCGTAATAAATGCGAATCATACTATTTTCATATATACCCTTTGAGATGTTTCCCATATCTTGCTATGTTGTCGAGACAATTCTTGACACATTAATGTCGACATGTCACGTGTTATGAATACGATTTATCAATGTGAATTTTACGGAGTAAAGTGAAGCACCACTTACCCTTTTGAGATAGGACGCACATTGTTATGGGTGTTTTTTTTTTATAACCCAGGGAACCCCCCACGGCCGACAACCGGGGAGTAAACCCTGGGAGCGACACGTGCTAGCCACCATACACGTGCCACCGGTTAAGTCACCCTGCGGCGTCCGGGATTCGAACACTCAACCTTTTGCGAGAGGAAGAGTGCGCGCTCCAGCAGCGCCACCCAGGCGGGTGGTAGAAACACCCATGACAATGAACACTCTATCATAAAGCTACGCAGGGAGTGGCACCGCATCGGAGATCTTATTACGCATCATTCGAACCATTGAAACTATCATATTTCGCGTGCCTAACTTAACGAGACCCACGAGATTAAACAATTCAGATTCGCAAAATTATGCGGATGTAGAAGGCGCATTCAATAATTTTCCTACTATCTAGGCATTATTCCAAGTTTTTAATAGAACCAAGGTGCATGTGGAATTTCATTTTGCAAAGATATTCTGAATGAGTTTCATGGACTGACTTGAGCTTGAAAACGTAAAATTTCCTTCAAAAAACAACCCTGAAAATAAAATTTCATTCATAGACTTTATAATGAAAGTCTAGTCAATGTTTTTATCAGCTAGTTGAATGAGGGACATACTGGTGGTAGGACGGCTCTTTGTTTTTTTGCCGGCTGTCCTTGGACTTTGGAGGTCTGCCTGCCTGCCTTGTGAAAAGCTTGAGAAATGGAAGAAAGGAGAAAGGAAATCTATAGTTGAAGAATTTGAACTTTTATTCATCAGTTTATGCTGAGAATCTTCATACAGAACTTCATCTAAGAGCTTGACCTCTCTCTTGTGTATCTTACTATTTATATAGTACATACAGCTAAAATAAAGCTCGAGTTTACAGCTCATATACCAGAAAATACAACTGAACAACTAAACTAACAGAAGAAACAAATCTGTACAACTGAACTAATAGAATGTCAACTACTATGTTTTTCCTTAGTTCTAAGAACAGAAAACAGTCACGCAGAACATTATTGATGCGTATAGAAGACTTGAGCTTTCTTCAGCTTTCCACTTCTTCTTTCTTTCCTGTAGTCTCAACATTCCCCCGCAAACTATGTGCAGGTTTGAACCCCAAGCCCAGTTTGGTTCTGAGAGTGGAATGATCGAGTCGTGGCAATGCCTTGGTGAAAATGTCAGCAAGCTGGCGATGACGAGGAACATATTGAACTCGTAAGGATCCCAAGGAGACCTTTTCTCTAACGAAATGAAAGTCAATTTCAATATGTGTTAGTTCGAGCATGTAAGACATGATTGCTAGTAAGGGAGATGGCAGATTGGTGATCACAAAACAGAGTTGTAGGAGAGTGAAGAGAGATGCCAATATCACGTAGGACAAAACTAATCCATGTAAGATCAGTAGTAGCAGATGCAAGAGCTCAATACTCTGCCTCAGTAAATGAACGAGAGACAGTCGGTTGTTTCTTAGCGGACCAAGAGATGAGATTGGAACCAAGATATGTGCAAAAACCAGTGGTGGAACGTCGGGTATCAAGACAGCCAACCCAATAAGCATCGGAGAAGCCGTATAAGGTCATAGAACTTTGGGAGTGTAGGAAGATTCCCAAATTCATAGTGCCCTTAACATATCGAAGGACTCGCTTCAGTTTATGAAAATCAGGAATGGATGGTCGCTGCATTTTCTGACATAAAATATTAGTGGCATAAGCAAGGTCTGGGCGAGTTATGGTGAGATACTGAAGCCCTTCAACTAAACTTCTGTATTCAAGTGGGTTAACAAGATAGATGTCATCTTCCATCATGTGGAGGGGCCTTACAGATAGTGGAGTTGCTATTGATTTGCATTCTTGCATGTGTGCTCGTGTAAGAAGATGAATAGCATACTTGGTTTGGTAGAGAAAAAGGTAAACTAAAGTGCGTTTGGCTTCTATCCCCAGAAAATAATGAAGCGAGCCTAGATCTTTCATATGAAAAGAGATACTCAGAGGTTTGATGAAATCATCAAGCAACTGATGTGAGTTACCAGTCAACACAATATCATCAACATACAGAAGCAACAAGATTGTGTTGGTGCCATGATGAAACACAAAGAGAGAAGAGTCTGTGGTGCTACAGAAAAAACCGAATTCAAGAAGAAAGTTGCTAAACTTCTCAAACCATGCACGTGGAGCCTGTCGAAGACCATACAAAGACTTCTTGAGTAAACATACATGATGAGGCAAAGTAGGATGGATAAAATCAGGGAGTTGCTCCATATAGATAGATTCAGTGAGCGTGCCATGTAAAAAGGCATTTTTAATATCTAGTTGATGAATAGGCCAGTGCTTTACCATAGCCACTGATAAGACAATACGGAGTGTGGCTTGTTTCACTACGGGGCTGAAGGTTTCAAAAAAGTCTACTCCTTCTTCTTGGTGAAACCCTTTAGCAACTAGACGAGCCTTCAACCTGTCAAGACTTCCATCCGGCACTAACTTTGTTTTAAACACCCACTTACAACCTATGATATTCATCTGAGCTGTTCTTGGAACTAATATCCAAGTTTGATTCATATGCAGGGCATCCATTTCCTCATGCATGGCTTGAGTCCAGCCCTTATGAGCTAGAGCTGATTTAAGTGATTTCGGCTCAGCTGGAACATTGTATTCAGCTAAGCAAGCATATTTGGGATTTGGTTTAGCTATGTTAGATCGGAGTCGAGTTTGCATAGGATGAACAAAGGTGTCACGGGAATGATGGGGAAAAGAACTTGGATGGTCTTGGTCATCAACAGGAATGATTGGTGCTGCATTATCTGGAGCAGAACATCCTGAGACCTCAAGGTCAGTAGGAGGCTGTGAGGATGACAAAGACATATGTTTGCAGTGCTCTGTGATGTATGGGACACGAATTTGGCCAACCTCCAAAACTCCAGTTTCCTGTAAATGACCAGTGGTACAAATAGGAGGGTGTCGCATGGAACTCAACTTATTAGAATCCAGAAAGTCTACCTCATCAACCCATTTTCGATATAGAGAGGTATAGTGAGGATAATTACTATTTAGTTTCTTGGTAAAAGGAAAGAAACATTCATCAAACTTCACATGTCAACTGACATATATTCTACCATCAGTAGGGACCAGACAACGATACCCCTTATGACGCTCACTATATCCCAGGAAAACACATGTAAGGGATCGAGAATCAAACTTGTGTTGTGCATAGGGTCTGAGGCAGGGATAACAAGCACAGCCAAAGATCCTAAGATGATCATAGCTCGGTACTTTTTTAAACAACCTACTATGAGGTGAGTCCATCTGCAACTTGGGAGTTGGAAGTAAGTTAATGATGTAATTGGCAGTCAAAAAAGAATCAACCTAACATTGTAGTGGAGTTCTAGCATGGTAGAGCATAGTCAGGCCCAATTCTACCACATGACAGTGTTTCCTCTCGGAAATCCCGTTCTGTTCAGGGATGTAAGGGCAAGATAAGTACTGTTTAATACCACAAGTTGTCAAGTGATTCTGAAATCTAGTACTAGTGAATTCACCTCCCCCATCACATTGAAAAACTTTGATTTTATGATTAAGTTGGTTTTCCACGTACTTCTGAAACATAAGAAAAACATCATAGAAGTTTGACTTCAGCTTCATTGGATAAAGCCAACTATAGCGAGAAAAATTGTCAACAAAGATGACATAAAATCTGAATCCCTGAAGTGAAGTTACTAGTGATGGACCCCAAATATCACAATGTATCCTTTCTAGAGGATCTTCAGTTGCAGAATCAGAGAAGGGAAAAGGTAGTGAAGTACGTTTGACAAGTTGACAACTACCACACATAGGTGGTGCTTTCTTATTGCAGCAGATCCTCTGTTGTCGTTGAAGATGCTTCAAGATCTGTGAGTTGCTATGAGCAAGTCGTTGATGCCATATTTCTTCTTCGACTGCCTTATGCCTCTATGTAAGTAGAGCTTTAGTTTCCTACTGATCCACTCGGTAGAGCCCCCCAACTTTTCTCCCGAGCATCATTGTGGTGTTGGCTCGATTGTCCTTTACATAGACACCATTTTTGTCAAACACAAAAGAGCAAGGAAAGTCATCAGTTAGTTTCGAAACTGAAAGAAGGTTCTTCTTGATTTTAGGAACCACCGGTACATCATTTAATAGTAACACATCAAGCTCAGAACATAAGAACGCATTACCAGTGTAAGTAATAGGAATACATGATCCATTTCCTATCATGACAATATCATTTCCAGTATACTTTGAGGGGTTATGAATTATACCAGGATTGGCAATGATGTGGGCTGTGGCTCCTGTGTCAAGATACCATTCACTGCCTGTAGGATCCTCAAGATGCATCGTTGCTAGAGCTTGAGGAATAGCTTCGTCTTGATAAAAGTCGTCGAACCAATACAAACATCGAAGTGCATCATGCCCTAGTCGTTTTGCAGATTTGACATGCTACGTGAACTCCATCTGTCACTTTCACAACCTGCAAATTCTTATAAGTTGCTAAGTTTTCAGTGGGATAAGACTTAGTCTCTTGATACCTCTGTGATGAATCAGCACGTGGTCGAAAACTAGGGCCTGCACTATAGGTGTTAGTCTGTGGTTTAAAACGTTGAACCTCCTGATCTTGGTTCAGACTAAATGGTCTATAATTCTGACTTCTTCCTTGATAACCATAACCACGACCTCGATTGTCGAAGGAACGACCTCTGCCATAGTTACGTCCTCCCGTGAAACCACCTCTCTGTCCCATGAAAGCCAGATTAGGCTGATTAAGTTCTTTGCTAGTTACTATCTTTGGTTCCATCTCTATATTTCTTTCTCCGTAATATGCCAAGTTAGGATTAAACTGATTTGAGGAATAGTTTTGCAGTCTTGTTTCAAACCTTTCTAGCTTTGATATCACCTCATCATAATCAGGTTGAGGATTCAAACAATACATGGTTGTTTTGAAGTTTTCATACTCAAATCCTAGTCCTTCCAAGATGCCAAAAACCTTAGTTATTTCATCCACAGGTTTTCCTATTGCATTTAACTGATCGCAAATCAGTTTGTACTCTCTAAGATAATCAGATAGTTGTCTATTTCGTTTCGGACATGCCTGTAGTTTCCCCCTCAACTCAAACTCCTTAGCTACTGATTTCTGTGTGAATTGATTCAGCAAAGTCTACCATACCTCATAGGATGTTTCCAGGCTGATGATTAGCCCCAGGATATTCTCAGAAACTGCACCATTGATCCATGAAAATACCAGTTGATCGGTTTTCACCCAATCAGTGTAATCAAGATTGACTACTTCGATCTCTCTCCCGTCAACTTCAACTTGTATTGTCTAAGGAGGTGGTGGAATTTCTCCATTGATGAAGCCAAATAGCTCTTGACTGTGAAGGAATCTATAAAATTGAGCTTGCTAGAGAAGAAAGTTGTCTTCAGCAAGCTTGATTGTAACGAAGTTAGCAATGTTGACATGAATAGGAAAAGGATATCTCGGTGTTCTTGCTGCCATTGTTGTGTTCTCAGAGAATGAGATCAGAATTCACAGCTTTGCTCTCGGAGATGGCTCTGATACCATGTGAAAAGCTTGAGAAATGGAAGAAAGGAGAAAGGAAATCTCTAGTTGAAGAATTTGAACTTCTATTCATCAGTTTATGCAGAGAATCTTCATACAGAACTTCATTTGAGAGCTTGACCTCTCTCTTGTTTGTCTTACTGTTTATATAGTACATACAGCTAAAATAACGCTCGAGTTTACAGCTCATATACCAAAAAATACAACTAAATAACTAAACTAACAAAAGAAACAAATCTGTACAACTGAACTAACAGAATGTTAATTACTCCGTTTTTCCTTAGCTCTAAGAACAGAAAATAGTTATGCAGAACATTATTGATGCGTATATAAGATTTGAGCTTTCTTTAGCTTTCCACTTCTTCTTTCTTTCCTGTAGTCTCAACATGCCTTTAGGGAGCATAACACAGAACTGCTCTGAAGTAATGCCTACAACAAATTACGGCAAGATTATAGAACCCTTGATCCTTTCTATGTTGATTAGAACCCTCGATCCTTTGCCTATGAACAAATCTGTTTATGTTTAGTTGCATAAAACGGTTATTTTTGGGCATTTGGCCTCTCTTCCGGTGGTCTAACCCAGAGTGGTTTTCACGTGGTCGGAGGAATCGGAATGCTTGATCTCTGGTTCTCGAGTTGAAATTTATCTAACATCCCAATCAACTGTCCAGACTCTAACGTTTAATATATCTACAAAATCAAATTGAAAGTTATGAATGCCAATTTCCTCGTGACTTTTTGAGTAAGGGAAGGATCAAATTGTATCTACTTCCCTATGTTTTTACGATATTGGAGTTTATTGACGCCGTGGTTTTATCTGCAAAGCAACACCGCACCAAACTCATCATTTACCCTTCGCTTTTCAAGTTTCACCCCATTTCTTGGATTCGCCCTTAAGTGAAGTCTTCCATTTCGACTCCCCCCATTTCAAGAACGGGAATAGAGAATTTCAATGAACCGGACGGACAAGATTATAGATGGGTTCGTACTTACAAATTGAATGTGAAATCAGTTATCAATCTGTATCCAAAAAGAACTGAAATTCAACAATTGACATAATGGTAATAAGAGATATATGGGCACACGGTACGAGGAAAATACCGACTAAGTTCGTGTCAGTATCACTTCCGAACGGTCATAGTGCTCTAGCTACGATTTCATTTTTACAGCGGATTAATCCGATTGTCTCTTACTCCGGTTTTTTAACAAAGATGCTAGGTACATGAAAATTAACTTGTAACATCGATGAATCAGGTATCGTGATAATTTCTTACCATACCTCGAGTAAGACACTTGATATAGTAATTTTCAAAAATCATTACAGCGATTTTTTTCGAGCGACCCTATTTGTACTCCCTATATGACTAAATTCACCAAGTTTACACTAAAAAAGACCAAATAGCTCTCAACCACTCAATCGCAAATTGCTGGGCCCATTCCTTCTTCTTTTTTCTATTTTTTCTATTTCTATTTAGGATTTACTTGCAATAATTAAGCATTTCGCGTGTTTTGCTTTTAGTTTATTAAAAAAAAAATTTAGTGTATTCCTAGATATTCATATAATGTTTTACATGCTTCATGTAAAAGTATCTTGCTAATAGTAAGGAAAAAAGACAAATTATTTGATATAGTAAAAAACTTAAAAGTCTCTTTTTCATCTTCCTTTTATAATAACTTATCTATTCTTTGTTTCTCTTATCTTTTTTTTTTCGTCGAATTGTCTCTCTTATCTCAAAAGCTTGCTTTCTTGGTGAATTTATTATTTTTAAATTCATTAGTCTATAGTATATATGAGGTCTCTTTACTTTCGACCCAAAAAGAAAAGGTCTCTAAGAATTTAGCTTTTTTTCGTGTGGGATATTTTTACACAAAGCATGTAAGACATTATAGAAATATCTAGGAATACACTAAAATATTATGCACTAAGACAACTTGATATCTTTTCGTAAAGATGATATTAATTTTTGTTAATCCAAAATAATGAGATTTTATGGCCATTTTTTTAAAAAAATTCTTATCTTATGCAATGATTTGATTTAATTAATTTTCATCTCTAAAGTTTCACGTTAGAGAATGTAATTATGATTTTATTTTGGAAAATCTTCGAAGAGAATTCTTTTTTGTTCATATGATCATCCCATTATGATGGTGATATGCACAAAAAAAGTGAAAATTTATTAACCAATAATGATGCTAAAAAATTGTCTATTTTAAATTGCTTCCAGATTATATATACTCGACAATTTATCCATAAATTTGATATCTAGGTTTCTTGGAAATTTCTCTTTTCGACAAACCTAATTTTTATGGAAGTACAATCTAACGATTAAAAAAGCATAGTGCCTTTCAATATACATGGGAATTTTTTTCTTTTTGGTAACTAAATCTTACATAGAAACGAAAAAAAAACTAAAAAAAAGGAAAGTAAATAAATTTGGGGCCGTCACGTTAAATTGTAATTGAAAGATTGAGGGAAATTTTATTTTATTTTTGGTAAAAATAGAGTGGATTTAGTCATATAAAGGATGGAAATAGCGCCTTCCTTTCTCTAAAAGTAAAATCTAAGAATCAAAAAAAGAAAAATACTGTGCCTATTAACGTACATGGGAATTTCGATCTTTTTTGGTAACTAAATCCTACGCAGAAACAGAAGAATTAAAGAAAAGAAGAACGAGAGTAAGTAAATCTGGAGCCACCACTTTGCATTGCAGTCGAACGATCCAGGGCAATTTTTATCTCTGGGTGAGTTTTACAGTACGAGGGGTGAAAACAACGCTCGCCCCCCCTTTTTTTTTTTTTAACGCGGATGTCTTTCTTTTTTTTACGCCATTTTGGCTTTTGACAGTGACCGCAGGCGGGCAGCGGGTTTCGGGTCACAATCACAGTACACGCGGTTTACGCGCTGTGTGGCCCGATCCATCAATCTCACCGCGCGCGACACACTCTCTCTCCGCGGAGCGACCTATTTTTCTCTCTGCAGCAAGCCGTATTCTCCAGCGTCCGCCCGGTCTCTATCTCCCTCTCATCTATATAGCCCGTCTGTTCCTCTGCTGCAACTAACTCCCCTCTACGGTATCCTCATCTCCGCGTCTCTCCTCCACCTGCAGCTCTAATCCCTGACCTTCGTTTGGCCACGTCCATGGCCAACCACCGCGCCCCTCTCCTCCTCCTCCTCCTGCTGTCGGTCGCCGGCTCCGTCCATTGCCGCTCCGTCCTCCTCGGGCATGCGCCCCCCGATCCCGTCTCCGACGGAGTCTCCTCCGCCGACGTCCGGCGAGGCGATGGCTACCCCTACCTGCTCCTCTCGCGCTCCTCCTCCGCCTCCGCCGCCGACGACTCCTCGTCGTCGTCGCCGTCGTCGTGCGACCAGACGTACGGGTTCATGCCCTGCACGGCCTCCTGGGCCGGCAACCTGTTCCTGATCCTCGTGTACGGGTACCTCATGTTCATGGCGGCCACGTACCTGTCGAACGGCAGCGAGCTGTTGCTGGAGATCCTGGGGCCCGGCATCGTCGGCGGCCTCTTCCTCCCCATGCTCGGCGCGCTTCCCGACGCCATGCTCATTCTCGGTCCGTATTTTTCTCTCTCCTCATCGAAATTTGATGTTTTTGCATGCCCTCATTCCCACATTGCTCGCGGAAATTTGATTTCTCCTTCGTTAGCCTAATTCCGGGGGCATGATGGAAGGACGTCTACGGCAGAACGCGACGGAAAATTTCGCGTATGTTAGCTGTAATTCCTTTCGACGACTCTTGACGGAGACGATATCGACTGAGCTCGGCTAGTTATAGTTCAGGTGACAGCAGAATCTGTGCGCGTCTCGCATGCTTTCTCCAGATAATTACTGTTTGCGGCGGGATCCAACGAGCGCGGCTGGTGTTATTTTCGCTTTGAATCCAACAGTCGCGGGTTTGATTTCGAGTGGAGTTCCAGTTTTCCTTTCTCTGTTCGGATCACGAGAAAGCGTGACGATGTGGGAAGGCATTTCTTTATTCTCCATCGGTCGAATGGGAAAAGTCGTCGTTTGCCAAATATAATATGCTCCGTTTCGCCTGCTCCAGTCAATTCCGCCATTATCGTCAACTTAACGAGCATGGCCAAGCAGACAAGAGGGCAGAATATTGTTGGAGCTAGATGATTTCTTGAATACAATGCTGCTTGTTTGATTGATAAGCATGTTATACGCAAAACTGTTTTTGGTTCTGTCGCTGACCAATTGCTATTTAAGAAATTTCTCGTATAATGTTAAAGAAATTGTTATTCTTCCGTGACATTAAAAAATCGGTGTTTCCGCTTTTGGGCGGGCATGAGGTATCTCGTTTCGCGCTTTTATAACAGGTTGTTGTCCACAGTAAACTCTTTTTGACTTTTTTCTGAATCTACTACAGAACTCATGGTCCAAGAGACGGGGTCCTCCTTTTCTTGCAGATTTGATGATGGACCCGCATCGCTCTTTTTAACTTCTCCTATCCTTTTTTTCTCTTTATTTGTTTTCTAATGGAGATTTGTGGTCATCCTCAATGGCGTAAAAGGACCACCCATTTGCCATCTCCGGAAGTGACTGTTGGTTCCTTATTTTATCAGCTGGATCAGCCACTTGCCATCTCGGGAAGCGACTATTGGTTGCTTATTTAATCAGCTGGAGATCTAACGTGTGGAAAAGAAATGGTTCAGGATAATGATATTAATGTCTTGGGGGCGTGGGTTTATTGGAAATTGGACTGACACTGAACAAATTAAGACCAAACTCTAGAATAAAATGAATGCAAGACGAAAGTGTATGTATGCTTGGTCAATGAGAAATATAATAAAGATCACAATACCACTTGCCTTCATTAACTTCGGACAGTTTTCTTGACTCTGCAACTGTCTCGGCTGTTTTCTGGTCTGCATGAAGAGATTTACTGAGGTCCTTCCGCGGGAAAACGAATTTTCTGGTCATTTTACATTGTTCGAAGTTATTTCTGTTTGTAAGTCATGTATTTCTATCCATTTATGCTTCTTCAACAGTTTCTTAGCAGATTCGATCATCTCAAGGATCTGTGAACATATAACATACAAAACATGTCGCTTGAGTTTGCAATTGCTTTTTCTTAGGAGTGCGATTTATACGTCATATTTCGTTAGGATCCCCTTCCACCTTTGATGCTTAGTGTGTCTCAGTGGGCTTGTTCGTTTGGCCGTATCTATCTCCAACGACTGGAATTTGTTGTGATAATTCGCAGCGAATATAGTTTTCGCTAAATAGTTCCTCCACTTTGTTCTACAGTGTCTGGACTTTCTGGAAGCTCAGAGACTGCTCAAAGTCAAGTTTCTGTCGGAATGGGCTTATTGGCTGGATCAACTGTCATGCTTCTTACAGTTATATGGGGATCTTGCATTATTGTTGGGAAGTGTGATCTTCATAACTCATTTGCATTGGACAAACAAGACACAAAAGGATTTAGCTTGAAAGGTATGTCTTTGTTGGACCTGTTGTCCCGTTTTGGTCATCCAGTCTTGGTTATTTCTTGTTGATCATTCATGACCAAGGACAATTGGCAAAATCTGGGCTGATTTAATTTGACAATTTAAAGATCCTCTAGAGCTTATTTTTCCTTAATTGAGCCACCATGGACAAGGGAAAATCTTTTGCAGCTAGTTCTTCAGGAGAGAAGTGAGATTACGGGTGTGATAGCTGTTTAGACGTGCAGACCTGAATAATTTTTTTTGTTGTGCAAGTAACCCTTTCTCTTATCCGTCTCTCATAAGAAAATTGACATCATTTCTAGAATAGTTATTGAACTGAAAAACAATTGTTTTCTCGCAATTTTTTTTTTATGATCAAGTTTACTCGTGGTTGATATATTGCCTATTTAGGCATACTCTGCAGTGTCAAGCAGTCATCACACCTTCATGAATGACTTCATTTACGTTGTCTGTCTTTGCTCTCGCAGGTTCTGGTGTCAGTACAGATTTGTGGACAAGTTATGCAGCAAGGATTATGGTCTTTTCGGTCATACCCTTCATTATTGTTCAATTGCCTCAAATTCTCAACTCGACTTCGGGGAAACACTTGGCCGTCTTAATTTCACTGATTGTCTCTCTGGCACTATTGATTGCATATTGTATTTATCAGGTAGCCACCAATTGCTTCTAAATTATGCCCGTAAATATGCAGGAAAATGTTGAGGGACACATCGTGTGAGTGTGAACCAAAAAAAAAAATCTGGCCGTATCGTTTGTCGTGCTACTCCAGTGAGATGAGCAAAAGCCAAATTATATATCAAGATTTGAAATTCTGGTCTCTCTTCTCCTTTGGTCTGCTTAAAGTTTTAAATTTGATGCAGGTTGTCCAGCCTTGGATACAGAAGCGGCGACTTGCTTATGTGGAGGACAAGCATGTCTTTTTTGGTTTCTTAAGACACATACGGACACGTGCCCTGGGGAGGCTTCTTACGGATGATGGCGAACTCGATAAGGATGTCGTGGAGAAGTTAGTTTCCACTGGATGTACAAAGTATTTCCTTTTAGAAAATCTCAGATTCAACTAAACCAGCAGGCTGACTGGATTTTTTGGTGACAGGCTTTTTAGGACATTGGATGAAAATGGCGATGGATATCTAAGTGCTGCAGAACTGAAAGCACTGATAGTTGGAATCCGATTTGAAGAGATAGATTTGAATGAGGACGATGCTGTAGATAAAGTCATGAAAGACTTTGACTCCTCAAATGATTTCCGTCTGGAATTGCCCGAGTTTGTGGATGGTATTTCTAGATGGCTTAGCACGGCTAGGAGATCAGGCGCTGCTTCTGGAATGAAAAACTTTGGTACAATGAAGTTTCTAGATGACTTGCACCATGTAAGTTGATCTATAATGTTTCTCTGGCAGTTTTAAGAATAGCGGTTTAGAGCATGTTATTGAATCTCATGCCCTTCTGCAACTTTTTCCTGCAGCAAACAAGACAAGAGCATGCTCAATTGAAAGGCGGGGATCAAACTGATGAGGTCACTGAAGGTGTTGAGAATCCTAAATTGACCACCTTAAGAGCAGTATTGCTACTGGTCCTTGGAACAATTGTTGCAGGGGCGTTCGCTGACCCTCTTGTAGATGCAGTTGACAATTTCTCAGACGCCACCGGTATTCCAACTTTCTTCATCTCCTTTATTGCTCTTCCCTTGGCTACCAACTCCAGTGAAGCTGTTTCAGCAATTATATTTGCAAGTAGGAAAAAGCAAAGAACAGCCTCGCTTACTTTCTCTGAGGTAGGTCCCCTTATACTGGGTATTAGCATCCTTTAAAAAACAGGAAACTGGATTGAGAAATTAAGGTCCTAGTTTGATTTGGGCTGATTGAGTGTAGTATTGCGTAACAGAAAGTGCATCTTTCCATGAGCGTGTAAATAGCTTCACATTCAAGTTTTGCTCCTCTTTTCTCTACAATGGATTGGTCACATTGAGCATGATAAATTGGCCAGTAGGTGTTCTTTCAGACTCCGAAATAAGCCATCGAGCTGTGGAGACAGTGCCACCGCAGTCATTATTTACTCATTTTAGTGTATGTTGAACGTTGCCTGATCTCAGTTTTCTCATGCAGCTATATGGGGCAGTAACCATGAACAATCTCCTTTGCCTATCAGTTTTCTTGGCTATTGTTTACATCAGAGGATTGACGTGGGATTTCTCGTCTGAAGTGCTAGTTATTCTCATCGTTTGCTTCGTGATGGGAACCTTTGCCAGCTTCCGCACCACCTTCCCCCTGTGGACATCCTCACTTGCCTTTCTTCTTTATCCTTTCTCCTTGGCACTGGTTTATGTCTTGGATTATATTTTCGGCTGGTCATAGACTTGGAACTTTCTCTCGGGCAACAGAGCTTTCCCTTTCCATTTCTTTTCTTAACAGCTCGTTCAGCTATAATTTTCCTCATGTAATTGATATTAGCTGGAGTTGAGGTTGCCGCTTGATTAGAGAATTAGTGACCGGTGACTGTAGATCTGTGCGTGTTTTACTGCTGAACACGTTTAACTGTACTTTCAGCTCTTGGCAGGATAAATGACAAGCCTAACAGTTCAGCCTGTGGTATGCAAAACATTATCGTTCATACTCAATTTATGGATAACGTTAAGCTCACAACCAAAAAGTGGGAGAGTTGAATCCTCTTCCATCGTGTCCATTTCCTACGATATTGTTATATTTCCTTCACATGTAATTGACTTAGCTTAGTATCATAAGTTGGGACCAGTAATTTCAGACCTGCTTCCCTGTTTTGTTGCACCACTTGCTCAACCCGAAAACCTGTGAAAGCCCTACTTCTGAAGGAATTGCTTACTGAAGTTGGAAAGAGGTTGTGATCAATCAGTTTTGACGAGGAATTAAGAATCATCCCCTAATATTCGCTTCTGCATCAAATTACCTCTTCGTTTTAAACTACCTTTTCCAGACCAAGCCGCAAAACTTGGGCATTTGAAGCCCATTTACAGCTACTCTTCACATTAGACACCAGTAGACTCTTCCAAGCTATAACTCCTGTCATGATACATGAATTTCTTTGTCCGCACATTCTAGGAACATATCCACTGAATTTCTCCTGCTGTACGAGGAGAGCACGGAGTTGACCGATTCTAGACTCATCAAAATGAACCTACAAATTTGATTTTCAACAATTGCCTGACTTGTCGAGAGCACGGAGTTGACCGATTCTAGACTCATCACAATGAACCTACAAATTTGATTTTCAACAATTGCCCGACTTGTCCACTGAACTGAAAATCTGAGAGAAAATTCTCACTCCAGAAGGGCTTAATTAGCAAGAACTTCTGCTTCCACAATGATAAAGAAAGACCACCTTCACAGCTTATCTTGGCTTAATTAGCAAGAACTTCTGCTTCCACAATGATAAAGAAAGACCACCTTCACAGCTTATCAAAAGAGAAGAACAGGCACACACGAGAGAACAACCGAAACCGAACAACAACCAATCCACAGCTCGGGCTATTTCAGATGAGCAAAGATTGTGATTTTCACAAAGGAAATAGAGATGGATGAAGTCATTCCATACTGTAACCACAACAATCAATGTAATCGTCTTTTAAAGCTACAAAAGAATCAAGATTAAAAGCCGTCGGCATGTCAGAGTCTAGACAAGGGTTGCCAGGTAATCATGCCCTCGTCAGTTCTCTATAATTTCAAATTGAGATCGATACTTGCCCCAGGATCGCTGTTGCAATTGTTCATGTGCGTACTTGCTTGGTTATTCGGTACCATTGCTGGAGAGAGAAAGTTGTAGCAAGGATTTTCCTGATACCTCCAGTTTGATGCCTGGCGGAAATGTAAACCCTCTTGAAATCCCTACATTAAACAAGACCAAAATGTCAAGAGCTGGATCACCGAAAGATTACTCTATTTGATCAAAAAACTGCTGAAATGGAAACAAAGACACCTGTTCCAAACTTACTTTATGGGCTCGTGATTCAAAATCAGGAACATTCTGATCATTCAATGATAGCAAAGCTGGAGGCTGCTTCGAGTTTGGAGGACTTGATGTTGCCGGAGGGCCAAGAGTGAGGAACTCTCCACCCAAAGTTCCACTGCTTTTTACGCTTTTCGACGGCTCCAATACCAGGGGAGGGCATGAAGGACCTTCGCTGAAACAGTTGAAAACAGTCAGCAAGATTGCAATGTAGCGCTTGCCTTCAGAGTCAAAAGAGGATGCTTCATCCTGAATTTAAGCTAACCTGAAATTGCCAGTGCCACATGAGTATGGTTCGTCAGGTGTGCTATTTGGATGGCCAAGTACAGGGAGTTTGAACGGGTAGTAGGGGGCTGGTGGATTTTCTAGAGAGAAGGGATATGACCTTTTCACGCCGATCATCTGTATTTCCTCTCAATGAAATGGATCCACAAAACGAAGTCAGTATTCCACCAATTAAGCCCCAATAACAACACTAATGACAAAGTATAACACCACGCCGTGCCAGAAGATCAATGGATATTGCATTGAGCGACAAACTTTTACAGCTGTTCAAGCATGCCAATGGCAAAACTTGTTGCAAAGCCAGCCAATAAGAACACTAAAATAGGAAAATCAAAATCTATCGAATCGGACGACCAAAATAATATGAAATGTACCTTCTCTTCCAGAGGCAAAGCTGGGAAATAATTGCCATGATGACTTTGGTTTGAAGGGGGCTCCATCTGATAATTGAGGGAAGGTGCTGAAGAAGTAACTGGTGATGCATTCACCTGCAGAAAAATCCTGGACATTATCGATAACTTCTACGCATGACACTTAGCGAAATATGAATGCATCGCATGACACCATCTTACCAGTAAAGGAGGGTGATCATATTGCACTTTTCGCACCGGTGCGAGGGAAGGCCAACCGGAATCAATAGGTAAACTCGGTCTTGAGCACAATTGCGATCCAGGATCCGCCAAAGAGGTCTTGATTTCACCCCCATACTCAGGGAAATTCCACATATAAGGGAAGTGCTCGGGACCGGACGGCCTATCAATCTCGAGGCGACAACCTCTTACCCGGTTCACCAATGGAAAGGCGCCTGCGCTCGGGACCTCTGGGTGCGGGGGAACCGGTCTGATTATAGAGTTTGGCAGGGCGAAATCGCCTTGGACGTGATAATTAACGAGCGGAGCTGGCAAGTAGCACGAACCGCTCTGAGAAATCGTTGCCGGGGACGGGAAAATCGCGGCGGCATCTCTCCTCTGCTGCTCCTCAATCCTGATTTTCTCCAACTGTGCCACACCAAGGCCTCTCTGTGGGGCCTTCTTTTGCTTCTGCTTCTTGGAGGACCTAATGCTGTTGTTACTCCCAATGGTGATATTACCCCCACTACTACTGTTACTACACTTTTGGTTCTGGTCTTCCCGTGCCATTGGGTTAATCTTCCATGTGATTCCAAGGGTCAAACTTTGGACGTATTTTGCGACAAAAACCTTCTGTTATAATGGAGATTTTTTCTGGATGACAATCTGATCTCCTTGTGATCACAATCTCATCACCATCAGAAAACACCACAATCCCACTTCACCAGTGTGCAGATGTAACAGAATTCGAGAAATATATCCCCCAATTATAGCTACCCAATGGGCCGATCGCTAATTCGTAAGGACAAAGAACGGAGAGATCTATCAGAACCCAAACTATCTAGTGTCCCCCAGGAACTAGGACCTCGAAGAGAATTTTCTGTCGAAGGTTTCAATAGGGAATTCAGGGGCAAATTACACGATGACTGGTGAAAATGATCCGCTTCTCCAAGATATGAATGCAATGAAGAAGTAAAAGAAGGGCAAGAAAGAGAAGAAAATCCAGTAAAATCGAAGAGAGGTTAAAATGGGGGAGACTGGAGAGAAAACAGATGTTGGGAATTTTGCTCTTACCTAGCACTGTTTGTCCGAAGAGATACACCGGACAAATTTTGTATCCACAGAACCGAGAGAGAAATCCTGTCACTCCCTTCAAAAATTCAAAAAAGAAGCTTGGCAAATCTAAAGAGAACCTAGTGAAAATATTTCCCCCCTCTCCATTTTCGCCCAAATCCTCGCTCCGCTCCTCATTTTGTTCCTAGACCGACTCTCATGAATCTCTCTTTCTCTCTCTAGCATTCAATACAACCACCTCGGATTTTCTCTCTCTCTCTCTCTCTAGAATGATGAATTTTGCATTGCACTGAATGGGTTGGGTTCTTAATGAAGCCAAGTTGCCAGTTTTGTCCCTCCATTTCTGGGTTTTCTTTTTGGCTGTTTTCCTTTCGCAGCTTTTCCATGAAATCCACCGCCCAAAAGGCAAAGGGCACGCATTTATGATTCGAGGATACATATATCTCTGGCCACCACATATCAAGAACAATCCCAAGACTCCCTTTTTTCCGATTTTTAGAGTGAAATTATCCATTCTAAAACGTGGGTATGCAAAGATTTCACTTTTTCTCTGCAAATCCAAATCATCTCCAAATCAAAGATCCATTTCCTAAAGCGAGAATTCGAAACTGAAACAGAAAAAAAAAAGTTTGCTTTTTTAAGAGGCCGAGGTCAACGCTGTTTGGTTACTTTTAATACGAGCTTAAAAGCAAGAGTTGAGAAAGATATTCGCGCAGGATTCTTCCTCGTGAATCCCATTTGGTGCTGCTACGAAGTGCCACGCTTGCAACATGCAATAACCCCTTATCTTATAGCAAGACATGAACAGGTTTAGAGACAGAACGAGACAGATGCCAGCGAATATTAGATTTGGATTCCCCTCAATACATGCACTTCATGGAATAAGCTCCTTAGGATCATTACAGATTGGTAAAATTAAAAGGGTGATTGAGACATAGATCATCACAAAATTTTTGTGGCCAGAAAATAGATTGTACTATCATAGACAATATCTTTTTTCACTGAATTAAAAACACGAATTCGCTCTTTCTTTTTCGGCGTAGAATGAATCATAAATTCAAACTCCCAAAGGATATTTTTAAGCAATGAATTCGGGAGGAGAGACTTGAGGGTCACATTATGGATCGGCCTCTATCGAGCAACTTCATTAGCTAGCTCCACCATAATTTCATAGAGATGGGCCTTAATCATCTTTCCTATTAAGTTATTCGGAAGGGAGATTATGATTTTCTATAATCCAAAGTCACCGAAAACCCAGCATACATCATGTCTTGTTAGCTCTCGTGTCGTATTAAGTACAAAGATTTCCTAAGATTCGGAAAAGAATACGGTGACCCCATCAAGCATCTACCGTGAGATTCTCTCTGATCCAATATGCTCCGAGTTTTATTGCCATCATCATCTTGTCCTTTCCTCTTTCCTCAATCATTAATTCCTGGAATATTAGGAGAAATCTATTACAACAACATGTTATCTTGGCCTGAACAAGATCAGAAAGAAATCCATAGCGCAGTTTCATCGGGATTGCTTCTGTGCACAAGGAGAAGCAGATCTCCATGCTCATGGATTCGGTTCTATCTCAACACCAGTCGATGCCTACGCTCAAAAAAAAGTATATAGACTATTCTTCAGTGATATGCTACATTACGGTTTGTACTGGATCAAACTAAGTGCCCAAATGGGAAGTTTAGCTCCAGCATTCTCCAGCTCATCAGAGCAAGATTTGGCAAGTGAAAGCAACTTCAGATACTCTTGTTTTGGTTTTTTGTCTTTTTTTCCTTTTACGGAGATTGAGGATACTTGCAGATTCTGCCCTAACAGATAATCTGTAAATGAAAAGACAACAACACGAGACGTGCTATGCAATGCTTCAAGAAAAGCTTTGCATGAAGTCATTGATACTTATTGAGAGCAACAGATGAACAACCCCACAAGTGCATGCAGAGATTAAATGTTTAATTACACTATAATTCGCAAGAAATCCTAACGAAAGCCAGGTCCCGTAGCTCAGTTGGTTAGAGCGTTGGTCTTATGAGCCGAAGGTCGCGAGTTCGAGCCTCGCCGAGACCATTTCAGCTTGTAATCTCCGTAGTTTGTGTTATTTATATTTTACTTATGAAAACATGTGAAATTTCACCTATAACATAGTCGACATTGCTGATAAGCCGTGCAAGCTTATCTCTTTCGTCTTTTATGTATTTTTATTGGAGCGAAACATTTATCAATTTATTGTTGCCTGTTGGTGTTGATTGTCCATCTTGGGGAAGATCAAACACTGTCTTCACTATAGATGAGACGTCAACTATGCTTAGCTAGTTCCATGTGGAGACTCTCACGTTGCATCTCCCCTCATTCTCTACAATAAAAATGGCATTTTGCTTCTCTTGTTTTCATGTTCACATAACCGGTGCAAGCAGAAGGTGCCAGAGCTTCTGAATTCTCAACCTCTAATGGCTCCTTAATTTATGCAATGCTTAGTTTAGTTTAGTTTAGTATCAAGCCGCTTTGTTTTGTGATTTTAGCGTATATGGAAGATTTTTTAAACGCTGTTTTTGTGGCATTCTGCAAGTGAAAATAGAATAGGTTGACTGTTGAAGGATGAAGCAGTACATTTGCTGAAATCTCGTTCACTGAAAAGTTGATATCGTTTCGGATTTTCTACTTCATCGGAGCCCCTTCCCAGGATTGAATAATTTCTTCTCTTTCTTCGTTTTTTACAGTGATGGGTCCTGGATATTGCTTTAGGACAATAGTTAGCCTCAAGAAAGCGAAGGAAGGAACTTCCAAACAAGCGAAGGTACACAGTCGATGCCAGTTATGTTTATGAATTCCAATGTATGCATTTTGTTTTTGAAGTTTTCTCTTCGGATTTTCAATAGTAGACAGCCTTGTATAGTTCCAATTGATCAGAACACCGATAACAAAGACTTGATAAAACTGCCCTGCCCATTATTGGCCTCAACTAATGGAGTTTTGATTATAACTCACCACTCTCAGATCACACAGTGAGCAGACTGATGATAGATTTGAAATTAGTTTGATGGTATTTTCTTTTGCAAATCAACCTAGTGATTTGATCGAAGGGAAGGCTCGAAAGACAGCAAATGGAACGATCAAAGATACAAAGCTAAGTTATGGGTGTCGAAATTTTCCTTAAACGAGCTTTTATTTTGATACGACTCAAATTCTATATGACATCTACTGACTATATTATGGTAAAAAACGTTTTCAATTCCATCTTCGAATCGGTTGTGAACAATTGCATTATGTGACTCTTAGAAAGCTAGTCCGCACTCGATTCCACTGCCACTGCTAAAATCCTAAGTGAAACCTTTCCCTGCTTTCTGTCCTAGACAATGTCCATGCCATGCCTTTTCTCTTATCTGCTTGGACGCATCTTCTAAATAGGAGGAATTTTGCACTGCAAATTCAAATGGGTCCAAGCAGGATTCACAAAGAAAGTCGGTTATTCCTGGAAAACGGATCGAAGATACTGCAGCAACTAGGATTCAAGCTGCATTTCGTGCATTTCTGGTATGGTAAGACTAAGCTGTTTCATTTTCAATAGCTAGACAATGTATAAGGCGACCCAATTTGTATTTTGTTTTCCACTTCTCCTAGGCAAGGAGGACACTGTATCGTCTGAGATGTGCGGTGAGGTTCCAAAGCTTGACTCATGGTCTACCCGCAACACAGCAAGTGTCGACCGCACTTAGCTATTTGCATTCGTGGAGCAGGATCCAAACCCAGATTAGAGCTCGACGAATTAACATGGTTGCTGAGGCACGCATGAGGCAAAAGAGACTAGAAAATCAGTTGAAGTTTGAAGCCAAGCTCCAGAAGCTAGAGGTACAGCCTCTCCCCTTAGCTTCTAGAGCCAACATCTCTATTTTAGCTCCAATTATATAAATGCTTAAATTATGATCGCCAATCGATTTGGTAGCATCTATATTTAGGCGGCTAAATGGAACATGGAACACTTTACTCTATGCTTGATGATAGACCGAGTGCAAGCTAATCCGCAGCCAGCATGTCACCTTTCATCTCAGATTACCCAAATTCTCGAGATAGTCCGATCCAGTTTAAATGCACGCAGTACTAACAGATGCATCGTCATGGTCTTTAAGTTTCTCAACATACTTGTGTTGCATAAAACTCAATTCTCATTCAGATTCTAGATGTTCTTTTCCTCATTATAAAGAAAAGACACCTCTTTCAGTCCCTTCTGAATGCTCTATGCAGACCCGATTCAAGTGCTCCTCAGCCCTTTCCTGAAATCATCCTACATTTGATAGTTATGTCCGAGGCAAAAAAGAACAGGGAAATCCTTATGAAACCTGCTTGTTTGCATGGTCAAGAGCCCGTGATATGATAGTTTTCACATCGTAAGTTGATCTTTGAGTCCCCATATAAGTACTCTTATAGACCCGGGCATACGGCGTTGTGTTCTGGAGTCGATGCCAAGAGCTACTGGCCTAAGGTTCAAAGAACCACAACAGTAACTCTCCTAATTTGGAAAAAGTGTGTAAATATCGTCATTATATCACCTCATTAGATGTCGGACTGGTCCAAATGACATATTAATGAATGACATATCTAAAAGCACGGAAACCTGCGTTGTTGTATAAATGCTAGTTTTTCCTCTCCCCACAGCTCGAATGGTGTGGAGGCCCTGGAACCAAGGAGGATATCCTTGCAAAGATACAGGAAAGAGAAGCAGCGGCAGCCAAGCGCGAGAGAGCCCTGGCATACGCCTTCTCTCACCAGGTCTGCAGCTACTGAGGTTATGATCCCTCGTTCTACCCACACGATCTGAAAATTCTAAAACTGATTGCAGTGGAGGGCTAACTCCAGCCACTACCTCAGTCAACCTTCTTATTGTCTTGACAAAGAATGTTGGGGTTGGAGCTGGTTGGAACATTGGATTGCTACCCGGCCCTGGGAGATCCGACCTCAGTCAAATTCAACTGGAACGATGGTGAAGCAGCTCAGCAAAACAGCGAAGCCATGTAATACCCAAAGGTCAAAACAGCTTCAATTGTACTATTGAAACCCAGGAACTCAGAGGTAATCACCGATCTCGTGCGATTCCAGCTTGGCAATGTGACATAAGCTTATGAGATTCTTGAGTAATTTATTTCAGGATTGAGATGAGGATTGCCTGAGTAGCAGTAGCAGTCTCTAAGAGTATGGGACACAAGTCATACGCGGGAACGGTGTAATCTTTCTTTACTGGACAACTGATAATTTATGAACTAAATCATGATTTGTCGCTGGTTGTCTTTAATAAATCTGGCGGATGTAACTGCCGAGCTCTGTGATTTGGATTGTTCAATAATGTGTGTTATAATATGTATCTGTTTCATCGTATTAGACTCCAGCCCAGAAAGAAACACCAGTGTGGCCCTCATCATTTGTATTTGCTTTAGACTTAATAAAAGAATATCAAACAAGGTAGAGTCCAACTCATGTATCCATCAAGATAGATTATTTGCCGGTAATTAATCATATGAAGCTCAAGTGGCCACTGCCATCAGACATCAGCTAATTCACCAAGTTCATCTTCACGATCGTTCATCTTTTATTGGTTATCTAATCATCGAACACTTTGTGCACTGGTGCACCAAGTCCCACGGTGGAGAGCTTCTTTTCACGGCATTTCATAGAGTTTATACAAATGTTATGAACATTAGATGCCCTCTCGGACAAGGCTTAGTTCCAAGTTTGGTAGAACTACCAAGCATGAAAGAACCACTGCAATTTCTCAGCGTCCACACAAAAACGCCCATGTGCTTTTAATGTCTATGCAAAGCAAGGATTTGTTTCCAGCTAGACTCGAGATTTTTTCCACCAAGCACTAAAGTTTCCAGAGGATAGGGGGACCATTGCCAGATGGGGAAGTACCTCATTTTGGTAATATCCATCTGTCAATTCTCGTTCTTCCATAACTGTGTTAGCTCAACTTATGTACTTATCCGCGGCATGCTATGCGGTAACTAGCAATTCTTCTCGTAGGACCCAAGAATGAGGCCAGAGAACAGGTGATGCTCAAATTTGGGTGACCCAGGTTGAGAATGGACGATGGTCCTGTTTTGACAAGAATGCATTTGCATTGAGACCAGGATGCAATTCATAGTCAGTTCGACGAAACCCCCTGTTGGCTTCTATTTCTGAAACCTGACTGCAGTCCCACCCAAGTTCTTTTGGACCAGTTGTGAGGAAATAAACAAAGTGACGCTATCTACAGCAAAATGGGGGAGTTTTTTTTTTTTTTCCTTCCATTACCATTGAAGGAGGCTTTAAAGGTCCAATTCGAACCCATCCCAACTTGCTACTCTGTCTGAGTGTTCAAAGAAAATGACATAAGGTCCCCAGGTGTGAACGAGTGATGACAAACAGAACTATTACTCTTTTAATTCTTATATGCCTCTCACCAAGGGGTTGCTAAGTGGGCTAATTGTTCCACCAAAAAGAAGCAAGAAATGCTCAGAGAGAGCAAAGACTCTCTTTTAATCTACAGCTCAAATTGACCATTTCTAAACGCCAAAAAGAGACCCCCTCACATCACTCGTGAATGAGAAAGCAACTACAGTCTCTAAAGTTGAATATCCAACCACTCAACCCAAAACAAATGTTAAATTTGCTGTGATTGCCTAGTCAAAGAATCTTCAAAAGAATGTCAAATTCAGTATCATGTTGTGTATTGGGAGAGGAGGCTGCCTATAGTGAAGGGATCTATGATAAAAAAAAGTACAGTCGGATTCAGGATCCTGGTCTCTTCTTTCAGGGCGGAAAACGGGGGATGTCAGGTTTCAGCACAACCTCTACTCTCGGAAGCAAACAGGGATGACATACATCAACTCTGGGAACAGAAACACGTACTGGTCCAAGTTCAAAATAGAGTCAAAACATCAATCAAAAGTTGAGCTCAAATGTCAAAAGAGCCAACTCAAACATGACAGTGGAAAAAAGTGCTAGAAACAGTACCAACATATAGATACGTAAAACAAACCAGGGATTGAAAACGCCTGAGATGATGAAATCTCTTCAGAATTTCCCTCCCGTGCGGTTTGGTTTCACCATTAAACTCCAAATGTACCCAAATTCTCCCCCCGCTACCAATCTTGCTAAAGTTGCTCGTTCTTGTTCACCTCGATCAAGAAAAGCACGCTTATTTTGCTGACAACGATTTCCTGCGCGTAAATCCACGAGAATTGATGAAAAAAGGATGAAACTTTAACGAATGCAAGACGTCTTTCTTTGTCTAATCCAGCACACCTGCAAATCAGGGAGAGAAAGTTGAGATTTTTTTTAAAATGCTCTTGTTCAATGGTGGGAATCGGAGGAAGCAGAGGACGGCTTGTCGAGAATGCCGTCGTGCTCTCCGTCTTGCCCTTGAATGCGTGCCGGAATGTGATACCCGGAGAACCCGCCGGACGCAAATCCGGCGGCGGGTGAAATAGGATGAATGGAATGCTGCATTTGGTGATGATGATCGGACGATGATAGTGTCGGGTCGATCCAAGCACGAATCACGGACATGTTACTGGACTGAAGGGGTCCCCTCTGTGTGAAAAACTGGCCTTGGCCAAACAACGGCTGCACCGCCGCTGCGGCCGCCTCAGGCTGCGGCGGGGAGAACATGAACCCGCCGCCGCCTCCACCACCGTTGCTTCCGCCGATGCTCCACGGCGCAATCCTCTGGAACCTTCCGATGTCTGCAGCTGGGTTAGTGTTGTGGTGGGTGTGCTCGGAAGGCCACAGAGAAGCGGCGGGCGACGAATCAAACCCTAGCTGCGGAGTTCCGGAGAAGACCACGTGATGGTCATGTGACTGGGGTCGCAGCAAAACAGGGTCTTGGAATGATTGCAGGGACAGGCGAAGATCTTGGCTCTGGCTACTGGTTCTTGACAACAAATCCGGTGGGTGGGGGTGGTAGCTCTGGAACTGCACGGACGATGGTGGTGGGGGTGCGTCGGCGGAGACGACGCCCATCGGGAAGAACGACTTGATTGTGTCGGCGATGGAGTCCGAGTCCAGAGATGGAGGTAGAAAGCTGGTGGTGTTGGGGTTGCTCTGGTGGTGGCTGTTGATTTGTTGCTGCTGCTGCTGCAAATTTCGGATATCGTCCGCCGCCGCCGCGTCCACGGCTGCCTGGTGGATATCCACCGGGCTCTCCCGCTCATCCGTTGCCTGTGGATGATGGGTCGCGGCAGTGGTGGCGGCGTTGGCGGTGGGCTTCCAGGCGGGGAGCTCGGCGAGCTCGTCAATGGCGGCTTTGGCCTTCCTGATGAGCCAGTCGACGGCCTTGCTAGGGCGGTCGTAACCGAGCCGGTCCTGGACGTCATAGAACTGGATGGCGGTGTGGGCCGACAGCCGCACGCGGCGGTCCCTCGGCCCCTTGGCGGTGCACACCTTGCTGTGCCGGTCCTTCCTCCCGGTGGACCGAACAATGTGGCCTCCTTGGACCTCCACGATCTCTCCTCCACCGCCACCGCCGATGCCGCCGCCGCCTCTCCTCATTCCCAATCTTGAAGAAGTAGCGGCCGCCTGCTGGGGGTGGTGGTTGTCTCCCATTTTTCTTGCATATTCGGCGGTCTGGTGAGCGAAAGCTAGTGAGGCTGAGGAGGGAATACAAGACCTCTTTTTGGGTGGTTGCACTTGTGGCTGCGGAGGCTGTGTGGTCTCTTCCTCTAATCTTCCATAGCAGAAGCTCTGCGGGTGGTCTTGTTGGGCTTGTGTGCTGAGAAGATACAGTTGGCGAGCGTCTAGCTGCTGCTGGTGGTGGTGGTGGTGTTGCTTTGCTGATTGTTGATTCTGTTCTTGTTCTTCTTCCTCTGCTTTTTGTTCTTGTTCTTGTGCTTCTTGCCCTACATGCCTTGAGTTCTGAAGAGGATTGTGCTGAAGATGATGATATAAGTGATGATAGTGTTGATTCCTTTGAGGATCCAGACTCAGGCCCTTGTGCTTTTCCTCTTCTTCTTCCAGCTTTCGATGAGAGGGAGAGAGAGAGAGGGAGGGTACTTAAAACTAGTCTTTACTGATCTGCGACGAGCTCTGTGAATTCTGGAAGCTGCTTTTGGTGCTCTCTCTCTCCCAAAAGTGTCTGCAGTCATCCAGGTCTTCCACTTCCATCTCTCACCCTACCCGCCCCAACTCCTCAAAACGGAACCAGAACCAGAGACTTTAGAAAAAGAGGAGCCTCTCTCACTTCTTTCTCAACATCACCCTCTAACCCATCTCTCTCACGCTCAGTTTCTCTTTCCTCTGTTGCTTGTTTCTGTTAGTACACAGCTTTTGATGACTTGGCCGCTTCTATGCGCAATTTGTTCTAACCAAGACAAGTACTTTGGGTCAATACCGCTTGACCAAACCACAACTGTGAACAATGCAAATATTCAAAAGGGGGAGAGTCTCTTGGAGAGACAAGAGCGCCTGAGAGAGCCTTCAGTAATTGCAGAGTCCAGGCGAAGGATCAGATCATTGCTCTCTCTCTCTCTCTCTCTCTCTCTCACAGAGAGCCCTTGACGATGCCACTGATGAAGGTGGCAGATTCCATCAGAGGGGGAGACTAATATCTCCTCCGAGAGAGGGTTCTTGGGTTTTCTTTTGACAGCCTACACGCACAAGAGAGGCAGACACCAACCAAATAGCACTCCACCCCTATCTTACCTCCCACTCAATCACCTGATCTTAGTCAGCTCTGACAATTTTCATTTTCAACCCCCCTCATCTCTTTTTACAAAACACGAGTCACCTCTTTCGCAGCTTAATCAAAGATCACGACACTTTCTTGATTTTTTTTTTTTTACAATCTAGTTAAAAGCGAGGAACCGTTGGTTGTGGATCAATGGACTGTTTGGATGCTTAATGGGTAGATAGATCCCTTTGTATGCCACCACGACGCCTTTTGAAAGTGACCCCCATTCAGCTTTTCTCTCTCCATCTTTATTGCTTCACTTAAAAGAAACATCATCTTCCTTCCCGCAATTGCCCTCTCCCATCCAAGCTTTTTGTGGCTTGTTTTGGCACTGTACATGGCATCTCAAGGGGCCTGTCTTTTTTCCCTTCTACTATTCTTTCCATCTATCTCCATTTCCCATTAGCAAACACGCCATCGCTGTCCGTGCCTTTGTATGGTTGTGCTGGTGCCCGTGCTTTTGAATCCGAGTTGCTTCTCTGCCCCTTTATCTTTGGTAGGTTGCCATTATTTGCTAAACTCATGCTTTTAATAATTTCCGATTATGTCTTCCAACCCGATCAATCTATACATCACTATTCAATAGGTCATCTCATCTCATCAAAATCCTTTCTTTGTTGCATAAAACATCAAAAGATTGAAAATTGGTAGCTTTAAGTGCCTTGCGCAAATGACAAGAGGAATCCAATAAACAAGTTAAGATGGTGACCAAGACATTTTTCTAATGAAATAGGTAAGGTTACATAGCTTGTACAAATTATGTTTTCACACAAGTCACATCCATCATCATTGGTATAAAATTTTGATATCATTAATAGTTAATTAAATGTCTAAATGCTTATGCTAGATATAGCGAGAAAGGTACATATACTGTATGAAAACTCATTTCTTCTTTATATTAACTATTTTGTCTTGTTTTGTAAGTGGATGTTTCTTTCTAAATTTTCGTGGAAAACTTATTCTCCATAATATATTGACAATTGTTGACGCAAAAAGAATAACTCGTTATACAAAAATAAGTAAAAGTAAGGGATTCGGTGCTCATCCCTAGCAAGTAGTGTATCATAAAAGCTGTTGCGGGAAAATAATACCAAAAACGTTTCTTTTACTTTTTTCAATATTTTTGTCAGGCTATTTGCTTATTTTTTAACTTTTGATTATTTTGTCAAATAAATGGTATTTCCTTTGAAACTTTACATGTTCTCTAATTGTATATACTTTGAAAGCCAATTTCTTTACCTTCTTTAGCCCCATCGATACCTTGTTCATACAAGAATACATCCTATTTGTGTTATGACATGACTAGTGGAAAATTATTCATTTAATAATGGAGAAACCTCTCTTAAGATATGTAAAACTTACATTATGAAATACAATATCAACTTTATAGATTTGATTTGGGTGAAGGCAAGACCTAACTGAACTCTACGCTAGAGCCTGTTGGCATTCACGACCAATCCCTCGCGTGTTGTTAGCCAAGGTCAACATCAGCATCGGCGATTTGGCGAAGGCAAGGCCTTGCCTAGATTGCATGAGAGCCTATTGGTTGTCACCTAAGCATAAGTAAGGGTAAACTAGTGTCGAAGGTACATAAGGGCCAGCATTCCCACTTGACCTCCAGCAAGGGCCGTTAACCGTTGTCACTCCGAATCTTGCCTCCTCCCTCCTCCTTTTTTTGTTGAGGGTCCGTCTGTTTGGACGAAAACTATTTTCTGAAAAATTATTTTTCGACTTTTCAGTATTTGGATGACGGAAAACTAATTGATCTACGAAAAACATTTTTCATGGACTGAAAACAATATATTTAGATTGGGAGAAAATGATTTCCCCTTCTTGCAAAAATGAAATTGTTTTCCTTAAACCACCAAAAATGAAAACTAACCATTTTCCTTGGGAACGATTTCCATGGAAAATATTTTCCTTATCACGAAGATTTTGGTAAAACAAATGCACCCTAAATTTCCTTCCTATGTTTTTGATGTGATATGCCATGTTTAAACTACAAGCGATATCAAATTTTTCAGATATTACAAAAGAGTTTGATTGCACGAAAAAAGTAGGAGTATTTGATTACTGGCAAAAGGAAATTCGAAGGCTTGATTGAATATTTGATAAGAATTAAGAGGCTAAAAGTATATTTAACTCTTTTCTTTGAAGAAGTTTTGTGTACATTGAGCTTTCCACTATATTTAATCATCAGTGTGATAAACATTTTTTTTTTCATTTCTTTTCCTTTTGCTAAAGATTCCCAACTGCGAAATGTCATCTATAAATCTTGATGTCCAAAGTTTTATTAGTTCAATTTGATAAACTCGTGCTTGCATTTAAATCTCTAAACATTTATTATATACAACGTGCTCATATCTGTGTGATTTCTATTGTGTTGATTTTTCTAATTAACGAAATGTGCATTTTCTTAGAGAATTTAATTTAAAAAATTCATATAAATCGCGAGTGAAATATGACATCCAGGAGGGACCCTATCAAGTGATTCATAAGTCAACCCACATCCCAATACCCACTACCAAATGGTCATCATTTTGTGTGGACAATATTATTAATGTTCGATAATTAATAAAAATATATTTAGTAAATTTCAAATTATTACGCTTTTCAGTTATAAAATAATAATCGATAATTTTATATTGCACTTATAATTAATGAATAATATGGTTAATATTCGGAATTATCAATAATTATACTATTCCACTCCATATAGTAATTATTAATTTAAACTATAGTTAGTAAACTACAGTTAATGAATAATA
Source organism: Syzygium jambos (assembly GCA_031216235.1). Lineage (NCBI taxonomy): Eukaryota > Viridiplantae > Streptophyta > Magnoliopsida > Myrtales > Myrtaceae > Syzygium > Syzygium jambos. The sequence goes on along the minus strand of CM062225.1, from coordinate 2,224,071 downwards.
TGATTAAAATTTAATAATTAATAATAATTCCGAATGATATCTCAGAAATATCAAGTATTATGCCATTGATGCAAGTACACACAATTTAAATTTATTAGAGATATCTTGTACCATTCCCCCTATGTTTTTTCCACAACCAGACACAAGAATTATCATTCCATTTCATTCTGTTCCCCAATCTACCAAGCAAAAAAATATTAAATCATCATTCCATTCTCGTTTTCATTTCATTTCATTATATCTTCTAATTCCACTTATCATACATAAAAGGATGTGTGCATTTTTTGGGGCCCACCTCTTTTAGGAACCTCGCTTTGGAATTTAGAAGAGCCATGTGAAATGACGACGACAACCACCACCCCGCCGCCTCCTAATCCATCATATTCATGAATTTCCACGACTGCAATCTTCAAGCAATTGATATTGAGGCCTCAAAATTGGTGTCTATAGATTGTTAGCCAATAAGAAAAACTTATTAAGAACTTGGGATCTTGACTCCCCAATAGTTATAGATTTAGTTCATGCTTGGAGGGGACAGAATTGTCCTGTTTCAATAGAATTAGCCGAGCCCTTTAAGAGAGTCATAAATCCCATGGTTTTAAAGAACCTTATGATCTCGTAAAGTACAATGACAAGGATATTCCTTAGCTTGAAACAAAAACTAAACGGGAATGCGCGCATTATGAAAGATAGCTCTAAAAATAAGATAATTCTAATGATATTCAGAATATTATATTTCAATATCATATAAAAAGAATTTTAATCTGAATTGAATGTTCTAGGTGTTGTCATTGAATATAATTGTGTAGGAAGTACTTGAAACAAAGTTGGTGTGGATTTTTGAATGCAGATTGATATACTGAATCAATGAAAACATAGAAAATGAGTTGATAATTTTGTAGTGAGTCAAAATAAAACTTAAAATTTCTGACCGAAAAAAATAAAAATAAGAAGTAAAACAAAGCAAAAAAT